>CM062823.1:6030986-7345910 GCA_031772345.1 Himalopsyche anomala | reverse complement strand
TTCATGGTATAAATGTGACTTTGAGAAAGTTAAATGCAGCAAAAAGAGATACAAGTTTGGGTGGGTCATAAAGGCGAAGACATGGAGTAATTTATGACAGTCAGTCGATGTTACTATACATAAATGTTTTGCGTAAGGGCCAGCCAATAACCATGTACAGTAAAACCCCCATTTATACGATCGTCGGGACCGTATAATTAGGGATAGTATAATTGGGGGTGTGAATCTCATACAAAATTAGGGATTTGGGCTTTTCCGCAGAAAATGCGAAACTAAGATTTCCCTTCATTTTTGCAAAAAAAAAAATAATGACGAAATATTTAGTTACTAAGTGATAAAATGCAAAGCGCGCGAGAAATCCCGCACGCAGTCAGACGCTGGCATGTGTTGAATACACAGACGCTAGCCAACATTTGACTGTATGCGAAGTTTTGCGGTGTCGTCAATCTTTTGCACTTTCAGGTAAATACATATTACTAAAAACTTTTTGCTTTATCTAAAACATCAAATTAATTTTAAATCTTTAAAAAACTTTACTGACTGCGTGATTCATTATTATATTAAAATATTTTTTCAGTCATGCAAAAAAAAAAGGAATTAAAAAAAAAAGAAAACGCATTTCTATCGTAGAAAAATATACCATTTTAGAAAAACTTAGCAGAGGCGTAAGAGCTTATGTTATTTGCAAAGAATTTAATATAAATGAATCTACAATTCGATCGATTAAAGAAATGAATGTAAAATAAGACAGTGGGTGTCTATCGGTTCATCTGATAGTATAAAACAAGTTTCATATGTTAAAAACACTCGAATAAATAAAAATGGAAAAATGTTTGAAAATATTGATAGAAGATTGTAATAAAAGACATATTTCTCTGAGTGTTCGAATTATAAAACACAAAGCATTAAAAATGTATGCATATTTGAAACAAGGAGAGACTGATAATTCAAATTTAGCTCTCAAAAATTATTTCGAATTTAAAGCAAGTAATGGCTGGTTTAACCGATTTATCAATCTATTTTCCCTGCGCAGCATTAAAATGAGCGGCAAAGATGCAGAAAAATTTACACAGAAATTTAAAAAATATATTGATGATGAAGGCTACACACCCGACCAAGTATTCAATGCTGACGAAACAGGCCTTAATTGGAAAAAAATTCCAAAACCCACATTTATTTCCAAAACTGTTAAATCTGCACCTGGATTCAAATTTGCCAAAGACAGAATAACTGTTCTCATTTGCGGTAATGCATCGGGCAGTTATATAACGAAACCAATGGTTGTCAATCATTTTTTAAACCCACGAGCAATGAAAGAAATCGATAAGTCTAATTTGCCCGTTTACGGAGGGCAAATAAAAAAGCTTGGATTACGGAAATTTTATTTCGCGATTGGTTTTTTAACTGCTTTGTTCCAGAAATGGAAATATTCACTTTTAGAAAAAAATATTGCTTTCAAAATATTATTACTTATTGATAATGCTCCTGGCCATTCTACGGATCTTTTAAATCCATCATTGGAACCGAATATTTTCTGACAGTGAATGATGTATGCTTATTTGTATTTTTTTTTATTTTAATCCTAAATTAAGTACTCGATATAATTCGATGTATGTACTATTTCAATAAAATTATGCTAGATTATTACATTAAGACAGTGTAAAATATAAAAGAAATTAAACAAGTTAAAAAAAACTACATATGTATTTCTTTTCTAGCGGCGCGCATATGTATAAATAAAACCAAAAAAGTTTTCAAAATCAGTTGTAGTTTTTTACCATAAGTAAATAGTATGCACATAAAATTAAAAAAATATAGATTGAGTTGAGCTCCCCTGCTGTAGCCGCCCAGACGGGACAGCAGCATGAACATAGCAATGGAATGCGACCGTATACTTGGGGGATTTGCGGCGAATATTTCAAGCCAGCGTATATTTCGGGGTAGTATAATTGGGGGTTCTACTGTACAATGTAATAAGCGAGACAAAACAAACCTGTTGTCTTGTGAATTCCAACCCCCTTGGACTCTCTGACCGCCTCCTCCGAATCCCGATCCACCTCTTCCGCCTCCGCCTCCACTTCCACCTCTGCCTCCTCCCCCACCACCCTGATACAAACATGACATTAAGCAAAAAACACAACAATATATTTAAAAAAATTAAAGCACAGCAGTCTGGATATTATTATCAACATTTAGGTTGGACAGTTTTTCTGAAAATTATTGAACGCTGATTTTGTAATTAATTTTAAGATTTCATTAAAATAGCGAATGTCGCAAAACTGCATGGCATTGGTATGGATTAAAGAAGACACTTTCACAATACATAAAACTGTATTTCAAAAACGTGAAAATAAATAAACCATACAAAAAGAGGATTATGAGTACATGTTTATTAAAAATGTTTTTATTGTGAGGTATATAGTTATACAAGTTTAATTCAAAAATTTATGCGATCTTGGTCTTCGTTAATTTTAAACTATTTTTTTTATCATTTGACTTAATATTTGTAGTATTTGCAGCTGTTTAATCAAATCCAAATTTTCACCAGTAAGACTGTTTCTATGAACCAATTTAAAGCTTGCTTACATTTATTAAATAAATGTTTTACGTGAAAAAAATATGCATTATGTATAATTTTGAGAAAAACTTTTGAGGACCGCCACAAATTTCAAGAAGGGCCGCGGGTTGTGCATTACTGCCGTAAATTAAATAAATGGAGATGACATCAAGTAATGGGAAGGTCACCTGTGTTCTTTGTTGTTGCCAAGAAGGCATTTCGGGAGGCGGCGGCTGCTGTTCAGAAGGACGGCCACCCCGATCTGGAACCTGGCGAACAAAATATTCAAAGAAACATTTTTTGTTGATATAAACAAAGCGACGGTGTACTGACTGAACGCATCAGAAGTCAACAGTCACATTGGAAATGCATTTTTTTTGCAAGAAAGGCTATACCAAAAAGGTCATTCTTTATTTATAATAAGCAATTATGCTTAGGAGTGTTTTGAAAAAAAATCAGTACACCCTCAATATCAATGATAAATGTCAAGCAGCATTTTAAATACCAGTTTAAATGTACACACATTTAATCACAAAGCATTGTTGAACCTAAAGTTACTAAAACTTAATGCCATTCTTATTTTTTTAAATCCCGTAATGTGTTCACGATCGAAAAATGAACAGTTGATTGGGGAATTAATTGCATACAATGGTTTTTGTATACATGTATACATGTTGGTGCCCACACAACATTTTAGGTCTCGAACCGCCACTGCTATTCATGTGCAAGTGATTTGTATGAATTTGTACATGGGCATTATATGGTGAAAGGATTTACACAGGCCTCAATGGAAGTAACACTCGTGCAAATTAAAGAATCAATTTCTTTTAGTCCAAAAATAATTTTATCCTAACTTCCAAGAAAAAAAATTGTTATGAAATTTTGCTGCTTTTTTGTATGATATCCATGTTGGTTAATTAATACCTTAATTAATAAAGAACGTTAAACAAATAAAAAATCTCATTAGATTTTCAACTGCACACAATTATTCTACACGCTCTCAGTGGTGGATACGACATTGACCGCATAGCATTTCCAAGTCGTCTACATAATGCTTTGAAACAAGAATTGAGCGAGTCTTTCATTATCAATTCATTTTGTTTCCCTTTCATACACATTATATTGAGCTTCGAATTACTTCACTTTTTATGAAAACTTAGTTACATACAGTATTAGTAGACCGCTATGACTGATTTCAGTATGAAGTCACTCACAGAGGTCAAAAGTTTGGCTACCCCGCTAACACATTCGTCAATAAAATATCTCACCCTTCCTATGACGACTTTGTTGACTTGACTTCTAGTGTTGACTCTTACTGCAGCATCAGAAGTTTTTTTCATGGCCAGCATTCCACTCCTGGCAGCTAAGAAATCACTCACTTTAACAGAGGATGAGATCTTCATGGCGTTTCTGAGAGGTCTATAAAGCGTCTGGATTTGATCTCTTTTGTCAACTCCTCTACCAGACCACTGAAAAACAGATTTCACAAATATATTTTGATTGTTACCGACTTAAAAGAAAGAGGAACCAGTTTTGTGAGTGATTCAAAGAATTTATTTCTCTTTATTCTACATACATGTAGAAAATGGAAATAAAGATAATTAAGAGAGTAGTGCTCGATAATTTTAAATGATTAATACTTACTTCAAAGCTTTGAATAGTGCAATCAAGACGGGTTATAAGCATCTCCCGTCTCTTTTTATAGTCATCCAATAGTGTTCTATGCTGGACATCCACCTCTTTCCATTGTGCTTCTGTTAACGACTGGTTGTAAAGAGGCCTACCGACATAGTTTGGACCTGTAAATGAAAAAATAAGGACTGAAACATGCAATATTTTTGTTCAAAGATGTGACTAGCTGTCTTCATGTTATATTTGTAATTATTTTTCAAGTAATAAAAAGGTGTCTATTTGAGAATTTTAAATGATGCATACACCTTTTTTATAGGATAATGAAAAACATTGATAATTAACATGTTGCCTAGATTGATTCATAAGTTTAATGGTTTCTTTGAAATAGCTGCCTCATCTGCGAAGGTGGTCCATTTGTTTGACAAAAGGACAATAAGCAACATGAATTATTAATTATTATACTCTGAACGCGATTTTATTGTATAAAAAAAGAGTTTTTATTGTGCAATGTTTGTTAATGAGATACATAGGTAATCGATTTGTTTAATTTGATTTGATAAGTTTTGTCGCAATTGAAACCAACCTTCTTGTTGTAAAACAATCCGAAGTTTAGCCTTGAGTTTTTCAAAGAGCAATTTAGCTGTCACACCAGCAGGGGGATCAGTCATTTTTAATGCCATCAATATGTCTTTCAAATCTTTTGCTGTGGGGGTCTCTTGCTGGAAGAAATAGTATCTCATTATGAAATATAATATGAAAGATATTATTAAAAATCAATAAAATTGTAAATGCAGCCTTCCGCTAATGAATTTGAAACTTGGTTCACAATAGTTAGGGGGATTTTTTAAAAATTATTTTATATCACATAAGATAAACTCAATGAGAGTTTTTGATGTCTTTCGAGATCAAAGAGAAAAGACATCACATGCCTAAAATTTTAAATGTTAAAATGAAAACTTTTTATCAAACCTTGCTGGGACTTAAGCCTCGGTTCATCTGATTGATACAGTGAAGCTCTTAATACTAAATTACAAAGGCTGACAAGAAATAGACAAAGACTGTCAACTTACAATGGTAACTTCCATGAAAGCGGTTTCCTGGGGTTTGTCGATGTAGACCATTCTAGCAGCCATGAGTTCAGATAAGAGATAATCCAGTAATAACAATCTATCCGACTGGCTTTGAAGACGTGATGACATGTGACCTGAAATCACAATAAACATTGATTTCAAAATATTCACTTTTTATTTTACTTTTTAGTAAAAGTACAATTAGATTAGTTAACACATTAGTTGCGGGATGAATATGCTTCAAGTGCGCGCAGCCAGCGGGCTGATTTTCGCGTCTTACTTAAATCGTTATAACTTTCCCTAGAGGGAAATATTTGTTCAAAATTTTTTCATTTGGTGAAAATATTAGGCTATCCCTCTAAATTATAGTATGATAAAATAATGAGAGAATATTCTTTCTTCGAGTTGTCAAGTCCTGTAACAATATTTTTCTAAAACCTATTGCCAAGGAGATTGTCTTTTATTAATATATTAACTAGAAGTCTCACCAGTTATTAAGTTCATGTAAGGGCATCCCAGTTCTTTAAGAAATGAGCTGAGTTCAAGAACGAAAGAACTAGCATCATCGGTACCATTTGTTTGACTCACAGACTCTTCCAGCGAGCACAGCTGCCTCAACTCTTCAGTGAGTTTGTGAACTATTTCAGTGTAGGCCACTGATTTGGGTCCGCCATCTATAGCTTTTTGAAGCTGCTCTGGTTCTAGAAGAGGTCCTGTATAACTAAAATATAACAAAGGTTTTAATATCGCATGATAATGTTGGAATGGTATAAATACATATGTTCTGAATGGCTCATTCTCCTAACTTTACTTTATGAGAAATCATCAATTATCACTTCGTTGCAGTAAAACCATTATTACAAGACCTGAATATTCTGATCTGTGCACTATACATAGATATTTAAAAAAAACTCCTAAATTCATTCTACCAGTGTTTATCAACCCTTTTGAGTTTCATATTGTTCCGTTGTCCCCATACCCGTAGTTATTAGTTTTTCGAGAATCAGGAATTATTCTGGATTATGTTGATGACTGGAAAAAAAATGAAAGTTTCCAAAATAGTTTTCTCGAACACCTCAAAAATTTGTGGTTGCTGGCCGAATTAAAAAACCTGGGAATTTACAGATTTCCCAAATGAAAAGACACAAGACATTTTTTAAGTTCTTAGAGGTAATCCAATTTAAAAAAATTCAGAATTGCCAATAATGAGAGACCTTTTTTTTTTACCTCTCTCGCAGACAATTTTTGGACATGCCCGCTGCCCCTCAAAACTGTGCTGGGGCCTACAGGAGAGCCACCTAGCCCGCGGTTGAGAAACCGTGTATTATATGGTGCAACTAGGCAGGAATGGTTGCGACTTCACCATTATTTTTATTTTCTTACATATTATATAATTATTATTTTGCGTTCTCGAGAATATAAAAGGTAGTTTTAAATAAAGTTCACTGACATTTTGTTGTAATGATGTAGTCTGTAGCTCATTATGAAAACAACATTGAGCTTTCCCTTAATGGATGCCGAAATAATTTGTAATGAAGCTCTTCAATAGTAGATATTTTATGAGAGTTAATTATCAGTTATTCTTGTATATATCAGGATGGGTGAGGGAGAAAAAAGGACCATTTTTTATCTAATCTCTCTGTTTACGTCATTCACTCGTTTTCCAGATTAATATTAGAAGTGTAAGGTGTTATTTAAATTTTGGCGTTAGGGCAATAGCTTCTGCACATGGACATAATATGGAAATCTTGCATCCAGTACTCAATGGTAAAATATTATACTGTGTAATCGAACAATGGCTCGTGAGCAATGTTCCCGCTAAGGTGTGCGCGCGCACCTCCCAAAATGTGTCCGCACACATTTTTCCATCCCTGCTCAAGGCCGCACACAAAAATATTGTAAAAATAAGTTTGTTTCACCAATTTTTTTATATTTGCGCACACATTTTATTTTTCTGAAAATTTACTGCTCACAGAAGATGATGGTCCGCACACACCGGTGGTCAGAGTTGCGAGACCTGGGCAACGGATAATTTTGAGTCTCACAAATGAATTTTAAAAAAAGATGCGATAGAAATTATTGGATGGCAATGTAATTATTGATCAATAAATATTTTTCTTTACGTTTAGGAAAAAAAATCTATGTTCATGAGAACAGATAAACCGGTAGGAACCAATCCTAGTGACGATAATATATGTATTATATTACCACAACTTATGGATTCTACTAGTACAAATAATGTTTATTACTGATAATATAACAAAGCCATTCAGTGATATACCAAGGGGCGTGCGGTAGGGGCGGACCGCCCCGGGTGGCATTTTCAGAAATAAATACAATATTTTTCGAGAGATATTTATACATAAAAAAATTAAGCCACCTGTAGTAAAATCTCCTAGCTCATAGATAAAAAATATTTAATGATTTAAAAACAAAATTAGAGGAAATATTGGGGGCGGCAAATTCAAGGACTGCCCCGGGCGACAGGATCTCTTCCTACACCACTGCAGCCATTTAAATGACAGATTTCAAACAGTGATGGTAGATTACTGTTTTAACACATTTCTAGCCGGTAGCACTCGGTTATTCCATATAGATTATAGAGTATTGCATTTCGGAATTTATATTCACCTAATGTTCAGATGTCACAGAAAACAATGTCATATTTTTAGAATATAGCTGACATCAAATGTAAGTTAATTACGTGGATAAATTCTACAATTTCATGTGTCTTCAAGTCCCGACAAATTTTATTATCGATATGGATAATTTATTGCTAATAAATACTAGATTTGAGTCAACACTTACTCGATATCAGTCAGTGCATCAATCACACCGTTCAGCATTGTTAAATTTGATTAAAAGGATGCAAATGTAATAACTTAGGTATTGTGATTTGTGAAGTATCAAAATACCAGCGGCGAGCAGACGTTCAACCTATATTATCTATGGTTTAATCTGACAAAAAGCCTGTGAATAGTATTGCGGTTTGATTATTCTAAATCTCCATAAATATGAATGGCGTAGAAAACTAATTCCTTATTTCGTATAATATTATATCATGTCCGCATATTAAATCTTGCTTTATTGTATAAACACGAACTGTTAAATGAAAAACTATTTTCTAAGTGAGTGCATAGTTTTTTTTATAGTGTATATATTTGTAGTATAATATAAAGTTTTCGTGAAAAATATTGTTTGATGAAAATTATCAGTTTTAATTTATTTGTATTTTACACCAAAGATTGAAGTTTATAAATGTTTTCAATCGAAGAGCTATTTTAAAATTGCCTCAAAGTAATTGAAATGTAATCATCGACTACGCACTTTATTCTATAGCCGGAATAAAATAGTACAAACAGCAACCCTGAGCTCAATCTGTCAAAATCAAATTTAGTTTAAAGCTTTAGGTGCAATAACACTGTTTCTATAATTCAAAAGTTTTTATTGATTCGAAATTGTAAATAAAAGGTACTTAACGTGCTGTGCGTACATAGATGAATGTTTATTTGTCATGATTATATATATATAATAGCGTCGACCCTTCATTATAAAGGCGAGTATTTAAAATGATTCTACCATGAAGTCGTCTATTTCGAAACCTTTATCATGTTTATACAAAATGCATTATGACCTGTTTGTAAATGTTTACATTTTTTTTTGGGAAGCGAGGTTTATCGTTTACCACTCAATGTAAAATGTCTGACAGAGTTTACATTAGCACATTTGATATAGAATTCGAGACCTTTTTTGTGTTGTTGAAGTTCTTCAATATATTTTAAAGTTGTATAAATATTTTATCGCTGACAATTTTGACTGTCATGGTATATTCGTATTTGCCATGGGTTGAAATATGTAAACCCATCTTTGAACAGGTCAGACTCGTAACAATAATGCTGTGTGTACTGTTTCCTTGGAGATGATCAGGCCATCTACCAGACTGATCGGTCACCTTAAAGTTGATACACACCCTGCTGCTGCTACTTTCATGATTGTAAGGATATACAAACATGTCAATCATTTATTGTCCTAGCTTTAAAATCATGTTAATTTTTAATGTTCATTGATTATCATATTAAATGACAAATTTATCCATGATGAATACTTTTCTTTCTTTCTTCCAGATGCTAGAAGGTGACGCCAACATATAATACAAATTTTACATTAAAAAGAGATCGATCATTTATAAGTAGTTGAAAGAATTATTTTTCAGTTACACCAAACGCTCTGAATTGTTTTTTTTCGTTATATGGTTGTATTTAGAATATATTAATTACTTCCAAAATGGAACTGCCTGGGCAGATTTCGAATATTGATCATAACATGCCTGTTGAAATAAAAATTGAAATCACTGATAATGATAATTTACCTGATGTTTTATCAGACGATCAGGATAAAAAAGCTATTGAAACATGTTACACTGAAAATAATTCAAAAAGATTTGATTGCATTGTTGAAACTTTAAAAATGGAAGTAACTTGCGAAGGGGAAGAAATCCAAGACACGAAGGAGAATAATTTTTTGTACCAATGCCACGATAAAAAGATCCAAGACAAACACTGTTTTATTTATTCCAGTGATGATGATATGCCTCTCTCCCAATTTTCATCTCGAAAAGATATTAATGTCAATCTTCTAATTGATGAACGAAGTGACAGTATAAAACATGAAATATTTAATGATAATATTTATAGTATTCCAAAAATGGATACTATTTTACCCTCAAAAATTAAAAGAAAGGACATAAGAAGATTAAATAGGGAAAAACAATTAGCAAAAACTTTACGGTGTGCAAAACTAGCTGAGAAAAAAAACAAATTGCAACGCAAAAAAAAGGTATATCAGTATAAAAAGGGAAAGAAAGTTTTTTGCAAGTCAGGTAATTTTTCATAATTTTTGTTGTGACAAATACTTCTTATAATATTGGGCTAATTTTATTTAGTGCAATTTAATCACATTGTCTATATGTATAGATATATATGAACCACTTAAGAACATATGAGAGCATTTCATTTGAAAATAATTACCTTGCAGTGAGTTTTGATTTTGGGTGTGTGCTGTAAGTGAAAATTAAAAAAATACGATTTTTAAAAAATAATCAAATATATCAAAATTTCGGGTCCGTGATGCAATGACTTATCAATAGTGATAACAAAATAAAAAAGTATTGAAGTGAATTTTTTTAAAGAATAACTAATGAATTTGAGACTGACTACAAGTGTGTGCTGCAACTTGATAGGTCGCCTTTCACTGTTAAAGTTACCCAAATTGCTTGACTGTATGCAGTTGTATGTGTTGGCAGCAGTGGCTGCTGGTCAATGTGGCGTTGGATCAATGCACCTCTTGAATATGCAGGGGCGGTTATATTTCATGAAATAATATTCAAACATAATATTTGTACCACTCATTCATTTTAAATTCTTCATGTATTTATTGTCTTTATGTTTATTTTATTATAGACAATTTTTAATATTTATTATGTTTGAATATTATTTTATGAAATATAACCGCCCCTACATATACAAGGGGTGCATTGATCCAATGCCACATCGACCGGTCGCCACTGGTTGGCAGGTCATGCAGTTGGGCAAGCGCTCGCCTTTGTGCATATATAATATTAAGATATATTACCACCTACAAATACACTTTAAATACTTTTTGGGTGTTCACTGTCAATACTTGGTAGAAAGGCATTATATTAATAAAAACACAATATTTCTTTGTACTTTATTAAAAAGGTCCGGACCAGTTTCACTCATGGCGAGCAATGTCATCTGATAAGAAATATATTTCAATTAAATATCTCCGAAATTATAATTATATTTTTTGTAATTACCATCAGTCATGACTTTAACTTTATTAATCTTTGATGATTTTTTAATTATATGTTAGAGGCGTTAAACATTTTAATTTTGTGTAATTATAGAATCACTTCTACAGTTATTCATAAATTCTTTTCAATGTCAATTGTTATTTACACCTTTTCATTTTGTTTTTGTATAAATAGCACTGTTAAATTATATTGGCACTTGCCATGAGCGAAACCGGTTGTCAAGTGGAAATAAAATACAAAGGAATATTGTGTTTTTATAAATACACTTAAAATATCTCGCTTCATGCTCTAGATTTTGCGGGTGTATATTCAGGGTGGGTATATGCCCCTGGTCTCTGTGGAAAATCACATTATAACAAAATAAAAATTTCAAAAAAAGCGAATTTGAAAGTCGGAGTATAGTGGATTGTCTCCGGTATACTTTAACTTTAATGTTGTCTTTAACGGCTTTAAAGTGATTCTCCCGTGAAAATAAAAGCACATTCTAAGTCTTACTTCTTCTTGGAATCTCATAAATGGAACGAATATCCCATTTTTGAAAAGAATGGTTTTACCCCTAGATCCATCAAATAATATCACCAGTAACTGAATTGTTGTACTATATTTCCTTAATAATTGAGCAATATAGTTAGTTATTACTTAATTGTAGCTCAATTCATATGTACAACACTTCTTATGCTAAATACTGAAACTGCTAATCATCTTTCAGATTCTGAAAGTAGCGATTTTGAAAAATATGTTTATTTTGATGAGTCTAAAACAAAACGAAAAATTAAAATACCTTCCGATATACCAATAGAAGATCTCGAAAAAGAAATACTTGATATCAAAATGGAAAATATTTGTTTAATGAAGGAACACGCAAGGATCAATCTAATAAAATTGCGAGAAAGGCTACAACTTAGACTGGAAATTAAAAGACTGAAATCTATTTTTTTGGAATTAAAGGTAACGTGTGCAAGTATTTCAGTATTATATTTTATTAAAAAAATAAAAGTCATTTGTACTTATTCCACTTGCATAAAAATGGAATTAGTACAGAAGAGTGTTCTATTTTTTGAACATGAAGTCTATCTACCATGTTTTAACAGTGAAATACCTTGTAAACGATTTTAAGATTAGCATTTTGAAGAATGCCATATGAATAATTTTCTCGACTGCTTAATTTTTCAGATAGAGGAATATTTAAAAAATCAATTGACCCTCCAAACTGGTACTACTGCTGGACTGATTGAAATTCTTAAGGAACATTTAGACAGTGTGGATTACTCAAAGCTGTCTATAGATAAAGAACATGAACTTCATCAGAAACTTGAAACTGTAAAATTTACCGATTCTGATTTCTGGAAGGTAATAATTCTGTGGCCAGGATGAATAACTACATGATTCTTTTAGTATGCTTGTTTCAACACATGTGTAAACATGCCATCCTTAAAATGCCGCATAAAAGTATTCTATTGAAATATAAACATAATCACATGGATATTTATTTCTCAGCCCTTTAACTGCCGCGAAGTAGTATGGGGGTACCCAGCAGGCCGCAAATTTTTTCCAAGAATAAAACCTTATAAATATATCTTTTTTGGAAATATATCGAAAGCATATCTTGAAGGCTTACTAAATAAAAATACGTGTCGTTTGTGCCGCCATTTATTAAAAAAAACATAATAAACTTTTCACAAAACATCAGGGTAGCCATTATAACTGATCATAGAAAATTCACATAGAAGTATATACAGTCACAACGAAATTTAAAAAATTCTTTTCTTAACTATAGGGGAGATTCCAACTTATCCCAAAATATTATAATATAGTCCACATGCATTGATGCATTGCCCAAACCTGTATAGTGGCGTGTTTTGGTTGCCCGACAAAGCTGGCCCTGCGGGTACGCAATCAGAGTTCGTTGACGCGATGATATTTTTTCTTCGAGAGGCGTAGTAACGTAAAGTTTGGAAACCACTGTGTTAAAGCACTGGATGATTAAATTAACAGTGAAGATTTCTTTTAAACAAAACAATATTTACGAAAAATACTTTTTGCCTTATGTGATTGTTCGCTGTTGGTCTCAGAATTTTCTTAAAATAAATTATTTCAAGACAATTCAATAATAAGATCTATATACAGCAGTGCTATAGTGCAAACTATCTTATACTAATGTATTTATTTACATATCCCTGAATATAATGCAATTTCAATTTGCAGATTTTTAACAATATAGAAACAAACACAGATGGCATAAGTCCTAATTCATTTTGGGTTGGAAACTTGGATGCAATACAACCTAATGTGAAGAAATACTACAAACCTGAAAATAATGAAGAAAACTTTACAGATTTTGATATGGTTGCTTTCAAGGTCAATAATTATCCCTATACAGACTTTACATGGAATGAAAAGACTTCCAAGAATGATGGTAATTAATTATCTTAATAAATATTTTTTTAAGCCAAATACAGTTATGTATACATACAATATGTATGTATTTCTGTGTTATTGTTTCAATTGCATAAAAAGTACACACAATGATGGATTTTATTTTTAAGTGAATTAAATTATATATTTTGCAGACCTAAAAAATACACAGAATGTTTGTGTCAAATTGGATCCGGGAGATGATGTGGAGTCTAAAATGGCACAAAATAGTAATTTATCAGCATCTAATATTCATGGCGACGATTGGAGCAGTATCACTGTGAAAAGTAAAATCAAAACTGATTATGCACTCGAAACTGATGTGAAAAAAAGTGTAATTGATCTTCAAATAGAAATTAAGAAAATTGATCCAGTTACAGGTATTATTAACCCATTGAATAATTATTAAATTATTTATTTTCTATATAAGAAGTCATTTTTTTTTATTGACCTAACACTTTTATTTTTTTGCTGTTAATACAGATATAGAAGAACATGCAGTCGAAGATACTATTAGTAATTGGCAGGACGAGCAGACATGCACAGATTCTTCTGATTCACATGACAATGATGATCACACCACTGCTACTGCATCGAAAAAAGCGGAACTTATTCAGAGACAAAACATAATAGCTGAAACAATTAAAGCATCTAAAGTTGCTGAAGAAGGTAAATTAAATACTTAAATTACTTTATAATTGTTTGTAATAAAACTATTTACATGTCATCACTTTTCATGTGTAAAAAATAATTTAATTTTTTAGGTGGTATTTGTACAGAATGTGGCTTTGATTCAGCATGGTCATCATTTATTGCTCGTCATAGAGATGCATACCAAAATGCTGTCAAATTACCAGCATGTCACACATGTAATATGAGATTCTTGAATTCAGGTCACTTTGATGGCAGACACAGGTTTGTAATATGTTTTTTGTTTTCATTTTGTTAAAAATAATTACCACAACTATTGCTATAAAATCATTTCATACTGGAGATGAAGAAAGATGTTGAAGGTTTTCTTGTATGGTTTCTTCTTTCAGACTGAAACGTCCACCTCCGAAAAAATTCAGATCCCGTCTATTTATGTGCGATACATGTGGACAGGGATGTACATCTCGATCCGGATTAGCTCAGCATGTCCTCAAGCATAAGGAGGCAAAGTATCCGTGTCCGCATTGCCCTTATAAATGTCGGAGGAAAGCATACATTAAGGTAATTTATGAAATATGGAATTTCACACTTGTACTAAAATGACTAGAGACATCTGTGGTTTTCTATAAAATGGAAAACAGAAGCTTTATTAATTTAACTATTATTAAATATAATAAGAATGGTTGCTCAGTACCTTATTAGTAGTCCGAGGTCTTAATACTGTAGCGTTCCAAAAAAAAGATTTTGTATTCAATTGTTTATATCTTTTAGATACATATCGAGACCCACAACAAAATTAAACAGAAGCAAAGCGATTGCCATGAGAAAACAATGAATCAAGAAATTATAGTATCCGAAGGACAGCCACAAAAAACGGTCTCCATTCTAAATGAACAGAATTCGATTAACGATCAAGAATTATTGAAACCTATATCTTACAACTGTGACGAATGCACACACGTATCTCTAAATCCGAAGGCACTCGCTAAACATAAATCATCAATTCACGGATTTAAAGCTTATTCTTGCGATCAGTGTTACTATTCGACGAGTAAACAGAGCACGTTGACACAACATGCCAGAATCCATGCCAAAGAAAAGCCTTTTCAGTGCAGCCATTGTGATTATAAGTCGTCTTGTAAATCGTACTTAAAGTCTCACGAGCGATATCACACCGGAGTCAAGCCGTTTCAATGTGACATGTGTGATTACTCGTGCGTAACCGCCACCAGAATGAAAGTCCATCACAGAAAACATACCGGTGAAAAACCACACTGTTGTATAGCGTGTGACTATAAATGTTCCACTAACCATGGCTTGAAAGTTCACATGAAAACTCATATAGTAGAAGAGAAGGTGGGTATAAGCAATGGCCCCTGATTGTTTTTTTTTTGTTGAATTATGGAGTTCGTTAATTCCTCTTTTCAAACATAAATTTTCATCCAATGTTTCAGAATCATAATTTTTTAAAAAAATTATTTGATTCTATTACTAAGATCTTTGCTTTGATGAACTATTTGAAAGCTAAAATTAAACGTCAAACTTCCAAAATGCAAATAGAATAAATACACATCTGTATTTCAAGGGACCATGGAAATAATTTGCCAATTTTTAACAAAATGTGATCTATAAATTATTCTGATAAATCTGAAAAAATGTGTTGATATTATTTACCAATACTAAATTATCATCCCTTATGTATGTAATATATCGTGTCTGCTTACAATTTGAAGTATGTATATACATCCAGATACCAATCCGGCGTCCTATCATCGGATTGACTACCTTGTGTCCTCTGGAAGGAGTTGACTTAATTCCATGAATATACACTATTGTTGACTTACAACAGACACCTGGTTATTTAGATTGCTGAAAAACACAATTATACATATCATCAGCTTAATTCTAACATCACGTAAGTCAGTTTACCCAAGGAGACAGTTAAAACTGAATATTTCAACCTACAGATTTTTTTTTTTTGTATTAGAATATTTTATTAAAACTAAAAATATATAAAAGCATTTTGGGTTGAATTGTTTTTCAACTACGTTTGCGAGTTATTTTTTTAAAGTAGCCTTTAACTTAAGTTTTGATTATTTATACCAGAACTAGAAAAATAAATGTGTAAAACATTTTTTGTTTGTCGATTTTTTTAACCCTTAGAGTGGTGAGCTATTTTTATTGAACCACTCGGCTACAGGACCGATATATTTCATTTTTCAATGACTTGTGTGTTCTAATCAATACATACAGACCATATTATAAGAATGTTAGCCGATCTACTAAAATTATCTGGAATAAAAACAATAGTGGGGGAATTAGATAAATAAAATAGTTTTTTTTTTTTTTTTACAAAAAATGTATATTTTCAAAGAAACATACATTCACGCAACCAATTTATGCATCAATTAAGCACATTACATGTAATGTACAAGGAAAGCAACAAGTGATCCCAAAATGCTTCAAAATAGAAAAAATTTGTCCCGTCAGTTCGTGAACATTTGTTCCCTTGCTATATATGTGCAGTTAAGTGCATTTTTAGCACAGGTTGATTTATTGAAATTGTTAACATCAATTTTTAAATTCATAAAATCCCATTATCAAACAATGACGAGATTATCAGAGTAATCAGCAGAAAAATCGAATGTCAGCATTTTGGGGTAACTTTAAACAATATGTAATCTTTCACATCTTATTATGATAGACCTTAAACCTAAGGTGAAAACAGTTCAGGCAAGATGGCTTGATGATTTATTTGTCAAATACGTAACAAAGTTTTTTAAACCACTTAAAAATAAAAATAAGGCCCAATTCATTCCTAAACATTGACAAGACTATTTGGAAAAATATTTATCATTAATCACTTGATTCAATTACACTCTGTCCGATCATACCAGAAATTCGACTTTATGTAATTTTTATTTGGGGCAAAAAAATTGAAAAATTCATATCCGCTCCCAATGCGGGCTTATGGTCTTCTAATGTGTATCTCAAGAGAAGTTTTTCTAAGAAAATTGCTTGTTATTTAGTTGTTCAACTCCTCTTTTTGAAAGAGAGTAATGAGTAGTGGACTGTTTCTTAAGTTTTGATATATTTTTTTATTCTGTTGCAACGAAATTGTCTGCGGTTGTGATGAAGAGAAATGATGACATAGACTTTCACTGGATGAAAGGGAACGTTATTGAGTTGAATTCTTTTTAAGAAATAGAATAAAGTTGATGTCTGCCGAGTTAGCTCTGGAGGTAAGTTATCAGCCGTGTTAAATAAAAATTAATTTCCTATATGAATCAATATATTATTAAATGGTATTGTTTTTTTTTGGTGTAATTGATAAACATTTTTCCAAATGTTGTATTAGAAATTTTTGATGATTACAGTAACCTTACAATATATGACATCAATAGATTCTTATCAGAACTAATTACAAGACCTTTATTGATATACATTAATTATTTCTCAAGAATAGTAAGTAATTAATATATTAATTTAGATATTTTCAGCATAGATATTGGAATACGTTCTGCAATAATAATGTAGACATAAATAATGGTCAAGGAATCCATAAGAAAAGAATTCCCTGCTAATCCCCTCAATTGACCTTTAATGTCTGCAATGCATTTTTTTAAAAGATTTTGAGTAATAAATAAATAAAGAAATTTGGTTTTAGATCACTTAGTCAATTTTAAAACTGAATATTATATTTATTAACATTTGAGTCACAGTTTCAAATGAAAAACTATTTTATATTACAATAATGTTTATTAATCGATATTAAAAAAGGTCGTTGATAGATAACCAGTTTAGATGGATGAATTAAAAGTTAAGTTACAAAGGTACTTTTAAAGTATTAAGAGGTAAGAAAGAAATTGATTTTCGTAATTATGTTGGATAAATTAGAAATAATTATTGATTCACAACGCAAATAACACACGGTCAAATTTGCAAATGATGTGTTACTCAAAAAGTTAATACGCAGTTGACCATAGAAGTTTTACTGAAACAAATACACTGAGAAAGACTAAATATTTATTTTAAAGAACGTCGGGAGAATCATGTGGCACTATTATTAATTACTGTTGGTTTGACACCCATCCTTCATTGGGTTAATACATTACTTTAATGATCACGACACAAAATGGCGCAGTGGCTCTTTTTAATGAACACAGAGAGTGCAATGTTTCGAAATAATCACTTCTTGCAAGCACAAAACGATTGTGACAATAAAGTATTATTTTACTTAAATATTTGTTTATATTAAGGTAAAGAGAAAATGGAAACAGTCCGTGATTTTAGTTTCTAGTAATATGTAACATTCATATTCAATTTGTTTATGGCGACTCTTTCAAGTTCCAAAACACGTTTATTTATAATATTCTACTCGTAAACATTGGAACCTTCCTTTACTCTAAATAATCTTTTCTTTTATTACTTGGATATGGTTGAATATCATTTCTTGACGAGCGACTACAACTATAACGTCTATTGCTGATCGATCAACTATTCAAATACTCAAAGCCTTTTCGTTTTAAACTAAACATTTGATATTTCGTGAGTGTCCATTAATTCATGGCCATTAAAAATAAATAATATGAAAACTATAAACGCTTTCTAGAATGTTTCAGTCGTAATTATTATCACTCTTAAGGTTATAAGATATCTTTTCTGTTCATGTGCCTACTTCATCTAACACATGAGCGATTACAAAAAATTAAAGCTAAGCAATTATTGATAATCACTTAAAAACACAGAAATATATCATAAAACGTTCTGATTGGAAAAACACATCACACTAATTTTTTCACTTTATATCTTCTCGTGCAAAATGTAAAAACCATACTCTTATTAGATCTTAAAGAGGAGCGTAGAAAATTATTTTTACGTTACACATAGTTTTTAATTATAAACAGTTTCCACAAATGAGTTTCTTTAACAGCCTCATATCCTATTTATAAAGTCGTACGTAACATAAACAGCTAATTAAAACTGCATAAATGAAATTAAAATTTTTAAGGAAAATATCTTTTTTAAACTTGTGGAAAAAAAGTGAAATGGTTTTTTTTTCTTGTGTACCGAAACGTCGAAAATAGGATCGAGGAGGGACAGAGTACAAAGTGACCCCAGACAAATTTGCATTGCATTGTCGATTACAATAAATATCAGCTAGATATTATTGGTATTCAGCGAATGGCTGAAATAAGAAGAATTCTGCAAAATGAGTGACTCGCTCGGAACTCGATGGTTAATTTCTTTTTTTAGTTTCTGATTCTGAAGAATACGTTAGGTGTGATTGTTTGATTGATATATATTTTTATAGCTGTGCTTTAAATAATAACATAATGGCACATACATACAACACATCAAAATAATAACACTAAACGCTTATATTATTATCATTTAAGCTCAACACTAGCTAGCTATAATACATATAAATAAAAATATATTAACGTAAATGTTACGAGTCGATACTTTGTTTCTACAAATTGCAAATCAAATAATCTTATATTAAGCGATCACTTTTTTTCAATTTTTGATTAATAAATTAAAATAATTAAAGCGAAAATCTGTACAAGCGTATGGTATAATATTCAATCGATTTTTAATGAAGGCGTTTTCTGGAATAAATCATAATAACTATAAACAAAGGTATATATTATTTCATAGTGTAAAAAAATATAAATAAGCATAGGAACATTAGCAATATTTGTCTAAATAAATTAACGAGGATTGAAAGTCATGTGATTGCTTGCTTATAGAGAAAATAAAATGACTAAAATAGCATATTATACGAAAATATAACACAAAATTTATTAAAATGAAAAATATTTGAAATAATTAAGTTAATTTTCATCTAGCAAACATTTTTTTCTGTATAGCTAGATACTAATTTGTAAAGATATAACTATTCTAGTGATGTAAATATTTAAGGAAACATTACAAAGTAAATAAAATTAATGTAGAATATGTAGGACAAAAACTATACAACATTAAAAATACTTTTATCATAACACATGATTATTTAAAACTGATCTTATCGAAAGGATTAAGTCCTTTGTTTATCGTTTACTTTTTAAACCCAGAGTAAAAGACATAAAATCTATAATGATAAAAAAACAAACTATATTGTCGAACCACATTTCGCACATTAATAAAACTGGACTGGTGGTGTTCGCTAGGTAAAGAAAAAAATAGTTTTCATAATTATTTCATTTAATGGAAATTGGTATTTTAAATTATTGATTTTATTATCTCATAAGGTTTATCAAAAATTAAAAATTATTAGCCGAAATGTTTTGATTCAATAGATTGTGTGAAAAACAGCTAAGTAACCTCTAAAATAAAATATGTTATCTGACTTTTAGGTCATTCTATGACCATCTATCTGGACATCCAAAGAGCAATAATTAACAGTGGACGGTCGATATATTATTTTGATAGAAAATAGTTATTGGCTTGTTTGACAACACATTCATAAGTAACACCACTATATAATATAGATAATTACATGTGACGGTGTCATCCATATTAAACTGTTACGTCTGATAATGCTTCTCAAATAGGCGAAACACGTGTCACATTTTGTAACACAACAAGTAGAATAACAAAGTTATCAAACCCGATTTTATATTAAAAATGAACTTCCACAACGTTACTGCCGAATCCATGGAAGATATTAACTGTTATGAATTGTAAATAATCATCCTTAAGCAGTGGTTGGCAATTTTTCAATGAAGACAGCCACCCTAAATGCATGTAGCTTGTGACAAAGGGCACTGTATTTCAATTTTCCCGGATACGAGTCGGGAGTATAATGTAAAATGAAAACATTTAAATCAAGTGGCAGTTTACTCGGTGACCAATGGCCATTCAGAGTCAATTGGTAAACGGCACTGGTCGACTGCCAAGAAAGAGAATAGCAAACGTCACTGTCTTCAATCGTTGTATGTGCACTGGCAATTGTCACA
This sequence comes from Himalopsyche anomala, assembly GCA_031772345.1. NCBI lineage: Eukaryota > Metazoa > Arthropoda > Insecta > Trichoptera > Rhyacophilidae > Himalopsyche > Himalopsyche anomala. The sequence goes on along the minus strand of CM062823.1, from coordinate 7,324,790 downwards.
ATGCTTTAAAATTGGTAAAAATTTCTGGTTTTTTCATGCGGTTCTCAAATATTAACCAATGATTTGTGGCATGTACTTTAAATATACTTTCAGAGAATGCCAACCCCTGTCCTTAAGTAGTAAACACGTAATCCTATTTTTACAAAGTCCAATTGAAAACTCTCTTTCATTTGTCTGTTTCACTGCATCTTTTTTTTGCACAGCTGTTTTGCATGGAACGTATTCCCTGTGTAAAAAGAGGATCAGGCGCATAATGAATTCATGACAATTATTTAAGATTGTGAGTTGATAATATTTGACACCTTACGTTTCTATCGGAACAAGATAACTTGTGGAAAAAAATGTTATTTCAGATACAATACAACACAACACCAAACACATCAAGCACCTTTACACATTGCCTAATTCATTGATCGCGAGTAGAATTTCTTTCGATAAATGAAGGCTGGTAAAACACATTTAAATGATTTAAGGGAAACGACGTTCACTTTCATAAACAATAAATAACTTAAGATTACGATTGCACATTTCGATTTTGATTGTTACATTAATTAAAATATAATCCATTTTCAAGCGCCTTCTTCTTCATAAACATATGGAGAAAAGTTATGTCTACAAACAATTCTTTTAAAATGCCATAATTCATAAGTTGTAAAAAAGGTTCTTTAAAAATTGTACGACTACTCTTATTGCATTACTATACATATTTTTGTTGCAAAGTCAAAAATTTATTAAATTCATTAAATTAACTGTCTACAAACAAGCAGTGTAAAATATACAGTTTTATTTATTTTTATCACACAATATACTGTAGAAAGAGTTTTATAACTACAAATGGAAAACTCATTAAATTATACTCGTTGGTGAAAATTTTGTTTGCAATTTTTAATAATTATTTAAGACCTATTAATAATATACATATACAAGCGTTAAATACTGCTACGGGTTTATTTTGATTTTTGGTTATATTCTGAGAATGACCATAAATAGTTATGACTAATGTTACATGAGTGTTGAGAATGAATGAATGTTTTATTTACCCTTGATTTCGTCTAAAGATAACTCACAATATGCTTTACCGACTGACCCTTCGATTAAAGTTTCGCAGGTCGGCCACAATAATTATGTACCCTCGTATAGAATGCTACTTACCACAATGTACAGTTAAAATACTCGAAAATTACAATTAAAAGAAACAGTTCTACCATAAGATGAGTATGTATTTAATTATTATTATGAAATATAACTCAAATTAACAATTTAAGGATTTGTCTAAATATTTACATTCGTTTCAAAAAATTTCACCAGCTCATAAAAGAACAAGGATTATCAATTCATAAAGCTCTCATTTATTAATTTATTCATTTCTGTCAATACAGTTTTATGAAGTGTCGAGCATTGACTGCTGAATTTTCTCTTTATAAACCGCTTTCAATGACCAGGAATAGAATCATTTAGAATATTAATCACCAAATCTATATTAAATTGGGGTCGTTTGTCAAAGTATGAGTCAATATGTTGTGTAATTTTACACGATACCATATAAAGGAGCTGTTGCTTCTTGTGCAGATTGAGTGTTATTTAACATCATTTCGCAAAATTCTGTTGAGAATACCTTTTAACGCGGTAAAAGGGGAAATAATGAAAGTTGATATAGTCTTGAACTATCATCAAAATAACCAATGCGTACTTTGAAGGCATTCACTGTATAGAACAGTTGTTTTTGCGTTGCAGTTCAACATTCGAGAGATTTCTTTCTATTTCGTCATCATCTTCAATTCTGCAATCGGAAACAAAAATATTATTAAACACGTAAACAGCATGCATATTTTACTGACGCTCTAAAACTAAAGAGACAATTAAAAGACATGTAAATTGTTCACTATGAATAATATTTTCTTACTGCGCTGTATCTAGTATGGAGTGATGTATGTAATCAATACAATTTACAAAAAGGAAATAGAAGTTAACTACATAGATAGCATCAATATTTTTTTTTAAGAACTATTACTACGTTTTTCATTGTGGCTCAATGAGATGCCGTCCGTAAGCAGACGGCGTTTTCGTTTTTTCCTCAAAATTGTCTCCGTTATTCGAAAATAAATTTAAAGCTTAGATTGCATGCAAGATTATAAGCAATAATTGCTAATTTCTCTTCAGCGGATTTTTTTACCTGACTGATGACATGTTTGTTTGTTTCAATTTGCAACAGTTTTATTCAAAAATTGTCAAATTGGAAACAAAAAAGATATTGCTGATAGCTTATAAAAGATTTTAATTATATGGCCTTCAGTTGCGATGGCAAGCTATTAGGTTAATTTTTGTTTATTTTTACGTTTCAAGTGATTGTGAGAGATGCATAGCTTTTTTTATACAAGGTTCAATTGTTTAATATGTGATTACGAGTTAACACAAGTCATTAAATTAGTTTACTTTGGTATTGATTCTGACAATGAAATTTTATTTTTTATTATTATACCCTAAGCGCGTCATTCAGGAGATATGGTATGTCAAAGAGGGTTCGGTGATTCTACCGAACATTACTTTTCCGAACACGAACACTCCGAACGGGAATAGTCCGAACACGAACACTCCGGCCAAGAATACACCGAACACCGATTCTTTCGGACTCGGAATCTTCCGCACACAGAACCTTCCGGATATAGAATACTTCGCACACCGAATACTCCGAACATTTAAATATTTTTATTAGAAAAATCATTGTTTTATTGTAACGTGGAATGTTTTATGGCAATTATGCCAAATATTTTTCATAATGAAAACAAGAAACGTATTTAATTTTCATGTATATAAGCAGTTTAAAATTTTATTCGTATTTTAGCTTATTAATTTTGAAAATTGCGTTGTATTATAATTGTGCTGATATTTTTGATTATATTGAAAGGAAATACCATGCATATAAACATTTAAAATTGCAAATTGATATTAACAGTACTTTAAACATAATTTTATTATCTTATTGATACACATATTATACATATTTTACATTCACTTGACAAATGCAAAAATGTGTACATGAAATTTTAAACATATTATGTGTTTGTAATTTTTTTATTGCAATGACTTCAATATATAATTTTAGCAATTATTATTATTGAAAGAAATGAAAGTATAGTTGAAGTTATTCTTAGATCTGTTAATATTATATTCCCCCCTCCCACCCATCCTATCTTATGAACGGGGCGTATCGAGAGTGATTAGGTTACCACGAGTCCTGTCCTAGTCCTATCCTTCTATCCCTACTCTCTTTGGAAAAAGAGAGGTTGGACAACTGAGTAACAAGCAGTTCTCGTTGAAACACTTATGTTGCGATAAACTGATGGCCATAGACTAGTATACTTAGGACTGTGACTTTTTCTTTGAATTTGCAATACTTCTTTGTGAATCAATGTTATACAATGACAAATGTAGGCATTATAGCTTTAAGATAGATTTTTGTGTTAATTTTTTTAAACTTTATAAAGCATAAAAAAATAGTTTAATGTAGTTTGGTGGTTTGGTATTCAATATAAGTTTTTATTTCAGAATTAAAGTCAATTAATATTATTGTTGAGAGTTTTAATACATGTTTTAATGTTATGAAAACGTCGTAATCTAATGACAGTAGTGCTTTAAAAAAATAGTTTATTCTTAAATAGAAACTCACGATATAAGAGATAATACATATTTATTATTGTTGAATATAAACATTTGTTTTGGATTAAATGCACGCAGTGCTAAAAGGTCTTTGGTTTACAAAATAATAATGTTATTATTTTACAACCATTTCGTGCGAAAACATTGTAGATCTGTTAATGGCTACCGACCCTCTGACTTCAGCGTCAGAGGATTAATACCTGAAGGGTATTATATTGTAATAAATATATATTTTGTAAACATGTATATTGTGTATGTATATTTTGTTTTTTATTATATGATAATAAATACATATTTTGTAAACTTTTCATATTTGGATTTTAGATCTACTATGAGTCGACCTTTTTAGACAGTTGACACAATGATCGCTTGCTTACATAACAAATAAATAATGTAGCTAAAAAACCTTATTTTTTTATATTTATGTTTTTATGTACCTATATGTAGTTACATATTAAGTTTAATGAAAAATCCTGTTAATTTTCTATAATGTTAATAAATAAAATGTCTTTTTTCCTTCTTATTTTAGTAATATATTATATTTTTTTGATAAAACTGTTTTCATGGTATCGTGATTTGTTTACTACATAAATGTGTTGATATGTACCCTTAAATAAACAGCATTACTCTCTGACTTCTATTGATTCATAAGTCTAAAAAATATTTATAATCATCCCAACACTAAATCTACATAGAAATGGAATTTTTCAATAAAGTAAATCCAATCTTATCAGAAGAACTAAAGTATCTTTAATAAAATTATTGAGCTTTTACACCAATAAATGGACGTTAAAATTTTGTTCATGAGATTACGACGTTTTTATAACATCAAAACATGTATTAAAACTCTCAACAGTAACATTAATCGACTTTAATTCTGAAATAAAAACTTATATTGAATACCAAACCACCAAACTACATTTAACTATTTTTTTATGCTTTATAAAGTTTAAAAAAATTAACACAAAAATCTATCTTAAAGCTATAATGCCTACATTTGTCATTGTATAACATTGATTCACAAAGAAGTATTGCAAATTCAAAGAAAAAGTCACAGTCCTAAGTATACTAGTCTATGGCCATCAGTTTATCGCAACATAAGTGTTTCAACGAGAACTGCTTGTTACTCAGTTGTCCAACCTCTCTTTTTCCAAAGAGAGTAGGGATAGAAGGATAGGACTATGACAGGACTTGTGGTAACCTAATCACTCTCGATACGCCCCGTTCATAAGATAGGATGGGTGAGAGGGGGGAATATAATATTAACAGATCTAAGAATAACTTCAACTATACTTTCATTTCTTTCAATAATAATAAATGCTAAAATCATTTATTTAAGTCATTGCAATAAAAAAATTACAAACACATAATATGTTTAAAATTTGATATATACATGTCCAATGACCAATTGTACACATTTTTCCATTTGTCAAGTGAATGTAAAATATGTATACTATGTGTATCAATAAGATAATAAAATTATGTTTAAAGTACTGTTAATATCAATTTGCAATTTTAAATGTTTATATGCATGGTATTTCCTTTCAATATAATCAAAAATATCAGCACAATTATAATACAACGCAATTTTCAAAATTAATAAGCTAAAATACGAATAAAATTTTAAACTGCTTATATACATGAAAATTAAATACGTTTCTTGTTTTCATTATGAAAAATATTTGGCATAATTGCCATAAAACATTCCACGTTACAATAAAACAATGATTTTTCTAATAATTTTTTTTAAATGTTCGGAGTATTCGGTGTGCGAAGTATTCTATATCCGGAAGGTTCAGTGTGCGGAAGATTCCGAGTCCGAAAGAATCGGTGTTCGGTGTATTCTTGGCCGGAGTGTTCGTGTTCGGACTATTCCCGTTCGGAGTGTTCGTGTTCGGAAAAGTAATGTTCGGTAGAATCCGTTCACCGTCAAAGAGAATTTTGAAAAAATAAATGTTATCTATAGATACGATGACACATTAAGTGACTTACGCTTGTTCGTGTTCGTGCATATGATGAACCAACTGATCTCTGGCATTGACGACAGTCAGAAGTTCTAAAAGTAATGTGGCCTCTTTCCCTCTTTGGCCTTCAGATTTACGCCATTCTTCCACTCCTAAGAGTTCGCGAAGCTCTCCATCTACTGCTGCGTGTCGCTGCTCCAACTCACTCTCTTGTTTACTGCAAAACCAACAATACAAGCTTTAGTCCTATTCATCATACTAAAATTAATAATATTGATTATTATTAACCACTTGAATACCAAGCGGACACAGGTGTCCGGAACATATGCAAGCGAACACAGATGTCCAAGACATTTAAAAAATCAAATACTTGGTATTCTAATAGAATATAAGCAATATGTTGATGAATATGTGTAGTGCTATCTATACTGAGTCAATATAGGTTTTTAAAATATCGAATTCGAGTGTATATTAGGGAAAATTATTTTTCTCAAAAACAGGCAGTATCTCTCGGTTAACATTGATAAATGCTTTGGGGGAATGTAGACATAGTATGTTTGTAATTAAAGAATTAAAGGAATGAAGGTAAATGAGTATTCAATGTTACAAAAAAATGAAACTTCTGATTAATTATTGCGAAATAAGTCTTACAGTATATTCAGTTGCATCTGCCTTCGCAGTAGAGCATTCTTCTTGTTGACTAGGGTAAACCATCGGGCCATCAAAGCGTTCTCTTCCTGAAATAATAAACAATTATAGTTATTTGTGCAGGACCAAATGTTTTATCGGATTTATTCATTTAAAATGCAAACGAAATATCAACCTTTTCAGGTTAAATATGAAAGTTTATTATATTTGTAAAACGGATGAACTAACCGCTTCAGATTGACCACTCTCCATAACGGCTCTTAATTCTTTCTCTAAAACAGCCGCTTGCTGGTCGACGGCGGTTTGTTCCCTTTCCAAAGCCTCCATTTCACTCAAGATATAGTTATTCATGTCCTTTCCAAACTGAAAAATAAAAAACAAGACCAACGTTTAATGATATCTGAAATATTTAAATACACCAATTGCAAGATAAGAAAAGGGATATTTTTGTATTTAATTTATACAAGCGATGCGGGGGAATATAAATTAAACTTACTCCTCTTGTGATAAACGATTCTTTGTTGGGACTTTTTCTATCAGTGTTTGCGAAAGATTGCAGAGGAGAACTGGACTTTATTACTCCACCTTCAAAACTTCTTCTGAGTGGCGTAATATTACCGTTATTTTCTGGCGAATCTGAAAAAATGTTATTCATAAGATTATTTTTGTGACATAAATATAAATTTAGGTACAGTTTTTAGATATCGTGTAACAGTGTAATAAATTGGTTGCTATGTATTCGAACACTTACCACCTCTCTTGAGAATATTGTTTTCAGAATCAGAATTGGTATTACTCTCTGAATGAATACTCCTAGCTGGACTGTTGTCCAATGATCCACTTTTTGTTGCATTTGTCATACCTAGAAAAAAACCAATATAATATAACGCATACTTAACACTCGCGTATCAAAACGGAAATCCAGGAAAGATGGGGTACAAAGTGACCCCAGACAAATTTGCGTAATATTTGCATTGCATTTAGGTATCCTTGAAGATTACAATAAATATCAGCTAGATATTATTGGTATTTAGTGAATGGTTAAAATATGAAGTATTTTGCAATGCGAATTTATCCCATAGAAACCCGAAGGTTGAGTAATATTCGAATACAGTGGAACTCCGATTTATTTTTCTTGGGTTCACTGTTTTCCTGCATTTACCATTGATTTTGATGAGACTTTTCCGTAATCATTGTTTTAGGGGTGATTAAAATTTATAATTTAGGGTTCTACTTATACATATTTAAGCACATTATTTCATTTTTAAAGCCCATCATTCAACCTTTGTAGCCTAATGGAAAAACTCTGCTTAGCATCCAAGAGTTAAAAAATTGAATCTGTATTTTATAATTACCGGTGGCCATTTGCTGTTCAGCTAATGCTTGCGCAGCCGTTAATATTTCTACAGTTCCACCGCGGCTTCCCGGAGAAGTTGGACTGAAATTTGAATTTGAACCTTATTGAGAACATATATTTAATTTGATTACTAGAATATTTAAGTTAAAAGGAATATATGGATATGGATGGATTATTTATGTTTTTATACCTTAGAATGAATATTTGAACAGTTAATTCTTGTCATGTGTATTTGTGAGTAAATAGAGAGGGCAATGTAATACCTTGTGACTAGTCCAGCTCTGGCATCAGCGATCAGTTTCCGGGCTCTTTCCCTCAATTGTGCTTGTCTAGCATCCTCGGCACTCTATACAATAAAATCATTATTTCTACGAGATGCATTGTAGAAGAAATTTAAGAAAGTAAATAATTTGGCTATGAACGGCATGATTAAATTATGAATATAAAAATTGCTTTTGTAAAGCATTGCACCCCGAGTTTTGTTTTTTGATTAATCAACATAACCATTGATATGAACACAGATAAGATGCATTTTGAAACGATTTATATAATCGGTCTATTAAACATGATGTATTAAAAAGTAATAAACTCACTTTTTTTTCAACCTTATTTATTTTGCAATAACTCTGAAATAAATATTTCAATCAATTGAAAGAAATTTTAACATTGGTTAAGAAACTTTTGTACAAGACAGATAATAGCAGACGGCAGTACAATTAAGCTAAGAAGCTAAACAAAATTGATAATACTGACCCCTGGTCATAACAGAAAGCAATTTAAAAAAAACAGTAATCTGACTCTGGCACAGTGAAATTGAGAAGCGAAAATTGTTTAAAGTAAGTTATTAAAGATGCTAGCATAATTTGCTCGGCGCCTGGATGAAAAGCGAGACCACACAGAAGTCATACATTAACTAAAAAATAACAAAAATCACTCTAATTTCAAACCTTGTGTGGGCTGACAACACTACCGCCATTTTGTTCCTTTACCGAGTTGTTGCTATTGGTTGTTACTTCAGAAGGGGCAGAACTATCAGAAATACTCGCATCCTTTTCTCTCGCCTCTCGTCTTGCGGCCTCCAATAGTTGTCTCGCTCGCTCTTTCAGCTCGTCGTGGCGGGACAGCAATTGCTGATTGGGTTACCAGGAATTCATTCCAGTTTGTTTTGTTTACAATTAATGAAGTTAAAGGGTGCAAACTTTCCAGCTTGTTTAAGGTTTTTAGTTATCAAATAAAAAACTACTGAATTTCTCTATCGATTGATTATTTTATTATGTAATATAAAAAACCCAAAATGATCGGTAACTCTAAACAATGTAACACATGAAATCTTGTTCATTCAAAATCAATTTTGGATTTAAGTATGTCTATCCGAAAAATATGGTTAACAATTGAATGAACTAATTTTGATTAGAACTTTTTTTTCTGTAAATCAACAAAGTTTCATGCATTTTTATAAAATCATTTGGGATGATCGCAAACAAGCATTTGGGATGATTTTGCAGTGAGCGAAAACTATGTCGTATTTCAAAATGATGAAGGGTATGCCAACTATTTTAATTCACTGTGAATCACTATATTAATGTTAAATAATAACTAAATTTAATTATCACATTGTGTGGGTGATAAATAATTAGTGAAAAATAAAATGCAAAAGAAAAAAAAGAACTGAAATATCTACAAAGTATGAAGTAAAACAGGTAAAATTAACCGGTTCAATAAGTACACTACATTGCTGTTTTTTAACTGTTTCACGTCATGTTTGTTATGTCATCGTTGTACAAACGCTCAGGTTGTAAAAATTTAAATTCTCTATCCTTTTTCTAAAAAACTATTTGATTGATAATTAATTAAAAAAATAATTATTAGAATGCTACTTTGTATTTAATGTTACCATAGACAAAAATATATAATATGATATGTAAACAAGCAGGGAGAAACCTCAAATGGCAATATTTTGCTATTTTTTATACCGTCATATGTAGAATGTAAAAATATGCTCGACAATCTAAAACTATCACAAATTTGATAATGAAAACGCTTGAATTCAATAAAATTAAAATGAAAACCACAAAAAAGACATTAACATGAATAAAAACAACAAAAACATATAAAAAGAAGCATCAAAGAAAACACGAACCCCGTTGGAGAGACAATGATATAAATACCTGAGTAGGTTTAGGAAGGCATTCAATCGGTGACAGAGGAGACATTGATGTGTCTCTTTCTTTGTTGATCGGTGCAAGCGGATGGTTCATTTCTTCAATTTTAACTTCTGTAATCTTTTCCTCTTTCATTTCCAAAGTAGGCTGTTTCGATTTACCTGAGGATGATTTTATTTATCGATTTAATATATATTTTAAAAAATTACGAATCACTGTTGAAGGACACTAGCAATATATATTATACGAACATAAAGGAGCTCGCTTACTGTCATCGACGCGAACTGTCAAAACATCTTGCACGTCATCATCTTCTTCATCGGATGCAAACGGATCAGTCAATTGTTTTCTGGTCATCAGTTTCACAGGCCACGCTTCCCGAACTGTAGGCGTAACCATAGCAGGTACAGTATCAGAAATTTTCGAATTGGGTTCTTTTCTAATGTTTTTGGATTCCGCTTCAGTAGGTTTCGGTTGATTTTTGGATTCAACAGACTGCTCTCTAAATCTAAAAATTTACAACGCATTAGAAAGGATCAATTACATTATAAATAAACTCAGCAATTTAAGAGATTTTGAATTTTTTTTTTTAAATCAGGACAAACCTATCAAAAGGCGATCGCATATTTGATATTTTTTCTTTAGTCGGAGATAGCACCTTTCCTAAAATGTTTTTAGACGCTAAAATCATTCCTTTGACATCTCTCATGCCTCCGAGTGGTGATTTATCCTTCTGCAAATTGCTTTCGAGTCCGGAAAGTGAAGTTTTATCAGGAGAATTGTGTCCCGGTTTACTCGATAGAGTGATCGATGATCTGTCTTGGGAATGCTGAGAGTCTACTGATTCTTGTGAGCTGAAGTCAAATGATGATAAAATATAAATTTTAAAATAGGTATGTGAAAATTATGCATCATTATCGAAACGAGTAACAAAGGAATTGGTTGCTTGCGTTGGTCTAGTGACTAGCGCTCTAATGTTTGACACTTCATAAACAACCCAAGGTTGAAAAAAGCATATTGCTTAGAGTACTGCGCTTACATGTTTCAAGGGCATAGGAAAATAATCTTTGAGCTGTAATTCATGCAGTGGCGCAGAAATGCGTTTTTTAAAATTTTTATTTAAGGTGACCGACGTTGGCCATTCTGTACCAAAAACAGTGATCAAATAATTGCAACATTTGTTTGCCGAATTTGGTCTGTCAAATGTTCAAATAGTCAAACCTCAGAGATGTTCTGTTAGTGGCTGGTTGGGCTTCCATTCTTTTTTGCCGCATAGAAAGAATTTCTTGAGAAAAGAGTTCAACTGATATATCAGTGTCTTTATCGGTATTAAATCTGCCGATAGTGTATGATGATTCTTCAGATGTTTGACCTGAAAAAGGAAATTTAAAATAAGTAATTGAGCTTATGTTTCTGTAATTTTAAATTACAATAGGATCCCATTTTACACAGTGCTACATCCCTAGCAAATACATACTACTCGGTACTATACGCAGAGGTTTATTCCTGTAAACCTGAAAATTTGGAAAAAGTATTACACTGGCTCTGAATATCTCAAGTGATGAAAGCAATGTCATATCAATGTGTGCGTAAACGGGTTGGTCTATTGTCCGATAGTGAATAATCTTTTCGTGAACGTTCGTTTTAAGTGAACGATTTTTTCGAAGTTTATTTATAAAATTAAGATACAATAAACAATAATAATTTTATTTTTTCATATCATGAATTGATTATTATACAAGGAAACCTATCCATCATGTAAAAAGAGAGTCCAGTGTATATCTTAAATCAGTGGTCTCCAAACTCAATAAGGATGTGAGCTACTTTCAGAAATTGAAATTGTTTGGTGAGCTACCTATACATATTCCTTCTTTATAGTTTTTTTTATCATCGGCCCTTATTGTACTACACATATTATTATATTACTTAAAATAAATTAGAACATCAGATTTTCTAATAAAACATTAATTATTTATTTATAAACAAAATAATAATTGAAAAATAAGTGTGAGTAAAAATAAATATAAAAATAAAAGTAAAAATAATTAGTGAAAAGAATGGCATTCACTTTCTTCCACAATATTTTCGATTCTTGGTGAGTACCTTGTCACTTCCATCCGAATTCAATTATCAAGATGTACATCTGTTTCTATATTTACTCTTAACCACCTTCATAGTATATGTTGATTCACATAAGTAGGTAGAACAAAACAATACCTTCATTCAATTTTTTAATTATTTTCGAATTTCAATAATAAAATTTTATAGGCAAATTTATAAATATGATAAAATATCCTACGCGAGCTACCAAAAAAGCCTCGGCGAGCTAGAAGTGGCTCGATCAATGTCTTAAATGAATAAAAGGAGTCATAAGAAATAGACTTGCCTATTTTATCCAATCTCAACTGACTATGCGTAAACAGTGCTCTTAGTTGATGTAGATATGTGAGTAAGGCAAGCCTGTCGGGCCCTCGAGAACTGCGAAATTCGCTTGAGTGTAATATTCCAGGGACACCTAGCTGTGAAGAAGCTCTCAATGCACGTTTGATATTTTCTTCTGGATCTGACCGTGTTACTGATGATATTTCACTAGAAAAAGATTTTAAAGTTTGATTAAAGCAAGCCTAAATGAAATTCCCCACGTAATGTATGCTGTTGATTATATTCATTTTTTTTACATTAATTATGATCATAAACAATATTATTAGTGTACTGTGAATTGGTAAATAACAAAAATGATGCAAGTGCACAATGATAGCCTATATCCTATGATATGAATTCTTCATCTGGAATAACTCAGTGGGTGCGAGGATTATACCAGTTTGGTGAAAATTTATTTTATCAGTAATTCTTATAGGTAGATTTATAGACAGGAAATTGTCCCTGACCAGTATAAATCCATCAATATTTTGATACTATAATTATCTATGCAAAAAAAAATCAAGATTAGAGGCTTTAAAACTAAGAGCTGTGATATATCTGATGAATCCTTGGACTTACATAAGATCTGGTTTGAAGTGATGAATGATTGCACAGAATGCTACGCCGTCTTTCCAGCTAGTTGAGAGATCCGTGACATCACAATCCTTATAGTCTTTTGTCACTTCCCTACACCACTCCAATAGATCTTGAGCGGGGGTCACCTCTTTCCCGTCGTCACCTGACGATGATCTTTGGACTGTTAGCATTGTTTGCGGGTCTCGATTGCTAACGTCAATAATCGGTGTAACTGATTCACTTGCGTTATCACCTGAAATAATGATGGAAATTTCATATTATATTCACACTGACTTAAGACCAGTGGTGGTGAACCTTTTTAAAGGCGTACGCCAAAAATTTCTTTACATTATTATGAGCTTTCTTATGTGCAGAGTGAAAAAAAATGACAGATTATAAATGAATTTTAGTGTTTCTTCAAAGCTCTTGAACTGATTGCAACTTGAAGAAAACTCGTAATTTATTTATTGAAGATAAAGAAATCTTTAATTTTATCGCACATGAAAATATTACAATTGAGTGCCACCTTCCTCTTGCATGTGTGCCCATGGTTTGTCAAATCTGTTTTATAATAAACTATTGTTTGATAATAAAGGATGAAATACCTGAATATTTATAATCATTCAGATTGGTCTTCAGATCAAGTGGTTTAAGATTATCTCGTTTTGAGACATAATCCTTGTATGATGCACTGGGTCCTAATGGTGGCCTTTGCGGGTCACTGAGTGTGACGCCGTAATCAGTGAATTTATCAAGGCATTGGCTTTTCCTGGCCAAGTGTTGTTCGTAATTGGTTTGATGATCTTCTGTTGTCGGCAAGTCATAAGGAATCGGAGCAATAGGCGTGGATGCGAGAGATGCACAGCTGCCTGGAGTATTAGCAAGGCTGGAAGTCATCATGTCCATTTGCTGTGTCAGGTCGAGCATCTACGATAATCAATTGCTAATTGAATAAGTTTTCAACTATATTTTATAATATACATGTCAAAACAAGCAAGTTTACACTACGACCGAAAAAAATAGAAATATATTCACCTGCTTCATGCTGGCCGAGTTTTCAGATAGACTGCAATCATCCTCTTCAAAGTCTTCTAAATGCCCAATGTCTGAATTGTTATTCACTGACATCATGGATGCCATCGACTGCATATCTTCATCTCTAAAAAAATATATCATTTAAAATATTCTGAGTTCTGTAGAAGACATGCATGAAATACAATAGAGTGAATTTCAATACTCACGCCGCACTTCCTTCCCTGAGCAGCACTGAACTTATTGTCACCTCCAGAGATGCAGAAACAATCTGAAAAATTGAAATATGTACAAGGGGCTGAAAATTTTCATGCTGTCTATAAAGAATTCACCTTAGTAAAACATCATAGTTTTCCTAAATATCAAACAGCATTCAGATAAAAAAATTATTAATCATAATGAGAGACCCACTTTTGCTGTTGTCGGTCTTAATTGCAATGACAGGCACTTTTGTGACGGTCCTATGGAGGCCAGAGGTCGCAGGTTGACAGCCGCTTGCGCGATACGTCTTCTTCTACCCGTTGACGACACCTGACAGTTAAAAAAAATTATATTATGTAAAATTTTAACACGAAAAAAAGTAAATTACAACAATTAATATTTTTTCATGCTTCAAATAATAATGAATTGAGAACAGTTAGATTGTGATTAACATCTTAATCGAGTTTAACTTTCACATATTGTCAGTAGAGAATGAAAGTAAAACTCACATCTTCAAGTATGAATATCCAGTCTTTGTCCTCGAGTTCGTTTGTTCTCTGGTCTCTGAAGAGGGTGACGGCAATCGTGTGATTGTCAGGAACTGCCCAAATGACATTACCTCTGAAGATTAAAGGAATAATTAATTGTAAAAATATTGATTTTGTTATTGTTAAACTTATGCACTGGTACTGAATATAAAATACATTATACGTATTTATTGTTCCAATTACGATTCCATTTGATAAATGCAGTTACATAAAAAATAATTGAAAACAAATTGTAAGAGCGAGAGCAGAGTCTGTTTATAAAGTGAGCGAGCATGTGTATTGGTCAATAAATAAATTTGTTGAGACAGATATCTGTCTAACAAATCAACCATTATAAAATCATAAAACAATAACTCACATAAGATCATAATGAAAAAAAACACTTGTGCTCGCATTGTAAAACGTAAATAGCATTACTGATCGAGGCAAATTATTATTAATAAATTATCAACCGCAAGAAATAGTATCGGATAACGCTACGGTATGTAATTTACTATTTGAAATAGAAACTTTAAACCGGCAATTGCATTTCGACCTTCCAGGTGTGTTGTGTTTGCGAGGGTCAAATATACGATTGCCTTGTTAGTGGTAGCTACCACTGTGCTATGGTGTTTTAACTAAGTCCCAAGTGCCCAATTAACCATGTCCACTCTCAAAGAAAACCATATGTGTAAAATCGATAAGTTCACATTTTATCAAAATATTTAAACACAATATAAGTCATTTCATGCAATTGACATGATTTATAACTTGAAAAAGTATATGAAAAAATCTTGAAGCTCTTAATGACGCACAGAATCCAATTGAGTATCTGCATAGATTATTTAAAGTCTGGATTTTTTCACGCAGATTTAATCACATCAATTTGGAGTGCATAAAAATAGCTAATAATAAGGAAGACAAATGTCGACATGTACCATTTTTATTTACCTTACATTTATTGCAGTTAATGATTGTCTGGGTAGGAACAATTAAACATATATTATTGTTATTAATTTTCAAATACAATATTACGATGGCAAAAATAAACTAATAATTTAAGCGTGACACACACAAAAAAAACATCAATTACTAGTATTGCAATGTGGACCATTTTAGTTTTAGTTTTGAGCAGCTTCACATGACCTAAATTGAATTATAATGGTATATTTTGACATACAACCATAGCATAACTATTGGTAGATAGTCCAACATGCAAATGCGGCAATATGACTCAGGAGGCTGGTCACATCTTTTGAGAATCCCCATACAAGGAAAATGAATTGGAAAAATTAAGCTGCTAAAGATGATAGGACTATCAACCTTATCTGTCGTCCCTGTTAGTCATGCCGACATGGTTGTATCTAGGCATTCAAATATAATACATAGTTAACGATTTTTTATGAGGAGTGCATAGGTTTTGACTTTTTAATGTCAATATTTTTTTACTTTCCGCCCACTAATGTGCATGCGACTCAGACTTGAGGAATTTTTTCAAAGGACATTCTACGCAAAAATTTAAATGATGAATAATGATGGTACACTGCAGAATACACCCTACAAGAAAAGTGTGAAGCTGTAGCGGGTAAAATTTCAGGTACCCTGAGGAATATATGACCAGATATCAGTAAATTAATTCAAATATTAAGATCTAATTGAAGTTTAAGTAGACAATGAAATAAAATAGTAAATAAAACACTCTATTTTGAAAGAACATTGAATATTTGCAATTTTTTTAATCATACCGACTAATTTACATCAATAGTAGCGTTGGCAATATCATTGTAGCGTCAAAGGTTGCGTGCATGATTGACTACTTTACAACTTTTAACTAGCCAATGAACCATTGTGGCATGTTATTGATCCAGTGTTTTTTTGGAGATAACGCATTTTGAATCTTGAAAAAAGATGTAAATGAGTTGAATAAATGCATCTTATAGTATATATAAGTATCAGCCCCGAGTGCAATGCTTGTAACTATAAAATTAATTTTAAATGCTATTTTTAAAGAGCAATATAAATAATATTTTTAACATTAATTCAGTTCAACTCATTTCGATACACGGAATAGTTATATGGTGCTTACTTCATGACAAAATTATTAAAATAAAAGTAGTAGTATTTCTGCTGCCTGTGTGGTCTAGTGGTCAACGTCGTTGGCTACCGCTACGGAGGTCACGGGTTCGAATCCCAGTACGGGCAGATTTATAAATTGATTTTTCTATCGATTTATGAATTTCTGTTCAAAGGCATGGATGTATGTGATGTCTTGAATTCCCCCCTCCAACCCATCCTATCCTATGAACGGGGCGTATCGAGAGCGATTAGCTAACCACTAGTTCTTTCCTAGCCCTTTCCTTCTATTTCTACTCTCTTTGGAAAAAGAGAGGTTGAGCAACTGAGTAACAAGCAGTTCTCGTAGAAACACTTCTGTTGAGATAAACTCCATTAGGAGTCCATATGCTCCACATTGGGAGCGGACATGGTAAAAAAAAAAAGTATTTCTGACAATATTAGCGAAAATATTTATCAATATTTGACTTATATGTTTAGTTAAAAACCTGTGATGT
Source organism: Himalopsyche anomala (assembly GCA_031772345.1). Lineage (NCBI taxonomy): Eukaryota > Metazoa > Arthropoda > Insecta > Trichoptera > Rhyacophilidae > Himalopsyche > Himalopsyche anomala. The sequence goes on along the minus strand of CM062823.1, from coordinate 7,307,675 downwards.
ATGAAAACCATTTTTATTGAGGCCTAAAATATATTACTGTCAACTAGAACTATATGTTAACGCAATAACAACAATAAACTTTTATCACACAGTGTAAGTTCAATCACGACATAGCAGCAAACGAATTGATTCAAAGAAATGAAATATACATGCGTACATGATATGGGACTGTGAGAAATTGAATACAGGTCATGCTAAGTGGCCTTTGACCTATATCTTGCTGTCGTTATTTATAGCAAGGCTCACTTGAATATGTATTGCATTTCAATTCAATATTTATTTTTTATGTATACAGACAGATAGTCCCATTAAAATTATGTGTAAAGCACAAAGAAAAATATTATTATTAATTACTTTTAAGTGTGTTTACTTTTTTATTGTGATAGATGAAGTTTTAATAAAGAATATAAATTGATAATTTTTTTATTCCACCAGCATTCAACCATTTGAATAAACCAGTGAAATAACAAAGTTATCAATGTCCATTTGTTATTGAAAATGAATATCCACAAAGTAACTGCAGATTCTACTAACAATATTTAGTTTATATTTATTCAGTTGCTTCTGTGTAAAAATATACACATTAATATTCGTAAATTATGAATGGTTTTATGTACATATATATTAGGTGGTAATTTATTAACGCCGGATTGTAATGTCAGTTAGGAATGCAATTATGAAAAGTTTCATCAAAAATTGCCAATTAAATAGTTCAAAATGACTTCATCGCATTTTTTTCTGCAATTCAACATTCTCCTCTTATTGAGGTATGTGGATATAATCTGTATCTCAATCGAATTAAACGAGCTTAATGGAAATTGCAGTAAGCATAAGTGTGACTAAAAATAACATACATCTTTTGATCTAATATAATACAATATCGCAATGACCTACTCCATTGAAAAAACAATTTTGTATCATCAATTATACAGTGATTCATCACAAAAATATTCCAGTCTGGACTAATAATAATAACTAAATTTCTGTTATTATTGTTGAGGCATATTTCATAAGTTTAGTATATTGGTCACAACGATCGACTGTTGGATATAATGTTCCGATAATGGCAACTTACTTCAAAGGCTCTTTCATGGAAGGTTCCCAGTCAAGAGGATCTGCAACAACTCGCCGAGATCTTCTTGACCATACGACACTTAGTTTGTTCGGTTTCCTAAAAGAAATAAAAATTCAAGTATAAAATTAGAAATCTTACGTTAGCAATAAATTGAAAAATCAGTTGATTATAAAAAGATTAGAAATGGAAATTGTTAAAAATACATATATGTAGTCCACTAATTTAGCATTTTTTCGTACACTAAGTACAGCTGATTCTAACTAAGTACACGAAGTACAGCTGATTCTTTCGTACTGCTAATATTTTTTTATTGAAGGATAAAGACTTAACTATATAATATATAAATAAATTGAAGCGGTCAAAAATATATTTGTTTTTTATTGAAGATGCTTGATGGAACTTCAGATCACTAGTGTAAAAACCCATGGAAATGTTCAAAAACTTTACAATTAAAATTTAATATTTTTGCCATTTTCATCGATATTTTAACCATTGCTTCCTGTTGCTATATTTAGGAGTCATAGAATAATGTTTGAAATCTATGATAAGTCTTATGTTGAATCTTTTATTAAAAATTCAAAAAGCGATAAAAAATAAGGTGTCCGAGGACAGCTACATAAAGATCTGTATTAGATTCGTCTTGACTTAAAATATATATCACACATATCATAGTTGAGTATTAGGGTGGAAAATATTTATTCCTGATATATTTATAATAGATAAGAAAGACTGATGTAATTAGTTATGATTTCATGTTGTAAATGCACTTTTGTCATATTAATATATTAATTACCTTATCTGAAAAAATACAACTGCATACAAATGACAGAATAATTGAGATAAAATGAAAGAATAATATGTATAAATTAAATACGAGTCAACTGAACAAGAATGTGAAAGGCAAAATTAAGATATCAATGTATAATTTTCTCTAACTTATAATCCTAATCATATGTTCACAATTAATACTTTTAACTGCGAGTATTAGACAGACATTTTTTTGTTGATTTCTATATGAAACTGGTAATGATGTGACTGTTCATGTATGATGTAGTTATCTATGTATTTGCTTCTTGAAGTAGTCAAAATTATAATAAAGGAACCGTCGAAAAAAAAAATATGTAATGACAAATATAAATTGAATATTTTTTGAAATAAAAAAACCTTCAGTGGGGCAATAATTTTATTTGTTATATTAGTATTAAACTCAAAAAAGGATTTGTGAAAGAGTTCTTTCAAATTATTTTTACAAGCCGAAATCCCTTTATGCCATTTAATGTTAAGGCTTGGTAGGAATATTAGTGGAAAAGATATGACAACTTTGACAAGATTATAGATGCAGGGAATGGGCAAAACTTTGGAAAATTTTCAATGATTATTAGCATGATTTGTATCTTATCAAACCCTAGATTACAATACTTGCAGTTGACGCTTATCTTTATAAGTGTTTTAAGATAAAAAAAAAATGCTTTTAATGAGAAAAATAAAATAAAATAATGGTAACAGTATTGTAAGTCCTGATGCCACTTAAAAAACTATCAAAACCATTACATTGAAGGCATTGGAAACCATAATACACACTTTACATATAAGACCAGAAAGAGTAGTAAAAAATAATGTTAATTGATTTAATATAATTTTAATTTTATATTGCAAGACAGACAAAATGCTAAAATCATGTACTTTCTTGAGGATTCCCACATGGAAAGATTCATTGATGGTGAATTCTATTTAATTTGATTTTAGCACAAAAATAATTAAGAAAAAAGATATATTTCAAACAGGGCGAGTTCGGACGAATGCTATTTTTATGTATTAAAGTAGAGTTTGTCGGACCTTACTCAGTTGACTTCCATGCCAATTTTTTTTTTCTATTGCTTTTAATATTAAATTGTATTATGTTTTTTTCTTCATTGTAAAAATCTTATATTTATAATTTGTCAATCTTATGCAATGTTAAATAAAATAATAAAAAAAATAGTATGTACTGAATAATAAAAAGACCAGAAACAGCACGTGGTTGGCTGGGTAATGTATATTTTGGGTTTTCACTGTGTTACACTCACCATTTTGAAGATGTTTCCAAATCTATTCGGTGATATGAAGCGGTATACTGGAACTTCGCAGCACGTTTGTTGACTCTCTGCAGCCTAGTCCAAACGAAGGCCATTGTGGTTTGATTGTCGCAAAGTAAGTCTCTATATTTCCAATGTTAATATTTGAGCAAAACTGTTTTTTAGTCGACGATTACTGCTTGCTTCGTATAGCATGATGCTTTAAGAAATTCATCACTAGAAAAAAAAAACACAACCATTACCGCCGATTGTTAGTGTGCCAGATATATTAGAGTCATTTGAGTTAGACTAATAAACTAAACTAAATGAAGAGGAAAGACATCACTAACACCCACATCCAAGATCTCAAATGTTTAAAGATGAAAATATAAAAATTTAATACGAATGGGGTTGTCAGATTTATTGACGTCAAAACCAGTACACTTAATTTTGAATTATACCTTCCTACAAAGGATTTTGGTTTGGGACAACCTGAATAAATTCCCGGGAAATCTAAGCCTTTTGTCAGTCTCGGTTTCCAGGATTTTTTAAATAAAACATCCTAAGACTTGAGACTTTCTAATGCTATTCTAAGAAAATGTGCATAAAGTAACTTTTAATCATTCAAAACAAATAAAGTATGAGAATTTTTATACTTTGAGAGGTATTTATTTAGAACAACATGTCTGAATCGGAGCTAAAAATAAAGTAATAAACTTAGTCTTTTATTTTAAAATAAAATATGATCATCGTACGGATGAGTAGCATCTGCTAGTTTGCGAATTATCGCATTTAAACCATGAGATTATTGACCCAATTTATTATTTTTCGAAGGACATGGTTTCTTCGGCAAAATCAAATGATGTGTGTAAAAAAAGTAACATCATTATTTACAATACAAAATTGTCATCTTTTTAAATTTTTGACACCAAGTTTGTATTAGTTTTTAAGCAGAGCTATTTATAAATTATGAATTTACTTAAGCGGTTGTCTTTCTGAGTACTGGTTTTTTATTTGAGTTATAAATTGTATAATTTGAACCCACACAGCCTCTGAATGAAAATACAAAAGGATATTATTTATATAAAGTTAACTTCTTATATTAACATCAATAAAAATCAACCCAAAGTTTGAAAAAAAAAATAACACCCGAAATAGTATTTCATGTATATTATCACTGTTCTGGCAGAAGTTGGTAACTAACAGATTGATAGTACTGAGTCAAGTATTTTGTAAATATGTATAAATTATGTAAAATAAATACGATAAAAATAGTCACAATTCAAACTTAAATTTATTCTTTTTAGTTATTAATTTATAAAACATGGAATCATTCATTCTTGGGAGTGGTTTGTGATACGTGTGCACAGCACATCAAATGGGCTTAAAGGGTTAACCATATCTGCTTCCAACGTGGAGATATGGACTATAGATATAGAACAGTGGTGGCCAAGATGTCAACTGCCATTTCTAGTCACCTGCTTTGATGCTGCTCTCTGTATTTTAATATCTATCCATTTCAGATAAATTATCTGAGGCTTTAAATTACTACTCTTTTTATGATCATTTATCACATACTGTGTTAGTAAAATGTTAACTTGACCAGAACTTGAACTGACTTGGAAAAATCTTCAAACAGATATTTAAAAGGCAGTAATGGTTGAAAACATTGCAGATCCATGCTATGCGATTGAAAAGAAAATTGTTGATTGGAAAACCAATATTTAAGAGTTTATTCACCATGGAAATTAAACCTCGAATATCAGAGCGGAAACCTAAAGCGTTACCACTCAAATAAATATGGTGTTTATTTTTTACTATGAATTGGAGTGTTATCACAATTGAGAGGAAGTGGAATTTTGAGATAAAAAATACTAAAAATATAAGTTAATTAGTAAACAGTTGCAGCAAAAAAACCACAATCAACAATTATTCAAATGAAAAATTCATATTTTGTTTCATGTACCTAGTAACCAGTGATAATGCAGAATGGAAACTATAATCTTCTAAACAATTATGAAGTGAAAATTAAATTTATAACGTCAAACGAGCAAAAGATTGGAGATGCTCATAAGCACTTTTTTGTTCAATGTACAATGACTAATTTAAAATGACCTACTGAGTACGTTGTAAGTACCTACATTTTGTTATTTTTTTGGTATTATGAAAATAATAATATAGACCAGGGTTTCTTAACCAGGAGCCAGTGTGAATTTTTTCAGATTTGGAGAGCCACAGCACAGTTTAGGGGGGCCACGAGCAAATTTCCCGAAATCTGAAAATTTTTGCTATCACGCAAATTTGGGATTTCCAGGATTCGGAATCCTTGGAAGAGCTATAAAAAAAGGTCCCACGCTGGTTTTCTGGGCAAATCTGTAAATTCATAAATTCACATAATATTCCAAGAAGATAAAACAATGGTAAGGGGGGCCACAGACAAATAAAGACACTCAAAAGGGGCCACGGGCCCAAAAAGGTTGAGAAACACTGATATAGACTACCCAGTAGGAATAAAGAATTGTATAGTTATAACAAAGGTCATGAATTATTCACATGATTTTAGTTACGTTACACGGTTTCGGAAATTGTTTTACAAAATGAATTTGTTTTTTGTGGAGGTTGAAGAAAATAAAATTTAACAAGCATTTGACAAAGAATGTTTCTGCTTGTCACTTGAAATTTCACACATAAGTTCAATGGGAATGTTTTAAATGGATTTGACAACACGTAAAACATGTATTAATAGTAATAATTGTTCAGTTTGCTTATAATTTAATAGAAAATTATTACAATATTATTAAAAATAAAAATACTCCACCGAGTAAATAATAAAGGGATGAGAATAAGCAGTTTAGAATTCTTGGAAATCAATAGAATCAATAACAAGCAGTCTAAGTAACATTTTAAATTGGATACAAGCCTCACCACGGTTAAATTTATTTCCTATGGGATTCACCTTTTCATATTAAAGTGATACAGTAGAAAGAAAAAGCCAACTTTTAATTTGAAATTGATAAGGTAATATCTAGAATCAATGTAAACTTTATTGATAAATAACTGTATGATAGTTATTCTGACGATTAAATTTAATTTGACAGTATAATGACGAACCGGATATAGCAATTGAATCGTGTATTTCAAAAACGTTACTATGCTAACATCTTCAGAGTACCTAAATGTGTTTCTATTTTTACTTTTATTGATAGGTTTAACTATATTTTTTAAAAATAGTATATTGAATCCATTTGAGTTTCATAGTAAATATAACCATTATTATAGCATTATAGTAAATATAACCATAAGTATCACTTTTCTATTGATGGTATTTAAAACAGAAATTTGAAGTAGAGAAATTCTTGGCATCAGTATCTATATAACAAATACTTCAATACCAAGTCAGCAGTTTGAATTTTATACAGAATGAGCACAATACTAGAAGCATCATAAATAATCAAAATATCTTGTTATATAGAATTTATAATATAAATATAAATACTTTTAAGTTAATGGTTGAGGTGCCCAAACTGGGAATTATTCTCTTAAACTCTATGTACTGAAAATGGAAAACAAATTAATTGTTTCAAGAAAAGGGTAAATATGGTTTAAAACATGCTACTCTTTGTCTCCATGAAAGTTTACTAAATCCCTCAAAAACTAATGGAATTCATTGCAAAACTTAATTACAGATACGAAAATATCAAAAAACCAAACGAAGGAATCAAGAAAATCACAAATTTTCGTACTGAGATTATATTCGTTTTTCGCTTCATTCAAATAAGTGTCGAGTGGATTATAAATATTAGAGACTTGAAATTCATTTTTGTTGTTTAAACTGCTGCAAAAATAGTGCCAAAATTGTTTTTTTAAAGGTGGAAATCATCGATAAATTATCTTGCAATCTTTATATTATATTATCTCCAATAACTTTGATATATTTTATGTTTTCTTCATTGAAATGTTTAATGAGCTAATTTCTTAAAATGAAAATGATTTTCAAATTTCAAAATTACTATTTTCTTCAAAAAATGGTAAGTCATGAACATATTCAATGTGATTCATAATTCTAAGAATAATATTTACAAACTAATGAAGAAAAACCCGTTAGTCGAATGACTTACATTATTTGACAGGAGATCGATTGTGCAAGTGTGTATCACTGAAAATTAATCGAAATAACTTTGAACTAAAAAATGGATTTAAAAGAGATGTTTTTTTCTGCAATTTGACATGCACTCACAATGTTTTTGCGTCCTAATATATTTAAAAATAGAATTACAAAATACGTAGAATGACAGTAGGGCTTACATCATTTGTTTGGTGAATCCCGAACAGAACAATTCATTTGTCCAGTTATAAAGTGATGTTAGATTGAAATTTTACTTTTAAAAATTTATAGAGTAATTACACTATTTATAGAAGGCATTTCCATGAGAAAAAATGTATCCTTGATCGTTTTAGTCGATGAACAAAACAGAGGTCATCGCACACTCACTGAACCCACAAAGGATCACTAACAAATATTATACATTATTTTATAAATATATTGAAATTTCGTTGATTTTATAAGGCTCAACTAATCACGCGCGTCATCACAATTCCTAATTAATAGAAAACAACGATCTTACGCGAGTGTAAGTTGTATCGACGTATTATTTAATTTTTGACATCCGACGGGTGGGATTATGTCTATGAGTGTATCCATAGACAAGTATACTAAACATAGATAATATACTAGACATATACTGAGGGATCAAAGATATAAATTTGTGAGTTCTCCGTTGCCAAATGAAGCTTTTATTATAATATTAGTCTTACAGTGTATACAAATTTTTCTTCAAGCAATATAAGTTTCCAAAACTCCAAAATTTCACATTACTTAAACTAGACATGCACAAACTTTACTTTCTTGCGGGCCCCATAAAAGAAATTATCATGGGTTCGGGCCGCAAAAAAATAATAATATTGAAGGTACGTTCAATCCTCTTTTACACGGGGTGTATTTTTCATGTAAAACAGCCGTGTAAAAAAACCGTGTAAAAAAGATTAAGTGAATATAGATAAATGAATTCCATTACATCATTTTGATCGTGTTATTTCGAAAACGTGAAAATAAATAAACCATGCAAAAGGAGGATTACGAGTAATTGTTTATTAAAAATCTTTTTATTATGAAATATTTAGATATAAATGTTTTATTTATATGTAATTCAAAAGTTATTGCGATCTTGGTCTTTGTTAATTTTAAATTATTGCTTTATAACTTGACTTAATATTTAAAGTATTAAGCCGCACAATCAAATCCAAATTTCAAATCAGTAAGCCTATTTCTATGAACCGATTTATCTCCTCCATTAAAGAAAAAGCTTGCTTACATTTATTAAATAAATGTTTTACATGAAAAAAATATTATTGAAATATTTGAGGGCCACCAAAAAATTCAAAAAAGGCCGCGGGCCGCGGTTTGTGCATCACTGAGTTAAGCCCTTAAGTTTCCCAAACTTTTTCTGCAATGGAACATTTTGCAAATTTGGAAATTTTATCGGAACACTTGGCTTATTCTTTAGGTCAGGTAATTTATAATAGTATAAATGCAAAAAAAATAAATATATATAACACAATTACTATTTTTAAATGTCGTGACGTCAATTCTGTTCCTGCACTTTGATTTCGTTAGAGTATAAAAAAAAAATCCTGCTACACATAATCAGGTTGTATAAAATGGAACTAAAACAATAATTACTTTTTTCGACACATTGGAGGATTCTTCTGTCAAACTCTCCAAGAATAAATTTAATGACATTTATAAAAGAATCACTAATAAAATCGATCAGATTCGAACACTTGCGTTGAATTAAGCATGCTGGTTTTGCATATGCCCCCCATGCAAAACCAGCATGCTTAATGCCCCCCCTGAGTAGAATATATTTTCCATTTTTCTAATTTATTAAAACTTTATTGTGAAATGGGCTCTTTAATTGTTTATTTTACTATGTTTTATAGAATACATACTTCATTATGTATGGACTATTTTTTATATAGATATATTATTTTTAAATCATCTATTTTTTAACCGCTTCAGTACCATTACATACATCAATCAGCGTTATCAACACAATAATATATTGTAAAGTAATGCAATTGTAGCCTGCTTAGTAACATGCTGATTTGAGAAGCTTAGGGCATTGGTAACACACTTTGCAAATTCACGGTAATTACAATAATATTGTAATTTGTCTTTTCTTTTGCAGCGTTCTTAGCTACACGTGTTTGTGTTTTTTCGAAAATACAGTAGAACCTCGATTATCAGAACTAATTGGGGATGAAAGTAGACCAGATAAAAAAAACCTAAATGACTGAGAAAGACATGTAGATTCAGTATGAATAATTTTTATTTGCCTATACTTACATATATAGCTTCAGTATTAATTTATGTTTTATTAAGAAATTCAAGTATTGATTATTGCTTAATGTAGCTAGCTGTTCTTTTAGAAGCTACCAAATGGTGAATACTTTTAAGGCTATAAGTTATCCTGAGTTACACCCTTCTTGGATCTCAAACCACTTCATGGCAACATCTAAGCACTGAAAAGCCTTAGAATGTGCAGAACCAATATCTCTTCTTCGTCTTCTCGATCTTGTTCCTCTGAGACAAATATTTCTTTAATTATTTTCACATCATTCAAAATTTTAAATCCAAGATCATTCGAATCGCAATTTAACCACTCGGTTACATCTTCTTCGCCACATTCAGCACATATTTAAATTTATGCTATTGCTTTCACAATGTCTCTTATAACAATTTCTAGTGATCTACTTGAACTTTCTAATGGTCTTTTCAAGATTTTCTAGTATTCACCGCAAGTATTTGTTTTCAATTCACAGTATACGATTACTCTGTACTATGTAAGGTGCACTGAATTGCAACTGTAAAGTAGCACTGGCAAGATGCATGCGTTGAATAAGTGGCACTTGGTTTTGAGTAGAATCAAGAGTCCCAGAGTTTTCGAAAATTAAAAATTTAGAATCTAGACTCAATTGGTATGATGGGATTCTTCTTCTTAGACCATATTTGCTCCCTATGCGAAGCATATTGCCGCCGCACGGCACCTCCATGTTTCCCTGTCCCCTGCCAAATTGCTTCCTTTCATGACATGCCAGGATCCCTCAGTTCCGCCGAGTACATCCTATGTATAGTACCCAATGGTCGATATTTTGATTAGAGGCAATTTTCACAATTGTTTGTGTAAAGGTAAAACCTTACTTACGATGTACTTATGAAGACAATATGAGAAATAAGCGACTAAGTAAGTTTGAATAAAAATATATTGATGCTTCCTAAAGCCTTCAGGATGTATCCTTGTCTAATGGTATATATTTTATTTGAAAATTTATTGATAAAGTAATGCTTTGATTTTTTTAATAATGCTTTGTATTCATTTACGATTTCCAGCTTTCAATCAAAGACAGTAGACAAAGCGGTAGTAGATTTTCAAAATTTTCGACTAATGTTAGTAATTTTAGATCATCTATAATACATTATATTTTGGAGAAATTTTAGAAACGTGTCAATTGATGGGTTGTTGTGGATGAAATATTGCAGATGGATCAGCGCCTTTATAGGAACTTAAGAGGATTTCAGAAGAAAATCCAGTAATGACTGATCCTTAGTAGGGAGCTATATAAATTTAAGTTTGTTTTATGTTGCAAAGACTAAATATGAACAATACAAGGGTTCTTATGACGACTGCATGATTAAATCTTTCATATGAACGTGAGAGTCATGTTCAACTCACGTTACATGTAAGTGAGTGCTTAGAGGGCTCTGGGTATACTTTATCAAAAAAACATGACATTTTAGATTATTGGAGTTCATTTATTTAATAGTAATCACAATAGCTGTTATATACAGAAAAAAATAAACGTTACAAAACATTACCATTTGCTGATTTTTTGTACAATTTGTAAATACACAATATAAAAAATTAGTTCATCATATTATCTAACATGGATTAGAAAAAGTGGAAATTGTTTACCTACTTTGCTAAATAGGAATTATTGATAAAAATTTATACGCTGATGGTTCAAAAATGAATCACCTATGATATTGTAGGAATAATCATTTAAATGATTTTTACAAATATAATTATATGGGCAATTATTATTGAATAAATAAATATGGAGGTATGTACAAAATAGATATACAGAATTGTTTACAATTACCTGGAATTGATATATAATATATTATACAATAAAGTGGAATTTCTTTTCCCATTTATTTATTCTAATTTTTACCAACAGCGATACTGGAGCATCTACATGTTTCAGTAGAAAATAAAACTGATGCAAACAGAATTAATTCTAAAATTGATTATATTCCTTGTCTTGTACACAAACAAATAAAAAAGTATTAAATTTTATGGAAGATTATTAATTAAAATTGAATTAATTTCTTTGATATTTATATTTCAAGCAATATTTACATAAACCAAAAATTTTCTTTTTTTATAATAAATAACGAATAACAATAAAATTGTCTCTTTCAAAGAAATGCATGATTTCATTGTTCATCAACAATATTAATCAATACAATTTTTGTTAATTATCAATTGCTGGATATTGATAACTGATAATTAAAACATTAACATAAGGGTAGTTTTAATTGAAGATCTCCTTGGATAAATATGATAATAAATATTTCAGATATTCAATTGAAATTTCGTGACATTCCCTTGCAATGAAGCAATTGCTGTATTTTTTTTCCTATAAGTTGTTATGCATATTGCACAATGTTATATTAAATATAATGTTCATGAGACAGATCGGCTGTATTATAGATATCTTTAGAAAGTACTCCGTAGCTGTTTCAAAAAATACAGTCAAAGCCACGATTATATATCAAAAAATTACTCTTGTTTTCTAAAATACATCAAACAATTCAAATCTAAAACCAAAGTTCACATGAATAAAATCGTGCTGTGCTTTATTACAAAGTAGATTTTTTAAAATACAGGTGTCGTGAAGGAATATGAGCTGGTTATTTTACAATGTATTTGGAGCAAAGGTAATGAGTTTTAACAGAAAAAAATGGGATGGATTTCACAATGCTCAAAAAATGTTAAGTGATAACAATAAGGATTATATTTTACATGATTGTTTTGAATAAAATCCTTCTTAAAAAATAATTTATACTTCCAAGAATAGGTGCTTGATGGAGCTTCATTTAACGATAAATGAAATTTAGTGAAAATTTTTGGATGTAATTTCTTTCAATAATAAATAATTAAGTAGAAGGTAATTCTTTCAGATTTCATTTGAAAACAAAAGTGAGTTAAAAGACTAGACTGATTCTTTCAGACGTTCATAAAATTGAAAGCATCACATTTGAATAATTGAATACATTACTGTATTGCGCAATGTTGGAATTTGTATTTGGTGCGTTACCGGCCAGAGATTAGAAATAATTGTATTTTGGATAGATTTAAAAAAATAGCTGTTTAAAAAATAATGGAAAATATCCATATTCGTACTAATATTAACTATGAAATAAAACAAATGTGTGCACAAAAATCATTGGATATTATATAAATGCTGAATACATTAACGGCGGCATGAACTATGTTAATTAGCATCGCAAATAACGATTGCAATTTTGATTCGATATTCATGAAATCTTCATTATTAAATGGAAGAAGACATGGAATGTTGTGATAAAAATAATGGATCGAAATTTGATAAACGTATAACGGAAAGATAACACGCAATAGTGAAATAGATAATCAGGTGATTTTATGCCATATGATTATGCACCACTTTCTTTGTGTTATCATTAATTTTTATCAAAATTGTCAATATTATTCTAAATCTTCTATCAGTGATTAAGCGATGTTAAATAATACACAAATCAAATGCCAAGTAATCATCGATTAAAAAAAATTCTAATGACTTCTTATGTATCCTTTAAGACATTCTTCAAAATGGCTCCTTCTGAATTCCTCGTTTGATTCACGCCAACATCAGGACTGGTGATTGGCATAAAAAGTCCAAAACTCGGTGCGGAAGTTAAGACTACAGCGCTGGCTGAAGCAAGAATCGGGTTATCCAATGAAATAGGCACCACAGGGGAAGGAGCTGCAGCATTCATTAAAGCGTTATTTCCTACAGAAGGGGAAGTTCTCAACGCACTCGGTGAACTGACAGAAGTGGATTGTGGCGAACCAGTCGATGTACGTGAAGCTTGCTGGGAATCATTTGTGGGTTGCTGAACGTTGTTTCCTGTTGACAGCGAACGAACTACTTGGTTATTTGGAGACGGACTGGCCGGACGAGGCTGAGACTGGCTGTGATATGTTGTTGCCAGCGGAGGTGGACCTGTAAACCAGTATCATTGATATCAAGAAATCTCAAATACAAATAAATGAGAACAAATTTTAAAATTTTAATTGAACTATTTTTTAAACTTCATTTCATTAGTAATACACAATATTTTTAGTATGTTCACTGTCAATACAAAAACACAATAATCCTTTGTACTCTATTTCCAATTTATTTATAAAGGTCAGGACTGGTTTCGCTCATGGCGAGCATTGTTATTATAATTTATTTCTTATCAGTTGCAACAATTATATTTCTTATCAGTTGACAATGCTCGCGATGAGCAAAACCGGTCCTGACCTAAATAATAATAAATAAAGTATGTAAAAACAAAATATTCCACTAATGGTTTGTATAGACAATTGATTTTCATAACATTGACAACTCATATTGCTACTTTTATTGGCAGCTCTGGTCTAATCTATTAAGATTGGACTTTATACTATGAAAATATATGAAATATTTCTCAATTTTCTGTAATGGCAATCGGCAAAAGTAGAACCAATATCAAGCAAGCATGAATCCGCAAAAAGAAAAATTTTAACAAATAAACAACTTACCGGCTGATTCCCGTTCAAGAAATCTGACAAATTCACTGGCGAATTTTCCGGGCGGAATGTTGTTGGCAGCAGCAGAAATCTGATCTTCTTCTATTAATTTAAGCCCGAGGACCGATGAGAGAAGTAACAGAGCTTGGTTTCGTTCAGCGGGACCTCTCGCCGCTCTCACATAGGATGTAACTAAATTGCCGATAAGTCTTCGGTCGACTTTGTCTTCCTGCGACGTGACCGATTCAGAGTGCTTTCTTTTCCATTGCGCAACTTCCTGCTCTAAATTGTGAACTGTAGATAGAAAAACGGCATGATTTATGCGTGCACTAAAGACAATGTGAAACTATTTTACAAACCATTGTATCAATGTAAAACGAATTTAAAAAAAAAGAAAAATGATAGAATGAACTTGTTTAAGTAGTGATACAAGTCTGAAATGGTTGTTTGATAATTGTTTACATAAATGTAAAACTAAATTATATATTTTTTGGGGCTTATGTTATTCCAATTTAACTTATAGAAGCAGGCAATAAGTAATCCTTATCTAGGTAAAACTTGGTACAATACAAAATTATAATATCTAAAAAATAAGCAAAAATAAAACCTCTAGATGCACTAAATGACAGTTGTGAAAAACAATCATTCCAGTGGAACTGCTAAAGATGCGTTTGCCAGATCCCAGATTCAAAGTATTAAACAAGCACTGGAGATGCATATAAAAAAACAATTGACTGCTAACGCTAATGCATGGGCAAAATGCACCCAGTATAAAACAGCATAATAATAACAATGAATCAAATACACCGCAAATCGGTTGCAGGTAAGTAATGTTTTTTAAAATATCAGTTCGATGAACACAATAATTATGTCCAGTGATAAATCTTACCAGATAAATAAACAGTATTTTAAGGATATGATATTGCAGTAAACATTTGAATCAAAATAATAAATGATAATCTTCCGTTATCTTGCCAGAATTACGGTAGCGAGTTGTCTCACGACTAGGCTGCAGTCTATGCTTTTCATATTGACAAAAAAAAAAACCAGTACCTGAAGTAATACTCAGAACCTAAGCGGCTTAATTGGACTTTTGATGCGATCAAAAATGCTGCTCACGAAAAATGCAAAATAGTATTCTCATTCACATACATGCTGTAAATAAATAATATCAAAATAAAACTGTAATAAAAATAATTCAAAACCAAATTTAACTAGGCAGTTGTTAAACCTCCAATTTCAGCAGTGCTATTCCTGCTAAAACCGCCCGTCCAAAATAGGTGTACACACGCCAGAATAGCACCGTAGAGATATAAGAAAAGACAAACAAGGGTCGGAGATGTTGAAAATATCAGGGACATTCATTTCATATATACAAGTTGATAAACAGACTAACTATAAAAAAAAATATCAAGCGAGTGTTTCAAACACAAAATCGCAGAAAGTAAGTCGTAGTTTTAGTCTTAATGTATATTGTTTGAGCTAAAATAATTTGCAAGACTCATTTGAATAACGTTTGTTCAGTTGTGAATTATGAAATACTATTACAAATACTATTATACAACTTCAAAGAGAGATCTTAGATTATGGATAAAACGAAACGAGAAGATGATTTATAAAATACGTAAAACGTTCTAATTGTAAATAATATAAACAATATTATTGTTCAAATATCAGTAAACATTGGCAAATTTTTTGAAGATACATAAAATTATTATTTATATAATCGATTTGGCTTAAAATAACTGAAAGTAATTTGAGAATAAAATTGACTAAAACTTTTCAAAATTATAGGTTATTTGAATTATGACAAGGTTTTCATTAAATTCAAACTGTGATGTTTTATAATTAATTGTTTGAAAAATTAGCTGTAATAAATATGAACTCAAAACTGACACAGAAGATAACACAGAACAACTAGCAACAATATTTATTAAGGGATGCAAGTATGCCGATTGTATTTGATTACTATTTAAATCAACTTCTTTCTTAATCAAATCTTTATATGTAATGTAATATTTATTATGATGTATGATTTTTTTTTGTTTAACTGTTGACAGGGATATTATATGATGCATTCCTTTATAAAATTCATTTATATTCCTTAATTTCAGTGAAAAAATAAATAATTTAAACACATATATATGTAAATAAATTTTTCGTAAAATCCATATTGTTTTATTGAATTAAACGAGTGATAATAATATTTCAAAAACAATTCAGTACACTGGGGTGAAGAGAAATGTTATTCTTTGTAATAAATGTAATAATAGTCAATACAGTGAAAAACTTAATACATTATGGTGATGTGATTTTGTTTTAATTTATGGTTTATTATAATGAATAAATAGGCATACTTTAAATCCCTTTGGAACAAAACAGAAATGCAAAGAAACAGTGTCGCCAATACGGGAACATTGACATTGCCGGGGACGTTACGACGAACGGGCAAAAAGCGAAGCACATAACAGTTGGCTGTACTGACAGCGGAAGAAAGTCAAACCCCATATGGCAAAATGAGCAGTAGAATGAGTCGGAAACATCCGACCACCGAAAAACCTCACAGTTACCAAATGAGATTACACCATCTACCGCGGATGTTTTTTTTGTTTGACTTCATTCACTTGTGTTTGATATGCATGCTGAGTAGACATGGTACATAAAATACTGTTTTCAAACAATGTGGTGCATTACACAAAATATTTCAATACCTTCCAAGATAAAAGAATACAGAATATATGTAAAATGAAAAATATCAAATAGAGCATTATTTTGTAATATTTTCTTTGTGAATATATTTGATAAAATATCATACGTATATATATTTTGAAGTTGGAACCTAAGGATTATTCAATTTAAATAACACTTTCACACAATAAAAAAAGCCTCACGAAATTTATACGAGATTTTCATATTGCCTACATAAATATCTTTTTCCCTATTTGTAATCTCTTCTAATCACAATATAAGATATTTTTGAGGAGTCTAAGATTCGGACACTCCAAGCACAGGCATAATGCGCTTATTGGGTAGCCCGCCACTGTTATTTAAAGATATTTGGATACTAAAAATACAAAGACTTTTCACCTAATACTAAGTGTATTTTCAAGAAGTGTAGCAGAATTGCTATTATTTATGGCTATTCTGACTTTGGGTTATCTCTAGAAAAATTTTAGAAATGATTTAAAAAATAATTCAGTGGAATCAAAAATTTAAAAAAATATTTGTGGTTGTTTAAATTTTTTAGCATGATCCTATTGTATACTAAAATTGATTGGCTACGTGGGAAGGTATTGACATAAAACATAATAATTGCAACAAACAAGAAACAACAACTAACAATTCTAATTATAATAAAATAAAAAATGGAATGAATGAACATTAATATTAACTAAAAATGTAGACAGGAAAGTTTATAAGACTGCTTTGGTTAAGCAGTTAATATTTAAAAAAATTGTTAGAGAAAATCACAAAAAGCAAAGTGCAAAAAAAGAATGTGTTGTGTGAATATTAAATTGTGATGATACAACAACCATGGTAACCGAAAGCATACAAAGGTTAGATGAGCTACAAAATACATTACATCACAGAGACAAAAAAAATTAATTAAACACTGAATAGAAAACACTAATATAATATTTTTAAACAACATACGAACACGGTTGTGTTGTGTCTATAGAACTATAATTAAGTTGAAAAATTTAAAAGACTAGATCAGAAATGATAAAAAATATTAGACGAATTAAGCCTTAGCATTTTGGAATGCGAACAATTCATTTGATGGATAATATAAATTTCAATTGTAATGTAATATCTGTTTAAACATTAAAACATTTTTTATGTCGAGAAAAGATATTCTACACAATTTTTGAAATATGTAGCTGAACAATTAATTACCCAACAATCATTACGAACTTCTTTGATTGAGAGTAGATATTTTAATGACTACAGAAACAACTTATGTCTAGATAATAAAACTGTCAGCTTATATTTTCTTGATACCCCTAAACCGTGTAACACAAATAAAAAAAAACAAAATGAAAAATAATTAGTAGTGCCATGTCATTTGATGGTCGATTAGTGGTGTGGACAAGTGATTGAGTAATTGTGGCCACTCGACTCGTATACCAGATGGAATTCTGAGATATTAACAACTTGCAAACCCAGAATTACCAGCTGATATTTAGTTGAATCACCAAATTTAGGAAGATAAACTACGAAGGTTTTTGTGCAATTTGTGACGACTTTACGAAAAATTTCATCCTTTGAGACTGTTCGTTTCAATCATTTGTCCTTTTTCTTCAACGAAAAAGTTTGATATTTCAGAATTAATTACAACTACGGACTTGTAATAATAATTGAAAGCTACAGATCAAACGTGGCCATGTCCAAAAAATTAAAACATTTTTTTAGTTGTGTATTAATCTTTTATCGATTTGATATTAATGGTGATATTAAGATTCAACGTATGAATTCATTATTCAGTCAGATGCATAATGCAGTCACTGTTTAAATTGAAATACATACGTTCACAATTGAACGTATGGGTGAGAAATACACATTTGTGGTTGTCCTGCATTGATATTCAATGGAGATGGACATGTTTGAACTGCATTACCTCAATTATAATAAGAAAATCAGATGGTGGGTGGGTGGTGCTAATGGATTTCAGCAAATGCATTCAGATAAAACTATATTTTTCAGATGATCATAGCAACAACGTAAATTGTAATACTATTGTGATTAAACATAAAAATACAAACAAATATCAAAGTAATCATGATCATATGATATAGGTACTGTATGCATGCTGAGCGAGTGCATTGGAGAAACTCAAATGAAGTTTTCTTTGTCCAAACAATAAGTAAACATTAGTCAATTAATATAAAAGGTTACGAAAACCTCACATTTCACCAGATCAAAACGTTGTTAGAAACAAAGCAAATATTTTCATAAATAAAATTAACTCAAAAAAAAATTGCAACGGGATTGTAAATATGGAATAAAAGTAGTATGTGGCTTAGCATGGATGGATATTTAAATAGTCATCCTGCTTAATTCAAACAAATAAAGAAGAACTTTAAAATGTCTGGGTTAAACCACTTTCGGGGTCGGAGAGGTTCACGTGCATTGTAAAAATGAATGCACAATACATATTCAATGCATGCAAAATACTGGGATAGATTCATCAAATAAGGTCGAGTCTTTTTAATTACCTGATGGTTTTAATAGCACCTTGACAAGCAAAAAAGTATTTTAAATAAATTCTACGGCAATGCCAACATTTTATACTTATTGCATATTCCAGTGTTTCCAAAATTTTAGGACTAAATATATGGCTAATTTTTATTTAATTATATAAAGGAGTTTTTAAAAGTGTCAATATTATTAATAAGTTTGAGAAACACTGGCATAATTAAATAAACATAAAAAATCTCTACAATATATTTATCAGCCAGCTGATAATTTAAAGCATCCACAACGCTCAAACCTTGATCTTTAGCTTCTACAAGTTGTGCAGTTTTGGCATCGAGCTGTGAAGAGAGTCTGGCAGCTGCTCTGAGGCCGCCGTTTGATTCTTCAAGCTTCCTCTCAAGTTCTTCAATATTTTGCACCAGCCTCATAATTTCAGCGTTGGATTCTTCAAGGTCCTTGCGAC
This sequence comes from Himalopsyche anomala, assembly GCA_031772345.1. Lineage (NCBI taxonomy): Eukaryota > Metazoa > Arthropoda > Insecta > Trichoptera > Rhyacophilidae > Himalopsyche > Himalopsyche anomala. Next base: position 7,287,968 of record CM062823.1, on the reverse strand, counting down.
CTTTACCGGCGAGAGCTTCTCCGTCCCGCTCCTTATCTGTATTCAAAATATGGAAACCACTTTGTGAAAAGTAGCGAAACTAAGAGAGCATGGACACAATAAAAATCATTCAATGTAACCACTAAATGATTTCTACGATATATTCTGAAATATTGACATGATAATCGAAAAGCTTACAATATATATGTATGTATACTTTTAAAAAAATATGACAAGTTTTTTAATAAGCATATAGCTATCTTACCCATTTGAAATTGTTCCAGAACCCATTGTAAGTTTGTGAGGGCTGCAAGATTTTTACTGTTTCTATCTTCCGATTCACCTAGATGAGATTGGATATCGTCTCGCTGTCTCTCGACTAATTTGATTTGAGTGCGGAGTGTTTCGACTTCTTGATTGGCCCGTATACTAGAGACACAAAAAAAGTACCAAGTCGCATAACCATTTAAGCTTTTTTTGAGTAAGCAAATCATGTTAATGAGAGTTGTATAGTAGAAATTGAATGCTATGGCATTGGCTATGCTATGGCAATTAATAGGTTACCTATTAGAAGTGTAAACAGTACTGGAGTGTTTGGCTTTATCCTCCGCCACAGATAGTTGAACTTGTAGTTCTTGGCATCTTTGATCGGATACCACCAATTCTCGAGTGTGGGCATCCTCCACTTCCAATAGGTGAGCTCGAAGTCTTTCTACTTCTTTACAGAGAGATTGCTCTCGTTCTGATACCTAGAAAAAAAATTATATATTATAATACAAGAATTTTTTTTGGGGAAAAAAGTATGTCATTACAAATTGAGAATATATTAATGAATACCTGAATTTTTTCCTGAACAATCTGTTTGGCATTGCTCTGTTCAAGCAGCAGATTTTTGCCTAAGATATCACATTTTTCAATCAAGAATTGGTTCTTTTCTCTCAATTTTTCCATTTCTTCAGCACTCACTCCGGAATTTTCAAATTCTCGTAATTTATTTTCATAGTGATAGCATCGTTCTTCATTTTCCTTCAATTTACCAGCAATAGCTGCACAGTTGCTGCATTCGTGGTTTTGAATATGTCGCAGCAGGTTTGATTTTGATTCTTCATGCACCCTTTCTAATTCTTTATGTCTCTCATTTTCAACCATAAGCAATGCGCTCAGTCTTTGTATTTCTGCATGATAATTCAGACTTTCTTGATGCTTTTGGGTAACGAGATTGATAAGGTCAGTTTTTTCAGAAGATAGCAATGTTATTTGATTCTCTAATTCAGATTTTATCACTTCTAAATTTTGTAATTTCTTCAACTGTTCCTTTGAAGAATCCTCCATGCCAATAAATCTAGCAGCCAAATTAGACTTCTCCGTTTCTGTTTCTTGTAATCTATTTTCAAGAGCAACCCGTTGTTCTTCTACCCAGTTGTTTGTTTCAAGGTTTTTAAGGTCATCTTTATGAGCTGAACTGTTTGCTGACTCCAAAGATTGGTTGAAGCCTTCTGTATCTGTTGAAAAACTAGACTCTTTTATGTTCCCATCCTCGATTGCTTGCTCTAATTGTAATGACTTTTCTTTTAATTTATCCTTAACCAAATGCAGCTCGTCATTTAAATGCATATTTTTTAGGCTTGAATTTTCATCTGATGCTTCCATAGACCTCATCGAACTTTCAATTGTCTTGTGGAAATCAGCTTTAGTTTGAACAAGAACTTCTTCCAGGCGTACAATATTATGTTTTAAGTCAGATTCAATAGTTCCGGCTTTATGTTTAAATTCTTGATATTCTTTAGTCACATTTTCCAGATCAAACTTTAATACAGCCTCATTTCGAGCGGCAGTGAGTAACTCCTCACTATTATTAAACAATTCATTTTTTAAAGTTTGATTGTCTACTTGCAAAGAACTAAGCGTGAGACTAAGTTTTTTTATTTGAGCCTCAGCTTCATTACATTCTAATTTGAGTTCATTCTGATGACTTTCACGCTCAGTGAGAGTGGCTGTCGCTTCTGCTTTTAAATCTTCCATTCTCAATTTGAGCACCTCATTCTCTTTGTTTAAAAGTTCCACACTCGTTTCAACTTCACTGAGATGGCTTAATTTTTTTTCAAGATCAGCTTTTTCCGCTTCCACTTTCTTGGCAAAGTCTTCTACAATGGATTTAGTTTGCAGTTCACCTTTTAATTCACTAACCTCTCTCATGAGTAAAATCTTCTCATTATCAATGATACTTAGGTCTATCTTACACTTTTCATTTTCGGAAGAGACAGAGCAAAATTGGGTTTTGATTTTTTCAAGATCATTTTGAGTAATAGTTAATTTATGTTGCAATTCAGAAGTTTTCGTCTCTTGATTGTCATTAGAATTAGTATTTAAATTATCTAATTCATTTTTAGTTTTTTGCAGTTGTTTTTTCAATGTATTTATCTCCATTTTTAGGTTATCTCTTTCACTAATTATACATTGTTTTTCAACTCCGTTTCTTTCTAATTCTGCCTCAAAACTCTTATTTAGATTACTGCAGTCCTCTAAATCAGACTGGAGTTTTTCAACATTTTCTTCATTTTGTTCGAGAATGGGTTCAAGCTTTGAGACGTTTTTCAATGTCCTTAACTCTGCGATCAAAAAATCATTATTCTTTTTCAATTCTGAACATTCATGCTCATAATGAGAGAGGTCGCCGTTGAGAATATCCATTTCCGAGTTCATTTCATCTATACTCAATTGTAGATTATTAATAACCCTAGAATTGTCTGCAACGCGTATTTCCAATGTATCATTTCGGCTTTTATATTCTGCAAAAGTTTTTAAGCAGACTTCAATATAGCTTACCAATTCACCTTGTGAATGAGTTGTAATTTTTTTGACATCTGGTAAATTGAAAGTGATGTATTTATCCAAAAGATTTTTCATACTTTTGCTGATTTCTAATTCAACTTTATTTTGAACATTGTCAACTGATAAAGATTCGACTTCTTGTTTCAAATGATCTATCTCTAAGTTTAATCTTTTGATTTCTTCATTAGTGTTCAATTTATTTTGTAATTCAACAATTTCAAATTTAAGTTTTTCAATCACTTCTTGTGCTTTTGAATCGTGAAGACTCTCACCCAATTGAATTGTTTTATTAGGAACACCACTTTCAGCAAACTTCCTTTCCAGTGTGAAGAACTTTTCTTCCAACTCTTTATACTTTTCATTCGGCACATGGTTATTATTGCCTTGACTCTCGTCGACCGTTTTATTATTTTTATGCAATTCTTCTAAATCATGTTGAAGCTTTGTGCATTTTTCTTGTAGATTGAAATTTTCTTCACTGAGCTCCATATTTTCTTCCTGGAAGTGTTCGGCATTCTCCTTTAACAACCAATGGACTTTTTCAAGATTTTCGTATTTGTGATGGAGTGTATCCAAGTCTGAAGATAATTTTTCATTGACTTCATTCAATTCTTTCAAATCTAGCTCTCTTTCCTCAGCACATTGGTTCAGCTTCGATTGAAACTTCGTGATTTCACTTTTCAATTCTTCATGTTCCCTAAGAAGTGTGTCATAGTTAGCTTGGAGATCCTTTTTGATGTTAATCATTTTCTCCATCGCAACTTGGTTTTGATTATCCAAATCATCTATGCTTGAAGTAAGATTTTTATTTTCTTCAGATAGCAATTTTATTTTTTCATTCAGTTCACTTATATTTTCAACACTAGAGCTTGAATCAGTTTCATTTTCATATTTGTTTTTCAAGTTGGATAGCTCGGTCTGAAGATTCTCGACATGCTGCAGAAGCCTCGTGTTCTCGTCTTTTCGGGATTCATATCTGTTGGAGTTTGTTGTCCCTCCCACTTTTTCTTCGGGCGGATCCCAGAACCAATTCGATCCCTCTTCCTCAATGGTTGAATCTGTTCCAGGAAGTCCATTGCTACTGCCAGGTATCTAGAAAAATTAAAAAAAAACGATTGGATTCTTTTTCTTTTTTAAAATACGATAATTTAAATACGATCCAAAGTGGTGAATTTGTGAGAATTATAAACAATTAGACTTTTTTTTTATTAAAGTGACATGTTATGTTACATAAAGACTCGACTATCTTTATATAGGCGCATATTTGTTGATACTTATTCAGATTGTTTGTTTTTAAATATACATAGGTTGCTCTGTTTGCACTTGACATTCCAATGGGCCACTTTTTGGAACAACTGAAGGTACCACATGTTGTATTATACGACTGTTATAGTAAAACTCACGATAATGGGTTCGCAAACACGAATACGTATGTGTGCAGTGTACCCTCAATATAATTCTCACGTGGATAGTAAAAAAAAATAAAGATTTAAATATCATCTTCCGCTACATTGTTTTTTTAGTTAAACACCAAGTCTGTCATCGCTGAGGTAAGTTATTGTATTTAAATAAAAATAATAATTGCCAACATGGGGAAATCGCGACAAAATTTCGAGACCGAAGAAGCACATGATCGGAAATATTTTTTTTCTCATATTAATAAATACTGTGCGAAGTTCAGAGTTTTTGCATTAAATTTGACAAAATTGTATTTTATACCGATCGCAATCAAAAATGACAATAAATGAATATTAAAAAAATACCAATATCTGTAAACAATGCAATATCGTGAATATGATAGTAAAACACTGCACATATTTAATCTGATAATTAAATTGCCGGAATTAAAATACACCCAATCCTCATTTACTACCACGGTTTAATTTGTCACATATATTTTAACTCGGCCGTATTGTAAGAAACGTATCCCCCGTGTAAAAAGAGCATAGTTTTTTTTTATCTTTTTAAATATTTAACTCGAGATTGAATACACGAATAAGAAATTCCAGACGTGAGAGATCAATTTAAGTACATTTCCGAGGAACTATCGACATCCAATCGAAAGAAAAATATGCATAATACGTATGGATAAATCACTGCAAGCCAAATGTTCCGCGTTAAATTTCCTACACAAATAAACTACAAGAGACCAGGGCTTTAATGGTATATTGTTAAGTAAATATACTTATTTTTGCACGAATATTTCACACGTATTCGAAATAACACGGTCTAAGAAATCGGAATAATGTATTAAAAAGTTTAATTTTTATCATTTAATATGCTTAAAAGGTATTGAGATTTTTTTCGTATCTTGTTATCAGAAAGCTGAAGACTCAATTGAACAATTTTTTAACATTTTTAAAAATGAAAACCATTACAACGAATATGATTATAAATTTTATATTTGAGTTACAAAAAGATTATTTTGCATCAATAAACATAAGTGAAAACTTTAAAGAAATATATTTTTTCTTTCATTTTTCTATGTACACCTCACATCATGATGGTTTAAGGATGATATCTGCCGAGCAAACAGGTAATCGAGTGTAGATACATATAAAATATTCTATAAAGATAATTAAGAATTTTACTACTTTCATGGAAATGTGATATTAATAATAAATACAATTGGTATTGCGAGTTGCGACGATGAAGAAAACTGAAGATTTAGTAAGGAGTAGTAAGTCTGCCGAAAGAGCGCAGTGTTGTGAAAGTTTCCGACCAAAGGCCGCTCGCTCCACGCTTTGTTATGCATTTGTGCATCGTAATAAAAACATGGAAGTTTGAAATAGCGGACAATGCGACTGTCAAAAGAAAATGTTACGAAAAGTCATTTAAAAGAGCGTGCGTGAGTAGGAAAAAGAACAATGATTTAGAGCAGTGCTCCGCAACCGGTGTGCCGCGGTCAAATACATAATGAAAAATTAATTTTGACCCAGAACTTCGGGTTGTGCTGTCAAATATCGAGCCGAATATAGAACCTTTGTGTTCATTGAAACAAGCGCAGGTATCACATTAATTAGTTATTTTATAATAATTATTAAGATTGCATAAAAGTAAATATATTATAGATTTATTTATGTATACTTTTCAAAAAAAAAGCGAAAACTTATTGTAAAATTTGTGTATCAATTTAATACCTATATATTTTTGCTTTTGGTGTGCCACGGTATTCTAGGAAGAATTTTGGTGTGTCGTAGGTGAGAAAAGGTTGCGGAGCACTGATTTAGAGTATGTTCATGCAGCAAGCGGTAAAATTTCTAAGAGCACACTGCAAACACCTTGTGTCGAATTGTATCACAAAAGAATTGAATGGATACATACGTGGGTCGCGGTTAAAATTACAATATTAAATAACTTATCAAAGTAACAAGTAGGCTGAGAAAATATTTGATATCGTGTCAACGGATGGCATCGCATCATCGATGAGTTTTAATTGAGATGTTTATTGTCAGTTCTTGGCGAAGGGGCCGAGATTTACCTTTGAACTGAATATTACGTATTCGCGCGATCCCTACAGTATAAACCAACTGCCAAAAAAATAGACATGTGCGACGTGAAAATAAACTGTCACAAAAACGCCACGTAAACTAGTCGGATTTGCGGGTACCGAAGTCCGATCGATTAACGTAAATCTGAAATTCAAAACAGGGAAACACCAGGTTCACAACGTAACAACAGTAAAAATTTACGAACCAGGCGTCACTATCCTCAGCGTTTTCCAAACGGTTGCTGCTATCTTTTTTGATACGCAGTTTACAGTACCTGGTCAAATTGTATTAAACATAAAACTAAGTCTACATTTATCTATTAAGACCACGCGAATTTTAAACTGATACAAATGTATATTTATACAAAACCAAGAGAACTATAATAAGAGTAAAAATAATTGGTAATAAATTATAACCAATTGTTAGTACATAAGTGTGTTTATTTTTTTTTAATACAATGCCTATTCTACGTTGTCGATTAGAGATATTATTATAACATAGTAAATGAAATATGATATGTTGATTCATTGCCTGGAAAAACACAATACGTGAAAGTGAATGAATATTGTGCATTTACAACAATTTGTTCGATGGAGTCGGCGATTAATGGTTTTGCAATTTATTGGTTTTTCGGATAAGAGTCACTATCTCATTGAGCAAACTATTTTTTTTCCGAGAGATTGAAATATATATAACAATAGTCAATCGTCAGATATACAAGGAAAGCCGGTGTATTTTTCGTGTCGAAACGGTTGCTATTTTATTTTATTATAAAAGGTTTTCAAATTATAATAAATAACTTTGTCTGTATATTATATATAGCTCATACAATCCTTAGTACTCAATCGCTAACCGCTCTCTATATTACCGGGCTTAGCACAAAGCGGATGGAAAGCAAAGAAATATTAAATTAATTAATTTTACCGAAGTAAATAATTATAATTACATATAGGGCGTTTTTACTTATGATAAAAGGTTTCCCTAGAGCACCCAAGTGTCAATTTAAATTTAATTTCAACAAAAGCGATCGTAGACGTTTATTAGCTAATTATTTTGCGTTGAACTATTCTTAGCATTTTTATATTGGACAATTTTAAATATATCGTATTAATAGATTAATAGTATTAATAGATTAATCGTATTAATAGAGTCGCCTGCTGTGGCCCAGTTGGTAAGAGCTTGCTCTACCGATCACGCAGGTCTGGGTTCGATTCCCGGTCAGATCACAGTGAATTTGAGAATTATTCAATTCAAAGTTGTGATCGAAGATTGGGTGTTTGTGATGTCAATTCACATCATTTCCTTTCCTCCAATCCTTCTGATCCTTTAATAACTGGGCGTAGAATAACGATTAGCCAACCACTAGTCCTGTTCTAGCCTTATCCTTCTTTCCCTACTCACTTTGAAAGAAGTGAGGTTGAGCGACTGAGTAACAAACAGTTCTCGTAGAAAAAAAATCTGTTAAGATACCTCAATTAGTAGGCCATATACTCCACATTGGGAGCGGACATGGATTAAAAAAAAAGAAAAATTAATAGATAAATTCAGGTTAAATAAAATGACAATGTCAAATGTCATATGTAAAATAATGGAGAAATTCTTAGAGTAAAACAGTCGACGACGTAATGCCGCATCGTAAAAATATTTGATAATTCGTGAAGATATAATAAATACGTTGCTATTTTTACCCCATTGTTCCACCAATTCAATCAATAATATTCATTTGGGCCAATCCTTCTACGACTGTTTTACTCTAAGAATATAAGTACGGAAGTATAGGGAGTACTTGTTAGATACGGTCATGTACGAATCAGATACAGATAGGGCATTCAATTACCCGGTTCTCGGGCATTTTTTCATAAATTAACCGGGTACCCGGTTCGATTTCAAGTTTACTTTGTCATCTATGTACCGATACATAAATGTATTATATAAAGATATTTGTAATATATCACTGTGTTTTACCTCAATTATGTTTTAGCACAATAGTGATTTAGTTACTAAAAAAAATAACATTTTATATTTTTATGTTTTTAAATACATATACAAGACCATATGAGTTTAAATATTTATATTTTTTAAATTCGAAGCCCAATAATTTATTTAACCCGTTAACAGCTACAAAAATAACGTTTTTTGTACTGTAAGCTAGCAATTTTCTAAAAACTAATAAAGGAAAACTTAATATTCATTTTGTGAGTCCTGAAGAGATGTTGGAACCTTTTTCAATGATGCAAACTCTAAACAAAATTTATTGACGTCGTAATAATGACAACACAATGGTGGGTAGCGTGTGTGGTTAGTAGGTATGCGACACACCAGTGGGTCGTAAGCTTTAGAGTGGTTACAATGTAATATTTTCTCTAAAAAGGATAATTTCAAAAGTATTAATGCATAAACACTTAATCTCTCAATTGGTTCTGCCAAATTGAAGCATGTGTACCCGGAAAACTATCCATCTTAAAAAGATATACATTTAATATGGAGAAATCAAATATAACATTGAAAAATAAAATTACCGGCTACCCCCCAAAAAAATACCCGGTTTTGAGTTAATTCAACAACGTGCGGGTCGAAAGCCCTAGAAGTTGGTAATTGCAGACCAAGAATAAATAATAATATAACCAGACAGTGGGTACAACGCAGCGTGTTAAATCAAATGTGTACGATATAACTGATGCATTTGAAAAGGTAACGAATGTGACCCCTTCATGTGATAATTTAAAAAAATAGTTTTTTTTTGTACGGAAGGGAAGGGGATTAATGTGCGCGTATTTATACAGTATAATAATATTCTGAAGTATTTTTGCAAAAATACTGCAATATTGATTGCAAGATATTTAAAAATAGTGATGTCTCCGGCGAAAAAACTTTAACGATAAGTGCACGTCGATATAAATCACGGGACTTCCTGTATATATGGAACCGAGATAATATAAAATATATTGCTTATGAATTAGGAACTAGAGTGAACTAATTAGTGGACTAAAATCAAATTCGAATTGTAGGTATAAAAATTGGAAAAACTAGATTTAATTTAGATCAGCGGTCGCCAACCTTTCGGACCCGACGATGCCACGAAACTCAGAATTTTTCAACACTTACGTAAAAAATATTATATTAAATAATGATTAAAATAACACTGCTGCTGCATGCTTGAAATAAGTTACTGCAATAACTTGGACTACTACAATTTTCATAAATAACTGATTGGCATCAGCTGCTTTGAAGAATCCGTATGTCATACAGAATTCATAATCATATTTCTCGCACCCAAATTCAGTGCTTGATTCCAGGAATTAGGGCTCTTCGATATCTTCTATCGAAGATTGACCATCTTGGATTGAGATAGAAGATAGTGCACCGAAAAGAAGAATGAACACATATTTCAAGCATATTGATCAAATAATAATGTTGAAGATACTATAAACAAAGCTTCTCATATTATATCAAGTTATTACTATTTATCTTTTTAATGAAAAGGTGAAACTAGTTTGAATGTTAAGTCGATGAAAATAAAAAAAAATCAGGAATAAACTAAGTATCGTAAATATTCGATTATTATTTAAAAACAAATTGAAACGGTTCGCTTAGGATGTGAGTAAATATAAACGACACATTTTCAATGCTCAGTAGCTAACTAGATGATCGAACTCTATGAATTATTCAAGGATTTCATGTAAACCGTAAATTTATTTAGTTTATATGTAATATACAGTTGATGGTCCCTGCAAGGCTGACAGCATAATAATGATCTAAATTTATTGTATATTTGTTAATTGTTTTATCTCGTTTATCAAATAACTTGTAGTATCGATTATTAATGTAAGCACGAATATCATATTTTTGTCGAGGAACTGGAAAATACTGTACTCAGATTGAATTGTACGTAAATAATATTAAATTTTGATTAATACAATACAAAAAGCACGCTAGTGAATTTATCATGGATTATGTATAATATTATATCCAACGACTTTCTGAAAGAATTAAGAGTAAACATATACAATTTATGGAGATACTCATTTAAAGCGAGGTGAGTTAAGTGTATAAAACTTTATTTAAATCATATTTATTTATTCGGACAGTTAATTGAAAATTATTGAAATAAAATGAGTAATTGTGACAACGTTGCAATAATATTCCAATAATATTCATGTAATTTTGCATTCGACCGACTGAAAGTGCACATGAGGTTTTAATTATTGCCTTGAAGCATTTTCTAATATTTGTGATGTTTGGAATACGAACGAAATATTTTTCTATGTTTCAGCAAATGAAAATTAATGCATCTTTGTTCCGACTACCGGGAAAAATGTTCTCCGTTCGTATTTGTGATTGTTGATATGGTGTCGTATCTCTGTCGCACAATACGCCAGAAACATGTGTAAGTCGCCCGTATTATGCAGAACAGATACGTTTATAAAGTTTACTTGTCGATGGTAATGTATTCTGGCAGGAATAAAGGTTAAAATAGGAATATATTAAGCGCATATATATATCCAGTGGAGAATCGGAGCCCGGTGGCAAGCTTTGACTTCGATGCGGGCTAGCAGAATAATAAAAATAAATAAATTACCTGACATTACAATGTAATTTAAAATAGTCGCATGTAAGTGCCTCATTTGGATTGAAATTAAGGTTATATCATGTTATTCGATAGTATATCGACCCGGAATAGGCAGAAAATCGTTACCGACAATTTAAAAAGGTTTTATAAAATTAGGACCACAAAAGAATTCCTTAAGTGCGATTAATATATGGTCAATTAATATATGGTCAATATAATAGCGACAGTAATATATGGTCAATTGCCTATCCTGATATTATACTTTCAGTTCTCTAGAATAGATTAGCGATTCTCAATCGGGGTCTACACGGAACAAAACGATAAAATGCACAGAATTTTGTCACTGACGTGCTTAGGCGATATTGAACAATTATTGTCTTAAAACGCAATTTACCGATTTGTATCGATTAAGTTATTTTGCCAATTATGGATTGACATGTTGTCTAAAGATAACATCGAAAGGTAAAAAAAATAAACTTATATTTTAGCACACGAGTTTTGTCTCTTTGCTGAATTTATTATACTATACATATTCGAATAAATGTGTCCAAATACGTTTTGGTGAATTTCTCACATTCATTTATAATAATTTAGTGTGCACAATACTTCGATATTGAGTTTATTCGATTTTATAGATAAATAGTGACTACAGCGTACGGACAAGCGTGAAACCTCGAGCGGCAATCTAAGCATTATATTATAGAATCCTAGAATAAATAACAAAAAATATTCGGCTAACTTAATACAAGATTCAGGTATGTCATCACATACATAATATATTTAATATTACACATTGAATGAATTGGTTTTAATTTAGTGGGACAGCATTGTAATAATATTAAAAAATTAAAGCATTCAATTCCTCAAGAAATATAATAGTGCAGATGGTGTGATGCCGATATAGCTAATAACTATATCATATATTTCTTGTGGAACTAAATGCTTTGCTATACATATTTACCTTAGTATTAATACTGAACAACCTTTTTCATGAGGTAAAGCTATTTGAAAATATTATACAGCTTGTATACAACGTTCGCCATTTGCAGTGTTCTCGCAGGCCGTCGAAACAATGGTCGCTGATTATTTAAAATAATCGATATGAGAAATTTAATGATGGCAAAACTTTTGACATGTACTTCAATAAGTAGAGTGAGCCAAATCGCCCTTGTTGAAATGAAACATTAAAAATATTATGGCGAAAGCCTCGCAATACGTCCATTGTTGACATACCTGTTCATGTGTACTAAATAAACAATGTCAAACGCACAATGAGAACTGAGTTTTTATGGCATATATAACTGATAAATTTTATTTCAAATAAATAGCTGAGATCAACACTGCTATATTTCGAGAGTTTATGATATTTACGTGTAAGAGAATTTGCAATTCTACCATATGTACAACTATACATAACGTTATTAAGTCCATATACATAGTTTAATACAAAATTAAATTTGATAACTTTGTTACTCCACTTGTGTTACAAACTGTGATTAGTTATTAGTACTATCATTCAACCTTCTCTCTAAGCTGCGCGCGTGCGCGGCCACGCAGCAGTTGGAAAGCCTCCGCGCACTCATGCCGGGTTGGCGCGCACTACAAGGGAGTTGTTCAATTGATTTTTGATCGGTCCGCGCAGCCTTTGAAATTTCCGCGCAGCTAACCTCTTGCCTTAGAGGGAACATTGCTATCAATGGTTGCATCTAACCCCCTCACTGGGCCCAGAAGAAAAGGAAAAAAACCGACCTCATTTTGCAACTTATAACTTAAGAATGAGAATAAATTTTTAGCCTTTGATATTCTATCTGATAATGATAAAACAAGCGAAATAAGTTTAATATTAAAAATAAACTTTCAAAAAGTTACCATCGAATCCATTGAAACTGATGTTACTACGACTGAGAAGAATACGATTGGTATGTTATATTATTTTTAGTGAAATTAAATCTAGATTATCATATTAAATTGATGTCCGAATTTGGATGCGAATAGACAGTTTCATAATGATTTTAATTTTTATTGATTTTTAAATTTGTGTTCAAAGGCATGGAGTCATGCTACAACTGAATTCTTTCCTACACATCCAATCCGAAAAAACAAGACGTAGCACGAGCGATTAACCAACTATGTACCAGTCTTATCCTAGCCCCACTTTATTATCACTATTCTCTACGAAAAAGAGAAGCCGGGCGGGGCGCGACTGAGAAAAAAAGAGGTTTTCGTAGTCGTTCTTCTGCCGAGAAAAGCTCCATAGGAGAATCATAAATGTAGAGTGGAAAAAATCAGGAAAAGATCAGTAAGTTATAAAATAAATATTAATATTACTATTCCGTTGTTCAGAACGATGGGGGTCATATGAAGAAATTTACGCGACTTTTCGTTGCTACTAATACACATATAGTGTGACGGATTTAATAAGACAACGATTACACTAACAATTTTTTGTTTTGTCTTTGTATTTAAACATAATACTCACACTATAATCGTATCATATTCAAAGACTTTTAAAACGAAAACAATTCTCACGGATACTTGCTTCGAATTGGCTACGTGGCAGACATAACTAAAATAAATATAAACAGCATGATGCTTTTCAGTAAACTATCATAAGACAAGAAAAAAGTAAACATTAGAAAATCATTCGTCCAAAAAAAAGTCTTTAAAACACGATTTATTTTAAAAATCATCGCACGAAGTCGGTAAAGTACAGGATTCTGGTAAAGTCAATATACTGATTGCTGAGGTCGGGTACACAATTAATTGAAATTTAAATAAACAAACAAGCATACCATATACGCGTTGTATACAAAAAGCTGCTGATTTCGTGATTGAACTTTATCTTTCGACTGTCAAAAAAATTATACATTTTCTATCAATAATAAGACGTATAGATTGCTCAAAGAACAATTTGTTACTGAAAATAATGATATATTATAGATATTAAAAAGTAGTTGTCTACTCGAACAATTAAAAAACATTTTTATTGCAAAAGTATTTGATAGTATAAAACAATGTAAAACATTGAAAAATAAATAAATGCAGCGTTCCGAGTTTTAATTTAACAGCCAAGGCTTGAGGGGTTGCGAAGAGGTTAATAAAATCGTCGAGCGGGTCGCGAGGGCACGCTCCACGACAAGGCGATTACAATAAAGTAATTTATACTTTGATTATTATCGAACACTGTTTTGTTGTTTATGGCGGGCGATCCATTGGAATAAAATTGTTGTTGGCTCAATTCTTTTACACTGCTGTAGCAGTAAATAAACATCCGTCAATATTTTAGATGGTGTGGTCAAGCCGACAAGCATGCTCTAAACAATTTTGCTATAAATACGTCAACTTAAAGATAAAGCACATTATTTAATAAAAAAAAACTTAATTTAAATACGAGCGACACTGTCATCAACAGTATCAACAGTACAGTAACATTTTCGATGGCAGGCGTTTAGCCCGTATGTCCTTAATGGATTTTACCTTTCAATCAACAGATACATTGATTAACATAATTAATTTGAATTTGAGTAAGCATTGAATTTGAGTAAGGATTTCTAAAAAGTATATATATTAACATTCGAGTTACTATTGGATGCATTCAAAATGCATTTTTATCTTATTTCAACCATTCGCTAAATACTAATAATATCTAGCTGATATTTATTGTAATCTACAATGATGCCTCAATAAATGCAATGCAAATATTACGACATTTTTCTGGGGTCACTTTGTACTCCGTCGCTCCACGATCCTATTTTCGACGCTTCGGTACTCAAGTGTTAAAAAAAGACAACATCTAAATACATAATTTGCGGATTAACTACTAAATGGATAAAATACATCAAAATATAAAAACAAGTGTCTCTTTGGTAATATAATGTGAATAACTTGTATAAAATAAACATACTTTTTTAATAAATAACCAATCGTTAGGTTATTAACTGTATAAATAAACTTCTAATAACAATTTACAGCAAATTAAGATAGACAATTGATTCAGCGCAGATTATTCTTGAGGTAGAGGTTTTTTAATTACGGACAGTTAAATATTTTTAACGATATGGGTAATATTTTTTATAACATTGGCAAGGTTTTGCTTTAAAAAAAGATTACTTCTCTGTTCGCAATGAGCTGTGTACAACTACGATGAATGAGCGAGCATAGATATAGATAGCTGTTAAAATACAGATCTGTCAAAAGTAGGGATTCTGAAGTCTCGGGTTTTTCAAAGTCCCGGGACTCGAGGCTCGATAAAGTGAAAGTCCCGTGACATCCCGGGAGTCGAGACTTTTATTTCCCCTTCAATAAAATTATAATTTTATTAAAATAAAATATTTGCATGTAAATATGTATGTATGTATTACACAAAATCGCGTTTTTTTAATAAATTGTTTAATACTTTAATTATTTTTTTTATATAATGGATGTGTGCAATGTTTACGGTTATTTTTTACTAAGAAGGGATGATAACGGTGCATGTAATGAAAAATTATCAATGAAGCCGTCAGGAGTAAATTTATGACGGTAACTTCACAATACAGCTTTTAGACCTTTTTTGTCCTATTGAGATATTGGTACTTTTGTGAAATAGTGAAATAACATTTGTACATAAAATCAGTTAATATTTTGTAATTTGCTTTTGCCACAGTTATATTACAATATATAAATGGTATTTGAAACATCTACGAAATTATAAATCCCATACATCTGTTTTTTTATCAGATCCCTTTTATATATGCATACTTAATTTTGTTAAAACCCCGGGTAAGTGTCACGTCCCGACCATGTCGTGTCCGTTTTTCTTGGGGCTCCCCTCTTATATCTGCTTTCATTCAATACACATCAGTTCTTTTGTGGGTTTCTTAACCACAAGAATTGTTTTTTTCAAAATTAAAATGTACATGTTATTAGCACATTATAAATCACAGTCACAATTCCCGGGACATTTTCCAAAAAAGTCCCGGGACTTAAGACAGCAAAAAACCCGAAAAGTCCCGGGACGTGTCGACACAGAATCCCTAGTCAAAAGTATCAATAGGCCGTTTGCAGGTGAACCTATCCATATGTTGTACGGGTAATAGAAATCAGCTAGGTACGAAGTACATTTTTTTTAACGTTGTAGTAACCGTGAGTGAGGAACGTTGACACGAAGCCACTATCTTACTATAGTGCTTAGAAATGAAAATATTGCTTTAAAAAAATCCAACGGCAATTATTCTTCACATTATTAATTCTATTGTAAAATAGAGATTCTGTGTGTTCGTTCAACCGATATGAAATACTGCGATTAGTCTAATGATAGTCAAATATGAACGAATTCTACGTTTAGGACGAATCATGTAGACCAAAAAAATGATAAAAATTATACCAGAAACATCCGCCGAGTTTAAATCCCTGTTAATGAATCTATCTACTACCCTTTCGAGCTGAACACTGGCAATCTAGTTTTCCTCGTCCTACATAAAAACCTTAAATCAGAACAATCGTGCATTTACAGACCAGATACGACACATTGGCCTGACTGGACCGTTTCTCTTATTATGACAAACTTGATAATTGACATCATTCATGATTTCATTGTCGAGTATACTGCATATTATACCTGCATAGATAGAAGGTATTTGTCGCCCACCTTTGCACATTACAAACCCATTTCAAAAATAGTAAATTTTTGTACGTGGAAAGGCCACGGGGGCAATAAAATTGCATCTATTTATTTGCCCATTGTCTAGTTTGAGCGCAGCTAATGACTGGTGTACTAGCTCAACCTTCAATATACTGTTTAAGATGCATTTTTTCCTCATTTTTGTACTCAGATGCAGCATAGCTCGCCGAGGACATCACACATCTATGCGGATAACATAGGTAAGTAATAATTATACACCAGAATCAGTGAACGTCTGTTGCAGTATTAGTGCAGTCTTTGCAGCTGCATTTTTTTACATGGAGTTATTTCACTTTATTTATACTATAACATAACGAATCATTCATACAACACAAATTGATATAATAATGTTCCACATAAGTGAATACAGCATTATTTTAATCATTGCCATTATTGTGGAACATACGGGTCTTATAGAATATTTTACCATTATCCGGCATTACATACGTGTGCTGTCACTTACTGTTTGAGTAAATGTATGTTTCAAAACGACGGAAATATATACGGAAAACTTTCACATGCGTCGTTTACACATTTTGGATTTTAAACATACGCATTCACATAAGCGTCTGTTCCTAGTGCTTATACAAAAACAAATTTTAAAAAAACCTGTATTCTAATTATTTAACAAAAAAATGATAATTTAAATAAAATAGCGATTTTTTTAACAAAAACATTTATTTAGAATATATAAACTCTGTTATAACAAAATTCTTTCAATTTACTACAATTTTAATCATTATTTCTTGTCAGGAAATATTCGTTTTATTTGTAACTATGACGGGTATGTCAAAATATTGGGGTGTATAATTAACACTTCCCATGCGGTGCGAAAAAAATACTTCCGATATGTAGCTGGCCGTTAAAGAACCAAGTGAAAAAACATGTTTTAACACTTACTCCCTATGATGGACGGTAAAAACCCAGGACTTATGTAAAAAAAAACGTGTTTTTCATTTGGTTCTTTAAGGGCCAGCAACATATCGGAAGTATTTTTAGCTCCGTATGGGAAAAGCTAAATGATAAACAACGATATAATTTAATATTTAAAATTGAAAACACCGGCATTCGAATGTCGCAAATTTAATTAAAAACTCGGTTTTCGAAACCGACTAACAGTTTTAACGATGACCATTAGACACAATTTTAGATGATTTTTAAAGTATTAGTTTGATTTTGCTTCCTAGTAACACTAACAAACTATCAATGAAAACTGTTGCGAGATGATATTGATTTATTGCTAAAAATCGTGGAAAAGTAATTAACTAGGAATCGAGGGCGATTGCATATTTACAATAAATATACCGTTAATTATAATTGCTTAGAATAATCGAGCCTCATGCAGCACAGATTGCCAAGTTTACATTATTTGTTAAGAAATATATGTATATATTAAACACATGATTTACAGCATAAATAAGCCATTAAGATTTGTTATCCCTAAATTGTTATTTATCATTCACTGTACCATCTATTACTTGGAGTTATGTATTAAGCACCTTTTTTCAATTATGATTTCTATACACTATGAACAATGAAGAGGAAAAATACAAATAAAACATTATTTGTCTTAAATCAAATAATTCACGCATATTACATTCGATATACCTTGAACTAGGTGCACTTTCCGATGCAATTACCTAAATGAAAAACGTGTGATATGTCATAACAGTTCTGTAATCCGATTCGAGCGCCAATAAAAAAACAAATTTGCTCATTCTTTCACACTAACGGGCATACAATCGGTTAATTATTTACGCGTGATTAATCATATAGGAATGGGTAAATTCAATTCATGGTGACTTTAACGAAAGAGTGATTAAACTTAAGTATTAAATTCTTCACGGATACCGACTGCAATTCGGTCGACCAGCTTCTATTTTCAGGAAGAATGTCTATTGAAAAATGTTGTTTGCCAATAAGTATCTCTCTTAGCGACCTTTTTTCAAGATTGGGTTTGAATTGAAATTCCACATTGATTGAAAATTTACATAATTATAAATGAAACGGCAAGAATAAATAATGGATACGATATTTTATAAAAAGGAAAAATCTTGAAAAAACAATAAAATACACTCAGGGTGGCCAGACGTTTTGATTTCAAGGGACACATTCCGTTTTTTTTGTTCACATATCGACTGTGGAAAAGAAAAAAAGAACGTAACCCACACATAAAAAACTTTACAGGAGACAAAAAACGTTTTTTGGTGAATTTAGGCTAACGGAATATACACAATCTTGAAGTGCACAAGGAGACTGATAAACTGGTTTTTAATTGACTTTATTTAATAATAATTAAGTAAATTGTTAAAAAAAACCTTTTTTCCAGATCGCAACTTTCACTGACATTTGTAGCTTACATCTTTTTGATAGAACGTGTATAAAGTATATATTGTGATTATAGAAAAGAAGCTGTTAATGGCTGAAAAAACTTTGGGTTACATCCCTTTTCCTTGCCACAGGCAATATTTAGTTATACGCGAAAGTAAAATTGATGTGATTTCCAGAATTGCAATATTTTATTTAGAATTTAAAAAATATAATTACCATCGAAAATGTTCTGTATTCACATTTCTTATATTTGGTCGCCCTTCGAATTTCAATCATTCATGACGAATACATTAGCTGAGTTCTAATTACATATTTTAGCTTCAGACGGCATTTGACTGGCAACTAAATATTAAGGTGTTACGTTTGCCAAGTGAGAAGATATTTGAGTTATTGATATTTTTTTCAATTTTCATTTCGTTACCGTACTGGTAGAATTTTTAAGTAACAATTTGATAATACTGTGTAAACAGCAAATGAAATTTGTAACTTTCAGGAGCCTCTAGTATCATCTATTTTATGTTACATATATAATTATAAAATTTAAATGTATATGCATTTATGCCGATGTGAGATAACTAAAGTTAAGAATTAAAAGACAAGGTCAATTGTCATAGTACATTAAATGTACTAACTGAGCTAATTGAGACAAAGATTTAAAATCAAAAACTCTCATTGTATAATTACCTCTTTTGGGTATGGTTAAGATTTATTAATGTATAATATGACATTTACCCACCGATGGCAAGAATTTATAAAAATAATATTAAAAATAAATCAAGCACTGTTAATTTTTTATATCCACACATTGATAAAACGATTACAAACGAAGTTTAATTGCCGACCACTTTGCCGATGGGGTCAATGCAGTTGAGATTTCGTCTAATCGGTTACGCGGGCAATAGTGTGTTTACACGATTTATTTTTCAAGCATTGATTTTTCATTATTTTCCATTCGATCCTGAATGTTTAGTGTAAAATGAGATATAGGCCGACTACTAGTCACTTTTTAAACAAATGTTTCTTTCCTCATCCAGCCCGAGGAGAGAATTTGAGCGATTTACCATCAGTTATCTTTTAAAAACTTCTGTAAAAATCTTATTTTAGGATTCTAGCGGACACGGTTTAAAAATCAAACAAACAAAAATTAATGAAATAGATTGAAACTCACATTTTAAATTAAATAGGGTTGACGTGTTTCGAAAGCGTACGGGACTATATAGAACTAAGTACTTAAATGGCGGCGATGCACTTTGTGAATGAAAAAATGGTAAGTAAGCTGGTGGTGAATTAGCAACACGCGACGTCCTCGACACAGTAAGCATAATGTGATAGCTAGAAAAAGAGTGGATTAAATAATAGCTCTTCATGAAATGCAATGTGATTTTTTCAACGCAGCCGTTGGTCGGAAAAGAGTAGTGTTGCTAACCAATCTACGAAAGAAAAACACTAATTTTGATTAGGCATATGGCACTCTGAATCGATATGTTTAAGTATCTACGTATTTTGATAGTGTCGATGTAATGCTTTAAAAGGCTGTGTTCGAAATTCAAAATATAATTTGTGTTCCAATGAATGTTTGTGTAGTTGATGTCATGATATATATATACCTAGCTATAATATTATACATTTACACAAATCGAACATGGAACACTGCTTTTCTTGTCGAAGAGTGACAATAGAAATTACACTTTGAATTTAGAATTCACCTTTTTTATAAATACGCATTACAACTAAATTACATATTACATACAAAGGTTTTGGTATATAAATAGTTTTTATTTTCGCGACGTTTGAAAATGGTTTAGAAAGATCAGTTTTCGAAATTGAAAGTAGTGTTCTTATTTTGAAAATTTGATTGCATGGAATTAGAATCCGATGAAGCCAAGCCAAATAAATATAACAGAATATTGTCTTTATACCAAAAACTTTATAAAAAAGGTGAATTCGAAATTCAAAATGAAATAAATTTTCTATTGTCACTATTCGACAAGAAAGCAGTGTTCCAAAATTCTACATGTATAATTTATTATGTACATATATGATTTTGATAGATTCGAAGCGAAAGTTTCATCATATGTATTTTGTGGCATTCTTTATGCGGTCCTGGAGGCGTTTCGTTACAGATTTCGATTATTACAGCTGTTTCCTTTGTGCGCCGTTCAACTAATCTGATTAATATTATCAGAAAAGTAGCGGTAGTAAAAATAATAATCGTAATGTACACACACACACACACACACAAGCACATAGAACAGTGAGACTGAAATTAAAAAGAAATAAAACAACAATACTTCAACATCCGCCGTGCGGTTATTCAAAACGAGAGTCAATCAGCGAAACCGCAGAGTGCCGGAATAAAAAAAAAACACAATTGGAACGAACACATGCACGTAATAATTCATAAAGTAAATAAGTTTCATAAAACGATATACATTTGAAATTATCCCGAAGGCTTTTGCCGCCTAATAAGGAATCAATTGTTTGTTCAGGAAGTTCGGAAAGGGGGCTCATTTCTTTCTTGATGATATTATGCCCTCGAGAGGTGAAGTGATCCATGTAGTAAAACGATAAAACTTTTCGATTGGAATTTTAAGTTTTTCATCACGTTTTTACTTGTTCTTTGGTGGATTGCATATTTTTATTTTAGGGAGATAACACTATTGTAGTATGTATTTACTAGGCTCACTCCACTTTAAGACATGTATAATATTATAACGCATCTAATTGTTTTTTTCCGTAAATACCACTTGGCTCACTTCACCTCTTAAGGGGATGAGCCATTATGTAGACTTGTTACTATTTAGATTGGAGGATTGGGCGATTAGCAATGGGTGGTGAGACACAAATCAGTAAATAAAAGCCCACTCAACTAGGGCGGCGGACCTCTATAATTTATTTCAGACAATTCAAATTATAAGCCATGGTTAATGTAAATCTCATTTTATATGAAATATAGCCAAAACATAAAAAAATATAACAATAACACATTCTTGACGAATTTGCATGTACATATTGTAGTTTGTTAGTTTAACGTAGAGGTTCCCAATACTTTTAATAAAATGTTTATGAAGAGTGAGAAATTTTCTTGATCTCTTTTTTTAGTCATTGAAAGTTAAAATATTAATT
Source organism: Himalopsyche anomala (assembly GCA_031772345.1). Lineage (NCBI taxonomy): Eukaryota > Metazoa > Arthropoda > Insecta > Trichoptera > Rhyacophilidae > Himalopsyche > Himalopsyche anomala. Next base: position 7,265,977 of record CM062823.1, on the reverse strand, counting down.
TTATATGAAACATATCGTCTATATTTTTTAAAAATATTTTATGATTAAGAAGTAAGGAAGGATAAAGAAATTTTCATGCAGATTGTTCATTGATTCAAGAAATCGTAATAAATTCGAAACTGGTTGAGAGCCCTTGGTAAAAAGTATAGAAAATGTTAAGGGCCAATGAAAAAATATTATTTTCTAACATTACCTATATCGTTACAGTTTCGTTAAGGATTTTTTAAAACGAGATTACAATATTGTGGTAACATGCTTTCAGCATGAATAATGTTGTATTACATACTCCTCTTTCTACTGGTCATCATAAAAACAAGAATCGAATGACAGCGAGTGACGGCAAACAATATAAATAAGTAAATTGCAACACCAGACGACTGGATCAAATTCACCACAATATGCGATAATAGGTATGCCTTTAAAATGCATGTGTGAAAAAGAAAAAAAAACAAATATTTGTTACTCGAATCGAAAGATATTATATTTGAGATAGTATTACAAAAAACAACAAATACAACGAAGTATTGCGGCAAAGGATACTAAATAGGCGCCAAATTCTGTACCACGTTTCACTGGAAATTACATGCCTTCACCTACCCAAGTTTGTATAGATAGATGGCAAAGGAGTAGGCTAAATAAACATCACGTTTTAATATTTTCGAGGAAAAGTGTTTGAAACAAACCCAACAGGAAAACGATATTATGATTAATTATTGTTACCAGGAAAAGCTCGACAGCACACCTAAATTGTTGAATGATAACTACGATATGGTTATGGCAAGATATTTTAAAAATACATTATTGTATTAACGATAAGATCGCTTGAAAAATATTATTGTAGTCGATTTCATAGTCAAGTTATTCTTAGTGGCGAGAATCGGGTTACCTTATAATGTGCCTTTCCCTCCCATTTTATTTATAATCATTCCTCAATTTTTTTTATAAGATTATTCACATTATAGTCGAGGGGCTCAGAAAACAATCGGGCCGACACATTTTTAGCTTTTTAAAATTTTCCAATAAACATTTCATAAGTGGAAAAATAACCAGAGTCAACTTTCCACTTACATCACATTTTATACAAGTCCAGGTAACGTTGAGCCGTTTTTTTTTTTTAATAAATGATTTTCGTGGCTATGATTATTTGTGTATGAATCTCGAGAAAGGTTTAATATGGAAACTAATAAATACATATTTTTATGTAAAACTTCTGTCGAATAAATACAAGTATTTATATAAGTTCGATAGACTGATGCATTTCAACTTAAAACCACGTACTTATTAAGCCCCAATAACGTGGAACAATAAAATGTATATACGCGTCTGACACAACCCCTAAGCAAATTGTAATCATAAAGTGGAAATGTGGCGATTTCTTAAAATGGCGTACATGTTTAGTGATGGCTATGGATTTTGTGTGTCATTGTAGCCATACAATTTTCGTTCGGGGGAGTGGCGAGTGATCAACATTTGATTTGGAGTATTTTTTAAAAAATATTTCGTCTCAGCCCCGCCAGTGTGTCATCGCAGGAACTTCACTGAAGTGACCCAAAAGGTGTGTTAATTGACGACACACAACACCTTCGTACATTTTTACCGGCTCTTGTTACAATCGGCCTAACTCGGTTTGTGCACACTGCAGCCAGCGTTTCCCAAGCAAGATTGACAACGATGCGATGGAAACAAATACGTCACTTTGTATTATGACGGTTCTGGTATACATATATAGCTAAATGTGCATGATGCCCGCATGCTATATGTAAATTCTAATGAAACGAACGTCAACAATATTTTTACCATCGCATTTTTGTTTAAGTGAATGATAATTTTAATCTGTCACTTTGAAAAAATCTAGCCCCTGATGTTTATTGCATATTTTAAAAAGGAATTATTAAAGATTTTTAAAATATATTTTTAGTTTAACTTAAGAAGCATTTTTAAATGATATTTTAATACGATTTCTTGTTTCCTTTCGCCAGAAAACTGATGCGAAATATTTGGTTTTCTGAAACTTCAAAACTGAAATTAATTCGGATATTATTTTTATCATTCGGCCGTCCCACCGCCCAAACTAAGTCCAGTACCCAACTCTTTCGAGGTACGAGAGCTACATGTTATCTAAATGTTTTATGGTCGTGGACTTCCAACAAGAATCTTATAAGAATGTGTATTGATCCATTTTTTAGTTGTTAAAATTGTTCAGTTTAAAATGAAAAACACCGTAATCTGCAGGAAGCAAAAGAATTTTAATATACTTTTATTTTTATAGATATGAGGAAGCAAAGAAAAATAAAAAAAAATCTTTTTTTATCTCGACTCAGACAATCATAATTGAAATTTAACGAATTTCGTCTCGCGATCGTTTCGCCTAGAAAAACAATATAATGGTATTTTTAAATATATAAATAAGTCTTGTATAATAATATTGGTAATTGTAAAAAATATATACTTACATCGAGATATATGCAGGGATGAAGTGGCGGGTATACGGGAGTATATGCCGTATACTCTATTTTACATATTTAAATATTAATTAATGCATTTCGGTAAATAATATTGTAAACACACTGGATATGTATTTTTTGGATTTCGGTGCATGTAGCCAGCATTCAAGTGACTTTGTTTTAGTTGCATCTTGGACGTAGCCGAAATATTTTCGATCATAACTGAAAAAACATTGATGATCATCAAATGACACTAAATCGAGAGTATGTAGATGTAAGATTCGTCTCGCCAGTCTCTATAGAACTTTTTTTTATGTACTACGATTAAATTTATTTTTACGGATATACTTTCGACTCATCTTCGAAAAATTATTTCTACAAAATATATTTTTTTAAATCTTTATCCTTTATTTTCATTTTATAATTCACAGTATGGTAGACCAGGCTACCGAAATATGTACTAGTGAATATAGATATACGATATTGTACAAAAAATGCGTAACCCCCTGCAAATTTCACGACTAAATCACTGGATATGTGATCTGGGAACAAATATTTTGACAATAACTGTTGTATCGTAAATTTACACCGGTACGCATTCAAAGAAGACTATCGCATAGAAACAAAAAAAAATCATTCACAAAAAAAGCACGCAGAGAAACCAAGGCGGGCGTGCAAACAAAAAGGCCTATCCAAATCAAACAGTCAAACAAATAGCTACGAGACGACAAATGGCTATCTGTGTTTGAGAAGCTGTGATATTCAACATGTTTTCTGAGTATTTTAAATTTGTGTTTAGTTTTCCTCCGAGAAAAATAAATCGGTGTAATTCATGCGAACAATAAAGTCTTTCACGTACCTGCCTATGTTTTGTACGCATTTTCTCACGAGTTTACAAGTGTTTTCAAAGATCCATATACTTACATTCCTACATATGGTGGAGAAATGTTAAATCATACGAGACTTTCTTAGTAAAGAAAATATTTCAGTTTATCACGGCATTGTTATAGTTTTGAATACATATTTCAAATGATCATATGAGGCGCCTAGGAATAGAACTCATGTTTTGCATTTTTGAGTTAAGTGTGCCAAACTATTCTTAATGCATCAATACTTGTAACAAAAAATGTAAGGAACGACAAGTTACTTTATAAATCAATGTCTTATTAAGGTCACTATTGGTGTCTAAGGTCATATTTGTAAATGAATAATACATATTAGATGGTTAGAATGAACCAATCGGTCATTTATCAGTTTTTTAAATTGACTTGCGATACGTATCCATGGTAATTTTAACATATTTTTTTCGGTTTTATCAAAAATGTGTTTTCGGAGAATGTGAGTAATGATTCTAAACAACTAATATGAAAACACACATTGTGCATATATCATTAAATTATATATTACCAGATTTTTTTAAAGATGATTTTTCGATAATGTGAGTTATGATTCTAAGCTACTAATATGAAAACATATATTTATAATTCACTGTGGATATACCATTCAATCAAAAAGAACGAGATAATGCCAAAAACTTTTTGCAAGTGGACATATTGCATTCGTATAACACGGGAATACGTTATATAGAAAGCCACGTAAATAAAACTAAAAACGCGTAAAAAAAATGACCTAAACATAAGAGAATAATAAAAAAATAGGTATATAACCAAGATATATGTATTTTAGTTTTGATTCATATAAATAGTTTCACATATGAAGATTTTTTATTTTAATTGTATTAGAACAAGCATACAAATAGTGATGAATTTTCACTTTCTGGCAATACAAAAGGCAGATTGATATCTTTTCGTTGGGCTGTATTCAATAAAAACATTCAGATAAACAAATAAGTCGTTCGTTTTTGCCGTGTAAATAACGTATTTATGTGTTATGCAGGTTATTGTGAAAGTGGTTTTAACTAACAAATGAACATCAGAAAATATTGTGATATAAGGTTATTTGACTATTCATAAACGTGACGCAAAACTATTTTTTAGACCGCATAAGCACGTTGGATCTATTTGTTGAGCAGCTGAAACTATACACATAACACCACCTTCATCTTCCTCGATCTTAAGACCCTGATGATAGATAGAAACTTTCCAATTTGCAAATCCAGTATCGCCGAAAAAAACGGTTGCTTTTTAAATTTTTGTGAATATTTAAAATACGCATAAATATCTTAAATTTCAAGTAAACATAGGATAAAGTCCATGAGATTTCTTAAACTGGCATGTTTTTTTGTCTAGTTCTCAGTTATATATTTTTTAGTAGCTAAAAAAACTTAACAGTCAAAAGTATTCGATCACTTTTTGAATTACATCGACTAAATCCCTTTTTTTCTTTTCAATATTTTTTTGTGTTGAATGAAAATGGGAAATATAAAATTGCCAATATAAAGTTTTTCTGTAGACATATTAAACATTATCTATCGAAAAGTAAAATAAAAAAAAACATTTTGAAAACTAAAAAACATCGACAGATAGTAATGTTTTTGATTTAAAATATGAACATTGCTTTATTGATTTATCTAATGCAATGTTCGCAGTATGCAGTCCCATTGTCGTATTTAAGGTGCAGTTAGTTATGTTATCAAATAAAATTAAGAGATTTGCTAACAAATATTAGATGACTTTTAGTTGAAGATCAATACTTATATTATAGTTGAACTTAAATCAAATGTATGGACCAATAAGAACTCGCAAAACAACCCAACATGTACATTTCGTGTAGCAACGGTAAGAGAAAAAAGTGGCATTATTTCCCAAATGGAAAGGTATCATTTTCATTAAGTTAAAATTGAATTTTACTATAAATGGTGTATGAATAATGAATTTAAATTTTACTCATAGACACGTTTGCCACCTATGCTTCAATTTCTGAATTTTGATACAGTCTTAACACTCGAGTATCGAAACATCAAAAATAGGAAAAATCGGGGTACAGAGTGACCCCATATAAAGTTGCGTAATATTTGCATTGCATTGTAGGCTACAATAAATATATATCATTGGTATTTAGCAAATGGTTGATATAAGAAGAATTTTGCAATGCGAATACACCCTATAGGAAACCCGAAAGTAACTTACTTGACATCAAAAGCATTCGAATTGGGATTTTTGGGACCGATCGACTGCTTTGATAACCGATGCTTGGCTAGAGTTTAATAAGCACAAAAAAGACAGTGTTATTTTTTATTAAACTGCCAACGGTGGATATGTTTGCTTTCATTCGAGTATCTAGTGTAAATTAAAAACAAATATAATGTACTTGTGTGTAAATTTAGATAACCCTTTGAAACCCGTGGAGATTTTATAACTTTCCACGTGGTTGAAACTGAAGCCGACAATGTGGAAAAAGATATCATTTTACCGAGCGATATGTCCGCAAAATAGGAGTGCATGACCTGATAATGAAAGATGTATATGCTTTTAAGCTGGTACGACAAAAGATAAGAGCACAACAATTAAATGCGGTGATGTATTTGAAAGAAAAAAAGAATGATAAAAATCAACCAGATATATTATCTATTAACAAGTTGATAAAAATGAAAGAAAACTCATAGCTAAGTATCGTGTTCTATTGTAGTTAATAGATATCACATGCGGTAGTGTTGACAACAAATGCGATCATATTTATATTGATCGATTTACGATTTCCGGTCAGAATTAACTTATTGAAAAAAAATTGACAATTTGCAGAGAAATCGATACTACGACAAATAATTGAAAAACTTACCAATAAAAACGCACGGTTCTCGTTTTCATGTGTTTTCTTCAAACGGCCGTGAAATTGGCGCCAATTTAACCACACACATAATCAGTTTTTCGTCACGTATGGAAATTCGGAAACAAAAATGGCCAATTCCCGCCTAATAAAAAATAAATTTGATTTCAAAGCGAACGAGTCATTTTTTCAGAAGAAAAATCAAATTTAAATTAATTTACGCAATAAAATATATTTATATGTGTATCAGTATATATTTATTGATCAATGATTCGCAATAATTGTAAATTTGCCGCCATTTTTTTTATAATGCGCTCCTTTTAAAATTAGATCGACCATGTTAAGAAGTACAAATTAAAAATGTAACTTTTATTTTTAAATAATAAATATGTACAAGCGAAGGAGTCCGCAGATGAAATATCGAAAAGTAAGTAAGTATTTAATACGGTGAATATAAGAATGATGACAAATATACAAAAGCTTATTAAATTTATGGTGTAATTTGCACATATATAAATAGTAAAATTTAATTTTAAACATTAAATACTACTTAAGAAAGATAACATTTTCTTGTTTCCTGATTTGGATTGCATTTTAACGCATTATGCACTTGTTTCTAACGTGGTTAGTGCGGCACTGCGAAAAATATTGACAAATTAAAATGTTTAGATAATTCGCATTTGAAATTGTTAAGTTACTACTGGTTTAAATTAAAATTTCTACTTACATGAAGTATTACCAGGGACAAAATGGAATACGATCAAGAGAATATTCGAAGAAAAAAAACTCAACGCGGACTTTGGTACTGACTTCTGCATCGGCGTTAGATGGTTACGTTTGCACAATGAGTGTGTACTATTATTATTTAAAAATAGAATTATAAAAAGAACGTTGTTTGCCTTTTGAGCGGACAAAAAAGCGACCACTCGGGCCAAAGGACAACTGTTGACTGAAGCGACTCTCGCGGTTCATGATGGAAACTGCTTCCTGAAAATTAACCCCTTCAACACGGTATGATTTGATTTCTAGGAAGTAATGCGCGCTAAAAAGGGTGGGATATCCTGTTTAGTCTGCTTTCGTCTTTTAAACGTTGCGTTATATTTTTTCTTTTCTAAGGTTTGATTTTGAAATTACGTTTTCCAGTATAAAAGGTGTGAAAGAACTCCACTGTAATCTTAAGTTATTGTACTTATTTAGCAATTAAGAGTATTGTGAGCATTACGTTATCTTTATAGGCGATTACTAGGCTATGACTAAACGTTAATGATTAAATAGTTAAAACTACACCTGATAACAAATCGTTCGTATTTGTAATGATGGAGATTTTTAAGACATATAATGTTCAAAAGAAATGGATAAATTTTATTTAAAGGCTTACGATCACAACGGTCTATCTACAAAAACATAGTTTTAAGTTCACTACGGTATAACACGTGATTTACCTTTGTGCTTCAAACATTATACATAATAATATTTCTAGATACATAATATAACCCAACCCAGTGGTGAAGTCGTAAATAAATAGTTATATAAGTTTATAGAAGTTAAAAAAACACAAGTTTTAACAATTAAATCAGTAAACATAACGCGCAATTAAAATTAGCAAGAAAGATCGCAGAAAGAGGGGAGGTATTTTTTCACGAAACACGTGTACATTTTTTTATTTTTGTAAAATCCGTCGGGTAGATCAATTCCGATATAATTATTTTAAATTTTATAGGCAGTATTTTGAATATATGTATTTACTTGAAAATAAAGTTACTAGTCAAAAAAGTGGCAGGGCGGCGCCTTGGCTCATTCTCAGGTGGCTCCACTACACCACTGACCCAACCGTATATTGTTAACTGTGATATGTACGAGACATAGCTTTGTGTCACCAGAAAATATGATTATAGTATTGCCAAAACCAAGCATAACTCAAAACACGCGTTTTTGTAGGTAGGCCCCTTTTATCCTAATAACCCCCCGTATTATATTATACAGTATACAATTTATTTTATTTTATAATGCACAAGGGTTCAAAGTGTCAAATTGGACCATGATAAGTGAAATGAGCCAAGTGGTATTTTAGGAAAACATGAGTTAGATCCGTGATAATTTTATATACACCTTACAGCTTAAAGTAACCTACAAGTAAATTAAGTTTAGTAAATACGCAATTCTGCTTATTAAATAAATGCATTCAGAAGCATATATAAATTTAGAATTACCACCTCATGTCTAGCGCAGAGCTGACATAGATAATTGGTGTATACCTCAAAAATAATCGAAGTTTTGAACATAAATTAACTATGTAAATATGTAAGTATGAAGCAGACTGCATAGAGAAACATCGTTATTCAATATTGCATTTGCAAACCTGCAACAAGGCTGTGGCATCATTCAAATAATAAAAAAAACGACTTCTACATTGAGTTAACACATCGGCTACGGGAAACGCGAAATACGCGTCTTTAGAACGTCATTCAATGTTGTCGATATTAACAGCTCATAACTCTTTGAATAAATTTAAGAAAATGTATTTTCTTGACACTTATTGTTAACAAGCTATGCCTTAGTATAATCTTATTTTCTTTATTCTTGCCAATGTCGGCAATTATAAACTAAAGCCATTTTTCTTATGCGATATTTTATGACCCTTTCCAACCATGAATGATAAAAAAAACACACCACAGTGGTGTGTTGTTATCGATAAAAATAGAGCACTCATGCCGGGTGACTAAATCAGACCAGTCATTAATAATAACATTTGTAATTTGATTTTTAATTAATACAATACAACAACCTAAGTCAAAAAATAATTTTGAACATCTGTTGAACATTCATTGAAGCATTCCCGACTCGATTAGTGGCCATAGTTTAATTATTAGAACGTGATTCAATTCAGTAAATACACGTCGCACTTCGATTGTTTCTTCAGAATTACAATACAGTTGAAATAAGACAAAGTACTGAAACGAATAAACGCAATTTCGTTGCCAACACTTAAGGATATATTGATTGATCTAGAATTTAGTAAAGGTGTAAATTAATCATTTTCATAAAAAGAGGAGCTGTAGTCAAAACAATGCCTTCGACTTCAAATTGGTTTGTACAGCCCTGACTGCAGTAACAGCAAATATATAAAAATACAAATAACTACAGCGATACGATTGTTAAATGCAGTTTTACCCATGATTGAAAAGCGACCACGTGGTGGAAGGGTTAGCGTCACCATAATAGGTAAAAATACATACATGCATGCAATTTGTTGTCACCGGGGGCGCGCATGCACTAATATGATGCCATAATTTTACATTTTTATGTGATAGATCGTTGTTTATTGCACAATAGTGCAATAGTGTCTGTTTATAAGTTTCTTCTTTTTTCCTTCTGCTTCCTATGCAGAAATGCAGAGCGAAAAAATGTCGTCGAAATTTTCGATTGCACATAAATTTAACGCTCACAGAAAAATAGTGTTTCTTTATTTAGTATTTGTCGCGCGGCTGAAAATTACAATACTAGACGAATTGACAAATCTCAAAAGCATTTCATCCGAATAAATATTTATAAATCTATTATTGGATCGCTATAAATTATTACTAACAAGATTTACGAAAATTTGCAAGCTACCTGATACAAATAATATTTATCAAATATAATTGTATTCGCATGGTAATATATTCAATAATTAAATTAATAACATTATCTTTGGAGAAGTTAGCTTTCGATTATGATTGAACTTAAGTGTTTTTTTATTTGCAAAGGTTACAAAGGATTATCCCTGCAGTCTGGATTAGTAAGCTCCATAAAGATGCGGAAAACTTTTCACTCATCGCTAAGCAAGCAGGGGGCTTAACAAAAATATCAAATATCAAAGAAGAACTTCGTCTAGATGATTCTCTGAATGACAGCATATCATGCCTAACAATTGGTTGTCTTGTGTGTATTGTGGCATAATATTATTTTATAATGAGACGACGGGCGCATAAGCAGATTTTTATTGATCTTATGTTTGTCTCGGCTGTTAAATAAGTGCATACTTTTAGTGACCGACTTATCCAACAAACGATCCTTTTTGTTTCTTCTACTAACTGGATGGATCCTATCGCCGAGTAAGACCACTGATGACCATTCATAGGATGTACATGGCGCTACTACGGTTTGATCTGGCAGAAAGCAAATATACTGGCAGGGGACAGAGAATTATGAAAGAATTGTGTGGTGGCCATATTCTACGAAAAAAGAGTGTGTGTATACGGTTTTTTTTTTTTTTTTACAGTGAAGTAGATTTCTAAATAAAATAAAATCAAAGTTAAACTAGCCATTGAGAATAGGGCATCCAATCCCAAACATTTTTTTAATCCAGGGATTTCGAGATTCACAATTTTTCCAATCCCAGGATTGATGATTAACTGTAAAAATGTGGAGAAATTTTGGATTCAGAAATTGTTCACCGATTTTGAAATCCTGGGAATTTACGGATTTTATAAAATGAAAAAAAAAATGAGACCTTTTTATATATTTTTTTGTCTGTTTGTGTTTTCAAAAACTTTTCGAGAATATTTGCTTTCTTATCCCCAATCCCGAAATTAGTAGTATCGCAATACCAGAATTTAGGAATTGGATGCTCTAATTGAGAATGATAATGGTAACTCAACGAAATACATATGTCAACTGATTGCTTTTCCTTGTTTATTTTAACTCTAATGCTATACACCAAAACATATTATCATAGCATAAAAATCATAGTTCGGGAAAATACTAGTGTCATTGTTCAATGAGAGTTTGTATGATGGATGAGTCAATTTTTAATCATATGTTGTCAGCGGATACAAACGACAGATAATTAAATGCCAGGGCCAACCTACAGTCGAACGAAGACCCGTTTGTATTCGATCGCGGGTACTTTCTCAATTCTCATCTCACGGGTGAAAAAAGTATAATTGTTTGACTAATTTAGTTTTCCCGGTGTATATCAACATGTCTTTAATATTGATTAAGATGAATACGTCCCTACTTTCCAACAATATTTTGTGGATTATACTTAGGCTCAAACGTTTCGTTACTACTAATAAACTAAAAAGATTTTTCTCAGCGCTTATCTTGTGTAAATAAATAATCATACATATATTCTAGAAAAACTCGTCACTGACTAATTTTGACATTTGGAATGAAGTCATTTAATTTTTTCTCCGCGTCTTTTGGAAAAAGAGTTGATTTAAATAGATAAAATCTAAAATCTAAAATTTATTATTAACTTTTTATTTCTGCACACTGTAGTGCATGCAACCAAGTCTTGAGGAATTTCTTCTCGGGACATTTCTGGCAATATTTTGAACACGACTAACGTTGTTACGCTACGGAATACACCCTATATAAAGAGTGTGAAGCCGTAGCGGGTGGTGGTGGGTACAACGTTGAGTACCCTAGGGAATTAAAAAAAAAAAAAAATTTTTTTTATGAGAAGTGGACGTTATATAATGATATTTAAATAACTTCTTTCATGATTTTATGTCCTATATTTATAAATGAAGTTCCATGACAATGAGGCAAAAATAAGTGTTCAGTTCATATCGAAATGAATTAATTCTCGTGGAATCAAATACTTTGCCTTTTTACCTAATAGTTGAAAAAGTACTGTATTTTAGAAGAATGAAAGGTGGAGTGAAAGATTTATAAATTTTTCACTGTTGTAAACCCTACATAATAATTTATCTGATGTAATGCATTACATGCAAAAATGAAAAGTGCATATGCCAGAGTTTTCGCAAGACAAAACCAATGTTTTAGGTAAGAACAAGATTTTTTAATAGTAAGAATGTATCATTATATTTTTTAAATGAGAGAAGCACTGTGCCTTGGCAGATATTTACATCTTGGATAGCAATAATATAAATAATATAATTCCAATTTCGGCTTCAATATTAGACCGAAAACAAAATCGATTATTTGTAAATGACAAACATAATGTCAGATTTTTTCTACGTAAACGGACAGTTCTAAATTAAAAAAAATCAATGAGGTTATGAGTGATTTAGATTTTAAAATATTTTCCAATTTGACAAAATATAGTGTCAAATATATTTTGAAACTAAGTGTAAAATCAGTGAATATGTATTAATCGATTGGATATTAAATATATTTTGAAAACGGTTGTAAATACTTTTTATCCAAGCAAAAAAGTTTATCTCAACATAATTATTTTAATTGAGTTCAGTCGTTGATTAATGAAACCAAATAGACATTAAGTGGCTTTCACATTTAGGCGAAGAAAATATGCATAGACAGTGGAACCTCTCATAACGAGCACCTCTTATAAAGAGTAATTCACATAACGAGCGAAACAGATTATGAAAAAAATGCTCCCTTAACGAGCGATATTTCGCATAACGAGTGACGCAGAGTTTTAGAAAGATCACTTTCACATCGTTGCCTGCCTCAAGATTATTTGACAAGGCGTGGGAAGAGGTTACCAAGAGAACCCTCACTTCAGCTTGAAAGAAGCTTTGCCAAGGAGCGTTGTCGAATGTGATTTTGAGGGGTTTAAAACAGTACCTGTGAAGTCAACGAGATTGTATCTTTGGCCCATACTATGGGACTGGAGGTGGATAACAACCAAATTGATGAGCTTGTGAAATAGTTCAGTCAAGAGCTGACCACCGAAAAGCTTATGGAGTTGCATTGTTTTTCATAGCAAGAAGTTGTGGAGGAGAGTTTGTTAGTGGAAGAGGAGGAAGTAGCCAAGCAACAATCTTCTGGCGCAGTAAGAGAAAAGCTGAAAGCATGTGAAACTGTTGCATCGTACATTAAGAAGCATCAACTAGTCGATTTTTATCGTTTTTTGCAAATCGAAATCGCATTCCAGGTTGTTACGCTCCTCAACAATTTATAAGTATGTAATTTTACTTGAATACACGTTAAAAATATAAAAAAATGAGTTTTTCCGGCATGGAACGCATTATTGTATTTTAAATTGTTTTATTGTATATGGGAAAAATTGTTTCGCATAATGAGTGTTTCACATAACGAGTAAGATTCTGGAACGAATTAAACTCGTTATGAGAGGTTCCACTGTATATGAGACATGCGTTTATTGAGAACAGAAAAATCCAGGTGGCCCAATATTTGTAGTGAAGTATAAATATATAAACAATATTCAATTCAGTGTCACTATGGAAATGTAGAAATCTTCGCAAATCACCTGATTTTCTACTGTTGTTTTTACTGTTTCTACAATGGTTAAACGAAAGCAGGTATAGTGAGAAAAGGATCGCAAGTTTACTACTCTGACAACACTGTTTTGTTATTATGGGTGAAAGAAAACAACTAGAGGAGAATATAAGAATTGAACGGAAAGTCATTTGTTTTTGTTACGCAGTGATACGACTCGAAATAACGAATCGGTGCAGGCAATTGACTAAAAGCGTTCAATTCGTGCCTAAGTGACTAATGTCTAGTAACTATGGTATGACAAGAGATAATCGTTTGTATATTATGTTTTTTCACGTTGAACTGAGGGGAATGGGGTTTCAAGGAAATGGCGGAGTAAATAAACGGCTCGTTAGTTTAAATACCTACTTAACATGACATACCTTCACTAAGGTACAAATATGTATATTATCTGTAAAAAACGTTTTTCGTTGTGAAGAATATTGTAATGTGGGTTCCGGCGACATGGCAGGATGTTTGAACAACGACGCAATATTTTTTACAAAAAAATAAATGATAAGAAACGTTCTAAACTAAAGAAGTCTAGGGTCGATTCCGACAGCCGCACTGTGAGATAAATTAGCAGAGCTAAATGGACATATTTTTCTGATGAATCTCGATTAATTAAATAAATTTAAAATGTTTTACTCGTGCCGGTTTCAATTAAGAATATAATCGACAGTGAGTTAATATATATATTACTGTTAACGAGTTACTGAGTTAATACATAAAAACTTCATTGGCTCATGATACAATTTATAATTGCTGTGATGATTTGACCTTACTGTAAGAAAAATAAAAAAACCATCTTGGTTATTTTTTGGTAACTAAAAAATGATCCTTAATGTTATTGCGATGCGTAAAAGATTACTAAACATATATGTTCATTAAAAAACATCCCTCTTGATTATATTACGATGATTATATTACACCCATTTCTAAATTTCACCTTGTCCATCGTCTTTTGTTTGGAGATAGATATTCACCAAAAAACTTGTACTTAATCTTTACATTAAAAAAATAACGATGTTTTCTTGTATCAAAATGAAATAAACAAACATTATTTCAATTTGATTCAAGAAAATTAATAATAAGTTTTTTTTTTAAATGTAGACGTTAGTAAAGGCTTATGGCGAGTATCTCAAGAACATGAACATTTACAAGGTGAATTTTGAATTGCAATTTAAATGAACGAATGTATTCAAAATTGAACAATGTATAAGTGTAATAAAAATAATAAAACATTATTAGTACTTTTTCCACATACAATTTATTTGATCAGGACCGGTTTCGCTCATCGCGAGCATTATCAACTGATAAGAAAAAATATATAAACAGTGCTATTTATACAATTTTAAATTGAAATAAAAGGTGTAAGCAACTATTAATAATGAAAAGGATTTACAAATTACATTATAATTACACAAAATTAAAATGCTTAACACCTAAAGCGGTTTTATTATTTTTATTATAATGCCATTCCATCAATTATTGACAGTGAACACCTTAAAAATGTATAAGTGTTTTAAAGGATTCGAGATAAATTCAGCGCACTGCGATTTTTTAAAAATATTCAAGTCAGTTTAGTGTTATTTTGTCCCCAGAGTGAGCTGTATCGCTATTTTTCTTCAATATCGCGTTTTATGCATACACGAAAAGGCGTTATCAAAAACCGTTACGCCAAACAAGATAATAGTGAGTAGTGTAATAATTGAGAAAGTAATGTATAACTATTGTATAAGTTGAACCACAATACACATTAGTTTATTTTGTCAACAAAACAGATTGTATACACAATAATGCAGCTGTGATAATCACAAATAATATTTGTGATTACCTGCAATGATTATATTTTTTATTAAAAAATCTTTTATTAAATATATGTTTATTCATCGAAGACAGCGTAGAAAGATTATAAATAACAATTCTACACTTTTTTTTTTTGCTCCAAATAAGTATTATAATATAATAAAAAATAAAATAACTTTGATTATTCCACGTATTGTGGATTATGTGACACGAGTTTGCCAATCATCTAATCGAAAACGAACATAATTTTAATCATAACAGTAGCGTAGAAATACTCCATCGAGTAAATAAAAAAGGCTTATAAATGAATAGCTTAGAATTTTTAGAAATAAATAAAAGAATTAACAATAAAGAAATATTATTAAATAATATCTTGAATAAAACGGGTGGTTCGCCACTGCTAAATATATTTTCTAACGGTTTAACCCGTCCTAATCACCCCCGCCTTGCCTCCCATTTTTATTACAATATATCAGAATAGTAAAATTAAAATCATTCGTACTTAAGCAAACATTTGCAAAAGTAGTTGTCTGAGGATGCCTCTGAAAGAGGCGAAACACGTGTCACATTTTGTAACATAATACGTGGAATAATCAAAGTTATTTTATTTTATATTAAAATGAACTTCCACAAATTTACCGCCGAATCCATCGAAAGTATTAAGTATTATATAAGTTATGCCGACGACGATCTAATAATTTAGATCTTTTTTCCATTGTTGTTTTACATCAAAACTATTGCATTTTTAGCGTTGCATTATTATTGTGGCGCGTGCGCCAATATATTTTAGAATTTTCCAATATCGGTATTGTCAGCCCTGACTCGGCCGGATATGGAAAGGTTACGAGGTCTGGTTCAGTTGTCTTTTTAGGTAAGGCAAAGTGTCATTTCCGTTGAAGACGATATGCACCGCTTTACAATTTCTCCGAGCTAATAGGTAGGCCAAAAATAATAATACATAATTCATCAATTGGTATAAAAGTTTCTCTTTACCTCTTGATTTTTCACAAAGTTATTGGTTACTAAAGAATCGTATTACAATAAAAAAAATATTTATTAGTAATCTGTTACAAATGTTTATTATAATGTAATTAGAAAAAAACATGGAATACTGTATGTTAAAATTCATCAATTACTTATTAACAGACAGACCATCACAGATGAGATAATATTGATAACAGATAAGGTGTTAAACATAAGTATGATTTAGTTTTATATTATAAGTACCGTGAAATTGCCAGTGGCAGAAATCCACTGAAACGATTCATATAATACACAATTAAAAAAACACGTGCATTGTTATTGGGATGCAGTTACAAAATAAATGAATGTTACGTTTAAAGCATAATTTATTTAAAACCTACATAACAATAATAACAAATATTTCTAACACTAAACACATTAACAATATTAAAATGATCAACTCATTTTATAATGTTTGCGATGAACGAAACCGGTTCGAAAATGTACCATTAGTATTTTTTTTTGAAAGAATTGACAGCGAAGAACTAAAAGTGACTAAACGGTTAACTTATATGTCGGAATGACCGATTGTTTTTCTTAATAAATTATTAAATCTTTAATCAATAGTTCTCAATGCGTTCAAAAGACTATGACGTACTGTAATATAAACTTCTTTTAATACAACTTCTGGAGCGGCCACGCTAATTTATGCGTAACAATACTTATTATCTATTTAAAACTCAGTCGTAAAAGACAAAATGTTTGCGAATTCGCACCGCGAAAACAGTCGAATTTAAAGGTATGAAATACATTTGGGGACAAATTGTTCACAATTGTTACTGTCCCGCAGCGTTGCAAGCAACATAGTGGGTCATTTTACGTGACGCGAGATAACATGTTGCGTGTTAATACTTTTATATTAAAAAAAAAAAACGAAAAATTGCGCCCAAATATTTCTTATTGCATTTCAAACATTTTCCATTAACTTTGCTACTTTTATCTTTGAAATTTCTTCGTGACATTACGACATGACGTCTGTCAAAAAGATGACTTCGTGTTAAGTATACTGTTTCGTGTATAAACATAGTCATAGTGGGTGATTAAATTACTGTATGTTTTATTGTTGGGAGGTTATAAACATTATAGTTTGACTTCAGTCGCGTTGTTTGCATCAAATAACGTTCGTACGGAGCACTGGCCAACATAACCTCAACATATGACATTTGTGCGACAGCTAATGTGCGCCCTCGTCTGTACAAGCAAAATGTTCCGCGACATTGTTTTCGAGACATGAATATATATGTTGAGCGTTATGTCTCGCAGCATTTGTCCCGTAATGTGTTCGCACCTTAAAATGCGTGAGAAATAGTGTTAAATTTTGTAACGAGGGTCGACAATAGTAATGGCTATAAAGCAGATAAGTAATACAAATGTGATTGTGTGTTTACGAGGGCTTTACGACAAATACCTTTTTTATGCTGATTGACTAATCTAAGCGACAGGACCGAAATTAAAAAAAAAAAGAATTAGCCCTTCCATCAAAGAATCAATTTTTGCACGAAGCACGTTTTATCAACATTTTTATCGACAGTTTTATGCATTGTGTGTAAAGGTATTGTAGAAATATGATATTGATATAAAATAACTTTGTATTGTTATCGGGAGTGGCATTCTAAGAAAAAATAATACACGCAAAAGCACATTTTTAAATGGTGTTTATTTAACAATTTTAAACGTTATAATATAACCGTTATCTCGAACAATCGTTGGCAGTTTATTTTATTTTCACATTTTTATTTTATCTAGGGTCACACACAGTAAGGTATTGCTTTTCTGATTTCATTATTCGATTCGAGATTTCGCAAATTCAATCCCGGCATTGCCAAGTATGAATATTTGTTGTATAGTGTATGTACAACGAGGCAATATTTTATGATTTCGTATGAAGTTGCTTGATGGAATTTAAATATCAAATTTTGTACATTTTTTATACACCTTGTCACTAACGACCCGGAAATTGATAAAATAAAAATATCCAACGATCAAATTAATCTAATTTTTAAAATAATGATAATACCGACCCTTGTAACATCAGTACGCATTCCTATGTTATGCATAAACTCATGATGTTCGAATTACTTTTAAACGATGATCGAACGTAATCATCACATGTAATTTCAAAGACTTGCAGAAATTGTAATTGTTTTATTATTTGACTATTTAACGATGACATGTTAATTAATACAAAGCATTGTTATGTCATTGTAGAAATTGACTCATTGACGTATACATTCACATCCAAATTTTAGTACTTAAAAAGGATTTTATATACAGAATATGACATCAATTATATAAAATGTCTTTCAGTTAAAATTCGTCTACCGATATCTCCTTATTTATGTCTAGCGTCGCAGGACTAGGCAGAATTATTAATCGTTATGTATAATTATTGTACGTGGATAGTGGAACAAATAAATTAAAACAACGGCTTTTCGGAAATATGTGAATTCACGGAAAGAAAAGAAAACAAACATTAATAATTGATGATTACTGAGCGTAGAACATCTTTTCGTAAAATGGCGCATGAAACTGCATGATAATTAATATACAGCGTTTTATTACTGAACGGTATTCCTGATTGTACAAAAAGAAAACATTTAAAAATTAAGCGAAATAGAGGAGTTTTTGTAGTCACAAGACTATGAATGCAACATGAAGTTTCTGAGCTCAATTTGTTCACATCACCGAAACATAAAACATAGTGTACCAAGTAATATTTTTTTCGAAATAAAATTCAAAAGAAGTGCATCTCTTATACGACGTTTAAAACGTTTGCACACTTAAATCACACCATGAAATTTATTGTTGGAAGAAAATAATAAATTACCTAGAGATAAAACTAAAAAAATAAATATAGATTTAATTCGCAGTAGAAATATGATAAAGGGATCGGTTTATGTAGCCCGACATTCATAAATGCAACGGAAAAATATAATCTATGCTCAGAAATGTTCTTATTTGATTTTGGCGTGTCCACAAACAAATCTTACACATTGAGGTGGGGTTTTGAGACCACAGATAAACATTACATACGTTAATAGGTCATCTTTTCGAAACATTCATTGTTGTGACTAGCCGTTTTAATTTTTCACGATATAAAATATTTATTACTCAGGTTCTTTCGGGATTTGTGCTAGCTAATATTGAAAGTTAAAAATATCACAGTGGACAAGAACTCCTATATTACCCGCACAGCATAAACTCCATCAATTAATAATAATGTTAAAGGCTGAGAGATGAAAATTGAACATCTTATAAAAAAATGTAGAACTAAGTACGTTGATATTTTTTTAACTTATCAAAATGGAGTTCTACCAAGTAAATGCCAATTCAATAAGTAATTATGACTTTTGTCTATAAATATAACTGACAAGTTATTAACAGGTAAGGAAAAGTTTTCGCAATTTTTTCGTGATCGAGTTTCCAACGTCCTTGCCTTCGGTTGAGGTGCTCACAGCTTCGAATCCCAGTAGGACAGTTTCATAAATTGATATATTTCTGTCCAGAAGCATGTTTGTCTGATATGACAAATATTACCTTCATCTCCTTAAAAAAAACGAAGCGTAAAATCTAACCACTAGTCCGATCTTAGTGCTGCCTGTCCTATTCCGCAATATCTTAGAAAAATACAGGTTGATAGGTTGACTAAAAAACAACTCCATGATATGCTCTAGAATTGGAGACGACATGGTTAAGTTAAAATAAAAATACATTCGTATTATCGATTGGGGAGAGTTAAACAAATAATTGAACGCCCTAAACGTGTCAATAGAGCGCATCCATGCCAGACTTAATAACACCTAAAGTTTGTGTTAAAATATACCTGAGAATAATTTAAATTGCTACACTTAAAAAAAAATGGACAGAAAAGACAAAAAAAAGAATGTAGAAAGCAAAACATACTAACCTGGGTTATGTCGCCTTCCGTTTTTTTTTTTTTAGATTATGTAGATTTATTTATTAGAAACAAAACCGTTTAAAATCACATAAATTTGAATCCAAAATGAGACCCGCTGGGTCGACAACGAAAGAGACTTTCACATAAGTCAACCGGTACAAAATAATTTAATCTACATATTATCGTATTTGAAGAGTTGGCAGGAAAATAAAATTATGTATAAAACATGATCGATCAAGACTTACGCAAACGTTGGATGTTTTCAGTTAGTTTATATAAAATATTTTTAAGCAATGATATATCAATATATATCGTTTACTCTTTGCACACTAATCATTCCCATGTTTCTATATGTTAATAGTTAATTAGAAGCCCATTTCATATAAAATACCATTCACCGAATAAAATAATAAACCAAAAGTAAATTGAAAATCAGGAAGAGGAAAATTTGAGGTTGCATTATTATTAATGGTAAATTCGATTTATTTATCGATTTGGCATTTATTTGGTAAAACTCCATTGTAATAAGGTAAAAATATCAACGTATTTTAGTTCTACAGTTTTTTATATTTTATGCGTTGATAACTATTTCGGCTTTCGCCATCGTCAGAACTATGCTTAAACGTAAATTTTGCTCAGCTATATATATATACTGGCTCCGAAGAGATACACAATGCATCATATTATTCACTCTAACATACTAATTCCACTCTAGTTATCGTTAGGTCTAGAAAATTGATGCTCTTTTCTATCTCTAATTCTAGCGTGAATTTAATTTTACTATGTATCAAGTTCGATCTTATTGGCAGAGCGCCAAAAACATCATAGGAATTAAAAAAAAAATGTCAGACAATAAAATGAATTTATTCGAAATACAAAAAAAAAATACGTGAAGTAAATGAAAATATCAAAATTTATAATTTTTATAATAGTAAAAAAAACATCTCATATAGCTAAAAACGTTATATTGTAATTATCTATGAATTGCTTTATAGTTAACCTATACATAGTCAAAGAGTGGTCAACATCGTTGGCTTCCGTGACGGATCTCACGGGTTCTAATCTCAATACGAAAAGCATTTTTTCAATCGATATCGAAGGCGTGGATATTTGTGATGTCAATAAATTCCTAAGCCACCCTTTCAATCTTTAAATAACAGGGCACAGCAAGGCCGATAAGCTAACCACTACTACTCTAACCCTATCATTTACATCCCTACTCACTTTGAAAAAAAGGAGAGGTTGAGCAACTGAGTAACAAGCAGTTTTCGTAGAAAACTTATGTTGAGATACCGCCATAAAGAGGTCACATGCTCCACATTGAGATCGGACATGAATTAAAAAAAGCATGTAAAAAAAGTTATCGTGGTATAATAATTTGGTCTACATGAAAATAATATACTTATTTGTACCACATTGGTTTTAAAAATATGCCAAGTTTGTATAAACATATATATTATATTTAAAATGATTATTAATAATCCAGAAACAATTATATCATACATATATGCGTTTAAGCTTGTTGGTCGAACTTTGTTTCCCAAAATTTAACAGTGCATTTCTATTTCCACGTAACATTGCGTTTGACGTAAGGCCAATATCTATTGTTTTACATGGGGACATTCGAAAAAAGCGACTACGTGATATTTGTTTCGTATACTGTCATATTTAACACGAAACTATCTACCCTTAACCGACGGAGAGAGTGCTCGGTTAAGTCCAACGTTTACAAATTCAACAAACTAACAATCAAAAGATGTAGGCATATTCTGCGATACATTATTATGAAATAAGTTGATAATATGTGTAATAAAATGATTTCCTGCGTTAAAACCAAGATTGCGGCTTGGAAAAAACTAAATTGATTAAGAACACGCACTGTGAATTTATCTCAATTTATCTGACCACAATTTGAAAACCCTACTGTGAGTACAAAAAAAAGGTTTTGAGAAACACTGGTTTAGATACTATCAACCCAAAGCATACAACACAAATAATGTCAGATCAAGATACTAGATAAGGGTAGACAAATGTTTTTAACGAAATCCGTCAATTATTACCATTTAAAGTTGCCTGTGGGGGTTATTCTCAAATGTATTAAGGACCAAAGCACTAATTGAGAGGGGGAGTCCCTAATATTCAACATGTTTACTACGCGTTAGTTCAAGTACATTCGTGTACGTAAATTGCCTGAAGAAACCCGGGTCGTTAGCGACAAAACTCATGGAAAAGTACACAATTCAAACAATTCAAATTTAATTGATTGATTGAATTGGAATTTATTTGGTAGAGCTACATTGTAATAAGGTAAAAAAAATATAAAAGTATTTAGTTCTTTATTTTATTATAAAATGAATTTATAAAAATTTGTAGAACCAATTACTCTGGTATTTTTACCTTATTGCAACAAGTAATTCGATGTAAAGCGCCATATTGATTCAAATTTCAGCGGTCGCCATTAATACGTATTTTATGGAACTTTTGAAACGATACTAAACGACTTTTCAGCAAGCACCTGTATAGTTTTTATAAAATATATATTTTACTTACGGTTTACGACATCAATATATCTTCTCTACAATGATGCACTAAAATCGCGCATTTATATAATAATACGAATATTGAATAGGACTGTCAAGAAAGATCCAGAACAAAAAATATAATAAAAAAACAACCGATGAAAGATGTGCGATTGACAGTATGAGTTTTAAATATCGACAGCAAGATGGCGATAGCAAAAAAACAAAGGAATCGAACAATTTGTTTCGAAACAAAAGAACAACGGACAGAGCTGTATAATTTAGATGTTTTTGTTCGTATATGAGAGGGTATTATCCCTTTGCGTCCTTATATATTGTATGATAAGGCCAAATTAGATAACATCCCTATGGCGATATAAGTCATGATGAACCACTAATCACTAATCAGATTGCGTTTCCAGGGTTATACGGTTAGAGGGTGCAGTGAGAGTTCTTTAAAAAAAACCGGTGAATTACATAGACATCAAAAATATAGAATGAAAGTTTGCTGTAAAATCACATAATAATATTTCATATCGGCAGGAAAATCAGACAAATTTATTTCCACAATCTAATAGGTATACAAATTATAGAATTCGAGTACCTATGGTATTGGGGTTGTAAGATATGAAATGGCATAAACGTTAACTAATATTTTCCATCTATCAATCACGTCCAACTGAACACTGGCCCGCAAATTGTAGCAAAAAAAAAAAACTAATTACTTTTCACATAAATTTACCATTTTATGATAATAAGTTATTTCTATCAAACAATAATTGTATTTTATTTGACGAACCGTTGGTTTTGTTTAAATCTAAAATGCCGCTGTACACTTTATTTAAATCTAAAATGAACCTTTCAAAAAATGGTAATAATGATGGGATAAGTTAACGACGTATGATAATGACAGTATTTAAGTCTAATTTTAAGGTTAAGAAAGCGCAAGATGGATATATATTATTGTATGTCATATTATCACGTTTTGTCGTGGGTAGGCACAGCAACACCGGTATTAGCGAAACCGAGATCCCGGTATTCATGGTATTTTTTCAATACCGAAATATCATTTTTGAAAATTAAAAAATACCGGTATTAGCAAAACCTGAATTTTGAATGTATACAAATCATCACATATTTTAATAACATTTTTCGCGACAAATTTAAATAGTTAAAATCTGCCAACAGTTGTATCAATATTGGCAGGTTCCAGAATTGATGGCCCTTTTTAATGGAGACACAAACATGTGACGATATATTATAATGTGTATTTGTACGTGAAAATATCATAAACAATTCAAACATACGATCATAAACACTAGCAACACAAATATTTGTTTGAATCGCAACGGAATTAAGATCTCTCTGAATGAGTTCTTAATATATAAGAGTGGAAAAATTTAATCCACTATTCTTGTTCTGGCCCTATGCTTCTTTCTATCTCTACTATCTTATTAGAACGACAGAGGTCGAGCAACTAAGTAACAAGCTGTTCTCGTAGAAAAACTTTAGCTGTGATACCTTCATTAGGATGCCATATGCTCCACAATTGGATCGGAAATGGATACAAAATACTATTTATAACTTTGCAAAATATGGTATTTGAAGAATAAAAACAAAGGTTACAGTTTTGACTGCACCTAGAAACAAAACTTAACGGAGGTTTATCGAATCACCGAATACGAAAAATCAATACCCAATGTTTTTTGATGGTGGAAAAACAATGAAATCTTAAAATATTATACATTTACCAAAACTAGGAAAAATAAATAGTGTTTTTTTTTTTATTATACATATATTAGCAGCATTTATATTATCAATCTGGCGAAGTTTTATCAGTTTTCACATGACGTGTGTACGGTAAACAGCTTTAACTATTCATCAGCATGAAAAGTACGCTAATGAAAAATAGTTTTCGAATGTTTTTGACAAAAAAATAAATTAAACGATGAAGTTGTAGGTGCAAGACATCAACGGTCAGGCAAGATACAGACGATCCAAAACAGTTAGATCTTAACTGTAAAATTGAAAAAAAAAAAATTTAACATGCGTTGACTTGAGACTAGATCGTATTGGATGTAAGTTCTTGAAATAATAAAAAAAAACAAACGAACGAATATAAATTAAAGAAAGATTAATACTTGCCAAGAGCAATTTTAGCTGAGCAAAATAAAATCACGGATTCATTAAATTCACTTTGACATAAATTTTAGGACAACAATAATATAATACCCATACGAGGAAAACCCACAGTCCTCCGAGTCCACAATTTGCGAAAATCTATCAAAAATATGTTTATTTACAACTTCGCAAAATCCGACAAAATCATACGAAAAAAATAAGGCTTAAAATTTCTGCAGTTCACGGAAATCACAAGTAGAAACTGATAAATTCTATGTCAATATGCCGCCTGTGTGGTCGAGTGGTCAACATCGTTGGCTACCGCTACGGAGGGCGCGGGTTCGAATCCCAGTACGGGCAGATTTATAAATTGATTTTTCGATCGATTTATGAATTTATGTTTAAAGGCAGTGGATGTATGTCATGTCTTGAATTCCTCCCTCCCAGCCATCCTATCCTATGAATGGGGCGTATCGAGAGCGATTAGCTAACCACTAGTCCTGTCCTAGCCGTTTCCTTCTAATCCTACTCTCTTTGGAAAAAGAGAGGTTGAGCAACTGAGTAACAAGCAGTTCTCGTAGAAACATTTCTGTTGGGATAAACTCCATTAGGAGTCCATATGCTCCATATTGGGAGCGGACATGGTTAAAAAAAATAAAAAATATATATATATTTTTTCCGCTGATATGGCAGCAAATCGTAAATGGCTATTGGAAATACGGAACGATGGAAAAATAAACTGAAAATCTATGCGTGAAATACAAAAACACTGTTTATTACTATCATTGCAAATTGGACCTATTGGTTTTTGTTTTTATACGCCTCGTTTATCTTAAATGTGGAACGATTTTCTTCAATTTTGAACAAAAATGTAGACGTATAAATGCTTCAAAATATATCTTTCTATTTTAAATGACTGTTAGATATTGAAAAAAATGTGGACGTATCGGTTTTTGCTGTTAGATGTCATATGACGCCATTTCTATATAAAAAAAACGGCGGTAAAAAAATAAAATCAATAAAAACAAAATGTATGACACTAAATATACCTTTTTAACACATATAACGTATCCGATAAGGATTGTTATCAGTGTAACGAATAACTATTATATGGCTGGGATGGTTGTTAGGCCAGCTGCCTTCATAGCATAACAATAGTGCTCCATGATGCTTTCTATATTTATTTCAAATGAAATTATTAACGAAATTTGAACAACATACAAAACGCTGTTTAGTAGCAAATAAAAACAACGCCATCACTAGAGATTGAAATTAGGGCGTTCAATCCCGGGTCCTTTTTGTGATACCGGGATTGGCATTTTTTTCAATCCCGGGATACCGGGATTGAACATTCACCGTAAAATCGTGTATAAATACGGAATTGAGAAATTTTTGCTCGGCGATTTTAAAATCCTGGAATTTTTCAAAAACTCTTTTTTTATGGAATTTCCAAAATGAAACGACGCGAGATTTTATTTTAGCCATCGCGAAACTCTCTCAAATTTTCTCATCCCGGAATCCCGGGATTGGAGGCCCTAATTGAAATACCGCTTTTGACGTCCTCAGGATCGCGGCAAGATGACTGTTCGTATATGAAGACGTTTTGGAGCATTTTCCGCTGTCATAATTATTTAGGTGAACATCTGACCAAAGTTGATGGATTAATAAAATAGCCTTTAATACGTATATATGAATATAATACGACATATTATTTTGAGTAACACAAAATTTAACTAAAGCACTTTTTGCTTCTTGACAGCTCAACGAATTGAAGTTGTTCATCGAAGACACTCTCGGCCCTTAACATTGTAGTTTCAAAATTCATATTGAATTCAATAAAATAAATATATATATGTATATTTGGTCGATTTGTACTATCAAACATTTTCTGTGTGTTTTATATGTGTGTATGATGTTTAGTTAATATGTATAGCTTATCTTACTTAAGTGGAGATATGACAAAGTAAACATTAGCCACATAGATACAGTTGATTATTTATTATTGGAAGAATGGCGGGAAGTTTTCAAAATATTAAATTTTGTGCGAAGTGGGCTTTTAGTCTTCTGTGTAATTCATTGATAGAGTACAGAACTAATCATTGTATCGCTATGTATTCTAGGTCTGATAATTACACATATTTTTTGTGTGGGAAAAAAAATAAACACCTTACGAATACTGACTGCTAGTAAGTGTCCTGTGTTAGGTTTTTATACATGATATACGTGTAGAGGTGTTACGTCACAACTTGTTAGAAATAATATTACACGTTTGATGCTAGCTCTTCAGAGAAGGGGAATACATTTTTTGTAAATTGAACACTTTTATTACACTGTACTAGTTCCACATTTTTATTAAATATCAGGACCGGAACGAGAACGATAATGCTCGCGATAAGTAAAACCGGCCCTGATCATTCATGAAAATCTTGAGCTGTATTACGAAAACTTTTATTAAAAAAAAAATACCTTTCTAACAAGATTTGACAGTGAACACCCTAAATGGCCTAAATGCTATTTTGTGGCAGTTATGGAGAAGCTTGCACGGATGCAAGTTTTGAGAATAACCGTTCTCTTATCAGGCAATATTTTATTATAGGGAAACGTGCATGATTAGACCATATCACATTCGTAAATTTCAACGTAATTCAATCGATAAAAAAACGCAGTTGACGATATTCCTGATGCGTGCCCGATATTGAGTATTTTTTTTAAATCCATGTTCGCTCCCAATGTGGAGCAAATCGACCCGTAATCGGCAGAACAACGTTAGCGACGATTCATACATTTTACAGGAATGGTCAGGTTTTAATCATAACAAAAGGTTTTATAAACTCCCTCTCGTAATACATTCGCAAAAGTAATTCCTTAAATGCGGTTAGTAATATTTAGTCAATTTAAGTTTTCCTTTGCTAGCTTATTACGAGAAGAAATTAAAAAACAACCTTCTTCTGTAAAATGTATGAATTGTCCCTTACAATTTTCTGCCGATTACGGGTCGATATAGCCTCCTAATTGGAAAGGGTTGAAAAAATGCTGTTCGTAATGGGATTCGAATCCATGAGGTCCTGCATGGTAGCCAACGACGTTGAACACTGTGCCATGGGCCCGAAAAATTGAATTTAATTTAGCTGTGAATAATCTGATCGCAGCAGATATGTTTTGGACGTGATCGCTATAAACGAAATTTCGCGTTTAACGGCGGGTTTAAATTGAAACAATTTGGAATATAAAACCTTACATTATTTATACACTAAGCAATATTCATAACAAAATAAACGTCATACATGAGATAAAAGTAATATAACTTTGTAAAAAAATAAGTTTATTTTGTTAATACGACTAAAATGAAAAAGCGAAGGGAGACTTGAATTGGGCACGTACTGCGGATGCCTGAATTCGTCGGATGGATACTGTCGACGTGGAAGGCCACTGATGATCATCTATAGCAGTTTTTCTCAACCTTTTTGGGTCGTGGCCCCTTTCGAGTGTCTTATTTTCTGTGTCTCCCATACCTGTTTTGTACTATTAAAGTATAAGTTTTATAATGAATTTTGGGACCCAAAACGAAAAGACGTGAGACTTATTTTTTGTAGGTCTTCCCATAATTTCGAATTTCAAAAGCCCAGAAATTTCGAAATCAAAAAGTCAGAAATTTACAGATTTCCTGAAATGAACACCGCGAGACATTTCGAATCCATAATCCCAGGAGTTTGCTCTTTTCCCAAGATGAACACCTCTTTTCTCACATTCCAATTTCTAAAACACAACAATTTATATGGATTTGGGAAATTTTGCCCGTGGTGGTCCCCCTTAACTGTACTGTGGCTCCCCTAAAAAATAATAATAAAAATAAAATAATGCGTCCATCGCGGAACTATATTATACTATTTATTGTTATGTCGTGATATCAATCGTTCGCCGTCAATAATTTTATAAACAAGGCACTCCTGGTAAAAATAAACGAGTCTAGCCCTGATCTACAGGATGGCCGCTGGGATGATATAGGAGGAAAGAAGAAACTGTCGGGGGACAGTGAGTCTTAGAAGAATTGCCTGGTTGTCGCAAGCTCCTAAATGGGAGCGGGACATGTATTTTAAAAGAGCTCAGAAAGTTTCGGAACTTTTGTTTTTAACTATTCATTAAAAGCGTAACAGCGTGAAACTTCGTAGTAATGAACAATAGATTTTTCTTATAGTTAGAGGCCATTTATTATTTTAATTACACGTTGCAAGTGATAAGGTAAGGTATGACTGGAGTTCTCGTGGGCGAAGCTTATTCGATAGAAACTACAATAAGAGACGAAGTAAAACACAATTTAAACGATAAGAATTAGTTCGTATCAACTCTCTCACGTTGCTACAGTTGTTAAAATAATTAGTAATCTTGAAGCAATTCTGTAACGCGTGTTTTATGTACAAGCGACGTTTTATTTTCAAAAAACTCAAATTCCGGTTTACCACAATTTCCGGCTAGTTTTGCCGCCATTAATAGAAGCGTTATCGCAAAACTGCGCGGACTTTCAAGCCGAGGGACGCGGCCGGTTTTTTGCAATGTAATAATTACGCAATCGACAGGAAAAAACCAAAATGCTGAAAAAGATAACGGAACAGTGAAACTATGATAATCGAATCATTTGCGAGGAATTCTAAAATGGCTTTTTACAGAATATTGAAATTTGTTTTTAATAAACATTACATTTTGTTTCGAATACCAGCAATAAGCTGACTCTTCTTCTTTGATCATATTCGCTTCCTATGTGATGCATATGGCAGCCACGAGGCACCTCCGTGTTTCCCTGTATCCCGCCAATGGCTTTCCTTCCTTCCATGGCATGCCAGCATCCTTCAGTTCCGCCGAGTACATCCTACAGATAGTACCCAACGGTCGTCTGTGACGCCGGAATTTCACCGGTTGAAAGAAGAGGCAGGCATGATAAGGGCTTTCTGGAGACATCCGCAGCATGTGACCCAGCCAGTTCCAACGTCTCTCCATAATCACCGACTCTAGCGTAATGAATGAGCAATATACTCAATAATTTTTGAATGCTTTGCAGTATCGTGGTCAAAACGTGGTTTATTTATTTTAAAAACAACGCAGTAAGAGTTTTGGCAATATTAAAATATTGCCAAAACTTTTCAAATATATAACACAGCCGAATGGTTGTGTGTGTCACATATACAAACAAATGTTGCGGCTTATTTCTCTACGACTTGCCTAAACTTTAGATATGACAACTTACTGCGGCAGTGTAGGTTGCGACTTTTATCATCGCGCAGTGACGCTATCCGCGGGTTGAGCGGCCCGTCGATTTCGACAAAGCGATAGGTGGTTTGTAGCCCCCATGCAATACAAACTCTGTCGCGCGATAAGAGAGACCCTTATCTCGCGGGCCATGGCGGGTGTGTCGAGTTGCGAGCGCGGCTATGTGTGCAGGACCCGGAGTCGCACCGGTTCCCAGCTCCGTCGAGCGAAGCCAGGGTCTGTGACCGCGCTATCATCAGTAGGCATTATCAACGCGGAAACAATAATGATCGTTTCTGTGTGTATCGCACACTTACCCCCTAAATAAGCTAAACATTATAATGCGACAGTTCACAAGTGTTTGAACAATGAATAATTTAATTATTATTTCGAATTCTTATCGTCACAAGTTTTGCACATGACCGTGAACTTTACAAGCACGCAGTGGCGCAACTTCAACTGTTGTACCTTCTTCTGCACAGTATTGACGAACGAAATGGAAATGGGGTGGGGGTCACCACCACTGTCAATATTTCGATTGAGCATTTATTCATTAGAATAATTTTGAGCAGTATAAAAAATATAGAAAATTCTGTGTTATATACAGTTCGATTCTGATCATTGAATTTTCCAATGTACCAAAAATAAGGGATTTTACCATTGACAAGTTTTAAAAATACTATCTTACCTTCGGTGCAGCACTCGTTAGCTTTTCTTGGAATTCTGCATTTTGTCTGCGTAACGTAGTAATCTAAAAAAAAATGTAGTGTTAACAAGATGCTCAAAGTGCAAGGTAAACATTTATAAAGACTTAGACTTGTAACTAGGGTATCCAATCCCGGAGCCGTTTTCCAATCCCGGGATTTCGGGATTGATAAATTTTTAATTCCGGGATCCCGGTATTGGGATTAGCCCACCGAGAAATTTGAAATCCTCGATTGGATATTTTCCCAGACTGCACAGAAGTCGTTGAGCTAACGAGGAATTTGAAATCTCCGATTTGGGATACTTTTTCCCCGGATTGTCACAGAAGCTCGTTTTTTTTTTTAGCTCGCCGAGGAATTTCAAATCCACAGTTTGCCAATTTCGTGACGATTTTCGGGATTTGCTAAAAATTTCTCAATCCCGAAATCCCGGAATCGCGACCATGCCAATCCCGGGATTTCGTGATCAGAAAATTGAACGGGATCCCGGGATTGGATGCCCTACTTGTAACCAATGCTCCCTCTAAGACACAAGGTAAACTGCGCAGGAAATTCATAGGCTTCGCGGGCCAATTCAACAAATGCACGGCACAATTTGTCATATTTGATATTTTTTTGTTGTGTTTTGATTTGCATAAATAATATTATCATTTGAAAATATTTTTTTACTAATAAGTGTATTAAATATAAAATAAGGTATAACAGAACTGATTATATATTTTTTTATCAGTCGCTAATAAATTTATTAATATATTTTAAAATTTTATTTATAAAAATTCTAGCTTTTAACTTCGTTCCTTACAACTAATCCTTGTATTATATACTTCATTAACACTTGAGTACCGAATCGTCAAAAATAGAATCGAGGACCGGTGGGGTACAAAGTGACCCCAGACAAATTTGCGTAATATTTGCATTGCATTGATTGAGGTAATTGAAATAAATATCAACTAGATGTTATTAGTATTTAGCGAATGCATCCCATAGGAACTCGAAGGTTAATAAAGAATGTTTAATACTCCATTTATGATATAAAAGTATCTTTTTCGCCTTGCAGCTGAAGCCATCAAATAAAGTGACCAGTATGGCAAAAAGACACTTTATAAAATATTCTTTATTTATAAAAAAAAATGTTAAAATAGTTAGTAAAAAAATGTTTCTCAGAGTGTCAAAACACGTGTCACAATTTGTAATCCAATCAATAGAATAATAAAGATATGAAACTCAATTAAATATTTTGTATGAAAAATTATACATTATCAATTTGTCTTTTTTAACAGCCGTAACGACCTCTGTAGAATTTGGTCGAATCCCAGATCAGTGACACGGTTGGTGAGAATTATCCACGTTTTTACCCCTTTATCTCGATTAGAGAGCTTATCAGTAAAAATAACAACATATTGTAAAAGTAGATCTATGGAATATAATCAGATATTTATATGAGGTGGACACAATGTGTACAAAGCACTCGAAAATGTGATGCAAATGGTTTTCATATCATATTTATAAAACTCGACAAACCAAAATACAATTGTAATATATATTATAGACATTTTAGTTTATATGTAAATATAATATAATATAACCTCGAGAGAACTTAAAATTAGTTAAGGTAAATAACTGGGTCTCCAAATACTTGAGGCAACAAAAATGAATCGATCAATTCTTAAATCATTTAAGATGCTAAGATATGTACACTTCATTTTTAAACATTGACATCTAAATATTACAACTAGGTAACTTAAGTTTTGAGTAGGGCTTGTATAATAATATGATGTAAATCAACGAAAATTGACATTTGGTAATTACCAAAGACTATTTTATCATAAATCAAGGGCGGATACAGGCATATTTTATACAAAATACGATTGCAAACATGACTTCGGACTGTGGAGTTTTGTTTTTAACTCTTGAAACATTGAAATACTCATTGTAAACGTAAATGGTCATACCGGTGTCATCTGCCATCCACCACCAAAACATGTAAATACTTATAATATAAGTTCTTACATATTTGGTTATATCTTCTTCATTGTTTATTTTTGTAAAATTAAATATTTTTTAAAATTGCCTGCCGACCAACTCTATTAGTATTGAATCAGAATGATCATTTTCATATGTGGATAAATATCATATTTACAAAATTCAGAATAACTCTAAATGATCCAAAAATTAATTTCTTTTATGAGAGCATATTTTCATTCCTAAAGTTTGAATTTCAGTTAACCAACAATGATCCAAATCAAAGTTACATAGTTGTATAATCGTGAGGTGGCGATATTAAATAAATTAGTTAATTTGCATTTGTAGGTGACTAATTCACAGGAGAAAAACAGCATACTTCTGAAGATGGTGCGATACTGATACAGCTGTGGAAAATATTTGGAAAACATAATACATATAGAGCTAAATGCAATAAAGAACATTGCATTTTTTTTACCCAATTATAATGAACTTCTAGCAAATAAATGATTATTTCTAAGAGATAAAGAAAGAAAATAAAATTTGCTTTCCAATGGTCAGTGCAAATCACTACCCTAAAGCAACAGTGGGACTACGTTAAGTCGAAAATACTAGTTTCGTGATAATTGAACATTAAGGTTTGTGTTGTATTTTTTTAATAGCGAATTATGGTTTTATTAACTTTCTTTTACGGTTTGTGATAAAAGATAATGGTAGGTTTTTTTATACTATTATCTGTATATAGTTATTTTACTAATCTCACTGATGCTTTGAAGTTACAGGGCAATATCAATAATTGCAAATGTAAGATATTTATTTTAAATGGGCATTTTCTTTTTAAATTAAAATATTTCAGTGTTTCATTACCTTTCAGCAATTGATTGGTAGACTTATCTTAAAATTGACTTTTTTCACTTTATCTCACTGTTGCTTTATGTTAGCGATACATGATTTACTATTGGAGTAACCAATTAATTTAAATAAATAAATGAATCATAATGCTAAATGTGAATGTACCAATATGTTAATAATAATAAAGAAATTCTTCAAGAGGAACAAGACTTTCGTATTGCTTTACCTTATAATACACCCTTAAAAGAAAATGCAGTTATATTTGTAACAAGTTTCATATGAAATATATGTTTTTACGATATATTTCTTCCATACATAAAAATATTTTCAACACATCTATCTGACTATGTAAAATGTGATATTTAAGTGACATCTATTGAACAAAATATGTAAGAAAAATCATATTCTACAAATTTAATATTCCTTTTGTGGTTCATCCCAATATTGAAACACTTTCATTACTTTATTGAAGTCTACATAAGTAAGAATTAATAAAACTGTAATAAAATCCATACAATGTGTTCGGTGTAACTAAGCAATGTTGGCATGCCATGAGAATTTCATAATGATAACATAATTTATAAAGACGATACTTTTTAAATAACATGTCTTATCAACTAAAAAGTTTCTGCCATCTATGATTTCAATATAAAAGTTTACTTATTGAACTGCAATGCTTTAAATTCACAGTTGTGTTGAGGCTGCAATTATCATTGATTATCGCAATCTTATTACTTTTTTGCTAGTCAGAAATCATTAAAATGTATGACTTGAACAACTGTATATACCTACATAAATTGCAAATCAGTTTTATAATAATGTATATCATGATGATTTTTGTTATGGCTTAGTTTATTCTGGGCGCATAAGAGATAATGTTTAAAACATGTTATACAAAGTAGAAATACTCTCTAATGAAAAACAATGATAAAAGATAATATTATTTATATAAAATAAGCCGTTCAATAAGTGCAAATCATTCTGTTTATTAATGGGACATGTACAGTGGCAGATTACCTTATTATCGCATGAGGCGTGTGCCTGGGGCCTCTGAATCTTAGAGGACTCAAAATAGTCAATATTATAAAAGGTTAATAAATTTTAGCAAAAATTTGGTTGGGTTTGCGGTGCAGTGGTCAACATTGCTGGTTTCCGTGACGGATCCACGGGTTCAAGCTCTAGTACGAATAGCATTTATTTTAAATTGATTTATCGATTTCTGTTTGAAGGCATGGGTGTCTAAAAATTTCTTTCACAATAAAATAGTAATGCATAACGAGACCCATTAGCTAAATACATGTCCTGTTTTAGTTTTACTATAACTATCCGTACTCTCTTCCAAAAAAAGAGAGATAAAGCAACTTAGTAACAAGCAGTTCCCGTAGTAAAACTTGTGTTGAGATACACACATTGGGAGCAGACATGGATTGAAAAAATATATTTATTTTAAATTCAGCTTACAATAGATACTTTTATTTTACATGAAATTTGCGACGTTTTTATGTTTTCTGTAAAACAAAGCCTACAATTCTCCCGTGTGATTCATCCGCCACTGGTCTTAGCAGAATACAGTCAATCCTCTTTTTATGCAGTAGATGCGTTCCACGAAATATCGCATTAAAAAAATCGCACAAAAAAAGACTTGAATTCCATACAAAAAGTGGGGATGCGTTCCATGAATTTTAAAATCTGCATAACTTTGAAACAGAGTTAAAATATATCCAAAATCGCATAAAAAAACTTAACTTCCATAGAAAATGTGGGGATACGTTCCATATGAAACAGCGAGTTAAAATATACCCTAAATCGCATAAAAAAGTATAAGAAAATTAGAGAATTTTTTTTTATAAAAAATAAAATTTGTTGGTTATTGTTTTACTTTTTTAAGTAAAATTATCGTCACTGTATGACAATGCTAAGTGCATTTTGCAGGAGGTTCGAAATACTCTTTTTCGGAAGAAATAGTATGCGCATCAATTTCATAAAACGATGCTTTTTTCTAACAATGAAATTCAGAGTTTGTTCAGATTTTCTTTATTCGATAATTAATTGTTTATGCAGTTTGTTATACCCATAAATACAATTTTTAAGCTATCATTGAAATTTGAATGCGTGTTCAGAATTTGAATCAATCAGAATGAAATGATCTTCTAATTTACTGAGAAGTTGAAGACCTTCTTGAATTATTTTCGCAGTGAAGGGACCTGGAATTTCTTCCACTTCGTCTTCTGGTTTTTCGTCAATAGTTAAATTTGAGTTAATGACATCATCGTCACTTATAGCATTATCCGTTAGTAATTCGTCTATATAATTTTCGCTAAAGGAATCAAACTCTTCTCCACCAAGTTAATGTGCTTAAGTAATCATTTCAGCTGATATCGCCAATGTTTCATTAGTTTCATTGATTGTAACATACCCAAGTAGGTGGACTTAATTCAGCGATGGCAGATAGCAGATGCAACATGATTTAACCAGTCCAAAGTCGTATTTTTTTCCAAATATCGGTTGTGTTTATGATTAATTCTCTATTCTATCAAAAATAAATACATGATACATCGGATACATGCTCTCGATGTAACATTCAAAAAAATTAAATTATTTTAATTATTTTAATTTCTAAAAAACCGCATAACTTCGAAATCGCATAAAAACAGGATTGACTGTACTCACTAACACTCTTTAAAGTTAATGTTATTCGGTTTCGGTGGAACTGGCTTTGATACTTTCAATAATTGATTAAGGGTTATTATTAAGAGATTTATGTCTGTGATATTAAGATTTCTACCCACCTATATGATTAAAACACATTGGTGATTAGAAATTAGCACAAGTCCTAGCTATATCTATCCTTATCCTCTCCGAAAAAAAAGCTTGACAAATGAATAACGAACAATTTCTGTATAAGCAATTTGAGATGTTCCACTGGATGTTTATAAACTGGAGATGGTTAAACTAAAACGTTATGATTAATTAAGAGGAACATTATAATCTTCAGAGATATTTCCTGTTATTTTGGACGACTTTTATTTGAGGCATCCAGTATCAAACACGGCCAAGTCAATCACACTTTATTTTTCATGAGAGTCGAACGTTTGCTTGACTACGTTTTAACAAAATTTTAATAACTAAGTACAACCCATACACTTTTTAAACATCAAGTGTTTACATTCCAAAAAAAATACTGATTGACATTCAGTCAACTGATTCAAATAATGCAATCTGATTGGCTCTCAATTTCTTGGGTGGTATGATAACAAGGGGAGCCGGTAAATTGCTCGAATGTAGAATTCCTCGAATAACAAATTGCTCGAAATGCAAGTTGCTCGACATGCAATTGCTCGAATATCAATTGCTCGAATTGCTTGGTTATTAAAACGGTTTTAATACAGTTTAGTGTTTAGTGTTTATTATATAGTAGTTGATCACTTGGCATTTTATTACACAGTATGTACTCTTAGTTTGTAAGCCGAATTTTGTATCAAATTGTATATTATTGCTGTACTATTTATCATTGCCTCTATAATTGTTATTTTTTAGATAGACATTTAAGAAATACTACCTATGTAAATTGATCTTAATTCAGTAATATAGAAATTCAGTATTGTCTACTTTTACAAGGAGAGCCCAAAATCACTCATAATAAAAATGTTTATAGATAAGGGGTGTAATTAATGTATTTGTGATAGCGGTGGTAACTGGCATAATATAAATTATCGAGTAAATATCCAATATGGCGGTTATTATTATTTTTAAATTTATAGCTGCGTCAATAAGTTAATAATATTCTTAAAGAAAATATATTATGTGTGATTTGTAAAAGTGGAAAAATTAAAATTTTTGAGGAATTTGTAATTCGAGCATTTGACGTTCGAGCAATTGGTTATTCGAGGATCTTGTTATTCGAGCAATTCCATTCGAGCAATTTATCGGGAATCGATAACAAGATGCCTTAGAAATGATCACTTTTGATTGTCATACCATTATTTAAAATTGATTTACATGCACTTGTACAGGAATTTTGAAACTGAAACATATCGTCATTGCACCTTCGCATCCTTGAAATCGAATTTTTGCATAAAGTATAATAATTCCAACACCCGCAAAAGAAAAAAATAACGATTATGATAAAAGGCGTTCTGGAAATGCTTCAAAAATATGTTATGTTTTTGAGGATAGTCTTTGTAAATCACAATGTTTTTAGCATGTTTTCTAACTATAACAAAGTTTTGAAAAAACACAGCCAATTTTGAAGGCGTAACGATAATCTATAGATTTGTGGGTATTAAAATTCTCTACCGGAATTTATAAAAAAAGTGTACATCGGCAGGGGTAAGCAATTTGAATCAGGAAAGAAGTGTTTTGGTCAATCGTAATATTAAGCCTAATGAAGATTAAATAAAACAGAATCACATCTCTCAACCAATAATGTACGAAATAATTTATTCAAAATATTGATTTGTTATATTAATACAAGTGTTCATTGAATAATAATCATTCCGTGATGTAATGCATTAATATGATGTACACAGAAACGTTTGCACGAACGATAGTTATCACATAACCAATCAATACATTTTTACAGCAATTTATGCTTATGACAAACAAATAATTAAATTTTGGTTTGATTGTATCATGTTTTAAAAAAAAAATAGGTTAATTGCCATCGTTCGTGACACCGATTTATATTAGTGAGATCATACAAAATTACAAATTCCTAACCTAACTTTAATGACAGTTCCAATATTGGGTTATTGACAATGTATGAATTGTAAGTTATGATTTAGTGATATAAGTTTTGTGAATCATTTACCTCAACATCTTGACTAGCACACAAGTTTTGCAGCTCATTTATCCTGCGATTAGCGTCAGATAACTCAGTAAATGGGTCGGTGTCAACTACAATACCATCGGATAGAACTTCATTTGCGAAATTCGTAATTTGACCTTTGATACTGGCGATACTTTGATTTAAATTTAACCACGACATGTTGGATTGATTTCTTAGTAATTTGGGGCGTCCAAAGAGCTGTTAAGTTACAAACATATCTTGAATGCAATAAATCGGCAAAAATTTATAAACATACAGTCTATTTTGACATGACACTGCCTTGTTGGCAAAACAATCCACCATGTTTTTATATGCAGAGCTGCCAATTTTGACACAATTTTTTGACCACTGACAATAAAGTCATGTGTTTTTATTCCCTCTTACTGTCTATGCTTTTGAATGTTTTTTTGCTTTTATATTTTTTTAGTTACCAAATACTACATGTACATATGAATAATTCTGTTTTAATACATTACTAAATGAGAAGATTTAATTTCCCACTCATCAAGTGAATTCTGAGATGTTTTGAAACGAAAATATAAATCCTACGCCAAATTTTTGCCACAATAGTAAAATGACGTTCAATATAAATTGAATAGTGCTTACATTTTCTAACCAAACATACTATTTTCAGATACCGAGATTTTTTTAAAAATAAATTGAAACACATTTTATGTAAGTAAAAGTATTTTAATTTGAACTTAGCTGATTATTGAAAAAACTTGAAGTGAAATATTTTTGTTTATTTCACAGGTATGACAATTTATTTACGTTTCATTCATTTGTTTAATATTTTTTTAATGTAACTATATTTACAAAACAAGCTTATATGGTTTCTTTTATTTAATCAATGTAAAGCAAATCAAAAATATCTCAACAGACGCTACTGACGAGTCTGCTTATTACTCAGTTGATTAAACGTCCATTTTTAGAAAATAGTAGAGAGCTAAGAGCAAAGCTAATGGTTAAATAATCACTTTTGCTACATACTGATTTTAGGATCATATGTGTCGAAAGATTTTTAGACATCCATGTATTCAAACGGAAAATTCAATTTATGAAACTGTTTGTCCTAAATTTAAGCCCATGAGCACCAACACTGAAGCCAATGGCGTTGAATATTTAATTAAGCACCAGACAATGTCACTTCTTTGCTTTTTTTATAGGTATAATGTATTTAATATTATTTTATTTTTGGTTTAGAATGAAATATTTAGTTTTAATTGTCAAAAATTCATTCAAACAAACACCTCACATCTGTATGAAATGGAAAGTAAAGTTCTATCATTGCTTACTTCTTCCACTAATTCTTAGCTTTTATAGTCTTTTATAGTTTTTATAGTCTTTTTCATATTACCTATACGGAAATGAAAATTAAATCATTTTATTAAAGTTTGTTTTATTAAACTTTTAAGACATAATGTGATTCCCTAATTTGTTGCAATGGTATATTCACATTAATGCAGTAGGTCAATTTAATAGCGAGTATTGACTTTTTGATTGACAAATTTCATCTTTATACTGTTTATATTTTGAAAAAATATAAACAAAATGAAAAGGCGATTATTTTTCTTTGTTTATTTTAATGGCATTTACAACAAAGTTATTACAAATTTTATATATCATTTAAGTAACATTTTATTATTTACACATACCTGTTTGATCATACATCAAGATAGTAAACTGTTATTTTAGCAAGTTTTAGTAAATTTTATTTCATTGTTATTAACAATGAGATATTTAAACATAATTATACACAAATAAAAACACCTGTAGAAACAATTTTCTCCTTTTTTATACATTCAGCAAAAAGAGAAATTGAGCCAACAAAATTAACTACCTTATTAATTGAGTTGATAATGCTTGTGATGAGTAAAACTGGTTTTAATCTTTAATAAACAATGTAGAATTTGCAAAAAAAGTGTATTATTTTTTGATTACTTTTTACCAAGAATTGACAGCGAACATCATAAAAGTGATGTTATTATGCGTTATTATTCGTTCCATATATACACCATGGTAATATTTTCATAATACCGTATTTCAGTGACAAAAGCTTAATTATTGGCTTAAAAATAATTGGTGACACTATCAAAGTATTTAGTTCTACAAGAATTATATGAATTAGTCAGTGGCTATTAATTATTTAGCAAAATAACTTTTAACCAATATTTATAACTTTGAAATGATTCAATAGGTTTGTAGTAGTGGAATGTTAGCAAAGATGGAAGTTAGTGTTAAAGACTATATATACTATTATACAAAAAAACATTCTCTCTCCAAGAGGTTAATAATTTACTATCTTGAAGATGAACAATTACTTCATGGACATATACAAATAGTTTTAATGTGAGACAATAATATCTACATGAGTGTGTCATATTTTCTCAATAATAAAATCACCAGGGCTTTTGTTAATCGGTTTGCATTATTTCGGTCAACTAAGATTTTTATCCAATGTAACGATGTTTTTGGTTTGTTTCTGTAGGTACACTATACAAATAATAAGATATTTTTTTTCTTAGTCTAGAAATAATATAATACTTGGTGTTTCCTGTTTTGAAATTCTTATTTCTTTATTTATATTATTATACTGATACAATTAATATTATTTTAATACAGAGCGTTTTTTTTACTTTATAATTAAGCTTACTGAACATTTATCACAGCTAAAACTGGTTAAAAACTAGAAAAAGCGAAATGCTTGACTGCATTTGAACAATATTGGTAATAACTGACATGAACAATTGGAACGTTTACCTTGAGAAATTTTAAAAAACATAGAAGCTGTATATGTGTGTTTACTTAAACTTATACACTAGAAAGTCACTTATGTAGTGTGGAAAGCAGCTGATCCTTGGTAGAATTATAATAATGTCAACCCTATTACTATGATGGGTACGAAAACATTCCAAAATTTTTACAAATCAATTTTTTCACAGGGAACAATAAAATCGCGGTATTGATAAGATTATACAAAAATATTTGAGCCCTTGAGAAGTGAAGTTAGCCAACTAGTTAAATGGAAAAACTTTTATATGGAGTTTTAAGTAGAATCATGACTTGACTTGGTGTTTTGGTGGATTGCATATTTTTATTTGAAGGAAATAACACGATTGCAATGTGTATTTACTTAGGGCACTTCACTTTTACGATACTTTAAGAAGTGTCGAATATTATATCGAATGTAACTTATTTTATCCCTAAAATGCTACCTCAATCAGTTCATCTATCAGGGGCTCATTGCATATTTGTTTTTATATGTTGGTTACTGACATAGATTTTTTCTTTTATAAATGTCTGGCTGTAAAGAAGGGTGTATGGTGGTAAATGTCGTACATCCTTTACTGATTTCATAAAACAAGTGTATACCTTTATAATAAACTATCATAGAAATGTTAAAATAAAACTGTATTGTTCATTTCCCCTATTTTTATTCACGTAATCGTAAAGTAAATACGTGCTTTGTATTACACTCAACAGTGTTATAAATTTATACCCACAGCAAAATTTACAATAACGACTACAGGTTAGAATTTACAAAAACAATATTGTTCAAATTCAGTTTTTTCCTTAAATATGTTATAACTGCATTTCAATCATTTTTTTTTATCCACATACAGGTACATCAAAATAAACAAATATATATTTACAATCATTTAATATTACATTAAATATTTCAACATTCAAGAGAGTACAGATTTTCTAATAGATTAAATATTATATTTTATAGTTTTATCAGTATGTAAATGTTAAATATGCTTTTTAATAAAATATATGATTTATCAAAAAGTGATAATTGAGAAGTTATTAAAATGAAAATTCGCCATAAAGAAAATTCTAAAAGACTTGCAATAATATATATTTTTTTATAATGGAATATTTGTGAATATGTAATTATAAGTAAAATCATATAATATATGTAGTTTATAGTACTAAGAATTGTTAAAACTTATATAAAATAAAACTTTCAGTTTATATTTGAAATAAAATATTGCTTTGTAATTAAACTGTTTTACATTTTATTTTAAAATATAATATAAATAAACTATTATTGATATTTATGAAGGTATAATAAATGTTTTTTTTATGAATCATGAATAGATCAAAAGAATGTTCATTTAAACAAACTCATAACTCCCAAGCTGAATGCAAGGGTACTTTTATAAATGATTGGACGAATCCCGTAGCTGCCAATTGATGCCAACCAGTCTATGATGTTCACTTCAGAAGACTTTGACACTTTTCTGGATCCTGTTACAGCCAGAAGGAAAACGGCTTCTGTAGATCCCTGAGAATTTCTTGCCAGTAAAGAATATTCTCCGCTATGTTGCAGGCCAGCTGATTCAATTGTCAGAGTTGCAATGTTGCAGTCTTGTGATGAGGAGTTCTGAAAAACGTATAGAAACAGTATGAGTATTTTATATTTAAGGACCAATTTTGTGGAATAAAAGGATGAGATTAGAAGCATTGAACATTAATCAATATTTCATGGTATACAGTTATTAAAACATTCTTGACTTGTCCACTTTTGATAAAGCATGTGAAACATTGACATTTTGTATAAATATAGTGGCTTAATCCAATGTTAAACAAAAATACATATATATTTTCCTACATGTTTTAAATTGTATGTATTATGACAATATGTGAATATAATATGCAAAATTCACAGCCAAAACTGCATCTCACAAAGCGGTGTCAAGCCTTTTGTCTTCTACGTACTATTGCATATATCAACAAAAAATCTTTTATACAATGTCCTCTTCCAATATTGGGCATATTATGCACTCCCAAGAAAGTCATTATACGAGAACTGGATGTAATTCAGTTTCTCAAGCAGTCTTTTTTGAAGAAAATAATGATATACAAATTAGGCTAGGACAGTTCTTTGCCCCTTTAGGAGGAAATGTTAGTATTTATGTACAATAAATATATTTTTAAAATTTTATACTTATTAATTTAATTACTTAAATATATTTAAATAAGTCTACTAATAAAAAAATAGTCGATTGAAAAATCATCAAAATAAAAATAACGTTTTATTCTATAATATATATATTCTTAAAAACAAAGAATCAATTTTTGTACCGATCATAAGCAGTGTTGGATTAATCACATATGAGGCCCAGGTGTAACAAAATTTGGAGGCCCTATTTTTCGAATGAAATAAAAACGTCAGAAAATTCAAAGTAAAATAGTAAAATGTAAAAAAATCTGAACAAAAAGTATATGGGTTATATTGTATACGCTATTTTTGAGGC
This sequence comes from Himalopsyche anomala, assembly GCA_031772345.1. Taxonomy (NCBI): domain Eukaryota; kingdom Metazoa; phylum Arthropoda; class Insecta; order Trichoptera; family Rhyacophilidae; genus Himalopsyche; species Himalopsyche anomala. The sequence continues at coordinate 7,222,395 of CM062823.1, read as the reverse complement.
TCCTAAGATTCGGAGGCCCGAAGCGCGCGCCTCATATGATTATGCATATAGTAATCCGTCACTGATTGTAAGCGATGAACGTCCTAAGAGAAATCTTTCGAAAACAGCAAATTATTTCAAATGAGTCAATGGTTGTGCATCCCTGCTTTAACACTACAACTATCAATTTAATATTTACACTTAGGAGTGTTAATATTTTTTTACCGTTGCATTATGAGCGATTATTTGACCAGCATATTCTCCCAGCTTGATGATTCGATCAGCTGAAATCCACAGCACTCTGGTGGCCGGTGGGTTGGCGCAGAATTCCGCTGAGAACATGGCACTCTCGCCCTCAGCTACCAATACCGTGCGGTTCGGTGGGAATACCGTGGGTCCGCCTGGAAATGATCACAAAATACATTATTTTAATTTAACAGTTTTTTTTGGGCACACAGCTGTACTTGTGAAAACCAAATGCAACTTGTTCGACGTTAGTATTTTTCGATTGCGAAATATGACACTTGATTGAATATATGAGCTTTGAGGTAAAAACTTGTGTTGTGTATTTAATTCAGTGCGCCGAATAGTATTAAGCTTCTAAAATAGGTTTAAATACTGTCAATAAAAAGTGAAACTGAGGTGACAGGGAACGTGATTTTCTAGAACGGTATGTTACGGGTTAAGAATATTACAATTTCAAATACTAAATATCGACCCGCTATCGGCAGAACAACGTAATCCACAATTCGTAAATTTTACATGAGTGGTCAGGTTTTAATAATAACAAAAGGTTTTATAAACTCCCTCTCGTAATAAATTCGCAAAGATAATTCCTTAAATGCGGTTAGTAATATTAGGTCAATCAAAGTTTCCTTTTGCTAGCTTATTACGATAGGAAGTAAAAAAGTCGCTTAAGATTATTTGCCGATTACGAGTCGATATTTGTCAAATCAAATTTAATATTTCCATTATAAATGAAATAACAATATGACATTTTAAGAAATTCGCTTCTAAGTTTTGACCGTTTCCAACATTGATTTTGCTTTTGGCTTCTTTCGGTCATAAATGATATTTTTTTTTCGTGTAAAATGTCTGCTTCCAATATGACTCTTATGAAGCATATAAACGAAAGTTGTCCTACAAGAGCTGCATGTTAAATTACCTCTTCTTTTGAAGAGGTTTAGTAAGAAAAATTACACAAAATTAGTTAAAAGCTGGGTGTACACAGGCGATTTCAAATGCGTTTAAGTGGTTGTGTATGCTTTAAAACTAAAAAACAACCTGTGTAAAAGACGTGTGTAAGAGCTCTTTTTCGTTTTATATAGCGAACACTACCCAATGTGCTATCAAATGAGAAAAAGTTTCAAATATAAATTTTACTCAAGTGGCAGCAGCTAAATTTATAGCCGACTAAATTTATAACAGCTAAATTTATAGCTCATCGCATTTTTAAGAAGAGGTGGATAGAAATAAAACAGATAGCTCATTCATCCTTGCTCAATTGAGTGTCCGTACAGGGATTCGAACCTCTGGACTCCGTAAGCGAAGAAAAAAAAATGACCACTAGACTATACACCCTAAATATATCATTAATGAACCCTCGAGCGGTGAAGCAAAACAATTGGTAAAATGGTAAAACTTTTTCTTGAACTCTTCTAAGTACAATGACGTCTTTACTTAGTGTTTTGGTGGATTGCATATTTTTATTTTATGGAGATAACATTACTGCAGTCCAATTTTACGATACGTTAAGACGTGTAGAATATTACAACGCATCTAACTTTTTTTTTTCTATTTATAATACCACTTGGCTCACTTTACCTCTAATGGGCCCATTACTTATTTTATTTGATGAAAAATTGTGTTAATTCTTCTATTTGTTTAAAAGAGCATTGTGCAGTCAGCCATTATTACATACTTATTTGTGCATTATTAAAACGTTTGTAAAGGTATTGATTGCATTTTGAATTGTCAACTTGATGAAGATTGACAGCGAAAATTATTTTTGTTCGGTTTATACTTGCTTTACTTGGGTTTATAAAAGTTTATTTCAAACTTTTTATCGCTTTGAATGTAATTTTATTTCGGTATAAGTACGAAAACTTTTAATACCGAGAGGTATTTCTAGATTTCCTTTTGCGTTGACATTTCAGATTCTGATGTAATAAATTTAAAACTGTTCTCAAACAAGCGAAGCTTAGCCAACCCCCTCGGCTGTCTACACCACTGCCTAAAGCAGACATTCTGTTTGTATGGATTACACATACTGTCATGCACGGCAAACATGTCATAGAAATGTCAAAAACTTGTCAAAAACTTGGGAAACTAAAATAAACACAAGAAAACTGCGAACGAGTCGACCCGTGACATCAAAACGCGGCTACCAACTTTATATATTAATAAATTTTAAACACTAGGCTAGTCCAAACAGGAAAAATGTTACATGCAGAATGGACGTCTGTACCACGGAAAATTTCAAGAAGTCGGAAAATAGATTATTCGAATATTGAATACTAAAATCATAAAATTAAGCACGAGAATATTTTTGATTTTTGGACACGTCGAAGAAAAATATTTGAACCTTTTTTCTAAAAATTGGCTATGTCAATCGAGTTTGAGAAATAAGTTATGAATTCCATCCGTTACGTAGACACAAACTTTTATATATATAGTTCTACAAAAACAAAACTGGCAACGTAGGGTGGGTAGACCCAACTCCCCCTAAAATTTTCATGTTTTCCGATGGGTTTCAAACGTATATATGGTACCAATATTCTAACTAGAGTTCTCGAGAGCAAAACTGTTAAAAAAAAGCCCACATTGATTGTTTTACTCTCGCTGTACTGTTTTTAGTCTCTTGATTTGATGTTGAGTTGAGTTGAGTTGAGTCTCTTGAGTTTGATGAAATAACCAGTTTTTGGAATAAAGGTTTCAATTAATTGATCCACATTCCATAGGTACTCAAAAGACAAACACGGCGTAGTAAAAAAAAAAAATTTATTCACAGTAGAGCATTGTTAATTCATTCTGCCATGGCACTAGATTTGTGAATTTATTGGGGAACTGATTTGGAATAACTCGACATGTTGCTGTAGCACTCTAAATAAATTGCTTGTTTAAATGTATTTGATTTTTTTGGAAAAAAGGAGTAAATATAATATTACACCGTTCGTTGGGCTGCAGTTTTTCATCCATTCATTCGGGTCTTAATCGTTATGTATTCTTTTATTCAAAATATGTTCAACGAAACGAAACACAGTGCAAATAAAAACTACCTTCCCACACATGTTTACAAGTCAGTGTAAGAAAAATAAAATAAATGATTTTTTTATTTTCACTATTTTTTGTATTTTTTTTCAATTATTACCATTCCTACTTTTTTCTAAATTTCAATTCTTGGTAGAAAGGTATTATATTCAAAGAAAAATATGTCATTGTTAAAAGCTGATAATTCACGCGATGAGCGAAACCGCAATTTTTCGTCAGAAAAAATGTAGTAAAAGTAGAAAAAAAATATATCATTGTCAAAATACAATTAGCCACAGCAAATTGCTTTGACGTGTAAGTTTTTTGCTGTTTTTAATTGTCTGTTTTAATCGAAATTATAAAAGAAAACTGAAGTTTCTAAACTAAAATTCGAATGAAATTTACATGTGCATTAAGCAATGGGTGTGTCACTTCTTGTGTATTCATTTCTTTCAAACAAACTTTGTAGTAATTTGATGAAATATTGCATGTATGTATGTTGGACGTGGATTTAAAACCGGTCGTCCGGGATTGTTTCAAAGTTTAGTTGACGTTTGTTTTGGTTGGTCTTGCGTCACTTCTAGTTGAAAACAAAGCTACGGACATCCGTCGCACCTCGGGGGTTACTAGATCAAAAGCTTTCCTTTTAAGCCATGTGTGCAGGGGTGTTGAACTCGGCACTCAATGGACTAATTATGTCGTGTATTTTAACAATAACTTGCCTCCAATCAGCAAGTTGGCGAAATATTATGAAAGGCAATTAATTATATCAATAAACGTTTAAGTACGTCGACATATTCATAAAATACAATTAAAAAAACGAATGTTTAACGAGATAATATGAATAAAACGTTACAATATAAAAATTCATCTTAAAAACACTAATTGATAAGCAAAGAAAGAAATAAATAAAATTTGTGTATAGACATAACAAAGAGATAATTTTACGTAAATATTTTTAAAGTAGTTTTTCTAATGTTGGTAAAATTTTATTTACAAAACAATGAATTTATATTTTAACACATATTTGCCATCTAATGTCGATGGGTCAAACATTTTGTAATAGAAAGATCACTCGAAATCATACACATGTCCAAGATCTCAAATTGAAATTGATAATACCTAAATTTTTCATTGACTTAACCGGAACTTAAACACAGACCCGCCTGATTGGTAAGCTCGTACCAATTAGACAAAACTCAAAAATTAAGGTTTTAAAAGTGGTTTAGATAGTAAAATCTGTGCGTGTCCATGGTCCAGTGGTCCACGTTGATGGCTACGGTTACCCACAGCCACGAAACGAATTCTTTAAGCACTGCAAATTTTCATACATATTTTCTATACAAATTTGCAGCGTATAACGAATTTATTTAAAGCGCGATGTTTCGTGATTCCTGGGTTAAGATTTTTCAACCGATTTATACATATCTGTTCGATAATATGGATGTATGTGTTGTTTGAAAATTTCTTTCACACATCCCAAAAAGTATTGTATTGCGAGGCAAGCTATTAGCTTACTTATAGTCCTATCCTAGCCTAATACATATACCCCTTAATCTATTAGAAAAAGAGATGTTAAGAAATTGAGTTATCTACCAGTTGGCGTAGAAAACTTCTTTTGATTAGTAAAAACACAATAATCCTTTGTACTTCATTCCACTTTATTTAATATGTCAGGACCGGTTTCGCTCATTACTCAGTTGACGATGCTCGTAATGAGCGAAACCGGTCCTGACATATTAAATAAAGTGGAATGAAGTACAAAGGATTATTGTGTTTTTACTAATATAATGCCTTTCCACCAAGTATTGACAGTGAACACCCTAAAAGTGAACTTCTTTTGATATAAGCTCCATCAAGAGTACTCCATATTGTCAGCGGATATGGTAAAAAAGAGATAATACTAGTTCAAAAAGATTTCAACCAGTCTCCAGTTTAAAGCCTCTGTCCAAATTATTTATGAGAAAAATCTAAAAACGGTAGATTGTGTTTCTTAGCGGGAATTATGCCCTACAGTACAAAACTAAAAGAGCATTATTTTTCGAAAAGTTTCCACAACTTTGTAAATATGGAACTAAGTTCACGGTGTAGTTTTTGTTTTGCTCGATTATCGCCAGGATATACACTCAAAGAACATTGATTATAAACACCGGGTGGCGCCTTTTCATGAATTCCAGGATGCAGGTTTTATATAGAAGAAATGTAAGAAGGGACTTAACTATTATAAATTGAAGGGATTCAACTATTATGAAAACTACTTATATACATTAAATAAAAGTAATAATACAAATGAACATAAACATTAACAAAAATAAAAACCAATGTTTCGCAACCTTTTCTCACCCACAGTAAAATCGTAGTCAAAGTTATTAGAATTATCTACTTTTAAAAGGACTTTTAACAATCTATTGACAAGTCATTTCTACAATTTTAAATATATATCTTCTGTCGTATATCATTACTTATTTCTGTCTCAAATGATTAAGAATATATTTATTATTGTTTTAAGTGTTTTATATTATAAATATACATATGCCATCGTCATCATATTTTTCGATTGAACTATATTTTAAATGCCCAGTTTACTTTATTTTATCGTATGTGAAATGTTGTTTATTTTATGTGATTTTGTAGGCTTTGTCGTGCGCGGTTTTGACGTGTCATCATGGTACAGTTGTGATAAGCAAAAAAATAGTGACAAATAAAATACTAGCGGATATTTTTTACACTGAAGGTCCAGACCAAATATCACATCGGTCAGTTTAACGGTTGCTATTTAAGAAACAAGTGTGGTTTTATAAACTTATATATCTGAGCTCAATTTATGCTTGGTTGTTACAAAGAGGAAACATGCAGACAATGTAAGAATATTTCAACATCAATGGGACGTTAAAATATTGTTCATTGAGTGTCTGTCATTATATAAGAAAATAATTAAACTAAAAACTATTAAATGTTTACTTAAAAAAATAAGACTAATACATACTTTATACAGTAAGTAAATAATTCAAGTTTAGTATACTTTTTACTAAAATTATATATCGAATATTATAATGAATTTAAAATAGATATAATAAGTAAATAATATTTGTAGCAAAACTGAAATATATAAAATATACAATAATAAATGAAGCACGCGTAATTCGTAATAACGTCTTTTGAGATGGATTAGAGATTTTTATTGTTTTATTATCAGTTGATAATGTTGATTTATTTACTCGTTAAGTCCATCATTTTAAACCTTGCCAGGTGGATGTCTATTCAAAAAATCTCAACCAAGAATAAATATTAAAGAAAACGATTTTTTTATGAATAAAAACAATCGTCAAATTTGGCCAGCCGACGGCTACGCTCGCTCTACGCCAGTTAAATTAAAAAATGCTACGACGCGATGATAGATTTTAGTAACTTAAATAATTAATGATTCTATTGTAGAGACGAAGAAAATTATTTTTGACAAAGTTGTAGATATTGTAAATTGGAATTGTTATATATAATATTATTTTTATTAATTCGACTTACAAGATGATTTAAGATTTCGACTGAAGGTGCTTGGTGGAATTTCAATATTAAATTTGAATCATTCAAATTATGTACACTCCCACAGATTTTGTCACTAACGACCCGGGTTTCGCCTTTCGGCATCTTCAGGCGTTCAAGCGCACGGATGAACTTGAACTGACGCTTAGTAAATGGATGTTTCGTGTTTATATATTAAATAAATGTATCACTGAGTCTAAAGCCATCGCTGGCGAAAAGGGTAAGCTCATGGGAATTCCCAAAGATTTGAGTAGTGAGTGGTTTTTAGAATTATATTTATTTGTTTGTCGGCAAAGGTTTTATGATATTATTTATGATATTATTTATATAGGGTATAGAAGTGGAGAGCCAGGAAGGTTTAATATCTCGTTCAAAATCGGAAGACTATGTAACTGTGCCCTATTAATTTCTAAAATTTCCTGGAAAAAGAGCTTATGACTGTCCGTATTTGGGTGTAAAATTTTTATCCCCTGTTCCTGATTGAACACGTGTCCTTCCGAAATTAAGTGATTAGCAAAAGTAGACGTGTCCTTTTTCAGTCTAAAGGCTGCCATATGCTCTAATACCCTGATTTTTAAAGTCCTCTCTGTTTTGCCGATATAAAATTTATTACAACAAGAGCATTGTAATCTATAAATTCGAGTGTTCCTTTGAATGAAAAGAACTTTAATATCGAATTAAAAATCATCAAACAAATCGCCATCAACAATGGATACGATATGTCTCTTATAGACAATCTTTTATCAAAAAAACAAACTAAACTTGCAGAAAAAATGTTATTTCAAGGTACATTGTCAAAGGACATAGATCATACTAGGTATTGGCGTAGAATCATTTATTTAGGAAATACTAGTCTTAAAATTAAAAAACAACTAGCTGATAGTGTTAGACCAGCCTTTTACTGTAAAAGCTCTTTAGGCAAATTATTAGTTAACAATAAAGATAAAATACATTACCTAAATAAATCTGGAATTTATAGATTACAATGCTCTTGTTGTAATAAATTTTATATCGGCAAAACAGAGAGGACTTTAAAAATCAGGGTATTAGAGCATATGGCAGCCTTTAGACTGAAAAAGGACACGTCTACTTTTGCTAATCACTTAATTTCGGAAGGACACGTGTTCAATCAGGAACAGGGGATAAAAATGTTACACCCAAATACGGACAGTCATAAGCTCTTTTTCCAGGAAATTTTAGAAATTAATAGGGCACAGTTACATAGTCTTCCGATTTTGAACGAGATATTAAACCTTCCTGGCTCTCCACTTCTATACCCTATATAAATAATATCATAAATAATATCATAAAACCTTTGCCGACAAACAAATAAATATAATTCTAAAAACCACTCACTACTCAAATCTTTGGGAATTCCCATGAGCTTACCCTTTTCGCCAGCGATGGCTTTAGACTCAGTGATACATTTATTTAATATATAAACACGAAACATCCATTTACTAAGCGTCAGTTCAAGTTCATCCGTGCGCTTGAACGCCTGAAGATGCCGAAAGGCGAAACCCGGGTCGTTAGTGACAAAATCTGTGGGAGTGTACATAATTTGAATGATTCAAATTTACAAGATGATATTTATATTTCGATTTAACAAACATTTAACAGGTAGAATTGCAAACCATTTTTACATCACTAAGCGGTGATAAATTAAGCAGATCCAATCAGTTACAGAAAGATAGATGCATTCCTGGAGAAAACTTATTTAAAGGCTGAAGTTCATATAATAAACTCATCTTTTTTACTTTTAGGTCTGAAACCATTATGATAACTTATGTATGCCTAATAATTGTTAGTTAAATAAACCTGATTTATTATCAACATTGATTCATTTTCATGTATTACAGATTGAACTAAAGTTATAAATTAACCTATCGTACATATTACAATTAATCTGATGTTAAAGAAGTGATTAAGACGATTCAGAGATAAGGGAGCGTACAAGACAGCGTCCCGTCACGTCAGTGGTTATGGAGAAATGTTGGAACTGGCTGGGTCACGTGCTGCGGATGCCTCCGGAAAGCCTCAACCCTGCCTGCCTCTTCTTTCGACCGGTGGAGTTCCGGCGTCCCGGACGTCCGTCGGGTACTTACTATCCATAGGATGTACTCGGCGGAACTGAGAGATGCTGGCATGTCATGGGAGGAAGCAAAGCTATTGGCGGGAGACAGGGAAACATGGAGGTGCCGCGTGGCGGCCATATGTTCTACATAGGGAGCGAATATGGCCAAAGAAGAACGCAGGAAAACAAATATTTTTTTACATATATGTATACTACGGTACTGCTGTGTTGCTGTTAATGTTATAAAAATTACGACATGATTTTTATGAAATTAAATTAAATTATTTACAGCATTAAAAGAACATCTAATTTTAAATTAATCAATCTAATTTATTTCATTCAACATTACACATAATTTAAAAAATATATATTAATCTGTTTCTGTCAAACCGAGATCGTAAAACGGTAACTTTCATCGAAAACAACTGCAGGGGACATTTTTATTATATTATAAAGTATTTTAAATTAATCAAATATAAATAAACTAACAAAAATTCAATTCAGCTATGCTGAAAAGACAGACGTTACCAAAACATTTGCTAAGAATATAATATATTAAGAAACACGCTAATTATAATTTTAATGAGGTACATATTTTCCTTTATGTAATTAAATTTTACTCCGCTTTGTCTTTTACGTTAATTACGATGTAAATAAGTCATTCCGTTTTGCCAACGTTTAGGCTATTATTGTCGTTATTCCAACAGCTTACTAATTATGCGAAATTTGATATGGACTGGAATATGTGACTGTTAAGATTTCAACATTGCCGAATGTCGTCTATTTTTTGTTTATTGTATCATATTTTAGAAACAATTTGAATATATTTATATTGTTTATAAAATGGTAGGTATGTTCATATTGACCAAATTAGGGGTAGCCACGATGTCAACCGCGTAGTCTTTCCAAGTCGCCTTCCCAATGCTTTGAAACAAGAACCGAGTGTGTCTTTTACTATCTATCCGTTTTTTCCCCTTTCATATACATTGTATTGTGCTTTGAATTACTTAACTTTTTATGACAACTTAGCACATACGCCATAAGTAGACCGCTACGACTGACTTCAGTATGACGTCGCCCGCAAAAATCAAAAGTTTGGCCACCCTGGATTAAATTTTAAAAAAATACTTGCAACGTTGATATTATTACTATAATTGAAGTTCTGTATATAAAGTAAACAATAGATTACCCAAAACATACTGAAATTACAGTCTATAAAGTTTTAAATTCTGCATATTATTATATGCATGTGATGTTAAGTATTTGTTACATCCTTCCAACGTTTGTAGATAAGTCTTCTATTTAAATCGTGATTTTAAATATAAATTCTCTGAAAAGAAATGATGATTGAATGATTAAAGTTTTGTCTTAGTTTGATCATTACTGGGAGCGTAAAAGGTGTTTTTTTCAATTGTTTCAATATTTAAATAAAGCTCAGTTCATTTAACTATTAAAAGTATAAATGATTGTGTTCAAAATTTGTCAGTGCTCTATATACGATTCGAGATGCGTGTATATTAAAAAAATATATTTATTAGAACACTTTCGTCAAATCTTATATAGCTAAATAATGACCGTATTTGACTATAATTGAGGATATTACTTGCAAGTCCGGCTCATTCCTAAGTTGTTGAAACATGAACCATGAATGTAATTTAATGGATACAAATAAATTTTGAAAGTTATTTTAGAAATCAGTCTCACACATGGCTTGAAAACATTCAAAATATCATTCCAAAGTAATAATGTAAGTCTAAAAATACTTCTAAAATGTATATTTTTCATAAATTCAAGTTTCATTTTTAAAAGTCAATTATAATGTGTACATATTATTTTACCAGTTTCTAAGAATATAAAGGTGAGGCAAGACTATACATCTCTCCTTATGTACATACCGATGATACATTTCAATAAATGATAAATTACGACAAATTTAAATATTAAATGGAATCCAAAATATTAGGCACAATCTACGATAATTCTAAAATTAGGAACGAAAATGAAATAAATATGCATTTTATTCGAGCCGAGATAAATTATTCGTAAAAATAATTATTATTACCCGACCCGCCTACGTTTTATCCGCTTCTGCGGTTTTTATTTACCGATGAGATTTTTTCATCAATCCGAGAGAGAGAAGAGAGACTTGAGAAATTCACTTTTCCGATTTCGATATTTCCACGCGGAATTTTTCTTTCAAATTACGTTACGAATTTCTTATTCGAGGATTTTGCGAGTATATTTTATGATCGGCGAATGGATATTTAAAGACAGGCGTATTCAAAGATGAATCTTCACTCTTCCTATATAATATTAACTTTCAATTTTTAGCAGTCAAATAAAAACTTTTGAGATTACATGAAACATTTTTGACAAACATCAGTTTATTAAATAATGAAGTTGTATCTCGAATAAAAATGCTAATACGTCAGTTCTGAAGTTTTTCAAGTATATGAGTAAAAAATAACATCGTAAAAATCGTGGTATCGCAAAAAATATGATCATAATGAATATAAGAAGAAAACCAGAGACATAAACTTCACGAAGAAACTTTGACAAGTCATATTGAAAAACTACCATTTTGACATGGCTTAGTTTACCGCCTTACAACACAAAATTTGAAGCATCAAATAGTGCAAATATTTTTATTGGTATAACCTACTAAAACTTATTGGTTTTAGCATCCACGAGCGTCTGTTTTCTTTGAGGACTGTAATTTTAAAAATTAGCTTAAGCTACCCAGTAATTTTGTCCAAGTTATTTTATGTTTTCGTTTTTTTAAAAAATGATATACTTACAGAACTTTTTTATTTTTAAATATTGTGATGCATTTTTTTATAATAAATGAGTAAACATATTGATTATTTTTTTGTTATTCCACATATAAGAATTATTTGTTATGAATTAACAACCATTTTAATAAATACATACCATTGAACAAATAAATTATATGACATAGGCGTTTTTAATTTAGTATAAATTAATATTTGATTAAAAGTATCAACTGATTATAATGATTCATAAGAAAAGTAATTAAAACGAAATTGGAATGAGTCATTTAAATATTTATCAAAGAACGTGGTATCAGATTGCCAAAATTTTGCGAAGAAAACATGATAAACAGAAAATATTGGCAACACCGTTTTATTATGTTTGAAAAGGAGAGCAAAGAGAATTAGCGCAGAAGAAGTTCCGGAATATTCCGGGAATGCCAATTCGATATTATTTCTTTTGATCCGGAAACGGATATTATTGAAACAGGCGTTATCACAAAATCGTCTGTCATCTCAAGATGGTGGAGTGAGTAAAGAAATTAGGATCGATTTTAAAAATGAAATTTCAATATTAAATTGACAGTAGAGTAGACATGTTCATTTTGAATATCTTATAAACCATACAGAACATATAAGATGTTTTTGTATTACGAGTAAAATTACAGAGTTCAGGGTAACGAATTAGTGCTTAAGCCAATTCTAAAATGGAATATAAAGATGAGGATCAAGATTATGCTCTCTCTAAAAAGAGAGATCGTGATCAATGTTATAAATGTAATCCATTAAATCGCTTATTATCGATGTATATCAATGGAACCGCGTCGAAAAATCAAGAAAGATCCGCTTGAAAAGATAACAATCCTCTTGCCAATCAACGCGTTGGCAAGAGCGACAACCATAAATAATTATGCATTTTTCGGCGGAGAGATTCATATAGAAGCTTAAGGGATGTCAGTAAAAAATCTATGCACATGTATATAATATTTGAGTAGTGGCAGACACTACATACACATCGCAACGTACAGGCCGAAGTTGGTGAGAAGTAATATTGACAAGAATGAGTATACGTACACAAAGATTCTTGGTTATCATTTTTTTTATATGAAATAATTTAATTGTTGCATTTGTTGTACTAATTTGACAAAAACAGCATTATTATTATCGGTATTGATTATTAAAGCTGATTCAAAGGCAAGCAATTGTCTGTCTTTCAATTTTTTACTCTATTAATGTCAGATCGGAAAAGTTGTATCTATATATTGACATTATAATTATCTTTGTAATATAACATATTGATGATAAATGTAACCAAAAAAACTTTTTATTTGGTGATCAAAACTATCAGTCTGTTACTTACAAATTAGAGCCTGCGATCCCAGAATCCCGTCCAATTTTGTGATCCCGAAATCCATAATTGTGATAGTAACTATTCCGGAATTTCGGCATTGACGAAATTTTATAAAAAATGATCTGGATTTTTGAAATCGTAAATCTTGGAAAAGCTAAAAAAAACGTCTCACTTTTTTTCATTATAAAAAATCCGTAAATTCCCGAGTATAAATTTCTGAATCCCGAATCCCAAACATCTTCACGATTTTATGGTGTACGTTCAATCTCCGGATTACAAAAGGGTTCCGTGGTTGGATGCCCTATTATCAACTTCTTTCAGAACAGTGACGATACTCTGAATTTGTAACAAACATGTTTAAAAAAAACATTTTAAGCTCAGGCAGAGCAACTGAATCACTCATTAAATATTACAGGAATATTCCATGTTATGTTATAATATTTTATTTTGATTTATTTATATTGGGCACAGATAAAGTTTATAAAAAAATTAAGTATGATGATATTCAAGATAAGCCTTTTGGTTATTATAACATCGTGTTAGAATTGCTAGAAAAAAATACCAAAATACATCACGCGAAAGTTTTTTTGACTTTGAAAATTCAATCGTCGGGAGGCCAGCTGTCTTCGCAAACTCGGAAATGTACAAAAAATAAAAATATAGTAAGCAAGGACGAGCGGTTCTCTGAAATTTTGCCGAAAGCTATTTTTTATAGGATTAGGAAAAGAAAATCAGCCGGCGATACCATTTTTCACATCTCCCCTGAGGGCTTTATAATTTCACAAACTATCTGTATAAAAACTGACGACAAAGTTCTTAATATTAAGAAGAATTATATGAATATTTTAAAAGATATGAATAATAAGACAGCATTGATTTACAACAAAAAAAAACTCGTATAATAAAGAATATTATTGTACAATATTATAGCAATATATAACTGAACATTATAAATGAAACAATATTTTCGCTGAATGAAAAACAAGGAATACTAATAATCGCGGAAATCGGTTGTAGATTAATTACCTAACCAACGTCCATTGTCTAAGAATAACCAATTATTGTTGTTATCCATGCACTAAACACTAATCTTCGTCCATAAGTGAGTACAGAGTAAGTTACCATAGTATATCAACTGTGGAAAGGAAAAAGGACGTAACCCATACATAACAAATTTTATAGGAGACACAAATTGGTGATTTTTTTACCAAATGAAAATTATGAAATATACACAATTTGGAAGTGCACATAGACCAATAAACTGGGTTTTAATTCACTTTATCTAATATTATTTTTTAAACAAATATATATTTGTGTCACTTGCGTATCCACTGCATTACATAGCTCAAAACGTGTATTTTTTTGCATGTTTTGTATTGTACACGTCCAAGCATGTAAGAATCAAGCAGGAATTTGTACCGGGTTCACAACGAACTTCAGCCCAGGGCAGACGCATGTACGCGTCACACTTTTCTGTTTATACGCGTACGCGGCTCTGTGAATGTAATACAAAATCTGTGCTGTCTGAGTTGCACTGCGCTGCGTCGCCTGCGTCTTATTATACGTTCAGCCACATTATTTTAATTTCATTACAAATCACCGTGAAGCGTACAAACTCATCAATAAATATATGTCACAGTTAACGTGTAAAATTTCGTGAATGTTTACGTTAACTAGCAGTTTGCTTGAAGCTTAAATCATTAGAATTCATGGTAATTTTGACTAGTCAATGTATCAATTAACTAGTAAGTATATAAACAAGCGTTAGGCAGAGTAGAAATGGCATTACGGATTTGGTAAGTTGCGATATTTTAAATAGAATTAGGGTGAAAATGACAACAAGACATTGACATTTTTGAGTTTATGTAAAATGATGACATTTAAGCACAAAAACTGCGTGATTGCGCGCGCACATCAAAAGGGAGTGGCTGAAAACATAATGAGTGCACGCGTGGTTATTTTTAGGTTTTTGAACAATTAAGTTTGTAATACACATTAAAAGGGTTCATTTGTTCTTTCATTTGTACTGTAACTGGGTAAAATGAAAAATGTTTTCATTTACTTAATTAATTTATACATTGATTAAGTGGATACTTTTACACTTTAAACTTCTGATTGTTCGGGCTAATCATGTAGGTAGACTTCATGGATAAACTATTTCTTTTAAAACACTACTTTACATTTTAAAAGTTTGCTATTATTGTCGCCAAAATTTCCTCATGTTATTTGAAACATAGAAACAGATATTGAAAAGCATAACTTTTAAAACATTTATTTAACCTTATATTCATGTACATGTAATGTAGGTACGGAGGAAAATCATACGACCTGCTTAGACAGGCGAAAAAGTGTCCAGTTTATCGCAGGTTTTCATATATTTTTTTCACGAGATTCCCGGCTGACGTGAAACAAAATTTTCTTTCCTCCGAGACTATTCAAGTTCAGCAGTTGACAGTTTTCCGATTTATTATTTCATTCATGTATCCAATCCGTATATTATATTTGTTTCGTCAATTTTCCAGTCTCTTTTATGTGGCCTCTTGATAAATCAGTAAACTATTTTGTTACATTATTAATTCTAAATACATTATTGCGAAAAACAACGTAGCCAAAGAATTAGGATTTTTAAATATCTGTTTTGACAAAATTTATATGTTGATTTACATATGATTTTAAAATAAATGGGTTTAAAAAACGGAATTTTATTTGGAATGGTTGCTTTTCTTAGTTTCCGACAGGTGAACACAAAATAAATATATTTTTTAAATATAACATAATTTAAACTAGAAATCAGCAAATTTTATTAAATTATTTATGTGTTATTGATGAAAATAATATTGTGCATACATAAACATACATATAATAACTTCAGTTTAAGAAGTTGTAATTAACATGCTTACAATGTAAGAGTCTTGATTTCTTTCTTCTCTTATAAACATTTAATGTATCTATTTTAAATGCTTTTTTTTGTTCTGAAACTAATACCCGTAGAAAAATTCATGAATTGATAAACGTGTTTAAGCAAATTATATTGGAAACTATTTGTGTATGGCAAATGAAAGTCTGTAAAAATATCTACAGATTTAAATATGTGTTAATATAATACACAAAAAATCGTAGAATTTTTTAATAATTAAAAGCTATTAAGAATATTTGTCTCTTTATATTCATATATGATAGTTTTTGATAATTAAATGTTTTACGATTCGTTTAAAATATATATTAATTTTAATTATATTAATACTTTCAAATCATATACAAACTGTGTGTGCTGATTTTCTAACTGGTGATTGAATCATTTGAAGATAATTTTGATATTAGAAGAAACATAATTATTTTCCGGTGTTTTCCTTCTGGTTTGCTGATACGACATCGAGACATAATATTAATTCTATCAAATACTATAGAAGGTTTTCACTTTAGTGTCCTTGTGACTAAAAGTTACGTTACTAATCTAAAATCTATCATCGTTGGATTTTAGCGAATCAAAGCTTTAGTGGAGAACATTCTTCCTTTAAAGTGTTTCAAAGGAGTTTTTGATTTTATCGGAAATGTGTCAAGCCTTATTTTCCATTGGCTTTCGTCTCCGGAGAGCCCGAGCAAAATTTCCAAAGTAATTTAATTACTGGCTTATAAGTTAGAGTGTTGAATTTTCGATTTGATCTGCCTTATGCTGCAGGTTAAATTGATTAACTCACATAATTGGCTAAGATTATCCAATTTTTTTAATAGGCTTCGTCAAATAATTGAATTAAAAAAGCCCGTTCGTCTTTTTTGCAGCCGTAAAATTAGTACTTTTAAAGGGAAGAAAATATATTGCCTGCTTTTCTCAAATTTATTTGAATCGAGACAATGAAGGAGGGTCTCTTGTACTACACATGAGTTTTTTATTATTTAGTTTTTACTGTAAGTATAACATTAATGAAATAAAGGCGGTTACTTCAACTGCTTTTTAGCCAATCTTTCAAACGTCAACGATCAAGAGAACTACACTTAATTTTTTTAAGTCTTTTTATGTCTGACAAATCATCCACTCACCATACGCCTTAGAATGGCGGTAATGTGAAAAATAAAAATTATAGCATAATAATTGACTTTATGTATACATCAACCAATTTATATTACTTTATTTATTCACTATGTTTAGTTAAGTGAAATTTTTGACAGATCAATTATTACATTTATGCAGTGATTTTTTTCCATGTTAAGGCGCTGGAATGGCAATGTTTCGAATCAATATAATCAAAATTTAATTTTTATTTCCCTAAAAAAACTTTTGATTATTTATACCGACGGAGACGTTTGAAAATATTTTTTTAAATCACAATCTCTCGAAAAATTATTAACAGTAAAAAAAGAATTATCAGAACTAAGATTGGACCCACAGAATCGATCTCTGTTCGAAGGCGTTGATATCTGTGACATCTATCCCTCTCATTATCCTAATCCTAATCCTAAATTATTTAGAGATTAGTTAACCAGTACTCGTGTACCATCCCTATCTTTCTATCCTTACTCTCTTTACAAAAGGAAAGCTTAGCAACTGACTGAACTGACTAACAATCAGTTCTCGTAAAAAAACTCTGTTGAAATATCTCCATTAGGAAGCCATATACTCCACAATGAGAACAGACATGAATTACAGAAAAAAAGCAATGGATTTATTTTATACCAACCGTAGAAAGGAAAAACAAAAATGATGTTCAATATTAGAGACTTTCCTTAATTAGTGTCTAAATAATATAACACGAGAATAGTCAGTGTATTTTTGCAGGCAAAAAAGGATTTATTGTCACGAATATTGCGCTGGCGCGTTTGTTACACAAGTGATACATTGATGTAACGAACGACCGTCATTAACTCCTACTGTGTCAGTATTATATTTGGTAGTTTCGTTTAAAGTGGCATTAAACATAAATTTGATATATTGCATTTCAATCAAGTGTTCCATGTTTTGTGTAGAAAAATAACACATTGAAAAAATAAAATGAAAATACGTTCGTTTATGAATTTGAATCGTTCAAACTATGTACATTCTCACAGATTTTGTCACTAACGACCCGAGTTTCGCCTATCGGCATCTTCAGGCGTTTAAGTGCACGGATGAACTTGAACGAAAGGTGAAACCCGGGTCGTTTGTGACAAAATCTGTGAGAATGTACATATTTTGAACGATTCAAATTTAATATTGAAATTCCACCAAGCACCTTCAGTCGAAATATTAAAAAAAGTTCATTTTTGAGTTTTTTAAAAAATGTGCCAAATATTTTTAAGTTGAAAGATCATACGAGGAAAACTCAAAGAGAATTTTTTTAAAGTCACTCGAGGTCAATTTGAGGTAAATGCCCCCCACATCTTAGTTTTCAATTTTAAATTGAAAAATCTAAATTTGACATCGACCTTAACGAACCCAGACCTGTCTAATTAGAAGAGCAAGCTACTAGACCAACTACATCATAGCGGGCGAAAAAACCTAATGTCCTAAACATACAACAATTACGAATTGAGGCAATAAAAACTGTAACTTAAGCCCTAAATTCCGTTCAGGTTCTTTCTTCCTGTGCAGTCCCGTTGAATTTTAGCGCATATTATCTAAATTGATTCTACTCACCCGTAACGATCACAGTAGCTTCTCTCAGTACCTCCAAGCGCCCTCTTGTGGCAGCTGACATACCCTCACAGCGATATCTTCCTGCCTGCTGGTATAGTAAGCCTTGAAGGGACAGGGCTCCATGTGGTGCTGTGGCACCAGCACCGGACCACTCGCCTCCAGATAAGTGACCCCAGCATCCAACGCTCCCTGTGTGGAAAGAAATTTGAAATCAGTTATTGTAACTTTTAAAATTAATTTGTGTGTATCGTTCTTGTTTTTAACGATATGAATACATTTAAAAAACACAAGCATAAAAAATAATTTATCATCATTCCATTTTGATACACTTTGTGACGCTCAGTCTTTTTGTACGAGCCATAAGTTTAATTTTCACTAGAAGTATGCGAAATGACATACCTTTATTAAATGTTACTATCATAAAATATTAAGTAGATACTCACGCACAAGTTTACATAAAACAATCATTTGAAATTTTGGAAAAAATACATATCAAATGATTTATATTAAATTAACATTATAATATTCACAAAACCATTCTCGTATCAATTCGAATTGAGTGCCGATTCGTTTGTATTCTCGCTCTGCTTGCTATTGTCAAAGCCACATCAGAGAAGGAAAACAAATAACTCGCGATTCAATTTAAACGGATTCTTCGAGAGTCATCTGTTATTTATTATAACAATGATGCGTTAGAGTAGGAAAGAAAGTTTTTCATTAGTGTTTCATTATTCAATATAATTTTTATAGTTCAAATTTGAAACAATTTATTGGGTTTATCATTTACAATGTTTCTTCAGATTTTGTTTAAGGGGGTATTCTAGTGTAGGAATTTGAAAAAAATGGATTCTTTCTTTTTTATATTTTTATAAAGCTTAGACATTTAAGAGTATGTCCTCAAAAGGATTTTTCAAAATTTTAATTATTTACTGAGTTACAGCTATTTTGGTGACGCAGCAACTAAGCTGGTCTGACCGGAATAGATCGAAACTCAAAACTTTAAACGCGTTTTTCTCGAAACTACTTTTTTCAAGCTGACGTACATAATATCTCAAGTTCTACTAAGCCAATTTATTTTAAATTTGGTGTGAACTTTCTATATATATATCTTTCTATAGCCCGTAGCAGATTTAAGTCAAAATTTTATTTTTTACTATTTTTAATTTTTTTTAAACTGTTAAAGAAAACGTAAAAATTCATTTTTTTTCATACGGCTGCCATTTTCTGATTTTTTTTTACTTCTTCGAGGTAAGGGTTATAGCGATATTTTTATTAATTAAGAACCCGTTATTTTTTTTTCAGATGACCAGAAAGGTTGGAATCATGTACGTCAGGACACCACCTTTTTTTGGACCCCTCCCTTTACCAGACGATAACTTTTCGAGTTTTAAATTTTTTATATATTTTTAAAATATAAATAAACGTATGGTTGAAAAATGGACGGTAAAATTTTATTAGTTTATTTTTTACAGAGCTCGAAAAAACATACAAAATTCGTGCCTCTACACTAGAATACCCCCTTAAATATACATTTGTCATAATAATATATTTATGTATTTTTATAATCATAATTTGCAAAACAATACTATTGTATTTTGTACCTGTAGGACATTGAAGTTGTATGGCACCACCCAAAGCGACTTCGACTATTCCCTCCGTCGGTTTCTCTCCATCATCAGGCTCTCTGGTGACTTCCATAGTATCATCTGCAACAAAGACTGACATTATTTATGGTATTTCCTCAATCTTTTGACATTATCACAGGTTATAAATGGGGCCTACAACCACCAAAAAGAAAAAAAAATACAAATACTTCATGTGACCATATTCTTGATTGATACAAAAAATACTACATAATAATGTCGCTCACTTTGTATATTTTTTGCTATATTTAGATTAAGGTTAGTTAAAAAAGTTTTTCACGGTCATAAAAATAAAATTGACATTCTTGTAGGTTTGATTTTTATTTAATTTTAAAAACCTCACGTGGGGGTAGTTTTTAAGGTAGTGGGAAAGGGACTTAATGAAAAAAACTTAATTATTTTTAAAAACACTATACAAAATAGATTAGACACAGTATCAGTCAAATGTAGGTTTTCAGAACGGCAATGCTGAAAATATTTATATCTTTGATAGATTCAGCGGTAACTTTGTGGAAGTTAATTTTTAATATAAAAATAATTGTTGAAAACTTTGTTATTCTATTTTTTGTGCTACAACTTGAGTTACGTGTTTTGCCTCTCTGAGAAACTGCTTAATCTCTATTTTTTTTGAAAGGGTAAGAAAAGAAGGATAAGGAAAGGATAGGACTAGTGATAAACTAATTGCACCAACTTTTAAAATTTTCGAAACAAATTTAAAAAAAAATGATCTGAAACATTGAAACTGCCAAGAAAAAAGGTGCCTGAACAGAGTTCCACCGCGTTACATGAAAAAAGCCCTGAATATATGTATATATCATATTGATGTTTTGGATCTGGAAATGTTTATAAATATGAAACAAATAATTTTGTAAAAAATAAAATATGTTACGCGCTTCTAATCCCTCATCGTAATGTTTAATTTTACTTTTGCCACCGTGACAGCGATTGCTTCAATCAATGAATCAATGATATTCGTTTCGGAGAATAATGATGATGTCTATTTGAGAATCCTAAATACTTACATCTGACACTAAGGAAGTATCCGATTGATGAGAATAAACCTGTAGTGTGGTTGGCAGTGCATTTGTACCACCCGGAATGATCCCGTCTCAATGATGTGAAGTTTAGAAACCCATCTTCCGATTGAGCCACCTGTGAAATAAACATAGTACAAATGTTTAAACAAAGCGATGGGTTCATCAATGAATCGTTCACCTAGGTTTTTTTTGTGAATCAGTAAATATTTAGTGTCTATGAACTGTAGATTTTCTTTATACCGTAACTTAATTTATTCTATATCAAGGGTAGCCTGGCTTTACCTTTATATAAGTACAATATAATCCCATAGATATAGGCTAAACTAAATTATGTTATAATGATGTCAGTTTTTTACTGATGAATGGAGATATAAGAGATAAGCACTGGATAAGATTTAGTCAATTGAAAGTTGACAAAATGGTACAAAGAATTCAAAAAAATAATATATTGCGAACACTCCAAACAATATTGATGTATTTCGTTCAATTTTAAAATGTATACCACGTTTTTATTTCGAGACATACTGTTTAATTCTATTATTTTTTCAGATTAACTAAATAAATTGGTTTTTCGTTTGTGCCAGTCCTATACGTTTTTATCTGTATAATGAAAATTGATAATTAATGACGCTGTACAGTGGCTTTGTTTTTTTCTTTTAATTATTGTTGAGAACTTGGTTTTGTGGAAAAATCGTAACAGTAGATTCTCGTCTGATTGCGAAATAAATGTTTCAGCTACAAAAGCAAAGTGAAATCTCGACAGGAGAAGAAAAGTAGGGTTTTTATTATTCACATGTCTTCAACCTTTTAACTACAATTATTTTGGAGTTTTCTTTAAGAAGAAATACGTCAAAGAAATAAATAACTTAAGCCTAGTATTGAATTAAATTTATTTTCCAAAAAATGTGAAACATGCCGCCGTGCCAAGCGTAAAGTGGTTACTAAAGAATTTTGATATTGCAGGTTTATAACGACTTTTGGTGTTTAAATGAAATTAATACATCATTAGCCTATTCAATTTATATTTAAAAAAACACGATTGCCAAATTCTAAAGAACTTTACACTGAGACGAATTCATAATGAAGCAAGGTCATAATGTTGTATAAAAATCATACAAATTATTTTTATAAAAGTATTTCGCGAAGTCTGAAAACGTAATGTAAGGTGATTAAAATTATTTTATATTCTTGTCTAGTATCAGACTTATAATTTGCGTTGCGTCCAATATAATTGTAATACTGTGACTATAGTCATTATGTGATGAAATTTGAATAGCTTTTTATAAATTCATTTATGTGTATTTACGATATTAGTCTTTTTCTTTGATAAAAAAGTTGAGCACAAATATATTAACTAAAAAGTGACTAAATAAGGTAAGATATGCGTGTATTGATTTAATAACAAATCATTTGTTTTCAAATATTATGATGGTAACGTAATTTTTGTAGCTCTTGGAATTGTATACTTGCGTGGACAAATTGAATATTCATAGACTAATTTTTCAATCGTTTTATGATTTGGTATCAAAAAGCGTGAATGAAACCGATTTATTTACTTATCTTTTTCCAGACCCATCGTTTAATCATTACCCTTTCAGAATATATAAGGTGAGGGTCTTACAAATATACATTGTTAAATCAATTTTGTTTGGATACTCCGTTAGGAGAATGTATATTTCAAATACGGGGGGTTAGAATGACGAGAGAAAAACTATGAAAAAATATTGTATATTATATCATCTACTATTTATTTTATTAAGTATAATATAAAGTTATTAAAGATGGCAAACCTTTGTTATTTCAATTATATTTTTTGTCAACTAAACCTTGTCACCATAAGCCCCTAATTCGGAGTGGAAATTTCTATACGTTTATGCTTCCATTTTAAGAATAAATGGCTTTAATTAAATTAATTTAAAATAAAATTTTCAAAATGGAAAAGTATATTGAAAAGGTTAAAAAAGTACGGTGTAGATTTTTTTAGAAAATTGAACAAAACCTGTGCCATTGGAGTATAAACAAGTTTTGCAATTAAAACTGAATGCCGCTTTCATAATCCAAGGGTTGCTAATACCCCATCTCGGTCCGGTGCCAAAACCGATTGGGATCGGTCTGAAACCATTTCAGCTCTATGTGCCAGTCTGTCTACGGCGTCTAGCCATGGCTTGTACGTACACCCGGCTCGGGTACCGATTGTTTCTTTTTGGGTAGCTTTACTTATATGTACACCCTTCGCACAAAAGACAATTTGGCAAATCCCCAAAGAAGAAGAGCAGTGCAATGCAATCTTCACTACTGATGCTTTTCAGCTTGAGCCGTGCTCACTTACAAACATACATATTTATACTACATGGCATAGGTTTGTAGCTCTTATCGTACAGGGCGATCTTCAACCAATCTAATATATAAAAATGAACGTTTGTTTGTTCGTACTTTTTGCGTTGCCACACCGCTCATCCAGCTGCAATAAAACTTTGGCAAACTTTTTGCTTGCACTTCCGGGAAGGTTGTAGGCATAGTAAAATTAACTTACAGTAGGTGGCGCGTGAGTCATGCCATATAAATTCGGCAGCAAACGTCAAACGTCAAACAGACAGAAAAAAAACAACATGCACTCCAATAAGCACAATTAAAACACAGACACTTTCTTTCTTTGAATGGCATTGCAACGCTTGCCGGGAACTGGCTAGTGTACAATAAAATGGACACCGTCGTAATTTTATTTAGCCCTAATGACTTACCGACCACCTGATTATAAATATTTAAAATATATACGGCAGCAACGTCACAATTGTATGAACGACGAAAGTATTGTTGATGGATTTGGCGGTAGCTTTGTGGAAATTAATATTATTGAAATTGAAATTGTTGAAATTGAAAATATTGAAATTAGTCTATTGATCCCACTATTCATCCTTTTTCTACCTGAATATCGTTGCTTTCACTCTTATTTGGTTGAGAATGGTACAGATTTCAGTTAGTCATCAGCCGTGGGGACAGAAACGGCCACCGAAAGCACATGCGATATTTTGAATTTCCATTTTTTTTAATAGAATTTTTGAAACTGTTATTTCATTATCAAATTATTTACAGTTCTTTTGCTTATAAACACCTTATTTTTATTTTTTATCTCACCGAGGAATTTAAAATCCTCAATTTGCCCGTGGCCCCCCTGAAATGTGTTGTGGCTCCCCAAAACAAAAAGAAATCTCTGTGGCCCCCTTGGAACACGCTGTGCCCCCCTGGGGGGCCACATGGCCCACCGTTGAGAAACCATGAACTAGATTACTATAGTAAGTCCATGCCTTCTATTCATATAAAATCGTTGAAAATTAGTATGGCGTAAGCTACAGGCAATATTATATTGGATTTAATTAGTGAGTATATTTGAAAATAAAATGAAAGCGCCAGTAGTCATTCAAAATATTCAAAAAAAATAAATAAACAATTACTATAGTCATATTTTAAAATAGGATTTGCTAACGTTGCGTACATAGTGGTATAATCAGAAAAGCATTTTATTAAAACCTTTTTCGTTATTAAAGAATTTCAAATATCATTTGAATATGTGATTTCGTCTATAATACGAAAGAAACAATTTATTTCTTCTTATTGAATCGTCTTGAGTATGTACATTTTGTAAGGGCTTTCGATAATCAATCAGATTACGTTCAACGAAGAAAGGTATCTAAATTCTCTAAGGAAACATATTCAAATTTCTTAAAATGCAAATAATTGGATTGTTCTTTCAATATCATGGTAACATCGGCAACATAATAAACTCAGGAATAATAATGTGTATTTTAAAAGATATCTAAGATGTTACTTCGATCAATTCTAAATATAAATTAGCGAGCAATACATGGGTATATTTTGGAGTTATATTTAGAAAATCTAATGAAAAATCTCACCGTAAAACGAAGAATAAGAGTTAAATATTGTATTAAATACTATAATTTTGTTTCATAGTTCAACTAACATGATAAGTACTGCGAGCGGTAGTAAAGCTTTAGGATGCATGAAATGTGTAACAAAGACACTTCTAGCAATGAAGTTAGTTTCACTATTATTGTATAGCTTGAAATGTAATGAACAAAAGCCAAGATTTTAAGTTGAGATTTGAGCTTGTAATTAATACAATATGAAATTAAGGATGTTATTTTGGAAATATATACTAGGTATATATTCGACGTAGAACGCAAAGCTCCCAACTCCACAAAATACAGATTTAAATAACAAAGTAAAAATGTAAATATTTTGCCAAAAGATATTTCGGTTAGAAATAGAGAAAATTTTAAACATCACATCTTGTTTGCTTATAATAAGATAACGATATAGTATATTTATATAGAGACAATAATAATTGGAAAATGTTGTTTCATGTTGAAGGAACGACAAATACTGTTATTAAGAGTTTTCGAAACAAAATATTCAAGAGAAAACAATATTTATATTATACTCCGTTACACTATATCCCAGTGAAAGTAAACCTGAGGTCTTATGGCTACTTTTTGACTGGATCAAAATATTCACTTTGATCAAAAAATCACACGCAAGCGTTTGGAAAAAGGACGTAATCAACCCTTTATATGTTCGACAGTCGAAAAAAAGAGGGGGGAGGGCGGTTTGAAATAGTAAGGTTCCCTACCCCTTCTGTATTCTAGATTAGAACACAGCACCAACGGAAAAGCTCTTTTAAATGTTTGCCAAATATATCTCAGGAGCATTTATTTAAGATATACTTAGATTGCTACTCGTTGAAAAAAATTCACCGTAAATGCAATTATACCGTTTCGCAAAGATCAAATCAAATTAAATTAATTATTGTTTTACATTAAACATGCTCGTATTACTTTTTATTAACAAAATTAAAGTTAACAATCGAAAATGATAGCTTTCATAATTATCATAATGAGCGAAGGAAGCATTCATTGATGGAATATCGTATTAAATTATCGTTATTCAAATCAAAATGCCGCCGCCGCAAATCAAAATAAGGTTCATTTAAATAAAGTAAACGTTGGATTCATAAATAAAATATAACATTTTTGTTTGATCGTATTACATTGTGAAATAAACAAGGCTAAAAACTTTTCCGTTTACTGATATTTATTTATGAATTTCTTCTTAAGAATATTATTTCTTCGTTAACTTTGGGATAAGGACTGTAAGAAATTGTAATGTCATAATGGGCAGAGTTCACTGTTTTTAGATTGACAGTTGAGAAATGGAAGCGATATAAAGTTGTCAACTATTCTTCGGAGACACTGAAAAGCAATTGATCATTGTTGCGTTGTTCTGTTTTTTAGCTAAAGAAAAACGTACCCGGAAAGCGCCATAGAAATCTAATTTTAACAATGCTACTATGTACATCAAAACGTATACCTTGATTTTCAGTGTAAGACTCATTTTCCTGGTACAATTATTTCTGTGATATATACAAATACAAAAAAATAATATATGCCTTAAATACGGGGCTTGATATTTGATGCCAGGACACGAAACATTTCTGAGATTTTGTATTTGATATAATATGTATACATACAAGGTAAAACAGTTGAAAATAGATACATATTCAAGGAATGAAAATATGAATACACTCAACTATTTTTAAACAACGTTTACAAAATGTTGAAATAACAAGGTCCACTAAAAAGAACTAGCAATATACGAATTATTTCTCAGAAACAAAAAAAAACACAGAAGCGGATAGCGGGTTTCCAAAAACCAAGAAATTAAGCAAGACATGACAGTAATAGCAAACAAAAGGCTTCATTAGATGTGTCAGAAATTTCTAGTGATGTAAACGATTTATGTCCAGTACCTTATACAATTTCCCGTATATAACCAAGAAGCGATAAAAAGTTTTTTCTGAATTAAAAAAAAATGTAATGGTATGAATAATATATTTTTTAATTTACTTATTGGATCTCTTACCTATTTGACTTAATTTTCCATAAATGTTATTTTTTCAAATACAAGGACCAATCTTGAATTTTCTATGAGTATATATTTTTTTACATTGCTTTTTTTTACACGGTTTTTTTGTGGAACGTATCTACCGTGTATAAATGAGTAAGTTATAATTTATTAAATGAAATTTGGGTGTTATCAGCTTAGTGTATAACGTGTTGTTTCTAGGATTCCTGTATTTTACTCATTAAATACTTTCAACAATTTTAAACACTGAATCATAATAGTAAATCTTGCGCCTTACCGGTGGTTCTTTGTCATCTTTAAACCATATTGGTAAAGCTGGTGGATTACTGTCAACATCACATTTTAAGAACGCATTTGCTCCCTCTGCAAGAGGTATACCAAACCCTGGAAACCGGCTAATGCCAAATCTTGGAGTATCTGAAACAAATAAAAAGAAAATATATTATATTAACATACAATACAATATGTCCTCGATAGGAGGTATTTGTTAAAACCAAAGGTACTCTTTATCAAAGATTGCTTTCTTAAATCACAGTGATCAAAACACAAAACACAGACATTTCAACATTTGTAAGAAGTCTATTTTTGAAATTAACGTTTAAATTAAATATTTTTTGTTAGTTCATAGTTTGAGGATAGGATTATGACGCGGACGATGTGTTTGAGTGTAATTACAAATTTTAACTTATTGTGTATATATATAAATGCGTTCACTTTGAAAAAATAAATTGAACAACTGTGCAACTGCGTGAATCAGCGGCCATTCTACGAGCAGGGCGACTTTATGACTCGAATTCGAGTGCAAGTATGACGTGATTATCATACGCGGAAAAAATGTTTTTAGGCGGTAAACATTGGTTTACCCTTAAGAAAATGTTTTAACAATTTTCACATTTGACCAGATAGTCTTCTGTTATATACGAAGCGAAGTTATATGTGGAGGTTCTATTGTTGTTGAAAAAACAGTAAGTACGTGTAAAACATGTTGAAGTTATTAATTGTACTTAGTATGTTTGAATAGCCCTAAGCTTAATAGATAGAAAAATGTGAAATGTAAACTTAAAATAAATTGTCCCAATTAATTTAAATTAAGGCACAATAGGTTCTTCTGTCGCGGGTCATTTGCGTAACAGCAGCGCCGCTTTGTGGCACAAAATGTAAACAGTTTTCATTTAACCGTTACAGTATGAAATCGTTAGATGTCGCTACTTGCTATACATGCCCAACTAACCCATTCGAACCGCAGTATCACGGAAACAGAATAGATGCGATACTTTTGAGAATAAAGTTAATTGAATACTTGACATTTACGACAGCAAAAGCTTTAGGTAATCGTTATTTAGTTTCAAAGTTATGTTTAAAATAGTGGAAGACGACTATTGCAATTCAGCCTACTATTACGATATAAAATCCCTTTTTTGTCAAATACTTGTAGTAAAATAATCATTATCGTAAAATGTCCATACAACTGATAATGCTTTTTCATCAAACAAAATCAAAATCACACCTATCTATAAATCACAAATTCAAGAAAATAAAAAACATCTTTTACGAGTTTGTATTTAGCAAATGTGCACACATTAAATTAAGTATTCTACAAATAATAAATAATTTTAATCAAAAGCGTTTTCGTCAAACTATGAATCTTTATGTTACTAAGTAATGGTTGCCAAATTGAGGACGAATCACTGGGAGTTAATTAAGGACGTGGTGGAAAATTTATGGAAACAGTTCTTGAACTCAATCCCATAAACAATATTTTTGTCCACTTACATTTTATATTATAATTATAATAAAAAAATATGGTTTAAGCAAAAGTAAATAAAAGAATTGCAAACTATTTAAACGGAAGGGAGGTATGTATATCGATGGTCGAACATTGACATTTCGTACCTGACCTTTAACTTTTTAGACGACGGCTCGTAAAAACCACGAAAAAACACAAAAAAGTAAAATAAAAGAAGTTTTTTGAGTTATGAAGAATTTTATGATTACATAAAAGTGAGAAACGTCGGTGTTTATTTTATTTACCCTACGAATTGTCACTGTTAAAATTGCTGTGAAATAGCATATGGAATATCCTATGATAGTTATTTTAATTTATTATTGATTTATGTTATTATAAAATTGAAATGGGTAATAGAAAAAGACTGTCTCTTAAAGCTTGGAAAACACTATTTAAAACCGAATAAGAGAATATTCCTCCGTTTATATACCACCTGGTAGCCCTTATTGTACTGGTATATAAGTCCTGTTTTTCAAGATATATTTTTAACCGTGTGCTCTCCCAACGTGATACGTATAAAACTAATATTGAGTCCTTAGTCTATTTAGTAGACTCTACTCCTAACAGTAGAGGAAAACGGAATAGAAGTGACTGAATTCCCAATCGAATCATGTATAATACATACTTTTATAAATTTAATATTTTTAATATTTATATAAAAAAAGTCGACTGGAAAAACATATACATCTCAGCTGGAGGCTCTGAGAGTTTCGAGGCCCTAGGCTTAAGCTTTTTTAGAATATAGGTAAATCCGGCCTTGCTGTTCCTCTGTAACACAACCTCTTTGTTTCAAAGAGAGTGGGGATAAAAATAAAAGCTTAAAACATCACTAGTGTTAAGCAGATCAATGAATTGGCATTAATTGATAGATAGGGGGCAGTTTTAGGCTTAACAGACATCCATGTCGTGAAACTGAAGTCCATAAATCAATATATGAAACTGTCAACACTGGTATAAATTATTTTCAATCTGTTCTATTCAGTTGAATATAATCAAATGAATGAAGCAGCCAGCATCCATTTCAACCATTGACACGATACTATTTTAATTACAAAATTTTGATTTTTAACGAAGTTAGATTCATTTCTGAAAGGATGCAGCGAGTATTTGAATTAAAAGACTACTTTGAAGTTTGTGCTTTATAATTCCAAGAATAAACATCTCGTATTGGATTTAAAACTCAAATTATGTTCGAATGCTCTATTTTTAAACTGTTTCAATTAGAGGATGCTGAGGTGTTGAGTATCATTCATGGAAATGTTTACTCTGTAAACATTGCTTTGTTGCCGATTCATTATAGGATTATTTGCTGAAAAAATAAACGCCACTACCTGTTAATAGTTTCACGGGTTTATTTGTACCAACGTTACGCTGCAACACAAGTTTTGAAGTCATAGAGTAAAAAAACGAGGAAGTATTTTTCCACTCAGCTTAATCCTTAAAACGAAAATGTTTAATTAAGTAATGCACATATTATAAATGAGAGATTTAATTAAAATGGAATTTTGTAACATAAATAAATTAATGATTGATTATAATAAATATATATAACACTGATAGAAATTTATTTAATGGTAATAATTGATATTAAGTATAGGCATTCTAATATGATAAGTGTTATACAGGTAGGCTGAAAGATAATCCTAGTAATTGAGTCATCTATAAACGTATTTTTTTTTTAAATTTTAGCATATATCACATTAATTGCGCATTGATTTTTTTTATCGAGATGAATGTACAGCGTTTATCGAAAGGTATAAATGCTAAACTATTTAATTTTGTATTATTTATTAAAAAAAATACATCTTATCAAGCCCATCTTTTGGATCATTAGATTTTTTCGTTGCTTCTTGTTTACTCGCTTAGTCAGGAGTGGGCAGGAAAGAGCTTGAAGAGGATCAAACGACCCCTAGTTAAATTAAAAAATAACGATACTCTTAGACCAAAATAGTACATAGCTGCACATTCTGACACATATATTATCTACGACGGTATAACGTTTAGAGCATCTGATTGGAGCAGAAAGAACAGTAGAATTTCTACGTCAATCTTGGAACTCTTCACTCTTGCAATCTGAGAGATAGATAAGTTTATTTATCCACTGTCAATATTAATTATTTTACCTCCCGTGTACATACAATATATTGTAACTACATATATAACTTATTTGAATTATTTTTATTCTGTACACGATTTTGTCGATCTTTATCGACAAAATCGTTATCGGGTCCGTTACCCGGGTTTCGCATTTCGGCATCTTCTGGTTTTATTTAGTGCACGAATGACCTGGCATTCGTGCACTAGATAAAACCAAAAGATGCCAAAAAGCGAAACCCGGGTCGTTATCGACAAAATTTATGGAAGTGTACAAAATAAAAATAATTCAAATTTTACATTAAATTTCCATCAAGCACCTTCAGTCGAAATTCTAAACTATATAACTTATTTTAAATATAAGAAATATGTCTTATTGAACCAGCTGAGAGCATTGAAAAGAGATTGTCTTTTCAAGAAAGTACGATCTCAAAATGTATTAGGGTAATGCACATACGCAATTGAAGCGTTGTAAATTTATCACCAAAATCACTCACAGGTACACAACGTAATGTGATCATTTCCTCGGATATATTATTATTATTACTACTTTTTCGCATATGGCAGCATTATCATGACATTACGAGGGAGATGGAAAGGGGGATTCCATAAATTTGTCGCCCGCTCGCGAGGCGCATAGCGCGTCCCCGACACACTTCGTTCCCGGCGACAGCTCTGATATATTGGTCTGGAATTGCAATTGTATGCACACACCGCGTATTCATACGTTCGGCTCGGCAAATAAACAGGGTTATCTATGTTTGACGCCATTAAATTTTTCGCCAACAATCAATCTGGATTGACGACAATGGCGCTTCATCCGGTCACGATTGACCGATTGATTACTGACTGTCGTAAAAGCGACAATTAGATAAATCTTACACGATCACGTGGTGACAGCTATCACCCTGAGGCTATGCAAAACAGGTGTTAAATATTGTTCCGCCACATTGGTTTTGATGATAAATTCGTGGGTCGTGTGTAGTCTCCCGTAAGTCACAAAACATTGAAAATGAGACATCAAAGCAAATCGACTAAAAAACAATAATTCGATGACTTTTGATGTGTTTAGTGCATTTAAGCCAGGCTCAACATACTTTCAAGTTTACGTAGGTTTTTGAATATTGTTTTGGCTGTATCTCAAAAGACAATTTTTGATCCATCTGACTACATACCCCGACTCACGAATATTTCTAATTAGTCGAATCAAAAGCAGCATAAATTTGTAAATATAAGTATTATATGTAACTATATTTACAACATGAAGAAATGTGGTAATAAATAAAAATATAAAAGTGTTTTACAAATGTTTGAATCGTTCAAATTGTGTACATTTACATACGTTTTGCCACTAACGACCAGATTTTCGACATTTGGCATCTTCAGGCGTTCAAGTGCACGGATGAACTTGAACTGACGCTCAGTAAATAAATGTATCGTGGTCGTCAGTGACAAAAATTGCGTGAATGTACGTATTGTGAACGGTTAATAAATATTGAAATTCCACCAAGCACCTCCAGTTGAAATCTTAAATTATTTTACAAGAATTATAAAAAATGGCTGACATCAACGCCGGCTTCATGTCATTGTCAGAACTAAAGTTTATTTTAATGGAGTTCTACTGAGTAAATGTCAACTAAGACGGTCAAAAATCTGGAACCTGTGTAAATGGATACCTTTTTTTGACTGATATTTAATTATATACAAAAGAAGTCTTAAAAATCCCTCATCGTATGCATTATTTATTATAAATTATTATTTATAACTATCCGACTTAATTATTTTAGTTGAAAGCTTTAAATGTCAGAAACAATGAAGAAAACACTTTACGAATACTGAAAAGATTTTTCTGTTAACATTTCATTCGAGGTTGAAATAGCTGTAAGCGGATTAACATATAAGTTTATTCGAGTTCCTCCATTTTTTTTTAACCCAACAGTGCTCTAGTTGTATTCTTTTGCAACGCTCAGTTAGCTAAAGGGCATCCGAAAAAAAGCTTTAATTTTTGAGTTATTGTATTCGATACATTATAATGTTGGTTTTTAGTTGAAAATATTTGAATACAATGATCAACCAACTTGGGCCAGTCTAAGGCCTGGTGAAAAGTTTTATTAACCCTTCCTTTACTATGCAAAAAAAGCCCAAGCTCCTGAGCTGTGTATCTGCTACACATCAGGCAAACGAGAGTGAATCATGACAATTATATAACACTACTACAGCAGTACTACATATACTTGTCATAATTTACTCCCGTTTGCCTGATGTGTAACAGATACACAACTCAGGAGCTTGTGCTTTTTTTTTGCATAGTAAAGGAAGGGTTAAGTCGATGGTAAAATAATTCATCAAAAAGTATTTCCAAAGTTCGAAGACAGCTAAGATATATGAAATAAGCCGTAAAAATGCGTTCACTGATAATGTTATCATAATATTATTACAGATTACCAGAAACGACCTTTTTTTAAAATTATTTTACGTTTCATGAGCACAACCGTAGATATCGTAAATAAGTAAATAAGTAAGTGAATTTATTTCATATCTTCGAAAGGTGTTTTATGAATATTCATTTTCAATATGAAATTGATATTGAACACTTTATATTATTATTTATTGTTTTATTTGTTTCTTTATGAATGACTGACGGTCAGTGGCGGATTACGTACATGGAAGGCCCCAGGCGCAATAAAATTTGGAGGCCCTGTTTTTTGGATAGCATAAAAACGTCACAAAATTCCATGCAAAATAATTAAAAAATATAAAAATTTGAACAAACACTAAATGGGTTTCATAATATAAGTTATTTTTGAGGCCCATTCGATTCACAGGCCCCAAGAGCGTGCCTCATTTGCTTATAGGATAATCCGTCACTGTGTTTTTTTATGGATTAATTTTCATGTTTTAAGCAAACACACAATGTTGACGTAAGCAATTTATAATGAATATTTTGATTTTTAATTTCCTCATCATTCTTGCCATGATAATAATTTATTATCTGGTAAAAAAATACAATTTTTCGTCGGCAAAGTTTATTATGGTCATTTCTGTGTATTTTTTTCAGTGGCTATATTTAAGCTACTATGTTTGTTATATCTTTCAATTTAAAATTTATATCAAATAAAGATATAAGCGAAAAAATAGTACTTTACTGTAAACATACCTTATAAAGTGTACAAAATATTTTTATTTATGAAACTTGACGAGTAAAGTAAATATTATCCTCACTGGATAAACACCCTGTGTAGATGCCCTCGCGTAAAAAGAAAAGCCTATTTCAGTGGTAAAAAAGCTCTGACACGTG
This sequence comes from Himalopsyche anomala, assembly GCA_031772345.1. Taxonomy (NCBI): domain Eukaryota; kingdom Metazoa; phylum Arthropoda; class Insecta; order Trichoptera; family Rhyacophilidae; genus Himalopsyche; species Himalopsyche anomala. The sequence continues at coordinate 7,188,022 of CM062823.1, read as the reverse complement.
GATTCACAAATACATTTTACCGTACATTTGATTACACATAAAATTATCCAATTTAGTTATTTTACATTGAAGGTTTGTGTGAAGAGATGTGGTCTTAAATCAAAATAAAATCTGACAAACAGCAAACAGCTAATTCTACTAATAAACATTCAATGTACAACCGACATGAGGTTTAGTATTTTAATGTATTTTTATTCAATTTGAAAAAAGCATGGTGAATTGGTACTAGCTGTAATGCCATAAACTGTCCTTTATAATAGCAACATCAATTTTAAATAAAATGTAATATTGCAGCGTTTAGCATTGTGGGCTTCCGTGCTGGATCTTACAGGTTCGAGCCCCAGTACTGACAGCATTTTTTCGATCAATTTATCGATTTCTGTTCGACGGCATTGGTGTTTGTGATGTCTAAAAATCCCTCCCACCCTTCTGATCCTTTAATAAATGGGCGTAGCGAGAGCGATTAATTAAACACTAGTTCTGTCCTAGCCTTATCTTTCTATCCCTACTACTCTCTCCGAAAAAGAGAGGTTGAGCGACTGAGTCACAAATAATACCTCATATGGCCTTCTAGGCCATATGCTTCAAAGTAAGATCATTTTTTTATTTTTATTTTTATTTTAAGTACAATTATTTGTACTTTTTGTTTGATCATGCCAATCTTCTAACCTGTAGAGTGTAGGTAATGGTTCGACATCGCTGTGCAAGTATCTATGTACCAACGTTGATTTTTTTCATTTTTATGCCTGTGATGTGAAAGAGCATTTGGCACATATTGTATTTTAAGACGTGGGTTTCAAAGGTACGTACCTTTTTACAAAAGCCGAGGATCTTTGTACTAAAATATTTCTCGTGAATCCTTCGACATGTAACAAGTTACCTTTGCTGGTGGATATTGGGCTTGAAGATACGGTAATATTGTGACACAAAGATTTTTTTGTTACTGGCGCTTTTTTATACTGCTACGAGGTTTGGGTTATGAATATAAATTGAGTTTTTACAGTACAAATCGAAAATTAATCAATAAAACGTGTTATATCCTTTTTCTATTCGTTCATTCGAGTCATTTCACTGGGCAAAAAAAACAAATGACTCGCAGGTCAAGATTCTCCCCGAGTCGTTTTTATATATTTTCCTGGTATTAACCACTCTAATATTTTCTCTATACGAGATGACGATCGTTCACTCTGAATATATTTATGTGTTAATAAAAGAAATGTGTATATTGCTAAGTCATATAATAATGAAATATTATAGGTATCAACAAAATATATTTTGTTTTTTTCATTTTTCTTCCATTCTTATTTCTGCAGGTGTGACAAATCAGCAAAATATTTTTGGACTAGTTATTTTATGCTTTAGGGTTAAACTTCATTATAATAAGGTCAAACATAGCCTTGTATTCTAGTTCTACATTTTAAAAATTAAGTTGATAACTATTTCTGTTTCTATTTTTGGTAAGAGACCGCAGATTGGAACCATTTTTCTAGGCGAATATTTGAATTGAACTTAGACTATTTTACAGCAGCAGAGTATTTTTTTTTCGCTACGAAAAATAAAACTACAATTACGCTTACCGAGGCAGTGTTCTCAAAAACCACCGTGTTATATAATTGGGAGATGTTTTGAAATAAAACCAGCAATATAAACCACTTATTATTAAAAATTTTGAGAACATCATAATTCCGTTGCTTTTAACTTAATGAGACTCAAAAATGTTATTATTTCTCTCTGGTTCTTCAAGGATGATATCGAATTGAAATGAGAACTCATTTACTCGAAAAATTCTTTATGTATAATATTGAAAAAAAGTTTAACCAAATGATAATTTCACTTTGAGCTTAAAGTAAATAAATAGAGCGGAAAAAAATCCTACTTTAAATACGTGTTTAAATCGTACAGAAAAAACTTTTGAGTATTTCACTATAATTATTTGATAGCTCGCACTTTCAAATGGTCATTACGCATTTTGAAATAATTATTAAATCCCAATGCGAGTCAAAAAGCTCGCTTAATACAAAATGTTCATTGTTATATCAAAAATAGCTGGCCAAGCTCATTTGGATGATCTAAAATAATGGCAACGAACATTTTTTTAATGGAGAATATTAAATAGAAAGCTTTTTGGAATATAAAATAAAAATATACAAAAAAAAACTTTTCATACAAAGTTTATACAGCGTAACCAAATTAGACTCTATAGTCCTATTGGAGGTTGTAATCTATCAATTCTTAATAAAATAAAAATCAATTTATATATTGGCAATACCATACAACTATGGTAAGAACTGGTTTGTTCCCTTAGCGAGAGAAAAATTGCAATAAAATGCATATGATAAAAGTTTCCCGAACATCCATGAAGTTTATTTATTGTTCCTTTTAAATAATTCATGCCAGTGTACAGATGCCACCAATATTATACGTCAATTGGATTAAAAACATACCTATTATTTCAAACCAGCGGTGGGCTGCCAGTACGTTAACAAGGGGTTTGCTTAATTTCAAAGCAATTCTCGGTGTTCTGCGAAAGGAGTGATTTTTTATCAATCCTATATAATTATATACAATACTTAAATAACGAATTGACTGTTACTTAATACACATACACAGTAAGTCAGAAATTGAAGTTATATACTTATTTGATCTGATAATATTGTTTTCTATTAAATTATCAAGGGGCTCGCCAGCCTTAATTCAATTAACAAGGGGATCGCGCGAGCTCTTCCGAGCTCCCTCTAGCCCATCCCTGAAACCACCGTTTGACAGCTAATATAAGGTTTCCAAAACCTTTTATATTTAAAAAATCGGAAAGAAAACAAAAGTTGCTGGCTGTTAGAGACTAGTCGCTAGTGCGTAAGGGGCCTTAATCTTAATTCAAGAAACCGTGGAAAGTAATTGGGAAACACTGATCTGGACTTGAATACTCTTGGCGAGCGGGCGAGGGTGCCAGTTTAATTAAATAATAAAACAATATATCTCTTGTGATACTTACTATAAGAATTCTAGTAATTAAATGTAAAACAATATGACATTATATAGATATTATAGCGAGATGCAGAGGACATAATTGCATTTGTGCGAAAGCTGCCAAATATCCATTGTTTTGGTGGCTTAGTATGAGATAAGCGGAACAATCGCACAATGGTTGCCTAAACGTCATTGAAACAAAAGACACAGTGAAATTATATTATATAACACAGTAACACGAAGTTAATAATAGTATTATACTGAAATTACTTGCAATTTAAGGACATTACTCGACCCGAATCCAATACTTGCCTGCGTAAGTAGTTATTTGAAATTACTTAAAAGTATTTGTGAAAAACAATTTTTCGAATATCGAATATTAAAGCCGAACAGTATTTAAACATTGATATGTACATTGTACGGATTTCATTTTGTAAATTGATTTTATTTAAAATTTCTGACCAAAGGTATTAATTGTTAGTATTTTAATATATACCAGCAAGTGTTTCTATTAAGTACTATGGTGTAATAGTTAACAAGATATTGTAATGTGACGCCAGAATTTTTTGTTGTTGTTAATCTAGTCTAGTTGTTCGAATACATATAAGTTTATTGGTTGATTATATGAACAAAATAATTTAAGAGCTAAATATATTCGGATATCAAATATTTAAATACTTCATTTTAATCCTTAGTAGTTATTATCTACAGCAAGGTTTCATAAACTTTTCTGCGATAAAACACTGTGCAAATCTATACATTTAAAATACTAAACACTAATCTTCCAATCTCAAGATCCCGAACAATTTTGCGATCCCGTAATTCCAGAATTGTGTTAGTACCAGTCCCGGAATTTTGGAATTTATTATAACATGTAAGGTAACTAAACTAGAACTAAAAAAATAAAATAAAAAGCTCAATTGGGCAGGAATACTGGCAGACGTGTGCTTTTCAGAGGATGGAGCTATAAAAAAAGGTCTCCGAGTTAAAAATAATTCTGGATTCTTATTATCAATTCCGAAATCCCGAAAGCTCGAATCTTGAAAAAAAAATCTGGATCAAAAAAACTCGATATCACTAGTTGTAATTAGAATTATTCCGAGGCATAGCAAAATGCACATTGCATTGTCCACCGAATTCATAGGATTATTCATTCTTGTTCATAATTGAATTGTTCAGGTGTTTATTTTTGTTTTTGTTTATCAGCACATATATGTAATGATTAAAAAAACAATTAATGAAACGGTTTTTCGAATTACAACAATGAAAAGTTTTTAATTAAAAAAATGGCGGATGTCGGTTTGTTAAGCACAACTATTCCCCACAACGCCGTGTTAATTTGCCATATTGTATAATGGCCTTTCCAGCAAAACAATGACCCAAACTGATTGCCGATTATTAATACTATTTGAAACAAAGCTTGCTAATCAAGTATCTATATTTATTGTATTATTGTTGTCGTGCATTGTTCGCTTTTCAGGGAATCGGGAGGGGGTGGGATGTATACAGAGTGTGCCACAAAGCGTCCGCGTTTATGCCATTAATAATAAAGCACCCGCTATCTGAACTTATTAAGTCGTAAAAGTGTCAGTGTATCGTGGTGCAGGAGTATTAAACTCGAGATTAGGAACCTTAATTACGTAAAACGAGTACGTCTAAAGTAAATGCCAATCGCGAAAATACACGGAAGGATGTATCATTTAATATATTTAGGGGCTTAAAAAATAGAAACAAAAAAAATAAGAAAATTTAAAATGAATTTATCGGAATTATGCATGCTCCTTACAGTCTTAAATCTTTTTTTTTTTTTTATTCCATGTCCGCTCCCAATATGGAGCATATGGACTCCTAATGGAGTTTATCTCAACAGATTTTTTTCTACGAGAACTGCTTGTTACTCAGTTGCTCAACCTCTCTTTTTCCAAAGAGAGTAGGAATAGAAGGAAAGGGCAAGGACAGGACTAGTGGTTAGCTAATCGCTCTCTATACGCCCCGTTCATAGGATAGGATGGGTAGGAGGGGGGAATTCAAGACATCACATACATCCATGCCTTTGAACAGAAATTCATAAATCAATTGAAAAATCAATTTATAAAACTGCCCGTACCGGGATTCGAACCCGTGCCCTCCGTAGCGGTAGCCAACGATGTTGACCACTCGACCACACAGGCGGCTTACCCAAATATAAATACGTAGAGTAAATTTTAGAAAAAGAAATATTGTAAAAGTTTTTATAAATGAAAATAGGTAATTATTTATGCCAGTTTTATATAAATGGAAACAGGTTGTACTTATTCAAGCTAGTGGCTGAATCTGCTGACTTAAATTCTTAGGATTGGACTCATCAAGACTTCCTATTCGGTCAATTTAATAAATCGATACCGTAATGGCAGATGTTAAGAATGATAAGTCATAACTTAGTCATTTAATTTAAAAGGTGTTAACTACCAATCCTCGGTGGAAAAACGTTATATTCATAAAAATAAAACACATTTTTTTTTTGTACTAATTCCAATTATTTTTTATAATAATCAGTTCAAAATGCTCACAACGAGCAAAACAGGTCGTAAAGATTTTTTATAAATTTTGGAAAAAGTGATTTATTTTTCAAATATAATTCTGTCGAACTTAGAATTAATACTATCAATTTTTTTTACACGTTAGTTCCGAAAACGTATCCCCCGTGAAAAAAAACAAACTGAGCGTACTTTACAATGGAAGCAGGTGTCGTTAAAATCGATACACCTTCAGTAAGATACCTCCCAAAACCGTCATTATCTAAAATAGGGTAAAATAATACTAAAAAAACCGATTAAAAGATTTGCGGCTCTTACTATCACGACCCCTTGTCGCGTAGTTAAAATTCAACAAAGCTGTATGAAATTTATACAGCCTATAAAGTTAAATGAGTCAGTTTCGAATACTATAAAAGAGCAGAGTATTGTATTAAAAGTGGAAATTGATTACGGGTAGCCACACTAAATTCGCACCGAACAATTAATAAAGACACTGAATAGAAAATGGGAAACTGTTTGGAACTTGTTTAAGACTTTAATACACTGGAACTGGATTTCGCCGGGGGGCGGGGGTGGAAAGACTTTGAACTTTTTCCTCAGCAATGAAAACTTTCAATGTCTAGTAATTTTCAGTGTTTGTCTTAAATTAGTTTTCATATATTGGTAATTTTAAATAAAGCTTCATTATCAGTTGGCAACTTAATCTGATCTTTATATTCTTAATACTTGTATAAAGTTCTTAAGATTTAAAATTGATTATCAAAATATTAAGTATTGGAAACTTTTGTTTGCTTAAAGTAAATATAAACCGAATGTGGCTTTTATGAGGACGTTTCGGGTCGGAAGTAGGTATTCTTATTTTAAAACAGTCTTTTAATGATTTTTTAACTATGTTCGCTCCCATTGTGAAGCATATGGCCTTCTAACGGTGGCATCTCAACAGATTTTTTTTGCGACAACTGTTTTGTTACTCGGTCTCTCAACCTCTCTTTTATTTTGAAGGAGAGTAGCAGGGATAAAAGGATAATGCTAAGACAGGACTAGTGGTTAACTAATCGCTCTCACTACGCCCAGTTGTTAAAGGATCAGAAATGGTGGGAAAGAATTATGGGACATCACAAAAACCCATGCCTTCGAACAGAAATCGATCAAAAAAAATGCTGTTCGTACTGGGACTCGAACCCGCTAAAATATGCTTTCAAACTTACTAATCAAAAAAATATATAATCATCAACAAGTGTTCATTAATTTTTAAACATTATTTATAAATGTTACCTATGTTATCAATGACTCCTCTGTTGCTGAACTTGTATCGTCAATTTAATCAAGTCTGGTTTATGCTTAGTTAACTTAGGATGAATACAAGTGTCTGAATTTTTTATAGTTAATATGCTTCTTTACTTAAAATAAATTTCACATGTGAAAATATTTGCTCACACTACGTAGAGCAAAACGTAGGCAAAATGACAAAGCGAATATTTTTCAAAGATGAAAGCTCCGAAGGAAAGATGATTATTTTTCGTTTTATGCGGGTCCCGTAAACTGCAGTGCTGCCTTTATTCTTAGACAGCATACTTTATTTGCGAAACTCAAGCAGACTCCTTGAAATTATCGAATAGGCCCATCAAACACCCGCAACCTAGGTCTCAAATCTAATGTGTAATTGAAAAATCAACATCTGATTATTATTAGCCATGTCAGGGCTTGAACTTGATTGTTGATCCATTAACCGCAAATTTTACCACAAGGTTTCAGACACTTATCTATTTAATAATGTAACTTTGTGGTTTCCAACCTTTATGTAACTGCACCTCCCTTTGAAGAAAAAAATATCTTCGCGCCTCACCATCCTTTATTTCATATAGTAATAAAGACACGTTTTAAAGGGTAAATATATATTTTGGACTGTTCGCGCCTCCCTTAGCAATAGTCCCCGCCTCCCAGGATGGAAATCGCTGATGTAACTAACTATGTAAACGTTGGGTCTATGGCACAATGATCAACGTAGTTGGATTCAATGCCTGACCTCACGGGTTCGAATCCTAGTACGAACGGTATTAATCGATTTCTGTTCAACGGCATGGATGATTGTAATGTCTAAAAAATTTCCCCTACATCCACCATTCGAATCCTAAAATAATGGTACACCCCGTAAGAGTGTGATTAGACAGCCACTATTTCTCTCCTAGGCCTATCTTACTTACCCTATTTAAAAAAAGAGAGGTTGAGTAACTGAGTAACAAACAGTTCCCGCAAAAAATGTGTGTTGAGATACTTCTTTTAAAATAACATATACTACAAAGAAAGAAATGTGTTGTTTTGTATTTGCGATTTTATGTGAATTTAGGAAAGAAAATGTATGTTATTAAATTTTATAACTTTTAATATAACTAATGTAGACAGAATGCTCAAGCTTTGCAGTCTAGTTGGACCAAATAAATGTATCAATATTTAACTTCAAGCGATATTATACTCTATGTAGAAGTTCCGCACGTCAAACTTTATTAAACATTAATACTCTATATTTGAGTTGACAATAGACAATTCTATTGAACGGACAATTAAATCAAAAATAGCTGGTTCTGCCATCTTGCTTATAAAGCGTGTTTCTATTGGTTCATTATTTTACACTCTGAGTATAATTGAAATATCACTTCAAAGATTAATATCTCAACGATAAATGTGTGACACACGGATAAATCATGATAAATATATAATTGTATAGTGATTTTAATATTTTAAATATGTACGAAATAATTAATCTGTATATAAACACGTTGTATGTATTTCAACCTATGATTTTCAGAATCTTACTCTGGAAACCTGTCACCGAGTATAATAAATACATTTTTTTTTTGTTAAAAATAAAGAGGAAAATACAGATGAAATAAAAAAAATGTTTACGCAATTTGTTATGCGAGGATAAATCCAAAAGAACGGGAAAACAAAAATGAATTAGCGAAATTGTAAAGGAAACAGGAAATTTTTAGTAAATGGTAATAGCACTATGATGAATGTTATTCCGGGAAAAAGACCAGCAAAGAAAATATACGTTGCCTTTAACAAAAAGGTTTTTATAAAACTACTAAAGTAATAGATAATTATATTTGAGATAAAGTTACATTCAGTTATTATGAAAAATATAGACTAAAAATGATATTTTAATTAAATTAAAACTCTACACTTTGGTAAATAAAAATAAAAGAATAAACCTTTCAGTAGAATAACCTTTATTTTTCTATTATAGATACAGTATTTTAAATGGATCCAGCGGTTAATTAGTATAAAAATATTTTTACGCCTGGAAGCATCACGTGTCACAGCTAGTATCTATGCTATATGAATTCTCTATGACATACTTGTAACAACAAACCTTTCAACGGACTAAACCAAAATCCAATTCCTTCTCCCCAGTTCAAATTGAGAGTTTAAATCGAAAAGCCGACAGCTTAGTAGAAACTCCTCAATACTCACATCGATATTATTTTGATTTAATAAGATTTGAGAGATTTATTATAAAATGTATACATTATTATTATGGAATAAAGTTGAAACAAAATTTAAATAATAATAAAGTGTTTTAGTAAAAATAATCTGTAACAATAGAATAATAAAGTAATCAATTTCGATGTTGAAAAAGTTCTATTAGTTTCATACAATAATCGATTATTAAAAAAAATATATTATATGTTTACATTTTAGTAAATTAGGTAATGTTTAAATAAACTTGAAATACTATTTTCATTGGTAGTCCGATGTCAAACTTCAAATCACAATACGGCCCATGTGCCGAAAATTTGCCCAGGCCCGTTCTAAATGATTGACAATTACGGTCGTCGCCAATATTACATTAGCAGGTACATTTTGGCAGACGAAACATCTCATATTACGTGAAACATAATCGGAGTTATATTAGTTATTACTGGTTTACTATTCAATATGGTGCAAGTCGACCAGTGGTGGTTAATTTGAAGCGTTATCTGTGATAATATCGTCGAATGTATTATACGTATATGAAAGTGTTTTAGTTTAAAACAGACTCTTGAAACAGTAACAAGAATAATTGGAACTAACAGTTAGAAGTGCGGAAATTTATAACGTTTATAACGATCACCATCACACAGTCTGTATGTATGAAATGCACATAGGTTAAAATTGTATTCGAGTTAACCCCCAGCCGTACATACGGTGACAAGTTTGTTTAAAATGACAGTTTGAGTTGTCACAAGCACTCTTATGCCTATTGTTTGAAATTTATAATTGAACCCGAGCAATAGTTGGTTCTAATTTCGTCTTGACAAAAAGCTACTTTATCTTCAGTACAGGGAGAATATAACAAATAGATATTAGAATACAGATAATAAAAAATCATTTTTCATGAAAAAGTCATATTTCTCGAAGATGTCACCATGTCAATCAAAACACTATTATCCAGGGGTGGGCTGGTAGGGGGCTCGGGGTTTACCTGAGCCCCTTGTTAAAATTCGGCGTGGTCGACGAGCCCCTTGTTAAGTTAAGAAAATCTTTCGTTTAAGATCAAATCAGCACTTTCTTAGCTGCAATTTCTTATAAATTGTAATACGAAACGAAGGACATTACTCCTTCATTTTTTTAATTGAAGGAGCAACAAAGACAATCAACGGGCCGCAAAAAGGCCAGCGAGCCACGTCATATACATCATCCATGGTATGAAGACATTAAGGCTGAGATTTACCGAGCCCCTTGTTAACATATTACCAGCCCACCGCTGCTATTATCTATAAAAAATAATGGGATCTGTAGTACTTATTATAAGTAAAACTTGAATAAAAAGGTCATAGACGTGTAAAAGTGTTTTTATGCATGCTTGCTCCCAATGTGGAGCATATGGTCTCCTAATGGAGGTATCTCAACACAAGTTTTTCTACGAGAACTGTTTGTTACTCAGTCGCTCAACCTTTCTTATTCAAAGTAAGTAGTAGGGATAGATGTATAAGGCTAGGACAAGACTAGCGGTTAACTAATCGCTCTCGCTATGTCTGGTTATTAAGGAATCGGAAGGATGGTAAGGAATTTTCAGACATCACAAAAACCCATGTCGTCAAACAGAAATCGATATATCGATCTAAAAATGCTGTTCGTACTCGGACCTTAACCCATGAAATCTGGCAAGGAAGCTCACAACGCTAACCGCTGCGCACATAGGACACGATAAGCTATTTTTAAAGAATTAAAATATATAATTTTTTTAAATTTTTTTAATAAAATAAAATGTCCGATTCCAATATTCAGCATATCGACTGTGAAAAGGAAAAAGGACGTAACCCAACGTTTTTTCAAAACAGGTTTTTTCCAATAATCACAATGTATCAAATTTGATTTACGTTCTATCAAAAGGATGCAAGCTGTAAATACCGAATTAGTATCTAAATTAATCTTTTAAGTTTGAAAAAGATGACCTTGTAAAAAATTAAAACCAAGGAAAAAGACTGAAATAAAAGTTTTTCCTTAACAACTTCTTTAATTGATATAAGGTTATGTCAATTAAACACCAGTTTCAAGTCTCCGTGCACTTCAAGGTTGTGTATAATTCATTTGCATATGTCCGAAAATCATCAAAACACGTTTTTAGCGCCTCCTGTAAAATTTGATATGTGTGGGTTACATCCTTTTTCCTTTCCAAAGTCGATATGGTATCATAATTAAGGTTTCTTAACACAAGTTTTTTTTCTGCGAGAAAAAAAATGAAGAACGTCAACCAACTTTTGTCAATCAAATTTCGGAAACATCTTATCGGCTTATGAACCGATAACAATTTCCGTGAATATTCATGCATCGTCTGTAGCGAGATAATCCACTCAGCTTTATGTTTCAAGGCATTGGGTAGTTATAAGTGGGGCTGTACAAATGAATTACGACCTCTAATGAAGTTTTGATCGGGAAACAGCGGTGGTAGCATTTGTTGCCTCCGAAACAACTCTGAAGTAGGTAGCCGTACCTATCCGGTGTACCCACTAGCCACGCGAAAACTTTCCGACGTTTGTTTCGTCATTACGGCGAAAGAAATTGAGATTTGTTTTCCGTACTACGATATTCAAGTATATTGTTCCTGTTTTGGAAAAAAAGTCGAAAATGTCGAGCTATGAAGTGTCTAACAACTAAAATCCATTATTGTTTATCATAACTTAATTTAAGAATACTCAATCAAGTTATTAGTAATGCGCATAGAACAGTTTTAAGGTTTTTGGAAATAAATTAAATCATTATCATACATCAATTATGATTAAATAACATTTTAAATAAGACATTCGGACCACTGTTTTATTTTTTATGGAATTCATATTAATTTTCTATGTAATTTACCTATCCAAACATAAGTATTAATATGTTATTAGCATTCCTCCATTTACAAGTTACGAATTACTTATCAATGTATACTTATGAAGAAGTACCGCACGATTGTTAGTCTGAAGATGTTTATCACAGACACGAAGCACGTGTCATAATTTTTAACTTAATCAGTGAAATAATAAAGTTATAAAACTTTATTTTAAATTAAGATGTTATCCATTTAAAGTATTTACGTGAAAGCTTTGAGAAAATACATTTTTTATATTTGGGGATGAATCACGTTCATTAAGAAAAACAAAATATTCATTTTTACTTATTTCCACTTTACATTTACCAAGATCAGGACCGGTTTCACTCATGGCAAGCATTATCACTTCTGATCTTGGTAAATAAAAGTGGGTAATAAGTACAAAGGAATATTGTATTTTTCTTGATACAATGCCTTTCCTCGAAGAATTGACATTGAAGACCCTAAAAGAAATCACGTTCAGTTAAAATAATAACGGTCGGGCTGTATATGCTGTTGGGCATGTGAATTTGGCTTTAGATGTTTTAAAAAACAATTTTAAACATTCATGAATTTGTGTGTTTTGTCAGACAATATAACTTGAAAATTATGATATAAATAACCCAAAACACGACTTTTTTACATAAAACTTTTTGCCAGAATGGGAACGATATAAAACATATCGCATAAACACGCAAGTTGACTAGAAGTTTTTAACTATTCAAAGCTATCTGCATGAAGGTGTATTCTACCTGAATGTGATTTGACGAATGAATATGAGCGATTAAAATTATACTATTTAATAAATGACGGCTGCTAATCACGATAAGCTCATTAAAGACGCCTTAGTTGTCGATGAGAATCCATAATCAAGAATACATAATGCCAGTCAAATATCAAACATCACGAAGCTGAGAAATTAGGTCGGCAGACGAGAATTAATACAATAATATGCATAGATACAGTGTACACAGCACAAAGGCGTGGAAATTGACAAATTTCCATACAAATTAACGCAGTTTCGGGGGGTACCTGTAAAACTAGGACGCGCACTGTATATTAATTACATCGGGAACTTTGTTTCAAGAATGGCAAAAGTTACTCTATGATGTTATTTTAATTACGTTTAGCGTAAAGATCAATATAATTAATTGTCTATTGGCAAATAGAAGCATTTATATTTGCTTGTGAGATTCTTTTATTTTTTTGATGTTATTTTAACAAAAATAAAACGAAATATAAAGTTATAATCAAATTATAAAATACTAATTTGTAATAATTCTTCTTTAATTTAATATGGCGAATGTAGTTGATACTACTGATGATGAGCAAAATCGGTCGTAATAATATTAAATAAAGGAAACTAATTAAATGGTCAGAATTTAAATCAATTTTTGGTCAGAATAAAAATGTTATACTGTCAGAATATTTAATAACAATTTTGGTTAGTAGGTTAGGTTAGGTTAGGTAAATTTCATTTAAATTAAGACTATTTATTCTGACCGATATATTATGACCATATAATATAAAATTCTGACCAACGTTATTTAAATTCTGACCAGAAAAATACGAGCCCTACATAAAAGCGGAATTAGTACATTTTTGAAAAAGATTATGACAGTAATAATCCCGGGATTGAGAATATTATAGAAAGTTAAGCGAGCTCTAAAAAAAATAAAAATAAGAAGCCTCGAAGTTTTGGTATATTTTGGGAATTCTGTAAATTCCTGTCTTTTTGAATTTTGTAAACTCTGAAAGAGCTAAAAAAAACTTTCACGCTGTTAATTTAGGGAGATCTGTAAATTCCTGGCAAAAAATCTAAATCCTAAATCCCAATTTATACACAATTTTATGTTGAATGTTCTATCTCGGGATTGGAAAATTTTCGGAAGAGATAGTTTTTCACCTCGCACACAGGCGCAGATATCCTCTAGCCGGCCCTGCACATGATATAAGTAGACCGTACGTTGAAAGATAAATGTAAAATTTGATTTCCTGCTTACTTAAGTGGCACCTAAATATTATATTCAATACAAATGAATATCAATTATAATGTAATTTACATGTATTATTTTATTCTAAACGGGGCAGTTTATCTTTTAATATAAAATTCATTCAATAATTGTTTTTCATATTATATTTCCATTGAGTATTGTTTCGCACAAGCCATTTCCACGGTGATTGTCAAAGACATACCTGTATCGGTGACAAACACTCGGCGTGTCTGTCTGCCCCATCAATTACCGAAGTAAGGCAATCACCGGAGAGGACATGGCGCGGATTGGTTGGCCTCCGGGGGCATGTACGACGAACGTATTACCCCTTCTAACATCCAATTACCGAGGCCGCTGGGACGATTTGTACTAAATGTGGAAAATGCCTAACGCAAACCAAGTCGACGCCAGAAGCTTTACGTCATTCCAGTAGACCTGCAGAGCTATTCTCAAGAGTGGCAGCAAACTATGTTGGTCCAATTAAAGACGATTACAAATGAAAGATTTCAACTGAAGGTACTTGGTGTAATTTAGATATTAAATTTGAATCCTTCAAATTATGTAGTACATTCACACGAGTTTTTTTTACTAACTGTATGGGTTTCGCCTTACGGCATCTTCAGGCGTTCACGGACGGACTTGAAGTGACGTTTAGAAAAAAAGTCTATCGTGTTTTATATAAGAAATAATCCATGTCGCAATCAATAGCTTTTAACTTAGTAATACATTTATTTCTTATATAAACACGATACATTTATTTTTTCCTAAGCGTCAGTTTAAGTCCATCCGTGCACTTGAATGCTTGAAGATGCCGAAAGGAAAAGCCCGGGTCGTGAGTGACAAAACTTGTGTGAATGTAATATTCGTAAGATTAAAATTTAATATTGTATGTTATGTTGTCAATTGTTATGACAACAGTAAAAAAGTTTACATAAAAACTAATATAATGATATACCTTAATATGGAACTAGCAACTACATACTGTCATGGCAAAGTATTAGAGATGCAGTTATTGTATTTTTCCAAGTTTCTTCTACGAAACTTTCAAATGCTACATTCGTTGACGTGGCAAAAGTTTAGAGCTGTAATTTGAATATTTACCAAGTTAGGAAAAGATTTGACTTCTTGTCGCATGACAATAAAACGCCAATAAAAGAAAAATAAATATGTTGGTATTCTAACTACACTTCTTTTGAAAGTTTAGTAACTTTAATTGTCTTGTAAAATAACTTTACCTAAAACTTAACATTTAACCCGGAAAATACTTATTTCAAAGCTTTGTTTTTGTTTTCGTGTAAATTGGTGTCAACAGCAGATATAAAATTTAGCTAACACAATACCGGTACTCTTGTTGTGGAACTAAATACTTTGCTATGTTTTCTTTATTGTAGGTCTTCCAAGTAATTGTCAGTCCAACCAATTAGTTAACGTTTTATTTTTCCCCGGAAGAGCTTATATTTTAAAACCAAATACTTCAAGAACACTTATTGAATTTGGATAAATTTGACAACATAGACAAAAAACAATATTATTGCCAATTTTTTATTTTTTATTTACGCTTGGTATTGCAATAAATAATAAATGCGTTCCACGTTGAAAATAAATATATATGTAAATACGTGATTGGATGTCCTACTATTGGATGAATGTTACAGAATAATTAATATAGTAATTCGAACAGAAAATTATGGTGAAGTCGTAATATGTTTTATTATAGCAATTTAAAAACCGATAAGTTTTTAAAAATCTTCACAAATATAGATAGTAGAAGTTTTGAAGTACGCGTAAAATTATACAGGTGATGTGAAATGATTTCACATTTTTCTCGTAAGCGCTGCTACTTGCAAAGCTTTAAGCCCATAGGAACAGTTGCTGCGAAGTATTCATTTTGCTGTGTGCAGCCGTGTTTTTATTTTGGTGAAATAGAAGCAGATAGAAGAAAATTCGTAAGTATCTACAATCTCGAGATAGTAAATGCTTGAATAGTAGATATGTATGAAAGCAATTGGCTTGTTCTACTGATAGGAGCTAACGTGTAGCTTCCCTTTCTACTATCGCACCAAATAACAAGAGGAGAGTACTATATTAACAAAGTAAGTTTAAAAAAATGCGCTAAAATGTTTCATAGTGGTTTGATGAGAACACCTTTAGAAAGATGAGCATTTTCTGTTTTTTTTAAAGTAACTGTGTGAACTATTTTAATTGTAATTTGTTTTGTTGAAATTCTTTAACTTTTCCTGTTCTAAGCTCAAGAAATGCGACCCCAATACCCACATTTTCTTAAATATCTATTTTAATATGGGTGATACAATGTTTATAATTAAGGTATTCTTATAACATAGTTTTTGAACCTTTTGTAGAAGAAAAAAAATATATTCGATCGCTGGTTCCGTCTCTATTAAATATCACAGAAAAGAAAAAATTCAACTAAATAAAAAAGATCCTCAAAGTAGAACAAAAAACGGATTGATGTATACGAAGTTAAAGATAATAATTTATATATCCTCAAATACTATTCTCAACAAAAAAACACAATATCTTACTTATATCGATGCCTCATTTTATATAAATACGCGATAACGCGATAAGCGGTCGCTCGTAAAATAGCATTTGCAATGATTGCTGGGCTAAGTCTCGTCAGTTGCGATTTCATATGTGTGCTGAGATGACGTCTTTTTTACGCGCAACTTAAAATATGATTATTTAATAAAAAAAACACGGATTTTTATAATGCAGAGAGATATTTTAAAGCCCTTAGACTATTTTTGTTTTTTGAATAAGGCCAATAATGAGGAAACCATTGTGGTCCCTAAACGACCCCCATCGGAAGATTGGTATTTTTATAGTCTCCGAGCCGCGAGTGTTAACATAATGTATCGGTGTTTAACTGAATTCATCTGTGTTTTGTATTGAATGACTTTTTGACAATACTTACGATAAAGAATATTAATACAACAAATTTCATTTGACAATGCGTTACAAAAAAGCAAAACATATTACAGATATTGAGGATGTGTTGATCTTCATATTTAGTTTCTGTCTTGAAAGTCGTACCATTAATCTGACAGTAGCTATTAAGAAAAAACCCTGTTTATATGGTAAGTATCTTGAAAACGTTAACTATATAATGACCATTATTTGAATATTCTTATGTTATATAAAAAAATCAACTAAGTATCTCACGAAAAAGTTTATTATTATTATAAAGTTCGTAGATTTTCTGGATTATTTTTAGATTATTATTCAGCATAATAAATCATATTGTTTGCATTGCTATGATAGCAATTAAGGATTAAAAAAAATAATCACAACAATGATTACGTGTTAGTTGGAATAATGATATGTATTTGGATAAAAAACTTTATTATAAAACTACTGTAGATCAAAATGCTTTGTTAATTTTAAACATAATATGAAAAGAAAGTGTTTTTCATTATATTAAAAAAACTGGATTGGGTTCACCATTTATAAGTCACCTTTATTGTCCCGTATCACAAGTTGTATTGTATTGTTGGGAAGGTACTTTCGTTCAATGTGGGATCACCCATGGGAATGAAACACCCTCGAAACACTTGATATCAAACTTTATTGACTAAAGGTCCCATCTATGCAAACTGGATAAATATCTTAACCAAAAAAACGTACACAAAATATTTTTTAAATACGTCATCTTTTGACAAAAGTATTCATAAATTATTAAACTGTTTATTGCGGATTAAAACTATCGTTATTTCTAGGAAAATTCTTAAATCAATGCTTATTTTTAAATATCATTGTAAAGCTTAAAAGTTTCAACCTAGAGATGAAAAATCAGTTTTAAGAACTAATATTGATTTTTTCTTATGCACTTAGGCTAGTTAACAAATAGGTTGAAATAAATAGTCATAATTAAATATTTAGAAAGGCCAGTATATAAAGCTGAGTAAAATATAAGTTTAAACATAGTTCTGACGATGGCGAAAGCCGAAATAGCTATCAAGTAATAATATACAAACTGTAGAACTAAATACGTTTATATGTTTACACTATTATAATGGATTTCTA
This sequence comes from Himalopsyche anomala, assembly GCA_031772345.1. Taxonomy (NCBI): domain Eukaryota; kingdom Metazoa; phylum Arthropoda; class Insecta; order Trichoptera; family Rhyacophilidae; genus Himalopsyche; species Himalopsyche anomala. The sequence goes on along the minus strand of CM062823.1, from coordinate 7,170,164 downwards.
CCAAGTAGATGCCAATTCAATCAGTATATTGAAAGGCAAAAAATATTGTTTAATTATATTATATTATTTTCTTGTATTAAACATTAGTATTTTTCTAGTCCCATTATTTTTTACTCTATTCTTATTTCGAAAAAGAGAGGTTAAGCAACTGCATAACAAATAGTTGTGGTAGAAAAACACCTGTGAAAAGTATCAATAAGCACATTAGGAGTGGACATGGGTAAAAAATAATAATTTTAATTGTAGCGATAGATGTCATATATTTGACAAGAATAGTATCGAAGAAAAAAGCTAAATACAATGTATTATAAACGTTGACGTATTTTTCTTTTTTGCAGATATTCGTATATATTATGTTAATATTGGCTAACAACATGATGGACGGCAGTCGTTTGCAATTACAGAATTTGTTTGCCCCACAGTTGCAGAGTGGCAATTTGCAATGTTTCAGAACAAACCAGGGCATCAACTGGGCCTCAGGGCTTTTCAAACTACAGCCAAGTCAAACTTTGATTTTATTATGTGTTTAGTGCCTACTTAATTCTGGCTAAAAGCCAATCTCGAAAACTTTATAACGTTATTAAATACACACAATTCGATAAAGTATTATATCACGGTTATTGTATGTATTATAATATTTATGCGTAATTTATCAGTCTGGTTAACTTTATTAAGTGAAAAACAATTTACACGTAAACGCTACATAGATAGATATATGGGACCTGAGATCATATTATATTTAAAGCTATAGCTGTAAGCCCGTTGACCTCAACGGGGGGATTTTTGTTGCATTTTTAAGTAGTCAGAAAATTTACAGGCGTCAAAAATAAATTACTAACCTATTTATTGAATAATCCAGAAATTCTGATAGTAAAAGAAATATATCTGGGGGCGTATATCGACAGCCCTGCCCTGCAGTATTTAAATTGTAAATTATTTATTTTTGGAATCATGTTCTAGTTTGCCAACAACTATTTTTCGTAATAGCAGAAATTTCGTAAGTTATTGAATTTTTGGAATAATGTTTAAGTTTGTTAACTATTTTTCGTAGTAACAAAAAAAGTCCTTGTAAATTACTTAATTTTTGAAATAATATTTAAGTTTGCTAACAACCATTTTTCGTAGAAGCAGAAATAGACCTCGTAAATTATTTAATTTTTGGAATAATGTTTAAGTTTACTAACAACCATTTTTCATAGTAGCAAAAATAGTCCTTGTAAATTACTTAATTTTTGGAATAATGTTTAAGTTTGCTAACAATTATTTTTCCTATTAGCAGAAATAGACCTCGTAAATTATTGAATTTTGGAATAATGTTTAAGTTTGCTAACAACCATTTTTCATAGTAGCAAAAATAGTCCTTGTAAATTACTTAATTTTTGGAATAATGTTTAAGTTTGCTAACAATTATTTTTCGTATTAGCAGAAATAGACCTCGTAAATTATTTAATTTTTGGAATAATGTTTAAGTTTGCTAACAACCATTTTTCATAGTAGCAAAAATAGTCCTTGTAAATTACTTAATTTTTGGAATAATGTTTAAGTTTGCTAACAATTATTTTTCCTATTAGCAGAAATAGACCTCGTAAATTATTGATTTTTTGAAATAATGTTTAAGTTTGCTAACAACCATTTTTCATAGTAGCAAAAATAGTCCTTGTAAATTACTCAATTTTTGGAATAATGTTTAAGTTTGCTAACAATTATTTTTCCTATTAGCAGAAATAGACCTCGTAAATTATTTAATTTTTGGAATAATGTTTAAGTTTGCTAACAACCATTTTTCATAGTAGCAAAAATAGTCCTTGTAAATTACTCAATTTTTCGAATAATGTTTAAGTTTGCTAACAATTATTTTTCCTATTAGCAGAAATAGACCTCGTAAATTATTTAATTTCTCGTAAGTTTGCTAACAATTATTTTTCCTATTTAGTAAATTATTTTATTTTTGGTATAATTTTTAAGTTTGCTAACAATTATTTTTCATAGTAGCAAAAATAGTCCTTGTAAATTACTTAATTTTTGGAATAATGTTTAAGTTTGCTAACAATTATTTTTCGTATTAGCAGAAATAGACCTCGTAAATTATTGAATTTTTGGAATAATGTTTAAGTTTGCTAACAACCATTTTTCATAGTAGCAAAAATAGTCCTTGTAAATTACTTAATTTTTGGAATAATGTTTAAGTTTGCTAAGAATTATTTTTCCTATTAGCAGAAATAGACCTCGTAAATTATTGAATTTTTGGAATAATGTTTAAGTTTGCTAACAACCATTTTTCATAGTAGCAAAAATAGTCCTTGTAAATTACTCAATTTTTGGAATAATGTTTAAGTTTGCTAACAATTATTTTTCGTATTAGCAGAAATAGACCTCGTAAATTATTGAATTTTTGGAATAATGTTTAAGTTTGCTAACAACCATTTTTCATAGTAGCAAAAATAGTCCTTGTAAATTACTTAATTTTTGGAATAATGTTTAAGTTTGCTAACAATTATTTTTCCTATTAGCAGAAATAGACCTCGTAAATTATTTAATTTTTGGAATAATGTTTAAATTTGCTAACAACCATTTTTCATAGTAGCAAAAATAGTCCTTGTAAATTACTTAATTTTTGGAATAATGTTTAAGTTTGCTAACAATTATTTTTCCTATTAGCAGAAATAGACCTCGTAAATTATTGATTTTTTGAAATAATGTTTAAGTTTGCTAACAACCATTTTTCATAGTAGCAAAAATAGTCCTTGTAAATTACTTAATTTTTGGAATAATGTTTAAGTTTGCTAACAATTATTTTTCCTATTAGCAGAAATAGACCTCGTAAATTATTGAATTTTTGGAATAATGTTTAAGTTTGCTAACAACCATTTTTCATAGTAGCAAAAATAGTCCTTGTAAATTACTTAATTTTTGGAATAATGTTTAAGTTTGCTAACAATTATTTTTCCTATTAGCAGAAATAGACCTCGTAAATTATTTAATTTCTCGTAAGTTTGCTAACAATTATTTTTCCTATTTAGTAAATTATTTTATTTTTGGTATAATTTTTAAGTTTGCTAACAATTATTTTTCATAGTAGCAAAAATAGTCCTCGTAAATTACTTAATTTTTGGAATAATGTTTAAGTTTGCTAACAATTATTTTTCCTATTAGCAGAAATAGACCTCGTAAATTATTTAATTTTTGGAATAATGTTTAAGTTTGCTAACAACCATTTTTCATAGTAGCAAAAATAGTCCTTGTAAATTACTTAATTTTTGGAATAATGTTTAAGTTTGCTAACAATTATTTTTCCTATTAGCAGAAATAGACCTCGTAAATTATTGAATTTTTTGAATAATGTTTAAGTTTGCTAACAACCATTTTTCATAGTAGCAAAAATAGTCCTTGTAAATTACTTAATTTTTGGAATAATGTTTAAGTTTGCTAACAATTATTTTTCCTATTAGTAGAAATAGACCTCGTAAATTATTTTATTTTTGGTATAATTTTTAAGTTTGCTAACAATTATTTTTCATAGTAGCAAAAATAGTCCTTGTAAATTACTTAATTTTTGGAATAATGTTTAAGTTTGCTTACAATTATTTTTCCTATTAGCAGAAATAGACCTCGTAAATTATTTAATTTCTCGTATAACAATTATTTTTCATAGTAGCAAAAATAGTCCTCGTAAATTACTTAATTTTTGGAATAATGTTTAAGTTTGCTAACAATTATTTTTCCTATTAGCAGAAATAGACCTCGTAAATTATTTAATTTTTGGAATAATGTTTAAGTTTGCTAACAACCATTTTTCATAGTAGCAAAAATAGTCCTTGTAAATTACTCAATTTTTGGAATAATGTTTAAGTTTGCTAACAATTATTTTTCCTATTAGCAGAAATAGACCTCGTAAATTATTGAATTTTTGGAATCATGTTTAAGTTTGCTAACAACCATTTTTCATAGTAGCAAAAATAGTCCTTGTAAATTACTCAATTTTTCGAATAATGTTTAAGTTTGCTAACAATTATTTTTCCTATTAGCAGAAATAGACCTCGTAAATTATTTAATTTCTCGTAAGTTTGCTAACAATTATTTTTCCTATTTAGTAAATTATTTTATTTTTGGTATAATTTTTAAGTTTGCTAACAATTATTTTTCATAGTAGCAAAAATAGTCCTTGTAAATTACTTAATTTTTGGAATAATGTTTAAGTTTGCTAACAATTATTTTTCGTATTAGCAGAAATAGACCTCGTAAATTATTGAATTTTTGGAATAATGTTTAAGTTTGCTAACAACCATTTTTCATAGTAGCAAAAATAGTCCTTGTAAATTACTTAATTTTTGGAATAATGTTTAAGTTTACTAACAATTATTTTTCCTATTAGCAGAAATAGACCTCGTAAATTATTTAATTTTTGGAATAATGTTTAAGTTTGCTAACAACCATTTTTCATAGTAGCAAAAATAGTCCTTGTTATTTACTTAATTTTTGGAATAATGTTTAAGTTTGCTAACAACTATTTTTCGTATTAGCAGAAATAGACCTCGTAAATTATTTAATATTTGGAATAATGTTTAAGCTTGCTAACAACCATTTTTCGTATATATATAAATAAATAGTTAATCAAATTATTATATATTAAATTATTATATTTAATTGAGCAGCCTTATATAGCCTCTCAAAACGCTGCAGAACGGTCAAATTCGTTTAGTGCAAGATTTCACCCACAGATGTCATTATTAGTTAACTAAAACTTTAAATAGAGTTTTTTTTTCGTAACCATCAACTGGACTTGTGGAGCAGTGGTTAGGTGTCCGAACGTCGCGCATGAAAATTGGGGCATGGTATCGAATCCCACAGCTTGACAGAATATTTTTTGAAAATTAATTGTTTTTACACATAATAAAATAAAAATGTCATGATTTCAAAAATTCACTCATGACGTCAGAGAAAAATGAAGAAATGAATTAATGACGACAGCGGGGCCGGCTGGGGGGGAGGGGGACCGTCTTTCTTGACGTCATCGAAAAGGCGAAATCGCGACCATAATATATAATATACAAACGAAAAAAGTATGTATTTAGTATGAATAAAAAAATGGTTGACAGCGGGGTTGGGGCGGAGGAGGGGGAGGGAAAATCGGGGACAATTTACAGACGGACGGACGGACGGACATTAACGACTATTAATATATAGATGATATCATTTAAATAGAGTTATTCATTTGTTTTGTTTTCTAAATTTTGACTTTTGTCAGTTTTAAAATCTTTTAAGTTATTGGATAATATTATGTATTATATTTTTTGTGCATTCTTTCTTCTTTGGCCATGTTCGCTCCTTATGTGGAGCATATGGCCGCCACGCGGCACCTCCATGTTTCACTGTCTCCCGCCAATTGCTTTGCTTCCTCCCATGACATGCCAGCATCCCTCAGTTCCGCCGAGTACATCCTGTGGATAGTACCCGACGGACGGAATCCCACCGGTCGAAAGAAGAGACAGGCAGGATTGAGGCTTTCCGAAAGCATCCGCAGCACGTGACTCAGCCAGTTCCAACGTCTCTCCATAACCACTGACGTGACGGGACGCTGTCTTGTACGCTCCCTTATCTCTGAATTTCTCACAAAATCAAACCACCTCACCCCCATTATCTAACGCAAGCATCTGTTCTCGAATCTCAGTATACGGTTTTTCTGAGTCTTCGTCAGGTGCCATGATTCGCAACCGCAAAGCAGTACTGGCAGAATGCAAGCGTTGAATAAGTGGCATTTGGTTTTAATCGAGTTTTTTGTGCATAGCGTTTTAAAACTCTCTATGTTTAGTGACAAAATTTATGCACTATATTATATTTAATTCTCTCGAAAATAAGGGATTCAGAATTGTTATGTATCACAATTACAACCTATTTCAATTAAAAAATATATCGAGCTGTGGACTGTTTTTACGTAGATTTTCCCGAACGCATTTCAAGTTAACACGTTTTTTTATACGGATAAAGCTATTTTATGATTTTGCATGAATTTTTTCCTTTTTTGATGCGGTTTCTATTTACGAAGGTGTGGAAAAAGTATATTAATTGTGTAAATCGGGGGATAAGTGTACGATAATAGCAGAGCAACTGAATCATCAAGAAATTATTAGTATTAAAAAAAGAAACTAAGTATATATGCTTATCCACCCTCAGACAGAGTCGTCAATGTGATTCTTAGTCAACATGTGCTTGTATAAAATTAATATATAATAAATTATTTTTTCTTACACTTCACGAAAACATATTTAATGATGGCCGAACCTTACATTGGTGTAGTTTGATATTTAGCGGAGAAACAATTGTAGTAGGTCGCAATATGTCACATAGCAAACTCTCGCGAAAGCCTTTCTCCCATCGATAAACCGCTTGGAGTGTGATCCAGCTGGATCCCTTAAACCGGCCCTGGATAAGGCGATCTAGCGCCGTTCATATAAATCCCCTACGAAATGGTATCGGCGCAGTTAAGCAGACGGATATATGCGCGGGGAGCCAGAGTTCGAATCCGCGTCGGGCAATGTTGAACGTAAATGGTAGTTTGGATGCAATGGGGCGTACTAAAAGCCACTGTAAACAGCGTCCGCCATTAGCGATTCAGTAAGTCGAAAGTAGTTGAAGTTACGGCGGCTATAAATTGTATTCAATTCAGTATTGAATCGTTGTGTTACCTAACTCTGAAAAATGATCCGAATAAGATTATGCTTTCCTGTCCTGGCACATGGCATTTAAGAATATCGTAGGTACTCTTTTTTATTGATTCTAATGGTCTGAAAAATCTAATACGTAGAACGCAACATCAACATCTTAAAAAAAAATCAATGGAAATTATTTTAATTGAAATTAAAAACAATTCAGTAAGCTGTCATTGTATTGTGTATTGAAGATTTCATTTCAATCAGAAATATGACTTCATTACCCACGGCTTAATTAAATTAAATTAATTATTTCCACAGTCAGACGAGTGTTAATTAATTACTAACACTCAGTCTGACAATTTTTTGATTCCGATTTCCAATTAAAGAGGATGAAAATAAAAAAATCATGGATTTTTTAAAATTACTTATTTTATACTTTGACGTTATTATACACACATACGATTTGAAAACAGTAAATTCCAAGATTCTTTGTTTTACATCCACAGATCCAAGGATTTAATTTATAAGTTAAGACAGGCAACTTAAGCTTTTGTGAAAGTATTGTTAGCAATTATGACAAAAGTAAACATGTTTATAAATTAAGCAGCTAGGCAGGATATAAAGTTTATTATCCACGCAGAAAACGATGGTAACTGTGGATATGCGTATAATTGGTTGGTATAATATAATATTTGTTATTGATACCAAGTCACAATTATATCGTAGATACTTTGGAAACAGTATAAAGATAACGAAATTTATTGATAGCTTTCTTGTCAAATAAACATTATTTATTAAAAACCTAATAAAACAGAATTGATTGAGAAATGAGAAATGAAAAGTTTGAAAAACTTTTAGTTAAATTATATGAATGGAAATAAAATACGATTAAGATAATCTGATGACAAATATATGAAATCGATCGTATTGTGGTTAATACCATTAAACGTAGATTCAGAAGTCACCAAGCTGTAGATATCTCACGTGTTATAACAGAGTTAGTAATACCACCATTAAATCTGCCACGTATATGGTTTTAAAAAACATATTATACAATCCCCCTTACAGCACGATTATCAAGAGCGTGATATCGGAAACTGTATTATAAAGAAAACCAAACAAATTATTAAAAGAAATAAGATAGTGTTTTTTGCGGGAATCGCAAAATAATTAAAACAGTAAATGTTCACAGGTAACAGGGAAACTGTATTTAGGAGGGGTGACTAAACAAAGGTTGTCAGGTTTGTTAACTAAAATTTGTTTGTTAAATTCCAATACAAAGTGAAATGATGGTATTTTTGATTAAAAATTGATAGGTGCCATTGAATAGTATTTTTTTAATTATTCGGGAAATTTTGTCGTCGAAAATTTGATAACAGTAAAGTTTGTTTAAAATTAAAACAATACTACACGCTGTGAATGGAAAATATTAAAGTGAAAATGAACAATAAACGGCGTTATACATTTTCAATGAAAATTGATAGTACCGTCGTAAAATATACATACATTAAAATGAAAGTCTATGAGTAAATTAAACTGAAATGTTAATATCACAGTAAACATTTTAATTAAGTTATCAAAGAATAATGAACAATATAAAATAACAAAAGACCGAGTGGATTTTCAGTTACGTATGTAAATTTATTCTAACCAAATTCTGTATGGCAATTTTTATTTATTTGGGGTTAACTATATGCCGTGTAGAAGTGTTGTGAATGAATATTATTTTCCTTTGCGATGCATAAGACGATCTTTCAAAATAAAAAGACACTAAAAAGATATGGGGGATAGATAAGAATGGCTGACGAGCTTGGGGAACTTCTTTTACAGTCAGGGGTGGTAAATAAAACTTTAAATCTTTATATATAAATATAATACAAACTATATTTTTGTCCTGCATGTATGTGATGTGTAAAGTATGTATAATACAGCACACAGATAGAAACACTCTATTAATGTCTGCGTATCGTGTGTATCAAGCGGAATAAGCAAACATAAGTTTGGCCATATTACTAACAATATTTTAATATTTACTGCAAAAACGATTAAATAATTATAATAAATGGACGATATACCGTTCGATTTTAATGCTAATTATTTTAACAAAAATTCTTGTAGACATTTAATTTTGCACTATCAAAAAAGGTCACAAGCAATAATACCTCTGCTGCGCGCGACTGCGGCCGCGCAGCAGTTTTAAAACTCCCGTGCACACATTCCGTGTTGGCGCGCACTTCAAAAACAATTATTATTATTTTTTTATATTGGAATAATTAAAATAGTCCGAAACGAATTAGAAATTGAAAATTTTAAAATTTTACAAGAATTAAGTAATTATCTATTTTTGGAACAAGAAATTGGCTCAAATGGAGTATATGACATAAGGATTCTTTTTAAGGTACGACGTATAAATTTATAAAATATGTTAATAACTTTATTACGACTGATTGTTTGTTACATTCTGCTTATTTTCGTAAATGTGTTCTGTTATTTCTTATATTTTATTTAATACACTCATAATATTCTATCCCATAATGTCTTATTAATAAATTATCAAGTGATAATATTTCTTATTATACAAATCAAAACGAAAAAAAATCACTATTCTATATCTCATATATGACTAATTTTGCAACGCATTTATTGAATTGGTAAACGTCTAAGAGAAAACATTTGTCACAATCAAAGGTAGTTTTATTGAGTTTTCAAACTAAAAGAACATATCATTTTTTACTTATGTTTATGTATCCATAATAAGAAGAGGTCTTTAGATTTTTGTAGCCAATTTCTATCCATTTAGCATATTTTTTCATTGCACGTGTAGACTAACTAAATATGGTCAAATATATCAGTCAAAAGCTTTATGAAAGGAAAAAATATTAAAAAAACATCTTCACAAGATATAATTTCCTTTATTTTTATTACCGCTTAGAATTTGGGAAAATTCCGTGATATCTAAAATAAAATACGAAATCCGAATTAATTTAATAAAAAAATATTATTCCATTGTTTATGTTACGAAATGTGACAAATCAACAGTATAGTATATGGGTGGGGAACCGTTTCTTATCTAAAAGCCGCATTCATTTTTCTGATTCGACATAAGGTGATTTTTTTAGGTCTTCTTAAGATTTTGGCATCGAAAGAGTTTACGGATTCTTCTAGGAATTTTTAAATCCAAAATCTCAGGAATTTATACAAAAATTTACAGAATTAGCCTGAAGGCCGAACCAGAGTAGCCAAAAGGTCACAGGTTCCCCACGCCTGGCATAGTAAGTAGTCAGTAACAAATTTAACATTATTTTTTGTAATATTAATGACATAAATTTTCCGAGGTTTTCACAGAAATTTTCGTAGTTGTTATGTGTATTAGTGTATTATTGACATACAAAATAATAACCACTGCCATTTTTAAAAGATACATATTACCACTTTTTAGAATGAGCTTTAGCCATCTGATACTTCTAAAACTGGTTAACGGAATTGATTTTAGGTTACCACTTACCAGTAATGGTAAATGGGTTACTGATGAAACTTGATGTCAGGTTTATGGCACAGTGGTGAATGTTGTTGGCTTGCACGGGTTCAAATCCCAGTATGAGCAGCATTTTCTTCTGTTTGAAATCATAGATATTGGTGACGTCTAAAAATCCCCTTCTCATAATTCCAATCCTAAATATACGCGGCGCAGCTACACTGATTAGCTAACGCCCAAAAAGTAATCCTGTCCTACCGTGTATATCTCATACTCTCTTCGAAACAAAATCACTAATTAAGTATCAAGTAGTTATACTAGAAAGAAATTCCGTTTAGATACCTCCATTTGGAAGCCATATGATCCACATAAGTTTAAAAAAAATGATACTACCGCAACCCTTGTGGTTGATGATGAAAAATGATCTCAGGATTGATCTAGATATCTAACGAATGACTTTCAAATAAAACAAATGCGATATAAGCTTTACTAACCTATAAAAAATACCAGCATTACCAATTGCGTGAGTGAATGATATTAATTCGGCGCGAAGTCTCGATGCAATAACCCTGCTCCGGGGAACTTTATTCGGTCGTAAAAGAAGCAGTGATTTGCAAATGTGTTTGCTCACTCTGAGCTTCTTCATATTGAGCAGCTTTTCTTCAGAGATAACATGGATAACACCACCTAGGCTGGACCCATTGCTCGAGCGGAGGGTGAATAAAAAATTCAAAATTATCCAATCTTAAATGGTCGTACAGGAATAAACTTTGATAATCGCCTTTATTTCAGATCGTTCACTTTTATATAAATACAGAAACATTGGTTTTGTTGAAATCTGCAGATATTTTTTTAGCCTTTGTCTTTTTAAGCCATGTCCGCTCCCAATGTGAAGCATATGGACTTCTAATGGAGTTTGTCTCAACAGATGTGTTTCTACGAGAACTGCTTATTACTCAGTTGCTCAACCTCTCTTTTACTAAAGAGAGTAGAAATAAAAGGATAGAGCTAGGACAGGACTAGTGGTTAGATAATCGCTCTCGATACGCCCCTTTCATAAGATAGGATGAGTGGGAGGGGGGAATTCAAGACATCACATACATCCATGCCTTTGAACAGAAATTCATAAATCGATTGAAAAATCAATTTATAAAACTGTCCGGACCGGGATTCAAATCTGGGACCTCCGTAACCGAAGCCAACGACGTTGACCACTCGACCACACAGGCTTTGTCTACTTCCAATAATTTATGAACTGCTGAGGAAAATTTGTACGAAACTTAATGCATGTATATCTGATATGGTAAGTTTGTAAAAGATTTTAAAAGTAAATACTCTACTTACGCTCTGTTTTTAACTGTGTAATAAGTAGGGCTTGCATTACCAGTTTACCGGTTTATCGTCAAAAACACACCATCGGTAATTACCGGTTAATTGGAAAAATTACATTAGTTTCATTTTTTCGACGCAACATTAAAACACAGATTGTTACAGTTCATACTGGTGTCAACTGTCATCACCATAGCAGTAACCGTAAGAACTCTGCAACTGATCCTACATACTTGTTTTAGGACTGAGGACGAAGTATATATTAAAAACATACGCTTAGAATTTCGACTGAAGGTGCTTGATGGAAATTTAACGTTAAATTAGAAATATTTTCATAATGTACGTTCCCACAAAAATCTTGGTCGAACACGACCCGGGTTTCGCCTCGTTCGAGTGCATTCGCGCACTGAGTAACACCGGAAGATGCCGAGAGGCGAAACCCGGGACGTGTTCGAGCAAGATTTTTGTGGGAACGTACATTATGAAAATAATTCCAAAAACATACGTATTTTGATAAATATTTTTTATGGCTTACTTATATTGAATTCTTGTATATTTGCAAAAAACAAATTTGTAAATATGTATTGATGCTATAATCTTTTTTTTCATAAACTCAATAAAAACATTAAATTGTAATATTATTTAATTTAATTTTAATTACAAACTTATATTAAGTATATACAAAGTACATACATCAATAAGTTAATGGATAAACTAAAAAGTTGATTAATAAAAACACAATATTCCTTTGTACTTCATTCCACTTTATTTAATATGTCAGGACCGGTTTCGCTCATTACGAGCATCGTCAGTTGACGATGCTCGTGTGTTTTTATTAATATAATGCCTTTCCACCAAGTATTGACAGTGAACACCCTAAGAGTAATAAGTTGATAGTATTAACTCTTCATAGACAGGTAAACCAAATACTATACAGTCGTAATTCAAATTAACCAATCTCAATGTGGCACATACATAAGTGATTATTTGATCTCCCATCACTATACCTCAGTAAAAACAAAAAAGACAGCATATAAAATATATGACATTATTCACCTGAAACGTATTTGAAATTGCTTAGGTTTCAATCTAGGATACGGTTTTAGTAAAGGTAGCCACATACAGTAATAATTTAGTCATATAATCTACATACGTCTATTTTTTTCATTTACCGGTAAATAACCGGTAAACCGGTAATGAGAAAAAATATTTACCGTTTACCGGTAATTGAAAATTGACGGTACATTGCAAGCCCTAGTAATAATTTATGAAATTATGATAGACATCTGAGTATGCATGAGTTGAAGCTTTTGAAAAGTCAATTTATAGTCTATTTAAGATTTGAAACCTTGATTTTGAAACGGATATAAAGAAACCTCATTCAGTTAGGTCGATCTAAATCAGTGGTTCTTAACGGGAGCGGTACCGCCTCGCTGAGAAGCGTTTTCAATTTTTGAGAATTTGGGGAATGCTGTAGGATTACGAGGGGGCGATTGAGGATTTCAAATTCGTGAGCTAAAAAAAAAACGAGTTTCGGATGTATTTTTGGGAAAACGTATAAGGAATTGAGGATTTCAAATTCCTCGATGAGGAGAGGGGAGGAAGGGGGGGAGGGGTTAGACAATTTTAGATAATTTATTTTTGCAAAAGGGGGCGATTCTTTCAATACGGTTAAGAAACACTGATCTAAATCATTATTATTGTAAAAAAGACAAATTTTATACTTGGATATAAACAGAGTTATTTGAAAACTAAGATTATTTTACGGCCAATACGTTAACAAAGAACTAGGTTGTTAATTAAAATGGAAATAAGTACAAATATGTCCTTAATATATTGTCTTATATATATATATTGTCTTTCCACCAAGTATTGACAGTGAAAATTCTCAAAGTAAAAAAAACTTAAATCAATAAATAAAATTCCTTAATTAAATATATATGTATAAAACAATATTTAAACTAAATATAATTGTGTCCCTGTAAATTTTTTCTGTTGATTATTCGGACTTTCTGTATCACGTCAGATTAATTGAAGTTCTACAGTAATAACTAAAACAAAAAATAAAATAAAAAGTAAAATTTACCAAGAAAGAGTTTTCCGCGTAGGAAATCTTTAAGAAACCAACTGGTCCGATTATGTACTCTCTACAAGAGCGAATGGAACCTTTAATAAGAGAAGCCCTTCACATAGTACAAGCCCTGATTGATTGAAGAAATAAATAAGCCACACAATACAGACTCTGACCTGGAATTCAAAATACATATGTGTTGATAACACAAAGAGAATAGAATTCAAGTAAAAAAAATATATTATCGACTAAAACCGCTGTAGATTCACTGTAAAGATTTTTTAGATGATATAGTGTAATACGGAAAAGTAAGCTAAATATATATAGAGATATAAATTATAAATATTGGTTCCTGTAAATCCTAGGTGGAATGCTATTAATCAGCACTACGACGATATAATATATTGTATCTTTTATACACACATCTGTTTACTTTGCATTGCAAGTCGGTAAGTGTTAATGTATTTTGTATCATTTATCCGTACCGCTGATAAAAAAACGAATGGTAATTTTTAAATGCTCCTGGGGTGTATGTCTAATATGTGGTGCAGTGGTTAATATTGTTAATTTCCGTGACGGGTGTCAAAAGCTCAAGTAATACTGTTTTTTTAAATTGATTTACCGGTTTCTGTACAGAGGTGTTTGTGATCTTTCTTCAAAACTTTCCAATCCGGAGCGAAAACGATTAGCTAACCACAAGTTCCGTCTTATTCATATTCTTTAAATCGTTACTTTTTTTTTGAAAAAAAGAGGTTAATCAACTGAGTATCAAGAAGTTCTTATAGAAAAAACTTTTGTTGAGATACCTCCATTAGGAAGTTATATGCTCCACATTGGAAATGGATAGATTAAAAAAAATCACATTCCAATTATCATACCCATACATTATTGCAAAGACTTGATTAAATAACATAATAAAAAACTTACCCATAATAAAAAAAACACATTTTACAAAATGATTTTGGTTCCAAATTTAATGTTTCCAATCGAACTAACTAACTAATAAAAATATGTCAGTAAAATGTCAATATTTTTTTTTTGAAATGGATAATTGAAAAAATTCTAATGTGGTCATTATTTAGTTTGTTGAATCACCGCTACATAAATACCTTACAAACTACCCTTATAATAATTATTCTCGTATGGTTTGAATAATTGCCTCCGGTCCCTTCTATTAGTTACCCTATCACTGTAGATGAAAAATAGACAAGATTGCGGAAATGCGGGTTGTACAGAGTTATATAAAAGATTTCTCTTTATTTTATCTATGCCCGTAAATCTAGCATAATATCTTTTTTGAAAATAGAATTATTCAAAACAAAATCAAATTGCTTGATTTAAAATAAAGTGACAGGGGAGATTGAAAGAAACAATATATTTTTATACAATTGGGTCATTGACATAAGGGAATATTTAATATTACGAAGGAAGGCATTAAAAAGGCAAACGATCTCCACGCAATCTCAATAAACGAAAATCTAGGGCTACCCATCATTAATATATAAAATATCTGTTTTTAAAATACTTTTATATATATTTTTAATATGTACTACTTTTTTTAAAACGGGACTTTAAATATTACATGCGAATAGCGTTGCATAGAAAACGAGGATTTAGGTCAAGTAAAAACGAGGTTTTATTTAATGTCCGAATATCATGTGTCGTTCTTTTTTATATTACACAAAATGCGTAATTTTTTTTACCATGTCCGCTCCCATTGTGGAGCATATGGACTCCTAATGGGGTTTATCTCAACAGAAGTGTTTCTACGAGAACTGCTTGTTACTCAGTTGCTCAACCTCTCTTTTTCCAAAGAGAGTAGGAATGGAAGAATAGAGCTAGGACAGGACTAGTGGTTAGCTAGTCGCTCTCCATACGCCCCGTTCATAGGATAGGATGGGAGGAGGGAATTCACGACATCACATACATTCATGCCTTCGAACAGAAATTCATAAATCGATTGAAAAATCAATTTATAAAACTGTCCGTACTGGGATTCGAACCCGTGACCTCCGTAACCGAAGCCAACGACGTTGACCACTCGACCACAAAGGCGGCAAATGTACTACTATTTGAATTAAATAAAATGGTTTTTATTGTTTTCTCATGATATAATAACAAGCAATATCAGTCGACTACTATTAATAATTTTTTCTACTAGTTGCTCCTAGAAAAATGTGGTCACCTCTGATTTATGATTTAGATAAATACTAACTTAATATTAATCATTTATAATTTATTTAAATAACTGATATGTCTTTATCGTTAATTATGTATCGTTGAGTAAAAACAGTTATCGTGAGTTTTTCACTCATCCACTGGTTTGGGCGAAGAAAAACTTACCATTCAAATTAATAAACTTATGAATGATAAATTCCAAATAAAGTCCAATATAAGTGGGCGATACCCATTTTCATGCAAAAAAATAAAAAGAAGAATTTACTGCCAAACAGGTCTTTACTGATGTCAAAGAATTATGAAAATTGAAATATATCGATGAGTTCTGATCTTCATAAATCACCGCCCATCCTTAGTTAGATAGTTATAGCATTATAAGAAATGCTTTTTATTAAATAAGTTTTTATGATATGCTTCTCAAGGAAATAAAGCACTTGATAAACCTATACGCGATTGAAATAAAATATTATATACACATTTTATGTTTAGTAAAATAACCATTGAAGCATCAATACTATTGGGCAATTGATAATAATGTAATATTTATAAGGCAGAAAAAATTGTCCGTTTTATTTGAGTTCTGACCGAAAGAATTAGTGACTTGAGGGGCAGTACATTAATGTACGTAATTTCAGTAAATGTTGACACAATTTACGGAGCATAACACAAAAGATATTTCCCATAAAGATGCTCGTAAAAATTACAACCTATTAAGTCACCCAAACTCGTTTATATAGGGTGATCACAAGTCTACAAATTATCATAACTCTCTTTGGCTGAGGAATGACTTTATGTAAAATAATTTCAAACGATAATCTTGAATAAAAGTCAACATTTGTTTTTGCAAAAGATGGTTTATCTTGAAACATTGATTAAAGTTTTGTTTGCATGCAGTAATATTGTTAACATGTTGTGCTAATCAATCTTTTTCCTAGATAGATGGACATATTCACCGATGAGGTTCGTGTATTATTTTTTTCTCTTTTTTTTCTAATGTATACATCTTTAAAATACGATACCATTGACATCGGTTTAAATTTTGTGATAAATAAATAAATGAATTTTTGTTATTATTTTAATTCAAAAAACTTGTGTATATGGATATAATATTAGTAAATAAATAAGTGAAACAGTTTTCAATAAATTAATGTTTTATGGAAGGTAAATTAAATGTGACACATAATATAAATTGACAAATTGTGAACGTTCTATAACAATAAAAGAATTGTATTTTCAGTAGAATTGACGGTTAAAATTCAATTTGTATTAGTTAATAAACTACAATTAATAGTTTTGTCATTCAATTTGTTGTATTTTAGAAATAAATATTTGTTTCTCTTATTTCATATGCATACTCCGAATGTGAGAATTGTAATATAAATCTTGTATAAACAAATATTTTGATTATAAATATTAATTTTAGCACCTTATTTGCTTAAATTACTGCTTACACGAAGCATATCAAAATAAAATAAAATAATGAACTGTATACAATTAATTTTAAAATACAGTCGTTAAATATAAATAATATATTTTTGATTCCCGATTGGGTAAAAACTATAAATTTATTTATATCGAGAGACGGAAATGCTTTTGAAATACAATATTTCGCAATTTTATTTTTTATACAAACGAATTGAACAAGCGAAAATATTTGGCACTGAAATAAGTATTAGTTATATCGTCCACATGACTATTGTTCAAAGTTCACCATTAACTAAAGGTGGCATGTAAAGCCAAGCCGTAAAATCCCTTGTTAAATTATTCGTCTGTTGGGGCGGTATAGAATATAATACACATATGTATATGCTTAGTGCTTACCTATGCAGGAAGACACTTTTGGGCTTAACAGAACATTGTATGAAAATAAAAAAGGAATGTATTTAAAAAACGATACAATAGAAAACAATAAAGATTAATATTAATAAAAAACCCACTAATTGTGTAAAAAACTTGTGATTTCTCTGCAAAATTTTCATTGGAATTTTAAAGACAGTGTCAACTTTTAATGTATTAAATGATTTCATGAAAATTTGAGACATTAAAAGATCTATGCATATCTCCAGATATGGAATAAATTTTCTTTTAAATAAGTTTATATTAGAAGGTTGGGATCAAACACGTCCAAATCCAGTTTTGAGAGAAAATCAGATATCAATATATTGAAATACTGATTTAAAAGAACAGAATTTAATTTTAAACTTCACTAAAAACCTCGTAGTTTTCATGCAATTAAAGGTCAAAATATGTTAAAAAAAGTGTGTTTTTCTCTGTTCAGGGAAATGTGGATATGGTTAATTTTATATCCCAAACTCTTCAATTAAACGAGAATATTTTGTTGTCTTACATCTTAATTATATGATGACGTGATGCGAAAAACCATGTCAATAATACTTGATTATGCTTGTCAATCTAATGTTAATCAAACCCACGATGGTCCGTTAATTCAAAAGATCAGTAGTATTTTTATAATAGAGAAAATACTTTTTGGTTGGCTGCGTTCTTTATGGATGGAAAATATTGAGTCGAAAATAATATATCATCCTTATCGAGGAAAATTATATCTAGGAGGTGGATTGTAAAAAGGGCAACATTTATGTTATAATCATGGTGTGCATAACAACATTCTTGTCCCAACGTAAATCACTTGAACTATGTTGCTTCATCATATCCTCGGTCAAGGTTTCATATATTGTAAGTAAAAACAATATTAAATAGTGAGTTTTCTTTGATGTCATTATTGATAATAAAACACGAGGTAATACATTAATTTGATTTATTAAAAAAAATATATTTAATCATCAACGAGAAGCGTTTATTTTTTAAATAATTTTATCAATGAAAAATTAAATTAAAATATATATAAGGTATTACAGATAATTGCAATGCTCATTCGCTCAAAATGAGGATTATTAACTGAACTGACATCAGTTAATAATGCTCTTCATGAGCAAAACCGGTCCCAATCCTTATACAGAAAAACGGAATTAGTACAAACTAGTATATTTTTTTTTAATATAATGCCTTTCCATCTTTTTTATTCAATAAAATAATTGAGAGTGAACTCTCTAAAAGCACCAAATATTTTTAAATAAGAAAATCATACATGATCAACCATAGGAAAAGAGACATCACAAACATCCACGCCTAAGATCTCGGTTTTTAATTAAATTTTAATTCCTAACATCTAAATTTCTATACCGACCTTACTAGTTATTGAATTTAGGCCGGTCTAATCGCAAGATGAAAGCTTTAACAAACTAGAACAAAAAAGTACACAAAATTATCGAACACTGAGGTTTTTGCTGTGAGTATGAAGAAGAAATGGCTAGTCAATTGTTTAAGGTCATAAGTATACTGAAAACAATACATATTATTACTATTGGTATGAAATTAAGTTAAAGTAAGCGATTTTCATACAGTGATTGACTTTTTGTAATATGTTTTATTAAACAAATAATTTTTGACAACATTTGACGTTAAGAGCCCTAAATAGCTTTTCAAAACGTTTTTTAATTATCAATTGTCACGACAAAAAGTGTCAGAGCTCAATTTTTTTTTGTTGCCTATCGATTTATTACAAAAGTAAGCCACTTCTTGTTTTATTCAAATTTAATGGCAAGATTAATGATTAAGCATCTAAAGTTATGGATAAGATTGGTGGTGTGAGGTCTCGGATAAAATCGGTAATCGCGCTGTAAGAAGAATTCCTCTCAAAATGTATTCAGCGTTCAACGAATGAAGATTTACATATTTTTGTGGCTCCCTTAGCTATTAAATTAATGACGGACGCGGAATACCGTAATAATAATAATTTTAATGACGCGTCTCACCCCTTACATAATAATTAATATATACTTTTTGCAGTATTCAAGTCACGTTGCAACAGAGACTGAAGCATGAAAGAAACATGGTCAGTTAATTTTTATTTTTTAATAATTACTATTGTTGTTTTTTTTACAGAACAGCTCTTGTTTTTTTTTTGATTCATTGTTAATATTCTGGGCTCGGACGCTTGAAACCTAAGCTTAAATTTTTCAAGGGGTAAATAAAAAATGTAAAATGATTAAAATACCAATAATACACAAAATAAGCTCTGTTCCTTGGATTTTATATACAAAAGTCAAAAGTCGACTCTTCGACTTTGCATATTATCAAGGGTTGTTACTAAGTTTTATAAATTGAGTAAATATATCAAATATTATTGACTAAAGTTTCAAAATCTGATGTCTCAAAATTCCCTCTAACCTTTCTAATTGTAAATTGATGGGGCGTGTCGAGATATTAGCTAACCACTAGTCCTGTCCTAGCCCCCTATAATTTATATCCTTACTAATAGACTAACAATCTGTTATTAAAAGAAAACTTCTGTTGTGATATCTCCATTAACAGAGCATATGATTCATCAAATGTGTAAAGGCGAATGTTAATTTTAGTAAAATGACTGAACAAATTGGATTTACGTTACGATAAAACGTGATTTCTTGCTAAGTTAAATTAGAGTTCTCTGTATTGATAAGTTATTTTTACCACATATAGTTGGTTTTCCTCTTTGACGAATACATATGTAATAAACTAAATTTTTTGTCTCATAAGAGAGTTTAGCGACATTTTCAAAAACGTAAATTGCATTATTTGCGTCAACTCACTTTCATCCTTGTGAAATATGTTTGAGATTTAAAATTTTATGCAGTGTATTAAAATTTTACACATTTATGAAACCGGTGTATTATGAATAAACAAATGATCCGATTGGCTACTTTTCTACCACCGTATTACTTGAAAAGTGTTCTATCACTCCTTGTCTCATATTTTTTGACATATTGTATGTAATCTAAATTCAAAGCGCTTTACACATAAATCCATTAAAGTGTAACGTGGCCGATAGGTTTGAATGCGGAAACTGATCTTTATCAGATGAGAATTTTGTGTAATATAATATTTCAAACATGGAGCATTTGTACTTATAAGGATTTTGATGGCGGCTGTAAAATATTCTACCATTTTATAGAATATTAATATACCTAAATGTGTAATATAATAATTTTCTATAATGAATATTTTGTTTGTGATCTAAATCTTTATTTTATGCCATGATATTAGCTGAATAATAATTCTTATGCTACTTCCATGTATGAATAGTGTACATTAAATAAATTATTTTTGATAATCATACATTGATATTATAAAATACGTATATCGTAAAAAATGATAATGGTAATTTGATAAATAAATATTAACTATTTTTTTTTACTTAAGTCATTTTTAATCTGGTTTTATTTTTGACTGTAAAATAGAAGTATTTATTTGTGCGATATCCATTTTTTTTAATAATAAATAATTTAGTGTCATTTTATATTATTTATTTTTCGAAATTTGTATTCATAGCCTTGTATCTTTTTATATTTCATCAGTTAATATTGTTTGCGATAAGAAAAAGCAATATTGATATATTATAATAAAAAAATGTGGAATTAATACAAAAAACGTTTTATTTTTTCAAATTACTTCTTTCCACCAAGAATTGTAGTTGAACACTTTTAAAGTGATTATCATAATTAATTATCTTTGGACACAATTATAAAAAAATCGAGATGCTTAAGAAGAATTCTAATGCAAATTAAAAAAAAAAGCAATATGCATTGCAAAATATATCTGGGTATACGACGATGCCAGTGGAAAGAAATAAATCATTATCAAGCATTGGATGGGCCACTGAATAAAACTTTGTTGTACGTTCAAAGCACGACTGGAAAACTGTCACTGGACTCATTCTACTCACACATTTATGGGTAGAGTTATTTTCGGAGGGCAAAACCCAATTCAGATTGTTGTGGTGTGGCAATGTTGGGTATTTAATGATCGTAGATTTTGTGTCAAGGACAAGGATAAATTTCCTTGCGTGCGTGTATCGGGTATACTTGTACTTACATTATCGAATGAAAAAAAAAAGTTATTTCACTAACAGTATTAGGTCGTTAAATGACAGTTTTACTGTCTACCTAAGCCGAGAAAAAAAATAAGGCCACCATCCTCAACAAAGGCACTAAACTTACATAAAAATGTCTCTCTGAATTCGTGCGTAAAATGTCGCTTTTTACTATGCAAATAGGCAAATTTTCTATTCTAGCCATAGGCGTCACAGCGCGGCGGGCCGGTCCTGTCGTGACAGGCCGCAAGGGGCCGGAGCAGTAAATTTAAACGGTTAACAGTCGACCCACGATGCGGGGTCCGCAGGGTCTCATATCGAGGGAGTGGAATGGCGTTTCTTGATTCGTTTAGACGCCAAATAACGTTTGCGCTGCCTCTCGAAAGATAACACTGCGAAACCTGACTTTTGGACATCTCAGAGACCGTACCCAATTCCTGCGAAAGGCTTAACTACGCATTTTCTACGATAAAAAAATAGTCTACTGACTTGCCCACTTAACATTGAAAGATTAATGAAGCGAAAATTGTATGTTGAAATAAGTAGGAACTTTATTATATTTTTCATTTTGTAATTATTTAAAATGGTCTTTTTTATCGTATGACCGTTTACGAAGTACAGTCAAAATTACTTACCGATAACCGTTTCATAGTAATTCGATCAACTTATTTGATCAAAAAGTGTTAGCAGGAAAGGTATAGAAAATACACTCAATTTTTGTTAAATCAAGAAAAAAGTGATAAAATTCGTAGTCAAATAAATGGAAGATTGATTCAAAAAATTCTATAAACCGTGTTTTTTGAAAAAAAGAAAAATATTGTAGCTTAGAAAATCGTGTAAAATAAAGTAATAATAAAGACCATAATTACGAAAAATTCTTCATTATTTACGGGAAAATTTATGAGGGACTGGACATTAATTGCTTTCATCGCTAGTAATGCCTGACTCGCATAATGCGATAATATCATATAGATATATTTTTTTGTTATGACTGTCTTGTGTTGCCTGAATCTTTCGGGCTCGGACCGGGTTATTTTGTAAAATTTCGACCCGTGTAGACTTTTAGTACACAGTTTCAATTGAAAATTGACTTTTTTAGACGAAAAATACTTTATTAAAACGGGACTATAAATATTACATGCAAATTGCGTTGCATAGAAAACGTGAGTTTAGGTCAAGTAAAAACGAGGTTTTATTTAATGTCCGAATATCATATGTGGTTCTTTTTTATATTTTTATATTTACCATGGCCGCTCCCAACGTAGAGCATATGGACTCCTAATAGAGTTCATCTCAACAGATGTGTTTCTACGAGACCTGCTTGTTACTTAGTTGCTCAACCTCTCTTTTTCCAAAGAGAGTAGGAATAGAAGGAAAAGGCTAGGACAGGACAAGTGGTTAGCGAATCGCTCTCGATACGCCCCGTTCATAAGATAGGATGGGTGGGAGGGAGGAATTCAAGACATCACATACATCCATGGCTTTGAACAGAAATTCATAAATCGATTGAAAAATCAATTTATAAAACTGTCCGTACTGGGATTCGAACCCGTGACCTCCGTAGCAGTAGCCAGCGACGTTGCCCACTCGACCATACAGGCGGCTTGCGTGGTAATTTATACTCACTTTTAATTGAATATTTAATGTTTCAGGTGCAAATACTAAAATTAAACGGTATTGTAAAAAATGCACACAAACAGCGGGTAAATGTGAATTCAGTTCCCGTTAAAACGAGGTTTTATTTTATACTTAAATCTTATTCATATATAACACAAACATGTTATTTATTCATACGATAATCACTATCAGCACGAATATATTATCATATGCTGGATAATATATTCATGCGGAATATTATTTTACTTAAATGCTTTCGTAAAACATAATTTATTATGTAACGGACTTTCGGTTATATCAGACACCCCCTTACTCGAATAATTTCACTAAAATGAGGTATACTTTAATTGAATATTTTTTTTTATACATATTGAGGCAGCAGTGGACTGCCAATACATTAACAAGGGGTTCGCTTAATCTCCAAGCAATTCTTGGTGTTCCTGGGAAGGAGTGAATTAATAAACACTCTTGGGTATACTGAAGCCGTCGTAGATAATATATATGACAGAAACTGCAGTTATGTACTAATTTGATCTGAGAATATTTTTTTCTCTAAAATTAATAAGGGGCTCGCCAGGCTTAGTAAAATTTAACAAGAGGATCGCGCGAGCCTCTTCGAGCGCCTTCCAGCCCAGCCCTGTATTGAGGACTTTAAAATTAAGTTTGTATTATAAAAGTATTATTGATGCATGTATCATATCGACTGTGGAAAGGAAAAAGCACGTAACCCTCAATTTTCCAAAACAGCTTTTTTTCGATAATCACAATGTATACAACTTGACACACGTTCTATCAAAAGGTTGGAAGCTGAAAATGCCGAATAAGAATATAAATTTAGGTTTTAAGTTTAAAAAAGATGACCTTGTAAAAAAAAAGAAAAAACACTGAAATAAAGGTTTTTCCGCGACAATTTCTTTAATTAATATTAGGTTGTGTCAATTAAACACCAGTTTAGAAGTCTCCGTGCACTTCAAGGTTGTGTATAATTCATAATTTGCATATGTCACAAAATCATCAAAACACGTTTTTAGCGTGTATGTGTGGGTTACGTCCTTTTTCCTTTCCACAGTCGATATAATACATGAATCTTATTTATATTAAATAATGATTTAAAGCGAATAATCTTAGTAAGAACTCATCATTTCATTAACCTTATTACCCTACAGCAATGTCGCCCTTTATGATGTTCAGAGTTGACACGTGATTTCTCGAATTTCAAATCTTGTCCAAAAGTTTCGTAATAATAATTGGTTTACTGAATATTAAATGTCATAGGTATCTGTCCTGCTGTCCGTTATGTAATCCGAAGCACTGTGCCCTAAAACGAACCTAACTTTATTTTGTGGATATACTTATATGATGTATTTAATTTATTTTATTATTAACTGTACAAAACAATATTTGAACATTTGATTTCTTGGTTCACAAAGATGTTTCCTTCCAAGCGAGCAATTTAAAAACAAAGTAAATGGCTATATTTGTATAAGGTAAAAATATCAACGTATTTCGGTTCTACAGTTTTTTATATATTTCATGCGTTGATAGCTATTTCGGCTTTCGCCATAGTCAGAACTGTGCTTAAACGTAAATTTGCTCTGCTATATATACTGGCTAAGAAGAGATACACAATGCATCATATTATCCACTCTAACATACTAATTCAAATTATAATTGCAATATTGCACTTATTAAATGTGATTTTAGTGTTTCAAAGAACGATAAGCAGTCTGAGGTTTTTAAAACATTAATTAGGATATTTTAAACTGATATTTATTATTAATTAATTATGCTTTATTAAATTTATTAACTATGGCTTTAGTTTTTCGAAAAACAATAAGCAATATGAGATTTTTCAAGGTAAATTAGGAAAAATTATATATTAATTACATTAGAGGTTTTAACAACAGCGATGGATTAATAATGGTTTTTTCATATGGCTATATTTGTCGTACGTGTTGAAAACGCAAAAATTTCCTGACGCTATATATGTATATATAAGAAAAGAGGTTGAATAAATGGTTCACAACCAGTTGTTGAAGTTTTTTTTCTCAATCTAACTGAATTAGCGGTTAGCTAATCGTGTTGTTTTAGAACTGGATGGTTGAGAGAGAATTTTAGAAGAATAGACATTACAAACATTCGTACCTGCGAACAGAACTCAATAAACTGATTGAAAAAATGCTGTTCCTACTGGGACTTGAACCAATGAATTCCGTTACGGAAGCCACCACTGTATAACGAATCTAAATTTCTTGGGCTTAGTAATGCTTAAAAGCAAAAACAGTGTTTGATTGTGAAACATGAAACGTTTTATTAAAAAAATCTAAAAGAATGTATAATATAAATCTAGGAATTAGAAATGATAGAGAAAACAGAGTCAGACATTTTCAAGTCTAAAACAATCACCTCAAAACTGAGAAGGGTCATAAATTTTATACCACCTTGTATAATATTATAATCTATCTTTAAGGTCACGTTTTAGATATTAATTACGGAAACTAATTTCTGGAAACGTGAACGGTTTCGAATATCTATTTCAATAAAATAATCAGAAAATTTATCATATTTTTTTGTTGTCGAGGTAATAGAAACGATTACACCCTTTTTTACGATAGAACTTTTAAAATATACATAGTTTTAAATTGTGAGTTATTAATATTTAATTCAATCTTCATTAGTATTATTGTGTTTAAAAGAATAAAATATATTTTATATGAAGACAGAATGTGACGCAGAATGCGTTAGTTTTATGTTATAAATTTGCATCATGGAGCACAAAACATGTAATGTTTTATTTAGTTTTACCTAGTTTCCCCAGTATATAAATGTTTTGTTGTTATAAATATCAAATCAATAGAAAAATTAGTCTAGATAATTTTTAAATTTAACTATGATATTTTCTCTAATTTATTCTTATATTATATATACACGATAAAACAATTTACTAACGGTCAGTTAATTCGTGCACTTCAACGCCTGAAAATGCTGAAAATACAAACCAGATACGTCAGTAACAAAACGTATAGAAATTTACAAAATTAACGATTCAAATTTGAAAATAAAATTCTTGCAAGCTAATTTTTTTGAAAAGCTAAATGTTCGAATACTTTATCAAATATTTCATTGTCCAATTATTAAAATATATGAGCTGAAAATATTCGGATATCTAATGTTCGATTGTAATTTATTCCTAGTTGTAATATAGGTTCTTCTCTCTTCGGATAAAAAGCAGCGTAGACAAAAAGTGTTGTAAATAGTTGGAAGTCAGACTCCCTCAAAGTTAGTAAAACCATGGCGAGTACCGAAAAATCGAATATAGGATCGAGAAGCGATAGGGGGCAAAGTGACCTCAGACAAATTTGCATTGTATATTATAATAATTTATCAGCTAGATATTATTGGTATTAAGCGAATGGTTGAAATAAGTAGAATTTTGAAATGCAAATGTACCACATGGTGACACGAAAGTTAATAATTGATAACACGGTTTGTTTATTCAGTTGTTATTATAGCAGTAATATTTATAACTAGAAATTTAGGTACCATGTAATGTAAGTTATTGAAGGTTAATCTTGCGAGTGCTATTAAAGTCTTGTAGAACTTGAAGTCGTACATACTACCATTTACAGTAGTTTCACAAATTACTTACATTCGTGTTTGCAAAGCGTTGACGGCAATCAAATTTCAATTAATATCCAGAAATTTCACAGAAAATTAATATCAACATTATAAGATGCATATAGTGTGCTTGCAATAATAGTTATTCGCATTCTTCAATCAATAATTATCTTTATGGTATGTATGGATATTGTATTGGGAAGACACTAGGGCCTCCAATCCCAAGATTTTGATAGTACTAATCCCGAGATTTCGGGATTGAGAAAGTTGCGCGAGGGCTAAAAAAAAGTCTCGAATTTTTAATTTTGGGAATTCCTCAAATTTCTGGGTTTTTGAAATCGGCAAATCTTTTTTAAATTTCAGGATTTCTAAATCGATGAGCAAAAATTTCTCATTTCCGAATTCAGAATTTATAAACAATTTTATATTAAATGTTAAATCCCGGGATTGGATAAATTGTCAATCCTGATATCCCGGGATCACATAAAGGGTCCGGGATTGGGTGCTCTAGAAGACACCGCATTGTAGAAGGTGAAAATCAGGCTACGTTTCAAAACCGTTTAGGAATCTTCAGATAATTTATAAAATGACCCGAAACGATATCATTCGGTGATTGAGCATTTTTAACCGATGAAAATATGACAATATCTAGTTCGATGAGTAAAAAAATAGTTAGTTATCATAATATTTAACTAGATGGCTGCTACAGACGAGACATCTCGTCAAGTTTTTCGTGCTCAACACGCCAGAGACGAGTTATCTCGCCAAAAACTAATTAAATTAATAATTTAAAATTATAGCCGGCGTGCTGGGTACACAGCCAAAAGGTTTAAAAAAACGGGGAAAATAAATTAATAACCGGTTTGTTTTAATTGTCTTTTTTCCAATAATTGACGTACAGTGCCGTGTTTTCTTTCATAAAATATGTGTACATAGTCCAAATAAATTTTATTCGACAAGTCGCGGCTTAAAACATCTTGATCGCTAATTTAACCATTTTACTGTTCGTTGCTTGACATTCCCAGTAGTTGTGACCAGGTCAGATGCGGTTTCGTAGATTTAAGCTTAGATATTCTGATTGTCCTAGTCCCTGTTCTAGCAGTTAATGGACTTATGTAAATGTATACAAGACATTCACTTAAGCAAGGTATGGACTTATAATTATGGCTCGGTGTAATTTAGCTAAAAGACGTCTCGTTGTGTCGATTGAAATAAATATTACAAGTTCGGTAAAAGCAGTATTAAAATATATGTCATATTAAGCATGAATTCAGATTTTAAAATAAATGTCATTTGAATTGGTGTCCTTATCACAACATAATAATATTTTAGTAATAATTTTGTAAAAGTCGGGTATATGGCGCAGTGGTAAACGTTGTTGGCTTCCATGTTGGACGCACGAGATCGAATCTCAGTACGAACAGCATTTTTCAATTGATTTTCTGTTCGAAGGCATGGATGGATATGATGTCTAAAAGTCCCCTCCCCCCACCATTCCAATCCTAAAATAAAAGTGTAAAAAGAGTGATAAGCCATCCAACAGTTCTGTCCTCGTCATACTTTTTATTTTCTACTCTTATTGAAAAAAAAATGAGTAACAAGCACATCTCGTAGAAAAAAAAAGTTCTGTTGAGATACCTCCATTAGAAGGCCATATGCTCCACATTGGGAGTGGACATAGATTAAAAAATATATAAAAAGCCTAGTTACTCAGGTCTTTTTGATGAATTTATGAAAACAAAATTTTAAAGTGTTCCATTATTCTTCATTATTAAGACTTAATTATCAAACAGCAAAACACCGCACACTTTTAAGTTTTTCATACACCCACCTCAATACTTCAAATAAGTTACTAGATTTTCAATTTTTTTGCGATATATAAAATAAAATCTCACATTTCCTCGTTAAAAAACTAATTTAATTTGAGATGATCATACAAATACAGTCGACCCACGTACAGCATAGAGTCTACGCCGTAGACTTGGGACTACGCCGTAGCAATACTACGTTACATAGTACTAGGCATTAAAACAAAATTTGAAGTTATGTTCCTTCAATTGTGTTTTGTGAATTGAACGAAATCAAAAATTTTCCCATTTTTATATGCATTTTATAGAATACGTCTAGCGAAGTTAAGGAACAAGTAGATACTGAAAAAATATATTTTAAATGCACGTATATAAAATATGTTATGAAATAGTCTTACTTAACTTTGAAAATTCTGCGTGTTGTAAAAAAAGTCGTTATACGGAAGACTGCCACATACGCTATAAGAAAATTCTCTATACGGGGTTTTACTGTATCGTTCTTATTTTTTTTTTATTTAAAAAATAATTAAGACCTACAACGTCATATCGATTACGTTTACTGATTTGCGATAAAAGTTGTAAGCTGTATAAATATTTTGACTATTTATATAATATAATATAGTTTTTGAGATACATTTTATATCAAACAATTTATTTTGATGCGCATTCAACTCTATTTTAACGGTCAGCTATAAAATATGTTTTTTTAATACTTTCTGTTTGTTTGTAATGAGTGCGGAAATTGTATGGAAATAAACACTATTCTTTGTCCATATAAAAAAATAAATATATAAGGTGAATCATAATCTATTTGATTTATTTAAATAAAATAAAATACTATTGTCAGCATACCTGAATGTCTGTCATAGTTTTCAGAGGCTTTTTATGATATATGAAATTTAATAATTAGATCCTTTATCATCAACCAACCTGTCGACGGATTCATAACCAAGTTTAACTTTAGTTTAGTTACGTGAGCACGTTTTAAATATTACTCAGGAAAACTAATTTCAGCCATAACATTTATATAAGATAACTTTAACAGAGTAACGTACACATGTTATTCGCTTGACGTCAAGTAATGTCTACAAAATCCATTTATTCAAACGTACTAACATTAACATTCATGATCAATATTTGGATACCTACCCGAAAGAGACTCAAAGATAAATACATTTAGAGGTCTATCTGAGGAGAATTGTTTCTCTCTAAAAGTTTGATATATATATTTTGATCTACTTTTTATCTGTAACCTATGTTATGCTAGCAGACGTATTAATTGTCCTATTCAATACGCAGACAAAAGTTTAGAGTTAAACATGAAGTTATATGTAAAATTCTGCGTAATATCGGGACCAGTTATCAAATAATTAAAATATGCTAATGCTGATGAAAACGACGATGGACCTGGCTTGGACATGTCCAGCGGATGCCTCAAAAGAGTCTGAACCCTGCCTGTCTCTTTTACCAACCAGATGGATCCCGGCGTCGTG
Organism: Himalopsyche anomala; assembly: GCA_031772345.1. Taxonomy (NCBI): domain Eukaryota; kingdom Metazoa; phylum Arthropoda; class Insecta; order Trichoptera; family Rhyacophilidae; genus Himalopsyche; species Himalopsyche anomala. Next base: position 7,139,996 of record CM062823.1, on the reverse strand, counting down.
GAAAGGCACTGATGAGTATCCATAGGATGTACTCAGCGGAGCTACGAGACGCTGGGATGACCTGGGAGGAAGCGAAAAGGCTGGCGGGGGATAGAGAATTTCAGAGGAATTAAATGGTGACTATATGCTCCGTATAGAGATCGGATATGGAAAAAAATGCTGATAAACTTCTACAGAATAAAAGATTTTTTTTGTATTCTTTATATTTCTTAATGTTCTACTACTGAACACGCCATAATTATCAATTTTGTATACTACTATTTTTAAAAAGTGTAAATGTCGGAGACAGGTGAAGAATTGGTTAACCAATTGCTTTTTTATTAAAAATGGGCTTACCACACCAAAATTCCGATCTACGTAGTCGTTTGAAAAAAAAAACCGTGTTATTTAAGTTTGGGATTTACACAAAATGTTATAGTATATTACAGACTATCTTAAATGATATAAATTGAACTTTATGATCACTAAAATATTAGAAAACATTTTTCAGAAAAATACTAGTAAAAAATATTAATCAAAATAGATTGGTAGAAAGTTTGAACGAATTGTTTATACACATTTGACATAAAAAATACATTCGTCATTTTTACTACTTTTTTTTGAGTAAGCGTTTTTTCCCTAATTGGTTTAATATCATTTTCATTTTTCGCTGAGTATAAACATCGCAATGGCTCATTATTTTTGAAACAATATTTTTTTTTATTTTTTTTGTAAATTTATTCATAACAAGCATTGGATTTTTTTTGTGATCACATCAGCCGTGTTTTTGCGTACTATAATTTTCATTATAGGCCACCTTTCAATCTGTACCTTTTAGAACAGAAACGTACAAATGAATTGCAACTAAGTCTCTTTAAGCGACCTCGTACTTAGAGTTAAAATTACGAGCAGACAGAGGAGAAAAAAAAGATACTCAAGTTTTCTAATCTCTCCATTTATTAAAACGAGCAGTTTCTGGTAGTTGTAATAAGTTTATATAATTTTAATCAACAAAGCGTTGCAGTCTGACAAACTAATTCCGCAAAAAGGTGAGGGATCGCTTTGGATCTTGGAAGTTTTATACGATTTAATTAAGACTTTCAGAGTACGTTGCATTTTTTTTTGCGAGCATCAGTGGAGTTCAAAATGTTTCATTTCGCGGCACCGGTCTCGAATAAATGCTGTATTCAAGCAAGGCAAGCTTCAAATACTAATAAATGTTATAGATTAGCGTGTCGTTTGCTATGATTTAAAAATCTTATCATTTTTGAAGCACATTGTAATAAATTACCAATTTGAAGTTGTGTTAATATGTTTGTAAAGTAAAAAAAAATCAATGGCAAGCATTCAATTTTGGATAGTGAAAATATTGGAATGTTACACATTTGAGAAAAAGTTAACAAGAGTGAATTAAATTAAATTCTTGATTTAAACATATTATTTGATGCAAGTACCTTTTCGCTCACTGAACACGATACTTAATTTATTTATAAATAAAGCTTGATACTGATTTTAAGCTTAGATTTTCAGTTTTTAATGATGGGCCCATTAGAGGTGGAGTGAGCCAATTGGTATTTTAGAAAAAAATAGTAAGGTGCATTGTAATATTCTATACGCCTTAAAGTATTGTAAAAGTGAAGTAACCTCACTTAATACACATTGAAACAGTGCTTTCTTCATAAACTATCAATGTAAAATCCAGAAAAACACCAAGCAAAAACGTGAATGTACCAAGATTTTACCATTTTACTAGTTGGCTCACTTCACGTTTTGAGGAATCAGTTGTTTTTTGATCTGTCGAAGAAGTGCTTTAATTCCACAACTTCCATCGGGCATTGTGATATATTCTTTTATATAATTATCAAATTATGAAAAAAAAGTTTTCTTATTTACCAAATTGAGACGCAATCGTTATCAGAAATGTAAAATAGCGATTGAATGTCTCAATGTTTATACTGAGAACGTCACCTCCGAAACATACGCATCTGTATTTATTATGAATGTGCATATAAATGTATTGAATTAACATTGCCTGGAATTCGAATATTCTGCGACACCTTAAGGAAGTATTTGCGGCGTACATTTTGAGAAGGCCTTTGTTTTGGGTAATGAAATTCGCAACGTTTTAAAATTGTAGCATGATTTCCACTAATGTTCCACAGAAAAAAATTGTAGAAAACATAAAACAAAAAAGGAATAATTTTCTAGCAGCATTAAATTTAACAGCATTACATTTAACTTTTTTTCTGGTCACTTATTTAAGTTTTGGTCAAATAAATAAATAAAATATTAATATGTTGTAGTAAAATTATTTAAAGATTTTTTTATTATTTTGCAATGACCGTATTTATTTATTATTTCTAACCATTTATGTTCTGATCGGTAATGCATTAAGTTGATGAATTAGAATTTTTCTAGAATAAATTTATAACAAAAATGTAAAATTTTATTGACCTACTTACACAACAGCTGTTTAAAACTAGTAATTTAATTTTTTTATGCTGTCGTAAAAAGGTAAAGAATTTTCTTACTTTTGATTCCGCCTTCTGTTGATAGAAGTGGTTGGATATCTAGTATCCCACACATCACGTATTACAATCAGATTGGCGTGTGATTTTCGGTAAATATTTACGCCACCCTTATTGCAAATATTAAAATAGGAATCCGCATACATAGTCAATATGCACGAGTGCTTAACCCATATGATGGGGTTTCCCTCAAAAGTGTATGGCAATCTTCACCTCGGCGCCCCCAGCATAGAAAGTGGCCAAAAAGGAAAATGTGGAGAGTGTCGTGTCAGAAATCAAATCCTTGACAAAGTGGAGTCACCGCGGCGCGCATACAAATTAGACAGAGGAGGCCAGACTCCCTGGCATGCACCTCCATGATTCTCAGCGGTGGCCAATGTCTTCGGTAATATTTAAACATGTATTCAGCAAAATATGATGGTTAAACAAATATTACTTACTTAAAAGGTTATTTATTGCTTTCAAAAAAATTTCATAGAATAATGAATTTACACACGTGCGTTTTAATTTGTTTTGCACCTATTTCACTTTCTGTACCTTATTTCTATATAATAACTAATAATATCGGTAGCATATATTTATTTTTATTTTAAATTTAGTTTTGTGATTACAGAAAAAAAATAAAAATTCTTTTGCTTTAGCGATTTCTGTTTGAAAGCATGTATGTTTGTGGTGTTAAAAAAATCTTTCCCACCCTTCCGATCTTTCAATAACTACGCGTAGCGAGAGCGATTAGTTAATCATTTGTCACTCTCTTTGAAAAAAAAAGGTTGAGCGACTGGCTAACAAACAGTTCTCGTAGAATAACTTTTGTTCAGATACCTCCTCATTGGGAGCGGACATAGTTAAAATAAATTACAGAAAAAATGTTCAGAGGTGTTGTTAAAATAAATAATGTTGTTTAATGGTAAATCTTCGTAAAAAAAAGTTAAAATAACGCTTAATAAATACAAAACACGTAAGTATTAATTCGGGGTTTGGAAAAAAATAAATTTTGACAACCGTATAAAGGTCCAAAAGTTTATGCCGAAAAATAAATAATGATTATTTTTAAAGGTTAATTAGCGGTTTGAAAAATGTATCGAAATAATAAATGTAGAAAATCTATTAATGATATAAATATAGTTTACATAGTAAATTAATAGAAAAATTATATTTTTATTTATTTGATAATATTTTATAATATAATTTAAAAGTAAATTATGTCAACACTTTCAATATGTCTGATAGTAATAGTCCTAATTTATAAATACAATTATATTTTGTATTGCTGATAAACTCCAATGAATAGTTTCTACGTTTGGTAGGCGTGTTGGTAAAATAGATTGAAGGTGAATTCTAAGTAGACGTAATATGACCAGAGAGTCGCGTATTCAAGTGGGACAACTCCCTGGGGGTGCTGCGAAGCGACAAGTTTAGAGTCCCTGCCCTGGGGAAACTAACACGGAGTGGGTTTGACAGTTTCGGTTGATCTGTCGATTGGCATCATAACTCTTATGTGCAGCGCCGAGTTGATAATCCACTGCTCGATGAATACAGAATACTAGCGGAAATACAAATTAAAAATTTAAGAAAACAGTATTTATTATACTTGGAAAACTTGAAAACCTAATGTACATCTTTACGTCATAATATTTCAATTGAAAAAAAAAACAAAAATAAACTATAAAAGCTGTAGCTGTTAACGTATTTTAATAAAAACAAAATATCAAATTGATAAAAGGTTCTATTTCCAATGTTATAGTTTCGTTCAAGTCAAATCAAAATAATAAAACTCACGAAAAAGACTTAACAATATAAAATCGACGGTATTCTGCCATTGAAAATTTTTTGTTCTGAGATAATCGACTTTTTAGAATATCACTGAAATGTAACGTGGCCGTAGACAGTAAGACAAATAAATAAACAACAATTGACCAAAATATTAACAGCTCAACTAAGTCTTATATCAACTATTTGTCTTTGAGTAGCAGTAAAAATAAGAAATCTGTACAGCAAAAACTGTTACGTTATTTATAGGTTTCTGTCAGTAAGAACTGCCAACGAAATCTACTTATTTTTTATTACCTTTTTAGATATCTAAATAAATACATTTAATATGAAAGAGCTCGTTTTTCAGACGATAATGTGTGTTTTAATCTATCGATATGCATTTAGCATTTTTTTAAAGGTCAGTAAACCGTGCAAAAATAGGCGTAATAGCTGTTTGCCGATTTTGTACACACCCAGCTACACTAAAAGCGAATAAAAAAGTTATCAATTACACCAATAAAACAACCGCCAAATCTATCGAAATGTATAAGAGACTTCATAATTGTTTTTTGATCAATTTAAAATAAATTTTAACAGTTATATATCTAAAAGAAAATAATAATGATGAATAAAATCATATTTCAAATATTTCAAAAGTTATTTCATTACTACGTCGCTGAATTATTTCTTGTAAAGCAATAATTTTTCAGCATAATTAATTTTAAACTATGCCACGTCTGTACGGGAGAATTTTAGTTATTTTAGTAATTTTAGAATAATCTTTAGACTTAAAGTCAAACAGAAATAATTAAATCTTGTGATTTTTAACTAAAATTATACGTAGAATAAATTTAACATTTGTGCTGAAATTGAAGAAAGAAAATACACTACGTTAAAGTTTTAATCATACACATTTTGTAGATATTTGTATTGCGATGATATTTTACAAATTAAGATAAAAAAGGTTGAAACAATGATGGTCAGATATGAGGCTCATATAAACCGTAAAAGAAAGAAACAATCTAGATTGATCCCAGTGTAAAGTGCTAAATAAATTATTTTACTGTTGAAAATTCTCTATCGTTTTACATGCTTTATCTTTCAACGGAAGAAAAACTTTTTTTTACCCACCTATCAAAAAATATGTTGTATTAAATGTGATGTCGTGAATTATGATCATATTTTATGTATGACTATATTAAAATAATTACGATAGCGGAATTTATCACAGTAAGGTCATTTCACGATCAAATTTAATTTTACCAATGATGTGTCATGTAAAAAAAATTAATAAACTGATCAATTTATCGCGACGATGTTTTGTTATATTGCTGTACGCATTGTATGTATATCTGGAATAACTATTAATGTTTTGTTTAACACTATTGATTTATTATTGAAAACAATGAAGGAGTTATTTCATATTATAGAAAAACAATGTAAACTGATGTGACGAAAATAATACCAGTTCTAAAGCATATCTACTGAGAAATAGCTTATTATTAAAGTTGTATATATAATTTTACGTACGCAAAAACTATGTCATATCGCATTCCTCGTTTGTTCTCGACTAATTCGATGTCAAAATATTTCAGTAGTTTGCGAAATTTATTCATCCACTTTGCCACGGAGCTTTCTCGCGCACCGCTTAATGTATGTAAAACACATCTTCTGTATGGAAATTCTGGGTTCGCGTCCCAAGATTGCGGGTGGCGGCTTCTTACCCGCAGAAGACCCATCTACAATAGCGTCTACGCGACGCCAGTCACTTGCGTGCACTCATTACTTGAGTGACAGTATTCGTTTCGCTGAAGAGCTTTTTAAGCTTGGGCCGAATAGTAAATATTCTAACAATTCAGCTGGAAAAAACGCAGAAAAAATGTTTAAATTTTTTGACACAAAAAGATTAATTAATAATTTGTTTTGTAGTATAGATATAATATTTTTTCGAATAATTATTTAAAATATTAAGCATTATTTAGTGGTAGTCAGGTCCTATGGCACAGCGGTTGGCGTTGTTGGAGTCCCAGTACGAACAGCATTTTTCCGATCGATTTATCGACTTCTGCTCGAAGACATGGGTGTTTGTGATGTCTGAAAATTCCCTTCCACCCTTCCGATCCTTCAATAAATAGGCGTAACGAGAGCGATTAGTTAACCATTAGTTCTGTGTTCGTCTTACCCTTATATTACTACTCTTTTTAAAAAAGTGAGATTGAGCGACTGACTAAAAATATTATAGTTCTCATAGAAACTCCACATTGTAGTGACACCTGCTAGTATTCTTTATAAAAAAATATCAGACTAATAAATATAAGTGGCAAATGATGTCAATTAATTAAAATTTGGGAAATTTTTAACAAATTGAAACTCCACATTAATAAAGTAAATAACTTAATGATATTATAATGCCATTCCACCAAGTATTGACAGTGAATACCTTAAAAGTGAGTAAAGCCAAAGTTAGCGGTGGTGGGTGCATTTTTAAATATAGCAGAGAGAGTTTAATACTGTTAATTATTTGACAGTTCCCTCTCAAGAATACATTTTTGTGACCCATATGTGACCATGGTGGTGGGAAACTAACTTGACCCATTGGTTGGGATCCCATTCAATACAAATCATGAATGTCTTCCTCACAAAACATTTTTTATGCCGTAAAATATAGTGATTCTTTTTTTTTGTAAGATTTATAACTTAAATAAACAAATAAAGGAAAATAGGACGGTATACTTAAAAGTAACTTTATCTGGATGTTTTTCAAGTAAGTGTCTTCAATATAGATGGTGGATTATTTCTATGCCACACGCAGAAGGATCTGAAGCGACCGCAGGGGAATAGACCACAAAAATAGAAGCGTGACTGGCTTTTCTAGGCATTTTGAACTATTTTTCTGGATGAAGACGGATAACTCAGAAAGGTTTATTTCACTCAGATGAAGTGTTCAAGACTCAGATTACGGTCAGCCTGCAAAATGTGGCAAAGCGGTTTTAGATTGCTGACGATTAACAGTATTGTTATGTGGGACAATAACTGTTATATGTGAAAATATTTTGGCAAGATTTAAAACTACTGAAGCAAATGATTGAAAAAATATAATTTTATGATTATAAAAGTGCTTTTTATTGAAACGTTACATTGGTTAAAATATCTTAATTTAAATTTTATTTTATTTTATTTTTTCAATTTTCAATTTAAATTCCTTGTCTTGTATTAACAATTTTAAGGATGTTTTCTTAATAAACTTAATAAAGTTTTATTAGGATGTTTATTTTTCACCGATGCTGACCAACAACAACAGAATATACCGAATGTAGTCGTTTTATTCGATAATTACAATGTATACAACTGTAAATTTGGCTTTAAATTTTGGTAAAAAAAGAAGGGCTTGTAAAGTTACGACCAGAAAAAAGGGTTTTTATTTTATTAAATTCATATTAAATTGTGTTAATAAGTCTTTAAACATTTCAAGGTTGTGTTCATTCAATATTTTGACACTGGCCCAAAATCGTTAAACACCGTTTTTTGTTTGAACTTTTAACAATGATTATTGCCGATAATTATATTATTCGGATAAAGAATGAATTTTATTTACCCGACAAAGATCAAATCAGAGTTACCTTATTGTAGAATTTAGGTAGTAATATGCTTCTGCAACATACTTATTCTCACATTATTTTTTATTTTATTTATTCATCATTACTAAACATTCAATATTGTTGAGTTCAATTTATTATATATCTTATACGTATGACATACTTCTGTCACATTTGTTTCGTATTTTATTTACCGACGACCTGTCTAAAGTGTCGAATAAACCTACATATAATGTTATACCTCACCGCAATATAGCCGGTTCTGGAATAAAAAATATATTGCTTCAGCTATATCCAATATTATAATAGAAAAATACGTCTGTAATATTGATAAGTGATACATACCCACCCAATGTAGTTAGTTATATGCACGAAGGCAATCATAATTATGTAAGCTCGCTAATGCACTGTGATGAGTTGTTTTGCAAACTTTGATTAGATCAGCAGAGCTGAAGTGCTTTTATTCTAAGCTCCATTAAAATTATAAGTCAGATAGAAGATGCTCTTATGTTATGATTTTACTGATACCGAGTAATATAATGTATAATACTGTACAAGTAACTCATAATGATGATTACATATATTTTTATATTCATGTCCGCTACCAATGTGGAGCATATGGCCTCCTAATGGAGGTATCTTAATATAATTTTTTCTACGATAACTGTCACTCAACCACTCAACCTGTGTTTTCCAAAGAGAGTAGTAGGTGTAGAAGGACAAGACTAAGACAGAACTAGTGGTTAACTAATCGCTCTAGCTACGCCCAGTTATTGAAGAAATGGAAGGGTGGGAGAGAATTTTTAGACATCACAACATTCATGCCTTCGAACATAAATCAATCAAAACAATGCTGTTCATACTGGGACTCGAACCTGTGAATATGCATAAGTATTAGTAGCAGAAAGTCGTACTTACTTAAAAAATATGTTTTGGAGACTAACTTCTTGTTGGCATTTTATTGGTTTCATTGTTAACTTAGTACTCAAATATCACAATATCTCTTAGGAAAATTTGAACTCATATTAGCACAATCAATGATGTGCTTAAAAATGTGCAGTAGATATTAAAATTTATAGTATTTATGGCATTTATAGCATTATAAATTTTCTTACTTGCTGATTTCAATATGACACAACACGCAGTCTTTTAGCTGTATAACTTCAAAGATTTGGTTAATACAGTTTCGTTACAACACGATATTATTCCACTGGTAAGATGAGGGCTTTAAAAAAATGTCAGCAATTTCCTTGTTTTATCGAATATCAGTAATGTATTATGTCATCACGTAGATTAGGCGAATCTTTATAAAGAAGTTTGTTTATTGAAAAAATATTGTTACAATATGTATATTTTTTAACAATTAAAATCGAGTTTATAACGAAATCGAAGTCTCGGATGTATTTCTCATTATTGCGTTTCGTTGATTGTATCGTGTAGATGTAACAAGTTTAAGACTCTTTGAAGCAAAATCAAAAAGTTTGTCTGGTAACAAGAAAGACTTTTTCAATGTGGCTTGACTTAAATCGCAGGGGAAACTTTTGCTGCAGATGTCCACAACACAGATGTACAACATGATCGGTACTAATTGAATAAAGATATCAGCAAACGTGATGTTTTTATCTAAACATGTTCTAAGCCATGGATACACAACCCGCAAGCCGTTTGTTTTTTTGTAGCCCTCGAATGTTTTATTTAAAATTTAAATAAAATACAAATTTCTAAAATTAGTCATTGAATTTAACAAAGATAAGCAAGCTTTTCGGTGATGAAGAAGAATAAATCCGTTCATAGAAATAAGTTTACTGATAAAATAATGGATCTAAGTCTACAGCTTTATACTTCAAATTGAATGTTTACAAAGAAAAAGTTTGCATAAACCTTTAAATTTTAAATGCAACACGTATACTTTAATATTTTACGATAAAAACATTATTTGTAAATAAGTACACCTAATCCTCATTTTGAACAATTTGAAAATAGGTCGGTCAAATGTAACGAAACCTATCTTTCATTAACTATACATGGATTGACGTCCTTAAAATTGTATTTTAATTTGCGGCCCGAAGCTATTGTAATTTGTTTTTATTCGGCCCGATCAAAGAAAAAAGTTTCGCATGCCTGTTCTAGGCATAAAGCGTTTTTGAAAATGTGTCATCATTAAAAATTTACAAACGCGGTTTCAAAAATTTCTAGGCAACGTCAGGCCATGTTAATAACAGTTCTTGTAGCTTAATGTTATGTAAGAAATCTGTACTACACTAGAAAACGCTAACTTTCAAGTTTTTTTCAATGTCTGTACATGCGCAGTCACAGAACGAGTGTGTGTCTGTATGTTTCGTTACAGACACGTACATTGAATTAAGACAATTATATCTCAATAAAAAATCACGCTTTATTATTGATGTTAAGGCCAACTAAACCTTACTTGAAAGTAATGTATAAATAAAATATGCAGAATAATATATTTTTTTTGCCTATTTTCATAAATATTGTCCGTTGTTACTTTTTTTTATTTAAACAGAAGTTTATGTTATATTTTTACATGCATTGCAGACCAATCTGCAAAATAAATGATTCCCATTTTCTTTCATCGAAAATAATTGAATTTTAAAGTCAAAATTTTCACGTGACCAACCACATAGAGCACAAATTTCTACTTCAACAAACACACCGCTCTTGAGTTATTTGATTAAAGCCCAATTTTCGATTCAGAAAAAAAGCTAAGGTCGTTTTTTGTTCTTTTTTTCACCAATCCATATACAATTTTCTGACGTAGTTTTAGCTAAACGTACGAATGTATTTTTAATAAAGTTTGAAACTAAAGTTAACAAAAAATTAACAGTCCCACGACTGAGTGGTTGGTTAATTCCCCTTCCCTCTCTCCGTTGTGTGAGAACGGTTCGAATTGACGAATATAATTATCGATTTTTACAGTGATTTTTAAATATGTTTGCATCCAACGGCATATACATTTAATTTGTCACACAAATCCTAAAAATCGACATTATTGTTAATTTATTTTGTGCTCTATTGAATGCAGTTGTCAGATAATTAAAAAAATACGCAAGCAAGTGCTATTGGCCATTAACTACGAAAGAGTTTAAAAAATGGTATTGTCTGGGTTATTTCACGAATATTTCTTAATGTCCTACTACGGAATTCGACCAAGTACTTAATGTGTAAGCATCTGTTATTATAATAAATAAATGTCGGCTACATATGAACTTTACTAGATTAAAGTGACCGTTTGAATATTGAGTCTGCAATTATCTTAAAACAAGTTATGTGAAGTTGTATAAACAATGAACTGAACGATCGATATGTGATAGGAATTCAAATCAAATAAACTTTGTTTTACATTTTTGTTTTTTTAAATTATTAGACTAATATGACGTTTTTGTTTCCTAAGACACAAATAGCCATATTTAAAAATAACATTTTTCCGATCAATAAGCTCTGTGTAAATATCTTTTCTTGAAAAACTTCGCTTGGTGTTAATATGCTTTGGAAATAGTAAAAACATATTTTATCAAAATCTCTTGTTTTCTCTTTTATTTTTATTCATACGGTTCGAGTAGAGATGGTTCATGTTAAAGAACGTAAAAAACATGACAGTTGAATGCTCTACATGTCCTTTGACATAAATGATAGGATTCATAGATACGGAATATAAAAAAGTCTCTATTTCCTATTATAAAGAATTCTCATACTCTGCGCGAGCGTCATATTTGCATATTATTTAGGCCGCAAAAATTGACAAGAAAAAATGTATTTCTTTCGTGGCAAATGCAAAAAATAAGGAACAATTTGTAATCCGGCAGAATCGAAAACGCACAAGTCGCCATAATTCCTACATATTTTATGGAAAATCGCTGATTTTATACATTCATAAAAAAACCTATTGTCTCAGTTTGATTTACAGCGGAGTATAACATTTTTTTATGCGGAAAATATGGAAAAATTTACGCGGCCAAAATTCTAATCGTAAATTATTGGTAGCCGGTAGCGTCATCTGGCGTTTTATTGAAAATATACGGTAACGCAAGGTTCTGTTTCACCACATTATCAAAGGATATATGAGGGTTTCGTGAATTGAGATGGTACCCTAAAAGTACAATCCATCAGCAGTTTTATTGGTGGCAGTACAGCAAATGTCAAATCGAAACAAGTCGAATAGTTTTTGAAGCCAAAGATAGCATGCTTCTTATTAAATTCTATTTAAATTTGACTGCAATTCATTTTATAATAATTCATTAAAATGATTACTCAAACATTCATTTGAAAGATCCACAAGATCAATTTGTCAATCTAGATAATATTTATAAAATATTTTTTTGTTACGATGCCCGACCATGGCTTAACAATTAAACATCATTAGAGATAGTATTAACTTTTTTAAAAAGAATATTGATATATTTTTTTTATTAAATCTGGGAACTGCCTTCGTCTTTCAAGCAAAATACGTTTAGTTAGTAAATTAAGCAATGATGGTTGATACACTACTCATTAGATTTATTTAGTTTTTTGACAAAATGCTTTCAGAGAGAATTTTAATTTAACTGTTATTTCGTGTATTTATTGGCTTGGAAACTTTAAAGAAATACAAAATTAAATTTATTATTAATGTTTTAAAAAGAGGTGAACGATATGATGGATAAAAAAATATGAATGAATCGATGATCAATAATTTGGTAATCTATAAACGAAGAAAATGATCTCTTTGTATACTGAAATGAGATTTTGTGATACTAAATAACGAGTATAGAAATTACTAAAGACATACATTATACTGGTATTAAAAACAAAGGAATGTATTTAATTTGTCAGTAGATAAATAGTTTCACTTTTTGAAAATTATCATCAGAAAAAGTTATTTACGTTACAAAATGTAACAATTTTAGTTTTTTATTTGAATTAGTAGTTTTGGCAAAGTGTTACAATTTTATAGACTAGTAGTGCGTGGTATTAATCACTTAAGATGTCAGAGTTGTGACAAGTAGTAAATATATTATTTAAAATAACTGGTTAATGTAGTTGAATGTAAACGTTCAAGAACCTCGATATAACGAAAAATGCACAGAAGATTTGTTTGTTAACGTCGTATTGTTCACATATGCAAGGTACACACACTCCAGAAACTAACTTTTGTAAGACTTAACGCGTTTGATGATGTTATAAACGCATTCATTCACTTTGAATTAATGAATTAAGGATGTATTCTAGTGTAAAAAATTGTAAAAATCGATTCTTTCTTTTTTAAATTTTTCTAAAGTTTAAACATTTGAGAGTATGTCCTCAAAGGGATTTTTCAACATTTTGATTATTTACCGAGTTACAGCGATTTTGGTGACGCAGTAACTAAGCTGGTCTGACCAGAAAAAATCGAAACTCAAAACTTTAAACGCGTTTTTCTCGAAACTGCTTTTTTCAAGTTGACGTACATAATATCTCAAGTTCTACTAAACCGATTTATTTGAAATTTTGCGTGAACTTTTTATATACATCTATCTATAGCTCGTAGCAGATTTAAGTCAAAATTTTAATTTTTACCATTAAAAAAAAAGATATATTACTTAATTGAACTATAGCGACACTTTTATTAATTAAGAATCCGTTAAAATGTTTTTTTTCAGGTTGAAATCGTGTATGTCAGGACACCACATTTTTTTTGACCCCTTCCTTTACCAGCCGATAACTTTTCGAGTTTTTTTTTATATATTTTAAAAATATTAATAAACGAATCGTAAAAAAATGGACAGTAAAAATTGTCTTTGTTTATTTTTTATAGAGCTCGAAAAAACACCCAAAATTCGTGCCTCTACACTAGAATAACCCCTTAAGCAACTGTGCAACACTGTGCAGTTACGTGAATCAGCGCCCATCGTTGCAAACGTCTGTGCTACATACGTTCAGTCTATTATATATTTAAAAAAAAAACACATTTAGTAGTTATGTTTGAAGTCTGTCTTATCGAAGTTCTTCTGTACTCGATTCCATGGCTAAATGTTAAAATCTCTAAACTCAAAGTTTAATACAATTATTTTTATGTTATATTAGGTATTTACATCGATAGGTATTAATATGCGTATTTTTTTTCATCACTCCTATATCTTTTCATCCACACTTTATCTTGAAAAAAATGTGAAAAGTGAGCAAGTTATTTATCTACTAGACATTTTTTTAACAATAATAATTATTAAAAGAGATTTAATGACTCTCTAACAACATGTTAAATCAGTGATAACAATAACTAAACACATGAATTGTATTGCTCCATTAGACTTTATTATAGTCTTATAAAATTGATAAATAAATACTTCATTGTTTTTTATAGGTTGTATAAATGAGAAGAATTTAAAAAAAATATTTGAAATAATTCCTCAAAGATTAAGGAGTAAACATACCCGCAGGTCTTACTTCTGTAAAGTAAAACTTTTTCCAAAAAACTAAGAGATATTTAAGTGTTTCATATTGTGCTTAGGATAATAAAATAAATCGTATGTTTTAATACAATCTATAATGAGACCCTTCGGCGTTCTCTGTGTGATTATCACCAAAGGGGGGACCTGCACATAATTAACCCTTTGCTTGTAAATCAAATTTCAGAGAAGTCGCGTTGTTAATGGTATTCAATTACATTATTATTATGTATTTTGATTACATGTGTAGACAGCTAAGTGTAATATATTACTAACATTATATGATTTTACTCAAGAGTTAACTATGTATTAAAATTGAAAGTCTTAAAGACGAAAATATTTTATAATATCCATCGAAAGATATGGTGTTATAAATATGGAAAAAAACTGAGTCACGAAAATTTTGTATCTTTTTTTGATACCATTTTACATTGGTGAAAGAAAAATTTAAATGTTGAAAAAATTGTTACTGTGAGTTTTTATTTTTTAAAATAACGGGACATTGAAGTTGTGTTCGAGGAAACCGTGACACGCCACCAGAAAACAAGAATGTCCTGGTGAAAACGGGACCTCTGGTCACATTGTGCGTTCAACTTTGAGAACTCTCTGCTTTATGTAACAGGAGAACTTTAATTTTATTATGAAAAAATACCTTCATAGAAATACTATACTTTACGTAGAAATTATATTTGGTACCAATTGGTACATTTAAAAAAAAAAGATCTTTATATTTTGTCAACAACCTTATTCTTCCTTATGTCACGTAAGATTAAGATTAATATATAAACAACTAAAATGGTTTGATATTTTATTTACGGTATAATAAAATAAAGGAGAAATAAAACGGATTTCACAAAAAAATAAGATTTTTATTATTATTGACTTCTGAATATAATATTTAAGAATTGTATTTAATTGTAAGTAAATATCAAATTAAAATAACGTTTGTATACATATAAAAATATTTATTTAGTAGATCACTGTAATGTAAAAAAAACATGTATGATTTATTTGTTTTAAATGTCATTCTATAGCCTTCCAAAAAGCGCTGAGTTTCCGTAAAATAAATATTAAAGAAAGAAAAATGTGAAGAAAAATTTCATTTTCTTTACACCTACGCGTCAGCAATTTTTCTTATTTAATAATATGTCACTTCACGAAAAGCACATTTAAAACAAAACGTCAAAGAGAATATACTCTCTCACCTTGTAAAAATATTAAAATATAATGTTCTATTTAATGTTTACTTTGCATATTACACAAGAAATATGTTATTACGTAAAATATTTGGTAACGAAATTTTGTCAGAATTATGATGTTACAATGATGTCTATTAAAGAAATTTTCCGACTACTGATGTATGAAATTTCTATGTTCCACGGTATATATTATACTGTATGAATTAAGTAATAACATTTTTATAATAATGTTTCACAACAAAAAAAAATCATTTGCAGACTTATTTTTATAAATCCATAATCTGTATTAGACGTACCAGAAACAAAACATACGAGATACAAATATAATATTGTAATTGAAAACGATTCAGGTTGGATTCATTTTTTTTAAAGATGTTTTAAAAAAGTTATTATTTATGTATTTTAAATGATGTTAATATTATATGAAAAAAAAGTATAATTTGCTGTATTTTTTACGAATTCGGTGGTAACTGGTAACCTTGTGAATGTTCATTTTTATATGAAATAAAAAAAATATAGCACAGTTATTCTACAAGTGTAAACATAACTGTTTATAACCTCAAAAATAACTAGATTTTCATTTTTAATTTTGAATTAAAGTTTCCTCTGTTTTGATAACGTTTTTTTATTATGCAGTTGAAAATGCAGTATTCGCTGAGAAAATCTGATTTAATGACCATTTAAAATTGTGGATAAATTATGTAAGAGTTATAATTTCATATATTTTTGATATTTATTTAAAATAATTCAGTAAAAACGATAGTTTTTAATAGGCGTATTAACGCAAAGCCATTGTAATAACATACTTTATGTCTTATTATCGATTAACACGTATGAATTGTATAATATAATAGTTTTTTGTTATTACACATAAAATGATTCTTATTTTTAAATATTTTAAATGAATTTTTTGTTCAAATTTGATAAAAAAAAAAACATAATCCCGTTACGTGTCATGTGTTCTTAATTATAGCGACATATATATTATCTAGAATGATGTATACTTTAAAAATACACACTTTTTTGGTTTTCCTCACTTCATAAAAAGGCTTAATAATGAATAGTTTAGATTTTTTAGAAACAAATAAAAGTATTAACAATAAAGAAATACTATTAAATAATATCTTGAATAAAACAGGTAGTTCGCCACTGCTAAATTTATTTTCCAACGGTTTAACCCTTCCCAATTGATGCAACTCATTAGTTAATCATTTCTTGATGTAAATGTCATTTGTATTACCATTATTGTTTGTTTTTCTATAATACCCTCCTTGCATCCAATTTTTATTTTATTTTTATTATAATATATCAAAATAGTAAAATTAAAATCATTCGTACTTAAGCAAGCATTTGCGGAAGTCTGAGGATGCCTCTGAAAGAGGCGAAACATGTGTTACAGTTTGTAGCACAATACGTGGAAGTTATTTTATATTATCTGAAAACTTATTCTGTTATATTCAATTGACATTCAATTTATTAGACTCTTTTATTTCTTAACACGTAATAACACTAAAATTTTATAGATATTACGGCATATAGTCATCCTTTGAACTATTTAAAGTGCAACGATGCAGATGGAATTAATAAATGGTAAATAATTCGTGTGTTCTGTTGCATAATATGTTAATGCAATTAGGTAAAAAGGTAAAGATTGTAATTTCATAACTAAAGTTCTGACGATGGCATGATGCCAAAATATGTATTTTTTCATGTCTGGTCCTTGGTGTAGTCGTCAAAGTCGTTGGCTTCCTTGACGAAGTCACAGTACAAACAGAATTTTTTCAATCAATTTGTCGAGTTCCGTTAGAAATCACTTTCTTAATCCTAAAATAAAAAGGTGTAGCCAGAGTGAGTGAGTTGTTAGCCACTATTTCTTTTCCAGCCTTAAACTTCTATCCGTACTCTTTTTGAAAAATAGAGATTGAGTAAAAAGCAATCCTTATAGAAAAAATTCTGATGAGATACCTTTAATAAGAGGCCACATGCTCCACATCGGGAGCGGACATGAATTTAAAAAATACTTCGTAATATAGAATACTACTATGAAATCGACAATAAATCAATGAAATTTAAATGTCTTTAATTTCGTGTCGACTCTGTTCCCTTTTAGCATAGTTGTAAATCGAATGTGCAAAAATATGTTGCGGGGTGAAAAATACATTGTAAAATATCGTGTCGAACGAGAAAATATAATGTTTCCAATACCAAGACCTGTCGATACCTGATATATATTTTTTATTGAAGTAATCTATGGCCCAGGACACATCTGTTATCGGGGGATGGTATTATAAGAAGATTTTCCAGCGAACGGGCGGAGACGAAGCGATTTCGATTTTTCCATACAAATTGCATTTACGTATTACACAGGGTGGTCAGTATATTTTTTAACATTAATATGTATATCTGTATTATGAGCGATTCCTTCTAACGTCCAAATAATTTGTTCATCATCGTGATATCATACAAATGAAATGTGCCATGGTTATTTATTATATTGAATTACCAACACACAACTTTTGGTCGACAAGTGAAAAATAATAATATTCAATCAATTATCACTTCTCCTGTTTAGTGCATTATTTATTCTATTTATAATAACTCTTATTTTTATCTCGAAATAACATAATATATTTTTTGAAGGAAAACATGATCAATGTCTATGAACAATTTCATGCTAAAGTTGTACAAGAGATGAACAGTATTCAACGATTTTTCCTTATCCCATCTAATATATTGAAAAAAATAACAGGTCCTTCTTACCTCCACTTACAGTAAATTGTAAGTGGAATAGAATAATAATAAATGCTATAATCGACTGAAATGTTTTTAAAATAACATTTAACTAGATTTTTCAAATACACGAATATATAAGAAATATTTTTTTCATAATGTACGTTTCCATTATAACTTTGGCCGAACACGACCCGGGTTTCGCCTCTCGGCATCTTCCGGTGTTCGGCCAAAATTATAATGGAAACGTACATTATGAAAAAAATATTTCTAATCTAAAGTTAAATTTACATCAAGCACCTTCAGTCGAAATTCTAAATTATAACACAAATATATGTTAAAATTATGAACCGTTAAATAAACATTTTCTCAATAATAAATCTCAGTGGTTAATGGACAGCATTACAATTCAACTCAATTTATGTTAAAATCAAATAAAACAAATTTAATGCGTGCTACTAAATACTTAAACTATTTATTGAAATACTAAGTATTGACGACGAGGAAAACTATTCAGGAATACCCGGTATGAAATAAGGGGAAAAACGAGGACATCGGGGCACGCCGTCAATATGGGAATAAGAATATGCGTCAGGGGAAAAACGTCTCGAGTAATATTATGGACAGTGTTACAAATTTGCGAGGATGTTAATAAAGCGTAGGCGAGAAAGAAAACTCGGCTTTAGATTCATAATGCATAAGAAAATGTGTTTAAGAAAAGGAATTTCACACCAGAAAAAACTATTTGAGGAGATTTTATCTCACAGCGTTATGCCTATCACGCGCTTTATGTTTTACAAGGCGAAAATGTCTTTATAACAAAATTGGTTTAACTTTTTTTAAACAATATTCGAATCTAATTTTACGCAGACAAACAGGTTTACAGAATTACATCAGTCGGCCGTTGTCTATTGAATTACAGTATGTCGTCATTTCACATTATGAAAGAAATAAATAAAAACATATGTTTTTTTGTTATAAACAGGACTTTGGATTTCGAATGACTCCGACTCTACCTTTAAATTAAAAACCGGCTCCGAATTTTAATCATTTCCGTTCAACTATTATATATGTGCATCATTAATGATCATCTTTAGCCTAGCATACAATGGCAACACCTTGGAATGTTGTGGTTTAAATCAGGGCTGTGTTTTTTATGGAAAAACCAGAGAAAAATAATTATTAGTCTATTCATCATATTGATTGACGCTTTATCAATTATCAAAAAATAAAATAGCTTACATTCAATGTTCAGCTTCACAGACGAGTAGAGGGAGCTGGCCAGGGTTGGATGACTCATGACACAGTTCAAGGTTGAATTGTGATGAGGTCGGCGAAGAAGTAAACTCGCTGTCGAATATGCACCTGCGGAAAGATAATATTAAATATTATTGTACATTTTATTATATGTTTTGAAAATGATCAATTAGACTTATTTAAACTGGGAGCCGGTAAATTGCTCGAATTACAAAATATTCGAATTGCTTGGTTATTTAAACGATTTTTCACGACTTTTTCTACGAATTTCATTTTTATCTTGTGCGACACTTGTTTAGAGAGTGAAATATAAAAATTATTTTCGTATTTATTTTAACCGTGTTCACTCCAAATGCGGAGACAGAACAAACGGACAGAACAAACGGAAACAAATTGATTATCTTGTTATTCGAGCAATTTACCGGGAACCATTTGAACTGAACAACAGTACAACATAATTTGGTAAATATTATTTCAATGATGTATGCAATGTTCAATATTCAATAATACTAAAAAAACTTATTGTGCTGTTTGCAAAATCCTTTTTTTTTGTCACGTCGGAACAATTTTTGATTGTGTAATTTGTTTGTCAACTTACTCTTACTTAATAATATATACAAACGAAAAGTTTTTTATAAGTTTTTATGCTCTTCTGGCAACTTTTAGATAGTGGAGCTTCGAGCGTTGCACTTCAAACTGATGAAATATACATACAAAATAAATCACTTTCTTACGAGTTTTAGTAGAGCATTGTTATAAGTTCAATATCGTTATGCTAGCAATATAGTATTTCTTTTCGCTTCACCTAATATTTGAATCGAACCAAAGATGTCTTAGAATTTATCGTCAGGCATTAATGGAAAAATATTTATAGCCTTTGATCATCTCATTTGAGTAGCGACAAGTAACATAATAATACATAATTGAGAGATACTCTTAATATAAACTATTCTTTGGATTAAGTTTATAATTATCTTTTCTATCTTTATATGGTGTATTTGTGTCAAGGATATATTGTTACTATATTTAGTATACAAATTCTTCTGCATTGTAACACGAGATGATAAGTATATGCGTGGCTATATGAAAAGACAAGTATATTAAAACTATGTTCTAAATTAGTAATTTGGTTCAAACATAAAATTTATGTGATAAAAAAAACTATAATCATCAATAGACTGTCTTTCTAATTAGTGAAAGACTTTTAAAGCTAAACAAATCGACTAGTATAATTAAAAATGTTTTCATGAAAAAAATGCAAAACCTGTTTTGAGATTATCATTTCTACCCTCCATTTGTTTTATTACAAAAATTGCGACTTTTTTTTAAACATATATGCTCCCAAAATGGAGCATACGGACTCCTAATGGAGTTTATCTCAACAGAAATGTTTCTACGAGAACTGCTTGTTACTCAGTTGCTCAACCCCTCATTTTCCAAAGAGAGTAGGAATAGAAAGAAAGGGCTAGGACAGGGCTAGTAGTTAGCTAATCACTCTCGATACGCCCCGTTCATAGGATAGGATGGGTGAGAGGGGGGAATTCAAGACATCACATACATCCATGCCTTTGAACAGAAATTCATAAATCGATTGAAAAATCAATTTATAAAACTGCCCGTCCTGAGATTCGAACCCGTGCTCTCCGTAGCGGTAGCCAACGATGTTGACCACTCGACCACACAGGCGGCAATTGCGACTTAGGTGAAATTATTTTATGCCTTAATTTTTATCGAGAATTAACATATTTTATTACTTAAAAATGATTTGTTGTCGACCACTACTGTTCTGTAATGAAACATACCTTAATACCTTTCTTAATTTAAGTTCACACGGATGGAATATGGTTTACTTCTGTTGCGCCGTTCTTAAGTTTTAATGTAATAATTTGCAGATAGTGCTACCTTCCATATAGTAGAACTATGATAAAGTAATTTGAATAAAGCTGGAATTGAGTGGCTCAATATTGTGTTCCAAATTGAGCCAACTCGGTTTGGGAGTGAACATATTGTAAAAGTACTCACGCTGAGGCTTAGTCAGCAGCAGTGGGTCAAAGTGAAATCGTATGAACACAATCCTAATTTAGTGTCACAGGACATAAACAAAGGCGTGATTTCGTTTCGACCTCGGGGTCTAACTGGGCCCGACGTCAGTAGCGCTCGGATGATGCAACAGTGGGTCTTCTCTCAAGACACGTACCGAGAGAATAAAAAAAACAATAAGCTAAGAATATTGAAGAAAATAGTTTTTTTTTTTGGTTTGAAACAATAACGATACAGGTGGATACCAAATTATAACAATGGTACATAGTATTTCACTTTTAAGGTATCCAATATCAATACTTGATGGAAGGACATTATTTTTTAAAATAAAACACTTTTGTACCAATTGCATATTTTTATGAATATCAGAACTGGATTAGCGAAACCAAATCCAGCAAATATATTCAGAACTAAGCACTTTTATAGAAACTAGTTTATGCTGTTATTCAAGTTTTAAAAAAAATGGGAAGAGTGGAAGGTTAAACGACTAATAACTGCTGTTTCGCTTGCCTTATTTTTAAGATAGTATAAAGTGGATTCGGATAAAAAATATTTTTTAAATATATTTATAAAATTTATTCAGAGATTAGGCGAGTATTAATGCATGTTACTCAGTATCAAAACCATTGTACGATAGAATGGTCGTATTAAAAAAGTATCAGTTGGTAATATTTGTGTCATTCAGATGGATACTTTTAAGCATTATTATCAGCCATCCGTTAGTTGTCCGTAAAGAGAATCCGCCAGTACCGCCAACATATGTTAATATACAACCTGTCATGGCTGTCCACAGCGTTAATAATAGAAAATATCAATTTATTTTTTTGAGACTGTACAATTTTACAATATTCTCCCACATATTGTCACAAATTGATGATATTGCCTATCGTATAAAATATATATTTACATTATTACTAACTAAACTTTGATTATTAGTAATACTAGTTTTTAGTAAGTTTTTTTTACTGAGTTTAACAAACTTTTACGACCCTTATAAGCGTACGTTTGACAGGTACAAAAACGAGACTAATTATTTTAGTTCCGACTTTTGTCGGCAGCCAAGTTATAATACTTGATCAATACTGAATCATGGCTATAAGAATTGGTTAGATTACTACATTAGATTTTAATATTGCAAAAAATGTATTTTCTAGTTTAGTTATTTCGGCTAGTAATGATTTTTATATAAAATGTATAAATTTGAAAAGGAATAAATTTAATTTAGTATAATTAAGCATCTAGCTCTTTATGTTACAGAGGCTTAAGAGATTATAAAAATGTATTTTTTACGAGCTTTGTACTTCAGGGTGACAATGCCGTATGTTTAGACATTGTATATAAATAAAAGGTAGTCACCAAAATTACATCACAACAATTATAATTGTTTGTTATTGTATGTTGGTCCATTTATTTTAAAATATTTTAATTTGGTTAATTAAAGTTGAAAAACAAAACATTGTTTGTTTTTGGTCGCTAAATTTACACTACAGAGATGTTTCTTTTATAAGGACGCAAATTGTCAGAGGAGCACGCCTCTGCGAAACAGGGTCTAATAGGGTTGGTAGGCGTTACTTAATTGTCCGGACTTTTGCGTTGATAATCCGATGTAAGCCTCTTGTATTGTTTTGCCTTTTGATCATGAGAGCTTCACTTCGTTAGGCGAATAATCAAGCGAAAATCTCGGCCATTATTTTCAGAGCGCCGTAGAAAAGTGTTGGCTTTCATGAGATACCCCCAATTTTGATATGATTTGTTTGTTTTTATTTCGGAATAAATCCCAAAGA
The DNA here is from genome assembly GCA_031772345.1 of Himalopsyche anomala. Classification (NCBI taxonomy): domain Eukaryota; kingdom Metazoa; phylum Arthropoda; class Insecta; order Trichoptera; family Rhyacophilidae; genus Himalopsyche; species Himalopsyche anomala. Next base: position 7,116,709 of record CM062823.1, on the reverse strand, counting down.
TGTCGTCGTATGTAATTAAACATGGTGTCAGTTAGTCTTTAATGACACCCTGGTCGTTTTTAATTGGATTCAAGATTTTAATTTATTATTTTTTGATTGATTACATTCATGTACTTGAGAAGCTATGTAAACCAAAGAGCAAAATGGTCAATCTTTTCTATTGGACTTGTAAGTATAATTAAGTTTTTATTTCGTGTTTTTGTGGATTATATATTTTTATTTTAGAAAAAAAAAACACTTTTGAAGCGAGTGTTATCTAAGATGATTTAAGACATGCAGAATATTATAACTCAATATTTTCTAAAATATCACTTGTCTCACTGCACTTTCCAGGAGCTTATAATTAGGCCCATTAGAAGAGAAGTGAGCTAAGTGGTATTTTAGAAAAAAATAAATTAAATGCGTTGTTATGTTCTACACGTCTTAAAGTATTGTAATAGAGAAGTGACCTCAGATAATACATATTGAATTATTGTTATCTCCGTAAAATAAAAATATGCAATCTACCAAAGCACCAATATCGGACGTGATTGTACTTAGAAATCCGAGAAAAAAGATTTACCATTTACTAGTTAATTCACCTGTAATTAGCCCAATAATCGTTAATGTATTTTAATAATTGAATAAAATAAAACGGTAAAAATGAAATATCTTTTGAAATTAAGTAATTTTGATAAATTATAACCATGACATTCAATATCATCTGCGTCACCATAGCAAAAGAAAAAACATAAATTATATTTTTATTCGATTTAAAAATTTTCACCTCAACGTCTGTGATATTTTCTCTTATACATGTACAATAGTAAACACTGAACATAAATAATATTGTTTGTAATGTAATTACTTATATTGAGTCAACTGTCAATTATCGATACAAGCAATTTTATTTTAAAATCCATAGAAACTTAAAAGATATTGCTGATTAAATATTTCCAAACAAAAAACACATAGTATTGTCGAATGTCCGGTTTTTTCTAAATCACTGAATCTGAAGTCGATACCTTCCATCCCAACAATACTGAAACATTCAATTCCGAAATGATGAAATCAAACCTACACGAAAAAATCCTTTCTGCCAAATACAAAAACCTTAATTCTAGATTTGTGGATTCTGATATGTTTTCTCTATTCTATTGAACTCTAAAAATACTATTTCTTAAATACTGGGTACAAAAGAAAATATGTTTCCTTATGAAATTCTTAATATTGCTTAAATTAATATATTTTCGATGGATTCGACGGCTTTTTCTGGAATTATTATCTTTGTGACTACTCTTTGTATTTTATTTGAAAGCTTTACCTGAAAATGATTTTCCATCAACAGAAGCCCACGTGACATCTAGTACAAGTAAAATAAAAAAGTTTATATTTTTTTCTGTGTATTAATTTTGTTTACCCAATATTTGTTTTGTAATTCATCAAAATCAAAACCAATTATACTCATTACGCGCATTACCAGTTGTCATTATTAGTATTTTCATATGTGATTTTTGTTATTGTTGACACAGCGTGTTAAAACTCCCAACTTGTGTACCACGAATTAAACTTTAAAAGTTTACATGACCTGTCTAATTTGAGATTATAATAGTTGATTAATTATTGATTTTTATTAAAACTACCGAGAGCAGAGATACATTGAATTGAAATTTCACTTCGTATCCTGTATATTTTATGATTGAAAACTACATTACCAAATTAAATGAAATGTAAAAATAGCTGATCTGGGATGGTTGCTACTATTATATACATTTCCATTGTGTTCAATCTACCCCATTGTATTGAAAACAAACAATTCTTTGAAAACATTGTTATACTAAGTAATTAAATCACTATCTCAATATCAAAAGTAGAAAAAGCCTGGGATAATATTATCTACAAGTAAAAAAGTAATTACGGAAATTTCGTTTGATAGATTACAAAAAATCAATACCACGCAATCACATTAATCTTACATTAGTTGAAAGAATTTAGTTCTTAAAAATAAAATAGAAGCACAGTCTTTTGTAATAAAATACGACAATCATTGTTATTTTTGGTTTTGCCGCGATCTGCATTACCGACATATTTATGAAAACTCACAATGGAATCTACATATGTATGTTGTTGTTATTAAGAACATATATTTTTTCAATCATTTCTGTACAACATGTTATATATTATAGGTAAAATATAAAGTGTAAAATCTCGTAAATGTATACCTTAAGTCGACCGATTTCGGTGCGCCAGCCAATTAATTTGGGCAAATCGTTAAATTCCTGGGTTTTGAGATTTTGAAATTCTCAGAAGAGCTAAAAAAAAAACGAGTCACGGTGACATTTTGGGAAAATCGGTAAATTCCTGGGTTTTGTGATTTTGAAATTCTCGGATGAGCTAAAAAAAAAACGAGTCATGCTGATAATTTGGGCAAATCGGCAAATTCCCGGGTTGTAAATAATCTTGAAAAAATGTGGTGCTCGCCGCCCTACCAATATTTTTGATTGCGCTCTAGGGTCCAAAAAGGTTGGTAACCCCTGCCTTAATTAGTCAATTTATAAATTATCTTACAGGCTTAGTCGAAGCTTACATTATTACAATTCTATGCAATAGATATTTATTACACACAATTTTTAGTGAAATTTAATATAAAGAGGGTAATAGTGAGAACATGACGTTGAAATTTTTAAAGTTATGTGAAATATCAGATGACAGTAACACACATAACAACTGCGTGATTACACGCACAAGTTTTGAAAAAATTCAATTCGTGTGTAGATAATGTACACATTGGCTAGTTAAAGTATTCAACGCGGTAGTTTAGTTGCCAAGCTTCATGAACTTGGCTGGTTAGTAGATAGGCTACCATTAAAATGTGGCACTATAAAACAGGATGCTGATCACATCCTATGGAAGTGTCATTTAATTTCGAGGAAAGAAAAGAGCTGCGCAAGTCGATCCAACCTTCTGTTGGACAGATCGGCCACGCTAACTTGGTGGCTAATAGGTAAATAAAATATGTGATGTCATAAAGAGAGCAAGTAGACCGCAACACATAGAACCCTTTTGATTATATTGAAAAATCGATTATCTGCACACCTAAGTGCACACCACCAATCTTGGGAAGTTGCTCCTAAGACAATCCTAGTAAAGAAAAAAAACTGCGGATTTTCTTTACATTTGTTACTTCGCTGGACACTGCCGTACGCAATTAATGTATGAGAAAGCAGTGGTTGGTAGAGAGGGCATGTAAGGCAATGTGTTAATTTTTTTTATCTTGTGTGCATCGTTAATGGCTAAAATCGACAATGTACATATGTTATTCGTGCATTGATAAGTGCATACTTTGACTGTAACATTCGATAAAGAAAAACATCATTATTGTTAATGTCAATCTTTGAAGTATCATAATTAGTCACATTAAATAATGTATATTTAAATATTACACATGAAAAACATATAAAAAAACAAAAGACTTTGATACACAAAAGAAAAACGATAAAGCTGCTTACATACTTTGAAAATATTTTGTAATTGTTTTAGCGAAATCCGATACGTTGGAAATAATGTTTCTCAGTATATCAATATTTTACATATCACGTTCAACTTCGCGATATTTTCTATATAATATTGTCAAAAATATTAATGAAAAGCAATAAATTAATTTGACTTCGAGTTGAATAACGCTGAGGATAAATACTTTTATTAAAATATATTTTACCAGAAAATTGATGTATATATTTTTTCCCAGTCGATAAAGCTTGAAAAACAAAATCTTTCTCGTGACAAATATATCATTTTTTGAACGACCTATTATGTAATACATTTTGTAAAAAAGCATAGCAATTTCAAATGTCCAATTTGGCTTGAGACCTTTTCCGAAGCGAATTAAATGGAGAGCTAGCTAGTGACTCTCCGCTTTTGCATTCACGCTTAATGTCTACGATTAATAATTAAGGGGTAATATTTTAATTTCCGATATGTTTATTATTCCGTACAAATTCGGAGTTTTAGGCGGTAATTTCAAGCGAAATTAATTCTTCAAAGGACCTAGTGTAATTCTAAATATAGGATTGCTGGCGATGTAATTTCTATACACAATTTTCGATTCGTTTGTGAATGCATATTAGAATTAAGTTTCTTTTAAGTACATAAATATAAGCACCAAAAATAATTTTAATATGAAGTTAATTCGTAATGTTTACGATTATATTATATGTAAAATTAACCCCCGAGTGGTGAAGTGAGTAAATAATGGTAAAACCAACTAAAACTAACTAAAAATGGTAAAACTTTTTCATTGGATTTTTATTGGAGAACGTCATAAATTTGTCACTTACCATTGGAAACTTTGTGGCTTTCAACTTCGATAACAGGCGCGTTCTTGGCAAAAACCTGGAAACCTTCTCTTTGATGGAGAAATCCTAATCGCGGTGCTGGTCTTCCACCAACAACTCTGCAAGTAGCGTTTAAGATAACGCCTTCTTTGAATGTAATCACTCCTGATTCTGGTAATGGATTGCCAGAAATGAGAAATTCTGGGCTGGATGGTGTTTCTGAAATTAAAAAAGAAATAGGATAAAATAAATCATAGTAATTAATTCTCTGAATGTCTCCCGACCTTTTTCTGATGTGTTTACTTATTCTTATAAACGCGTTGTGTCACTGACCAAAAAGCGTCTCCTCGTGATATTGTCACTTTTTACTACATTACTAAAAAATACTATATATAATTTAATTTAAGTTTTACTGTAGAATATTGCTGTTAAATATTTGACTACGTCTATCTAATTAAATCGCTTACTTTTAAAACCAGATAAAACAAATTTTGATAGATTCGACAAAAATGGAAAAAGTAATATGAGTCAAATTATTTCTGTATATTATGATGCGATTTGTACATTTTAACAAATTTGCAAGTAAAATATTTGTCAGGAAACGCATCACTTGTCCACCAATACGTGAACTGGTTGACTTCACACATTGATTGTTTAATATTAAGAATATAAATAAATACGTCTTTATATGCACTTTAATCATACTCAAACTTATATGAAAACCATTTCAGCCGGTTTTGAAAGTAAGCGTTTCATGTTTTGGCTTGGTGGTGCTATTTCAATTTGAAACTATGTATGTTCAATTCATCTGTTATTTGAATTACAAACCTGCATGTTTTCTAGACATGATCTCCATAATTATTTTGATCCTTATACATGTAACATTTTAAGCAAGTATTTTCACGGAAATTTGTTACAAAGGCATCGTAGAATATCAATACAATGTCAAAGGAGCGAGGATCCACTCACCTAAAACGATAAGTTTGATGGGCTCTCCGTCAATAATTCCTCCGTCTTTATTTTCCCCGCGGCACGTGTAAGAGCCATCGTGTTCCTTCGCCACGTGCGGGATCACTAAGTCGCTTCCTTTGTAGATGACCAGATCCGCAGGAAACGGGGCGGACTCGACCGGAGAAGACAGCATCAGCTATTAAAAAATAAAACAACTATTACGCTATTCATTAACATATATTTTATCATTTCCCACACATTTAAATTAATTTAAAAAAAGAGTGGAAGAAAAAAAATCAGCACAGTGCCAATTACTTTTAAGCCCAGCCGTCAATACACATTATAGGCGGGAAACGTAAAAATACGTTTATCGCGTATTGTCGGTTTTGTTGGTATCTCACAATTAAATGGTTTCTTCAAAATAACTGCCGCGGCAAGTGACCCATTTTGACAATAAGCAATAAACCTCATAATTTATTATGCCCCTAATGTTCGTTCACATATAGTATTTTTTTAGGCATCATCTGATCACACTTCACACTTCCAGTAATTGTAAATTTGTAGGAATGAGGATTTTATACTATAATTATTTATATAATTGTATGGTATGGATTAATGTTATTTTTTATGCAGAATATTTTGAATATTTCACATTGATGACAAGTGGAGTGCTATCTACTAAATTAATAACAGTTTTTTTATATTCAGCTTAGAAAAGTAGTGAAATTATGATGTATTCAAAAAAAAATATTTTTAATGATTAAATGTCATGTATGATGTCTTTTAAAATTTCTGCCGAAAATATTGTTTGGTTTAGAAGTTGTGTTGATTTTAAGAATGTAATATATTTTTGCGATAATCACTAAAAAACGCCCGCTTACAAAGTGTTAAAACCAGTATTAAAAAAATAATAAAACATTATTTTGCACTTTTTCTACATTTATTTATTATGATCAAGGCTAATTTTACTTATCAGTTGAAAATACTCGTTGTGATGGTCTAATAAATAAGTGTGGAATATATATTATAACATAGCATTTTTTTTTATTGTAATGCGTTTCCACTCAGTATTGACAGTGAACAAGTGTTGTAATTCAGCCCTTTTTTTAAATACTTGACATTAAGCCTAATACCAATGTACCAACATATTTTTTATGAGTTAATTGAATGAAAATTTACATAAAAAACACCCATGTTTTTCAGCTTAATTTGAAAAAATCTTTATTTGACACTGACCTTACTGGGACTTGAACCTTGCATGATCGTGTAACGTTACCACTTGGTTACAGCGATAGTTACAGTGCTAAATACGTATGTATTTGGTTTATATTCATAACAGTATTAAATAAATAGTTTATAGCAGCTAAATTAAGCTACAGTAAAAAAAATGTTTGAATAAGTAATATTGTATAATATTACGGAGAATTATTTAAAACTTATTTTACTTTTGAGATTAAACATTTACATAATTAAAACTCGCAAAGTCAGCACATATTATAATAATATATAATACGTTAAGAACAGTTAATCCTAAATCTCTAATTGTTACAAGTTATAATGCTTACTCTTAACATTCTGAATCCACCGTCTCTATATTCCCTCGTAATGTCTTTTCAGAGTAATTATTTTAACAGCGGCTGCCTCCCAAAAAAACGTTAAACGAAAACAAACAGTGGAGGAAGTACTTAATAAAAAATAACGTATTACGAGAACGCAAAAATAATAATGAAGTAATTCCGTGCAATTAAACTGTGTGGTTCTGGCCAAAGGAATGAATGTTTTTCCACAGTTTGCAAAAGCGTGGTTTTGCAAAATTAAAATACCCGGAATGGGCAAATTTTTGAATCTCATCATGTTAAAAATTGTATTTGGTTTAGTGCAGTGCGTTACATGTTTTTACTCGTAAGAAAGCTACTGCAAAAATAGAATATGAATATTAAATAACAAGTATGGCAGAAAACTGAATTAAATATCTGTTAACAATCTTTATTTTTCATTTTTTAAATTATTTTAATAAATCTACTTTGATTCTCAATCCTACATAAAATAACGCAAATCAGTTTTTATTTATATTTTTTTGATAACTATTTTGGCTTTAGTCAATTGTTCGAACTATGCTTAGTTAAGTTGGTTAACAATTTAATCGAATTACGCAGAATTAACCTCGAAGAAAAAGACACTGCCTTCTAAGCTTAAATTACGAAAATCATAATAGAATTAATACAATGTTTTTATATCATACATAACAAATTTGTTATTGTGTTCATTAATACTTTTACTACTAACAATCAACCATTGATACATATGACTTTATTGATTCTGGATATCATCTGTTTCATGTTGGCTATATTATTATAATTTGTTTCGATTTGTCAAGTTTTTCAATAAAACGTTAATGGGGTATATTTATTAGTATACCAAAAAGTATAACGTGCATAATAAGAGCTAAATTAATGGTACTGGTAAAAACACGTCGTTTTAAAATGAATGCAGATTTTGTTATTAAAGTTTAAATCAAAATAACATGATGTCATTCGGAAATAAAGAGCGAGTTCAAGTTTCTTGTTGGGTTAAATATTAATATGGGTTATTACTATTATTTTTGTGTATATTGATTATTTATATACGTGTTATATTTTTTTCTTATGACCTTTTTACAGCGCTCATTGTTTTGAAGCAAGTAATATATGTAGCTAATACATATTTGATGGTTGTGTATGTAAGAAATTTCTAAGAAAATTTTTGTAGAAGTATGTAATAGATTCTAGCGACTTTTATTACTTCTACGCGTTGATTGAACTGAAATAATCAATACCATTCTATAATATTTTATATTATATCGACTTTGGAAAGGAAAAAGGACGTAACCCACACATATCAAATTTTACAGGAGGCGCTAAAAACGTGTTTCGATGATTTAGTGACATATGCAAATTATGAATTATACACAACCTTAAAGTGCACGGAGACTTCTAAACTGGTGTTTAATTGACATAATCTAATATTAATTAAAGACATTGTCTAGGAAAACCTTTATATCAGTCTTTTTTCTTGGTTTATTTTTTTTTACAAGGTCATATTTTTTTAACTTCAAAGCTAAATTTAGATACTAATTCGTCATTTGCAGCTTGCGTCCTTTTGATAGAACGTGGATCAAGTTTGATAAATTGTGATTATTGAAAAAAAAATGTTTTGAAAAAAATATGGGTTAGGTCTTTTTTTCCTTTCCACAGTTGATATGGAATAGGTGTTTTTTCATAAAATATAATAAACTATTCATAATAAGGTAGAGATAGAAATGTTTTAAGAATTTAACGGATTAAAACATATTTAATAACATAACGTTATACTCCAAACAATAATATTAAAATTGTGAATGTTTTTATAATAACATGAGAGTTAAAATTACTGCTTCATATATAAAGATTATTTAACAATCCTTAATTAGATAGGAATACGTTGCTATTTAAGAGCTGGCTTTAATAAACTGCTCAAAATTTGTTAAAACAGACGTCTTAAACTTTACAATGTAAAACGAATTCGAAGCTTTTATTTTGTCATCTATCTTAAGATGTTAATTATTGGAGATTTATGTCATACAACAATACAATATATACATTATAACGATAAATACATTTCGTAAAATAATTCCAAATTCAATTCTAACAACCCTTGTTTTTTGACTACCCTCTTCATGCATACATAGGTAGCCACAGAGCCGTTTGTGCTTGTTAAACATATTATATTGTATGCATACCGTATTGTATAAATACGACCATAATACCGTCAAGGGAAAATTATTTGTTTCATTTTTTTTAACCTCTTTAAATAATAATATTTTAAAAAACAAACCACGACATTCAGTAAATTTTAAGTTGTAGTTGATAAAAAACATTATTGTCTATTATTTATAGCTGGACGCATTTTAATATGCTATCCGTAAGAACGATTCCCACTTGCTTTATGCTTTTTGCCCAATGCTTTTTCAAACATCTGATATTGTTTGCAAAAGAATTTTGGAAACTTTTGTATGTTTGTGTACTCACATTTAGTTTCTTATGTATATCATGTATTACTATTAATATGATGCGACCCACCTAATGTGGTAAAAACCGGCATGCGACCCAGATGAAAAAAAAAGTATAGTATCGCTGCGTTAAAGTAATACCGTCATTTTTAACGCAAATATAAAATAATATCAAAGAAAAAAAATATTAATGATACTCATCAAAAGAATATTGAAATAATATTTTAATTTACTCCTACGGTATTGCAATTTTAATTAGACGTATATTGATTGGCTTGGTTTCATCTATTCAAATTATACTACTCAAATATATTAAAAATGATATGCTGATAAGCCGAGCCGGTATTGACATCTTTATATTAAAGTCGTCGTGTAGCATTGCAATTCGTATATCAGTTTATACTCTTGAAATTCAGTAGACGTAAAGCAAATGACAAAATAAATATTTTACTGCTCTTCTAGATAAGTTCATACCAAACAGTCGTTTTTCGTTCAAAATCAGTTTATCAAGCAAGAAATAAAAAGTTGTGTATCCCATAATACCAAAAAAGTGATTATATGCCACTTTGGATCTTATATTAGCTTTTTAACGATGCATAACAACTCTTTGTAATTATTGCATATATAAATAATATTGTATATACATAAACATCTAATTATATTAAGCCTATGCAAATGAAGCGATTTGCTGTCAAATGGTTAAAGAAAGCAAATGTATAATTGAAAACTTATACATGCATTACAAAATAAACCATTAGAAATTTGAATATAAAAAAATATTACTTATTAAAAAAAAGATTATAATAAATAAAATTATAGTCTAAAAATATATATCCCACAGGTTGGGAACCCGTGCTCTAAAAGAAGTGTTTCTTATCTTTATTTGTGCCATGCTATGTGATAATTATTATTTTTAATTTAAATTTTGTAAATATGTATTCGGAGGAAAATACTATGCAAATTAATGCTACCCTTGTGTTTGATGTGAGCAGTGAAGAGTTTTTATGTGAGTATTAAATCGTAAATCTTCATAGTATTTGGTATGCAGAAGTTTTTATTTTAATATAAAATCCTTTGATAATCCGGCATTGAGCTAAATATGGGAATGATGAGAATAGGAACAGTAATTTTCGTGCAAAAATTTTCACCATTGGATGGATATTTTGCTTCTTTTTCGACCATCTATTAACTATAAATAAATGTATCAAATATTAATAATTTACAATTGCCCCCCGGTGGGGAATATGCTACATATTAGAAACCACTTATATTTAAAGACTTTTGAATAAATCTTTGAATTGAATTTTCTGATATATTACTGAAATATACAAAGCAGCACATAAATGCATTCAATATGCATGACAACTGTTTGTACTCTGTAAAAAAACCGTATAGTTGTACATTTTTTTTTAAACTTTCGAAATTGATAATGAAATGATCGGAACTGGTTTCGCTTGTCGCGAGAATTTTCAACTGACATAATACTTTCACGTCTGACGTAACGTAAACGTTTCAGTCAAAAAAGAGTCAAGTCGCACCCTTTCAATCGACTAATCGAGAAGGTAATTATTAATAATTTGATACCAAGCGGTTCATGTACTAATCGAATGGAAAATTCGATGCTTTTTATATACGCCGGAATCGACATATTTTGAAAATCGCTGTTGTAATGGAAAAGCGATTCGCAGCGTAAGCTACGCACAATTTCCATTGGGTATATACCGAGTAGTTATATACATGTTAGTCGTGAGAGCCTCTGGCGTAATTAAGGGGTTAAAATCCCAAAAAGCGAAACATTAAAACGTCGCGCCTTGCAACTTAATTCCGCTTAATGCTCAAAACAACAGAGACGCCCAACTTTTGCGCCGCACTGTATTATTACACTAGGCGAATATTGAATTTTCTTCTAATTTTTTTTTTTTTTGTTTAATACGCCAATGATAAATTTTCTTATACTACATACATATATGAATATATATTTTTTAGTATTATATTTTGCTCCGATACCCATTCAATCAAAGAAATATATATTTTTTGCCTATTTTACATAACAATATACTGCCACCTGTGTGGTCGAGTGGTCAACATCGTTGGCTACCGCTACGGAGGGCACGGGTTTGAATCTCAGTAGGGGCAGTTTTATAAATTGACTTTTCAATCGATTTATAAATTTCTGTTCAAAGGAATGGATGTATGTGATGTCTTGAATTCCCCCCTCCCACCCATCCTATCCTATGAACGGGGCGTATCGAGAGCGATTAGCTAACCACTTGTCCTGTCCTAGCCCTTTCCTTCTATTCCTACTCTCTTTGGAAAAAGAGAGGTTGAGCAACTGAGTAACAAGTAGTTCTTGTAGAAACATTTCTGTTGAGATAAACTCCATTAGGAGTCCATATACTTCATATTGGAAGCGGACATGGTAAAAAAAATAAAAATATATTGAGACAGTTTCCACGATTAATTCTTATTTAACTATCCAATGAACGAAGTACGGTAGGGTTTTCTTTAGAATAAAACACACAAATTTTATAATTTCTATGGTTTCGGCGGTAACTTTGTATAAATTCATTTTAAATGTAAATTTGAATTTGATAAATTGTGTTATCCTTGAGAATTAAATGTCTTATAGTTATTTATTAATACAAGTTAACGTTAATTCAAATTCTTAACATTTAAATCACAAATCACAATCATTGAGGTTTTTCCTTTCTACTGGATGATCATTTAAATAACATAATTTAATACTTGTTATCTTTATGTAGTATAAGACAAAACAATGATATTATGCAAACAGGATTTAAATACAAATTAACTCATTAAGAAAACACGAACAAGGATGTAACATATTATGTATCATGAAACTCGTAGTGTTTTTATTTATATCCAGTACAAATGATATGTTATATTATAATAATTTAAATTATTAACCGTTTGTAAATCACAGTCAGCAACTATATATAGTCTGGTGGGTAAAGTTTTACCTTAGAAATTATTTGGGTCCGAGTTCAAGTTTCAAGAATTTGAGATTAGTTACGTAGATGTGATGTAATTTCTCTTTGAGTTGATATTGAGTGATTTATATCTTTGATGATTTGGAATTATTATCTGCAAAGAAAACGAATGAACATCAACTCATAAAAGTTTTCCAATAGCAACATTTGTTTTTTTGTTGGCAAAAGTTTTCTATAGCTAGCAGCTCCTGGTAATTTATATTATAAAAGCGTTATACATTGCTGTCTTACGAAATACTCCCATTATAATGGGCTGTAAATTCGCAGCGGGTGGCGGTTGGTAAACGTTAAGTTCCCTTGGGAGTATGAAGATTTGTTGATATTCGATTGTTATCGTGTGTATACCTAATATCCTATTCCCATGTTATTGATCACATCATTTTTGTAATGTGTTATATTAATATAAAAAATAACAAAATGTTTTTTTTTTATAATGACCGATTCGTTGATATAGGATTGTTTTCAATATTAAGCAGTCACATATTATGATCTTATGTAATGTCCCGGTGAGTTTTGTGTGTAAACTTTCAGTGATTTATAATTGTTAAGAAGTAAAAAAATAAATTTGACGGCTGTCTGGTCGGGTTTCAACGTCATTGACTTAGAACACGGAGGTCACTGGTTGGAGTCCCAGTACGGACAGTTTTTATAATTTGATTTTTCATGGCATGGATGGATGTGATATCTAGAATCCCCTCCCGTTTATCCTATCTTAAAAAAACGGACGTAGCGAGAGCTATTAGATTACCACTAGTCATGTTCTAGTCCTATTCTACTCTCTTTAAAAAAGAGAGGTCGAGCAACTGAGTAATAAACAGTTCTCATAGAAAATAATATCTGTCGAGATACTTCTGTTTAGAGGCCGTGTGTGGAGTATAACATAAGGAGTGGATTAGATATGGATTAAAAAAAAAACAAAATATTGCAAATAAGTGACTGGTGATATACTTATTTACAGTTTTAGTCTTTATAATAATAAATATAAAAACGCATAGGCGCAGAAAGATTGATATGCTTACTACAGTTAAATGCTATTTCATATCCTGCTCTTTTATCTTAACTCGACACTCAAAGATATATTTAGTGAGTGAATAAAAATCTGTTTTGCTCATGTTTTATTGAATGATCATTTAAATATTTGACGAACGAATCAAAAGTAAAAATTATTAAAAGTAAAGTTAAATAGTTGTACAAAAGATATGTAAGTGTTTAATTTATTAGAAAAGAATTGTTATATTCTAGTATTATATTGGTGTTTTTATTTCTTTTAGTGTAGACACAGATAAGTCGTTAGTTGATTCTAACATTTCTCTAGTGTATTCGTTGTTTTGAACATTATTTGCTGTTCAAGAAACCGTAAACAAAATAATGGTTTACCAACAATAATAAATCTATTCCGTCCGTATTACATCCGCTCTTGAATTTCGTACCTAAAATAATTGTCATTCTTATTTTACTTTGATATCTTTATTTGTTTGGTAAAAATGAAAATCATAATTTATATTTTTATTACTTCTATAATATGTTATATAAATTTATTTGGAAGCTTATGTGAATTCAACAATATAATGACTTTATGATCTGAGGACGCTCGCTAAAATCTGCTATGTATTTGTACAAACTCTGTCATCGTGTTTTACATATTATTTCATCATGGTATATGGTAGGCTAATTCGTTTTCTCACCTCCAAACTCTTTACAATTCAATGAACAACATCAAACCAACTTACTCTTAAAATTTGATTTGTTATTGTTCAATTGTTAAAACTATCATTAAAAATCTTCCATATTTTAAATATGTTGTCATGGCCGTAAGCTGTAATACTAGATATTTATTTTATATTAAAATTAGGAATATAAACAAAAAATGTAAACATAATCACGGTTAACGATCAATCTCGGAATTCCTGTAGAACTAAAAAAAATTCAGGATTGGATGCCCAAGTTCTGACCGAGTACGGACGTCTATAAATGATTGAATCAAAAAAATTTTGAAGATAACACTAATTCTAATCTAACTTTCGTTTGATAATTTATCATCCCAAATTTAAATCGATTTAAAAATAACTGTAGTTCAGAAAAAATGATAAAATAAGTAAGTGAGTGGGATTGGAAACGCCTGGCATTTTAAACAACCGTTTAGCAGTAAAGCTGCGTAAGACAGCTTAAACACTCCCCTATCAAGCATCATCCCTGCGGGAGTCGAACCCGGGTATGTTCAGGATCAACCAAATTACTAAACTCCAAAAGCGCAATTCTACAACGAATTAGATCACGAAAATTTCGATACGAAACCATCGTTTCATCACTAATAAGGTTAATACAGTGGCATTTTAAGGAGTCAATTGACAGCCAAACTAAATCCATAAAAACGCTCACTTTGTACAATATAATGTCATAACAACAAAGTAATATTCACTCCGATCTGCTACTAAATTATACAAACACTTAGATAGGTTTTGTAAGGGATTTAATTGTTGTTTTTTATTTTATGAATTGAGCATTCGCTCAATACGCTTGATGCGTGGACTGAGATCAAAAAAAGAGAGTGTGTATGTGCTGAGCGCTTAAAATTTACTCTTCACTTACAATCATACTTATCGACTGTGGAAAGGAAAAATGACGTAACCCTCAATTTTCCAAAACATCTTTTTTTCGATTATCACAATGTATACAACTTGACACAGAAGCTATCAAAAGGATGGAAGCTGAAAATGCCGAATTAGTATCTAAATTTAGCTTTAAAGTTTGAAAAAGATGACCTTGTAAAAAATTTAAAGCAAGAAAAAACACTGAAATAAAGGTTTTTCCGAGAAAATTTCTTTAATTAATATTAGATTATGTCAATTAAACACCAGTTTAGAAGTATCCGTGCACTTCAAGGTTGTAAATAATTCATAATTTGCATACGTCACAAAATCATCAAAACACGTTTTTAGCGCCTCCTGTAAAATTTGATATGTGTGAGTTGCGTCCTTTTACCTTACCACAGTCGATATAATTTATATTTTACGCTTGCGCTGGTAAAGAGTGTTTGTTCGTGTGTGTGTGTCTCTGTAACAACAGACAGATTAAACACGATAAATATATATAGTTTAATTAATGCACCTTTGTAGAATTAAGTTATGAGTGTCTATTCAACATTATACGTGTATTTATATATCAGAAAAATTCTCTCGTTTGCCAATAAATAATGCTTATAAATAAATACGCTATTATAATAAAGGATTGAAAAATAATAAATCATATTTGATTATTATTAAATCAATAAATCAGTTTCAGACTTTAAAAATTGTTCAAATTGTACCTCTAAAAATTCAAATTAAAAACACTTAAATTTATCTACTATAATTCTAATTTTCTTTGTGGGTTATAGTAAATTAATCAATTATAACGATTAAAGTAACGACTACTATTAGCAATATTTTTCAATAACTAAATCTTTTAAGCACTATATGATAAATTAAGAGCTACTTACTTCAAATTAGTGCTTTTAACTGTCTAATTTATCTGACTAAATACGGCACTGCCTGAGGATTATTCTTGTCTAACGTAATCTGAATTTATTCCTAAAGATTAAGAAACAATTAAGATATACGCAGAGCCTATCTGAAATTTACAGCGATCGGAGATGCCATCCATAAGCGAGGTTGATCGTTATATTATGCAAATAGAATTGCAAACTGGTATGGCCTTAGATAATAATATGTAAAAGATAACTTATAACAGTGTTTGAAGGAAATGCATGCGCGTTGAGTAGATCTCGGAGCGGTAGGAAACAGAAAAAGAAAAATGACATGATGCAAATGTAATTATGTAATATGATAAATTAATTGTATAGTATATCATATTACAATAATTCCTTTTTTAGGGTTTTTTATTGGACTTAAAAATAAAAGCAAATCTAGAAACAACGCAAGTTGGTGAAACATTATTTTTTATAGTTTTTCGATTTAATAAAGTCATCAGTTAGTAAAAAGGTTTAAAAGTTTTTAGTTTACCCTAAATTATACTAAGTTTTATTTGAATTTTGAATATTTCAGACGAATATTGCGGTAAAAAACATGCTGGTAAAAATGTACTAAAATGAAACGAAAATATGAAAATTGTACGCAAATAGCTAGAAAATAGGAAATTCGATAACGTTAAAGCTGATTTCAGTGGATTGTGTTTCTTAATTCAAATAAATTTTATTTAAAAAATATATTAACTAATATGTACATGTTTTTTTTAAATATTGTTGATCGTTAAACATTTCTTAGACATGTACTAACAATAAACAAACTATTTTTGAAGGAAGAAAAAAAAACAAAGATATTTGATGAGAATTGTAGAATATATTGCTTTTTTCCCAACTGAAATGGAGTTTCATAAATTGAATTAAACGAAAAATTTATATTTGCAAAAGTAACAAAGAAACAATATTTTGGTTTTAATCAAAATTTTATCTAGTAGTTTTATTAATAATAATAAAAATATTTTCAAAAAATTGTGTTTCTTTTTGTTTCACTCGTTGCTATATAATTTTTTTCCTTCGAGAAGGCTATAGGAGAACTTTTTATGACGTGGTTTTTTTTTAAATTTTTCTGTGATGCTATAATACATGTAAATTAAAATATGCATATAGAAGACATAACATTTAAATATTAAATATATAAATTACCTTTCCATCTTTGAACCAAGAAGTCATCGTGGCATTGCTTGGAAGATTACACTCTAAGATCTGCTTGACGTTCAACTCCGATAATACTTCATCAGCGATTATTTCAAGACGAGGAAGTCTCTCGAACGGCATATCTCCTTGATAATCCATGTCCACTTCTTTCACATGTTTTTTGGATTCAAAATTTTTGATCAATTTTGAACGACGCGTTGCAAAAACATGCGGAATTGTACTTACAATTTCACTATGATCACTTTTCGTTTCGGAGCCTATTAATTTTTTTGTAATATCAAACTTCAAAGATAACCTTAAAGTTTCATTTGTTACCGATTGAGATTCGTCAAAATTGCTCGTATTTTTTGTACTCAAATGTCTAATATGAGAATCCGTAGTTGATAACGTTGGTTCATTATTAAAAGAAACTGTCTTATCGTTAGTTCCAGCTGTAGTTTCGTTTTCATTTGAATTATCTCCAAGAAATATTAGAATATTTCCCATACCATCAACTAACGTGTCTCCATCTTTGATTTCATACAATTCAGCTTGTATATTGTTTTGACTTTCATCAAATGACGTTTCATAACCTGAAGATGTTTGATATACATCATCTGGTTGATTTGTGACTTGGTTACTACGTTTATTAGAACTTTCGTAAGTTAATGTATCCATAAACGTGTCTCTGTAACGGGTGTAAGAAATAGGCGTTTTTTCATGTACATCTTTATTATTCTTTTCATTTTCTTTACTACTTTTATAATATGTTTCTTTACTATCAACAGTATATGGGGTTTGAGGATTACTAGAATAAACTTTGTATAACTCTGTTTCAATATCAAATGGCTTAGACGTAGACTCTAGTTTATAGTCAATATTTTTCTCTACATTATATTTATTTTTATTATTATTAAAATCATAAGATATCATACTGGACGTATCTATATTTGAAATATTTGGAGTTTTAACGTAATGAACGTCGACCTTTTCAATTTGTTTATTTTGAGGATCACTTTTTTCGTTTTCTTTTTGCTTTCGAAAAGATGGCGTTTTTGTGATTTGATGACTGTTTTCTTCCTTTGGAGTTGCTGATAGACCTGAAAATAGAAAAAAAGCTCATTTAATGTTGAGATTAAAACAGATTGATAGTGTGTTTATAGTTCAAATAACTTATATATCGTCCATTCAAGCGTAGACGAAGAAAATTGTTAAGCAATCAAGATAATTCAGGCTACACTCTGATTCAATCAAATTTTAAATTTGACATCTATGAATCTATATAAATAACCCAACTACTTATATCCTAAATTTTGATTTAGATTAATCCTTAATTAAGTCTCAATTATTGTGTAGCATCCTTTACGAAATTTTAAATTCAAATAATTTGCTATTTATTTTTGACAATCTCAGCTAGCATCGTTCATATAGCTGATATTTTGTTATAAACCATATTAAAAGTGACCATGCGAACGATTTTCTGGTTTTTTTAAGCAATACGGTTACACATGAAATACTGATATGCTTATATTTATACTCCTGTCCAAAAAGAATTGTCGGTTAACACCTTAAAAGTTGATAAGTGTACATTGAAAGAGATCTAATAATATATAAAGTCATTCTACAACGTACAGATAAGAAGTTTCAGTGTTTATCCTCAAAGCATTTATTGTTTGAGCATGCAAATAATTTTACAACAAAACCAAACAGAAGCTTAAAATAATACAATGTCAGATATTATATCGTACCCAATTACCAATTTACTCCCTTTTTGATTTTAATCATATATGCAAAGTTTGCATTATCAATTAAATAAATATGCTCTCAATTCAAAATTGAGTCAATATATTATATTATCCAAATTACGTATTTTTGACGGCTACCATCACATTTTTTGACATTGATTTTTTTTAAAAATATTATGTTGAACGTCCTGTCACCTATGTGGTCGAGTGGTCAACGTCGTTGGCTTCGGCTACGGAGGTCACTGGTACGAATCCCAGTACGGACAGTTTTATAATTTGATTTTTCAATCGATTTATGAATTTTTGTCCGAAGGCATGGATGTATGTGATGTCTTGAATTCTCCCCTCCCATCCGTCCTAATCCTATGAACAGGTCGTATCGAGAGCGATTAGCTAAACCACGAGTCCTGTCCTAGCCCTATCCTTCTATTCCTACTCTCTTTGGAAAAAGAGAGGTTGAGCAACTGAGTAACAATCAGTTCTCGTAGAAATACTTCTGTTGAGATAAACTCTATTAGGAGTCTATATGCTCCACTTTGGGAGCGGACATGGTAAAAAAAAAGTAATGTTAAACGTCCGCTCCCAATATAAATTATATTGACTTCTTATGGAGCAGAACTCAGCTGAGTTTTTTTCTGTGAAAAATTCTTGTTACTTAGTTACCCAACTTTTCTTTTTTCGCAGAGAGAATAATTATAAAAGTATAGGGAAATGACAGTTTCTCTCTACCAATAACCCCCATTTAAGAATCGGCTGTGTAGGAAGTAATTTACTGACATACATGCCGTTAAAAAATAGTAATACATAGATCGACGAAACTGTTCGCTTTACTATTTCTAACCCGCGAGCATCGTAACCAAAGCTAACGACGTTTACCATTCGGCAAAACGTCTGCTGAATTGCTGCGATAAATATTTACGGCTTTTAATAAAAGTCGATTGAGATCATTTCAAATAACGATAAAGGAAAAATATAAAACTAGTATTTAAAATATAGCAAAACTCTCATGAGTAATAAAAACAATAAAACATTTTTAGTACTTTTCCCCACATAAAATTTATTGGATCAAGACCGGTTTCGCTCATGGTGAGAATTGTCAACTGATAAGAAATACAATGAAACAGTGATATGTATACAAAAGTTAAGTAAGAAAAACAAGGTATCACACACAATTGGTATTACAACTAAGCAAATAAATTGAAGCAAAATAGGAGAAAAATTAACTATAAATAAAAAGTTGAAGACCTCTTTGCAATACAAACTATTACATCAAAAATCATTTTAGTATGAATTATCATTAACAAAGTAAAAGCCAAAAATTAGTGTATTTAATAAATAAATAAATCTTAATGTCTGTCGACCATAATTAGGTATGGAAAATCCAGTAGAGTTCAATCCAACGAAATTGATTCCTGCGAAATCCAATAAATTTTATGTGGAAAAAGTACTTGAAATGTTTTATTATTTTTATTATAATCCCATTCCACCAAGTATTGTCAGTAAGCACCTTAAAAGTGATCTCATGAGTAATTATGAAATACACAAATAAAAGATTTTTCATCAAAAAGATTTTTAAAAAAATCGTTTTTTTTCCTATGCATATTCGTTTTCTCGCCATTTCCACGTAATTTTTAAACTAAAGTCTTAAGCTATATCTAGTAAGATATGATTTTTAACCAAAAAGCTTTCCTATCAATATGATAATATAGGCCCCCGAGACGTGAAGTGAGCCAACTAGTAAAATAGTAAAACATTTTCTTTAACTAAGTACAGTCACATATTTATTTAGTGTTTTGGTGAATTGAATATTTTTATTTTACGGAGATAGTATTATTGCAATGTGTATTAACTGAAGTTACTTCAATTTTGCATTTACACTTTTTAATTTAACACGTGTAGAATATTACAACGAATCTTACTTTTTTATATAAAATAGCACTTGGCTTACTTCACCTCTAATGGGCTCATGTGTAATGCAATTTAGTATAAAGCAAAAAAAATAAGCACTCTTTTGTCGTTGATAAATGTCGCTATTAAACGTACGTTTCGACTTACGTGTTGTGTATATTTTCTATGTATAAACAATATACGGATTAAACTTCAATTAGTTTCTCATTGATTGTTAGCCTTAACTCACACATTTCTTTTATCTTAAAATCAAAAGAATTGAAAAAATGTATTTTTTTATCACTCGGTTCAGATAGTTTTAAAACTGTTAATAATGAGTGATTGGTTTTAATATTTGTCGATATTGTCCACTGTGATGATATATTTTATTCTAAGAATAAGTGACTAAAATAAGTAAATCATTAATTAATTAAGCGGAAAGTACAAAAAAATCTTGAGTAGCGAATAACATAATCACACACTCGAACAACTTCAGAAGTGTTGAAACAACGAAGTAAGCTTTGTGAAACTTAAATATACAAACTAACACTCAAACAGACATTTTCTTTGTCGTTTTATTAACCTAGCGATAGTACTGTTGTAACAGGCAGTGAAATGAGTGGTTATTGTTTCTCGCAATATATTTTTGAGTTTAGTACACTCACATAAAACTGCGAAGTTTTTTAATTCAATGTATTATCAAATATTACATTTAGATTTAAAATATCAATCGGATGACTGACAATGGAGGTGTGATATTTGTATTAATCATTTGCTGCTTATATTGTTAAAAAGGTGGGTTTTAATGATTTACGTGGAACATAAGCATTTATACTTAGCACATTAAAACAATCAGAAGAATAGTAGTTCCATTTCAAGAATGGCGAATGAGCACATATACACGTTATCATTTAACATACAAAGATCTTTAATTTAAATTTTAAAACAATGTATCGGAATATACGTTTAACTTCTAACTATCATTCTCTGGAGCCGTTTTCGCTTCCAGTGTGTAGTGTTTCGTTGAATGATAAGGTTAGGATATTAGGATGCAAACCCATATTTTGATTTGGGTTGACAAAAGAGACAGTTTCCATGGACGCACTAATATTTGTTAGTTAAATATTTTCTGACATTTTTTAGTATTTGAATATATTTCCATTTTATCTTGGTGAATAGAGTCATCAGAAAGATATTTACTCTGATTTCAGGTGTACGAGATGTCTTTGAGTAACAATAAATTAATTTTATTTTTACATAAAGGGGTAGTATTCAAAACTTTGGACCCATCAATTGAGTTACTCGTAATCTATAGACTTCCGCCAATCGAGTATAACAATAAACTTTTAATACAAAGTGTAACGACTGGGAAGAATAGGGGTGAAAGAATGAAATTAATCAAATAAGATTAGTTGGAAGAAACACGTAATGCCGCACATTGCAATTGTATTGGATTTATAATCGGCTAAAAATAATCTTACAATACTACCCAAGCTATTAACAGTGCAAAGCATGAGCGACTTGTTAACTACTAGTCCTGTCCTAGCGCTATCTATCTATGCTTATTTTCTTCGAAAAAAGAGAGCATTTGGAACTTAATTTGATAAGAAAAAAAAACTTTGATAAAGAGTTTGACAATAAGTTGCGGTACCTTTTTATATAAGAAAAGCATTGAAATTAAAAGAAAAACATACTAAAGTAACGCGTCAAGGAAACCAAAACATGCCGAAGGTGACTTTATAAACTGAACGACAGAAAACGAGTGGAAAAATTTACAAAAATCTTAGAAATGTTTTTAAACTACGTAAACGTAAAAGTAAACTACGAAAATAAATTAACTGAACTATAATGAATTTTGATAACAAATGTTTTTCGCTTGATTTCAATGCTCTTCGATTATGATTATGAAAGGTGAATGAGGCTTATTCCGCACCCATGCAATTGAGGTAAGTATCAGAGGGTAAAACATAACGAGATGATAAGAAGATTTACAATATTTTAAAATACAATAAACAATATATACGAAGAGTAATGCAAACACAAAGGTAGATAAAATATCTATGTAAATTTTAATTTAGAAAGCTAAAGTCAAGTCACCATACGTACTGAATACTGAAGTATTCAACAAAATATTATCACGGGTGAGTTTATCCTTTCGTCTATTTTTAAAACTGATTTTAAATAAGCGCTTGAAATCCCATCTGAAAAAGGGTTGGGTCAAACGATCCAAATTAAACTCGGAGTAATCAATGCCGAGTGTGTATTCAATGCCCTATTATTTTAAAGTTTATTTGGGATCAGGCTTAAACAAGCCATACATGCACGTGTTCTGATATCGAAAGGCGTG
This sequence comes from Himalopsyche anomala, assembly GCA_031772345.1. Lineage (NCBI taxonomy): Eukaryota > Metazoa > Arthropoda > Insecta > Trichoptera > Rhyacophilidae > Himalopsyche > Himalopsyche anomala. The sequence goes on along the minus strand of CM062823.1, from coordinate 7,093,774 downwards.
CAGAGGTATATACCTCAATTAAAAAAATCAAATGATTCCATTGGGATTAAAGGATTCGTTAGTGCGAGCGGCCGCGGTTGGCGGAGCGGATGGTAAGCGTGACTATAGCATTCGCCGCAAACAGAGAGGCCTACATACTAGGCGAGCGTCCGGTGAAGTAATTCCCTTCCGTCGGTCATGTAACCCGCCATCACAGAGGCTGGGAACTAATAGGTATATAGACATTGAAGAGCTTTGATAGGAAAACATATATTTACAATGTGCATCGTATCTACGTACAATTTTGATTAGTTAAGCCAAATAGAACAGCGGTCACTAACCGATGGTCCGTAAGAATATTTTAGAGTCGGTGCAGTAGCGTCATAAGAGCCGAAAATCTATAATATTTGTAAAAAACGTGCAGCGACAAAAATCATACTTTTTAATTTGTTGTAATTGAACATGCGTTAATATTAAAATAGTAAAATTAATTCCATCATAATAACGAAATGTTATTTTAATTATCGGAACTTGTTTACTCGTAACCCAGATTCGTGTTAAAATTGATAAATAGTTATCATTTTTCCTATTCTACAGAGAAGGATTGAAACTCAATCAAATGAAAAGCATTGAAAATAGTGAAAATAATGAAAAAAAAACACTTATTATTTATAAGAAAATGTTTATATATAAAACATATTATAAGTTCACTTTTAAGGTGTTTATTGTTAATATTTGGTAGAATGGCATTATAATAAAAATAATAAAACATTTTTATTAATATTATAAGTTATTGATGAAAATTTACTTGTTGATATACATATATAGTGGTTTTAGTGGTCAATTTCCGACCATCGATATGTTGCAAAAACCTTGTTTTTTAAACATGTTAGTGGCGCGCAAAATTTAAAAATGTCCGTCCGAAATTAGTGGTCCGTGAGTTTCGAAAAATTGGTGACCACTGGTAAAGAGTGAAAGGGAACAGATAATTTGGATAAATTTTTTCTGTCTTCCCAAGTTGATCTTGGATTACTCAGGGGCTTCGCATCAAAACTAATAATCTCCATGTTTGATGTTTTTGACATAAGTATGCCAAAAATTCTAAATGCACTTACTACATTTATCAAAAAATAGTTGGATATAAAAAAATATTCTGAACACTCTTAAAACTTCGTCGTCATATCACTATCGGTGTCTAAAGCTCACACGTTTAAATGAATAATATGACATGATTAAAAAGAATCAATCCATGGGGTAATGGTATATCTTTCATCTAAGAAAAGTGCTACTTTTCACTTGCAATAAATATTTTTTTATGGTTACGAAAAATTGTGCTACTGTAGTTTTTTGCGATTTTCTCACTAGTAGATTTTGGAGATTATCAGTTATGATACTAAGCCCCTCAACTTATATAATTCATATATGCTTTCTAATATTTGATATATTGAAAATTAATAACTGTAATTCCAATTTTTTAAAGGATAAATAATTTGAAAAATTCGTAATATTTTTTTTACATGACGTTTACAAAGACTGACAATCCAAAGACTTTTTTGTTATATGTCAAAAACGTGTATTAAATAATATGCAATACTGATGTAAAAATGTCCAGCTGGGGACACAAGCCATGTATATGTACATACGCATTAAGCGTTACTAGTAAAATCATCTGTTCTTAAACCTTAGTTTATGTAATTTAATATTGTTAGTGTGGTTGGGGTTGTGGTTATTATTGAAGTGACATTATAAACCTTTGGTGTAAACTTCGTAGCCCCGTCGTAGCTTCGTCGTAGCTCAGCGTGCACACACTCTATCACAATATGGGTAAAATCCTTCACCCTCGTCATAACGAATTACGAGAGCTTTTCAAAGTTGTTAACGTTTGGTTCACGATATAAGGCTTCCTGGATCGAAACTCACGACGAAACTTCATATTTAATTTTAAATTCTATTAATAAACAGCGAATCGTTTTTACCCCCGGATATAATATATAATTGGCTTTTTGTGAAGATTTTATGTCAAATAAATTAATATTAGAATAGTTTATTTTTAAACCAAATTCTTTTCCAGTGTGGAATATATGAATAAACAATTTTACCCTTGAGTAGTAAAGTTTTTTTTTATTTAACTTTAAAAGGGGTTGGTACTTTGTGATTTTTTAAAACTATGTCTGCTACCAATGTGGAGCACATGGACTCAAAATGGAATAAATTTCTACAAAAGTGTTTTTTAAGAAAAGTGCTTGTTACTCAGTTGCTCAATATTTCTTATCTTTTATCTAAATAGAGTAGGAATAAAAGTGTAGAGTTAGTACAAGACTAGTGATACGCTAATCGCTCTTGCAACGTCACATTTTAAGGCTATGATGGGTGGGAGGGGGGGGGAGGGTTGTAGGTTACAATTCAAGACATCACATTCATCCATGTCTTTGAACAGAAATTCTTTAATCGATTGAAAAATCAATTTTTAAAACTGTCCGTACTGGAATTCGAACTCGTGACCAACGTAACTAAAGCCACCAACGTTGACCACTTGACCACGCAAGCGGCATATATGATTGTGTACGATTGTGATAAATTGTTTAAAACTGCTGTTTTACTATTCTTTTTTAAATACATGCCCGCTCCGAATGTTACATGGTCTCCCAATGAAAGTGTCTCAACAGAAGTTTTTCTTCTATGAGAACTGTTTGATATTCAGTTGCTCTACCTCTCTTTTTTTAGAACAGAGTTAGGGATATATATTATAAGGTTAGATTAGGAATAGCAGTTGGGTAATCACTCTTGCTACACTCTCTTATTTTAGGATAGGGATGGAAGGTAGGAAAGATTTTTAAACATCACAACCAAACATGCCTTCGAACAAAAACTCAATAAATCTATTTAAAAAATCTGTTTGCATTGAGATTCGAATCCGTGAGATTGACCACTATGCCATGAAACCAACAATCTATGCTTATTTTTAAATATTATGGTAAAATAAATTGATAGAAAAATCATACATAAATATATTAAAACAATCACATGAAAATTCAAAGACAGATGTAAAAATCTGTGCTATCATTTATTTCATTTGTGTAATATATTCGGATATAATAGATGTTTTATTATGACATTGAATTCATGGCGACAAATTGTTAATACTAAATGTGATTTTTATGCAGTGTATTATTATAAAAATGGCGTTGCTGGCCTGCTGAGTCGAATACAACGCCCCCAGCACCGCAACGACGCAACGACAAAACTGGGAACTAACTAACGAGTCGGTAGAAGTGCTCTCAAAAAGTTTTTGGATAACTTCTGGCAACATCTTCGGTCGAAGTTTGGACTGGGAAGCGAGGAATTTGAAAGACATAAGTGACGCGGAGTGTACTTAAGAGTTTAAATAACATCGTTGTTCATCATATGTTTGATATGTGTAAATGAAGATAACTCGAAGAACGTAACGGGTTTATTGAGAGAAAACCGAGTTTTATAAAAATACGAAAACTTTATCAAGTGTGCTGCATTAATCAATGGTCCAAGACACTATTAACAAAGTTATCTTCTTCTTTGGTCAGCCTCTTGATTATAAACTCTTTGGATACGAAGTAAAAAGCCACATGTGTTTATTTTTAACCTTTTAGCTGCCGTAGAACAAGTACGTAATAAGCCTAGCATGCCGGCTATAATTTGCAATTGTTAATTTAATTAGTTATTGACGAGATAACTCGTAACTGGCGTGTTGAGTACGAAAAATTTGTAGTAGGGATAGAAGAATGAGGCTAGGACAGGACAGGACTACTGGTTAACTAATTTTATTTTGTTAACCAACTGATTATTAATTATTAATTTGTAATCAATTGGCTAACGGAAAGAAGCACGAAGCAAATCTAGTCACAAAGCAATGTGTGTTGTAATGAGGATATCAAAGAAATCTTTAATAGATTCGGCGGAAACTTTGTGGAAGTTCATTTTTAATATAAAATTAAATTTGATTTGACATTTAAAATAAAATAGGTGGATCACCATTGTTGAATTTATTACCATTATGTTTTGCCATACATAATGAAAGTAGTTTGTTTTTAATTAGTACTATCAAGTTTTGGTCTTACTTCCTCTCTGCGTCCAGTAGAAAAAGACAAACCCGACTTTTTTTGTTGTAGTTTATAACATAGCAATTTAATCATTTTTTAGTTTATTCGTAAACGTTGTGATAGTCTGTTGCTTCTCGAAGAAGTAAAACACGTGTCACAAGTTGTAGCACAAAAAGTGGAATAAAAAAGTTATCAAATTTAATTTTATATACCAAATGAAAATATGAATAAAATAATATACTTTATAGTTATCTAGTCAAATGACAAGTATTATTGACCGCTGACTAATTTGATGAGTCACGCCATCTTGATGGTTGACAAGGCAAACTAGAAGCATTTAAAAAAATGATGTTATATTATAAGGAGAGAGAGTAAAAGCATTGCGTTCATATAAACATAATATGTTACAGGTAAATAATGCACTTAATTAATGTTTGCATTGTCCATTTTAGCCAGTTATACGGTAGAGAATAGACTATCACCGTAACTAGTTCATGTGAACATTAACTTCACAGATTTAGTAGAATTATTGACAAGCTTAAAAATGGTCACGTGTGCACTCACAGTGCTACCAGCCACTTACTACACTCCAGGCGATCGAAATGTTTTTCTGAAATAGTTTTTCACTGATTAAAATTCTAGGAATTAAAACTGTTTATTGTTATCTGATCAGAATGAGTTCTCCAAAATGACTTGTCTCGAAATAGTTCCCTTCGTGTTTTCAGCTACGTTCACTTCATCATGTAACTCACGGCTTCTTCGATATATAATCTGTATTCATTAAACTAGAAGAGGCTTTTAAATGATTTGATCAAATCTCTCATTGCAAAGAGCTTAATACTTTTCGATTGCTTTTGCCGCGACATAACTTTGAAATTTTTCCAAAACTGTGTTTCTACAACCATGTTATTTTTAGTAGATGTTGGATTTTGTATCTTTAGACATACATTACTGTATTAATATATCTGTGTAAGGTAACAAAGATATAAAAAAAGACAGAGTGAGAGTGATTCGTTTACGTGACTTTTCTACTCATAACCTTATCTTTATTTTATTATCATCTCGAAGGTTTAGTCAATAATAAAAAAAAATCGTAATGTGACAATTATGTATAATTAATTGATATTAACTTTTCCGGTTATAAGCTCAAGAAATGCGACCCCAATACCCACATTTTATTAAATATCTATTTTAATATGGGTGATACAATGTTTATAATTAAGGTTTTCTTATATCATAGTTTTTTGGACCTTTTGTAGTTTATATAAATACGCAATAACGCTATAACACGATAAGCGCCTGCGATAAGCGATCGTTCGTAAGATAGCTAAACTCGTCAGTTACAATTTCATATGTGTGCTGGGATGACGTCTTTTTTACGCGCAACTTGAAATATGATTTATGTATTAAAAAACCACGGATTTAAAAAAAAATGTATGAGGAATGATGCAGAGAGATGTTTTAAAGCCCTTAGACTATTTTTTTTTGAAATTCATAAGAATAATGCCAATAATGAGGAAACCACTAGGGTACCTAAACGACCCCCATCGGATGAGAAGTATTTTTCTAGTCTCCGAGCCGCGAGAGTTAAAGTATGTTTTAATGTGGTTAAATGTTTTTTTATTAAAATAAGTATTTTTCGTGTAAAATATCACATTTGTGACTTACAAATTTCCTCTTCCTGACGTCGGATATTGCATATTTAATTTATAATACGTTAAATTAAATTGAAATTATAATGTAAAATTAACAAGACAGAAAGGTTTGAAATTAAGCGACCCGAGAACAAATTAATAGTATATTAAATAGATCACGAAAACATGCCCGAGACAAGAAATTAAGTCAATAATCCCCTAAGCATATTTCCAGGCGACAATGTTCACCAATAACGCCATAATTATCAACTCCGATTCGTGTTTTATGGCTTCCATTTTGCGTAACACAATTCCCCGGAGGAGGTGATTTTAAAATCGATTTGATACCCCATAAATAAGCTCAATTTATGAGACATAATATCGCATGGCTCAATATCCGTTACAGAAACGGAGGCCACTGGCTACAATAAAATACCCGCCGAGAGAGGTATTCTGTCCTATAGTCAATAATAAATATTTTTTCATACCCATTGTCTAAGAAATTTTATAAAAAGTCTCTTCCAAAAAACCAAAGCTATTATTGTACAGATGTAATTTTTGATTTGATATATGTAATTATTTTTACCGGTAATCTGTTACATGAATAGAATTGTATTTTTTCTGTAAATAATTGCAGTGAAAATTTTGAAACAAAAATTTGCATGTACCTCAATGTGAGTATATGAGGGCTCAGTAAACAAAGGCAGCATTTTTCATAATTCTTAAAGGTATATAGATAAAGCTTCAGAAAAAACTATAGTTTAACATTCTTATTAGTATTATTTTGCTATTTCAATATATTTTTCATTGTATTGAGAAATTTGCTTGATAACTGCTGCATTTTATAAACAAGACCATGTTATCTATTGTTTTTTTTTAAATGTACATGTAAGAGCTTACTATTATGTGCAGAATTGCCAGCCATACACGATGACATAGATATCTAACTTATTTTTGACAAAACATGGAGACTACCTTCATTATTTCCAGAGTCGTTATATGCTAATGTGTTTTTCCGGCATAAGTTACAAAATGAGTACTGATGTTTGATACGATATTATTTTTACACGGCTTGTTTATCACAAATAAAATAAATAGACATTGTGTATACTTTTATTTTTTGATTGATTTTAAACTCAACTCAGCGTATTAACCTAAGTCAATATGGCTTGCTCTTTCAGAACTGGTTGTTATTCAGATCTATTCTTTGAAAAGAGTAAGAATACATAAATAAAATAAAACAAAACTAATAATTAGTTGAATACATCGTTTTTAGGATAAGATGAGTCGGACGGAATAAATATATCATAAACATCCATGCCTTCAAATGAAAATCTACAAGTCGATTTAAAAATAAATTTAATTGAGTTTTTATATTGAGGCTTGGGTCTATAGACCCTGCAACTAAATGTGTTTAATAAGATAAAATGAACAATACAAACATAATTTTAAAGTATCAATAAAATAAACAAATGAACAGAGATAATAAATAAAATGCATAATTATCTTTTTAATTTTTAAGTTACTGCCAGCTTACTTTTGAATAGAAGCGAGTAATAAAATAGAGATTTAAAATGTCAGCATCATTTTTATTACCTGCTCTAATTTCTTTTTATTATTTTACTTGGCTTATTGAGTGAAACTCTTTTATAGTTTCAAATAGACTATATAAGTGTCTGTTAATTAAACATCATAAAAAAGGATTTATATTTCTCAATTTAGCCGATTCTTCTTCACGGCTTTTACACATGATAAAATATAATATATTTTTATTATACGATATCACTACTGCTTTGATTCTTGTCTCTTTTTTATCTTTTGGCGTCTCTTATGCCAATGTTAATAATAAATAAGTCAAAATAGTTTCGTTGTTCAAATTTAGACCTTATTTGACATACGAAAAATCCATAATAACATATTTTTGAAACAGTGCAATGTTCCCTCGAAGACGAAAGGTTAGCTGGCCAATCCAAGAAATGCGTAGCATAATATGTCATATTTAACAAAAAAAAAGGTTTTTTTGTACTTAATTTATCCAATAAAAAATATTATCATTTGATAATTTATAAATAAGATATTAATAATAGGTGTGTTAAATAAAACATAATAAATAGCAAAATCTATTCAATTTCTTTTACATAAAATAATATCAAGCAAAAATTAGGAAATAAGCAGAAAGAATCAAAAATATCAGTGAATAATAAAGTTGTAAACATATTGCATAAATTTATTTAAAAAAATTGCTTTTAAATAAAATAAAAATGGATTGAAGATCTTGATTTATATGAGAAGCTATGATAATATTTCTTTTAATTTTGTAATGTTTTCATATAAATTATTAACACACCATTTAAAATTGTCGAAGGGTAAATAAAGTTTATTTTAGTCTGATAAGAATAATTTTACCTTCTACCTTAAATAATATCCCAACAAATCCTTGAAATATGAATAAGCGTGTATTGATTATCGAGTTTATAAATTTTATGAATGGTATTGGTTTCAAAAAGTTCTAATAACTTTATCAAACAGACACCAATTACGTCTCGCCGTTATTTTGCAAAATCATAATTTGTAATTTTGCTGTGCTTTATACAATATAAATTTTCATTGATAATAATAAACTTTGTTAAAATATTCATGAATTTATAAATGTTATCGTTTAACGCCTAAAACAACGAGTGTTGTTAGTAATGACTAATAATTAATAATGGATATTAATTCTGTAATGGCAAACTTAAAAGATAAGTTGATGACCCACCTAAAAGAAAAGTTATCTATCGTTAGGGGACAATTAAAGAGAGTCGTTTATTCGTATTGTATAGTATTTCAATCATTCAATTTATTATCGAAATGTCGTTGCTTAATATCGATAATTATCAATAAGAGTTTTTTGTAACTTTTCACTTACTAAAATAAATCTTCTAATGCTTATCTATTTTTTTATTCGTGTCCGCTCCCAAAGTGGAGCATAGCGCTTTCCAATAGAGGTATCTCAACAGAAGTTTTTAATCGACAGCTTTTTGTTACTCAGTCGCTCAATATTTATATTTATAGAACGGATAAAAGATACGGCTAGGACAGGACTCTCTCTCGCTACGTCTAAATTTTATAGGACTGGAAGGATGGAGGGAGTTTTTAGACATCACAAACACACATGTCTTTGAACAGAGATTGATAAATCGATCGAAAAATTGCTGTTCGTTGTCGGACTCGAATTCGTGAGATCTGGCACGGAAGCCAACAACGTTAACCGCTGTGTCATATGACCCGATAAGATTTATCTGTACTTAAAGTTAAAAAAAAAACATTTTTTTTAAATAATTCAAAATGATATTTTTTATATTATAGTACAAATATTTCACGATCCAATATATACTATTTTTAATTAGATTTATTCAGCATGACGCAAAAAAAAATGTTTATTTGAATTCGGAAATCGAATTTATTTGAAGCTTCGAAACGTTTTCTTTTATTCAGGAAGCTTTTTAAATAAAAATGTATGTCGGGTGAAATTATTAACTCTAGCTGGTGAGTTAAAAGTATTTAACAAATGAAATGAAAGAAAACATTATTATTCCACTGAATCAGTGAACTAACAAAGTTATGAAATGGATTTCATATTAAAATAAATGTCCACAACACTACAGTCGAATCCATTCTACATGTTATGCAAAATTCGTGGTCGAGTGGTTAACGTCGTTGGCTTCGGTTACGGAGGTCACGGGTTCGAACAATAGCAAGGACAGTTTTTATATAAAAAAAAATCAATTATGGATGAATGTGATATCTTGAACTCCCTCCCACCCATTCTTTATTTAAAAAAAACTGGCGTAGTGTCAGCGCGTCTCGATTTCTAATGTCGGGGTTGTATTGCGTGCAAGTGTCTTGTGCGCGAACGTCGGATTTTTTTCGCAAGTCAATTTAGAGTGTTTAATTCTTATTGAGTTTATACCTCAACACATAGGCATCAAGTTGATATCCCAGATGTGTTTTTTAAAGAGATGCTACGTGAAATACACGATACAGTGAAAATTCTCTAGTGCATTCAATAATGATTGGGAATATTCTTGTACGTACAGAGACGAATTGTGTCCAAACGAAAGTATTTGTTTGGTCATTGAATCATTCATAATATTTAATGTCACGTTTAAGTTGAGCAATACGGGCTTGGTGAGTTAAAATAATATAACTGCATGTATTTTTTCTATACTAATTTAACATAAGTGAAGAAAAATATTACCTAATTTAAGTAATGAAATAATCATGAATAAACTAAAAAATAAATCTTAACATCGTATGTGTAAATCTCTCGATACTTTAATTGGTGTCATGAATTCATTTTATTGAAAACGCACTGTATCGTTGATATTATAATGAAAATACGTATGTAATTCATTTAAAAAACCTATTGAATATTTTAAAATTATGAATTTTTACTAGCTGGCAAGAATTAATTATTATTCACTGATACATACACAGATATAAAATACCCTGAAAATTGTACACCTAAACTTTATTCCCATTATCGGGGTGACTTTTTGAAATTGGAGACCGTCGTTCGGGTGGAAATTTCGGACCTTTAAAAGGGTGACCTCAGGGAATTATGGACCCTCTCGTACGCTTAAATTTATTATGCCATGTATTGAGAACAATAATATATCAAAGAATTAGACATTGTACATAATTAACTTTCTATATTAAATTCTGTATCTATGGGAATGTAATTTATATTTAAGTTATATAAAATCTATGTTAAATAATCTGTCTGTATAATAAAAATAATAATGTATATATATTATGTTTACATGGCATTTGAAACTAAACTAATGAACCAGGAAGCAAACAAGATTGTTATATAATATTAATACTACTTTATTTTCCATCATATATATTATTTATGGAAACAAAATCATATTGTTAGTCTTTAAACAATTTAAATCTCAACAATGTACTTATATGCCAGCTCGGTGTTTACTGGATACACGTTACAAAGGAATCACTTGAAGTTTGTAGCAAGGAAAATAAATATTATATAATGGGTATCTACCAACCAGAAGAAAAATGGGAAATCCATTCTCAGTAATATTACTACAAGAACATTAATATCGATTTTTAAATTGTGAATTTCGATAGAGTGAGTGAAATAAAGATTATCAAAACTAAAGCATAGAGCTTCCAACCCTGTTTAAACTGAAACCGGTTAACCGGTTTATTGTCCGTTTTAAGAAAAATCGAAAACCGGTTTATTTTGCACGGTTAATCGGGGTTTATCGAAAACATCTTTTTGCCTTAACTACAATGGACTTTTATACAACTATTCTTATGTCGGGTCCGTGGAGCAGTGGTCAATATCCCAGACATCTGTGATGGATCTCACAGATTCAAGTATCACTACCAACAGCAATTTTCATCCAAAGGCATGGGTGCTTGTAATTTAAATATTCCCTCCTTCCTTTTCAATCCTAAAATAACGACACATAGCAAAAGCATTTTTTTTTAAAACTATTAGTTCTTTCCCAACCATATTCTCATATTCCTACTCCATTTGAAAAGAAAGACTTATCGAGCAATCGTGTAACAAGTAGTTCTCGTAAAAATAAACATTAGTTAAGAGTAACTTCATTAGCAGTCCATATGCTTCACATTACACGCTCTAAGTGATTGAAAAAAAATGAAATAGGTTAATTTACTCTTTTGTGCATCTTATTAGTTCATATCTAAGTAAACAAAAATCCCTATTTTTTTTGTTGTTAGAATATTGATTTTTATGGTACTAAAATTGGGTTTTTAAAAATATTTTCGGCTTAAACCGGTGAGACGGTTTATTTATTGAAAAAAAAAACCGAAAACCGGTTTGTACCTTTGGAAGGTTAATTAGATGCCCTACTAGGCCATCTTATTAACCTTTTAAAACTACTAGCCGGTTTTTCCGATTCCGATTTCGACTCCTCACCCCTGATAGGAATATTTAAAAATCTTTTTTTTAGTTAAGTTAATTAAGTTTTGTCAATAAAAATAAATTGCGACACTTACACTTTGAAATTAAAAAAATTACAAGCTTAAAATTAAAAAAATACTTTTACATAAAAAGTCTATCTTTCAATTTACATTTCACGTTTAAAAATAATTCACTGTCATAGACAGACACACACAGATTCTTTCTATCTCTAATGGCGTACACTGAGGAAATGTTTACAAGATGAAATGCTACTTTTAAAAGCAGAAACTTATATAATATTACATATAAGGTTTTGAGAATGAACTTATCGGCAATTAAGATAAAGGAGATACAATAATATACTTCAATTATGAAGATAATTCTAAATGTTGGTTAACAATCACAACTGAAATATATTTTATATTGGTATAAAATATTTTGTAACCGTTGATAATCATAAAATAAAAATGTGCGTATATAACAATATTATTGATATTGTTTTTCTGTATATTGATCCTCTGTTTCAAGTTACCGTAATATAATTTTACGACCGTTTCTTGTAGCGGGTAAGTAATGATATAATACATTCTGGAGGAGGGCTACAAAATGAAGTTTGACACGTCCATTTCGTCTGGTCAGCAGTATTGATTTTCAGGACATCCCCTTTATATAAAACACAAAACAGAGAGACAAACACATGGATTGAAAGGTTACGAAAAAAATATTTCTCACGAATTATTTGTATGGTTTGATATTTTACAGAAAAGTGACATTTCGCTGCCTGTAATACATTTTAAATATTAGACACGGTTTTTGAATTTACATTTATAATAAGCCCTCTTGTGAGACTTGCCTCCCTACCAATTAAGACTTTAAAATAAACATGTGCAAGTATTTTTATAGTTATATACTTACACAATAAAATAACTTTATGTAATACCACACGATGCTCGTAAGGCTCTTGTTTTAAATTCTTTAGTCTAAGCTTTCGTTAATCAATATGTTTATACCTACCATTGCTCAAAATTTATTCATCTTAAATAATACTATTGCATAATACACGGTTTCTCAACCAGGGTCCAAGTGACCCCCATAAGGGACACCAGGATGTTTCAAGGGGGGGAACAGAGAAAATAATTTTAGTTAAAATCTGCCAGCGAGCAAAATTTTCAAAGAATTGAAAATTATTTGAAATATTTTAACTTCTCACTTTGTCTCGAAAAACTAATATGCTTATATAAAAAAACGGGTATGGTATAAAGGTCACGGAAAAATATGACACGGGCCCAAAATGTTTGAAAAACTATGGTATAATGTATTCACAAAAATAATAATTGAAACATAATTTTTCCAAAGCAATCTTAATTAACCACGAGCAAGATTTACTTTCACGATATTCGAAATTCCGTGACCTTTCTTTCTGGTAAATATTTAATATGAGTTTAAATACAATTAATTTAGGAATAGCTGAATTTTTAAAATGCTTTTTTATAGTTTTAGTCTATGTAAAATATTTTAGAACAGTTACGAGCAATATTTCGTCAAATAATTGCATAACGTTATATTTCATGTAGACAACTCATAATATCTAGTCACGTTTACAACAAAGGGAAACTATGTAAGGAGGCCCTTAGAAAGAAAAGTGCGCACGTGGTCTGCATCAGTTGCTCTCAAACATTGTTCAAAAACGAAATAAAAAATGTCTTTTTTACTATATCACGAACACAATATTGGCCAAGTATACTTGTATCGGTTCAAGGAATAAATTGATCGTAGAACAAACAAAATTCAGTCTTCATTTATTATATTAAGTCAATATAATAAGTAGACAAAATATAAAAAATGATGATAAACATTAGGTAAAAATCTCTCAATTAGAAATACAAATTTGATGTTTTTAGCGATTCCTGCTTTCAATCTGAAGTCAAGTATAAGCTACTTACGACTAATGAGTGTTTAAACTAGAGTTGTTGAACGTGCATTATCTATATTTTTCTTTGTATTTTTAATTGAATATCTACGGCTTATTGAGGTATTGATGTCTGATAAATAAAACTTGGTTAAAATTAGAAAAAAAACATTGATGGCAATAATATTTTTTCGAAATGTAAAAAAGCTTTTAAGTTTAGGTGAATTCATTTCTTGAAAAAATAGTGGATCAAAGTTTATTGGCGTCATTGGTACCTTATGAATCTTATACAAAAAACGGTCGGGGTAGTAGTATTGTAAGGGTTAATTTATGGGGAAATATTATCAATGATTATTTGAAAAATTGTAAAAATATTCACTCGTATAATAAACAATTTCAACGATTAAAACATGAAACACTTTTTGTTTTTAAAATAATGAAAGGTATCGCTTATCGCAAGCATTATAAAAAGATTAAAATAAAAATTAATACGGGGCACTATTTATATACAACTAATTCAGTTTTTGAAAAATATTATGGAATTAGTACAGAAAGTGTTTAATTGATTAAATTTCGATGCCTTTTCACCAATAAATAAAAGTGAACACCATAAAATAGATTATACAACGATATCTAAAGCTTACTATTTTTAAAAAACACAGGAGGTAAGACTGATTAAAAATGCTCAAAAAAATATTCTTTATAAACCAAAACAATAGCTTTATTTTAAGAAACGCGTTAATTATACGGTATAATTATTATATTATAATGGATACATTAATTACATGAAATAGCGAAGAGAAGACCTAAATTTGGAGTATCAAATTTCGTAATGTAAACAGAATTGAATATTTTTGAAAATGTTTTCAGTAACTGACAAAGCCTATAGCAAATTCATGGCGCATAGTAACAGATAACCAGGCAGTGGCGTAGATGCTGACGTCGCGCACATTTATTTGAAACTCGGGTTCAAATCCCGTACGTGTGGAAACACTGTAATTCATTATTGATAAATAGACAATATCAGAGCTTCCGTGCTCACGAAACGGATCGTATTGCTATGGTCGGTAAGTTTCAAATTTTCGCAACATCCAAATAAACTGATTAAACGCGAACCCAATTTAAAGTGAAAGCTATTTATCAACAGCAATTTTGGCATGATAAAGGATTAAACAAGCCGTATTTAAGTGAAATATATATAATGACTGCTTAAATATCTTTTAAAGTGTTTTTACATACCATTTTCAGGATGCAGAGCTAACATAAATTTAGAATAATATATATTCTTGTTTTCAGTGCTTTTTCCTCCATGTGACACGGTGTAACGGCGTTACGGCACCTTTTTTCTCTGCATTTTTAATGTTTTAGATCAAAGGTATCAAATTTTTTTTTTTTTTAAACTTTTGAAGTGAGAGAGATTAATTAATCACTAATCATATTCCCTATTATTCTATTCTTAGTCTTTCTAATATAAATAAGTTAAGCAACCGAGTAACAAGCAGTTTTTGTACAAAAACTTCTGTCGAAATACCTCTATTAGAAAGCCATATGCTCCACACATATATATACAAAAAAATGCTTTATAATAAGTTAATTCCGGGCCCCCTTCTTAAAAAAAAGAGCTGCTTGTTTGAATAAAACATCAATATGGTGAGCGGAAATAGATTAATATTTTTATTATTTATAGAGGCGATATTAAGTATTTTTTAAAGCTTAGCTCAAACGATGTACATAAAATGGTGTTCAGTAGTTGAGTTGTAAATCTAAAGAACTTTAACTCTACTCGGTTGCGCGATCAAGGATCTGAATCCTGAATAAAAACTTTAATACCCTTTCTAATCAATCCTGATAAAAAGGGTGAAGACTTCATAGAGATGACGATTAGCTCACTATTACACCTTTTCTACCCACAGATTTATATGATAATCTTTCATTAAATGATACTGACTTGAAACCACTTCTCGTTAAACACCTTCTGTTGAAATTTTTCATTTTGCGAGCGGATACAGATACATTTTAGTACATAAATTGATTTAAAGTGATTTTTTTATTACTTTATTGAGATAAGCAGATTTTATTTATTACATTAAAAAACTTACTCAACACAATGCTTCAAATAAATACTAGACAGATTTTATGTGAAATAATATTTTACGCAAGTATTATAAAAAAATATATAATATTTAGTTTACGCTAAAGTTCATCAATAAAAAATGTCAAGTAACTTGAAAATATTAATCAAAAAACACCAAAAGTAATAATTTACGAATCTTCTCTGTAATCACTTGCTTATTTGTATTTACGAAAGAAAAAAATCACGAATACAAAAGTTAGTATTTCATTTGAATTTTTTTTTCGCGAAAATTCCTGAGAAATTCCGCGTGAAATATTGTTTGTATAATTCAGCTTATAGTATTTGCAATAAAAAAACTCACACCCCCTTTTACTTTTCGCATTGTCAAAAAAACTCAATGGTGTACGAAATAACAAAATGTTGCCAGTTCAAAAGAAGAAAAAATACGAAATAAGTATAAGTGAAGAATGTTTGGCGAATAAGTTGTTTACGAAACACGCTGTGGTGTTCAATCTTTGAGCCCGAAAAAGGTTTCTCATATTTGATGTGCTTTTTTTATTTAGTTACATTGTTTGTTTTTTCGATTGTAAGACTGAACTTTATTTTTAAAGATTACGTTAACTTAACACCAATCATGATTCATTAAAATACAGTAACAAATATCTGACGAAAGAATTTTACGTAATTTGATCTCAGTCTTAAACTTATTGAGATTCTGGGTCCAATTTTCAAGTGTGTTAAATCAAGTGATTGTTGCTGGTGTCTTCTTTGTAAATATTATCTTTTATAAGACAAAGGATTAAAATGATTTAGCATTTCCACAATTTTGTGTGAGATTTTCTTCCAGAAAACTAATATTCTTTTTATCTGTTTTCTTATGCTGAAGATTTTCGCGTCTTTGAAATTTTTGGCAACGATCATTAAATTCAATTTAAGATTTCGACTGAAGGTTCTTGGTGGAAATTCAATACTAAATTTGAATCGTTCAAATTATGTAAATTCACACAGATTTTGTCACTAACGATCCGGGTTTCGCCTTTCGGCATATTCATGTGTTCAAGTGCACGGATGAAATTGAGCTAAGGTCAGTCATTAAATCATTAAATTCATTAAAAATACAAAATTGAAGAAAAAATGTGTTTTACTGTCAAAAAAATACAGTATTATTATTAGTTTTGAATGATAATGTGTATTTCATTATTGAACAGTCTTTTTATTTTGATATGAAATAGTATTCGATCTAGTCACGATGACTCGAAACCTTTTCCTCAGTCCGGTCGGATTTGATGTCCTGGACGACCGTCTTGTATTACCCTGCGTTATGCAAGCACTATCACTAAAGTGACGTGCGAGTGACAGTTTTCAAAGGCGTCTCATTGAAGAAGAACAACAAAAGATATCAGTTTTAACCTTTTGGCTACCAAAGAAAAAGTACGTTTGTTCCTAGCACGCCGAATATAATTTGAAATTATAAATTTCATTAGTTTTTGACAAGTTAACTCGTCTCTGGCGTGTTGAGCACGAAAAATTTGATGAGATATCTCGTTTGTGGCAGCCATTCAGTTAAACCAGCGATGAAGTCTAAATACAAACGTTTTTTTTCTATAAATATACACATCATTTTTTTATTAATAATTTAAATGAAAATAACGAATAAAATGTCATATTGACACGATGTTTAGAATATAGCCAAGAAAATTAGACAAGCTTATTTCATATATTGAAAATACAGGTGAAAAAGCCAAGGAAGGTTTGGCTACTTTTAATTTACTACTTTATCCATTCAACTTGCATACACTGACGAGTCTTAAGTGGTAGAAGATACAATATATCAAATAAAGATTAACTGTTAATTAACAATAATTTAAATGAAAATAATTAAGTATGTATTTTAAAAACAGTATTGATTTTAATCTACTTTTTAGTTTAAGTTTTTTAAATGATTGTAATTTGATGTAAACTGTTATTTTTCATGATTTGTGTTATGTGAATTAATTAAGAATTTCACCGATAAGAATCTTTACTTTGTTAAGAATGAAGCTGACAGAATGCTGACTATGATTATATTCGACGTTTTTATTGATCTCAAAGCAAACGTTAGTCTGCAGTTAATTTCAAATTATTATTTTTATGATTATTTTAAATTGTCAATGATTTTTTATCAAACGGAACTGCGGTGATTGATGTAGCTTTATTAATATTCACCAGCAAGTCTGTTCGCAGTGTGTTCGGAATTGAATATTCAGAAGCAGGAAATAATTTCAAGCAGATTCCTCATCCACATAAATCAAACATTCTAAAATCGATGCCTGGAAAGCAATTTGCCATCAATTAATTATTATGTCACTGCATCCCTCAGAAGAGCCCCCGGGGATATGAACCCCAATTTGTGAACCACTGAGCTGAGGGAAAAAGTGTTCGTATCCCCCCACTGCTATATAGATTGGCTGTCAATTCTCCTTATCCAACTTTAAGCCCAATTGGACAAAGGAAATTGCATCACAAGCGGGGTGAAATGGGGTGGAAAAACCGGCGGGTGGGGGGCAGCGAGTGGGTGGATATCCGGGGTGTCTGATAACCGGTTTTAGACGAAACGGTGACAGCTGCCTGACGATAGGTAGGCTTTTTATTATTGTGATTGTTAAATGTGAGATGGATGGGATCCTATAGAGCAAATCAGTAGCGTTCATGACAACTCAAAGAGTTGTTAATGCTTTCTGTCATCGCTGTATACATACATATACATACATTATAAATACATATTACTTTTATAAGAACTTCTGAGCTATTTATGTATTCAAACAAATCGGGTTTTTTTTATGTTAATATAAACGCATATAAACACAAATTCTTTGAGAGTTATAAGAATTATAAGTAACAAATCGTACTTCACATACGACGTGAAAGTTTGTTCCTATAGAATGCAGTCATGATTTAAAATAAATCGTCAGTTTAAATCACTTTGAAGGTGTTCACTGTCAATAATATATAAAAATAAAATATTTACAGTACATTATATTACAGCTGACGCCAATTCGCCATGCACTTAACAAATATAATGAAAAATAATAAAAAAAACAGTTCATAATACATAAAAATCAACATACACAATCAAGAAATAAAAAAGTAATACTTAACAAACAGTTCAAAAATACTATCACTAAAAATATCCACTTCCCTAGGCAATGAGTTGATCAGTCGAAGGCCCTTAGAACTGGTGACTCATACGTCCTACGCGAGGAACAAATTTTTAGAAACAAAAGATTTTGGTTATAGTTTCGCCCACGTATGTATAAATTGGGAGTTCAAATATTGATTTGTAATAATTCAAATTTTAATTTATTATGATCAGAACTGGTTTCGCTCATGACGAGCATAATCAATTGATTGGTCTTGATCATATTAAATAAAAGTGGAATTAGTACAAATGAATATTTTTTAAAGTATATTAAGTCGTTAATAACAACTCCTATAAAAAATATTATTGCTTAGTTCACTACTAGCAACAAAAGACTGTTAGAAGGTTATTAAATACATTATTCTATTGATTTTATTAAACTCGGAAGTGTATCGACTGCAGATATGAATAATGTACGCCGTTGGCGGGTACAGAAGGAATGGTGGATGGGGTAAGTACTCAAGAATTTCATACTGCAGTGGATAGATAGCGGTTCATAATGATGATGAAACACGCGCCACATTTCACATAAGCTCAGTATTATACTGTAATCTCTTTCAGACAGATCTTAAACTTTATTTTGTGAACCATTTTACTATGGAAACTCGCGTTTGAGATACTAAGGTAACGTTTGTATTACATTTGCGGTGTGTAGAAAATCATATATTTAATGTTTATTAAACGTATTCAACTATAATTTCGTACCGTCATGTTAAATGGGAGATGGTAAACTGGAAGACAAAATAGATTTTTTAAATATACATATACGACAACGCACGCCCTCATATTGCAAAGATGACCCGTGAAAAAAATACTAATTTAAATTTTGAAGTTTTTAATCATCCCCATACTAAACAGACTTTGGCACTTCCGATTTGTATCTTTTTCGGTCGACGGAATAATCACTTAGAGATAAAAAAAATGTACAGGTGGTTCAAAATTACTTGAATATACATTTCAACTCAAAATCTGGAAGTTTTTACAAAAAAAGGAATTGAAAAGTTGCATGAAAGATGGCAAACAGTCCTAGATAACGATGTGGATTATGTTTTGTAACACATGAAATAATTTGTTAAAAATAAATCAGTAAATGTTCATAATGTTAAAATAATGGATTTCTTTTCGGTCCCCTTAATATGACCGCTCCCAACGTGGAGCATATGACCCCATAATGGAGGTATCTCAATAGAAGTTTTTCTACGAGATTTACATGGTCAACCTCTCTTTTTTTCGAAGAAAATAGAGGATTCAAAAAGGAAGGGTTGGACAGAACTAATCAATTCTGCTTCTCTTCATTTTTTTATGATTTGAATTGTGAAGGGAATTTTTAGACATTACAAACATCCATGCTCATGTCAAATAGAAAATTATTGAAAAAATGCGGTTCGTACTAAGATTTGAGCCCATGAGGTCAAGCATGGAATCCAACGACGTTGATTATCGAGTGATGGGCACGACTTTTTTTCCATTTGTATTATTATTCAAATATATTAAGCTCGATCCTCTTTTTGCACGGCTTAGAAAAAAAATGGTTAAAAAAAGTACCGATTATATTTTGCTTTAATACGCCTAAAAAAACAAATTACTGTACATATTTATTTTTAAAAATGTGTTGCATTGACGTTTGTATATTCATCATAACGTAAACATAAAAAATAAATGTCATTAATATTATTCCATATACTCTCAAAGATGTCCCTCCATTAAATATTTAAAGCGATTAAATTAATTTGTCGCCAGCGGAAAATAAGTATCTTTATTGCCAAGTACCAACATTGAATGAATTTATTTATGTACATATGTTAAATTTAATTTAAATCGAAAACGATGTTAATTTATTCATTTCTTACGCATATGTCTTATGTATCTTATAAAAATGCAAATTTATGAATAAATATTAATTTTAGCTGATTTTAAGTAATGGAACCTATCTACCATTTTTGCACGGACTTTTTATCTTTTTTTGTACGTTGTCAAATAAACGTATCCCCAGTGCAAAACAAGAATCGGGTGTTTAATCATAATATATAAAATAAATATTCATGAATTGTCGTCAGCGAAAAAATCTTACGTACTTTAATGACTGACTACACAATTGCATTTCAGATATCGGTCCAGAGAATTTTATTTTTAGTTAATCACATTGACCAATCTTGACCATCTCTTGGGACGTCAGCCTATAGGCCGGATGTTTACCGGAACCATTAATGGAGTGCTCTGGAGGTAAAGCATCTTACCGTATGACTTAACAATTCTAGTCTTCGGGCTGTCGTTAAGATTGTGATCCAGGGCTTAAATCAGCGTTTTTTAGTACCTGGGTTTATAATGTTTCTATTACTGGTCTAAGTATATTTTCGTGTCTTTTACTGCCTCAGCGTTGAGCACCATGTCTCGCATCCGTATATTGAAATAAATTTTTCATTAAAAATTTCTACAATGCTGATAATTGTGTTGGTATAATTTCAAAGTTTTAAGTCATGTCTGACTGACATTTTTGACAGTGAATGAGTTAAAACAAATACTGTTTTATAACTTTTTAAAGTAAACGTTGTAAAGACTTTCTCTGACGACTTCTTTGCCAATTAGTATTAAGTTTTTTTACCTAGTGAAATTTCAAACGCTTAAAAATACATATTTGTATAAAATATTGTTATTCGGGTTTTTTAAAGAATAAATTAAATTATTATCTTTTCGATTCAACGTAAAAAAAATCTTTCATTGAACTTTGAAATTCACCGAAAACAGTGGCTTTGTATACTAAAATAATACAATGATTTAATTTTCTTATTGATTTTAGATTCAGAGTATTTGCATTGCAAAAACTTCACCGTTGTATTGCTACGCTGTTTATATTATGCAAAAAGTACGAGTTACGAAAACTCGACGATGTTTTGTTAAAATTTTGATTAATTAACCAAAAAATGTCAAGAGCATTTTGTTCATAAATCATAACAATAAAATTTAATTATAACTTAACTGAATTGTCCCGTCATATTCACGAAGGAAATTTATTCTGCCAAAGTAGAGTAAAGAATTATTAAATGAGGATTTTATTACAGGGTAAAATATGCACGAAATTTAATAAGTCTCGTGTTATATTAAATTATATCAAGTACATCAACATTTTATACAAATTTTATGTAATCTAATTGTATCATAATAATTATATTTTGAAATAATAGTTAGTTAAAACAAAATTATACACGATTCGAAAAACAATAATGTAAGTTTCTCTTGAAAATTTATTAATTAATTTCTGCCACTATATAATTAAAGACAATTAATTACTAAAAACGCTTCTCAAAAAAAAATGTCTCAAGTGAAGCTTAAAACAAGTATGCCACATAAAAAATATATAAGTCGAAGGAGTTTGTCACGCGAGCAAAAGTATTTTACACTTGTTTTTGCCTTATAACACAATTCAATAGATAATAATAAAAAAGAATGCTTTGTATAATATAATCTACAAATAAGAAAAACTTCTGTGCTCGAAGTAAATACTGGTTGTATTGTTAGAATTTTTATTGATGAATACCATGATTACACAGAAAATTTGAAATAGCGGTCGTTGCTGCATCGGGAACTTTTCAACAAATTTCAGTATTCAGTAGTTTCTTATACGTTTGACAGGAGCACTTAGTAAAGTGATTTGATTGTTTGTTTTGCCTAAGTTAAACATAAAACTATTTTTCACTTGTGCAGTATTATTTTAAAATAAGCCAGTTACATAAAACAAATATATACCAGTCACAAAACATGTGAAGAAATTTTTGTATGAAAAATACATTGACACTGGATGTAAATGAAAAAAGAAAGTATAAAAGCTTGTTCTATTCCAAGAATATTTGATACTTTTTTCGCTGCGTAATTATCTTCTCATTCTATTTTTTTGATATGGTTCCATTTCTCAGTGTATTACTGAATACCAGTATTATCGAAACCGGGATCTCAGATTCGTAATGTTTTTCAATAGCAAAATACCAGTTTTGAAAATGTAATTCCAAATTCAAAATTAACAAAAATCGATTTTTTAATGCATAGCAGCCATAGCATATTATAATATAATAAAAATGTTCACAGTGAATTGCAATAGCTAAACGTTGTAGTAAATATCAATATTGACAGGTTAATATAAGCCGAAGTAATCGATCGGTTCCTATGTTGCAGCGGTTAGTGTTATTGTCTTCCATGCCGGGTCTCACCGATTCGAGTCCCAGTACGAATAGCATTTTTTTGATCGATTTCTATTTGAAGGTGTTTGTGATGTTTAAAATTCCCTCTCACATTTCCGATCCTTCAATAGCTGAGCGTTTCAAGAGCAATTAGTTAACCACTAGTCCTGTTCTAACCGTATCCATCTATCCTTGCTACTTTAGAAAAAGAGAGGTTGAGTGAATGAGTAACAAACGGTTCTGTTGAGATATACCTCTATTAGGAAGTCAAATTTTCTACACTGGGAACGGACATGAATAAGATAAATAAAAAAAAGTAATTGATGAAATTCGCCCATTCATGATTATGATATATTTTTAATTGGCAGTATTTTAAATGAAATATCAAAATATCGATTTCGTTTACTTGTTTTGTATTGCGGTACAAATAAGCCGTATTTATTTGTTTTATTTAAACTTTTTTAATGTCAGTTTTGATGTTTTCGTCTCGTATTACGATTCTAAGTTTTGTCATTCTGCCAAAACTACATTGTAAACTGTCATAAATATATTTGTGAAGAGAAAGACGCATTGGTGTTAACTGTAACACTATATAATTTCCTTTACAATTGCAACAATACATGGCACATCAATAAAGATGTTAAAGATTTTGCCGATCAACAAATTAACGAAGAAAAATACATATTTGATCATTGCTATTAACCCGTAACATGCCATCCTAAAAAATCACGTTCCCTGCCATGATGCCATCTCAGTTTCACTGTTTATTGACATTGAAAATAATTTAAAAAATGTATATATGCTAGAATACCTAAAATGATAAATACTTATTGACAATATTAAGAGAAATATTGAATGATTTAATGGCTCAACTATTTACGATTGCATGATGGGCATGGAAGTGTTAAGCCAAGCAATGCCAATTCTAAGAAAAAACCTATTTCATCACAATCATAAATGGCATACGCTGTAAATGTGAATGTGTGCTGATAAAAATGAACAATGACAATGTAAGAAATTGCAGTTCGCAATAGTGAATTATTCTTGGAAATAAGGAGTGACAAAGTACAGGTAACGAAAGAAAAAGCTTTCATCGTATTCCACTACATTACCCTTTTCACTTCGGGTTTTATTACTACAAACTCTTCAATTATACGGAAATTTTAAATGATTTGTTTTATATTGCAGCAGATATCGTTTATTTTTTCGCTTTTTATAATCATTATATTTACACTCGATAACCTAAGTATGATATATCGCGTTCATATATTTTTATTTATTTGTATATTTCGTATGAACTGCCACATCCTTCGTGAGGCAATGGCAACGCGTTTAAGTTAGCTTATGGGATGAAAAATAATAAGATTAGATCCATAAGATAGATTTCTGTTCTAAGACGTTGTATTTGTGATATCTATCTCCCTATCTTTCTATCCTTACTCTCTTTAAAAAGGGAGGTTTAGTAACTGATTAACAATCAGTTCTCGTAAAAAAAGTTTAGATACCTCCAATAGGAAGCCACATCCTCCACATTGACGACGGTTTTTTTTTAAGTTATCTAATAAATACAGGTGATTAAAAGATCGCGACAAGGGAAGAAATAGTGTAATACACCGAAATTTAGTTTTATGGAAAATCATAAAAAAGATAAGACTAAAATTGTTATATTTAGGTAATAGTTTTTGTTAATATTGCCAGTTTTCTTTATCGATTCTTTCTGAAAATTAATTAAAAATCGGCGATTTTAATAATTAATATGATTTCTATATATGGATTTTATGGAGGAATTCCAATCATTATACATTCATTCAAAAAACATATATTTGGAGAATTAATTGAGTTTATAATTTTTGATTGATTTGACAAGTAACATACATTTGAGTGTTCACGCCAGTAAATTTCTGATTTTTGATAATGAAAAAAAATCTCCCCGCTGGAGACAACGGGCTTACAGCTAGTAGCTATAAAAATTGTAATAGTGAGAAGCTAACATTCAAAATAACAATTTTTTTTTCACATATCGCATATTATAGTAAATATCGTTTCTTATCGGCCAAGGCAGTTTTTTTTGCCACAAAAAGCTGCGCTAGATTCAATAAAAACGTTTTATGTTTTAGTTTGACACCGGAATATCGTACAAGATTAGTGGATATCGGAACACGGATATAAAATACGTAAATAAAGATATATTGAACCGATAAAATGCTTAGCGAAAGATATATGCCTACTACTGGTGACAAAGTGTCGCAGCGCGTATTGGAAATTTTGCGGAAAAAAATATGACGGTCATACTGAAATATGAAAGCTTGAGAGCACGTCTTAATTTAATAATATATTTAAGTATGGTGTTAAAGAAGATATATTGCAAGAAACAAAAGTAAACTTGTAGATTTTGACTTGCACACTTTTGGTGTTCACTGTTGATACTTGGTGGAAAGGCATTATATATTTAAAAAAAAATCTTTTGTATTAATACCACATTTATTTAATATTGTCAGAAACAGTTTCACTCATCCCGAAAGTTTTCAACTGATGAAAACATGATCATCTGAAAATGGGTGAAACTGGCCTTGATCAAATCGACTGTGGAAAAGCAAAAAAACGTAACCCACAGGTTTTAAGACAGCTGTTTTATTAATCGATAATCACGATTAATACAACTTGATGCACGTTCTATCAAAAATATGTAAAATGAAAATATTGAATTAGTATCTTAATTTAGCTTTTAACTTAAAATAAAATAAAGGGATGTGACAATTGCAAGCAGTGACAATTTATTAAATAAACGGTATATTAAGTCAGTTAAAAACCAGTCAGTCTTATATGTATATTTCAAAAAATCCTTTGGGACAAAATCATCGAAAAACGTTTTTTGTGTCACCTGTAAAATTTGTATTATAATATGTTAGTTACGTCATTTTTCCATTCCAAGGTCGATAATAAATAAATGTGACACCAGTAAAAAAGAGTTTCACATTTTCTTGTGAATAATTAGACTTGGATTGGTTATTTACGTTCGTTCTATACGATTATTAAAACATGACGTAAAGAGAGCGTCATTTCCTATCTCAATTCTTCTTTTCTAACGTTCTTCGAAAAATAGCAGTTTATCAATCGAATAAAAAATACACAAACATGTTGAATTGCTTCGTTTTATGAGTTCATCTTCTTATATTGGTAGAAGACATGATTGAAATAATCATTTCATTGCTATCAATAACTTGTCCAAAATAAGTGTTATCTTTTGTTATTAATTTATACGAGATTAATTGTTTTACCGAAAGCAAAACATAGAAATTGAATTAGTGATAAAGAAACACTTAAAATTACTACGAAAGTTTTTTCGAGTGAAGAAAATAAAGAATTTTTACGCCCTACTTTTTTAATAATTGTTAGATGAAACGCGAGATAAAAAAGCTTAAAAATGTACGGATTGCGTGTAAGTAAAAAATGTGCTTTAATTTAATCACAGTATTATTTTTAATTAATATTACATGTAAACTGTCTAAGTTATTATATGATACGTTGTAGCATTTTTTTTCTAATCAAAATAATCTAGCACTATTCATATGATTTTTTTTTATTATTTAATAAAAAACCCATGCGCATTCCACGTTAAATAAAATATACAAAAAATTGCAAATAACTTTATAATGATTCACGAGAGGCATCAACGAAGATTTCGCCACCATAAATTTTGTTATCTGAGATTCTGAGAACTAGCCCAGAATTTAAAAAAAAGCCCAAGTATGAGCTTAAAGTGTCTGTGATTTAACAACGATAATCAGTTACCATAATGAGGTTTGTGTCGGAACAAAAAAGTCTGACTTAAGTAAATTGATATATCTCACATTAAAAAAGACAAAATATAATATTTACTTTTGCGAATATGAAAATATTATACTCACAAAAAAAACTAAAAAAAAATGATTTGAGTTAATTTTCAACTACCGGTATTAAGATGCTTCCCCCACATTTCCAATTCTTAAATAACGAGGTGATTAGCTAACCACTAGCCCTATCCTGCCCTCTCATTTCTATCCAAAATACTCTCTTCAAAACAAGCAAACTTTACGCGACTGAGTAACAAACAGCTCTCGTAGAAAATATCATATTGCGATACCACCATGAGGAAGCTATATGCTTTTAATTGGGAGCGGACATGAATAAAAAAATGCGTCTTAGATAAACACTACAAATGACATTATTGCAATCACTAATCACTATGCAACGAACTAAAAACACAATATAGTATGATAAACGAATACATTTAATACGAATGTGATTTCCATTTTGTTAGGGTCTGACGAGAAAACGTAATTTGACGAAAAGTTATTTTAAATCATTAAATTTGTGTTTTGAAAGCAAGAGTATTTTGAAATAAAGACATTCGTCAGACATCTTATAAATTAATTATTCGAATCTACATACCTTTTGCTGTAAGAGAATTTAATATTAATTGATTTGATTGAGGTTATGCTAAGACGCTGGGAAGGTGACTCTTGCTAAATGGTTCTTGAGTTCAGAAACTCACATACAGAGTGATTAAATAATAATATAAACTAAACTCATACATGGAATCATGTCAATGGAGTAGGCAAGGGGAAGTATATAGTTATGTTTCATGAAACGAAAATAAACCGCTACGCTTTGATGATTAATTTATTACAGTTAACTAGTAACAGTAGTTTTGTTAACCGTCTGGTTATTATAAATAAAAAAAACTGTTTTAACAAATATTGAGTAGTACATAAGAAAAACATATTTATAAGAAACGGTTTTGTTGTCGTTGTCGTCAATTTTATAATCAAATAATTAATTTCCATTCGAAGACATATATATTTGTGATGGACAAAACTAGCCAAGTTTCGAAAAAGAGTGATGAGTTTGAAGAAAACTTATGTTGAAATAAACTTCATTTGGTTACCATATACTCCACAATAGGAGCTGACATACGTGAAGAATAAAAATAAAAAACAAATGGTGACAAATCACAAACACATAACTCCTTATTAGTCATAATCGTCAAAAGAACATTGGCGGCAAAGTTCGGTAAATTGCGTTTTAAACAATTTACCTAATTTAAAAATAACCTTATCCTGTAAAATGTATAATAGTTGGTTACGATTTTCTGTCTATTACGGGTAACCTCATATATGTTAGATCAGTGCTCCGCAACCTTTTCTCACCTACGACACACCAAAATTCTTCCTAGCATTCCGCGGCACACCAAAAGCAAAAATATATAGGTATTAAATTGATACACAAATTTTACAATAAATTTTCGTTTTTTATTTAAAAAGTATACATACATAAAACTATAATATATTTACTTTTATGCAATCTTAATAATTATTATAAAATAATAACTAATTAATGTGATACCTGCGCTTGTTTCAATGAACACAGAGGTTTTAATAATAATTCAATTCAAATAATTTTTCATTATGTATTTGACCGCAGCACACCTGTATCCGGCTCACGGCACACCATTGTCCCGCGGCACACCGGTTGCGGAGCACTGTGTTAGATGTATGAAGTTATTATTTAGAAACCAGCTGAACCAGAGGCTCCACTTTACAGTTGTAACATATGATGCGACTAAGACTCCGATTAAAAAAAGACGAAACAATCATACAATACATGCAAGATACAGGTAGATAGATGGTATTTGCGTATTTTTTAATATCTACTAAAAATTAACACTTTTTACATTTCAATTTAAATAAAAAAGGGAATGTGAATCGCCCTTTTTTACGACTTCATAGCCCTGATCTGAACAGTAATAATGTCCCAACATATTATTTTTACATCGTACCCTTACTCTTTATTGATGATCAATCAATGGTAAACAAAAAGTATTGTCTTTAAATTAAATGGGTACAGAGATTGACAAAAACCAATTATTAATTACAATAATAATTAATATATTAATAGAAAATCATCGATAAATTTAATCAAAAGATGTTTTTTAAAAAAATCAAAACACGTGTCACACACAGCAACACAACCAGCGGAACAAAAATGTTATCTATTTTTATTTTGTATCGTTTAAATAAATATGCTAACAAACAAGTGAAACATAATTCTTAAACTATTAAGCTTTCGGTAAACCATATTATTTCACTCTCATATGAAGTCTACTGTTTTTCTTTATAGTAAACTTTTCGGGTTTGCCATAAGACAAACGAAACCATTTGGTAATCCAGTTGTCTTTCGCACACTTTACGTTTCGTTTGTTCTTAACGTACTAGACTACTTGAGTATATCTCCATACTTTGGAATACATATGAATATAAAGATAAACTTCTTTTGAAGTTTGTGTTTTACTTACAATTGAAACAATATTGTACTTGCGATAATTGTCTAAAGGAATATTTATCTAAGAATTTAACAAAAATATAGCCGTTATTGACGATGATACTTTTATTTTTGATTTAAAAATGAAAAGTTTGCAGTTGTGACATCATCACGAATAAAGCTAACTAGGCATATTAACTCTCGCGGCTCGGAGACTAGAAAAATACTTCTCTGCCGATGGGGGTCGTTTAGAGACCCCAGTGGTTTCCTCATTATTGGCCTTATTCTCATGAATTTCAAATAAAAAAAATAGTCCAAAAGCTTTAAAATATCTCTGCATCATTCCTAATAAATTTTTTTTATAAAAATCCGTGATTTTCCAATAAATAATCATACTTTAAGTTGCGGGTAAAAAAGACGTCATCCCAGCACAAATATGAATTTGCAACTGACCCGTTTAGCTCAGCTATCTTACGAACGATCGCTGATAAGCGAGCGTTTATCTCGTTATCGCGTTATCGCGTATTTATATAAACTACAAAAGGTCCAAAAAACTATGTTATAAGAATACCTTAATTATAAACATTGTATCACCCATATTAAAATAGATATTTAAGAAAATGTGGGTATTGGGGTCGCATTTCTTGAACTAAGAACCGGAAAAGTTAAAAATATTAATTGTCATGCTCTTTCATGTAGACCGATATTCTTCTCGAAAGCATATGCGATACAAATCTGGAGAGCTTATATACTTTTTATATAATGTGTTTGGTACTCAACGGTGGGTTGTCAACTCGTAAACAAATGACTCGTTAATCTTAAAGCAATTCCCGGCATTCTAGAGGAGTATTTTTTTATCACTCCTATGCAATTATATGCAATAATTAAATAAGTAATCGATTGTTACTTAATACGCTTAACAATATGCAATTTACCGTAAACTAATCAATGTAAAAATGTACTACGGTGTATACTGAGGCTATCGTAGGTAATATATAAGTCAGACATTGTAATTATGTACTAATTAAATCTGAGAATATTGTTTTCCCTTAAATTAACAAGGGGCTCGCTGGCTTTAGTACAATTTAACAAAGGGCTCGCTCAAGCCCCTCGAAACCTTTTACAGCCCGCCCCTGTCAGTATGTTAAACTATCTGGAATGTATTGTTTTTTTATTTTGTTGAGTCAAAGCAAATAAGCCGGGCCATATTTTGTTGGCATTTTTATTTGTACGTGTTGTTGAAAAAAAAAGTTTAAATTTAATGAATAGAAAAGTGTTTATTTACTATATAAAGAATCCTTTTTAATTTTAATTGAAATCAGCCCTAAAAGTGGTTAACAGTGTTCAATGTCTTTTTTCGAAGAGAGTAAAAATAGCACGATATATTAGGACTAGTTGTCATCTATTCGCTTTTGCTACACCACGATATTTTAAGATTGAAAGAATGGAAGGGAATTTTTACACACCACAAACACCCTTGCCTTGGAAACAGAATATGAAAAATCGATTGAAAAAATACTGTTTGTACTGACACTTGGCCCCGCAATATCCATCACGGTAGCCAACGACGTTCACTGCGCCACAGATCTATTAAGCCTCTCCAAAATGAGCATCTTAAACGACTGAATAATAAGCAGTTATCGTGAAACAA
Organism: Himalopsyche anomala; assembly: GCA_031772345.1. Lineage (NCBI taxonomy): Eukaryota > Metazoa > Arthropoda > Insecta > Trichoptera > Rhyacophilidae > Himalopsyche > Himalopsyche anomala. The sequence continues at coordinate 7,062,863 of CM062823.1, read as the reverse complement.
ATTATATTGGGACACCCCATTAGTGATACATTTGCTGTACACTGGTTATTGAGTAATCGTTGATTAATAGCAAACGGAAGTTAAAGCATTGGTACAATTTAATTTCAAAGAAATCTATTTAATTTTGCTCGGTAAAATAAAAGCTACGAGAATGTTTGCAAATATGTTTACTCTCGTTCGCAATTTCATAAATGCGTTTTGCCTGCCTGTTTCTAAGCAAGAAGTCAGTTCACTTTGTATATGAAACGATATGATCATTTTCAGCAAATTTATATATGAGAAAAGTTCTCGATGCTGTGCACTGGAGCGAGTTGGTCTTACAGCAAACATGTTTACTTGAAAAGCAGTGTTCCGTTTACGACATTTCTGTTGCAATCTGCGTGGATGAAGTCCGCCAACCTCGATTGGAATATCTTTCCGTGCTGCGTCGTAACGGGGGGTTAAACCGTTATTGCAGTGAACCAGATACGGCAATGGTGAGGCGACACGACACCCCATACAGATCCGGATAACCTCAAAAGAATTGAAAAATAGCTTGAATGATTTGGCATTTACTTGGTAGAACTCCATTTTTATACGTTTTAAAAGATATCAGAGTATTTAGTTTTATAAAATTAAAAAAAAAACAATTTTAAGCTATTTCGACATATGCCACCCACCGTCAGAAGTAATTTTGTTGAACTAACTTCGCCGCCTGTGTGGTCGAGTGGTCAACGTCGCTGGCTACCGCTACGGAGGTCACGGGTTCAAATCCCTGTACTGGCAGTTTTATAAATTGATTTTTCAATCGATTTATGAATTTATGTTCAAAGGCATGGATGTGATGTCTTGAATTCCCCCCTCCCACTCATCTTATCCTATGAACGGGGCGTATCGAGTAAAATTAGCTAACCACTAGTCCTGTCCTAGCCCTTTCCTTCTATTCCTACTCTCGTTGGAAAAAGAGAGGTTGAGCAACTGAGTAACAAGCAGTTCTCGTAGAAACACTTCTGTTGAGATAAACTCCATTAGGAGTCCATGTGCTTCACATTGGGAGCGGACATGGTAAAAAAAATAAAATACTTTTTAAGATATTTTTTACCGTAACAAACAATAACAACATCATGTTATGTAACCATAAAAGAATATTCAATAAAATTTAAATGAATATGTATATAAAGTATATGTATTCTAAATGGAAGTATCATAACAGAAGATTTTTTTAAGAGAACTTGTTGTTACTCTGCTGCTTAACATCACTCTTATTCAACGAGTGTAAGTATAGAAACGATAGAGATATAACACATCTAGTGGTTAGCTAATCGTTCTTGCTACGCATTGTTATTTTAGACATCAGAAACACCCATGCTTTCGAACAGAAATCAATAATCAATTTAATAAAAAAAACGGTTCGTTCTGGGACTTCAAGCTCGTGATATCGTAATGGAAGCCAACGACGTTGACCACTGCACCACGGAACCGAAAATATTATTTAAAAGGACATGACCCACAGTTTTTCCAAATCAGTTTTTTTCGATAATCTTTTCGACAATGTGTACAGCCAGGGCTCTACTATGGTCAGTGGGGCGCAGATTGTTGGATTGCTCCAAAATTAAATGCATGCCATTTGACCGCCGAAGTCGCCTCGCACACAGGCGCCAGAATCCACGGGCCGGCCCTTTGTACAGCTTAATACACGAGTTCTGTGGAAATTGTGATCAGGAAAAAATACATAAAAAATAAATGATTCTAGATGAAGTCAATTAAAAGCCAGTTTATCACTCTCTACGCACTTCAAAGTTGTGTATATTTCATAATTTGCCTTTGGCCCAAAATCATCAAAAAACGTTTTTTATGTCTCCTGTAAATTTTTTTATATGTAGGTTACGCCCTTTTCCCTTTCCATAGTTGATATCTGTGGGGACATATTGATATTACTTTACCAAAGATCCGGCACTGCTATGAAATGTGCTAGTCCCAGCTGTGGTTATCCCAGTGAACCGGAAGCGAAAGACGCTTTCGGTATGTTTTCCAATAAATATTTGTTTATCCGGAATCGCCCAGAGACAATTCGAGACCGATGCCATAAACTGTAAATGACGACCCTGCACATGCGGCGAACGTCTTTTAAAAATGAGCCACAGTCCATCAAACTAAACGTGGCACAAAGATAAAAATTGTTGCTACAATTTTATTGCCAACACAACAACGTGAGCGATACTTTGTTGGTACAGAAGGCGAGATGAGACCCATTTAGTGCATGCTTACTATACGGCGTACAATGTCATTATTTTGGATTGAATGCCGGACATATATCCAAAATATAATATAATATCAACCCGTAATCGGCAAATGATTTTAAGCGACACAATTAAGTAAATTGCGTTTTAAACCACTAATTGTTAAATATTGCCTAGGCCCTAGGACAGGGGCGGGGAACCTTTTCATCTCTAAAAGCCACATTCATTTTTCTGATTCGACATAAGGCCGCAGTAAATATTGACTATGGAATCTTTGTCCGGAAATAGGAATTTACGGTCAGAATATGTCGGGAATATACGAATTTATGTACATTTACAGAATTACAGAATTGGCCACAAGGCCGCACCAGAGTAGCCAAAAGGCCGCAGGTTCCCCATCTCTATCCTAGGACGTCAGTGATTTTTTTTTAGAACGCTATGTCATTCGTCTGATCATTTTTGGGGCCAGCGCATTTTAGTGTTTTGACTTGTTATCGTTTGTTCTACTTGGACCCCGGTTGAGAAACTCCGATCTAGAGAAATGAAAGACAAATTTATTATAAAATTAGGAAAGGCATTGACCTTATATTAATTTTTACTAATCGGATTTAAGGAATTACTTTAGCGAACATAGTACGAGAGTAATTAAAAAAAAAAGTATATCCTGTAAAAATTATAAATTGTCAACTACGATTTTCTGTATATTACTTGTCAATATCAACACTAGTATTTCGTTGTTTCATATTAAATAATATTACATGAGATATTTAACGCTGACATATTCTTTGGAAATTAATGTGAAACAGAATAATTTTATATTTCGACTGAAAGTGCTTGGTGGAATTTCAATATTAAATTTGAATCGTTTATGTTAATAAGAATTTATGTGAATCAAATGTAATGTATCATTTCAATCATCTTAAACTATTTGAATTAAAACTAATTAGAGCGATTTAGTATTTATCTTATATATATATAGTTATATTTAACAACATCAGCATTGTAAATTACATCTCAATTAATAACAAAGAAAAAGGAATCAGATTATACCTAAGGTTAGAGTTTTTTACCATTTACACCATCAATATTCATTTTTAAAATGCTCATCAATGATGTTATCTTTTAATATTCATACAATTCTTGACAGATTTTAATTACTTAAATTCATCTCAAACAATTTGATTAAACTATGCCCTGTGATTTCTTTACATTATAAATTAAATTTGGTTAAGTTTTAATACCAGTATTTTCGCATTTTCAAAACAGATTTTTGAGTATTGAAAAAACATCACGAATACTAAAATCACGGCTTCGGTTATATTGAAATTAAAATCTCTAATCACAATAAACTGTAACCAAGCTTTTATATCTTCTAACAGAACTTTGAACGTATCACAGATTTACAGACTTTATAAGGCATGTTCCGTAAGACAGCAATAAAAGTAATTGACATTTGTCTGAAATGCACTAAATATAAGTGTGTTGAAATGAAGACTAATTGGAAAGTTCTGTGAGGTCAGATCAACTTATCCTTCGTATTAAGCTATGAAGTTATACAATGCGATCTAGCTCGCACTTAAAATTTTGTGGTCAAAACGACATTGGCTTCCTTTTCACTGTTAATCTTTAGACATTCCCTTAGAGTTTGATTGTTAGAATTGCTATTAATTAAACCTAATTGCATATTAATTATACTTCGAACAAAATGACTTACGCTTCAGTTTTACGATCCGTTACTCGAAACATTTGCGAATATTGATTTTATAGAATTATTCTTGTGTGTAGTATATTCATTCCAACAGTAAATGACAAACCTACTCTACTAAATACTATACACTAAAAATGATCATTAACCCTTTAATGCAGTATGATTTAATTAATTTTGTAAAACTGATTTCAACATATATTTTTTTACCCAATGATAAAATACAAATCTTTCTATGATTTATTTAATAGATGTAGCAAGAGGTTGTTGGTTCTAATCTGCAATCAAAGGAAGGGAGGTAAAGTTTTTGGAAGTCTTGATTTAATGCAATATTAAAATGCACTTTAACTGTTAAAAATCGATTTTCGCCGATTAGAATAACTGTCTAATAATATTGTAATTTAGATTGAACATAATATTGTAAGTTATTTATTTAGTAAAAAAACATGCATTTTTATAAAAGTAGAACGTCATGCATATAAGGTTTAAACTGCATTTGGGTAACTGACCTACAGCCCATAAGTATTATTTTAAGAAGTATCTCGCCCTGTTTTGTTTTTTGGTTAAACTTCCTACGGGATCACGGAAAATCACCTCGTACAACTGTTTATGTTGACATCCACAGTTAAACCGGAACATGTTGCTTTTAAAACTGGACTTCTATATTATTGTCGTATGACTGTAGAACGATTCATATATTATGGAAATACACGAGAGGATATCATTTACATGCCGGATAGCTGTTTCCCAGAACAGATTTCATAAAGTTACTCGAATTGAGTCTTGTATATTGATGTCACATTGTTTTTGACCGTTGGTACAGCAAACCCAAACAATATTATCAATATCAGTATTTTTCAATCGATGTATTGATTTTGTTGAAGGCATGGTTGTTTGTGATGTTTAAAAACTTCCACCCATCCTTCCGGTCATTCAATAACTGTGTAAAGCAAGAGCAATTAGTTAACCACCAGTCCTGTCCTAACCTTATTTATTTATCCCTAATACTCCAGTTGACAAAGAGAGGTTGAGCAACTAAGTAAGAAACGGTTCTGCTTAAAAAACTTCTGTTGAGACACCTTCGTTAGGATTCCATATGCAGACACTGAGAGCGGACATGGATTAAAAAATAAATCTATACCTATTACGCTTTCCACAGCGTGAACACATAAAAAGTGAATTGATATATAATATGATTTTGAAGTACGTATAATATAATTCACCAATAATTTACGATGTTCGCATATTTGTTAGTCTTTGAGCATGCTCTTCCACGCATCGGTTTTATCCACTTGCATCTGATAGATCAGTGGTCGGCAACCTTTTAAGAGACTGGGTATTTTTTTTTTAAATAAATTTGGTTATTGGGTAAAAGTGAAAATATATTTTTTTAAAAAATCATTTTTAGAAAATATACTTATTTATAATGCATAATATATTTGCATGACGTGTAAATAAAAAATAATTTATAAAAAACATTCTTCAGGCTTTCTTGGTCTTATTAAATAAGTAATTTTGATTAAAAAATATATATCATAATTTCTTGGCGGGTAACTCAAAACGTCGAAGCGGGTAATTCAATTACTCGCGGGTAGTATGTTGCCGATCACTGTGATAGATAATAAATAAGTAGATGCTTTCAGAATTGAAGTTTATTAGTAACTGTATGTGAAAGTTATACGCTCGCTTCATCAGCATGTATTCGTAAACTGCATCGAGATATATTATTAAGCGATTCGGTTTGTGGTATCTTTCCGTATTTAATTATTAATGAACTCGACTAAAACGTGTACACACGGCTTATACTAAATACAGCTATTTTTCAAACAGAACTGAGATTTTACTGCATAAACTATTGTATAATATAATGAAGGAAGCATTTTTCTCAATGATAAAAAAATGAACTAAGCCATATTTTTTTTATCCATGTCTGTCCCAATGTAGAGCACATGCCCTCCTAATAGAGGTATCTCAACAGATTTTTTACGAGACCTGTTTGTTACTCAGTTGTCTCTTATTCAAAAATAGTAGTAGGGATAGAAAGATAAGGCTAGGACAGAACTAGTGGTCATCTAATCGCTCTCGGTACAACCAATTATTGAAGAATCGGACAGGGGGGAAGGAATTTTTAGACATCACAAACACCCATGGCTTTGAACAGAAAATTAAAAATAGCATTGCCGTCTTTAGATCAAAAAAAGACAGGTCGACTCTTGCCAACCGCTTGATGTTGGAGAACCAGCCGTTAAACGCGGATGAAAAGGTTCAAATACTACACCTAAACACGGGAGGAAATAAATTATTTTCCAAGAATTTTTAGAAATTTATAGGGCACAGTTTAATAGTTTATCAATTTTCAATGAGCAGGTAAATCAGTCAAATTTCTCATTTTTTAACCTATATGGAAGTAAATATAATTATAAACTTTCCAGCAAACAAAATTAATATAATTCTTGAAATTACTCACCATTCAAATCTGTAGGCATTCCCATGGATTAATCCATTTTGCCAGCAACGGCTTTAAGCTAAGCGATACATTTATTTATTATATACACACGAAGATGATGAAATGCCGAAAAGCAAATCCCGGGTTGGTGAAAAAACTTTTGTGAATGTATTTAATTTAAACGATTGAGTATATGTTTTTTGTAAACCATGTCTGTTTCCAATGTGGAGCATATGAATTACTAATGGAGTTTATCTCAACAGAAGTGTTTCTACGAGAACTGCTTGTTACTCAGTTGCTCAACCTCTCTTTTTCCAAAGAGGGAAAGTAGGGATAGAAGGATAGGGCTAGGAAAGGATTAGTGGTAAGCTAATCACTCTCGATACGCCCCCGTTCATAGGATATGATGGGTGAGAGGGGAGAATTCAAGACATCACAAACATCCATGCCTTCGAACAGAAATTCATAAACCGATTGAAAAATCAATTTATAAAACTGTCCGTACCGGGATTTGAACCCGGGCCCTCCGTAGCCGAAGCCAACAACGTTGGCCACTCGACCACAACGGCGGCTAAATGTGTTTATACTATAAATTAACATCACCAGCGATTCAATCTTTAAAAAATCTTAACTCACTACAATTGTTATTTTAAAATTACATTTGGAGAGAAAATCGATGTGGGATTACAAAATCAATGACCGCATTATTCGTGAAAACTACTTGCTACCCCGACAGCTCAAATCAGTAAGTATCACAATTAAATAGGTTAACTTTGACGTAATGGCTTTAGCATCGAATATATGTTTAACAAAATGGTAAGGTTATTTTATAAAAACACAAATTAATTCAACAGTGGTAGTAGTTGGTTGTTTTGGAGGATATAACCATTTTGAATTGTTACTTAAAATATGCCAAATATTTTATCGTCAGAAATACATCTACGAATCGATGTATTTTATATGAAACAGATTCTATTAACGGAAATGCCGGAAAAGTTATCCCATCCATATATCTGGAAAGCATTATTCAAAGCTCTTAATATCTAGATAAGTTATCCACACTTCTCAAAGATCCCGTTTTTATTGAGAGCAATAAAATAGATCTCCCTTTTAGCATTCTAAAAACGTAAAATTAACACAAATCAACCATTAAAGTGAAATTACTTTCTAAACTGAGGTCAATAAATATATATCAACTAGGATCCGGCAGCCATTAAAGAAAATTGAGAGACGCCAGCCGCAGACAATCTAAATAACCATTTTTACATGACTTAAGTTTTACTAAAACTTCAATTCGGTCAGATTGGACGTTGACGTATTTTACAATATCAAATTAAAGTAAAAGGAAATAGAGTGAAAATAAATGTATAATTTAAACTTCAAATTTTATTTACAGGAATTGATGGTCTTGCGTGTGTAAAGCAAATAAGGAAAATAAAATAAAGCAATATTAAAAATTATAATTTATCGTCAATTCTGTGCACATCTCGCTGCTTCATACAAACTTTCACAGGGAAAAGTTCATTTATCAAATCTCTCAAAAGTTTTACAGCGAGGTAGGTAAACACAATAACTCAACAATCTCTTAAATTTATAATAGTGACGAGATGATACATGAGAATCGCTTAAGACCAAGAACAGTTCTGCTCGGTGATCCTCCAAAAAATTGATTACATACTCTTAAATATAATTACAAGTAAAAAAACGACCAATAACATCAGCTAATAAGCCCAAATATTTTGATACTAAAGATGACACTCTGTTTATATGATATAAAAATCATCAATTATTAAAAAATATATATAAACTATTTTTTTTATTTCGCACAGTCACATCTTTCGATTTAATATAAACCTATTTGTATAATGTTTATAAGGTCCAGTGTTTTTTACATTACCACAAGAGTTTTAGTTAATACTATCACTATCGAGAGATGTATATCTATTTTATAAATCATAAAAATAAAGGCCATTTAAAACTATCGAGTTCAACTGGTTTTGATAGTATTTTCTGAGATCTAGATAAAATTTATACTATACTATTTTTATATTAAAAATACAATTGAATAACTATATATTTAACTATTTAAGCCATGTAAGCTACCAGAACTAACCATGTGGACTCTCTATGTAGATAATCAGCAGAAAACCTTTTTTTCTGAAGAGTGGTAATAGAATTATAGCATTAGATAAGAATATGTCGTAAAATAATTATTCTCCTTGGGGTACGTTTTTATGATCGCTTGTAATGGGTAGTAAACTATGAAAACATTTCAGGTAAAAAAAAAGCACAGAAGCTTTAATCAATCAGCTAGAAAACAGTCCAATACTTATTCAAAATAATAATATCGATAAAAGATTATTGCCAACTTAATTTAAATTTGTAAATATAATATCATCATTGTTTCTAGGTAAAAATAAGTTATTGCATATCGTGTATTATCACCGCTTGAAGGAATCGAAGAAAAATAATAAATATGCAAAAGCACTATATTGATATTCAATACAAAACAAACTAATTTTTAATCCACGTTGGTTAGATACGTCAATTGCGAAGGCTGTCCAACTGAATGTATTGTATAGCGAGATGGGCATATATCACACCGATTACCTTTCATACTATTTAATTATGGGACTTTAGTGAACTGTTTTTTAATTCAAATATTATTGTTTTATTTGTATTGAATTTGTACGAATAAATAAACGTATTCGTTATTCTATTAAGATACAAGACATTGCAACTTATGCCACTTTGTCACGCATTGGTATGTCATTATATTAACTATTTTGGGTTGCAGTGGTCAACGTTGTTGGCTTCCACGACGGATCACACGGGTTCAAGTCTCGGCACGAGCGACATTTCTTTTTAAATCGATTTATCTATTTCTGTTACAAAACATTCGTGTTTGTGATGTCTGAAAACTCTTTTTTACTTTTCTTATCCTAAAATAACAAGGCAAAGCGCGAGTAATTAGCTGACCACTACTAATTTCCTGGTTCATTATTTTTATCTCTTTTCTCTTCGTAAAAGAGAAGTTGAGAACCCGAGTAACACGCAGTTATTGTTTAAAAACTTTCATTCAGATACCATCGTTAGGAAGTCGTCATGTATTAAAGAAAATTAAAAATACTATTACGTGTATTCAAATTAATCCGTTCTTAAGAAACCTTTAAATCTAATTTAGTGGTCGGCACCACTTTAACTCTCCTGGTGTGCTTATGATATGATTGCTTTAATTCAGATTTGTGAGATTCTGGTGTACTAAAATGCTTATGTAAGTTTTGAACACGTTTAATTAACCGGGTTTCCGCTCGTTGTCCAAGTTCAACTACTTCAATAAAAAAATCACATTAATAGCTTAAAAAATAAGCATTTTTTTCGTCAACGTTTCTACCGTTTCCGATAAATTGATTAGCTAACAATCTGACCTAATGTTATCAAACTATTATATTCTAAGCGTATCATATAAAAACAAGTTTCAGTAGCTGATTTCTTTCACGAAATGTCTTAACAAATTCAACGGAATGATTCTTTTTATATTTTTATAACGTTTTATATTGCGGTAGACATTTAGTAAAATCTTAAATTTATCCGTAAAACGATGATGCCTACTTTGAGAAAAAAACAACGTTTTCGGATAGAAAATATTCATTTAAAACAATACAAATAGTTTTCATTTTAGTATACTAGAAGTGGTATTAAGTATCAAGTGTGTACACAAAATGGCGACCTAAATTTGAACAATGGCGTAGAAAGCGGGAAGCTAAAATGCTCAGTGTCTAATTTTTCCCGCCAAAAAGAACTCACGTTCTTCTATTTGAGCGGGAAACGTAATTTTTGCGGGCTTTAGGGCTCACAAGCGTTTGCTTTCTAAGAGATACTTCTCAACACTCGGCTCGAGAATTCTGAATAAATTGTATACTGTCCTAGTTTATAATTGAGCTTTAAAACGATATCTAGCGAAAACTATCAGTCAAGGGGACGTCATATTTTGAGCACGCGATTCGTTTGCATGCTGTGGCTGTTACGAAACGAAATTTCAGACATTTGCATAGCAATTACGTTATATAAGAACATCTTAAAATTAATGCATTAAGTAAAAACGATGTTCCCAATATTTGTTAAAAATAAGTTACGATCGTATATAAATATTATGTTATATATTTTTTTGAACTGTTTATTTAATATCTTATAAAACCTTGAATTTATAAATTAAGATTGTTTCAATTTGATTATTTTGAGATTCAAAAAAGGTGCGTTATTGAACAATCAGAGACAGTTAAATGATTGAATGTTGCTGCTTGAATTAAAATAGTTAAAACTTATTGGTTTTATGTTCAGGTTTTTTACTTTCCGTACACATAGTAGATACATCATGTTTTTTCGTAGATTATCTATAGTATTTCCACCGCCGTCAGGCTATGAAATTATTTAAAATCAGTTTTCTACTATATGTTGAACTACACCAGTATATATATTCAGCATACTCTACAAACAATTTACTGTAACAATTTTTAATTGCATAATTTTTTCTTGCTAATTAAGATGTTTCTTATTTACTAAAATAGTGTTTTCGGTGGCGTCGGCAGTAAATTAATTTTATAACACCAAATTTAGTTTGATATTCCACATGTTGTGTTACAGGCTGTGACACGTGTTTCGGTTATTTGATAAGCATTTTAAGATTTTTTTTGTAATGTTTTATATACGAACAAACAAAAACTTCATTCTTATTCTTCATAGTCCAATAGAAATGAAAAATTCAACCTCCATTTTATAATTTATAAGTTAAGAATATGAATCAAATTTTTGTATGTTTACATTTATTTACAGCATTACGATAGTTTATCTAAAGATGCTTCGTAAGGAAGCGAAACACGTGTAGTAATTCATTACAAAATTGGTAGAACAACTAATTTATCAAATTCAATTTCATATTAAAATAATATTTTTAATAATCAAACATGACAATATAAAATTCATTGTGTTCATACCACAAATACAAATTCCAAAATAAAATACTTATAGACCATCTTTAATATTTTTTTACTGCATAGAGCTTCGAAATGGTCTCACTCCATTCACTTTCAATACCATACTGATTATTTTGTTTCTGCCAATAACTGTCCTTGTCGTTTTATTATTTTAAGCAAGACATGATTTCAGTTATGTCGTAATGGCAAAATAGTTTATATTAACCTGAGTGAACATGGATGATTAATGTAGTGCAAATGATTTTCAGATACTATAATATAAATGATGAAGCAGTAAAAAGTCTATCATTGCATGTTTATCGTCTTTCGAATGTGTATAGTTTGAAATAAAATCTTTACTTATATATAATTATATTCGGAAATAGCAGTATATAGTCAGTAGTTAATCTGCCATTCCACTACAACTTAACTTTGCGAGGAAGTTGTGAAAAGAGCCGTAGGCTTCGCTTGATCACATCTATTCAATTCGGCTATTCCCCTAGTGGCAAACTTCGAAACTCAGAAAAACGTTTTTATACAAGCGAATTGACAAAATATTACCAACAAAAAAACTTTATATCACATCACACACATGCCTACTTTGGCAATGGAAAATAATTACGTCGGAAAAAGCACGTATTTAAGCTTGAATACTACCAATCTCCGGTATGATATTAAATGCTTTGTTGTTTTCAAAACATGATGAATATGGAGCAAATTGAAATGTCATATCGTGATTGTCTATTTCATATATTTTTTATGAATAATTTTATTCTGTAAATAGAATAAAATAAATTTTGTCTTTCTCCCAATTTGAACAGCTCTCAAAAATAGGAGTACTTACAAAAAATAGACAAACGTTGATAATACACATTGCATCATCACTGACAAAAAACGTCGCTGATATTACTTTTTAATGAAGTTATCTTGGTTGGATTTGCGTTATGTGGCTTTAATATTGTACACAATTTTAAAATCAAAGTAGAGAACAAAATTGGCATATTTTTGACATGGAGTTTGTCAATTTAAAAATGGTTAAATAAGGATATTTTTTATTTTTTACTTTATACTTTTTGATAATTGAAAAATGTTTTAGTGTAAATGTATGTGGCGGTTGTATTATTTTTTTTTAAATACAAATTATACGTCCCTTCGCAATCTTTTCGTTACCTACTCTTTTTGAAAAAATGAGAGGTTAAGAAACCAAATAACAAGTATTTATTGCAAGTATTTTTTTTTTATTCTTAATATTAAGTAGTTATTCTTCTTTTGAATAGGTACTTCTTCGTTTATATTTATTTTACATTTATGTAATTCAAATATTATTTATATGGTTGTACTTGTATAATATTATTGAGTGTTTTTCCTTTCTAATGTGTGCATAATCTTAATTTCCGCTCCGTTAGATTTTTCTCAGTGATTACAAATAGTCATGTTTGTTGCATTTTATTAGCTTCGGCTGTCATTCCAAATAAAAATATTTGAAATTAGTTGATTTATTAGACATCTTTTAATTGTCACAAAGCTCATTCAATTTACCAGAAATCAAGTACAATAAAATTTTTTTAAATTTATAAAAAAAATAAAAGTTCTTTATGTTTGTCACCATTTATTTGAACATAAGTTTTTTCTATACACACTCCAAACATCCATAAGACATCTATAATATTATCTGAGGAAAAAGTTCATACTTCTTATTTGATGAAATCATTCTGTTATTCCCCGAGCGAAAAAGTTTGCGAAACTCCGTGGCAACGATAGCGCCAGCACCACCGCTCCAAATCGCGGGGATTTCCACTAACAAATTGGTTCTCGTTTGCGTGGAACGGAAAACGGTACCGCTTTACCGGGGAACAGTTTTTCCGGTTACCAAATAACGGTTTTAGAGAGACACCTAATACCGACTGACGCGACGTGACATGTATTGTATTCGTTCGCCGAAGAAAGGAATGGTTGGTAATTTGGAATTTAATTAGAATTTTTCTAGAGCGCTGCATTTTTGATACTGCACAGTGAGGAAATTACAAATTCCAATTTTGGGCGACGTACAAATTTAAGGTTAAGTTCTAAGTACATATTTCAGAATACTACGAACGCTTTAAAGAAAGTTTTGTATTCCAATAATTTTAAATGTCAATATTATTTATTTACTTCGATGATAAATCCTAAAACAAATCATTTGACAAAAATAACCGTCAATAAAATTGATCCTGTCAATTGTATTTTCATAAATATGTTTTGAATTGATTAAGAATTTATATTTGACACGAATATACTACCAGGAATACCTAATAATTAATATATTCATCAGGGCTGTGGCGCAGTGGTCAATTTCATCACGGATGTCACGGGTTCAAGTCCCGTTACTAGCAGAATATTTTTCAATAGTATAATCGATTTCTGTGATGACTTAAATTTTTCTTTTATCCGTTAAATTTTAAAAAAGGAACAAAAGTGATTTACCCACCACTATATCATGCCCTAGTCAAATCCTTTTATCCCTACTTTCCCTCTCTAGAAACTTTTAAAGGAAGTCATTGAAAGCGAACATGGATAAATATATATTGTATTTAACTAAAGAGCTGTAACTGAAAAGACACGTTTAATAATCGCAATGTGTCCCGTTTATAAAGAGTGACGCGAGAGTCGTGTAAAAAAAACAAGCGATGATTGACTTATGTGTCAAATGTCTGAACTTGATGTGTCCAACTAAAAGGGTTTTAATATATAAAATTTATACCAAATGCTGTCGCTGAAATGTAATGCTATAAGGTTTTGCCAGACAAAGAGTCTTCGACTGGAAATATCTCCGATATAAATATATTTCGATCGTTTTATTAAACCACCACAGATATCTGTGATAATATGTAGATTTGGTCCTTAAAAAATGAAAAGTAGAAATTGTGGCAAGTAAAAATATTCCTTGTATTATTATCATATGAAAAAAATATTTAAAAACAATAAACATAATTTTATATGTGTAACTTGTGAGGGCCAAGTTACAGTCGTTTAATTGTAATGATGATAAAAATATATTAAAATTTTAGTTAAAATATTTCACCGTATTGACTTAATTTATTATTAAGATTTTAAGGATTATTATTAAAAGAAAAAGCTTCAGAAAAGAAGAGAAACTAATTGAGGAGCAAATAATCAAAAAGTGATCTGTCACACAAATACAGGGCTAGGGAAATAATGATTTGAGTGTTGGAGTAATCACGGTTTGCTAGAATGTGTCAACTTTATGGTTTAATCTTATAGAAAAAAAACCTTTTGTTAACACTTATTGTGATTTCCATTCATAGATTTTATTATGGACTGTCAGAACCGATATAAAACGGGTTTTTTTTTAATTTGTGACACATCACTTTTTGGATGTTTGCTCCTCAATTTTAGTTTAAGATAGCATTTATTATATTATAGAAAACAAGTGGCTCTATTTATATTTATATAAATATGAATATTCTTTGTATTTAAAACAAATAAATATAACATTTTAAATGAAAACACATTGAAAATTAAAGATTTTCATATATAGGAAGAATTTTCGTTTTGCCTGGCCGTTTAGCAAAATAACGTGTTTCTCATGGGTACTTTTCATAAAACATACATTAATTTGATGTCAGAAAGCGGAAGAATAGATGAAAATTGTTGAATACAAACAAACGTATGACTGTCGTAATATTCTCTACGAATTAATACGAGTACAATATGAAATATCTCGGAGTCGTTGCGTTAAAATATGATTGTGCATAGAATGCCTCTGGGATAAAATCAACACAATTAATAGTATGTTGAAATTCAAAGGCGTACTTAAACAATACAATAAAAAAAGTAAATAGTTAATACATTTTTTTCGTATAAATGTAAATAGTTTTTTTGATTCGCTATAATTTATTTTAATTATAGCATCAAACCATCATCATTATTTTGGGACGACATCACGATACCAAAAGAGGTATTAAATATTTTTATATATGTACAAATATTTTTTTTGGATTAATTTATAGATTTCTGTTCAAAAGCATTGGTGTTTGTGATGTCTAAAAATTCCCTTCACCCACCCTTTCCGATCCTTTAATAACTGGGCGAAGCGAATGTGATAGTTATCCAATATGTTCTGTCCTGGCCTTATCCTTATTTATTGAAAAGAGAGGGTTGAGAGAGGCGTATAAATAGTTCTGTAGAAAACTTTGTCGAGATACCTCCATAAGGAGAGCATATGCTCACATTGGGAGAGGACATATGGATAAAAAAATTCACCCACTTCTATTCTTAAAATAGGGTGCAGAAGTCTGAGTTATTCAAATTTTAGTAAAAAACACAATAATCTTTGTACTTCATTCCACTTTATTTAATGTGTTTTTTATTTAATTATGTTTGTACATAATTACGTTCAATCCCATTCTAAAATTTATTTATTGAGATGACTTTGTAATTATATGTTAGATGTGTTTAAAATTTTAATTTTGTGCTATTTTAGAATCACTTTTAATGTAATGGTATTTTTCTTTTCAATGCCAATTGTTTGTTTTATAGCTGTAATTTTTGTATAAAAGCATTGTTAACTATATTTCTTATCAGTGACGATGCTGTAATGAGCGAAAACCGGTCCTGACATATTTAAATAAGTGGATTGAAGTACAATGGATTTTGGTGTTTTTACTAATATAATGCCTTTCCACCAAGTATTGACAGTGAACACCCTAAGTGAGTTATTCAAACTACTAGACCTTCTTTAATTCCATTGTTTTTCTTTTATTGCGTGTTAACGAAAAGTTGACCAATACTTCTTGTAAAAACACGTTTTGTCGAGATGCTTTATTAAAAATGGGTTAACGCTCCACATTGGTAACGGATATGGTCGTCCCGGAATCAATATTGAACAATCATATAATACAATAAAGATGAGCAAGCATTTGATTTCATATTGAATTTCTCTGTCACTTAAATAAATATAAATGTCGATAAAAAATAAAACACGCGTATTATCAACTGACGATAATGCTAGTAATAAGAAAAAGCGGTTCCGATCTTTATTAAAAAATGTGTACAGTCGTTTTATTTATATATATTCTACGAAATACATATTTATTTTTGCTACAATCAAGTAACAGAGGCATTAAATATAAAGTACAATGCTTGCACCTAATCTTATTGCAAGATCTTCACGAATTGAAATATTTTAAGTCTCCAAAGAGGTGTACCAATATTCACAGAATCCGTAACTGTTGACCATTTTCAATGGTGTTATTAATATTTTAAGATTTTTTTTTTCACTTGTAGTATTGTGTTAGTAGTATTGTATTGCGGTCCCAATTGATTTATGTTTCTGCTTTGCTCAAACTGTTGTTTTTTATACTGGTATCTATATTTGCTTTATTAGAAGAAAACGATTGATACTTTAATGGAAGAGGAAAGTGTTAGTCTGCATCACCACATGATAGGACAGTTTTTGTCTATAACTGTCTTCATTTACTCGATTCGTTATTGGTTAATCTAACAATATACGTCGAATTAGATAACTTAAATAAATAATTGCTTTATATTTAAAATATTATTATATCCTCCATCTCTTGGATAAATATGTGTTCTATCACTGTCTGACATAGCGTAGGATACCTGCATAACTCGTAAAGGATTTTTGTTCTTCAGCTTTTATACATACCGTGAAAATAAGAGCTCGTTTTCATTAAAGCGTACGTGATAAGTATTTCAGAATTACGTGAGGCGTTATCAGCAGTTCAAACAAAAGAGAATTCCATTCATTCTCTTTGAAAACATCTTCAATTAACCTATTAGTAACAGTTTCATAGAACTTATTGATTTTTGTTGATCACGAAGTTAAGTGTTAAAGATTATAAGACAAGATTACTTGATTTTATTATTCAAACCAATAATTAACAATGCTATAAAAAGCTGAAACTACGAGAGTCAAATTAGATTTTGAAAGGAAATACAGTAGAAGGTCGTGTGCGTTAATGCTGAAAATCTGTAATTTAAAAGAAAATGACAATGGAGTAATAAATCCATTCATTCAATTCGGTTAAAAAAATAAACTGCTGTGAGAATAAACGACCAGTGTTGCTAACACCAGTGCTACGTTCAGTATACGAACAGGAACATAATTCTAGATAAGATATTTATAAAGAAATTTCAGTATTCCACATAAAGATTAAAAATGAATATTACTTTCAGTTATAAGGCTACCTGGAATTTGTAAACCTTTTGCAGAATATTATTTAATAAAACGCCTTTAAAACGATGATATTATCAAGCTCATGTTTTCATGACGTATGTATTTATTTTTTATGTGTGTTCAAAATATATTCATTTACCTATCTACAAATAAGTTAACAAAAACTAATAGTATTTTAGTAACTATTAGTATTTTAAATGAAGCGGTTTAACTAAATATTTAAAAAATTGTAGTAAATAAAATATTTTTATACATAGTTGATAAGTCCAGATGATTATTTAACATATAAGTATAACCAATTTCTTAATGAAAAAAAATATGGTTCATAGGAAATATAAATATCTGCAATACTATATATTTAAATAAGATTCAAATAGAGTTTATTATCCCAGATTATATCGGTGTGATACTTACTATTATACATCGAATGTGAAAAAAATTATGTTCTTGGGAAACTCAAAATTAATTTTATTAAAAAAAAACCTGTCAGCGGCCATTCTCAGGTTATAAGGTTTTTTATTAGAAGCGTTGCTCACCTATGTCATGTAACAAATTGTACATATTTACACATATTTGATCATACAATGAAAGATATTTCAGACCTGCCCACAGTGAGCTTGTAACATTATAAAATATTTAATGTTTTAATCTCTGAATTCCTCACAAAATCAAACCACCTCACCCCCATTATCCGAGGCAAGCATCTGTTCTCGAAGCTCAGTATACGGTTTTTCTGAGTCTTCGTCAGGTGCCATGATTCGCAACTGTAAAGCAGTACCGGCAGAATGCAAGCGTTGAATAAGTGGCATTTGGTTTTAATCGAGTACAGCTGTGTCCCAGACAGTCCGCATTGAGTTGAATGTGGCTCCAGCCATTCCGGAAAGCCTCAATCCTGCCTGCCTTTTCTTTCGACGGGTGGAATTCCGGGGTCCCGGACGTCCGTCGGGTACTATCCATAGGATGTACTCGGCAGAACTGAGGGATACTGGTATGTCATGGGAGGAAGCAAAGTAATTGGCGGGACACAGGGAAACATGGTGGTGCCGTGTGGCGGCCATATGCTCCACATAAGGAGCGAACATGGCCAAAGAAGAAGAAGAATGTTTTAATCAAGGGACTTCACAGTGAACAAAGTATTATGGTTGATGGCATTCTCTTGTCGTTTCAAAACAATTTTAGCTTTCATTCCCGAAGGATGTAGTTAAGAAAAAGTACGATAATCTGGTGTTTTTTTAAATTTAGATTAAAGCTTTAGCACTATAACGCATGTTAGAAACATTTGAGTATTTCATATCGCTAAAGAGGAATTCGAGAAAAATACAAATACATGAAATACGAACTACAGAAATTAACATTTTATGGATGCCTCGAACAGGATCCAACCGGAAACTTGTGATTGCTATGTAGAGTTTTTTTTTTGTTTCACATAAGGGAAGTTGAAATATAAAAAAGCGCTAACGCAGGTGGTTAAGGCATGGAAAATAAAAGGACTGCAGCCAATTAAATAATAAATTGTACACGTAGGATCGTCTATTATTATTTTTTTCATTGTTATTCAATTCGTCTGTAATTCCAAAGCACAATATAAGTATATAATATTACACCCCTAAAAATAGTTGATAGTTCCGACAGCCGTGAAGTAATCGTTTGTTTAGCCGAGTAATAATATTCTAACCCCCGAACGTCACGCGAGGGTTGGGTCGTTTCGGCGTGAAGAATGTTAAAACCGACTACTTTCCGCTTTTGGAACAAACACACAACTCACCGTGTAGGGTTGCGCCACTGCTATGTTTATAACGCATGTATTTGACGTAAAAAACTGGAAAGCCTACTACTCTTATGTGTTTATATCTACGTGGGGATGAGAAGGCGTAATGTTGATACCCGAGGAACAACAGGACTAAAGTAGGTTGTAATATATTTCTGTATAAATAAAAAAACAAAAATAAAATTATTGTAATGGTTCATTGCAACTTATATGTTGTATTTTTCAGAAAAGATTCAAAATACTTTTTTAATATTCTTTACGTTCTAGACAAAAAATCTGTTACTTGTGTTTACAAAAAAATGGTAAATTTATCTCAATTATTTTAATATTTAACTAAAAAGATTATAAACATAGTTTGCGTGATATGTGCAACCAAATTCTTGTTTTCATTTAGTCGAACTGAATAGTTTTTTTCGTGTTAACTGAGTATATTCACATAATGAAAGTAAAAACAGATTTTAGAGTTATTTATAACTAATAGATTTTGATATAGGTTAATGTATTTTTTCATATCCAATAACAATAGTGGTTTACAATATTACTTTCTGGGTATTCCAAAATATGCTTATAAGTAAACTATATTGTTATTATTAGCCATTTAAAGGCAGACATATATAATAAGACTATAAATTATTCATATTTATTTTGCTCGTTAGCTTTTTAAAATATGAGTTTGTTGATGTTTTATCACGATATATGAAATGCAAATTGATTGATTTGTTATTCCACTTTAAGTGTTATTCTTTTTGAGATCGATTTATCGATTTCTATTCGGAGGCATGGGTGTTTGTGATGTCTAAAATTTCCCTCCCATCCCTTCGATCATTCAACAACTGGGCGTAGCGAGAGTGATAAGTTAACCACCAGTTCTGTCCTAGCCATATCTTTCTATCGCTACTACTCACTTTGAAAAAGCTTGAAGGACTGAGTAACAAACAGTTCTCATAAGATACCTCCATTATGAGGTTATATGTTCCACATTGGGAGCGGACATGGATTAAAAAAAAAGTGTTATTCTACTTGAGAGGATACTTGAGAAATTTTAATTATATTAAAAATTTATTTTCTCACCGAATTCATCATACATATTTTTCATCTTTTAATAAAATTGAGGCAATTTATTTTTGCCACTTACGTAAGTGAAAGACTTAGATAAAAAAATAAAATGATATTTTCACAAATATCACACGAGCTTAATAATCTATCACTTCGACAACACGGCTGCGGAATTCTTCTGGAAACGATAAAAAAAAACATAGTTTATACGAGACAGGGCTTACTTTTGAAATCCTCGGTAACGTCGTACGTATTCGACGTAAAGAGCAGAGATCATTGAATAAACTACTTTTAGAGAAGTAACGTACATATACAGGGCTTTGAAATTGCGCACATAAATCGAAAAATTTGCTGCCACTCTTTGACAGGCAGCCCTATTTTTTTTGTATACTTCAGCTGCGCGAGAGTTTTTCATGCTTTTGCTTTGTACGGGTATAGTTTACGATGTATCAACAAAGCTCGAATCACACAGTAGGTAATAAATGTCAAACATGTCTGCTGGAAGCTTTTGTTTAAAATATTCAGAGCGCAGTTGTTTTCCGAACAGTGTGTATTGAGATCATAAAAATCGTAATCCTTTAATATTCATCTTTTTTCTTATGATATATCAACTGATATTTCTGATTTTAGTACACTATTTATCGATGAAATTTAATACATTTTCGGTTTATTTTATAATACTGTCGAAAGTACAGCTACAATAAATGAATATATGATATAGAGTGGATATTTCGATTTTTTCTAATATCATGACACAAAAATTCTTCAGATGCTCAGACTTTATGGTCACATGAAACACTCCTTCAAAAAACGCACTATTATTTATGGTTGCTGCCTTTGGCAACGCGTTGATTATTGAGGCTTTTGTTATTTTTCAGTGATTCTTTCTAGATTTTTCGACTCACGGTATGGATTTAAATTGTTTATCGTTTACTTTAAATTGAAATTTGATAACAAGTGTCGTGCAAACAGTATTTTTCGATATAAACAAACAAAACAGAAAATATACGCTGAAGTGAAAGCTTCAAAATGGGTAAAGCGAAATTTAAAACAATCAAGTTTTTCTTCTTCTTTTTAGATTTGTAGCTTCTAGAAGGAAGGTTAGCGATTTCAATTAACGTACGCACTACCTCTCATATAACACTCTATTTATACGCCGAAGTCGCGGTCTTCCAAAACTCAATATTTTGTAAATTTCTACTTATTCATGCGTGATTTATGTTTGTCCTAGCGTATGCTTTAAGTTTTGTCTTATCTGACAACACATGGCTTACCGTAGATGTTAATAAGCTCATGCTTGTCCTGTGATATATGCAAATCGTTAAGATACTCTTATAGCATATTTTCAAAGATTAATCAAATATATAAATCACTTAAGCAATTTTATTGAGTAAACTAAAACGTTTTACAAGCATATTTTTACTGTAAAGTAAACCAGATTTTATTAAAAGTATATAATTTATGAGCACATTTCGTCGATAATAAGAAGGATATTCTTACATGTTTAGGTGTCACCAAATTTGAGTTACGTCTTATAATCGATTTTGTTTTACAGCAGCAGCCGTAGAAACCCATGGGAGTAGAAAAAGTAAGGAAAGGTTTCAGGTTTTCAACTGGATGTCGCGTTGAAAATAGTAAAGAGCTTCTATCAGAAATACTGCATCATTTATGTCCTGAATGGCATCGAAAACGATATTTTAAAAAAAGACGCAGACAAAACTCTCGATCGATATTTGATAATTGTATCCTAAATTTAAAGATGTTTATTACAAGAAAGGTGGCATGACTGAAGAAAGTATGTACGTAATATTTATTTTAAAACTTTTTTATGACGTATGTACTGTATTGTATAAAATCAACCTCCAATTCTATAAGCTATATCACTAACGATCTATGTTTCGTGTGACGACATCTTCAGCCATTCAAGTATACGAAAAAATATACGCGTAGCTTAATCGTATACAATTTGGAAAGTAATCGTACACACAATTAAAATTTATTTAGGTCTTTGAATTTGAATGTAATCATTAAACCCAATCATCGTAAAAAAGACACAGATATACGTACTGATTTTAGAATGCCATATTTTTTTAGAATTGGATTATTTTGATTTAAAAAAAATATTATTATTCAACTAGTGTATATGACCACTCTATCACCAAACATAATTTAACCCCTTTATATGCGTTTACCGAGATGACAAAACTATTCAAATTAAATATTGAAATTCTATGAAGCACCTTAAATTGAAACCTTTATTCAATTAAATCTATTATTTTTAAATCAATGTACGCTCCCATTATAGAGCAATTGATCTCCCAATGGAGGTATCTTAACAGTATTTTTTTTCTACGAGAACTGTTTGTTACTCAATTACCTCTTTTTTGGAGAGTATGGATAAAAGGATAGGACTAGGATAGGTTAACTTACCGCTCTGGGTACGCCTGTTTTTTAGAAAACGAAAAGAGGAAGGAAATTCAAGATATCTCATACATCCATCTATATAAACTCTCCGTACAGGATTTTGAACCCGTGACTAAGTCCGTGTTCTAAGTCAACAATTTTGACAGTCGACCACGAAGCCGAAAATCTATTATCTATAATAAAGTTTTGAATGATTTTATTGTATTGTATTAAGTAGTTCATTTTTTAATTTAACAGATTATTTAAAATATTTTGAGATAAAAAATACAAATTTCCAGGCTCTAACGAAATGTGTGTTACATTAATAAAATATCTTTTAGTGCCTTGATATTTCATTAAACCAACAAACCATTGCAAAATTCTCAAGCGCCTTGCATTCTTGCACATCAAACAAAGCGCGAAGTAATTAATACACTAACCTGGATACACTTTATTAAATAAAAAAAAACAATTAAAAATCGCTCTCTTTTCAGAGTGATGTAACTTGTTGGACTGAATTTAATTAACGCTAACTAAAATATGGCAACCCTACATTACAACATCTATTATTCCCCTTCCCTCTTGTCCACCCACAAAAATACCACCAGCTTATTTCAAACAACTTGTAAACGAATAAAAGCAGATATATGGGGAATTCTCAGCATTTATTTTGAAGGTCGGGATCTCATAATATTACCGATCACAGCGGCTTAGTGCCTTCAGCTCTTGTCTTCTGTACTGTAAATTGTTCCAAATGGACCAGAAGAATTTTTGCTCTGTAAATTATTTTATTATAATATTAAAAAACTTGATATTACATTTATGTTGATGATGAACTAAGTCTTAATTTATTACTTATTGTCATATAAAGAAGTGTAATAAATGTTTTTTTTCGATCGACTTATCGATTTCTATTCAGAGACATAGGTGTTTGTGATGTCTAATAATCCCTTTCCAATTTTCCGATACTTTAATAACTGAGCGTAGTGAGAACGATTGGTTGACCACTAGTTCTGGCTTAGCCTTATCCATCTAACATTCTGTTCGGAAAAGAGAGGTTTGACGACAGAGTAAAAAAAAGTTTTCGTATAAAAAAATCTGTTGAGATACCTTCATGCATAGAACATATGCTCCAAATTGGAAGCGGTCATGGATTAAAAAAAAAGGTTGTTAAAAATGTTTTTTTTTTCTATATTGATTTTATTTCGTCTTTAATATTATACTATGTCATTAATTCACAAACATGTATCAATACAATTCATTCGTTCAAGCAATTATTAAATAAGGTAATATATTCAATGCTTGTTTTATAGGGAAAGGGCACAAAAAAATAGTGGAAACATTCAATGTAGTTATAATACCAATGAATAGTAATAAAACTAATTAGCTCGTATTAAATTTGACTTATTTTTTATGTATGTCGTAAAAGTGTAGATTAAGAAATTCACGTTTTTTTTTTTGTAAAATTATAAGCGAAAAGAGATAATTGAATTTTATTTATATTAAAGGTAGCGTTTTAAAAGATTTCTACACGAGCCTCTGCGGCGTAGAATATCTACGGCGTAGAGCGCTTATCTAGTATACTAATTACTTCATTATTGTGGTGCGCCTTGACAATAGCTTATTAGGTACATTCTACCAAATATTATATTTAGATTAATATATTAATTATTTTTGTTGTAAGTCAATGTAAATTTTGGTAATATTTTTTTACAAGACTAAAATATAGTAAAGAAATAAGTGTTTTTATTTATTACGAGTTAGACGCTATTAAATAAAGACGCTAAGTTTGTTTTCATAATAGTTTACAAAAATTTAGTAATTTTACTAAATTTAACTTTTTCTTTGAAATTGAAAAAATAATTGTGTTGCTTATGTTTTATCAATACATTCGGTTCTAAGGAACGTCAGCAATACAATGAAAAAACGTCTTTTTATTAAAAGTACTTTAATGTCAAAATATATTACAAGCGAATGAAGAATGAACATCAAGAGGATTACTTTGAATGTGTTTACTGCCAAAGCTTTTTGAAAAAGCACTTTGTTTAAGCAAATATAACAAACTCTTTTGTACTAATTCCAAAAGATCAAGACCAGTTTTTCTCATTTAAAGCATTTCTAACTGATCAGTGAAACCGGTTTTATTAATAAATACACGTGAATTTACTAAAAAGAGTGTTTTATTTAATTAATTAAAAGGGTTGTAAGAATTGATTAAATAGGTTGTAAAAAATACTGTTGTTTGTAAATTTAAAAAAAATGAGAATTGCTTTTTTTATTTTATTAACGGTGTGACTTGTGATTCGCTTCTATGCTTTTAATTATAAGTGCATTGGATAAAAACATTTTGATTATTGATTGTAATCTTTTTAAATTTCTTTAATACCAGATATATTATATTATCCACCAAATAACATCGTCAAATGTCAATATACATAGCTCAACAGTTCAACGATCATAAACACACACACAAACTCTCTCTGTTTAGTGTATCGGGCGTCGTATCCAAGTGCATTATTGACAGACAAATTATTTAAGTAAAAAAAATATATATACTGTTACACTGCCTGTTAAGGTTATTCGATTATATTGAAATTCCATATTTTACTATTTTAGAAAGAAGATGTTATTCTATTGTATGGACTATTTCAGAAGAAGAGAAATATTGCGAGAGTCGTGTGAAGAAAATCTTCCCCTCAGCAGCTACCTGCCAATACGTAGGCAGGGCACGTATTTGATGAGGCAGACCCGAACATACCCCATACAGTCAATCTAAGTGGAGCATGTCCGCCCTTGACTCTGCTGCATCCCGGAACTTCGATTAAAAACAATGAACGTGGGCAAATGGACCTTTTTATGAGAAATCGAGACACCCGTGATATAAATGAGATTAATAAATTAGAAAAAAAGTTTATATGTTTACATGTTTATGTTAATATGTTTAAATGTCAAGAAAAATGTTTTAAAATCCGATAGTTGATTGAAGTCTTTTGAAGTTATCAATACATATTAATATTTGGTGGAGAGGCATTATATATATAAAAAAACACTGTTTTGTATTAATTCTACATAGATTTATCATGATCAGAATCACTTACGTAGAGCATCTTCAACTGATGAAAATAAACATTAATACAGTGATATTAATACTTAACCAAGTAAAACTATTAAAGAGTAGCAAGCAATTGGTAATATAGATATGAAATGAATTAACAGAAGTGTTTATTACTTTTTAAAAATAAATTTTACAATTATTGGGAATTGTGTGATGACAGTTTAACGAGTCTTTAAACAAAGTTAAATATAGAGGGATCCTGTGGTATTAATTTTATTTTATATAATGTTAATATATAAACACTTAACAGTTAAATAAGCAGCTTTTCTTTAAAAGTGAATAATTATTTAGCTGTACATTAGTTTATTAATAATTTATATTTTTTGTTGCTTTCACACAAAAATTGTGTGTGCAAAAAAAATTAGAATATACAATGACTCATTTGAAGGTTTTTGCTTGCTGTTTTTGAAATATACATCAAACAAAAATTATCGTTTAAACGAACATTATTGGGTAAGTTAAGTGAATACAGATGATTTATAGTGATTGCAGTTTTTGAAAAAGAAAACGCATTTGTCAGCCAAATAGCTCATCTTATTGTTGAAGTTATATTGGTTTATTATACAACTTAATCTATAGCCTACAGGTAATAACTCCGCCTCGTTCATGATGTTATATTGCTTGTTATATGTCTACTATCTTATAAAAGTATGTATTTCAAAATGAATCTACGAGAAAGTTGTTTAAAATAATATTACTTTCCAATACAAACTTAAGAGGTTACTTTAAGAGAAGGTAAGAGAGGTTTACTTTAATATAATATTAGTATATTTTTCAAATTTTTGAAATATTAAATATAAAATGAATGGTTATTATTAAATGCACACTAGAAGTGAAATGATCCAAGTGGTATTTTTGAAAAAATAAATTAGATGCGTTTTAACAATCTACATGTCTTAAATTATCGTAAAAGTAAAGTAACTCCATTTAATACACATTGCAATAGTGTTATCTCCTTAAAATAAAAATATGAAATTCACCAAAACACCAAGTAAAGACGTGATTGTTAGTCCAAGATAAAAGTTTTACTACTTTACTAGTTGACTCACTTCACCTCTCAATGGCTCATGTATACTTATGTTCTTTAGCACAAATTATTGTCAAATGAAGTAATTCAAATCTGTGCTGGTAAATCAGTCAATCATCTTATTTATTAAGTGACAGCTGTAATATGATATATAAGGAATGGAGATGAAACAGAATAAATTGTTTGTTAATCGCTCTTTGATATAGTAGATAGATAAAAAGATTTACCGACATATCGTTTGAGCATATGAAAGTTGACTAAGCAAAAAAACAAAAGTCTACATAAATTAAAGGCGTTTGAAAATATATAACGATGTGTCTTGTCGTCATAAACAATGGTTTTGAATTACGTATTAATATAAAATGGCCCAATGTTGAACAAAAAGATTAATCACTATTGTCTTAGACTGTTTTGATTTTTTATGTCTCTTTTATAAATATTAAATTCCTTAAAGCAAGCTGTAGGAAGAAGGATACCGTTTACACTAATTTCTAAACTTTTCAGGTATGTAAAGCTGCAGACTTCCGCTTGGCAGAACGATTAAGCAATACTTCAACTATTTCCCGCACAAGCTGAAAGTTTCAATGGCGCACTTACCTACTTGCCTAAAATTAACTCAAATTTTATTTAAGTTGTTTTCCTTCTCAGACGAGGACGGGATTGAGGGTGTTTTTAAACTTTGCCTGACACGTTCATGTCGCGGAAGTATTTTACGAAATTTCCCCTTCGTATCGACGGAGAATATTATGATGTTTCTCGCATCTCTATTTTGCATTTTTTATTATATAATACAAACTCGTAATGTAAACTCACCCGTACCTTCTTCTTATATCGTTGTAAATGAACATCTTGAATTTTTTTTTTGTATATACATCATTTTGTAAAAAAATCATGTTATATAATGACTTCACGTCCGTTAGATTGAAACGTATTAGTAAAGTTAATGGACAAGAAAGCTGGACATCTCTTTGATTGAAAACGGAAAAATGTTTTTAATAAAATAATACAACAGTTTACTGAATGAAAGCATGTTTTAATTGATTCAAATGTAAAATCATGTATGTTTCCATAAGCTTGTAATTTTCAATGACAGAAGATGAATTGAAAGTATATTAACTATAAGAAAAGATTAATAGAAATATATTCAATACTATCAGTATATATTTTTTTTTTAGTTAAGAATTAATCTTATAACTTTGCAAGAATGTTTTTGAATGTTTAACGGTAGTCAATTCTGTAACATACACAAAGAAAATGATTCAGTTGACCAAGCAATTTGAATACAATATAAATATTAACACTATAAACCCGTACATGGAAAGTTATAGTTTAGTGTGGCACGACGATTTTTCTACTAATATTATAGAGAAACACATTCTACAACACAAATAGTAACAAAAAACATTGATTTTTTAACAGAAACGTCACACAAGCTTCAAACAGCCATAGTGATGTTTACCTTTCACGTAAAAAATGTACAATGCTCTTTTTTCTCAAAAGTTTCTATTTCTAAATTTACACGTTCTTTAAATAATAATTTCTACCCTTGAAAAAACTACTTTAATGTCACAGAAGACTTGTCAGTGCTTTTTCCATTCAATACGAACAAAGGTAAATATATTTTACAAGGTTTGTTTCAATTTTATATAACAGTATGTTAGCTCTGGTTCATGTAAGCTTAATTTAATATTATATAAAGTGATATAAACTTGATATTATATTATCACACCAATTAAGTCTCATTTTGTCATATTGGTTATGGTTTTCTGTAATAACAACTAATTTCATGATATCTACATATATATATATAATCTTGTTGTTTATTTTTTATTTTACACATATTGGAAGTATTGATTGACTCAAAACATTTATTTCGATGCATTGTAACTTTAAAATCATGCGCATAATATACATATATATTTTATTTTATTTTATTCTTGCTTTTTTTTATGTACTCTAAAAAGTCAGTCAGCTCATGTGATAAATTTAGATTGTCTCTTACTTCATATCTGATTGCACATGGGGAGAATCGTGACTCTTTAAGCATATATAATGTGTTCTTTGAGGGACCAGAAATTATTATTCACTGCAGTTTTCAGATGCTTGCAAAAGCTATCAAAGTAAAATTACACTGAATACTGTTTTTTTTAAATTAAATAATATACGTTACGAAAAAAAATATTAATACTATGATAATTTTATGTTTATAAGCGTAAATAAATAATAATAATAGATAAAAAGTATTTTGAAAACCGTCATATTGATTACAGAACCTTAATCGTAAAATATAGTTTTTAATAGTTTTTTTCATATTGTAAATCTACATGTTACAAGTAATGTTAAATAGCTTGTATATTATTGTAACTATAATATAAGCCGCAAAACATGACAGTGTGGTATATTGGTAAAATATATTTAGAAAACTATTAAATATCAAATAATATCGAATATATTATGTTATACTTGATAAATATTGGAAATAGATTAAAAAACTTAGTGAAGCTTTATTATAAATATTTTTTTTCACTTTAAGACAAATACCATGTCACATTGAAGACGTATATGATAGGTATTACATATAGAGAAAGATAACGGAATGGTTAAAGTGAAACAGAATATTATGTATAAAAACAATAACATTACTTATTTTTACGATGTTGCTAGTTTAAGCGTTTATAAAATAATTATAGAAACAATAATGTTAGAAAATTTGATATTAGGGAATAATATAAATAGTTTATGTCTCGTGTATGTTCAACTAATGTTATAATTTATTGAATTCAACGGAGAGACCGCGTAAGCCTTAAGAGGTTACAGCAAAATCATGGATGAAATTGGGGAGAATATCAACGAAAATATAACCTTTATTCAACGTTTTTAAGTGGGAAAACTCTCTGAAGGCCCGAGGCGCTGAGATAAGAAGACCAAATTTATGTTTGGTTCACATTTAGAGTAGAAATAATATTATAATACTTGATATTATTAAGCCTAATATTCCTTTAAGGTGTACAAAATTTAGTATGTATAAGCATTGTGAAATATTTAATTATGTTAAATTTGTATTTTAATCGCTTAAAATGTATTTTCACGCGGTCTTCTTAGCAATCTACAGATCTAAAGCTCAGTGCTCTGAGCTTTTATATTTATGTTTATCTTACGTTTAAAAGTTTTGCTCGTTAAAACAAAATGCTTTTAAGTTATATTTTTTATCAATTTCTTAAAAAAAAAAATTTGCGATTTAGTTTTTTTCATACAATTGAATCGTTATGGAATATATTTTGGAATGAGCTTTCCCCCAGATCGTTAGTTTGAAGCTCTTTTTTAAAAGTATTTATTGCTTCCTTTTGTAATTCATATATTTTTTTTAATATTTCAATTTAATCGTTTCTGGTAAAGTTAACTCGACTTCAAATCAACAAATTTATTGAAAATCAAAAAAAATATATTCTTATTTGTATTTATTGGATTGTGTGAATTAACCTGCTTTTAGTACATTTGTCACAGTTAATTTAAAATTTGTACTTGCGCCGTTGTTCTGTCGGAAAAAATATATTATGATTTCAATTTTAAAGATTTTTATTTCTTTGTATGAAATTAAAATGAGCATTGTATGATCGATGTGGTTGTATTTTTGGACCATATTTTGGTAATTGAATTATATGTGAATGGTAAAATATTAATTTATATTCAAAACGTATTCACTTTACATTAAACTTTTTGCCCGCGTCACCAAATTTAGCGAGCATGCCCTGTACGCGGCTGCTTTTTTGCGAATTTTGTTATCGCGTTTTCGACTATAAATATAAGTTGTAATATTTTTTCAACTAATCAAAAATGTTATTTGCCTCCCAAAGTAACTTTTTCAATGATAAAATACAATATATGTATTTCTTGTATTTTCGGTTTAATTCAATAATAATCGGTTTTTCATACAATTGCGGTGTGACGTCGCCATATTGCAAAATACCGCCACGCGCCACCGAGTACACTCCGCCACTACCATACCATGTCTATAATATTAAATTATCGGAACAATTTCAATTTCACCCGCATTCGATCGCTTATTTACATCATCCTAAATCTTGCATTGGTGACGTATGTTCACGGCGGGTTCCAGAAATAAATTATTTTAGCCTATATTGAATCATTTTTGACTAATGCCATCTATTGAATTTAGTAAAATATACATTTAGTAATATTTTCAACCGAGTTATACAATTTTAACACAATAGATAGCTCTTATATAGGGTTTGAAATTTACATGACATCTATACGTGTCACGCGCGCTGAGGGCATGTTCGCTAGGACATGTATAGCGGTCATACGCGGTGAGAAGGTTAAAGAATTTGGAGTTCTACTGAGGCATCTTAAACGTTTGATTAATTGTAAGACTCTTAAACGATTCTTCACAAAAAAGCATCTTGTTAACTAGATCAATTTTCTCTCATTCGTTTTGTAAATTAACATCACAAGCATTAAAGTTCTTGGGCACAAATTAATCAATAAATTCAAAGTGTTAGTTCAGTGATTCGAATCTATAGATACCGTAAAAGAAAAAGGAAACCGTCCAAACGCGTGTTTCACTCAGTTACAGGTCTGACTCTTGATAGTACATCATATTTTGATACAATATGAAAATCATGTAAATTTAAATAAATTTTATTGTAAAAAGCGCATTGACCTTTCAAATATAACACATTAAATAAATTCACAAATCATCGGTTATGCGTGTGATAAAAGTACTCATGTACACGCGACGGTGGAGGAGGAAGGGTTATTTTTTATTTTATTTAAAATAAACAGTGTGTCTGACAACGCCATCCAGGGGAAAAAGCGTGAAGTTTATGTATTTATTATGTATGAGTTGCAACTGATATCGATCAGGAGCGTACCCAGAATATTTTTTGGAAAGAGGGAGAGATTTATTCACCTTGGGGGATTAATATTTCCCCATTCGAGGGCTTTATATTAAGATGTAACTATCATTAAACCTAAAAGGCAAAAATGCATCCCCCTAAAATTTTTACTTTTTCATTTTTGTTTGTTTGTGTTTGACTTTTTGATAATACTCGAATACGTTGTTTTTAAATCGTAAAAAGTGTTCACATGGACAAATGTGTATTTTTATGAAAATTATGTTATATATTATATATTTCCCTATAAAAATAGAAAAGAAGTAAACTGAAGTGAATCATTTTCATGATGCTAAGGGTCATCTTTATAAGTTGTGTAAAAATTCATTCTATGAAAGTTTATCGAGCAAAACCGCCTAATTTTTTTTTAGATATTGTCTTTTCATAATTATGAATGAAAAAGATCGTTGGGTAATAATGTTTGCCTACCTTGCTATGAAACTTTTGAGAGATTTCACGAACAAACTCGCAGATGGTAGGTATTTTCAAGTCTCTGTGGAATAGCGACTTTCGTACAAACCACGGGACTTTGTATATCAGTTGCAGTGATGTAATAAAATCATTTTTTTATAGTAGACGAAGTATGAAAATATTTGTATATTTGATATATTATTGAATAAAAATATTTGTTTGAAAATTCCATGTAAGTAAATGATTCTGTTTATTCGACGAAAATAATATGAATATTTTTCCAGCGTTTCGTACAGTAAAATCTATCGAGGAAAATTGCGAGTTTCCATTTATTTTCCGTGTAAAAGGTTTAAACAGAAAATCGTTTTGTGGCTTGAGTTCCACAGCGTGATTTGTGGAATGATTACAGGCTCTGGGTTCGAATCCAATCGAGATACTATCAATTAATCCCGGGTTAATAGGTTCAATAAAAACCGCTCTGATTGGACGATTTTTCTTCGCGTTACATGTAGCATGCGGGGTTACGTACAAGTTAAATTTGCCTCAAATGAGAAATTAGATCGACAACACCGATAAAAATGATTCGAATACTTGAAACGTATTGATTAGCGTGTATACCTAGAGTTATAGCCTTCTCAATTAAAAGATTTCATCCATATTTGAGATAAATTTAAAAGATAAGCAATGTTCGCGTGAAATATTTTTTATTTATTTCTAAAGAGAGCGAAATATATAACATCGAAAAATATTAAAATGTTGCAGTATATGTTATATAATAGTCTATATTATGAATTGATAACCTATGCGTAATCTTTAACGAGGTTTCAGCTGAATTAATGCAACCTTAAAAGAAAAGTTTGCCCCATCCGTGGCCTTTTATTTTATATCAAATTTATGAAGCTTTAAGTACCAAGACACGTTAGCGTCAATGTTATTTGAGTCTCCTTCATCGCTAATGTTTAGAAAAATTGTATTTCCTTACCATTGTTGCAGACGGAATGGCATGATCGCTACAGAGGTAAGAAATCTTAATGAAACTAGTTTACGGGGACTCCATATGCATTCATTTTCAAATCACATTCTATATGCTTCCCCTTATACTATATCCTTATATATATACACATGCGCCTACATATATATACACATACAGTTCTCAAATAAGTCTACCGAAGAGAGTCATTTTCATGATGCTAAGTTTATTAATTTTAAACGAGTAGCTTAAATCTATATTCAACGAATATACAACATAAAATATATATTTGACTGTTTATAACCGATGCACAATGTCACAAATATAATTTCATTTGAAGATGTTTTTATATATGTATTAAAAATTCTATAGTTCAATTAATTTTGACGTGTGTTTATTAAACAGAATTTTATCCCACCCACATACGCTGTAGAGATTTTTACTTCATAATTTGTTTAATTATACTTTTTCCTGGCTTGAGTTTTATGAAACAAAACGGAAAGCTAGTGGTCTTACAATTCATTAGTGGCTTGTGAAAAAACAAATTTTTATAATCAGAATATACAACAAAAATACATGAAACCGTTGTAATAAAATTGGTTGTTGTGTATTTTTCCACATCATTTATTAAACATTAAACAGTTTAATATTGTTTAATGCAGTTCTAACTTATATGATTTAAAAAAGTCATTTGTGAAAACAAAAATCAAAAAACACTATTAATTAAATACGTAAATATTGAGCAATAAAGATAGTTTAGCTAGTGCTTTAATTTATTAAAACACAGATTTATTTCTGCCACCATTAAGCATTGTCACCAAACAGACCACCAGAGCAATCTACCGGATTGAGCTTGATAAAGGTTTATATCGTTATTTTAACTTTATTGACTATCAAAGCTTTTATGACGAAAATTACCCATTCGTGGACCCCACATATATTACATTCTTGGACCCCACATATATATACTTAACATAAATGTAGACTTCAGTTTTATACGAGTTGTGAGATAAAAAAAATAGAATCTAAATAAAATGGTTACACTTTAATTTATTAGAGATCAATTTATGGCAAAAAAATATCACAAAAACAGCATTTGATATGAAACTTGCGAGGAATCACTGAGAATACAAACAAAAATTCATTACCAAGTAAAGATTTCATATTGAGGCTATATATACCAGCTTTGTCGTGCATTGTTCTCTTCGGGTATGGTAGAATAATGTAAGATTTTTGATATATGTATGCAATAAAAATACTTGAGTATATATTTTTTCAAATATTTGCTTAAGAAATCAAGTGAAAGAAACAATACATGTATAATAAAAATTGACTCAAAAATTTATGTCTAATATGTCTGATGTCAAAAATTCCCTCTCACTTATCTGATCCTAAAAGACAGGGTGTAACAAAAACATTTCTCGTAAAATCATCTATGTTGAAATAAGAAACTCCACCGTAAACTTAGATTTTTGGGTATAAATATAAATATAACATTACATGTCACAAGAGCTGAGTAAAATTCTTCTTATTTGATCATATTCGCTCTCTATGTGGAGCATATGGCCGCCACGTGGAACCTCCATGTTTCTCTGTCTCCTGCCAATTGCTTTGTATCCTCCCATGGCATGCCAGCATCCCTCAGTCCCGCCGAGTACATCCTATGGATAGTACCCGACAGACGTCCGGGGCGCCGAAATCCCACTGATCGGATGAAGAGGCAGGCAGGATTGAGGCTTTCCGGAGGCATCCGCAGAACGTGACCCAGCCAGTTCTAACGTCTTTTCATAACAACTGACGTGAAGGGGCGCTGTCTTGCACGCTCTTATCTCCGAATTCCTCACAAAATCAAAACCCCATTATCCGACGCAAGCATCTGTTCTCGAAAACAATACTGATCACATATAGCCATTAAATCATTCAATATTTCTCTTAATATTGTCAATAAGTATTTATCATTTTAGGTATTCTTGCATATACACTTTTTTAAAATTATTTTTTAGCTTCTAACTTAGGTTTAAATACTGTTAATAAACAGTGAAACTGAGATGCCATCATTGCAGGGAACGTGATTTTTTAGGAAAGCATGTTACGGGTTAAAAAAACATTTATTAAATGTATCATTTAATATTCTAGTTGAAAATTATTGCTTCTGATGATGATACAGCCCAATTACAAACTCAAGCCGTTTTAGTATAATGGAGCGTACGAAATTAAAATGTTTACTTGTATAAGCCAGTCGGTATTCAATAGTCTAAAGTTTTAATTTGACAATTAAAACGATTTTCCACGCGTTACGTAAATTTACTCTAAAACCAGCGCTTTAAATGCACAAGCCCTCGCAAAAATACAACCCGCAAACAACAATGGGCAGTGAGTAAATCTCACGCGTTGCCACCGCCGCACCGGGTCGATTCCCGCTGGGATTATTGTGAGCTTTCCTCTCTCAGCCATGTCCAGTGGCTTACAAAACTGCAACTACAACAGAGGGTAGAGGCGAGGGATTTAAGTTTTCAGCTCACGTGCAGAATTGAGGATCAGTTTTTGCACATTTATGGAATGCTAGTATTCATAATTATTTTTTCCCTGAAATAAATGGTATTCTCTCGAGAAATGTAAAAATATCAAATAATACAGCAATAATCGTACAAAGTAAAAGCCACTGTTTTAAGATAATTATGAAATGACTGTTTATTTAATATTATATTAAAATAATCTGTTCGTATGAAAATCAGATTTTTTTCGCACTTTGATGAGAGCGAGCGAGAGGATAACAATAATACAGTGTTATTTTTATTTAAATGTAATGGAGTTCTACCAAGCTAATTCCAATTAAATTATCATTATGTTTGCGACTTAAAGGGCTTAATCAATTTTTGAAAAAAAAAATATAAAAAAACTTCCTAATTGTTATTTTATTCAATTATATTATTTTATAAATGATATCAAATTGCTATTATGCAGCTTTTAGTGAAGATTTTTGTGTGTAAAAAATGATGTTGGCTTATACTGTGAGTATTTTTTTATTGGCTAAAGATACTCTCGTAGAATTTTCTAGTTTTTTATCTGTTATGCTTCTCATTTTTTTTGATTTATTGTGTTTCATCCTCGAAAAAACTGTTTGTACAAATACGCATATGCTACCAAAAAGATAAATATTTTCTTTGCAAAGAAAATTGCGCGTAAATTTATATATTTTTTCCACCAAAAGTAATAGAGTAAAAATGTGTCAAAGCAATGTTGTTAACTTGTGATTTCCGCTCTAAGTACCCCTGAAACTTGATAAGTTCCAACTTCGTTGAGATGGGTCAGGGTCGTACCAAAAATGGTAGTGGGCTGGGGGTTGTCCATATTTGGTTTTAACTTAAACTTTAACCACCAAACAAACGCAAAAATTCATCGAAATTAAAACATATTTATCACAAGTAAATGAAAACATTTTTTAATTTTATTTTATAACCGCCTGTGTGGTCGAGTGGTCAACATCGTTGGCTACCGTTACGGAGGTCACGGGTTCGAATCCCTGTACGGGCAGTTTTATAAATTGATTTCAATCGATTAATGAATTTCTGTTCAAAGGCATGGATGTATGTGATGTCTTTAATTCCCCCTCCCACCCATCTTATCATATGAACAAGGCGTATCGAGAGCGATTAGCTAACCACTAGTCCTTTCCTAGCCCTTTCCTTCTATTCCTACTCTCTTTGGAAAAAGAGGGGTTGAGCAACTGAGTAACAAGCAGTTCTCGTAGAAACACTTCTGTTGAGATAAACTCCATTAGGAGTCCATATGCTCCACATTGGGAGCGGACATGGTAAAACAAAAACTAGATTTACATGTATGCCTTGATTAATATTTTTTGTTTTTACTTTATTTCACAATACATTGTTAAACTGTGCGCGATTGAATATAAACTAGGATTTTTAACACAGTTGGTGCTAGATCCATTTCTCCTGCGTATGCACGCCCCTATGGTACTATGTACATTGTTGTAAGTAGCACATCGAATAATAAACACCAATAAAACTAAATGGAATGGCATTTATATGGGGTTAATAAAATACTGACCAAAGTAAAACACGGAGGGAAGGCTTTTATATGAACGTTTGCTGTCTATAGTACTTGTCATTCAAGTTTTGGAACTATACCGTTGAAGTTGGCACAGTCTGTAATAAAATACAATATAAAAAAATTAAGAATACCTTTTTTCAAACAGTATTTAGCATGACAGTAATACGTCAACTATTTTGAAATTGAGAGAACACACGTGATAAGCTCGATGATTTCTTTTGTGATTCATTCAAGATCAACGAGGTGAATTAACTTCACAAACATTCCATATCTTAGATCTCAAAATTTTATTGTAAAAATCTAAAACATACATTGGACCTTACCGGAACTTAAGCCCAGACCCGCCTGATTGGTAGAACTAAGCTTTCACCAATAAGACTACAACGGGCGACTGCGGAAAAGCCACTAGCATTGCTGTATGGATGGATTATATAAAAAAAGTTTCTAACAAAAGAATTACCTCCTACAGGTCAGTGACTCGAGAAAAGATTTAAGGATAACCGTAAGATTTTTATAAGTTTAACAAATATTCCGTATAATTAAAAACTTTAAAACATGTTCTTGTTGTTCAAATAATTAAAATGTTTAATTTCTCTTTATTAAGTTTGTCACAACTTTACCATACCTGAAGTCGAACTTTGGTTTGTATCTCTGAAAATGTACTAAAATATATTCGTGATTGAACTTAAGAATGTGTGAGATGTTTAAATTTATCTATTCGATCATAAAAACGCGGCATAACAAGATTGATAAGCCATCAGCTTGTCCATTCCTAAATCTTTTCTTCTTTCATTACTCTCTACAAATGATAGTTGATAAGCAGTTCTCGTAGAACAACGCATGTTAATATAAGCTTCATTATGCGTCTTCCTTCACACTGAGATCGGAAATGGTTACAAAAAACAATTTTCATAAAACACCCTAATAAAAGTAATGAAATATTGAATAACGTACTGATCTTAGATCAGAGAAAATTTTGTATTTACTGGCTGGGTCGATAATGGTAGTAAGATAAAATACAAGACGATAAATGTTTAATAAATTATTTCTCAGTTTAAAAGGTTTATACCTGTACTATAGACGAAAGCGGTTATAAGATTATTATGTAAGAATACGTTATTGCCCTTTGAATAAACACAGCCCTAAAAATAATATTAAAACAGGAAAACACAGCAATATTCTTTTTTAGCTACATCTCTTTTTTACTTTTTGTCTAACAAACATAGTTTATCAAAAGAGTTTAATCGTGGATGACCACTTCACAAAAAATTGGAATGCCTACTTATAAATATTTTTAGTTTATATCTGCTTCACTCAAACACTAATTACATGACGAGTATTACATTAATCAAAACAAATTATTTTATAAGATATTATTAAATTAATGAGTTTTTCGTTTAGAGTGAAAGAAAAATGTCAAAATAATACATTTTAAAGGGTACTAACGATAATTTTAGATTAAAAATTCTTAGAAAATAATGTTATGAATCTAAGCATGGACTGATACACTTGATATTAAAAATTAGTCAAAAATAAAAGTAGAAAAATTGTGTTGTATTCTAATACTATCTTTGCTCGTTTGCAATATTGTATGTCTTTGATAGCTTACCATAGAGTTGTAGATAACATTGTTCAATACAATTGTACAATTGAAAGCTTTGTCATCGAATACATACCTGAAAAAAGAAAAGTACAATTTTAAGATATAATAATTTTATAATGCATATGAGTATAAATATTATAATCTTTCTGTAAATAGCATACTTGGTTTGAAGCAATCAATTTCGATAATATTAAGTAAAAAACAAAATATTCATTTGTACTAATTCTATTTTTATTTAATATGATCATGACTGGTTTCTCTCATGACGAGCATGATCAACTGATAAAAGAATGCAATATTACAGTGCTATTTATACAAAACAAAAATAGTATGCAGTATAAATAACACTGTAATATTGTACTCTCTTATCAGTTGGTAGTGCTCGTCATAAGCAAAACCGGTCCTGATCATATAAATATCTGTTCGTCCGCCGTCATTTAGTTGGTTGGAGCTTGCTCTACCAACCAGGCGGGTCTGGGTTCACTTCCCGGTAAGGTCAATATCAAATTTATAATTTTCAATTGAAAAATTTGAGACCTAAGACATGGGTGTTTGTGATGTTAATTTACCTCGAGTTGATGTTGACTGACTTGCAATAATTTTTCATTGAGTTTTTCTCGTACGATTATTCAACTTTAAAATATTTTTTGCATATTGGCATTAGCTGTAATGCCAGATATTTTTTAAAATTTGAAAAAATAAATAAAAGTAGAATTAGTACAAAAAACGTATTTTATTTTTTTAATAATATAATGCCTTTTCATCAAGTATTTACAGTGTACCTAAAAGAGATAATATTAATATAAAATTAATTTTCCTACTTTGTTACTAGTAAGTCCTCTTGTTGTGGTTAAAACTGTGACACGTGTTTTACCTCTTCATCAAATATTTTAATGCCTTTTATCTACACAAAACTTACTTAATTAACAATGTGGTTGATATTTTTGGACTCACTTCGGTTAATATATGATACTTGACATCGTAATGAACCATATAGAAAATATTGTATTAAATATGAAATATTTGACATTACATGAATTTATATTTATTTATTTAGGGTCCTCATCCTTGCAAAGGGTTCTTACTGCTTGTATGCAGAAGTTGATATTAGTCTTGTAAAATGTTTAGACGTCATAATCCTATCCAAACATACATTGGCTATGTCGACATAAACGATACAATTAACATTTAAGTACATCATTTTATTGCTAAGTATTCAAAAGAATTAACACTTACATAATTTTAAGTTTTGAAAATTTTCATCTACCACAACCTAGATGATAATATTAAGCATAGAAATATGCATTTATAAGTATAAATTTGTTATTTTATTATCCAAATGAAGTCGTTTTATATTAAAGCATATTCTAATTGGTCTAGTTAAGGAACTTCTATTCCCATTTTGGAACTTAAATGCGTATGTTAATATATGGGTAATCCAATTTCTGAATTTTAATAACATAAGCCAAATTGTATTATTTGTAAATGGCGGTGATTAGGCCGTTTTCACAAGTGGATAACGAGTTAAAGTTGTCTAATAACGAAAACCGAATGAGCCTTTATTTCGAAGAGAGTTTCCGCATGCAGTGAAGGTGCCAAATGATTTCGACTGTGGTACAAAAAATAGTTGCCAGTAAATTTATATGGTCACAAATGTGAAGTAAAAGTTAAAAAGAAAATTAAAAATAATTACGACTTACATTTTTAAGTATTTTTTTCTACATTTACAGTTACATGCTTAAAATGAAATTAATAAATTGTGTATTTTAAAAATTAAAAATGATTTTTAATTTAAAGTAGAATAAGATAAGACTTAAGTATTATTTTATCCATGTCCGCTCCCAACGTGAAGCATATGGTCTCTTGATGGAGGTATCTCAACAGATGTTTTTATACGAGAACTGCTTGTTACTCAACCTCTCTTTTTCAAAGATAGTAAAAGGGATTGAAGATAAAGACAGGAATAATGGTGAACTAATCGCTCTCGCTACGCCCAGTTAATAAAGGATCGGAAAGGATGAGACGGAATTTTTAGACATAAGAAACACCCATGTTTTCGAACAGACATAGATAAATCGGTCGAAATAATGCTGTTCGTACTAGGACTCGAACCCGTGAGATCTGGCACGGAAGCCCACAACGCTAACTGCTGCGCCATAGGACCCGACTTATACCCAAATCATAACAAATTCATGAAGGATGCTTATATTTTTAAATAATCAATGTTTTCTTTTCAATCTTGAAATATTTTTTT
This sequence comes from Himalopsyche anomala, assembly GCA_031772345.1. Taxonomy (NCBI): domain Eukaryota; kingdom Metazoa; phylum Arthropoda; class Insecta; order Trichoptera; family Rhyacophilidae; genus Himalopsyche; species Himalopsyche anomala. Next base: position 7,021,730 of record CM062823.1, on the reverse strand, counting down.
TTATGTTTTATTAAAATATAAAGATTTTTATTGCAAAGCAGAAATTTAATCTCGTACAAAAATACTGCTTCATTTATTAAAGAAAAACACAAGTTTCAAATATTTTTTTATTGCTTCATATGTATATTCGGTTTGATTTTAAATAAACTTGGATAAGCATAGATAACAAAAGCCCAACTGCAAAAAAGCAGCAATTTACTTAAACAAGATGATTGATTGATTTTTAAAACATTAATATAATTGTCACAGTAATGATATTTTATTTTTGCTTATTAATAAAATATGTAACAATATCATGATAATTGTCCGGGTTAACTAAAAAATATATAAACAAAGATCGTGTTTTTTTATCATATAAGATATCGAGAAAATTCAAATGTATAGATAGCACTGTAAAAATTAAATACATAGTATCACTAACGGCATACCCTAAGTATATTTTTTTTATCAATTAGATTTTCAATAAGGGACGTCACTGTATGTTAACTAGCATAGTGAGCCAAAAGGTCTGATGTTGTTAAAAATAATGATAAACCCGAAGCTAAAATACGGTAAGTGGCGATCAAAGAACTGTAATATTTAAAATGCTCTTTTAATGTGAACGAAAATATAATGGTGATTAATATTTTTTGTTGAGATTTTTCAAATTATAGTTTTTAATCTAATTACCAATAATCGTGGTTGATTGGTATTGAAGTTTGGCGATAAATTGTTTAAAAGTCTTACTGATTTGTTTTTTTATTTTCTACTTAATTCAATTCAGAAAGAAGGTGTTGAGATAGAAGATTAAACTACTCAAAAATAAAAGTCTTAAATTTCATATATCCATGAAGATTTTTTAAGATTAAAACTTTAAGATTTTAAAATTTTTATTAATCAAATGCTCAATAAAGGTCATTTGTCAACTCTTTTTGATATTTGATCGAAATCCGGTTGAATTATATTTTATTTTATTTCGATAACCGAAAGATAGCTAGCTGTTTTAGACAGAAAATAAGATATAGTATCATTTGAAAACTTCGTTGACAATCTATAAAAACTTGAAATTTAAGCCGAATCACAAAATGAAATACTAATTAATATTATTTCATATCGATTCACAGTGGAAGTGAATGAAAAATTCTGCATTCAACCTTCTGGCAGAAGAAATAATATGGGCACGCCTTCGGGTAGCTCTCAAAAGTAAGACTGTCAATTTTAATATTTGAAATCATGTAGGAAACAACTATTGCTGGTAAAAATTAAACATTTTTGGCTGCTGAGCACCCACAATAAATATTTCCAGTTAGTTCTTTTTCTGGTTTTGTCCTTGCTTAAGACCTTCAACTAACAAAATAATTTGGTAGACGTGAGGTTCTTGGTAAAAAATATTCGAGAAAGGGTAATAAATTCTTGGTCTGTTCCCACATGAAAACTCGCTTCACATAATTTAAGACGGTAAACATGACATATAAAGGTATCAGGTCCGTAGTGGAGTAGTCAACAATATTGTCTTGGGTCACGGTGCTCGAATTCCAGTACACGTAGCTTCATTTTCCAATCAATCTATAGATTTTTGTTTGAAGGCATAAGTTTATCCATACTCTCTTTGAAAAACAAAGGTTAATCAACTGAGTAACACGTAGTCCTCGTAGTAAATTTTTACTAGAACTGCGTGATTGGTGGCGGGCATGAATTTATAAATTTATGTATATATATTTATTGACTATGAAATATATCTACATACCGAAAGACAAAAAGACGTAGCCCATATTTTTTTCAAAACAGCAATTTTTCGATTACCACAATTTATACAACTTGATACACGTTCTATCAAAAAAATGTAAGTTGAAGATTTCTGCTGAGAAAAATGGTTTTTATTTAAATATTAAATACATATTAGATGAAGTCAATTAAAGCTCAGCTTATTAATATCTGTACGCTTTAACTTTGTGTATATTTCATAATTTGCCTTTGGTCCAATATCATAAAAAAAAGTTTTTTGGGTTTTCTGTAAAATTTGCTATGTCCGGGTTACGTTCTTTTTTTCTTTCCACATTCAATACATCAATGGAAAATATAAAACAACGCATTCTCTGAATTTGACAGTTAATTTGTGAACAAGTTTTTCTTAAAAATATATGATATATCGCTCTTTTTTATTGGGCATACTACAGAAGCAACATGTTTGTCACTGAAGAGCAACATTTTATACATTTCCTTACATAACACTTGAATTAACAAAGTTACACATTATAAGTGTGTGTAAAACTCAACGATGTCATTACACTGTATGCTTTGTGCCGCTGCACAAAGTATGCAAAGGGTATGGAAAAATTGAATTTATACTGCAGAATGCACCGCTGTTGGGTTTATGAAGCAATTGAAAATACGAACACACGGGATCATGCGACTAACAGCAAACTTTCGATTATCTAGCTTATAATGGAGAGAAGTCATATGAATAATACAAACTATTATTTTTATTTACTGCACACTTTTAAGCAAATTGTGCCAATATGAGTTCGAATTTTCTTAAGAGATATTGTTATAATAAAAATAATAAAAGATTTTTAGTACTTTTTCCACATACAATTTATTTGATCAGGACCGGTTTCGCTCATCGCGAGCATTATCAACTGATAAGAAAAATATATGAACAGTGCTATTTATACAAGTTGAATTGAAATAAAAGGTGTAAGCAACTACTATCAATGAAAAGGATTTACAAATTACATTATAATTACACAAAATTAAAATGCTTAACCCCTATAACATACAATTAAAGTTTTGTTACGTTATAGGTGTTATGTTATAGGTATTATAACACATAAAAATACAATGCTAACAAAATAAATATCTCTCGGGTACTAAGCCGCATCGGTTAGCGTTGTTGGCTTCCGTACCGGATTTCACAGGTTCTAGTCCTAGTGTGAACAGCATTTTTTTGATCGATTTATGTTCAAAGGCATGGGTGATTGCTATGTTTGAAAATTTTCTCCCCCCTTTCCGATCTTTCAATAACTAGGCGTAGTGAGAGCGATAAGTTAAGCACTAGTCCTGTCCCAGCCTTACCCTTATATTCCTACTACTCTCTTTGAAAAAGAAAGGTTAACTGACTGAGTAACAAACAATTCTCATATAAAATGAGATACCTTCATTAGGAGCGCACATGGATTTAAAAAAAGATTTAATGTTACGTATGTATGTACAGCAGTTTTTCATTATTTACTCAAATCTTGAAAAAACTTTCAAAGTGCTTTTTGCAACTTGATTCTATTATTACACACAAAGTGTAATTAGATGTGCTTACAAATATCTTTTGATTTGTTAATTAAAGTGATTATCACTCATTTTGTAAACACTGTATTGAATTCATGCACTGATAATCAGCACACGTGTAATCAGTGTTTTATAGCATTTATTACCATTTAAAAAAATCTTAATGACTTCTCGAGTTAGCCCTCTGATTGCTGAAATACAAGTTAAGCGAAAATTTCCAAACTCACTTGTGTATACATTTGATTACAAAGGTCCGCAAATAAACACCACCTTTCGGACGCAGCACAGCTCCCAAGGGGCAAATTAATTTGTGATTTTAACCTTTTCCGGTACGCTCGGAATAAGCGGATTCCGGATATAATGGGGACTTCATTTTAGGTCTTCGCAGTTGGCTCTAATCTAATTTGTGAAATATAGTTTTGGCGCGAAATTATATTACTATTTTACACGGTATCGACAGGGTTGCCAAAAATAACGGAACGGATAGAAAAACAAGATTTTTTTATCGTTCTAAGTTGATATGTTGATTAATTTAAGACACACTCATCATTATGTGAGGCGCAAAGAATCAAAAAGTGATTCGTCACACAAATACATAGCTTAGAAAATGAAAATTTGAGTGTTGCAGAAATCACGGTTTGCTTGAATGTGTTTCAGAACTGATATTAAACAGCATTTTTCAAAATTTGTGACAAATCACTTTTTGAATGTTTACTCGTCATGATAAATTAAAAAATATATTTTATCAAGAAAAATGAAATATATACTACACATTTGACTGTTTAACAGCCTTTTTTTGAGCATGCGACGTTGTAATAAAGTAATTCAACGGAACTCGCTTAACGACAACACGTTGTCAGTCGCATAAAATGTATTTCCAAAGAAGGCGAGAATACAATAGTTTGGTTTAAAATAGGCAGTTTCTAGTTAATTATCCTTGAAATAATAGAGTGTAAGTGAAACGGGGGGAAAACATCATAGACACCCATGCTATTGAACATAGAATATTAACCCGATTAAAAAAACATTTTAGAAATGTACACTTTCAGGAACTTGAGCGCTTAAACGAGTTATAATGATTCATTTATAATTGTGATATTATAGATAAAAAAAGATAATGATCAAATGCTTGTTTCGTATATTATTTTGTCAATAGTTTGATGCCGTTTTTTAACCTTGTCTGTCCCCTTATTTGAGTAGGTGGACTGATATTTCATCATACAAAGTTATCACAATACTTAGTGATACATCTCATCAAAAAGCTTTGAAAGTTTCAAACTTTATAAATAAACAATATTACGAAGTGAATCCCCTGTAATTTCCAGAATGATTTGAATTTCAAAATTTTCATACTCTTTCTATCGAACTTTCGAGAAGTTTGGGATTTGAAAAATCCAAATAACTTTCTTATGAAATCGTGTGACAGAAATAAGTCAGACGGAGAAATATAGATTTAAGATATTTTTAACAAAGTTTAATATTTTTCCAAAGCACTGAATAAATAATCGAAGGGCTTAATGTAATGAATTAAAATTACAATAAAATCTTTTTGGTCCTTTTATTTCGTTTGTAGTATTGGGTCTCCGAATATATGTGGTGAAGTTTTCATTTATTTAGTTTTTTGTAGAAAAAAATCAACTATAAATATATGCTTATTTATTTCTACTCTTATATTTATTGCTATCTGCGTTTTTCTTATGAAATTGTCAAAATCGTGCATATAAAGAGCAATTGCTCCGCTAATTGTGACAGACTTCAAGCATATTGAATACAAATGGTGTTCCCGGTAATGTAAAGTTCATAGTAAAACTCTTCACATCATGGTAAATTGGTTTTAATGACGGATTTTACTCGCGAGTATGCAGAGCAAGACGTTAATCACGTTCTGTAGGACTGCCCTGAGATGAATTTCAAACAAGTACAACTGTTTGTTACGGTACGTCCTCACACGTGTCCAATCAGCCACACTGGCTTGATTGCACCCAAGACTTAATTTCCGACATTTTGGAAAATTTGCTAATTTATTTGTCGATCACCATTAACTTGATTTCGCACGAAGTGTAATAAACTCGTTTAAAACGATGGGTGCTAACTATACTGATTGTAGACAGGATATTGGAGGCTATTATTTGCAAAACTGGTTGATTTCTAAATTTTTGAGACATGAATGTAATTTAGTAGATAAGAAAAAAATTTGAAAGTATTTTTAAGAATCAGTCCCAAAAATGTCTTGATAACATACAAAATATCATTCCAAAGTAGTGTAAAACTTAAAATATATTTTTTTTAACCATTTAAAAACCATTTTGGAATGAGCCGAGTTTGCAAATACAATTATATCCACATTTAATATGAAATACATGTGGTTGAACTGGCCAGACTCTTTTTATTTACTTTTTTCTCATGCATAATGTTGTATGGCTGAAAATCATTTCAATTAAGCCCTGCTTGGGTCATGAATGTGAGAAATATACTCTTTTTTTTCTGCAGATAGCGACGTGGAAAATAACCATAAACCGTTTGCTGCATATACACAACAGATGGTGGCTGGAAACCAACTTGTATTGGCGGTTATTTATTCCAGTCTATAAATTCAGCCTTGAAAAACTCTCGCGTGAGATAAGTTTGGCGTGGAGCTATTGCATATTGATTTAATCCAAAGGTGAACTATCCGAAAAGCCATCAAAAACTATTTCCGCCGCGAAAGAGATCTGTTTTCTCTTAGGAACATTCCGAAAGCGCCTGCCTACTCTAATCACCATCAATCGACGGGCGCGAGAACCCCCTTCACCGCAAATTCAATGTGGCGCTGGCGCTCCCGTTTGCGTTCTGAGCGCGCCAAATGCGTTACGCGCCATTATTTTTTATGTCGAACCGTTAAGCCGGCTGCTACTCCCTCCCGCGCCGAGAGGCTAACTACGTCACTTGGATCTATTTTTTATATACATATATTGGAATGATGTTTTTGGTGTCTGATTGACCGTAGGGGTTGGGCATGGACTATAAATATACAGCGCGTGTCGGAAAAAATACGCGGCGAGCAAAGTGGAGATTATGATGAAACGTTAAGCTTTAAATATACACAACGACTCGTTCCGTTCATATTCATTATACATGTATGTATAATTTTCTTTCTTTTGTAAAAATACAATTGAAATTATCACTATATTAATATACACAATACCTCCAATGCAGGAGGTTGGAAATGCGTCTTTGGCTAATAACCTTTTTGGGCCTCTGGCCCCCTTTGAGTCTCATATTTTTCCGTGACCCCCATGCCCGTTTTTATAGAAGCATATAAGTTTTTCGAGACTCGCGGACACAATTATTTCGGGATTGATGACTGGGAAAAAACTAAGAAATTGAAAGATTCCAAAATATATTTTTGAAAATTTTGCTACCTGACAGATTTCAAAATTTTACCCACAAATTCACAAATTTTCCAAAATCAAAATACGTTTTAATCTTCTCGCTACTCAACACAGTAAAGTAGGTAAATTTAATTAACTTTAATGTTAATGCCATATTTGGTTGAAAAATAATCTTCCATAGTCGATAAAGTAGTAAACTTTAAATATTACATTTTTGTGGGTTATTCAGTTTTTCAACTACGATCATCATATTACCATGGCAACTTTTGGTGACAAGAAGAGCGCATAGAGGTATGCAAAAGAGGGCTAGGACAAAGACTTTTTTTACTTCAGTCTTTTTTACACGTTGTTTTTTAAACTGTATCGCGTGGAACGTATCTACCGTGTAAATGGTTCAGTGTACCCATATAATCAAATAGTAAAACTTTTTATCTTTTAAATTCTATATTGCCTATTATATTTAAATATATATAGTATTTAATTGAGTATGGTGTTATTTCACTTTGTCTTTCTTACTTCATTTTGTACTATCTTAAATTTGGATTGACAAAAAGTCTGGCTGTAATTTTTCTTAAGCTAGTATACGATTTGCACAAGTACAATCCAAATAGGATAAAGATAAATATAGAGATTTATATTGTTTGCTTACTAATTGAGACGTAAGTACCCTCAATGAAGTAAATTAATAGTAGACGATTTAATGAGCCGGCAATAACTAGATATCTGTTTTAAGTGAAGGTTAAATAGAGGGATATTTGCTACTAAGATTAGTTATTAACCGATCAGTATTCTTTTCATTACTTGGAAAAGTAGATATTGAAGAAGAATTATTGCAAGTTACTAGAAATAATTGTTCACATTTATCTAGATTTCAAGAGAGTTTAATGAATTAAAAAAATATAAATATAATATAAAAATGCTGTGATAAGAGAATAATTTTTCATGATATATTTAAAAGCCTATAATCTTTTATTGGATCCATGGAACAGTGGCCAACGTCGTTCCTTTAATGCCGGACTTTGCGGATTCGAACCACAGTACGAAAAACATTTCACAACTAATTTATCGATTTTCCGTTCAAAGACATGGATGTATGTGATGTTTTAAAATTCTCAAAATTCCAATCCTAAAATAGTTTAAGAGTGATTAGCCAACCACTTTTCTGTCGTAGCCTTATTTTTTATATACCTAATCTCTTTGAAAAAAGAAAGGTTAAGCAACTGAGTAACAAGCGAATCCCGCAGAAAAAAAACTGCCGTTAAAGTAACTGCATTAGGAGGCCATATGCTCCACATTGAGAACAGAGATGGATTGAAAAAAATGGATGCGATTTAAAAAAAAATAATAAAGGTTTGTCTATCAAGCGTAGGTTTACTATCCATAGGATGTACGCAGTGAATCTGAATGCTGCTTGCATAATATGATGAGAGGAAACAAAAGCATTGGCGAGTGACAAGGAATCTAAAGGGAGAAAATAAGTTATTTATCTACATATGAATTTGTTTTCGTAAACTATACGAATCAAACGAACGTATTCTATTCGCGCTTTAGTGTCTTATTTCACATTTATTTTAATATAATAATTGTTGTTAATCATACAAAAAACTTGATGAACAAGATTGCTGATTTTTTATTATTTTATAATTTGACTGTGTTTTAGCTGCCAAAAATGGTTTTAAATTTCATAAATGAAAATTTTAAGAGATGTGGTAGTAAAAATAATAAAACATTTTTAGTACTTTTTCCACATAAAATTGATTGAATCAGCACCGGTTTCGCTCATTGTGAGCATTGTCAACCGATAAGAAATACAATGAAACAGTGATATTTATACAAAATTTAAGTAAGATCTTTTCGCAGGAATCAATTTTGTTGGATTGAACTCTACTGGATTTTCCACATTTATTTATCAAATACACTCATTTTTGGTTTTTACTTTGTTAATGATAATTCATACTTAATTGATTTTTGATGTAATAGTTTGCATTGCTAAGAGGTCTTCAACTTTTTATTTATAATTTATTTTTCTTGTATTCTGCTACAATTTATTTGCTTAGTTGTAATACCAATTGTTTGTCATACCTTATTTTTCTTACTTAACTTTTGTATAAATATCACTGATTAATTGTATTTCTTATCAGTTGACAATGCTCGCAATGAGCGAAACCGGTCTTGATCCAATCAATTTTATGTGGAAAAAGTACTAAAAATGTTTTATTTTTTTATTTTAATGTAATTCCACCAAGTATTGACAGTCAACACTTTAAATGATGTGGTAGTCTTATTATGGTAAAAAATATTAAGAGTATTTTGTACACGATTTTCTCAATGTTAAAAATACTTTCTGTCTTACGCAGAAAAATATTGAAAATGTTTTATTCGAATAGCTTTCTCCTTCACACTCAATAAGGTTTGCGAAATTGGGAGGCGAGGCACTTTTCGCAGAGTGGTATAGGCTCGAATAATGGGTGCCAACACTGCAATGAGATGACACAGCGAAAATAAGATGGCACTTTTGTCCTTCAGGAGACAATATGGTATAGGTTTCGCTAACGTATCAACACGCCCCTTTATTGTGTTATTTTTTTTTCTATTTTCACCCAACATAAAATTTTGTGTTGTGTTAAAAAACGAATCACAATGATTGCGAACAATTCGAAAGATTTTCAGTGGAGTTTCTGTTTCGATATTTTGTATCCAAAATATTTCATATAAAATATATAGAAAATGCGATTTCACTTTTTCTTGATTTCATTAAAAATACCATTTATTTGGCATACTTGAGCGCTTTAATTTAGAGTTGGATTCGTCCGTTTTTCAGGACTCCCCAACTATGATTACATAGCCATAGAACTAGGCTGATTGACTAGTGTAATTGTGAATGATTGACGGTTAGCAAGTTTACGATAACCGGGAATAACATAACCGGGAATGTTATAAAATAACTATGATTTTTTTAAATGCCTCTATCACAATTTGATTCTTAAAGCATGTATGAAAACAAAACCATAATTTACGTTGCTAAACCGCAATGCGCTGTAATCGCTCAACCAATGCACATTAGTGTACCGTGAAACGATGGAAGATGTGCTGTGACACATATTTAAGAAAAGAAAAAAATCAAATAATTTGTTTGTAATACAAACTACTCTGCACTCGCATAAAATTTGAATTAAAAAATATGGCATACAGACATTTCTGTGAGTATTCTTTTTTTAGTCACGTAAAACAGGAGAAAACTTTGGCGTGCCGTGGAAAAGAAAATGTTGTGGAGCACTGACAGTGCACTTCACTAGTTTTTTGTACTTATATATACCGCAATTAAAAAGGTGTGCACGATTGAACATGCAAGTATAAAAAAAAATCCTTGCAAAAAAGAGATATTCAAGTAAGTGTGACTCTCGATAATTTTTTGTTGAAAACTCTTAATGGAAAGGTATTGATTTGAAGGGGTCGTAAGTATCTGAAACGAAAACTTGGCCTGGCAATAAACAACCCAAAAAATAAACAAACAGAGTATAAAGTTGCTCTACATGGCTGGAAGTCATCGGGCGTTTTGTGAGAAATCAGTATTTTTTTATTGCTCCGTTCGCTTTATCGCCTGGCGTCGGGCTGTCCCCCCAGGGGGACCTTAACCAGACTCCAGCTGGCGCGATGGTGGGACACGGGACAGTACGCCAGGGGGAGGAGAAGCTTTGTATCCTAGCGTTTGTTTTTAAAAGATGTTTCTCAAATAGGCTGAGATATTTTTTAAACACCAAACCGCTAGAAGAAAACAATGAGGCCATAATGCGGTAAGTGTTGTGTTGACTGGAAATGATTGCGAGAATTTACAGTTGGTGTCCAGCGAGATCTATAAATTTGTCGTGTAATTTTGTATAATATTTTTAATATTTTGATTGAATATTATTCTTAAGGATACCCGATATAGTGTCTTATGATTTTTGTCTTTCTCCACAATGCTATTTTTTTCATTTTGACGTCTTTATAAGTAGGCGATGTTTTTAGATTTAGAACAAAACTGTTGAATGAAGATGCATTATCAGCTCTTGGGTTTTTTTTTTCACTACATCATTGGGAAAAATTTAAGTCAAAATAACATTGCTAAACTTCGGGATACACTCTGTTAAAAAGAGTGTGAAAGCGTAGCGGGTGTTGGTGGATACATTTTTGAGTACCCTAGGGAATCAAAAACAAATGAAACCTTATTCAAAAAAAGCCTCACATATTTTAATATTACTTATTGAATAAATAAAATAACAATATACAGCATTACAGCTGAAGCTAATGCGGTATTCAGAAGATGTAGTGTTGATAATGAATATAATTGAAATAAGAAAAATAACTAAAAAGCAATATTCAATTATTTATGTTTATTATTTTTACTTCTCACGGCAATGCATAGAGAAGATAAATAGCCCTTGTAACCAGCGTCTCATTTAACCAGTTACGAAATATAGCCAAGTCAATCATTGAAGTAAAACATATTATATTATATTATACAATAATAGTTAAATACATAATAAAACTTTCTAGTTAAAGATTCAAGGCGTTGTTTTCCACTAGACTATGCCATATACATATATATATACAGTATAAAAAAGTGTTGTTGATTAATGTATAAAATAAATATAATCAAAATATAAAAGAAAAGCTTCTCTGCATTCCTGGTGTAAAAGATTGGGAAAAACATGTCGAATGAGATACCCAAGGTAGTCTTTAAATTCGGAACACTTTCATTAGCGGTTGTAAAAATCTGTACTCGTGGCGAATTCCTCCAGCAAGTTTGCCTTAATTTATGTCTCGGTAAATTACGCACTTATTTTTTGAAGGGCATAAAAAATTACTGCCGTAGAAAGGTAGCCCACTTCTGCCAACGTCCTTCTTTGAGCATTTCATCACAACACAAACAAGAGCGACTTGATATTTTTGGAATATATAAGCTATCTGAAACGTTGTTTTATACTTAAAATTCAATTGTAATAATATTTACTTAATTATGAAAACTAAATAAACATTCATCACCGAGAAAAATGTGTTTTTTTTTTAACTTGCGTTGATTTACTTAAATAATAGGGTAAACTATCAAGGTATTTCAGTTCTACAGTTTTTTAAAAAGTTAAAGGTTGATAGCTAGTTCGGCTTACGCCATCGTCAGAACAGAAGTTCTGACGATGGCGTAAGCCGAAATAGCTATCAACCTTTAACTTTTTAAAAAACTGTAGAACTGAAATACCTTGATATTTTACCCTATTAAAATGGAGTTCTACCAAGTAAATGCCAAATCAATAAATAGATTTACTTAAACTTCTTAACCGATGTATTAAAAACATCAATTAAATAATTACTTTACACCTTAAATATTACTAAGGTTTTTAATATAAATATTACGGGGTACTGCTACAAACGCTATAGGAAACTTCTCTATATGGGGGAACGCTTAATGTATATATGTGTAATCCAGAGTCGGGGTCGTTTATTTTTACCCGACTCTAAAGCTTTGCTTAATTTAGCTTTTTAATAACAAAACCATTCTCATTCATTTTTAGTGATACAAAACGGAAAACTTAATTTAGAATCAAATCCTCATTCTGTTATTATTTCAAAAAAATAGTTAGTACGAAAAATAATCGTGTTCAATATTGCTAAAATTATTAAATCGTTATTGTTGCAAAGTAACTTGTTTAGATAGGGTGCCGAATATTGCATTAACGTATTGTGTTATTACCCTTAATGCATAGAAAATGTATCATGCCAACCAGCATGTTGCACAGTGTAAACAGATCTTTGTTTGCTTCATATTTCATTAAGCCTTTTACGCAATTAATTTATTTGTTTACGAACATACTATCCTAAAGCTTTAACACAAACAAGAGCTTTCATAGCACGTACAAATTTTCTTGTACAGCAGTATTAAGAATGAACGTGAAAATTATTGATACTGATATCGTAGATTGAATAAAAAACAAAACATAAAAAATGTTGGGTAGATCATAATATAGCCGCCGACATGAATATTTTTTTTAACGAGCTTAACAGCTATGTACTTACATATATGGACTCTTTATGGCGCTAATGTCAATATAAGTAGTTCAGTTCTACAATAACGGTTCGTTATTCATTATTTCCAAATATATATTTAAAAAATCTGCTTTGAAGTATCGTGATAGGGCAGGGCTTGTAGTTAGTTAATGGCTTTTGCCATACCCCGTTTTTACGATATAGACAACATCCACAATGCAAGTCTTTTAACATTTATTATCAAACCAAGTCTTTTTTTCTGGATAGTTGATTTGCATTTGTTAGGTAGTGGCTTCCTCGACGTATCACACGGGTTCGAGTCCCAGTATGAAATACATTTTTTAAATATATTATGTAGCGTTGTATTTAGAAATTTATGGCATGCTTATATTAAAAATTGATTTTATGAGTTTTGATACCATGACACTCAATCTCACCCATAGACTTAAGCTATTTAAAATTAAAAAAAATACTTTGTTTACCCAGACAAAGACTTTAACCATAAGCCATAAAGAATTATTGGCTGCAAAAAGAGGTTTTAATAAAATTGGTAGTTTTCTATACGTAAAAAAATATTACATGAAAAGGGAATGTCTGAATACGAATTTGCAATTTTGGTCAGACAACTGTGCTGGGTAAAATCAGATACATATTTAATTATACTAAAGGTACTAAGGTGACATGGTAAGCAATCGAAATCATGCATTTCAAAAAAGAATCACGTTTAGTTAAAACGATATAAATTTTTAAATTCAAATAACTCAGAATGTCATTTTTTGACATGTACGAACTACTTAATGCATGTTGACTAAAAATACAATTATATCATTTACATTATAAAACAAATTAAAATGTAATAAGTAATTTATCAAATAAAGTAACTGAATAGTTGGTAACAGTTAGATCATAAAAATAGGCATTCCCTATCTTTTATTCGGAAAACAGAATATTACCAATTTTCTTTCGTTCAACGTTAGATAAATCATCATATAATAACCCGATCAATGCAAAAGAAATTTAGTAAAGTTAGTTGTCTTCTTTTCTGATACCTTCTCTCATCGTCCTTACTTTTATTTGGAGAATTTTCTGCTTTATAAAATATAATGCTAGCTCTGCTAACTTGTCTTGTCAGTTTTATGAATGACTAAGCGTTTTTTTTTTTACGTACGAGTGTTTCAGTTCACAAAAGTAATACTGTATGTGCCATGACAGCATAATCGTGTTGCCGCAAATTATTGTCAGATGATTTTTTTGAAAAGAAATTTTACAAATTGTTATATTTCGGCAAAAATATTTTTAAAAACGTTTCCCATCACATTTGCCACCGACACAATACCGTAAATTAAAACACTTGAATATTGTTAAAAAAATTACTCATAAAAGCATTTTAAGTTCTTAAATAAATTGAATTACAATTTATTAAATCGAAGAAAAGAAAAACGTTCGAACAGTCACAGATTTTTCATATTAATTAATATTATATTTATTTTTTATGTCTATATGTAGACACACACAATGTATGTATATCGACCGTGGAAAAGAAAAATACGTAAAAAAACACAGTTTTTTCAAACAGCTTTTTTTAATAATCACAATGTATAAAACTTGATACACGTTCTATCAAAAAGATGTAAGCTAAAAATGCTGAATTATTAGATAAATTTAGCTTTTAAACTTAAGTTTGGAAAAAGAAGGGCATGTGAAAATTGGATAAGGAAAAAAGACTTACATATAGAAAGGTTTCTGTTCGAAAAAAAACAGTTAATATCAGATAAGGTCAATAAAAAACCAGTTTACCAATCTCCATGCTCTTCAAAGTTGTGTATTTCATAATTTGCCATTGGCCCAAAATCGTCAAAAAACGTTTTTTGTGTCTTCTGTAAAATTTGTTACGTGTGGTTTACGTCCTTTTTTTCTTTCCACATTCAATATGCATCTTTGACCTTATGCATAAAGCAAACGGGTGCTGTTGCTAACTCGTATATCATATATTAGTAACAATAAACATTTTTTATCTGTAACGCACAGCAGTGCCTAACAGACCATCCGACAAATGTGGCTGAGAGAGTGAACTCGGCCGAATACAAAGCAACCTAAGCACATCTCACGGGATTCAGTCGAGCGATCTGACGAGTGATTTGAGTGAGCGAATGAATAGAAACCGTTTCTATTTCCTTGACCGAGAGAATGCTCCCATCACCTGTAGCACGCCTCCGATCTCGTATTTCTCGTATAAATTTGTTAAATCGAATGAAACGCACGTAAAAATAGACTTAATCGATAAAAAAACTTATATGCTTGTAGACAATTAGTTACTCGGTCAATATTGTTGTTGGTCGGATGCGTACTAGGTTGATCTAAATGAGCCTTAAGACAGATAGATCTAAGTGTTAGTGTTAAGCGGCTGTTGATAGGTTACACCTTATACAACTAATTAACACCAATTTAAAACGTTTTTTTTGTAATAAAACTTGTGTTAATGTGTGTACTTTATAATTAAATAGATATATGCATTTACAGTTAATATAATATGAAAAAAAAATGCGATTCAGATTACATAACATTTTTGAAAAATGAAATAATTGCTAGCCATAATATAGATATATTTAAAAAAAACATGGAGAACGTAAAAAAGGTTTTTAACATTGGGATCACACACAGTTATCTCCAAATAGAAGGTAATTGTAACAGTTCAATAATTCAAACCATCAAAAAAATGAAACTGGTGATCATGTGAGTTTCTTTAATTATTCAAATGCAAACGAAAAATGTTTTTATTTTACAGGTATCAAAATTATAGCGGCGTACTTAATGGCATTTTTAATTTATTGAAAATGATAACTCGTTGAGCGAAAATGCTTATGAAATTATTTAAAAAAATCTAAATAGAGACTTATTTAAACGTAGTTTTTTATAATTTTTTTCTCAACATTAGAAGTTAAAATTATCTAGTTATAATATAAAACTAATCGTAAAAAGCTTCATTGAATGAATTCATACAATATAGGCAGATCATTGATATATAGGTTCATTCCGCAAACCGTTTACAATTAAGACTATAATGAATCTGATTTAATTAGTTACGGCTAATATAATGTAAAAGTTGAAGAATATTCTCACAAATAATTTATATCATAAATTAAAAACGTATAATAAATTCCCAGTTTCACTCCGCTGTATAAGATATTTGTTATTTACTAGGCGAGGAGTTATGTCTCTCTTATCCGAGATCCAAAGTATCGGGTGAATTCATTCGGATATGTTTTAATACATTTAGCGAAGATCCACCGAAGCGAAAGTTTGACTGGGCTGGTATATCGCTCGGAAAGCTAACTACCTACCTACCGTTGGCTGGAAAATTTCCGCAAAAACTTTCCCATCGCAGCGATATCCGAGAAAAGCTCCTAGCTACATACAAAGTAAGAGATGTGTAAAAGCATAGAGTTTGTTTATTTTGCAGGATATATTGATTGGTGTTATTAGTAAACGTCTTGCGATGTATCCATGTGGAATATATCCCATCGATTTTCGTATTTTTATTTTTTTCCGTATTTCACATTTCTACTCATGTTGATTAATAGTTTTCAGAGTGAATCGATTGTTTTAGCCCCGCGTCACCCGGAGAAAGGTTTTATATTGTAGCGGGTGGAGAAAAAAGGTGAATATGTTTTACCCTACTGCTAGGTTTAAGTAACAATACTTTTCTGAGCTGAGACTGAAAGTTGGTATTCAATTTAGTTGTACATAGGTTTACTATAAAGCACACGTTCTGGAGCGTTATAGTACGTTTGTCTGTTGATCACTTCCCACAATCACAAATATCCAAGTGTTTCTTATGATTTACATACTATGTACTGCGTATGTATATTTAACTGTCGGATCCGTGGTGTTGCCGTCAACGTCGTTATCGTCCGTGGCGGATCTTACGGGTTCAAGCCCCAGTACGAACAGCACTTTTTTCAATACATTTCTGTTTTAAGAAAATCCAAAAACTTACTCTCACCATTCCAATACTAAAATAACAACGTCGAGAGAGGGATTACCTAATCACTATTTCTATTCTAGTCCAATCCTTCTAACCCTGTTCTCTTAAAAAAAATAAAGGTTGAGCAACCGAGTAACAATTAGTTATCGTTGAAAAAACTTCTTTTGGGGGTACCTTCATTAGGTAGATATATGTCATTGGAAGCGGACATATGGAAGATAAATCGCGTTTTAAACCAATAATTGTTCGATATCACTTAGGCCAGTGACAAAAGTTTTAGAACGTTATGTCATTCGTCTTGATATTTTTTAGGGCCTATGCATTTAAACGTTTTGACTTGTTATCGTTTGTTATACGTTGACAAAGATTAAGAAACGCTGATCTAGAAAACTAAAAGTTGTCAGTATAATATCAGGATAAGCATTCACCATAACATATTACTATTTACTAACTGCATTTAAGGAATTCTTTTATCGAACTCAAAAAACACTTTCTCCTGTAAAATTTATAAATTGTCGGTTACAATTTTCTACTTATTATGGACTGATATCACTAAATATACTGAATAAATCATTTTAATTTGATTCTGATATAACATTAATATTTTTGCTGATTGAAATGACATTTATTGAAATACATAGCAAACTGCTTTTCCCCTGTTGTCAAACAATAACACAAACCGAATCAAAATATATGACAGCAGGTAAAGTTTACATAGCAAACAGTCAATAAGTCTTCACTAATTTTGCATTGTATTATTGAAATAGTAATTTGGTAATAGTTTCGAAAAATTATATGGATTATTAATATCTCCTCTTTGTTGATTGAGTATGTGCTATTTAAAATCATTATTATGGCTTCATATTGATTTAAACGACTAACGAGCGTAAGCCAATCGTTTGTAAACAGAATTGTATTTAATTAAAATGATAAACCTCCGTGGATTATTCAATTAGAGGAAAAATAGTATATTGCTTCATTACGTACGTATGCTCGGGAATACATTTGTGTAAAAACAACATATTATATAACATTTCTCGTACTCTACAGAATATTTTAAAATCAATGTATTTTTTCAATGTGGATTGAGTTATCTTAACAGAAGCTTTCCCACGAGAACTGTTTGTTACTTAACCTCCCTTTTTCGAAGAGAAAAGATAGATGATAAAAGCTAGGACAGGACAAGAGGTAACTAATAGTTCTTGCTATTTCTTTGATATTTAAGGATTTAAACGGTGAGAAGAAATTTTAGAAATCAAAATCACACATGCTTTTCAATGGAAATCGGTAAATCGATTGAAAAAATACTGTTTGTAATGTGCTGGGACTCAACCCTGTGAGATCGTTCACGAAAGCAAATGACCCGAGAACTTGCAGCAATTTTATGTACATAATGTATTTTGTATTAAGAACTTCTTTTCTGTTCACTTCTTCATTCAAGAATATGATGTCTTTTTTGGCGTTATCATTTGGGCGTGGTCTTAGCCTAGTAACTAGTCGTTTCACATGTGTGTATCTTGGAAATACTAAAAAGGGCTAAAGTTTCTGTCTTCTGACTCAATTGTAATGCCAACGTATTTTGATTAATGATAACAGGAGCCTATGAAACAATATGAACCATAAACGAATGAAACAATTAGGTCCCTGTGACATAATACTATACTACGTACATATGTGCTATAACGATTTAATTCTTATTCCATGTATATCTAAGTGTTTTTTTTTAAATACTCATGTTTTCGATTTGTTGAGGTCTAGGTATTTTATTTTCAAAAAATAAAACATTCTTTCTAAGCTCATTAATTGACCGATGTTTTGAATGATCAGAAAAATATATTCTCCTTTTTTTATTATAATTTCTTTTCACTAAGAACAAAGTAAAATAAAAAACATAAGAGTCTCTAAATATCAAAATGCCAGAAAGTTTTCTTTATGTCTAAATACTTTTAAGCTTAAATTAAAGCAACATAATATCTAGTTATATTTGTTAAAAAACATCTAGTTATAAACAATAAAGCGAATGACAGAGAATATTGAATATATCGAAACCCACTCCTTTCTTTTTGAACGCGGAATATCAGCTGTTTTTGTTTTTTGGTTCTCGTTATTATAATACGCACTGTGCAAATAAGTAAATGGCATAAGCAACGATCATCTTGAAAAAAACAAAATTCTGGCATCCAAAAAAATCCATTATCCACAATTGAAATTTAGTCGCAAAAAAACTGTCCAACAATAAATTTTAATAAATACTCTTTTTGTTATAATGAACAGTAAAAGTTAATTTGCGCGAAAAAATATATGTTTAAAATATTTTTAGACACGTTGCACTCATTCGACCTTCCTATACCGTAGATCAGTGGTTCTTAGCCTTTTTGAAGTCACGGTGCACTTTTGATCATGGGAAAAAGTGGCGGTGCACCAGAATTAAGAGATCAAAAAAAATATGTGGACATAATTTTTTTTTGACTTTTTCGGTTTTCACTATTATGCGGAATTTTTCGTTTTTATCATTTTTTTCGCGGTACACTTGCAATAAGCTCGCGGTGCACTGGTTAAGAACCACTGGCGTAGATATTAAGATAACTCAACTCTATAGGAATAGGAAGTAAAGAAACTAACAGCTTCTGAAAAGTATTTTTTCAAGGGACGTGTATAAAATATGTATTTATAATATAATATGTTTATGAAAATTATAATTTAATGTTAAAAGTTTAGAGTTTTATAATAAATAAACTACGCTATATGGGGGACCGGTATACGAGGGACTGTCGCATACGCTATATAAAACTTCTCTATAGTAGGGAACGCTATAGGGGTGTTTACTGTATTATAATAAAAAAAATACATGCTTAGTAGATGTAAGCATTTTTGTTGTAATATACAAGAAATAAATCACAAATCATTTTAAATTGAACCCCTTAGTAATAGTTATTCCTTTAATCCATTACTTTACGTTTCTCGGATAGTAATGCCTACCGGGTGCTTACAAAATATATATGTTCCCTGTTATCCAAGTGTTTCTACCGTGATTAATCATGATATATACACTTTGGCCAATTGTGTGCAAAGTCTGATAGCAAGAATAGAAATTTCTTCCCTCTGAGAAGGTATTTGCACACAAAGGGAGCGCTGTATATTACACTACACACCTTTCGCGATAACAACTGTCATTGGTGTGCTCACGAAATTTAATAAAACACATATAATTCTTTTTGTTTTAACTTAATGGAAGCTATCTTTTTTTACATCTTATGCTTCGTCATTTTTTCTGCATGGTTTTTTCGGACGGCGCGAAAAGATAATTGAGTGTATACATTTTAAATAACAGACTAAAACTATGTGACATATCGATGATTTAGAGCTAAAATATTATATCTCAAAAATCAAAATATATATTATATAAAACTGAATTTGAAAGTTTGCAGATCAGATTTTGTGAATATATAAATGAGTGTTTAATTTCATATTATAACATATTTGATTTATTTAACTTTCATATTTTATATAAAAATAAGACATTTTTGAATGAAATATCTGTGGTATTTTTTTTTATCCATTTTCACTCCCAATGAGGAGCATTGTCTTCCTAATGGTGTTATCTCAACAATTTTTTCTACCAGAATTGTTTGTTACTTAGTCGCTCAAACTCTCTTATTCAAAGATAGCAGTATGGATAAAAGGATAAGACTAGGACAGGAATAGTGGTTAGCTAATCGCTCTCGCTACAATCAAATATTAAAAGATTGGAAAAGTGGGAGGGAATTTTCAGACATCACAAACACCCATGCCTTCGAACAAAAATCGATCGAAAAAAAATGCTGTTCGCACTCGGACTCGAGCCCGTGAAGTCCAGCTCGGAAGCCCACATCGCTAACTGCTGCGCCATAGGACACGATTTAAAATGACTTCTATTCACTTATCAATGTTTTGATTGTTAAAAAACTTTGATTTATGCTTTTTTAACCAAAATATCAAAAATACATATTTTTTAAATTTTCACATTAATGGTTTTATCATCTTAAAGTTTTAAAATATATCAATCACGTGTTCCAGCAGTTCACATTTATCAATCGGCTAAAGAATTCATTTCTTGCTAGCAGATATAATTGAGAATATTCGTTGCTTAGTTTCGTCTACAAACCGCACGTCACTGATGTTATTTGTAAGGCCTTTATGTTGGCAATATTTGTTTCATGCTTGTAAAATACAAGAGAAGCTTCTAATGATCGCGTAAGTGGGTGAAACAGTGGCTATTATGCCTAACTTGAAGCTTATTCATTCGCCAACAAATAAGAATTTTTTAACGTAAGCAAAATTAATAATAATTCCAAGAACCTATCCTTTTGAGCTGGCAGCTGAATTGATTATATTTATATACAATACAAAGGTCTACGATAAGTGCTACGATGCGTGATACATCACGCGCTACGAGAAAATTATATCCAAAACTGGAATAGTTCAAAAGCAATAAAAATTCAGCTGCTTTCATTCGCATTTCTAACACAAGTTATGAAAATAATAATTGAATCTTTTGACATATTTAAAGTAATATTTTTTTGGTAATGAACATTCTCTCATTAAATTAGTTTCCAACAAAGCCAAAATATCCCTTTTCATAAAAACATATTGCCTAACTGGAACACTGATTTACTAATAAATAGTTAGTTATACGTTTTTCAACACTATTAAATTTAATAACACGATAATTAACACTTATAAAACGCTATGAATTTAATTTAAACTTAAAGAAATGTGTTTTAAGTTTTTTTTGATGTGAACTACGCTTGAAACTAAACTTTTTTGTTTCGACAAAATTGCAAATATAAATGTTATTCTTAATAATACATGTTTTAAAAAGGTTCAAATAATAACACTTGTTGCTTAAAATATATATTTTTGTACCCCAGAGGTAAAACACATCATGTTTATTAACATATCTTTACAGGAGAGACAAAAAAACGTTTTCTTTTTTATAGTCTTTTATAAAACTGTATACTTTATTAACATTATAAAATAATAATAAAAAACAAAGACAAAATAATGTTATAAATAGACAGTGATAAAAAACGGATGTCTTATACCTCCAGGTAACAGATTTGTAAAAGAATATGCAGTATTATACAGTTGTAGGTGTAGTTTGTTTGATTAAAAAGTCGATACCTGAAATTTAAATATTGTAAACTTAGCTACCTTGTATATTTCGTCTTCCACGTTTTTAAATTTTGATATTTGTTAGAAACAGAGCTCATACGACGTGGAGCTGAAGATTAAAAGAAGTTCGCAATGGTCTTGTGAAAAGTGCTTTGTCGAAAAATTATTAAAAAATATTGAAGATAGTATAATTTACAATCTTATAACAAGTAAACCATTTATTTTTCTTTACTACTGAATGACTGTGGCGGGTGTAAGGAAAGTATGTAGGTCATTTGCATTTTTCGCAAAGAGCTGTTTTTCGAAGAAATTTAAATAAGCTATCGAAGCTCTAGTGTTTTATAAAACACCGGTCACGAACCACAGTTATAAACAGATATGATGTAAAAAGTTGTCGTTATTATTTTTGTCTGACTTATACACGTCCAGATATTTTAAAAATACTAATTAAGCTTCAGCTTTAATACAAAAACAAACAACTGAAACAGTGAACTGAAATATTTTGTAGTTTCAAATAATCAATTTGACGTATTAATACAGACAAAGGTCGCAGAACGAAAATAAATATGTGAATGCATTGGCAAATAATAATCAATATTGTTAGTGAAGTTTTGATATTTCAGCAAAAACTATATTCGACTGTACTAAAAATCTTAAATCCAACATAAAGGTACTTTATTATAATACACACAATTGGTGCTATTTTTAACAAATAATATTTATTCGAGTAAATACTTAGAAATAAAAATTCGGGTCCTGTGGCGCATCAGTAAGCGTTGTGGGCTTCTGTGCTATAGACCTCTCGGGTTCAAATCCTAGAGCGAACAGCATTTTTTTGATCGATTTATTGATTTCTGTTCGAATGCATGTGTGTTTTTGATGTCTGAAAGTTCTATTCAAACATTTCCAATCCTTTTATAACTGGGCGTAGTAAGAACGATTAGTTAAACCACTAGTCCTGTCCTAGCCTTACCCTTTTATTCCTACTACTCTATTTGAAAAAAAAGAAGTTGAGTGACTGAGTAACAAACAGTTCTCGTAGAAAAACTTCTTTTGAGATTCCTCCATTAAGAGGCAATATGCTTCACATTAGGAGTGGGCATGGATAAAAAAATAGAAAAATTTAGCTTACAAATTGAAAACCATCATGTTACATCAAATGAAATAGGTCACTTGCAACAGGTAACCTTGATTGTTAAGTGTAAATAAAGTAATTTATATATTCTTAAGTAATAATATAAAAGTATATTATTTTTCTTGTAATTACAGACATAAAGATTAATGAAGAAATTTGAATAAAAGTCCAAGGATATTTTGTTTTAAATCATCAGGCCCTTAAATCAGGTCTGAGTATATGTCATTCTTTAAAAAAAATGACAAATGTCAAATAGTTTTCCATTTATCACATGACAGCGTTAGGGAATATAATATACTTGGATGTGTCAGTACTGTTAAATTATCTTTCGTTCAGTTATTGATATAAAATATAATAAAAACTACAAATTTCATGATCTTTT
This sequence comes from Himalopsyche anomala, assembly GCA_031772345.1. Classification (NCBI taxonomy): domain Eukaryota; kingdom Metazoa; phylum Arthropoda; class Insecta; order Trichoptera; family Rhyacophilidae; genus Himalopsyche; species Himalopsyche anomala. The sequence goes on along the minus strand of CM062823.1, from coordinate 6,998,421 downwards.
ACCACATTTTTTTAAAGAAATAAACAACAATTCTACACATAGGAAGCTCTTTCATGGTTCCACATTTTCAAATATTTAAAATTACTTTTATCAACCAAGTTATTAAGTTTTACCATGTATTTAGTAACATTTTTTGTTTTGATGATAAAGTCTTAAATTAGTATAAAAGTTAACGAACAAATTCTTCTGGTAACATCATTAAAATTGACTTAAATATCATCTTAAAATTACAGTAAATATTTTTTCCCTAGATGACTTACCGTTATAAAACTGACATTTCATTTAACTGAATCAAAGAGAGTTCATAGGTATGTAGCTATTCTATGTATCTTTCTTCGTTGTTTACGTTCATATAAAAGCTCTAATGGACCATGGTTTCAATACATATCCCAAGGGAGACCTGAGCCCCACCTATATCTTAATACAACCTGATAAATTACGTAGACCCTAAAAGGCCACTGATGACTAAACATAAGATATACTCAACGCAATCACGGAACGCTAAGAGAAAAAGACACTTGGCATGCTTCAAATAACTTTAGTTAAATGCCATTTTAACTTAAAACTTTTGGTAAGGAGACTTTATTTGAAAACAAAGTAATTTTATGCGAACGATTAAATTTTTAAAACATTTTAAAAATTGTTGTTCATTACGGTAAGTTTTCTCATCTCAGATAGTAAAGTTTTCCAAGATACTTAAAAGTAAATAGTCAGTGGATTTAAAATAGTGCTAAGTAGTTATCCGAAATTAAACTATCGTCGTAAACTTAAGTCGTATATTCCAAAACTCCGCAATCTCTTTACATGATAAATGTATTCATAAACGGTTTAAAATTAAATGAATTTTATTCCAATGAAATTGTAGTCACTGAAATTCGTAGTATATTTAATAATAATTTATATTGTTGAAAAAAGTTCATTTTCACTATTAATTCGATACATATTTTTAAATCTAGATTTAGCGTAGTTCTTTCAGAAATATTGAATGCATTTATGTATATATTACTTTACGCATATATTAGACTTTTAAACATATTTTTTATAATCAAAGTAGTTCTAATAAATTTGCCACCTGTGTGGCCGAATGGTCAGCGTTTGGCTTCGGTTACGGAGGGCACGGGTTCAAATCCCGGTACGGACAGTTTTATAAATTGATTTTTCAATGATTTCATCAATTTCTGTTCGAAGGCATGGATGTATGTGATGTCTTGAATTCCCCTCTTCCACAAATCCTATCTTATGAACGGGGCGTATCGAGAGCGATTAGCTTACCACTAGTCCTGTCCTAGCTCTATCCTTCTATCCCTACTCTCTTTGGAAAAAGAGAGGTTGAGCAACTGAGTGACAAGCAGTTCTCGTAGAAACACTTCTGTTGAGATAAACTCCATTAGGAGTCCATATGCTCCACATTGGGAGCGGACATGGTTAAAAAAAATGTGTTTAAAGTGAAATTTATACATTTTTTTACCAATTATTCTAAAAAAATATTTTATTTCGATATAATAAACATGAAAATTTATCTGAAATCTGTGTTACTCTAATTAATTGATTGATGGTGATTCACCTCATCACTAGCAAATTTATATTTAAAATATTTTCTACAAACTTACCGTCAAATCCATTGAAAGTGTTATTGAAATTTCTAATGAAAACTTGTGAAATATAAATTGAAAAATTATTATAATTACCTCATATTTTCTAGCCACATTTCATTTGAAATTTACATTCAACTTTTACGTAGATATGGACGTGTTTTTTTTACCGTTAATTTATTTTATGAAACATAAGTTCGTAAATATTGACTTGTATCAAATGAAAGGATGGTGTTACTCTGTGTGTATGCGGTAGTCAGGTTGAACATCGTTGGATAAAGACAAGCTAAATTGACCTTACATATATGAATAAATTACATACTCTTATAGCCCGACCAGTTAGCCAAGTCAGATTGTAAATTTTACAGTGAACTGCATAATAATATCAGGTCTATAATATAGTGGTCAATGTATTTGGCTACGGTTACAGGGCTTTCAGTACGGATTTATAAATTGATTTCACAACCGATGAATGGTTTCTGGATGTCTGTGATACCTGAAATTCTCTCCCACCCATCCGATCGTAAAAGAAACAGGAAGTAGCAATTAGATTTCCACCTAACTTAGTCTAATCTTAGAACTATCATTCAATCACTTACTTACTTAAAAAGTTGAGACACTGAGAAAAATGCAGTCTTTTGAGATAATTTCCATTAGAAATCAACATGATCTACACTGGGAGTGAACAGGGTTAAAAATAATTTGATATATTATATAATTATAATCGAATCTTAGTTAACTCCCTTTGAGAAACTCTTGGCTATCATTTAAAAGCGTTTAACGCTCATACGTTTCGGAGTATACCTCGTATAGCGGAATGTAAATAAGAAAACAAATGGTACGATGCCTCAACAGTCAACACCAGAAACTCATATCGTTTTTATTTTTTCAAAATTAATTATCATCTGATCTAGTAAAATATAACTTTATTATACAAAAAAATATGGAGAATTTTGTACTTTATTTAAATTGCCGAACCTTTTGTAAGCTGAAAGGCATTTTTACCTTAATGTTGTCCCAGAAATATAAAGACAAACTCAGTTAAACAGGTTAGTGTTGAACCAATACTATAATAAAAAAATCTATAGTATTGGTGTGGTGATTATTAAATAGCACATTTCCTTTTTCGATGGTTGAATAATTTATAATATAAATTTAACTTGATTACTTTGTTATTCCACAAGTTGTATTGCAAAAAAGTCTTGAAGAAAAATCTTAAATGAAAAACACGTGTCATAATTTGTAACACAACCTGTGTACACTTGGGCCTCGTATAACACGGTTTTATACAACATGGTTGAATAAATTGTGGCATATTTTTCATACAACACGCTTTATATAACACGGCTTCAATTTAAAAAAATAATTTACATGTTTGATTTGTACGTCATATCGTTGGATATTCATGACATCCATGACATATTGGAGGAACGAACGTTGTACGAATTAATCGAAATTTTGGATGAACCTACTACAACTCATGATTCAGAAAGCAGTTGCAGCCAAGAAGCTACATGTTTCAAATTAAAAACAATAAATGACGGCTTGGAATTGGCTATTAAATAAGAAAAAAAAAATATTGAAAAGGATCCTATAATAGAAAGAAGTTCGAAATTTAAGAGGGAATTATAACCAATTTTGGAACCTTATAACAAAATACGCAAAGATTTATACGCTAAAAGCAGACAATCGCTTATTACTGAATTTTTGAAGGCTAAAACCACAAGAAATCCAGAGTCCTCCGATGATGAAAACTTACAACCGATCTCGAAAAAGAGTAAAACATGTATAATTCTAAGTGATAGCGATGATGATTGAATGTTATATTATGTTAATAAAATTTCTTTCAATAGATATGTAAATGTATATTTGTTTATTTAAAAAAATAAAGTACATAATTATAAAAACCAACTTCAATATTTTTTTTGTAACGCAATCCCGAATTTTGTATGCATTTCAAACCTTGTATAACACGGATTTGTATTACACGACGTTTTTGTGGAACCATATAACAGTGTTATACGGGGCCCAAGTGTATTAAAAAATATACGTTCACAAAGTGCCGTTGAATCTATCAATAATAATTTATGTATCAGTTTTGAATATACAAAAATATAATGTATGCTAGTTTATTCTACGAATAATGGCAATGAATCTACTATAGATATATTTTTAAGTTTCTGAAGAATATTGACTCAACAATTCTTTCACCAATGTGAAAAATGATTTACCGCGCAAAACCTATAAAAGAATAAGTTGTTTAACATTTATCATGTTTGGATGAAAAATGCTTCAGGAAATTACAAAGATTTGGAATCTGCGCAGTGGATACAACCACATAAATTTAAGATTAAAATAGAAGGAATATATTCTTTTCCCAACAAACATTTGAAAAAAGCCAAAACGACGCTCGATTATACTCCATATTTTTTACCCTTAGTAAATTCTGACAATAGAGTTTCCTATAAAAATATATTTGATATGAATTAAGGAGGGGTGAATCCAAGTGGATACCATAACAAAGATAAGATATGACACGTCAACAAAAACAAGGACAATTTTTTTATATTTATTTATACAAATTACCGCTAGATATCGACGATGTACCAAACCACACAAAATTTGTGACACGAGTTTTTGTTCATAAGATATTTTTTTCCGTCATATTTTTAAATCTCAACGACAATTTATTGAAAATATTGCATATCATTTTTTGTGACGATAAAATAAATTCATACAAAAGAATATACGTTTACAATTTAGAACTGTTTTCTATAGTTTCAAGCTGTCGTCTTTTAGTACGCCTTATCTCTCATATATTGCAATTTATATATAATAAAGACATCAAGATAAGAAAAAGATTCTTAACTGATTTTACCAATTCCTTATGGTTGTTATGTTTCTGTAAGTAATTGGATTTCCTTCTTTGGGAGTTGAATTTTATGCATATTGTCAAATTTTCTTTTCATTTTTGGGCAGTTGTCAGTTATTAATAATAATTTAGTTATTTTTAATCCATATCTACTCCCAATGTTTAAAGCATATGGTCTTCTAATGGAGGCATATAACATGACTTTTTTACGAGAACTGTTTGTTACTCGAGAGTAATAGGAATATAAGGATAAGGTTAGGATAGTACTAATGGTTAACTCATCGCTCTCGCTACGCCCAGTTATTGAAGGTTCGGAAACGTGGGAAGGATTTTTTAGACATCACAAACACCCATGCTTTTGAACAGAAATCGATCGAAAAAAATGCTGTTCATACTGGGACTCGAACCTTTGAGATCCGAAACGAAAGCCAACAACGCTAACCGCTGCGCCATAGGAACACCGACATGAGTTGAATATACTAGATAAAAAAAATAGTAAGCTGGTTCTTAATTCCGTTGGTCTTTAGATTTAGTTTTGCCAGTTATCCATTTTTTTTTATATTGCGATGAAAGCGTAAAATTCTCTATATATTCAACTAGTCTTTTAAATAATTGATAGTAATAAATAAAGGGTAGACAAATGATTGGCTTAAAAGTGTTAGTAGTTGTAAAACTCTATATATATATGGTCTATACTGGTATGGTTAATAACATAAATTTAATGTATATTTAATTTTCACAACCTAAGTCATATCTGTCAGATTTTTTGATTTTGTTATTACATTCACGGTATTTTGATGTTATTTTATATGTTTAAGATTTCGTAAAGATATTATATTACCGTGTGCTTCGTCAAATAAGTAAATTATTTTGGCAAATAATTCTTAATACACGTTAAAACAAATCTCTTATAAATTTAATAACAATGAAAATTACTCGTGCCATATGAACAACAAAGAAGTATGTTAATAAAAACACAATATTCCTTTGTACTTTATTCCACTTTATTAATTACGTCAGGACCGGTTTTGCTCATTGGGAGCTTTGAATTTATTGATTTCAAATACAGTAAAGAATATCATAGTGTGAACTGAGAGACAATAAACATCGAAATTGTATGCATGCAAAATTAGTCTATCAAAAATATTATCGAAAAATTATTTTCGTTTCAAATACAAAGTACTGAGCGAAAACGTATGAATGCTTCAATACGTCAAAGTAATAAGTTACACAGTGCTCCAAAGTTTTTGCTATAAATTTAGTGACTACAAATCTATTTCCAAAAAATAATCTTTTAAGCTTTTAGCGTCACAGGCAGACTTTTATGCCATATCACTAACTCGGTAACTGATCCTCTCATTATATTACGTATTTTAAGGAAAGGTAGGCATGGTAGGTAGGGATGCTTTGGAATGTAATAGCTGGTAGGGATGAAGGAGAACTGGGATGCTAATGATTGAACTGAGGGAGGAATTTAAATAAAAAAGGTCCGCAAATTCCTCAAACGCGTGCGGACTAGACTAGAGTGCATGCCAAACTAAGTGGCAGGAATTATAATGTTTAATTTATTTTTATTATAAAATACTTAAAGCACTGAGAAAATACTAAAGAATATGTGCCTATAAATTAATATTTTTGTACAAGCAGATTGTCATTTTTTTGATAGTAAATAAATTTTGTAGCAACAAGCTTTTAAATTACGAGCTTTATATAAAATTATGTTTTTTTTGTTTTCTTAGTTTGTAGTGTTCGGTTCAGCTCCGAATGATGATTTTTTAAATGTATTTGTTTGTATTAAAAATATTTTTTCTACAATAATTTAGAATATTTTATGCTTCTTGTATATATATTCCGGCGTCATGATTTTGATACACCAATGGCTTTGATACCTTACATATATATATATATATGCCATAACAATATCTTAACAAAATAATATTTTATAAACTATGATAATTATAAACAGAAAAACCATTTTTTCGGTTCGGTTCCGGTTTTTTATCTGAAAAAACAAATGTTTTTCCAATTTCCGGTTCAGTTTTGACTTGAAACTCTGATAATAGTGTATACTTAATAAAAACTTCGTCTGTTAACAGCAGAAACTGTATTTGAATGAATATTAACGATTATATTGAACGTCGCATTTAATAAATTTAAGTAAAGCGTATAGTATCTTTTTAAAATGAATTCTATACAAACCAAAATAACATTTCGATTTGAAAACTAAAGTTAATAAAATCCCACAGTTTAGGATTACGAGGGGCTTCTCTACAAATATCCAGAGGTCTTTTTTGAAGTCTTTTATGTGGAAAGCCGAGCGTACGTAACCCAAAGCAGATATGAAAACTTATTAAAAACTAGGATAGTGAAAGAGATCAAATTATTTTTAGAAAGAGAAATATCCTCCTCACCTTATTATTATGTAAATTTGCAGACGCAAAAAGTTATATTGTAACAATGCTATTTTGTATGATTTCGTTAAGATTTAAGCTCTAACGACTTCTTCATAGAGATTTTGAATTTATTTTACTGGGGAAATGCTTATAAATTTAGCTTAATTTATTCATTCATTTTTTTTTAATAAAGTCTAGAGTTATCTTTCATTTGATGTTTTTACGATTATTTTTTAACGTGTCTTCTTCTCAAATGAACAAAGTAAAATAAACTTCATTATTCATATTTTTGTACGGTTTGAAAACACGTCGGTAAGCTATGTTATGTTTATACTTTTATGTCTGGTACAGCTTCCTACATGATCACACGACAACAACTCGTATAGCTGTTCGTATTTTATTGCTAATTACAGTTGAGCTGAGAACTTTTGCTTTGGCAATCACTCTCAGATGACTGGAGACTAATTCAAATAGGAATTGTTACAAGATCTATCATTACCTGAAGACAAATACCAGTGCACATGTAAAAAAGTTATTTTATGTGGCATATTTTAAGTCATTGCAAGTAGGGCTGCCAACTTTTTCTGTGACGACACCGGGACAAATAGTTTAATACTGAATATCCAACCAACACCACCAACATCATAATTACCAGTCAGTTATTTATTACCTAATTACCTAGTCTGAGGATATTTTTCACGTATTTTATGCCGCCTGTGTGGACGAGTGGTCAACATTGTTGACTTCGGTTACGGAGGGCACGGGTTCAAATACCGGTACGGACAGTTTTATTAATTGATTTTTCAATCGATTTATGAATTTCCGTTTGAAGGCATGGATATATGTGATGTCTTGAATTCCCCACTCCCACCCATCCTATCCTATGAATGGGGCGTATCGAGAGCGAATAGCTAACCACTAGTCCTGTCCTAGCTCTATCCTTCCATTCCTACTCTCTTTGGAAAAAGAGAGGTTGAGTAACTGAGTAACAAGCAGTTTTCGTAGAAACACTTTTAGTGAGATAAACTCCATTAGAAGTCCATATGCTCCACATTGGAAGCGGACATAGTTAAAAAATAAAATGAACAAAATAAAATTTAACTATTATAGAAACTTATATATACAAAAACATAAATAATATTCATATATTTAAAATATATTTTTTAAATCTTATAATAACAAATTTAACATTTTTTCCTGCAATCACCGATTATTTTGCAAGTGTATCCGATTTAAAAGTTCACAGATTAACGAGTCTAAATAGTAGTGAAGGAGGTAACGTACGTTGGAATTACGTTCAAGGTATTTACACGATGGCAATTTTAATAATGATAAAAAAAACGAAATAGTCTTCTTTTCAATTTCCTTGAAAATTCCAATTCAGGGGCTATCCCAGCCATTCATGGTTGGCAACCCTATGCTATGCAAGCAAGCTATGTAGAAGTGACATAGCAACAAAAAAAATATATTGAATAAATGTAAAAAGGCGTGCATCTTCACTCAAGAGAAAAAACTGAAAGTTATCCACTTTAATAAATATTTAAAATAAAAACCGAAAAAATGATATTTTTTATATTATAAAAAAGAAAATAGGTTTGTCTGTTCATCACAAAAACATCTCTCAAACGATTAACAGTAAGGACTTAAAAAAATAAATATAAGTCATGTTGGTTGCCATTTTTATGTCAACTGGGTCATTTTCAAACTTTTAACTATTAACTGATAATTTTTAATTTAACTTTCTCCTAACAGTATAAGAGGAGGGAAATCATGTGCTTAATTCGCTTAGCAAAAAAATATATAAATGTGAAAAATAGTAATATTTTTTTTTATATAAACAAATTTCGAAAAAGTGTTCTTTACCTTACTTAAAAACAGAATATTTAAAGTATTTCCAACACACAAAATCTTTAGATTATTTGAAGCTTGTTCTGCTGAAGGAAAGATTCGTCCCAATTTGCTGTTGTTAATTTAATAACAGAATCCAAATGAAATTTCTGCGTTCTAAAAAAATAAACCGAAAAGGTTAGTTATACCGTATTAACTGAAGGGTTGGCTTATAAAGGAATACAAACTCCTGGTCTTCTAATAGTACCTGCACGTTTTTCGTGATAAATGAAAATAAAGATACAAACGGCTCAGGATGTTCAATATTAATGTGCAAAAATGTATTATATTTATAATACATTTCGGGTGCTGGGTACAATGGTTAACGTCGTTCGCTAGCATGAACAGCATGTTTACAATCGATTTCCTACTAAAAGCATGAGTGCTTGTGATGTCTGACAACTCCCTCCTAGTGCATTGTCAAAAAATATATCCCGTGCAGCTCTGTATTGGGTAAAAATATGAGAAGTAAATTCGCTTCTTTTCATGATCATATTGCGTTATGGAAGGCGGCCGTGAAACAGCCGATGCATACACATACACACTTGTAATTTCCTCCCACCTTTCTTATAATAAAATAAAACGCTTTACAAGAGCAATTAGCTAAGCCAGGGGTCACCAAACTTTTTGAGAAGCGGGCCGGATTTAACTTTTTAAAAACTAAGGGCGCCGGACGACAAATAAATTCTTATTGGAACCCACTCAGAATTTTATTTTATGTGCTTGCATAATAATTATAATGTTAACAAATGTAGTTTATATTGCTATTCAAAATGAAAAATATTTATTATAATGGATAGGTATCTATTTATACGTAGGCCTACTTTATTTAATTAATAGTAAGGCATTCCAATTATTGGATATATTTCTTTGCAAAGTTTTAGAGCTTCACATATTGTATGTATTGATGTTTATCATTTATTGAATAAGAATTAAAGCAATTTAGAGAAGCACTTATACGTTTATATGCACAAAAATACTTACAACTTAATTTAATTATATATTTTAATATATAAATGTGTAAATTGTAATTAGTGTAAAATATTCAACTGTTTGGATGAACTTATTTCTTTTAATTTTGAGGTACCAACTTGCAAGTAGTTTTTAATGTGTAAATCAGTTATTCGTGGTCGATTTTATATATTTTTTTTGTAATGTTTAATCACATAAGTATGGACTACCAAAGATTGATATTATTTTCATAGCATAGTTTTTTAGTTTGGGATAATAGGATTCTTCTTATTTATCGTTAAAAAATGACGTCTTCGACCCATCACTCTCTTGAAGATCCATCAATAAATGGTTTTCTTTTTTCAGCTATAATTCTACAAGGTTGAAAATTTTCTTGAATCGTGCTTAAATTTTTATTATTAAAAACAAGCATATTTTTTGTTGATTGTTGAAGTTTTTCTCTGGTTTTTTCTTTCGATAATTTTTTGGAAATTATTTCGTCCCATGTTTTGTGGTGTAGTGTCGTTTAAAATTTTACTCTTAAAAAAAAGATACCGTTGCATTGTAAATAAGACATATGCATTTTTCTTTGTTTGGCACAAAAAATATCGATTTGACCACTGCTCATAAAATAGACGACACTCAACATCTAGTTTCCTTTTCTTTGAAATAATTATATTGGGGCAATAAAAGAAGTGCGATCGAAATACAAGTGAATATTTTTAATATGGAATATTATTTGGACATTTCTATTTTTATGTTTTGCCTGCAAAGAATTGGCCCTTCTTAGAATTTCAATAAATGAGAATATTCGAGAAATTTTCGAGTGAACAAACATTTGGTCGTCTCGCCTCCATTTTCTATCTAACTTCCTTCACTTTGAGTCCCCTACCAAATAGTCGTATCGTAATTGATTATTTGAAATAAATAGTTATCGTGAATTCACAACTAAATCATGAAAATTTATATTTCTTATATGAAAAATTTCTATGCAAAAATCCAGAACTTTTCGCGGGCAGGATGAAAATCTTCGGCGGACCGTAGTTTGGTGACCGTTGAGCTAAGCTTTATATAGTTTAACTCTGTTTAAAAAAAGTGATTGATAATCTGAGTTAATAAGCAACTCTTATATCTTTTAAAGTTTTGAAAAACTTTTTTTAAGATACCTTCATAAGGAGAGCATATGCTCCACACTGGAGTGGACATGTCAAATATTTACATGTAAAATTTGGGCGTCAGATGAAAATCTTTGGACAACGTTCATATCATAGCATGTCAAATATTTTTGGGAAATGTGTTAATCAAAATTTAAAATAAAAAAACCGACGAGGTTATCAATATTTTACAGGTATACAAAATAAGCTGAGATGAATTAATTATTTTTTTGTGCTAGGTGTACCATATTATACATTGAGAGGAAATAAATCCCAGCCAGAGTGGACTCACAAAAAGGATACCAATTAGCATTTTGAGGAGCTATTTTAAAATAAGATTGGAGTCATGTGTATAATTAATCAAATCTAGTTATACAAAAGAGATGTAAAATTATCTAAAAATATATACTATTTAATTTTTCAACCAGTATAATTCCATTAATTCATTTTACCATAACTTTAGCTCAACACGTGACTAAAAAAATGTTAAAGAATCAAATACGATTTAATTAATGATAAAGTACAATTTTATTACTGTCTTTTCGATCACTTGCTTAAAATTGAACAAGTAAAATGAATTAATGAAATATATTTTATTATAAATTTTCACAATGAAGCTGATGAACTCAATATGCATAAATTTTATTGTTTTGGTACGGAATTTAAATGTAATTTCGTCAAAAAAAAATATATAAATTTCACAGAAAATATCTTTTTTATAACGACATTATGACTTTCAGAATAAAATAAAGGTAGGTTCAATTAATTTTCGAATACATCAATGGTGATTAAGCAAAGCTTCTTAGGCCCTGCAAAATTATTAGTCTTATTTATCGAAAGTCTTGTAAAGGTTAAAAATCTTTGTATCCCTATCTTCAATGAAAATTGTATATAAATATCACTATTATGGTATTTTTACTGCCTTTATTTATTTACTGAAACTATGTAAAGTCTGCTATATATGTTCACAGTTTCCTGTAAATTTTTATAAAAATAAACTAAATGCCCTTTTCTCTTTCTCATATGTATTATTACATTGTATTATATTTACAGAGATTCTTCTGTCAGCTGGAGGCTTTGAAGCAAAAATAATTTAAAAAACTCCTTACAGATACTGATTGTGGATGTTCAGCAAAAACTTTTGTTCGGAAATTATTAGCTTAAGCATCGATTTGATTTATGATACTGCAGCCTATAAACAACTTCATATAAAAAATACGTATTATATAATAGAAAAAGTATAAGGTCCAAAAGAAACATAAAATCTCCTAATAGATCACACAGTTTATTGATTGTGTCAGCATTGAATGTTGATGTAACGCGAAGCTATTTCGTGAGCTGAGTTACTACAAGGTTCTAAGTGTCGACTTTTGACCAAACTAAAGTAATGATGAAGCATTCTAAAGCGTAGCATTTCCTACATGCTGTATTAATATGAAATCTAAAGTTTGCTTAAATTTCCAATAAGCCGTAGTTTTAGGTGCGCGTCGCAAGATATCTGAGGTTTCAACTTGAATTCCTGAAGATGCCGAAAGGCGAAACCCGGGTCGTTAGTGAAAAAACTTGTGTGAATGTACATAGGTTGAATAATATCTTTTATATTTTGATAATTTTATTCCTTTTTTTTTATTCAATTATTTTTATTCTTCAACACAGTGGTGCTATTTTTTACCATTATGATGTTTTGTATTCTTAGAGTGTGGTATTATTAAATTTAACAATCTTAACTTAGTACATTAATGATATCCAACACAAATTAAAAAAAAACCTCCTTTTAATATTTATCCTCCATTTTTTAAATATATTTTTTCCAATAATAATGAGCACATTAGATATTTTCCATAGAATTCGTTTTATTTTAATTTAAAAAGCGTAAGTCAGTTTTTTGAATCACTTGTGTTTTCATACAAATTTCACTTAGAACCTTGTAGCACTGGCGGTTTGTTAGAATTTCAGGTGGAAAAGGTTCTAATTGAAGTTTAGGTATTTCTAATTAACTATGAACGACTATTTTTAACATTTTTTTTAATAGTTATATCATCCCAGTACTATCATTGATATATACAATCAACAAGAAACTTAGAAACATTTACGATTTCCAAAATACATGCATTCAAAATTTCAAATGCCCATATCTTTTTTCATGCAGCTGTCCACATAGAACCTTGTAGTACTCAGCTCGCGATTTGTGTTCTCCATGAAACAAGCACGGTGAAGATGGAAGTTCTTCCAGTTGTCATGGTTATAATGCTTAATATGAATTGGCGAAATCAGTTTATGGAAACTATGGAGACAAGAAAAGATTTTTGTATTGGTTTTCCGAACCTAGATGGCAGACACACTGATATTATGTATTGTCTGCGATGCCAAGCGAAAACCATTTGGTGAACAAGTAATAAATAAATTATTATCAATTTAATGACAAATAAACTTCCAATGTGATCAAAGTGATATTGTTTATAGTCTAGATTCCGCCGGTGATAAAATAATTACATGATAAATTATTTTATAGCTTCTATAAAATTATACCTCAAATAACTTGTTAACTAGTTTATATGTAGATATTTACTTTATCGCAGGAAACATTCAAAGCTAATAACAAATAGTTAATTTATATAATTGGTGTGAGCGATCTTTTTTTGAGTCAGAAAAACTTAACCTGAAATATTTAGTTGAACTATGTTCACATTCTAGGACATAATGTTTTATTGTAAACTAACTAAGCTAACTTAAATCGAAGTGATGATACTTATAAAACATAGCACGCTTTACAGTTTACTCAAAAACAATTTCTAATTATTGATAAAAAATCTGTTTAAAAAGCTCTTTTTTAAACGAAGTTGGATCTTATCATATTTAGCAACCATAGAATAAATGACGTGAATTTTGTTTTATTTTTAAGAATTATCACTTAAACTCTGCTGAAAAAATAGTGTAATGAGAGTAACATTTAAAAAAATATTTTATTATAATAAAACACCATTTCAACGTTCAATAATGCAATCGATTTACAAATACTGCTTATTCATTAAATAAATTATTTTAACGGGTCCATGAAACAGTTGTTAACTTTGTTGGTTTCCATGCCAGACCTCACGGGCTCGAATCCCAGAACGAATAGCGATTTTTCAATTGATTTTTCGATTTCCATTCTAATTCTAAATTACCGGGATGTGACGATGTCCTATCCTAGCCCTATCCATTATATCTATATTGATATTACTCTCTTCGAAAAAGATAGTTTAAAGGACTGAGTAACAACCAGTTCTCGTAGAAAAACTTGGGTTGTGACAATGTTATTGGGAGACCATATGCTACACATTGTGAGCAGACATATGGATAAAAAGAAATATTTGTTGTTTATCAGTTATGTATTTAAAATTATCAATGTTCAATCGATTAAGATTCTCGTTATTCAAACAATATTATCTCTCTCAATCAACTACTATGAGTTCATAAATCTTTACTACGCGAACAAAGTTACCAGACAAATAAAGGATTTGATGGATATCGATGATTGGAGCGCTCATACCGGTCCAAGCTTATAGATAAACAGTAAGAAAAAACTGTCACAGTTAGTAGTACAATACGTGGGATAATCTAAGTTATTTTAAATTGTATATATAAAAACTTTTAAATTTACTTAAGGGTAACGGTCACGGTCTACAGAGACACCTACTATTTATTTTTAAAAAAATATCAAACGTTAGCAAAATCAAATACATAAATAATGATATTCAGTTTATATATTTTTTTAATTCTCCATTTGACAGATACTATTTCAAAATTTAATAAGGTATGAATGTCCAATAAAAGCTGAAAAAAAATAAAAACTGAATATCATTATTTATGTATTTGATTTTGCTAACGTTTGATATATTTAAAAAAAAAAATAGTGCGTTTTGGTTGAGATACAAATTTTTAATGAAAAAAAATAGGAACTCCATGCTTAAGCACGCCACTGGCTCCCTGTTCATTTTTTACAAACAAAATTTATCACAATATGATAATAAGGAATGCTTATCCCAACTGCGATGATTGGAAATTCCTATTAACCTAGATTCTATCTATTAAACGATTTTTTTGTAAATGAGCATTTTAATATTTTTTCTTAATTATAGGTGTCTCTGTAGACCGTGACCCTTACCTTAATGTGCATGTTCAATTACGTTCGTTTCATTCTATTGTATGGTTGTCGACGCCTACAACATAATATTATACTATAATACGTCAAAGTGATGAAGAATATTTTAGATACGCACTTAAAATTGAGTTTATGTCACTTCTTGTCAGAATAAAATTATTAATTTAATTATCATTAGGATAACATTATTTAATGAAAGGATATCCAGTTTCACGCACGTTTATTTTAAAGGATGTTGGTTTTATAATTAATATTCGTCGAATGTTTTATCATTTTCAAACGATTAATTATTTAGCTTCAAGGATAATATTAAATTATAACATATTAATGAATTTCCAATTCTGTTTTATCTTCCGTTTATTTTTAATGATACCTAAAAGTCAATTTGTACCGAAAAATTAAAAACATCAAGTTAAAAAAATTGTATTGGAACTTGTATGGATACTTGTTTTTTTAGGTTGGTTAATATTCAAATGCCATTTTTAATTAAAATAATAAAGTAGATCAAATAATTTTAACACAACCATATTCTTGAGTGATTCTTGATTTTTTAAGGAAACTTATTTTTTTTGTCGCCTGTGTGGTCGAGTGGTCAACGTTGCTGGCTTCGATTACGGAGAGCATGTGTTCGAATCCCAGTACGGACAGTTTTATAAATTGATTTTTCAATCGATTTATGAATTTCTGTTCGAAGGCATGGATGTATGTGATGTCTTGAATTCCCCACTGCCACTAATCCTATCCTATGAACGGGGCATACTGAGAGCGATTAGCTTACCACTAGTCCTGTCCTAGCCCTATCCTTCTATCCATACTCTCTTTGCAAAAAGAGAGGTTGAGCAACTGAGTAACAAGCAGTTCTCGTAGAAACACACCTGTTGAGATAAACTCCATTAGGAGTCCATATGCTCCACATTAGGAGCGGGCATGATAAAAAATAATAACTGAGAAACCTTATCATATTCGTTAGTTAAACTACGGGCTATAATTATTTGAAAAAAGTTTGTCGTAATTCCTAATTCAAATACAACTACAATAATATTATATTCATCTTTTATTATATTAATAATATTTTTTTTTACATATTTTACATAAAAATATTTTTATAAAATAATAAGAATCATTTATACACATGCAGCGGTATATATAAGACATATTTAGCCTGTGTTAACTTAACGAAACTGACCTCTTGGGTTCAAGTTCTAGTATAAAGAACATTTTTTTCAATTGATTTATCGATTCCTGTTCGACGGCAAGGGTTGTTTGAGATGCCTCAGCAATTTTTTTTCCACCCTTTGAATACAAACATAGAATGACTAGTTAATCACTAATCCTATAGTAATACTATCGTTTTCATATATTCTCTCTTTTAAAAAGAGATGTTGAGCAACTGAGTAACAAGCAGTTCTCGTAGAAAAACCTTCGTAAGATAGATTAAAAATAAAATTATAAAATAATTGTCAAAGCAAGGAAGCACGTTTACGTAACAAGTTAAATATCGATAGGTATGAATTTTTATCAAATGATGAAAATAAACTCTCACAAAGTGATAAATAAGTGAAAAAAATGACTAAAAAGTGGACATCGTGTAGGACTTAATGGTTAAATTCTTATTATCATACTGTAAAACAGCCCTGGCCAACCCAAATTTCACCCCAGGCCGCATCGACGACCAAAATTTTTCACACAAGGGAAGGACATACATTTCAAGGGCCGCACATACATGCTTAAAAAATACATCTTTTTATCAGAAAAAAATTCATACTTATTGATATTTTTGTAAGTATAATAAATGTTTAAGAATTTTATAAATAACAAGGGTAAGTGTGAAAAAAAACAAAACTACAACCAGATGGGAAAATAAACCGCGCATGGAACCATCAGAAAAATTAGACAAATTAACTGAATCTATGCATTTCATTGTTAATTTTAAATACACTATAAATTACCTGTTACTTTTTAAAAAATCTTCATATATGAGCGCGGGCTGGACATATGAGCACCGAGGGTCGCGGGTTGGCCTGGGCTTTTGTAAAGCAAACTTTGGCAACTAAAAAGCTTTTATGATGCTTTTTGTTTAAAGCGTTCATTAAAAAAAATCTTCTTTATCGTTACTGTATAATATCCAAAATAAGAATCCATCATAAGATAACCGATAATTGAGCGTTAGCTGCTATTCGTGTCTTATCTACCTAACCATAACAGCGCAATTAATTTCAACGTTTCACGAAATGAAATTTACTTCGTTAATGTAAATAAATCATATTTTGTAAAAAAAAATGTTTCCACCTAAGGTAAAAAATAAACACAAAAAATGGTTGTTACTTTATATCTTGAATCTCCCGCAGATCGTGCTTTTGAGTAATAACGCTAATGAAAATCTTGTACTGGGAACGCAATTTTTATAAAATGTCTCTTTCGTATTTTTCCCAAACGTAATAAATAATATCTGATCTACGTGTTGCATATTTTTTCCAGAAATTCTTTTAGTCAGAGAAAATTATTGTAACCGAGATGTTTTTCTTTTTGCTTTGTTGGCATGGTCGTGCAAAAAGGAATTTTTCATTTACCCACCATTATGAATGCTCTCATTTTAGTTACCTTTTGAAGTCTCTCAAACACTCTCTTAATTCTTTTTTTAAATAAGTAAATTTTGTGAATACACAAGAATAGATCTAGTCTACTAAATGAAAATCTATTCCAATTTTAAGTCAGCAAATACGAGACTAGATTGTCTATGAAATTCGCAAAATTTTACGAATACCTCTCTAGAGATTCTATATTAGTAATCATAAAATTCGAGTGTAATATATTATCATCATAAAAACATTGAATACATCACATATGAAAGCTTTTACTGCAGTAATTTTAGCAAAAACACTTACTTAAAATACTTAAAATAGACAGCAGTTATTGTAAAACATTGCAAAATTTATCAAGTTCTATATTTTATATTTTATAAACTCTATATTTTATATTATTTGTAATTACTATTAGATCCGCTCCCAATGTGGAGATTATGCTCCCATAATGGAGGTATCCCTTGCTAATCAGTTGCTCAACATGTCGAATCCGTACTGTGTACTGTGGTACACGTCATTGGCTTCCGTGGCGGATCTCTCAGGCTTGAAGTATTCTACAGTTCAGTACGAACCACTTTTTTTAACTGATTCATTCGTTTCTATTCGAAAGCATGGATTTTTTTATAATTCCCTCTCATTTCCCTTCCAATATTAAATGAATTGTAAGAACAATTAGCTAACCACTAGTCCTGTCGTAACCTTATACTTATATTTCTACTTTATTACTATTCATAGACATTTGAATTTAGGCAATCACTATTTCATTGAAACATGTGTGAAACATCGAAATTTCATTCCAAATCTTTTTATGTGCTTACTGCTTGGAGGAATATTAATTCGGTTAGCTTAAAAATAGTTGCTTTTTAAAATTTGTAAAACACCGAATTTACAAATATTACTTTCGCAGAATTTGAATATTTTGTGTCTGCCTGTCCTCAGTATTTTGATTAATGGTTCATTTTTTATTTGAATTAGAATCGTCTCTAATGTATATTTCAATTTTTTTTTTGTTTCACTAAATATCAGAACGTAATTATGAACATATATTTTTTTTAACTCAACGCCTACGCTGGGTTGGACATACATATATCATGCATGGGTGAGTAGAAAACACCTCAAATTTTCATTCCATAAGAAGAGACGGATCGTTGGAAGACTCAGACTTTACTGGATGGATGGAGTGCCACAAGACTTAAGAGTGCTGGGTATCTGTGATTGGTCGAGTGGATGAGAGGAGTCTGGCTAAGGCTGCCATGGTTTACCTCAGAATGTTAAACTATTTAAATGATAAATAATATTTTTTCAGATTAATTTCATATTAAAAAAAACATACTCATACGGATGATATAGGTATATACACTTTTTGCGTGTTCACTGTCAATACATAATAGAAAGACTAGAATATTATTCAAAAAATAAAATACTCATTTGCATTAATTCAACTTTCATTAAAATATAATCAGGACATGTTTCGCTCGTGACAAGCATTATCAACTGACAACATAATACAATATTACAGTGTTATTTATGAAAAAACAAAATGAAGTTAATACGGAGTAACAAACAATTAGTTTTAAAATGAATTTAAAAATAAACCTACAAAATATGAATAATTTACACTAAATTGATTAAAACAAAAATGTTTATTACCTCTAAAACACAATTGCAAAACTCATCAAAGAATAATTAAGCTAAAGTAGAGACTAACTTTTCCTGTTCTAAGCTCAAAACATGCGACCTCAATACCCACATTTTCTAAAAAATCTATTTTAATATGGGTGATACAATGTTTATAATTAAGGTATTCTTATATCAAAGTTTTTTGGACTTTTTGTAGAAGAAAAAAAATATTCCCTAGTTCCGTCTCTATTAAGTAAAACAGAAAATAAAAAAATCAACTAAATAAAAAAGATCCTCAAAGTAGAACAAAAAACGGATTGATGTGTACGAAGCTAAAGATAATAATTTATGTATCCTCAAATACTATTCTCAAAAAAAACACAATATCTTACTTACATCGATGCCTCATTTTATATAAGTTCTGGTAACATGAAAAGGCGCGATAAGCGGTCGCTAGTAAAAAAGCATTTGCAATGATTGGTGGGCTAAATATCGTCAGTTGCGATTTCATATGTGTACTGGGGTGACGTCTTTTTTACGCGCAAATTAAAATATGATTATTTATTAAAAAACCACGGATTTTTATAAAAAAATGTGTGAGGAATGATGCAGAGAGACATTTTAAAACCCTTAGACTATTTTTTTTAAAAATTCATAAGAATAAGGCCAATAATGAGGAAACCACTGGAGTCTCTAAACGACCCCCATCGGAAGAGAGGTATTTTTCTAGTCTCCGAGCCGTGAGTGGTAGCAGTTAATTTGAACGTAATTATAATATGGGAAATTAAAAAAAAAATATGTTACATTAGTAAAATTATCAATTAAACGATTTTATTACCAAATAACGCAATCAATAAGTACAAACAATCATCCTTCGGAAATAAATTTGGATTACACGAACCATATTTTTTTCACACATTCTTGAATCTGGAGTTTGAACATATACTAATGTCTTCAATTTGAGGTTATATGCAATGAAGAAGTCAATTACATTTGTTTGAACAAATGCTGCAGATTATAACAAAAAAAACAACATTCAAATAGTAAAATGAGTAATTAAATCATTTTATGATTTAATACCAATATCTTGCTTTGTAAAACATCATTCAATGTAAAAACTGTAAAACGATATTTTATATGCAAACTCTAAAACATTAAATATATTAAAATTCCCGTTTATTTTGTTGATACAAAGTTGAGTAACGCTGGGAATATGTACATATTCTACGAAAGCTATTATTTTATTATAAGATAAAATTAATTTAATTTTTATTTTATATACAGTATCTAAAGAAATCTTTATTATTAAATTTGAAATTTAATACCTCCCAGTCGGCTAGACAATAATTAGCTTTTCAAATATTTAAATTGAGATGCGGAGTTTTTTAATCCCTACGTTTTTTACAGACAAAAAATCAATTTAAATAAACATTAAAAACGCGGTCTGATCTTTCAACGGTAATTTATAAAAAAGGTAAGCTCGTTTGAGAGAGTACTTCACTATGAAAGTCGAAAAAAATCTCTATTATTGACAAACATCACAATAGATTTAATAAAAATGTATATATGTGATTTTTCACAATTGTGTGTTTAGGCAATAGTAGGTAAGATATTTTTTGCGTACGACTTCGAGATGGTATATTCAAATAGCTATCTTGTTTATTCAGAATTTTTCCATGTTTAAGGAATATTCTTTTACGTAAACAGAAATCAAATTTTATGCTTACATATTTCATCTACTTATGATATTCTGTCCTCACATCTATTGACAATCAGTTGACCCTTTTACGCAAGATGAACAACCCTAAACATCACAAAATCTAGTTTTATTAAAAAAACAAGACAGAAGTAAAAACAAATGAAATTTACATTGTTGAACAATATTATTTATAAGTGCTATTTTTTACGTTTTAAATCATAGTCGATAATATGTTCACGTAGAATCATTTTTATGGAAAAAAAAATGGAATTGATTAGGGGTGCATTAGAATAAGTATCCAATTCTATGAAGGTTTTATTGTTGAAAGCATTAACGGTTTAGTTATTTTTTAAATTAATAATTTAGCATTCACAAACAAAATAAGCTTTCACTAAAAAAACGCAAATGTTTAATTGACCTACTTTTAGCATAAAAAAATGCTATAAAGAGTTTGAAATTTCAATTCAACTAAGGTGAAAACTGGCAGCAAACCTTTCGATTCTATTTGAATAACACAAACGTTTTTTTGCTCCATTTCATTAATTAAAGAGGTACATGTTTGTGCTTTGGTAAAAAGTGAGTGTGGCATGTACTCGCAATGAATAAAATAAATCTTACTTCGGGTGATGAAGCTCGTTAGCTATGAAGCAATCTTATTATACTTTTTACATTTAAATTCATGTGTTGAATTGTTCACAGCAGCATCGATTGAAAATTATCAAGTTACATACAAACGCATTGATTTGCATGATAATTGTAGTGCATATTGGTTTAATATTATCGTTAATAAAAGAATTATCATTGGTTTTCCATTGTTTTTTGCTTTCGCATTTTCACAGTTACTATAAACGATTCAAATACATAATTATCTGGATAAACAAGGCTATCTAAAGTAGGTCATAGCAGTAATACTTGACACTAGTGTCCTGGAAAGAGAAGGGGAGTTTGAAGAATATTTGTTTTCTATTCGTATACGTATTACGGGTAAATTGTTCACGTTATTTGGTAATTTGATGCAGAAATGTAATACTTCTCAGAAAGCAATTCTGGTTTTATTAAATAGACAAGATACAATAACAACTTAGATGCTTAGGATATACCATTCGTTATACTTTTTTATTACCAGAAGAAGGCTGCTATTTTTCTGGATGGATGGGTGTCATAAGACTTACAAGTCCTGGAGATTAGCGATTGCCATTGTAAGGTGGATAACTATGAAGAGTAGAAGAGAATATTTGAGACGCTACTCCTCTTATTTTACTGCCAGAAAAGAATAAAAATTCATTACACTATTTTTCTCAACCTACATATATTTCTATATTTATACGTATATTTTTTATCTATGCCCACTCTCAGTGTGAAGCATATGAATTTTAAATAAAGGTGTCTTAGCAGCGGTCTCAAGCTTTTTTTTCCGACGAAAGTAGAAGTAAAAAATATTTTTTTTAAACCATGTCCGCTCCTAATGTGGAGCATATGGACTCCTAATGGAGTTTATCTCAACAGATGTGCTTCTACGAGAACTGCTTGTTACTCAGTTGCTCAACCTCTCTTTTACTAAAGAGAGTAGGAATAGAAGGATAGGGCTAAGACAGGACTAGTGGTTAGTTAATCGATCTCGATACGCCCCGTTCATAGGATATGACGGGTCGGAGGGGGGAATTCAAGACATCACATACATTCATGCCTTCGAACATAAATTCATAAATCGATTGAAAAATCAATTTATAAAACTGTCCGTACCGGGATTCGAACCCGGGACCTCCGTAACCGAAGCCAACGACGTTGACCACTCGACCACACAGGCGGCAAACACTAGTGGTTTTCCTATCGCTTTCGCTGCAACCTTTTATTTGAAGATGGGAAGGGTGGAAGCGAATTTGAAAACGTAACGAACAAAAATCGATTAATTGTTTAAAAATACCTTTTGTACTGGGATTTGATTCCGTGAGGTCCGTCACGAAAGTCAACGACGTTCATCACTGCACCACGGACCCGTTATAATATATAAAAATGCAAAATATTTTAATTACCTCTCACACAACATGATACAACAGTGTTAACACTCAAAAAATGTTTTACAGCAAAACAAAAATTCCGTAACTTTAATTTAAGATACATTTTATATAATTGAAAGTGTAGGTAGGGATTGTTGATTCGATAACGTGCCCTATGTCATAAGAGAAACTATATTTACCTAGGGATGATTTGAGGGTCCGCTGGTATGCCGGGGGAAACCTCGTAACAGCGAAAACCCCATGGGGGAAAATTCCTTAAGGGGAAGTACCCTAGCAAAATGTTTTATGACATGGAAATCGATTTTATACTAACTGATTCTTTCAGCCGAAACAAATGCTTCGTATAATACTTTTTTATACATGCCTTGTAAAAGAATCATAAAATACTCCGGAAACAAATTGCTTAATAATCTTGAAGAAACATATCTATCTCGGCCAATTGAACAATTCAATAGCTTAATATGTGAATTTATATAAACCGTGTAATACGTACATAGTATGTAGTCGTTAATAATTCTGCTCTTTAATTATTTATGAGTGAAATTATTATTCGTGATATTATGAACGCTTCTTCAAATTAAGTAACCAAAGCAAACTATAATTGCACAAATTTATTAATTTCATTATAACTAACGACATCTTTTTGACGGGTCCGTGGTTAAGTGGCCAACGTCGTCGGCTCAATTGTAGTGCTCACGGGCTTGAATCTCAGAAAGGACAGATTTTCCAATCGCTTTATGGACTTCTGTTTGAAGGGACGCATGTCTGTAGTGCCTAAAATTTCTTTATCTATCTCCTAATTTTATATTCAACCCTAAAATGTTGGCGGGGTGAGAGCGATTGGCTAACCACTAGTTCTGTCCTATCTCTATCTTTCAATACTTATTTTATTCGAAAAATAGTATCTTAAATAAAAACTGAATGTCGAGTCATATGACGCAGCGGTTAGTGTTGTTTGCTTCTGTGCCGAATCTCACGGGCTCGAATCCTAGTACTAACTGCATTTTTTCGATTGTTTTTCGATTTCTGTTCGAATGTATGGGTGTTTGTAATGTCTAAAAATTCACTCCTATCCTTCCGATGATTAGTTAGCCACTATTTCTGTCCTAGTTTTATCCTTCTATCCCTACTACTCTCTTTGGAAAAATAGAGGTTGAGGTTGAGTAACAAACAGTTATTGTAGAAAAAGTTTTGTTGAGATACCTCCATTAGAAAAATTGGTAGCGAAAATGCTAAAACTATATTTCTGTAATTATACTTTGTATCACAACGTACGACGTCATCGTGTGTTTTTGCAATTTACACAAAGGAAACAAATTAAATGGTCAGAATTTAAATCATTTTTTGGTCAGAATAAAAACATGAACGATCAGAATAAAAATATTAAACGGTCAGAATATTTAATAACAGTTTTGGTTAGGTTAGGTTAGGTTTTTTTAAAATTTCATTTAAATTATGACTATTTATTCTGATCGATATATTCTGACCATTTAATAAAAAATCTGACCAGAAAAATACGACCCATTTACAAATATGAAATTAACGGCTGCTTATTCCATAAATTTAACGTTAGAAATTTTTAGTTTATGTGTTTATGTAGTTTCATTGTTTAATGAACAGAATAAAAATTTTATCACAGCATTTAAACCTTTTATCAACTCTATGATATGCTACAAAAGCCGTTAAATTTTCAATTTATATGTAGTGAATTCAACCGTCTGGACATTTGTAAAAAGTGTTATTATCGTGTTTTAGTACTGTGGCGGTAGAGTCTAGACGAAGTGTAAAATAAAAAAAAACAATACATTATCTTCTGTGAAAAAAAATCTAACGTAATCGTGACGTCCATTTCGAAGAATATGGCATGACGTGAAAACACATTTCCAAACTGTGTTTTGCAGCTTCGCGTAATAAAGTTTTAAAATTTCCCGTTGAATAATATAAATTATGCAATTTGAATCTTGATTCGTGGCTTACATTAAGAAAAAAAAAGAATATTCATTGTTTTTTTTTGTTCAAAGAATTGAGATTTTTTTAGAAAGCTTTCAAAACAAGTTAAGTAATCTCCATTGTTTTTGAGTTCCTTCAATTAATATTAAATTTACTTAAAAATACTCCAGGGCCGGATTCGAATCCTCCCCCGCCTACGCTCTTAGGCTACCTCGCAATAAATAATACAATCAAAAACACAAATTTCGCTTGCCTTGAAATAATATTTATTTGTTTTTGCATGAAATACCGCTTCGTGGACCGTTCTTTTATTTTGACGTTCGAATCAAAAAGCATCTACCTCCAAAACGACTGTAGTAATAAAAAAGACTAATTCATTTATTATAATTTTATTTAAAATGTAATTCATTGAAATGAGTTTTACTTATTTTTAAATGGGGTGGTAGTTTTTGTTGAATATTATTTAAAAATATATACTGGTAATTTTGCTTAAAAAAATGTTTTAACGTTATTCCACCGACTAAAAGACATTTTTTTTAATCAATGTTTGCTTCTTAGTTTTATTCCTACAAGAACTGTTTGTCATTCAGTCGATTAACTTTTCTTTTTCAAATAGAGTAGTAGAGATAGAATAAGATTATTCTTTATCGCTATGCCCAGTTAATGAAAGATCGGAAGGGTGGGAGGGAATTTTTAGACATGAAAAACACCCATACCTTCGAGCATAAATCGAAAAAATGCTGTCCGTTCTGGGACTCGAACCCGTGATGTCCGGCATGAAAGCCAACAACGCTAACTGCTGCGCCATATGACCCGACATAATCTTCTTTAATTATCTACGACTTATTACACCTAAATCTTCCATCTTCAATAAGTATAAAAAATTCTTAGCACAAGAGTAAGTCCACTAGTGATATTGTATTTGGTCATTGACTTGATTCTGCAGAAGTGGAAAGATTTTTTAAATTGATGATGAAAATCTACCATTTACTAATTAGAAACGTGTCGAGTACGTCTTAAAAGTGTATGGATTACATAATATATTCATATATACTTGAACGTCATTTATACAACAACACTAAAACTTTGAAACAAAAAATTAGGAAAAAAGTCTTTTTGATAAAAAAATATATGACTCAAATACATCAATCGTAAATGAATTCAATATCAAATAACGTCATAATCAAAAGTGGTAAAATCTATATTTTTTCAAATATAATCAAGATATTACAAATATTTTTTTTACTCAGCTCCGTTTCTGAAACCTTAATCACATAATGACACTTTTCAAGATATAATCAGGTATAATTTTCAGATACTGACGTGAGGCGAAACACGCGTCACATTTTGTGGAATAAAGAAATAAATAATATTAAATAATAAGTTACTTCCTAGCAAAAATGAGGTTATCCAAATTATGACCGTTTATTTTTTTGAATATGCCATCTATTTATTATATAAAGTATCTCAAAAATATTTCAACTCGTATCCTGAAATTAACTGAAAACACGGTGGATTTGGCGTCTCTTGAAAGTTAACAACCCCTAGCGAACGATGAGTATTTTGATAATGAGACGTAAACAAAAATTGTGCTTTGTTTTTTGAATGCTAAATTTCTATACATTAAAATTCACCCCGTGTCGGTTGCGCTGGATTTATTATTATAGCGATATGCTCTCACGTCCACACAGCTATAGCTCAGCGTCCTCACAATGAGCGATACACATACGTACTCATTTTTATAAAGCATGTCATTAAATGTCCAATAAATTTTGTATGAAGACTTTAATGCCGGATGTTATGTGAATAATATATGCACAGCATTACTTTGTTTGGCGTATTAGCCAGGAAAGTCAAAGCATGTCTCGTTGTGTTGCCTCGTGCACTGTTTACATGAAACAAGCAATGTAAAAATAAATATATCTATTTACAAACACCGTATTCCAACATCTATTTTGATATTAGGTAGAAATTAATAAACAGTCAAAAAATTGTTTTCTGGATGGACTGGATCAAATTGAAACAATTGGTTTTCAAATAAGATTGGGAACAAATTAAATGGTCAGAATTTAAAACAAATTTTGGTCAGAATAAAAATTTTATACGGTCAGAATATTTTATAACCATTTTGGTGAGGTTATGTTTTTTTTAAATTTCATTTAAATTATGACTACAGTGGAACCCCCAATTACACAACCCCGAAATATGCGCTGGCTTGTAATATTCGTCGCAAATCCCTTAATTGCACGGTCGCATTCCATTGTCGTTACTAAGAGACGGTCGTCTTTGCCGCGCATACAGTCAAATGTTGGCTAGCGTCTGTGGATTCAACACGTGTCAGACTATACACGCATAGCTGGGCGTCTGTCTGTGTGTGGGATATTTACTACTACAAAAACTAAATATTTCATCCATATTTTATTTTTTGCAAAACTAAGAGAAATCTTAGTTTTTCGTTTTCCGCGGATAAAAATCAAATCACTAATTTTGTATGAGATTCACACCCTCAATTACACGGTCCCGACTATAGTGTAAATGGAGGTTTTACTGTATTTAACACTAACCGATATATTATGTTATGCCCATATAATATAAATTCTAACCGGAAAAATACGAGCTGACAGAAATGAACTGAGCATTTAACTTGTCTTCTATCGTATACTAAGCTTTATGATTACTTGAATGAATTGACATTTACTTGGTAGAACTCCATTGTAATAAGAAAAAAAAATAGTTCTACATATATATGTATATTAATAGTTGATAGCTATTTAAAAGAAATATATTTTTTGAAATACTTTGTTATTTTTTACCTTACTTAATGATATTTCATTGTTCTAAAGTTTAAAGCAATTTAAGAAAGACATTTCCTGTAAAATTAATCACTAAAATCTTTGTTCAATTAGTGAATATGCTTTTTGATTCGTGCTCGTTATACTTAACTTAAACCCTCATACATATATATATGTACATATGTATATCTTCGGTATTCTGCCAGAAAACTTAAGGTAAAAAATGGGTGTTTTGACTTTTGAGTTAAGAATGCAGGACGATAGATTTAAACAACCTTTTATTCTCTCAAAAAACAAGCTGACTCATATAACATTTATTTTTTAGATATTTAAAGAAGTAATACGAACTAAGTATATTTAGTTAGCAGTTATTACTGGCAGAAACCTATATATAACTTAAGCCTTTTAAGCTGTAGATATTTCTTATTTCTACAGCTACTCAAAGAAGATTAGACGAAATGACTAAACGTTTTTGAGCTGTAAACATTTTGGTCAATTGTTGTTTATTTATGTGTCTTATTGTCTACGGCCTCGCTTCGTTTCTGTTCGCTTTATGATATTTGAAAATGTCGAATATTTCATAACAATGTTTTTTGACTTAACGTTTTACGTCAGAATATCGACAATATTATATTGTAAGAATTGATGTGTGTATTGAGTATATACACATACGCGCAATGTCCGAGCTGTACATAATAAATAAACTCTTTGATGATTTATATTCATGTTAATTCTGAAACAGAAATAGTTATCCATTTTCGACTCCAAAAAAGAGCATAGCTTTATATTTGTGGATAAGCTTTGAATACGTAAGTGTATATTTTTCTTTGTTTTTGTGTTATAGTGGTAGATTTTTTTTAAGCCCAAAAATATATGAAACAAATTCATGTTTTATTTTACACAACTGATAATAAATTAAAGCATCATTTATAAAAGTGAGATATCTGAAAGAATAATAAATTCAACTTTTCTTCCGAATAAATTTACATCAACCACTACTACTACCCTTGCTTTAAATAAAGTCTCAAAAAAATGTTTACGTACTTAATTTTCAGCACAATAAAGTTCTTAATTATAATATTAAAAATCTTTATTTTATTCTTAGATTACTTTTCGAATTATGTATACGAAAATAATTTGCCATAAATTAACGTTGTAGTCAACCTTTATTGATATCTATACCGGTTGTTGTTGAAGTCTGTAAAAAGGTTTTATAAATATCTGGGTTATTTTTAAAAATTAAACATCATATAAAATGTTTGATTCTTTATATGATCAAAACCGGTTCCGCTTTGCTAGTACTAAAAATGATGTTATGTTAAAGCCGCCTGTGTGGTCGAGTGGTCAACGTCTTTGGCTTCGGTTACGGAGGTCACGGTTTCGAATCACAGTACGGATTTATAAATTGATTTTTCAATGATCGATTTACGAATTTCAGTTCGAAGGCATGGATGCATGTGATGTCTTGAATTTCACCCTCCCATTTTATCCTATGAACGGGGTGTATGGAGAACGACTAGCTAACCACTAGTCCTGTCCTAGCCCTATGCTTCTATTCTTACTATCTTTGTAAAAAGAGAAGTTGAGCAACAGAGTAACAAGCAGTTTTTGTAGAAACACTTCTGTTGAGATAAGCTCCATTCGGAGTCCATATGCTTTACATTGCGAGCGGACATGGTAAAAAAATAAAATATGTATACAATTTTCTTCCAATAATAATTGAAAGCAAACATATTTAAGTGACTCAAATTCTACTATTTCATAATAAATAATACATTAAGACCTGTATTTATTAAAATATTTTTTTGTTAATTTAAATAAAATGAGTCGTTCAGGGATAGACTTAAAAATGATAGTATGAAAATCACAATGAATATTTTTTTTTCAACTAAAATATATTCATATACTCTTG
Organism: Himalopsyche anomala; assembly: GCA_031772345.1. Taxonomy (NCBI): domain Eukaryota; kingdom Metazoa; phylum Arthropoda; class Insecta; order Trichoptera; family Rhyacophilidae; genus Himalopsyche; species Himalopsyche anomala. Next base: position 6,968,855 of record CM062823.1, on the reverse strand, counting down.
ATGAATAATAAACCTTATTATTCACCAAGATCTATTTGTTCACGTTAATAAATAATTCTATAAAAAATTCGTTAAAATAACTCAAAAATATTTTATTTAAAAAAACCAAATCAAAAATTATTAAACGACTTACATTATAAATGTTAAAAGCACTTTCAACAAAATAACAGATTTTTATAAAAAAAACTTGTATAAATTTCAATATTATAAAACTTTTTTTAACTAACTTCTTGGAATAATTATCTTTGAGTATGTATTTAAAAAAATGTTATTTATAACTACTATTGCGAGATATACATTTTATTCCGGAAGCATTTAAATGTTTACGTCAAACTTCGAAGAAAATTCAAATGAAACCAAAGTTTTGGACGAAATAAAGTGAAAATTTAATTCAGAACCAAAAGTCGGCAGTTTTGTATACGCAGAATTGAAAAACAAAAAGTTTTTTAAAAAGGGATTTCAATAACAAAGTTTTTCAGATCAATATGAACGAATAGGGTTCAGTGCGAGGAAAAGAATATAAAATATTTCGAACAAAGTTTGGGTCATCTTCTGGAATGATAAGTTAATGATAATATATTATGTCAATACGAATTGATCCAACATTTTTATTTTCTTTTCCTCAATAAACTGGCAATGTTTGTTCAATATTCTTTGAAAATGTTTTTTTAAATCAGACTCGTTCATGTATAAATTTTAAGATATCTTTTTTCTAACCACAGCCACTCCCAATGTAGAGTATACAGTCACCGACTGGCAGCAAGCAATTTGTAAATAACAGATTTCAGCTTTTAAGATAAAGCCTCTTGTATCAATATTTTATATTACAAAGATACTTATTATATCAAAATATAGATGCATTTATGCTGATCTGACACACATAGATTTAAAGAGTAATAGATATCGACTGTGGAAAGGAAAAATAACGTATCCCACACATATCAAATTTTACAGGAGTAGCATAAAACGTGTTTTTTGATGATTTTGGACCATATGCAAATTATGAATTATATACAACCTTGAAGTGCACAGAGACTTCTAAAGAGGTGTTTAATTGACTTAATCTAATATTAATTAAATAAATTGTTTTAACTTTTTACAAGGTCATGTTTTTCAAACTTTAAAGTTAAATTTAGATATTAATTCGGCATTTGCAGCTTGCATCCTTTTAATATAGTATATCAAGTTTGATACATTGTGATTATCGAAAAAAACCTGTTTTGAAAAAACTATGGGTTACTTCCTTTTTCCTTTCCACAGTCGATATGGAGAATTGCTTGCATTAACAATTGCTTATACAAGCTGTTTTTGACAAGTGTATTAGTATGCTAATCACTCTTGCTATGTTTTGGACTAGGATCAACTCGGTTGTAAATAGCATATATGTTTCATTAAAATTATACCATTTTATCAGTCTATTAAACAGTACTGTTGCCAAAAGTAAATTCAATTTAATAAAGTAATAATATATATAAGTATTTTAGTTTTATACATATTAATTTATATACACTTGAAAGTTATTTCGGTGTATGTCTTCATAAGAACTATTCGGAGTTATAATGACAGCATACGCCAAAATTGTTTTCAACCATACATAAAATAAAATTTGTAGAATTAAAATACTTTACCATTTTTCCACCCTATTATAATGGAGTTTTACCAAGTAATGCCAATTTAATCAATTAAATTTAATTTGTTATTATTTTTACGTAATAAAATAAGAAACGATGTAAAACTATGGTAGTTTAAATTAAATATTCTCGATAAAAATGACCTTCAACTTACAACAAATTATGTTTTTATATTCATATTGACGGTGTAAAAAAATAAGGTTTCAGAATTGTTATATTATCGAATCGTTATAGTATCGAATTAATGATTAATATTACAAAATTGCTGTAACAAAAGCTCAATATTCCTTGTAATTATGATTTTTAATGAATCTATTTAAAAAAAAAAGATAAAAGTATAATCTATCATTTGAGTGGTATTTTTTTAAATAACAGATAATCGAGAACGTAATCCTTCAAGGGCGAAATAATATCAACCCTTAATTTGCGTTTAATTTGAGAAAATTTAACGACTCATAAATGTCCTTGAAAATTATGAAAACTATCTTTCGTTCACCTTCACAACGTAAATAGCGCCTAGCTTAACCAGAGCACCAGTGGTCAGAAAGTTTCCTCACTTATCACCATCTTGGCCTTTCTTGTCCTTCATCTATGGCTAGAATATAATTTCATTTCAGAAAACGTAAAATAGTTCTCTATCTTTCCAGCGTTGTGACCGCCGGCCTCATAATCTACGGACTTAAATAGTTGTAACTCGTCTAACACCAGAATCTAAAGATTTTTTAATTTGCCATGAGCGTCTCAGGAGCAAACACTCAATATGATGCCATACACTGAAGTGTGTTTGAAAAATTACAATGAATAATTGAATACTTCTATAAGTTAACATCTAGTGACTATTTGTGAGTGTCGGGTCCTATGGCGCAGCGGTTGGCGTTGTGGGCATTCATGTTGGATCTCACGGGTTTGAGTCCCAATACAAACAGCATTTTTTCAATGGATGTATCTTTTCGATGTGTTTGTGATGTCTAAAAATTTCTTCCCACCTTTTCCGATCCTTAATTGACTAGGCGTAGCGAGAGAGATTGCTTAACCACTAGTCCTCTTCTAGCCTTATCGTTCGATCCCTACGGCTCTTTTTACAAAAAGAGAGGTTGAACAACTGAGCAACAAATAGTTCTCGCAGAAAAATCCAGTTAAAATATAACATATACTCCACATTGCAAGCGGACATGGATAGATATATATCGGATATATTCTATTTCTTCTCGAGAGGTGATGTGAACTGAGTAGTAAAAAGGTAAATCTTTTTTATTTGACTTTTACGTTCAATCATATCTTTACTTGGTGTTTTGGTAGATTGCATATTTTTTTACGGAAATAACAATATTGCAATGTGTATTTACTGAGCTTACTTCCCATTTACGACACTTTAAGACATGTAGAATATTATAACGCATCTAACTCATTTTTTCTAAAATACCACTTGACTCACTTCACCTCTCATGGGCTCATATCATAATTATAAACGGGTGATTTATATTTGTTACTTACGGTTTCTAAAACAATACTACACCGCCGTTCATTAATTGTCGAATTTATCAATATTAACAATTTTAAATTCATCTCAAAAAAATATTAAAATATGTCATGGTTTATATACATATGTAAATTTTAAATTGGATTTTGGTAATAAAGTGGGTAATAAAGTTTGGAAAAAAATACAAATTCCAGATACTCGGTTTTGGTTATACTTATTTTGCAATCTTTAATTACAGCAAACAATTGAGCAATCAATTGACTAGTAGAAAATTATACCACCATAAAAAGAAATAAAAAATTACGCACGTAGCGTAAATACGGTGAGAAATTGAATCGTAAATAAAACAAAATGTAGTTGGTGACGTGACGAGCCTGGGAGTATACCGCTGTACTTAGATTCTACCACAGATTTTTAGAACGTTGATTAATTAGAGCGGTGCTGTATTGAAGTCTTTGCACAGACGACTTGGAGTTATATCAAATGCCGATCGGTCACATCTATCATTGAAGTTTGTCGATAACGTAATAACTCCTTCCTTACACCGATTACGTTAATGGTTTTATAAATTGTTCATGTTGAAAGGTAGCAAATAAAACGGAGGCTGCTCTATGGAAAGCAATTAGTGAAAATTAAACATCAATTTAGAACTTAATTCACCCTTAACGACGCTTGTTTCAAATTTAATTATAATATTAAAAACCACGTTTAACAATACTTAAAAGCTATTAGGGTACATTTTCACCATAACAAGCGAGGGTTCGTTAAGTTTATGAGCGTTTTATTTCATTAACTACTACAAAGTTTGAAAGGTGTCTAATATTGAGGTATAGCTATCAGACAATTATTGAAAAGTGGCATGAGGATATTTATAAGATATATCTATCTCAATTTTTGAGACTATGAACTGTATAAATTTAAATTAAATGTTTAATTTATCAAATAAAATAAATTAACGCATTTATAATATTTGATTTTCATTTAATAATTTCTTATCCCTGTCCGCTTATTACATTAACAACAGATAAAAAAAATCGTTTGTATTTTATTACTTTGTATGTCCAGCCGCGGCCGCCATTTTGCTTTTTTTTCTTCTTTTTCCGAAAGATGTTTTATTTTTCATTCTTATTCACTGATGACACCTAGAAAGATGATCCGCTCCGCTGTGGCCGTTGTTTTGATTTTCTTCATTTACTATATATATATATAAAATATTTCATTATTAACTGACATCTCATCTTTCTTTATAAGCAGATATGGCACAGGTCATCAGAGCATTTACCGGCCAGTAGTTTTTGAAACTTCGTGTTTTCTGATATTTAATGTATAGCTACCTATTTAATATAAAACATGTCGGGTTGCTGGATCACATTCGCAAGTATGTTTTTCACTTGTTTTAATTAAAATTAGTTTGTGCTTAAGCTTAGTGTAATTTCAAAATTAAAACTGTGCGCGTAATTAGTTAACGCTGAGAATGCGAGTTTGAAGTGACAGTGAATGGCGCCATCGCGTGGTGGTTTAAGCAAGTGCTCGGCCGGAAGCGGATACCGTAAAGCAAAACGAAGCCGGGCTTCCGACGCCTGGCGGAACTTTGCGGAATCGTAGACACGCTCACTGATTACGTAGACTTAGTCGTGGAACTAACAGGTGAAAATTTACGATGGAACTCGGTGTTTAAGATGCCTAGAAAATTTGCATAAGCCACTTATATCATGTAATAATGTGAGCATAGTCACAAGGAAGGATGGGTATCAGTAATTTACGTTGAAAATATTGGAGTTTTAATCCATATCTAAGCGACAAGCGTTTAATGAGTTTTCGTACAATATCCTTGCTTGAAAAGTTAAATATTATACATAGTTCAAAACTTCGTTCATTCCATAAAACATTTTAAATGATATTACCTACTTACAAGTTTCCAGCGGAAATACTTCTGTTTGTTATTTGTACAAAGTTTGAGTCGGTAACTTTTCAGTATTCTAAAATGGAGTGCTTATTTACAAAGAAATAATTATGCTTAAAGAACTCTGGTCTTAATTATAAAGTTAATATAATATAAAGAAGCCGTAGACTTTAATTCAAACACCAACCATTAGTTGAACTAAAACGTATATATTACGTGTCAGTACACCGTGGCAGACATCGAACAATCGCAATCAATTGGATGTTTATCTTTTCCTGCCCAACTTGAGAGTTAAAGCATCATCGATTTACAGCAAATTACATTAATAATATTTGTTTTGTATATTACTGACGTAAAACAAAATACACGTCCACAGAGAATATAGACAATGTGTGTTATTTTTGGGTTTAAGAGTGTTCATATCGATGTGCTTATTTTACTCTGTAATCTAAAAATCTTTAAACATAGTATTCCCATAGCTGACACAACCACGTATATACCTACAGTTCAATATAAATAAACATACTTAAAAATACAAGACGAAACTTTGTTGTGTAAAAACCTGATAGTTTAATTTTTTATATTTTGATTTAAAAAGTGTAATAAAATAGCATAAGTATGGGATAAAACGCCATTTTTTATGTATTATATTCACACTAAATAATATCTATATTTTAATAGTCGATAAAGTACGTTCGTACGTTTGTACGTTTGATTGTTTGATTGTTTGTATGGTCGCGATTTTGCCTTTTCGATGACGTCAAGAAAGACGGAATTATGCATATATTTTATTATATCCGCTATTTACATAGTTTGTTTTGCAGTTCCGGTGTATTTTAGTTCTTTAAGAGAATTGGGTGTATTTCTAAAAAAATACATTTAGAGAAATAACTACGCTTAGATTTTCTGGCTTATTCAACACATAGGTTTGTAATTTATTTTTCACGACAGTAAATTTTCTGACTACTTAAAAATGCAACAAAAATACCCCCCCCCCGTTGAGGTGAACGGGCTTACAGCTAGTAATTATTAATGAACAATGAATGATTTGCTTTTTTGACCTTCATACAAAAGACTATTTCTTTGACACATAAATCGCAGAAAAAATAAAATGGTCATCAATTAATTTTTAACCTCCGCTTTTTAAGTAACGAAAATTGGGGCTAAATAAGTATTATTCAGACTATTTTTAATTATTACCAGTGGCAGTACCACCTGTCACGCTTGGTATGAACAATACGCAGGTTAAAAGAGACAGTGTATAAGGTAAATGTTTATTTTTTATCATAAAAAAAGTAATATTACAACGGCATATATTTTTTTTATACACGGTGTGGGATAGAATGTGTTAATAAATTATTTCAATGTTGTGGCACTTGAAACGTTGAATGTATGTTATACGTTAACCTTCCACAGTCTAATGCGTTTCAAAATACGCACACATGAGCTGACCGTTAAACCTTGGGTTAAGTTAGTCATGTCGTTTACATGTTTCGGGTTCAAACCCAAACTATATTTTATCAATTCAACATATAGTTTCAAAACACGCTAACATAGTTTTCACCCAGTTTCGAGTTACATAGATATTATACACAGATGTATAATTGTTTGAGTTTTCAAAAATATTTACCTATTTATATTTGTTTTTGTTAATTTTGAAACTTGTTTAAATTATTGATGTGTGAATTTAAATTGGCATTAAAATGAATGAATGAACGACAATCAGTGCACGTAAGTAATACGTATTCTGAAAAATATTTTACTTAAATACTTAAAATGTAAGTATTACATGATAATACTTGTACTTCTCCATCCGTCACTGCTTTCGCATACGGTATATCGAGTGGCGTAACAAACGCTAAACGTATTTAAATACATTCATTGACTGGGAGTGTCTTAGGAGCAATTACCTTAGACTTTTGAAAACAATCTAATCCTCAAAACTAGAGTTGATGTCAACTGGTTTTCCGTATGAAGTCGAAACATTCGTAAACGCAAGGTAATTTGTTTTTTATGTGTTACAACAGTTGAATTGACTTACAAAGATCTTCCTTTCATTCATGCATTTAATAATGCGTCGACATGTGACCCAAGTGCGGCCCGCACTAATCCAGACGTAAAATATTTGGCACTTTTACAACAAAAGGTTGCCGACTCTTACATTAACCCTCCAGAGACAAGAGCTTTTTTTTCCATAAAAAAAAATTGTTAAGCCATATTGAAGTCACGGATAATTTTTATTCCTAACAAAAATTAAAAAAAAAAAAACGCAAAATCGTTGTATAGAAACCCCGCATGACTATATGGTCATGCTCATTCTTGTATTACCGTGTAATATTGTCTACTGATAGTTGTAAAGACAAAATTGACTGTATGGGCTCGCAAACTTTCGAGGTTGAAATATAGCTAAACGTGAAATTTTTTAAAATATTTACAATTTGACCACTTTGGATCAACATAATTTCAATACAAATATATTAACAAAAGTTTGTTTGCAAAAGTTACAAAAGATGTTTTGATAAAAAAATAACTAACAGTTTCAAAAAGTCCATTAATAAAAACGGATGTGCTCTTTTGGTGACCGTTTCTGTCCCCGCGGCTGATGACTCACTGAAGTCTGTACCCTTCTTAACCAAATATGAGTAAAAGCAACGATATACAGGTAGAAAGGGGATGCATAGTGGGATCAATAGACAACGGTGTTTACTGTTACCATGTGGTCACGCTTGTCCTTGGAGGGTTAAATGACACTACCGTTGACTATTTTCAGTATTCCTCTCTATAAAAACACATTTTTATGCTGTCCTATTCACTAACCAGCCAAGTTCATAGAGCTTAGCATCGAAACCAGTATTTCTTTTTTTTTCGATAAACTTGATTTTTCCTTTCTGCATCACACCGAAGATGATATCTCCTCAACGATACAGTTAAGATACATTTTTTTAGATATAATTTAATAGGCAAAAATAATTAATAATTAAAAATATAAATGTATTAATAAAGGTTAATTAAATACATAGAATTGGTATAAATAACTACACGTAAAAAAATAATTAAATAATAATAAGCAAGAATGATAGTTAATGGCACTAATAAAACAACTTTTAATTTTTAAATATATGTGATTAAGGATTGAATGGTGACGGGCAGGGAAGGTAATTTTTTCTCCAAAAGAAGTAGCAAATTTCTTGAAGTGACTGAAATTTTCTGGAGACGAAACTAGATCTGGATGTCCGATAGGACCATCACGGTTATTTCTACAAAACGAAAACAATATACCTCTTTTTACGGACATAATCGGACAATTCCAGAGAATATGCTCTGAATCTTGATTACTGTCACCACAAGGGCAGTGTGGGTTAGGTTTGATTTAAAATTTATGTAACTTGGCATTAAATGCACCGTGTCCGGTGATAAATTGTGAGGCCCAGTGATCCTGAGAGAGCCAGGTTGTATTCTGACGAAAAACAATATCTGGGAAAAATAAATAGGTAATTCTACCACGAAGGGACTTTGACCATCGACTTTGCCAAGTAGTTAAAACGGTTAGTGAGCAGGGTTTTTTCACTTTAACTTTTAAAAAATCTTGTGAAAGCATTTCCTTTGTGAATATTTTTACAATTCTAGATATTGTGTAAAACAATAATAACAACGAATGAATAATGTACCTAAACGTATCAATATATACACGCCATGTACATTTACAAATCCATTTTTTAATATTTTTTTTACGATTGCGCCACTCTACGCGAATAGGTAGGTATTGTCTGTGCTTAAGCGCGATGACAAAGCATAAAAAAAACAGAATAATATATTCCGTGTTGCCAACAATCAAATATAAGTATCGCTATTTATTCTTCTAATGTGGTTTCCTTGTCAGTTTTCGTACGAAGCGGACGTGATTTCACCGAGCTTTAGGTGAAAAAAATACGACACGGAAAATATAAAAAGCATCGCCGGCTATCTGAGATAAGAATTAACGACAAAGGTAGGTTTTTATTGTAATACTGCGAGCCAAAAATACAAAAAAAATTAACTTGTCACGCATATTTAGTCGTGTCTTTGTGGGAAACTGATGAAACAAAGGCTTACTCGCCTGAATTGGATCACACAATGTTTGTATGGGGTTGTATATTATCAAAACCTGTTTATTCGTTACTGTCCAATTAAAAAATAACTAAGATTACTTTTTTAACTAAAACTCAATTTAGTTACTATGGAAAAATATAATTTAATATTTTGACTGAATTTGTTTGCTAGAATTAGATTCATAAAAATAATAAAAGATTTTTAGTACTTTTTCCAAATTAAACATTGCTTTTTATTTTCATTATCAGTTGATAATGCTCGTGAGAAGCGAAACCGGTCCTGATCAAATAAAAATTTTAAGTGGAAAAATAACTAAAAATCTTTTATAATTTTTTTTATAATGCCATTCCACCAAGTATTGACAGTGGACACCTTTAAAGTGAGAATTAGATTCGTTTATATTTTGTAGACTCCTACATGTTTTGTCCTTGACGATCCGGGTTTCTTTTTTCGGCATCGTCATGCATTCAAGTGTACGGATTCAAATTTAGCTTAACTATTTATTTATTTTATCCATATTCATCTCCAATGTAGAGCACATAGCCGATTATAGAAGATTATTTAACAGGAGTTTTTTCTACAAGAACTACTTGTTATTCAGTTGTTTAACCTTTTTTTCGAATATAGTTTGGTACAAAATGATAGAACTAAGACAAAAATATTGGTTATTGTATTGCTCTCTCTTCGTCTTGTTGTTTTAGGATTGTAAAAGTGGTAGGAAATTTTTAGACATCAAAAAGACTCATGCCTAAACAGATATCGTTAAATCGATTTTTAAAAAATGCTGTCCGTACTGGGATTATAACTGAATAAAATTATTATAGTCTAATCTTTGTGGTTATAATTAACAAAACAATATCAATCTTGTATATTGCAATAATATGGAGGTTAGGTGTGGTCATATTTTATTTTATTTATTGTATGAATTGAAAAAAAATGCACGTGTACTAGAACTTCAGCCCGTGAGATTTGTCACGAAAATTAACTACTGCACTATGGACCCGACGAATTAAAAACTTAAATAATTTTATAATCTTTTAAAAAGGAAGAACGACAATAAAATAAAAATTAAAATTAAAATTAAAAACAAGAATGTGCTTAATGTCAATACGTTAATTTGACTCTTAAATTCAAGTATGTATTTTAACAGCAAACCTGATTTCCATTTTACCAAACTGGAATGTATGGACAATAAACGTTATATATTATTTTTGCAACCCTATATTTTTACGTGATAAGCTTACTTTACGTTGGATCATGATGTCTTATTTTCACCCGATCTGCTTATTACAATATGTATAGTACCAGTTACAAGAAAAAACCACTAAGTGAAAAATTTTGTTTGCAAGTGAATAAGGTTAAAGGTTAAAAAGTTATATTGTTCTGTTAAGTTAAGTAAGTAAAGGAAAACACTGTTTGAACAGACTTGTAATTAGGAAAAACAATGTTTTTGTAGATTAAATTATACATAGAATTTTCCGTGACGATATAATATGTACATAAATATATTATAATGTTGACAAAACACCAAATTAATTTTAAGTACTTTTGTATTAAATCTACTCTCAGTGTTTTTGCCACAGTGGATATTTTACAATACTTTCAGACAAACAAAAAATCTTCTTCTAACTCAAAAACGTCGGAGAAACACCATATTCATAGTGTTTTTTCAATACCAAAATACCTGTTTGATAAATGCAAAAATACCGGTATATCGGTATTGAAAATGAACCAACATCGAATGTTGAATATGAAAAACAATCACATATTTAAATAAAATTGTTTGCGATAAATTGAAATATTTTAAATCTCTTAAAATTGTATATATATTGATAGCTCCCAGAATTGAAAAGCCTTTTGACGTTGTTTTATTTTAATTACATTTTTTTAATTGACAGTATTTCATATTATGAAATATCGAAAAATTACCCAGTATTTAAATCCCAAATGACCATATTTTGTTGCTTTTTTAAAATTTGCTTTGTAATATTTTATAATATATTCGATTTTTGTTGCAAGCCCTAGTTGTTTCTGTGCGTATTATAATAGTTAAAAATTTCAAACTTACTATATATTTTATTCACTGCCAAATAAACCTTTTTGAGAAAATATTTTCAAACAAATTTAACAAAACATTCCCTCTGAAAAAGTGTTTATTTATTTTTTGCTAAGGCGCATCGAAAAGTTCTTTCCGAAACTAGAGCTAAGATACTTTAGAAAAGAATTTCAAAAAGATTTGCAAGAAGAAAACATACAAAAAAACACGTCATGGTTGTCTTATGTGTGTGTAATAATTAAGTGGACCTATGCAATACTTGGTGAATGCTTCTTACGCGTTAGATAATCAAAACCTCTTCAATATTGAATAATTTTAATTTAAGGGTGTAAAATACTCTTTATTTTGTATATTTTTACACAGAGACTGTTCAATAAAGTAGGTTTAAAGATGGTATTAGTTGAAAATCATCTTTGATAGTTCAGGAGCGCAAACTTACAAATAACATACATTGTCAGGATTTTTGGATATTTTTGTTGAATGATATGCTTAACAAATATTTTCTCAGAGCTGCATAACGTTAGAGGAGGGGGGCGGGGTGGTAAAGAAACGTAAATAAGTACGCGTGGAGGCTAAAAATATTATTCATAATTTATCAAAATAAATTTGCTTTTGAGTGCTTCTTTTTGTACAATCAATAACACGAGTACAATGTAAACATGAGATTGCCTACACCGAAGTTGGGGATGTTCGAAAACATCCATTCTCAATTGAAAATTGTGCCAAAAATCTTTTTATATTTACGAAGGCACGCAGTGGAATCGTGTTATTTGAATTGTAACCACTAAAATTTATATCACCAATCCTTGAGTGCTCTTGCTCATAACAGTATGTTACGTTTAACTTTCAAAGCAAAGATTGAGAACATATGAATGCTGTTATATTAAAAAAAACGTACATAAACAATCAAATTTGACACGAATTCATTAGCACTAATATTATCAAATATATAAAAACATACAATTTATAACATACTGCAATGAAAGAAATATCTGCACAATAAAACAAAAAAAAACAAAGTAATTTTATGTCATAGCGCTCTTTCATTGGGTGTCGTCTAGTGTGTTACACTTAACTTTCCACAGTCGTCATTTCTTGATTCGAAAATGTAAATTTCTTAAGTTTTACAATGCTAATTAAGTAGTAGGGTAACAACATACGCTTTTTTAATTTCTGGGAAAAAGATATTTGAATAATTAATCTCACTTCCATATCAAAATTCGATGGATTGATGTTAATCCAGATATGCTTACCATCTCACATGTAAGACCAAATTAGGTGCATACTTTTGAAAATAGTATGAATTTACAGTGTTTTAATACTTTTTTGTATTGCGTGGATTGATGATAGATACTGTTGCATAATCCAATAATTGTACGTAAGCACTGACTTAAAAAAATGTCATTCTTCGGTCTGTGAAGTGAAGTTGATTGAAATTACATATATTAAAGATTAATAAAAACTCTTGGGCATATCTGGGTTAAGCACGCTTTCGTTTTTTGTCAGTTTATTTGTGAACCTTGCCAATGTTCTGTTTGATGATGTTTCTCAAAGCACTTGTCACTATTTGTAACAAATTTATAAATATTAATTTTATAATTACATACATACCCTCGTTTGTTTTTATAAATTAAATTATAAAAAAATAATAATCTTATTTATTTTTAAAAATTTAATTCAAATTAAATAAACTATTTTTTTATCATATAAAGATGAAGGCAGAAAAAATTAATTACGTTTCAAGATACTTTCAAAGTTTTGTTAATAATTCTTAAGTATCACAGTCGCTCTTAAAATAAAATGGCTCCTAAGTAAATTAAGACAAATTATGATTTAAAAAAAAACATAATGACATAAATTACGACAGCTAATCATTTCAGCCATATAAATAGCCAAGAACATATTTGCTTATTATTATTCTTGCGCTATGGAAAATGACCGTGAAAGGATTTCGTGAATCAAAAAAAGATTTAATATTTAAGAGGAAACAATTTAACTTTCCAATATAAAATAATGAATCAAATATTTCGTCACTCAAGTATTGTTAAAATCTCTTTTTTTAAATTTCGTATCGCGGCGTAAAAACTCTTGGTCACCTTAGTTGAAGTTAACTAAGTTTAGAAGCAGGTGGAGTCTAACTTGTACGTGTTGTTTTGCCAGAACAAAAGAATAAACAATTTCTCGTGACGAGTGAAGTTAGGCGCACAATTAAGAAAAAGATGGCGACGATTCTACGGCTGTCACAGATAACGTTTTAATTACGTATATTAATCTAATCGGTCTGCTTTTCTTTGTTAATCTTCTTGGATAAAGAAGTTATATTTTAACATTTTTATTTATAGTCTGAATTTGAATATAAAGATATTATTCATCCATCCGTTCACTGAATGCTGTTACGCCATTACTGTAAAGTTTTTACTCAACATAGAATTTATCAACTTCCAAAAATACGTGATAAAAAATATCATTTAAAATAAAACAGTAAATTTCGTATTATTTTGATCAAATATGATTTTTAATAAACTGTAATACAATAAAAAATCAACACAATTTAGAAGGTTTATCATAAGATATCACCTGGATTTTAATACAGAGGTATGATATTTTAATATTGTTTTCCATCTAAGAAAGATTTGACCCAGAATAATAGGTGAGATATGAAAACATTTCTTAAGGTATGAAAAATAAATATTTTTGCCCGAAGCCAGAATCCAGATCTCGGAGATTATTTTTCTTTCATGGTTGATTGCGTCCAGCAGTAGCGTACTTCTCCATTGTTATACATGGGGGAATTTTTTAAGTTATTGATTTACTGAAGCTAAATATTTCCATAGATTGCTCCGACTCATGTTTTATTTATTTATATGTCTGGAAAGATACAGCTTTGTTTCCCATATACATTTGTCGATTAAAAAGACAGTCGATTAAGACAACCAGTTACCGTTGTTTGCCATTGTTTTATACCATATCGGAAACAATCAAAGGCAATTTTAACCAAATGTGATTCAGATTTTTTTACAAAAAATAACTGTATCATAAATTTAAATAACGTTTGTTGGCACTAAGGCAGAGACGGCGAACCTATAGTACGCATGCCTGAGGTGGCACGTTTGAGAATTTGAATGGCTTTATAAGCTCAAAATTTAAAAAAAAATTGAAATGTTGATTAAATAATCCGTGAATTTTAAAATGTTTCCAAGATAAACGACAATCGTTTGAAAAAATCACTTTTAATTTTTCTATTTTGTTAATTTTGTTTACTGCTTGGGCACGCCACACAATTGAGAAAAAATATTTGAAGATTGTTGGCACGCGGACCCAAAAAGGTTCGCCATCCCTGAACTAGGGTATCCAATCGCGGGACCCCGTTCAATTTTGTGATCCAAAAATTCCGGGATCGTGACAGTACTAATCCCGGGATTTCGGGATTGAGGATAAGTTGTGAAAATTTCTCGAAACGTTGACAAAAAAATAAAATGATATTTTGAGTTGTATTTATATGGATCTGAGAGAAGGTAAATAATATTTCTTTATTCAAATCTGTCTACGGAGATAACAACAAGTGAGTTTTTCTAGTCGTTTTTATGTGGTGCTGTAGATTAAAAGTATTCAAATACAAAGGATAATATTACTCAAAAAATATTACTCAATAAATGTTCGACTTATCGTTCTATGGAACTAGGCCATCGATATATATTCAACACCTTAATGTATCAATGATTAGGGATTAAGTAGAGATTTCATAAAATAGTTTTTTGCGTGGATGAAGGAATAATGTACTCATCTTCCATATGGACGTATCAGACATCCTAAAATTTCAATCCTCTGAAATTGCAGAAGTTAATTGATGAAGGTATTATGATACACTATTTTGTATTTGAAAAAGTACAAAGTCGTTATTAAAGGCTGTTTGTGCTTTCATACATAACCATCATCAGAGTGTTTTTTTTCAATAAACAAATGAAACGTAAAGTTTTCAGCAATTTAGTTACCCATTTGTATTATATATTTTTTGTATCACTAAACTCAACTGAAAAAATACAGCAAAAACACGTTTTTTGATGATTTTGAGCCAAAGGAAAATTATGAAATATACACAACCTTGAAGTGCACGGTGACTGATAAACTGTTTTTTTAACGACTTAGCCTAAAATTAATTTGATCAATTGTTCAAGAAATCCTTTTTCCTGGTCGCAATTTTTAAAAGATTTTCTTATTTCAAACATAAAAGCTAAATTTAGATATCAATTCGGCATTATCGGCATACATTCCTTTAATTGAATGTGTATCAAGTTGTATACATTAATAAAAACACAATATCCCTTTGTACTTCATTCCACTTTATTTAATAGGTCAAGACAGGACAGGATTTATACAAAAATGAAAAGTTGTAAACAACAATTGGCATTGAAAAAAAATTACCAATTACATTAAAAGTGATTCTAAAATAACACAAAATTAAAATGTTTATTCACTTTATTAATGTAGCATATTATCAATTTGTCAAAAATTTCCCAAATTTTAATTGTTTGTAATTACTTTCAATCGCCATTCTAAATTTATTAATCTGGGATGACCTTTGAATTATATGTTAGATATGTTAAACATTTTAATTTTGTGTTATTTTAGAATAACTTTTAATGTAATTGGCAATTTCTTTTTAGTGCCAATTGTTGTTTACAACTTTTCATTTTTGTATAAATAGCATTGTTAAATTATATTTCTTATCAGTTGACAATGCTCGCAATGAGTGAAACCGGTCCTGACCTATTAAATAACGTGGAATGAAGTACAAAGGAATATTGTGTTTTTACTAATATAATGCCTTTCCACCAAGTATTGACAGTGAACATCTAAAAGTTGTATACATTGTGATTAACGTCCTTTTCCATTTCCACAGTCGATATATTACCTTTGAACAATATGCGTTAAAAACTTTCATTTGTGTCAAAACTCCTTCATTCATTTATGATTTTAATTATGGTTTTTATCATGAACTTCGATTCTAAATAGTCGGTGTTCTTACCATATTGCTTTCCTCAGATATTAATTAAGTAATTTGAAAATTGAAACATACGCTTATTGCATAACTTATCGTTTAATGTATTGTAAGTCACGCTACTGGGATCAATTCTACCCTCTGGGGGCCAGCCCCTCGTCCTTTGTCCCTCGACCATGACGCCAGCCTATATAATCGCCGCGTGAACAGAATTCTAATTTATATCTCTACCATTATCTAACGTAAGAATTCTATTTTTCTCTCTCAACAGGCATCAATACAAGGACGTCTTCCTTTCATGCGTATGTCACCGAATGAAATATTTTTTTTCATAAATAAGTGCAAAGCTCGTATCTCCCGAAACACTTAGTATGGGAATTACACGCTACTATGCAGCATATATATTTTTAAATATCTTTTCCAGTACGTGTGAGATTTGCCAACGTCGTTGGCTTCGGTTGTGGAACTCACGGTGTCAAATCCCAGTATGAACAGAATTTTTTCAATCGATTTGTCAAGATTTCTGTTCGAAGTCATATATTTTGATAAGTTTATCAAAGAAATCAAAATGTGACATTGATCTTACCGTGACTTGAAACCATACCCGTCAGGTTGCTAAAGCACGGCTCTTACCACTAGACTACACATACTAAAAGCGGAGCATAGAGAGAATAAAATGCTAAAAACTAGTTCATTAGAAAAAACACAATAATCCTTTGTACTTCATTCCACTTTATTTAATATGTCAGGACCGGTTTCGCTCATTACGAGCATCGTCAACTGATAAGAAATATAATTTAACAATGCTATTTATACAAAAATGAACAGTTATAAACAACAATTGGCATTGAAAAGAAAATACCAATTACATTAAAAGTGATTCTAAAATAGCACAAAATTAAAATGTTTAACACATCTTACATATAATTAAAAAGTCATCTCAGATTAATAAATTTAGAATGGGGATTGAAAGTAATTACAAACATAATTAAAATTTGGGAATTCTTTGACAAAGTGATACAATTAAAATAATGACATTAAATTAAATTATATTTCTTATCAGTTGACGATGCTCGTAATGAGCGAAACCGGTCCTGACATATTAAATAAAGTGGAATGAAGTACAAAGGATTATTGTGTTTTTTCTAATATAATGCCTTTCCACCAAGTATTGACAGTGAACACCCTAAAAGAGAACTAGTTCATTACTAGGTCCATCCTAATTGAGCGACTACAAACAGATTTTCTAATAATAAAATATTTTTAGATTCTATGTTGGTAATGCAAATGAACAAATAAAAAAATGCGAATTAATAAATGTTCTTATATCGAATTCTATACGTATTTCTCAGATTAAGGTTTTGCGGGCATTACATTTAAAGTATACGATAATATGAGCCTTCTGGGGGTGAAGTGAGCCAACTATTAAAATGGCGAAACTCTTTCTTAGACTTTTATGTATAATACGATCACGTCTTTACTTGGTGTTTTGGTGGGTTGCTTATTTTGAGATAGATAACACTATTTAAATGTGTGTTATCTGAAGTAACTTCACTTTTGCGAGCAATGCAACTAACACATTTTCTTTCTTAAATGCCACTTGGCTCACTTCAATTCTAATAGTCCAATATAACAAATAAATATACCAGGGTGTGTATTATAAAAATAAATTAGTCGACTGTCGACTGAATATGTCGAATCGAAAAGAAATATTTTATTTTTTAATCATTTCAAAATTGTTTTTTTTCACAATGTTTTTTCTCAGAGCTGATATGAATTTTTGCCAGAATTTTTTTGAAAAGGTAATGAATTCCATTATAAATCGGAAAAATACCCATTACCGCAAGATAGGAAGTTACATCTTAATAAATATTTTAATGAAAATCATGTAACTTGAACATATTAAGAAAATCGGGGACCGACAAACCACTTGGGTAATTGAAATGTCGGAAATTGTTCATTAATTCATAGTGGCCTTTTTAATCGTGTAAATAAACTCCAATTTTGAAGCGTATTTATGAGATTCAACAAGAGCTGTCAGTCCTTCAATGTATTTTTTTTCTATTTCGCACTCGAAATATAAAAAATAAATAGAAGACTAAAAATATTGGATAGTCACATATTATACATTAATCGCTACAATAATACAACAAACAGTAATCTTAGAAATACTCCACCGAGTAAATAAAAAGGGTTTAAAGATGAATAGCTTAGAATTTTTAGAAATTAAAAAGAAATATTGTTAAATAATATTCTTAATAGGACGGGCTGCTCGCCATAACTTACATTGTTTCAAATTAAAAGAGTAATCACCAACCTATCTGATTGATTGCAGCTCATTAGTTTAATAGTTTGTAATGTTTAACGTCATTAGTAGTATGATTATATTTGTTTGCTTTGTTTCGATTCTATAACCTCCTTGCTTCCCTTAAAAGGGAAAAATCCCAATCTGACTAATTGCAGCTCATTAGTATCATTATTTGTTTGCTTTATTTCGATTCTATCACCCCCCTCATTGCTTCCCTTAAAAGGAAAAAAAACCCAGACTCCATTTTGTAATTTCATAATTTAAAATTTTAGAATCAATCTTGCTTCATTACTTAAGCAAACTTTGCGATAGTAAGTCTGAAGATGCCTCTGAAAGAGGCGAAACACGTCTCACAGTTGGATACACAATACGTGTAATAATAAAAGTTATTTTAAATTTTATATTAACAGTAATCTTTGTTTTGAGTTTGAAAAGAACACTATTGATTTAAGACCGGTATTTTGGTATATATGTTGTACTGCACTGCAACTAAAACAGCAAGACCATATTGTATCAATCAAATGAAAAACAATATAATATTTTTGTATCAATTATAGTGTTTTTTTTATTCTTGCATCAAAAGTATATTGATATAAATTAGGTATTAAAAGTATAAAAATTGCCCGTACTGGGATTCGAACCCGTACCCTCCGTAGCGGTAGCCAACGACGTTGACCACTTGACCACACAGGCGGCTTTGATTTTGGCGCCAAATTGACTTTTTAAACGATTTATGAATTTCTGTTCAAAGGCATGGATATATGTGATGTCTTGAATTCCCCCTTCCCACCTATCCTATTCTATGAACGTATCAAGAGCGATTAGGTAATCACTAGTCCTGTCCTAGCCCTTTCCTTCTATTTTTACTCTCTTTGGAAAAAGAGAGGTTGAGCAACTGTGTAACAAGCAGTTCCAGTAAAAAAAAAAGTATAGTCTAATCACTCTAATTCATTTTGACATAAAATTATTGATGAAATCAACGACTCATTTTATTTTGTGCTACACGGTACATAAAGAATTAAAATTAATGGAATAATACCAAAATTCAAAATAAGTCACTTTTTCGACAAAATATGGAACCATGAATTTTAATAGAACTTTTCATTGTGCTAATTCTTTCGTTCGTTAAAAATGAATAAAATTAATGTGAGCTTAAAACAAAATGTCTCAATGTCGCTTTCTGTTACGAAATATAACAAACTACTCAATTCCAGACGCTTTACGGAAATATTATCTTTGAATATATTAATTATCTTATTTTGACAGCCCAAAAAATAATTCATTCATTCGATGTTTGTAAACTAGACCACTCAAAAATAATGCATCTGTTCGTTATTCGTTGTACTGATTCACAAATCAAATATGTCTTTAATAAGCATTCATATTTATTAGAATAAGGCGAGATTTTTTCTGAATTCTTAGAATAAAAACAAAAATAAAAATATAAATCAATGGTGATTGCATTTCTTCTTGAGCCTTTTTATAAAAAAGGAAAATGATTTTTTTACTTAACACTAACGATTGTTCGGAAAGTAATTTCGATTTTTTCGAGCTTTGATGAGTATAGGAGAACCTAGGCGTTTCAAATGACCGTGAAGGTCGAATTCGATAGATTTAACCTTTCATCAATTAACACCATTATTGTGTCTTCATCAGCTTCAACTGGCCTTCCAGAACGTGGTGAATCTTCAACATCAAAATTGCCGGATCGAAATTTTACAAACTAATTTAAGCACTGGCGTTCTGTCAATACATCTTCTCCGTATACATCGGATATTTTTTTTCTTGCATGAACAGCAGTTTTATCTTTTCGATAGTAAAGAAGTAAAATATGCCGATAATGCTGCTTTTCACTTTCCATATTTAAAAGGATACCAACCAAAAACTACTGCGTAGAATCAATCGAACTTTTTCACAAGCAAGCCTTGCTATATTGGCTGTCAAAAAATATAATGATTATGCGGTTTAAGTGTGAAGTTGGCTGTGTAAACGAAATTACTTTCCGAAGAGCCATATCCGTTAAGTCTTTGCACCTAGGGTTTCATTTGGGGACAGGTACATTACACTTATACATACTGAATTTAAAGAAACGTATATGTTATAGTTGCTGCACTGGCATGCACATGTAGTTGAACTAAAAATGACCAGCGTGAAAATTTCCTTCTCTAAACCTTCCGTAAAAAAGCTGAAATGACATGTTTTCTTAAAAACACTCTCTAGACAGATGTATCGTTTTCTTTTTATCAAAGCTTATAATAAAAAAAAAATGAAAATGTATTATCTAGATTCTAGAATTGAATTCAGAACATTAGGTCTGACTATAACACAAAAACGGAATGGCCATCAACATTATTTTTTGTCTTAAAATTAAAATAATTCAATCAAATTCATGCTAATTATATCAGTCAGTCCACTCAATAAAAAACTGCATTAACTACTTGATGACGACGTTATATATTATTTTACATTTTTTTTGTTTCTGATCGCATTGATAAGGACATGACATTTTTGGGATAATGTATTTTCTTTAGTGACGAAAATTTTTGTTTAGAATAATTAATTTTGTATTTTATTTCTAAAACATGTTTTCATTGAAGATATAAGTAATAAATGATGAACGTTTACTATGATATATTATAGCATTTCGTAAAATTTTGTATCATTTCT
Source organism: Himalopsyche anomala (assembly GCA_031772345.1). Taxonomy (NCBI): domain Eukaryota; kingdom Metazoa; phylum Arthropoda; class Insecta; order Trichoptera; family Rhyacophilidae; genus Himalopsyche; species Himalopsyche anomala. Next base: position 6,947,722 of record CM062823.1, on the reverse strand, counting down.
AAAATAATTCAAGCTTTATCGCATGTATTTACAGCACAAAACGGTCGTGTTACATATCTTTTAAAAAGTATAATTTACGTAATGCGTGAAGTTAGACGCTAAATAAATAGAAAAATGGCAGCAATCTGTCAGTCGCAGATAAGAAACTTAAGGTTATAGGTATTTTATTACACATCGTAAGACTTCGTGAGGAGAAAAGGTATTTTAAAACTTTTTAAAGATTCTAACGTGTGGTGAATGGATACCAAAACAAATCTAAAAAACACCACATAAGACCTAGTCTGTGATAATAATTTGAAATAAAGTGAAAAAAAAACGGCAAGAATTGGATAGTTGAGTTCTTTTTATTTTTAAAACATATCATATCCACAGAAGAATATTGACGTTAGTTGGAAATTTTCATTTTTGTGTAATGAGTATGGTTGCATTCTTATTTTGCTATATTTTAATAAAATAGTTTATATCTACAACTCAAATAATATTTCTTTCATTTGAAGAAGTTAAAAAAATATTATGAAGTATAAATACAATTTTTCTGACTGTATTAAATTCAAAGTTCAAGTTAAAAAAAGTAATTAAATCTCATCGTTTTAACAAATTTTAAAAATATAAACTACAAGGATTGACAGTGAACATTATAAATTGTATTGATAAACTAGTAAAATGATTTTTTTAATTATCAGTAAATAACCAAACTCCCTAGCAATCATTAGAAAGCTTTAAATTTAGTGTAACTGTCAATTATTCTTGGAGGAAAGACTAAAAAATTTGTTCCACAAATTTATTCCACATTTGTTTATTAAAATTAGAGCCGGTTTTACTGATCGCGAGCATTTTTAACTGACGCTCGTGATAATCTTAATAAATCAATGTGGAATTAATGAAAGAGTATTTTATTTTTTAATGTGACTAAGTACATGTCAACAACATTTAGTAAATAGTATTATCTAGAACTTTGAAAAGATTTTTTGTCAGAATGTTGACATTGTAATGAAAGAAATTTTATTTAAAAACATGTTTGCTTCTTTTTATGTACACTTGAAAAAACCTAAATTAACTGTGCTACATTAGTCGATATAAAAGTTTTTTTTGTTATTATAATATTTATTATTATTTTACGTTTATATTAATCAACATATGTTAGATACATACATATACCTATGATAATATATATTTTTCTGCACAAACATATGAATTTTTGAGAATTGAATTATTATAGTTAAATAAATAAATAATCGACGTTGTATAACAAAAGTTACGTAGTAAGTAAGATATTATCTTTCTTACTGTAGTGAAAATTCAACACACATGGATAGATAGCTACAAAATAAAAAACAGATAATAAAATACTTTTTTTCAAAGAATTACGCAAAGAAGTTGACGTAAATAGTAACATAAAATATATGAGTTTAACAGTTAAATTCGAAAGACAATCCAACAAATCCACGTCTGTTTTTATTTATTAATAATATTGTGAAGCAAGTAAGAGAAAATATTTTACTATCTAAATTTGACACGTAAAACGCTGAGAGAGCAGTTTATCATCTTCTTGTATTGTGCTCTTCGAAAATAAAATAATATGCTATTTTTACGTCGTATGTATCCCAAAAATAAATATTTTTTCATTTACATAAATGTAAAAACGTTTTTCAATGTATATATAAGTAAAGTAATATATCTTTCTTATTATAAAACAGTGATATAATACTTATATATCGACTCTGGAAAGGAAAAAGGACGTAACTCACACATATTAAATTTTACAGGAGGCGCTAAAAACGTGTTTTGATGATTTTGTGACATATGCAAATTATGAATTATACACAACCTTCAAGTGCACGGAGACTTCTAAACTGGTGTTTAATTGACATAATCTAATATTAATTCAAGAATTTGTCTAGGAAAAACTTTTATTTCAGTATTTTTTCTTGGTTTTAATTTTTTACAAGGTCATCTTTTTCAAACTTAAAAGCTAAATTTAGATACTAATTCGGCATTTGCAGCTTGCATCCTTTTGATAGAACGTGTATCAAGTTTGATACATTGTGATTATCGAAAAAAAACCTGTTTTGCAAACTCTGGGTAACGTCCTTTTTCCTTTCCACAGTCGTTATATATATATATTAAAAAAACACCCATTTGAACTTATTTCATTAACAATTTAATAAATTTAAAGACTCAAAAAATAACGTACCTGTTCATATATTTCATTTGGCTTATACGAGACCAAAATTTAAATTCTGCCATTCTTGAGATAGAAAACTTAATGTCCCTGATCATTTTTGATGAATCGTGGACACGCATTGTTCTTTATTACAAAGTGTAGAACCAGCCTACCCAAGAAGATGTCACTGGGAAGAGCATTAACAGTGCTTAAAAATATTTCCTCGGATGTATTCCACGACATGAGTAGGGAATTCAATCCCGGAATCCCGTGCAGTTTTCGATACATTTCAATCCCGGGATTAGAAGACATGATCCCAAAACTTTCGGGATTGATTATTCTATAAAATAGAATCGTCTTGGCATTGTAAGATAAAACGCACCCAGTTGATTGTGGAATCCTTAAATACAATAAACACTTTTCCATTTTTCATTGTTTCACAAAGCCCAATTAAGATAACATATTCGAAAATAAACTCTGCAGACAAAAACTATAAAATGAAATACTAGAAGTCACTTATGGTAATAAATTACGTTTTAATGAATCGCAAAAATATTAAATTCTAGAGCATATTATAGATTACAGTAAAAGGACACTTTTGGCGATAAGACGATTTTTATTAATATGAAATGTTTCTTGTTTCTTGTTGATTGACTTTTTATTTATTTGTATGACATTTTGGCTTTGCTTTATGTTTTATGCGTTGTTATGTTTATTAGTATCTGTCAAATCCAGTGTGAAGATAACAAGTGATTTTTCAATTGTTATAAATATGTATATGACTTTTTTAAAAATAAAATTTCTGGCTGAGGCGGTAAAACAATAACATAGTAACTTTTTAAAATTAGACTCAATAAAAAATCACTCTTTTTAGCTCCTATATAATACCAGTGTCAAAAAATATATTTCATTATTTCTATAGTCGTATTCCCAAGAGACTATAATAGAGAATATTATGTAGAGTAAGTTGTTTTATTAATTTTTGACCATTATTATAAATTTCATTAATAAAAATAAAATGTGTAGCACTATAAAAAAAAACCAATTTCGGGACTAACCCCGGGATCCCGCGATCATAAAATTGCAATTCCGAAATCCCGGGATCAACATTTTGTCTCGGGATTGGATTCTCTAATCGTGAGTGATTTCAATCAAATACTATTTTTTATATATGAGGGAGGATTTTTTCAAAGATATTAATAAATTTCTAATGATTGAATTTGAACGATTCAAATTTAATATTGGAATTCAACCAAGCACCTTCAGTCGAAATCTTAAATTGTAATGATTGTTTGACTATTTGTTTTTTATATTCTTTATTCAATGCAAAAGTAATACATTTATAATTTGCTGTGCATATGAACAAAATTAATCTATATTTAAATATCTAAGTTTTATAAAACATTTAAAAATTGTTAAAGGTTTTGCGAATAATGGTATTAACCTTTTGTGAGTCTAGACGAGAACAGTTTTACTTTTAATTTAATAACTAAATACTCTAGCTCTTATCTACCCTGCATAACTGCCATATAATATGTAAGCATTTTGAAAGGAATTACTTTCGAAAACACTTAAACAAAGTGCAACCGTTTGACGAACTTTGTGAGGGGAACTAACTCAAAAATTATTTCTATAATATTTCAACAATGTTTTTAGAATACACTACACCTGCACTAAATACTGTATGGCACATAGTATGTTTATATTTTTTGAAAACTTTTCTTGAATTGGGATTGAAATAAAAAAAATATAAAATACTTATTGGCCAATATTAAAATATTCAATAATTTGTCTCTGGGCGCCTATGAAAGTCATTATTAGCCGCGGGTTGTGCGTCACTGTATTAATTAATTGTAACATTCTAGTCGGCTGTGTGATCGAGTGGTCAACGTCGTTGGCTTCGATTACGGGGTTCCCGGGTTCGAATCCCGGTACGGACAGTTTTATAAATTGATTTTTCAATAGATTTATGAATTTCTGTTCGAAGGCATGAATGTATGTGATGTCTTGAATTCTCCCTTCCCACCCACCCTATCCTATGAATGGGGCGTATCAAGAGCGATTAGCTTACCACTAGTCCTGTCCTAGCCCTTTCCTTCTATTCCTCCTCTCTTTGGAAAAAGAGAGGTTGAGCAACTGAGTAACAAGCAGTTTTCGTAGAAACACATCTATTGAGATAAACTCCATTAGGAGTCCATATGCTCCACATTGGGAGTGGACATGGTTAAAAAAAAATTCTAATCTGGACATGTGTTGCGTATGCCTCAAGAAAGCCTGAATTCTGTTTGTCTCTTCTACAAACCGGATGGATTTCACCGTCGTGAAAAGCCACTGATGACCAGATGGATGTACTCGGCAAAGCTACGGGACGCTGAAATGACATGGGAGGAATCAAGAAGACTGGCGGGAGACAGAGAATCTATAGAGAACCGTGTGGTGGCCATATTCTCTGACTCGGAAGCGTATATGGAAAAAAATGTTTGTTATTGTAAACTCAAAAGTCAATCGAAATTAATTTACATTGCAGCCAATTCCAAAACGCACAATATTTTGAAGTTAAATGATTGAAATCAACTCGAGGAGAATTTACCTCACCAGTGCTCATGTTTTAAGTCTCAAACATAAATTGAAAAAAAAAGTACACTGACCCTACCGGCAAATGAACGCAATCCCGCGTGATTAGCAGAGTCAAGCTTTTGCTAACTTTAGCGTGACTATTCTCTCGGTTCTTGGCATTATATTTATAAAAAATAAAACAAAGCCAGGATTGCTTTCATTCAAAACGTTAATATTTCCACCATTGCGTTTTTAGAACCCTTGGCCGCACAACTAAGTTGGACAAAAGCCTAAAAGCATCAACGAATCGGTTACGTCACCGGTGAACATATTGATTTAATCCAATATCCATTATGCATCAACTTTTAATTTCTTCTTTTTCTTTCGTAACTCTCGTTTGCGTAGAACGCAATCAATAACCGAAGCGATAACCACGTATCAACCTTCCAGGAAACTCATTTAAAAGTCTTTGTAAAATCATTATTTACGTTCTTCGCAGCGCACGCCATTACAATATTTTAAAAGTAATTACCATCATGCAATTTATTTTGTTTATAAAGAAGCATGCGTTTAATTAAAACTTATAATGAAGTGGCATTTAAGGATTAGAAGATACATATTCTGAAATAATATGCGCCAATGTTGATTTACTGATATTTCAGTGAATACCATAATTTAAAAACACAACTACCGTCTATAATTCGACGGCTTGGAACAGTGATACTTAACCTGCAGCCCGCGAGCCTATTTATTTATTAATTAATTTTTAACATTGGATAAGGTAGACAAATTATAAATTTAAAACTTTAACAATGAAGAAAAAAAAATAGTACAATTTAATATTAAAAGCAGCAGAAAAAAATAGCAAGGAAGTCATCTGAGTAAGCTCCGACAAACTCTACTCTAATACATAAAAAATAGTATTTAAATTTAAGAACAAATTAAATGATCAGAATTTAAATGAATTTTTGGTCAAAATAAAAATATTATACGATCAGAATATTTTATAACTCTTTTGGTTAGGTTAGGTTTTTTTTGTAATTTCATTTAAATTATGACTATTTTCACCGACCGATAAATTATGACCATTTTATATCATTTTGACCAATGCAATATAATTTTTGACCAGAAAAATACGAGCCTTTAAATTTCATTTACCGCCTAAAACAATATATTTACCGGATGATTTTTCAAACACCTGGTTGCAAAACTTTACGTTAATGAATGAATATTTTGGAGACATACGTATTTTGGTGTTCTTACATTTATATTATGTGGTATATTTACCTACTCATTTTCGATATACTGCGGCTTACGTAACGTAGCAAAAACCAGCATGCGGACCAGATGGAAAAAATTTTTTTAATTGAATTAACCGAAACTAGATATATTAGAATTTTAAGACCATTTTTTTCAGAAAGAAACACAAGTTTAAGTAACTAGAGCTATATAAATATGCAACCACCTTTTAGATCATATACTAATACGCATCGTGGTGTCTGTCTGATGGAGAATATTGCACGTGACCAGTGTGTTAACCATATAGTACTTAACGGCAAAAGCACAAGTAGAACTCATGATTGATTGAGACTACTTGTTAAAACACCACCGCAGCAAAAACAAGCCCAAAAAATAATATATTATAGTTTTTGAATTTCTGTTTCACTTTGAATCTTAACAAACACACTTAAAACAATATATAACATTTTTTTTCTACCATCTATTAAGGGCTTAAAATACCTGGAAAGCTTCTCGATTTTGATGTTTAAAAAAATGAAATAGCTGATTTCTAAATTTGTCTAAAAAAAATGTTCTATCAAACGAAACACATGGTAATCTGAAGAAGACAGGTCAGATGAAATAGCTAGATGTAATAAAGTTTTCCAATCCAAGTTATTATATTTTTCTTTCAGTAACTGGTATACGTTCAGCGTTTGCGTCATTTTCCGGTCGATCAACGCAAGCGACACCCAACTGCCTTTTATATTAATTACATAATTTTCTCACCCCCCCTTTACATATATATGCCACCTTCCCTTTACCACACCACCCCATTTCTCTATACACCAAAAAATATATATGTATGCTTTATTTTTTTCTACCATGTCCGCTCCCAATATGGAGCATATGGACTCCTAATGAAGTTTACTAGTGGTAAGCTAATCGCTCTCAGTATGCCCCGTTCATAGGATAGAATTAGTGGGAGGGGGGAATTCAAGACATCACATACATCCATGCCTTTGAACAGAAATTCTTGACTTTTTACTACACCTTATGTACAGGTTTTTCATTCAATGACCATTGGGCGAAGATTAAAATTTGTTTTGTTCATTAGATATGTAAGAGACATCTTCAAATTAAATTCTACAGATTGGCGATAGTTTAAAGTTGCTTCTTTAAAAGAAACGAAACGCGTGAAGTAACCAGTACAAATTCACAGTTTTCTATATTATTTTTGAAATATATGTATGATAAATGAATCCATCAAAATACCGTCAGACTTAATTTATAACATCTTTTCATTAAATATTTACCGTCATTGTTTTTTGTACTTTTATAATAATCTTCTAAAAATACACTCCTGTTAAAACATCTTTCGGAAACGTTCCGGTTTCTGAAAGAATAAAAAAAACTTGGCCAACATCTTATACACCCCTGTAAATTTAATAGTAGTTAAAACCCATTGTTCCGAAACTCACTTACTTCATACTGTTTCTTTCATTAAAGCCCTTTTGCCAAGTAATAATTTCTTCTCGAGAATTTGACGAAACAATAAAATTAATTTACTTTTTGTCCTTCAGACTCTGTAGGTAACTGAAATATAGCCTTCGCAGACTTTGACGCTAATTCATATTTCTATCTGAATAATATGTCGGGATGTATTATTATTCATAGCGTTGCGAAGCAGTTATGAATAATTGTAACAAATGTGACAGGATGAATACACATGTTAATTTGACTGATAAGCGTAATTTGCCGAATTTCCTAAAGTTAATCCAATTTTTAAACGTATTATATATTCACATTTCACGAGAAAGTAATATTCAGATAGTTACCAATGGTGGGTACAATTCAATTTTGAATCCGGCTTATTATTATATATAAAATATGTGCTTCCTTTGTAAATACATATGTATATGAAATTAATTATCCGGTATGTACGTTGACTGCCTATATTATATTTTTAATGTTTGTAGATGTGGGTGAGTTCCGACGAATACTATTTTTTATGTATTAAAGTAGAGTTCGTCGGAGCTTACTCAGTTGACTTCTTTGCCATTTTTTTTTCTACTGATTTTAATATTAAATTGTACTATTTTTTTTCTCCATTGTAAAAGTTTTAAATTTATAATTTGTCAACCTTTTGCAATGTTAATTAAATAAATAAATAAATAAAAAAAACCTTTCTATCATTTATCGCTGGTTATTTATAGAGCAATACTCTTATAAACATTATTGGTTATTGATTTTTATAGATATTTTTTTTATGTATACTTTTTAATCTTTGGATTTTGAAGATTAAGAAAGGATTTATAGTGGCATAAATAAACGATATAGTAAATCTTCGATTATGTTTTCAATACGAGTGGAAGACTTTTCTTTTGCATGCAGTGATACTTTTAATATAAGCAGCACAAATACTCATTAAGATCATTGTTATTTTTTTTCAAATCGCTTTAAAATTTCTATAAGATGAAGAAATTTTAAAGCTCTACTGACTCGTTTTCAAATTATTTCGATAAATAATGAATACGACATTTACACAAATAATTAAGGTTTATTTATTTATGTATTTTATAACAGTAAAGAAGATGTGAAAATATATTGACAGATTTGTATGTCTTTTCAGTTTCTTTTGAACCAAATTAACACTTTTATTAAGTGATGGGACATTTAGTAATTGTATAATACCGAAAATTTTATAATAATATATCGGCATTGGAGTCAAAAATTATATGTATTAAATGTTAAGTCTAAATCTACGAAAAAACAGTAGATTTTTTTAAAGATATTTATCTTATTGCAGTCTGAATTCATATCTGAATTATAAATCTGCCATCGTGATAAATAAAAGAAATTTATTGTTGACAATTTCTAAGTAAATGTGTCAATTTGGAAACATCGACAGTTATAGCTTTTTAACTACATACAAAGTTTTATTGCGAAGATTTTCTTCTGTGAGTATAGATAAAATTGAAATAACACATAAGTGTATGTCTTAACGTTCAGACACGACGAAAATATTTGCAGTTATTTGTAAGAAAAACACAAAATTTATATCTCGACAATGAAAATGCCCAATTCTTAAGCGAAGAGTGTTGAAACAAAAGACGTAAAGTCTTTTTTTATCACGATAAGATTGTAAAAATTTTATGGCCATAAAAAATATCGACTCTTAAGGTCGTGTTATTGGGAAAACGAAATTCTCGAACCATTAGGTACAAGTTTGAAGGCGTGCGTAAATGCCATAATTTTTAATGGTCTCCCCCTTTCTTGCTTGTCTTCGGGTCATCCCCGATACGCAGGCATCAAAAATTTGATATATTTGTTACACGCCTACTTTTTCAAACAAAGCGGTTAAAAGTCAAAGCAATTCGTTTTAAAAGTGAGGTAAAAAAATATGGCTGTAAAATATGTATATCTGTTAAAAGAATTTAACGTTCAGAATCGCGTTATGTATCAAATTGTGTAGTATCAATACAATTTTTGACATTCATGTATTTTTTTTAAGCTTTCACATTCCACGAAGGATAAATCTATTGATACGTTTTACCGACACTAAATCGACATTTAAATGTATGACATATTCACTTGAAATGTTTTGGATTTTATGATGCACCATTTCTTTATGTCAATGCGTATTTTACGTAATCATTTTAAGCATTTTCTTTTCCAGTCCTATCTAAATAAGAATGATTCCGTATTAACATAAGTAAAGCATTTCACCAATATGGTTCAAATAAACATACAAGGTGTTAAATTTTACTATTTTAGATCTTCATTGATTTATTATAAGAAAATTGTTATACGATACAAATATTATTTGTTTTATATAATATTTTTAAAAAAATATATCTTTTGCACAGTATTAATATTATATAATATGCACATTTGACATTCTTTCGCTCCGATTGATTTTTAACATTTCATAAAAACAAAATTATACTGTAATTCAAAATGAAACTCGACGGTATACAAATAAATTGTTAAAAAATCGATTCAAGACTTCTGCTAGGCCGGTAACCGAATTGTCAGCCCTGTTGTTATCTAATGCAAAGTTCAGTTCGAATCTTAGTTATATAATTTTATCATAAATAAATGCCACCTGTGTGGTCGAGTGGTCAACGTCGATGGCTTCGGTTACGGAGGTCCCGAGTTCGAATCCCGGTACGGACAGTTTTATAAATTGATTTTTCAATCGATTTATGAATTTCTGTTCGAAGGCATGGATGTATATGATGTCTTGAATTCCCCCCTCACGCCCATCCTATCCTATGAACGGGGCGTATCGAGAGCGATTAGCTAACCACTAGTCCTGTCCTAGCCCTTTCCTTCTATTCCTACTCTCTTTGGAAAAAGAGAGGTTGAACAACTGAGTAACAAACAGTTCTCAACTGAGTAACAAACATATGTTGAGATAAACTCCATTAGGACTCCATATGCTCCACATTGGGAGCGGACATCGTAAAAAAAAAAGGATTTTATTATTTTTGCTCGAAGGTATGGATGTTTTAACTACCTCTGTTTCATCTGATCATTAGAAAGGACGTGTAGCAAAAACGATTAGCTTGTCGCTAGTTCTGTCCTATTACTACTTTATTTTGTAAAAGAGAGGTTGAGCGGCTGCTTTTCAAATCTCGTTGAACAACTTCCGTTGTAATAAGCTCTATAAGAATATCATATGCTTCATTCTGGAAACAGGAACGGTGCATACCATTTTTGCTGAGTAGACAAACAAAGTCATTTTCTTCTTCTCAAAAATATTGCACCAGAATAATGACTCAAAAAAAATAGTAAGAAAGTATAAAGTTTAAATTGACTTATCAGTAACCTTTCAACTGTTATTTTTTATTGTGTATTCACTTTTCAAACTACGACTCATCTTCTAAATAAAATAATACATGAAAATATTTTTGCTATTTTTTAGACATTTTATTTTGTATATCACATATTAACTATACTTGGATTAAACCCGACTAATTTTGTAATTTTAGAGCTTGCTCTACCGATCACGCAGGTCTGGGTTCAATTCCCGGTCAGATCACAGTGAATTTGAGAATTATTCAATTCAAAGTTGTGATCGAAGAATGGGTGTTTGTGATGTAAATTCACATAATTCCCTCTCCTTCCATCTAATCTGATCCTTTAATAATTGGGTGTAGCAACAGCGATTAGCCAACCACTAGTACTGTTCTAGCCTTGTCCTTCTTTCCCTACCACTCACTTTGAAAAAAAGTGAGGTTGAGCGACTGAGTAACAAACAGTTTTCGTAGAAAAACTTCTGTTAAGATACCTCAATTAGGAGGCTATATGCTCCAGATTGGGAGCGGACAGAGATAAAAATATGTAAAACAGATTTATTTCATAATTTTGAAAATTGTACAACACTTACGCATTTTACTATTCTATAAAATTTTACCTACACCAATAATAAATTCACTAATACATAACCATTTCATCGGATTTATGTACCGTACACAATTATTTAGAGAATTTTTCGACTCTCTTTTTTAAAATTCTAGAAGCTTCCTAAATCACTACAACGATTACTCAATTATGTTGCTTGCCAGAAGAGTAGTGGGTTAACGTGACAGCGGCACAGGGCTTAACTGAATAGGCATTAAAAAATCTCACACTTTTTCCAATTAATTTCTGTAGGTAGGGCATAATAAAAAAAAGAAAATCCTTTCATTATTAACTAAGTAATTACAAGTAACAAAAAAACAGATCATGATAAATTACACACTATCATATAACAGCTAATTGAACGTCATTAAAATAAAATCATTAGTTAAGTTAATCCATGTTGCCATCATTAGCTTTTGACTTAGTGATACATTTATTTCTTATATAAACACGATACACTTATAGACTAAACATCAAGTGAAGTCCATTCATGTACTTAAACGCCTGAAGATGACGAAACCCAGGTTGTTAGCGACAACATATACATATACATATTTTGAACGATTTAAATTTCACCAAGTACTTTCAGTCGAAATCTTAAATTAAATTAGTATAAAATGGCTTTATATTTTACTACATTAGTATAGTTATTATATTCGATATCTGTCAGAGACTTCATATAAGTTTTTCATCTGATTACACTATTTTACTGTATGTGTTGTTTTGGGCTTAAGTCCTTGAATAGACTACTAATAAGAAAACATCTCTTGGATGACAGAAACAAATATATTTTTGTCTCTTTATTTACCATGCCCGCTCCCAATGTGGAGCATATGGACTCCTAATAGAGTTTATCTCAACAGAAGTGTTTCTACGAGAACTGCTGGGTACTCAGTTGCTCAACCTCTCTTTTTCCAGAGAGAAGGAATAGAAGGGTAGGGCTAGGACAGAACTAGTGGTTAACTAGTCGCTCTTCATACGCTCCGCTCATAGGATAGGATGGGAGGGGGGAATTCAAGACATCACGTACATCCATGCCTTCGAACAGAAATTCATAAATTGATTGACAAATCAATTTATAAAACTGTCTGTACTGGGATTCAAACCCGCGACCTCCGTAACCGAAGCCAACGACGTTGACCACTCGACCACACAGGCGGCTAAAAAAATTTAAATCTATCTTAAAAGAGAAATTCACTAACTGTCTGATTTACTACACATTATGTTGAAATACATCACTGTCCATTAGGCCTTTTTGAAAAAACCAAGGTTATTATTTTTTTCTATCCATGTTCGCACCCAATGTGGATCATATGGCCTCTTAATGGAAGTATCTCAACAGATTTTTTTTTAAATAGAGTAGTAATAATAGAAGAATAAGGTTAGGACAAAACTATTGGTTAACTAATCGCTTTCGCTACGCCCAATTGTTGAAGGATATGAGGGGTGGGAGGGATTTTTTAGACATCACAAATAGCCATGCTTTCGAACAGAAATCGATAAAACGATCGAAAAAATGCTGTTCGTAGCGGGACTCGAACCCATAAGACCCGACACGGAAGCCATCAACGCTAACCGCTGAGCCATAGGACCCGACAATAAAGCTTACTAGATATGTCAAAGCATATCTAAAAAAAAATATTTTGAAATTTAGATCAAAACTATCACTGGCAAGTTAAATCACGATCGTAAATCGTGAACTTGTCGGATTACCACGTTCATGACTCCTAATTAATATAATTCAATAACATTTAAAGTAATTAATATTGCTTTAATGAGCTTAAGGAATGACAACATCCATGTATTACATTTAATCTGTTTAATTACAATGTTATAACTGAGAAAATAAGGGAGAGATATTTAAATAGGAATTATCAAATATTTGTAATCTGGTTTATATTGTTTTTAAATCATTGCTAATATATCATATTTTAAAGTATTTTCCCCATTTCTTGTTCGTTATTCACTAAAGACAAGTATAAAATATTGTGAATAAGTTATCTGCATTCTGATGTGTAAGAAAATACTTTAGAAGAATTTATAGTGACACTGTAGGGTTTATTGTCACCCGCTCCCACTACCACTTTTGTGATGAAAACTGGCAGAATTTTAAAATGTGTAGCAAAATTAATTATGTTTAATTTTTTTTATCAGGTAACCCGTAATATCAATTGTTTTAGTGTTTATGGCCGTAAATGGCAACATTAAACTCATTTTGTTCCCACGCGGGTGGGAGCTTTAATTTTTGTTTTTTTTTTAACATTTATAAAAACGTGTGAGCAAGCTAGGTTGTATAATAATTATTGTGTATTGTGTTTTGTGTGTATTCGAAATTTTGTCAGTTAAACATTGTATGTAATTAGTTCGGTGATTGCAAGTTCTTCAATAAACGTTTCCGTGATAGTAGAGCGCTGTGTTTTATTTCATTTCTACCTACCTGTTTACGTCAAGTTTATGCCAAACGGTATCAGTCTTAATGACTTTTATTGGTGGGGATTTATTCTTGGGGTTTATCATCGTGAACAATAGTAGAAATTTCTCACAATAAATGAAACTCGCTCTAAAATAAATTACGAGTAATGTCAATAGGATGAATTATTGCGTATGCAGGCAGCATTGTGAAAGAAATTTAACACGCTCGGTTTTTTAGTCATTCGAAAATCAGTAAGCGACCGGACAAGTTAAAGCCAACGCTTTAAAAATCATATCATACAATCGGTGGTAAAAATATGAACTTTTTTTTTGTTAAGCACGCACAATCATTATTAGTGGAGATTTCTTTCTAAATGTATTCCCAATTCAAAGTCACTCAACTAACAGATTATATAGTACAAGTACTTAGAATAAATTCAAAACACGTATGTACGCAAATTTAAAAATAATTTCCATAGTTTTTACACTATAAGAAAATAAAATACATTTGAGCGTAACACATGAATAGGCATTATGAGTAATGAAATCAAAATTTTCGTTGAGAGAAAAGTTGACATCCTTCATTTGTTGTTAAAGTTTTGCCGGCTGCGTGGTCGAGTGGTCAATCTTTTTAGCTTAGAATAGGGAGGTCAAGAACTCAAATCCCGGTACGGACAGTTTTTATAAATTATTTTTTTAATCGATTTATAAATTACTGCTAGAAGGCATCGGTCTATGTGATGTCTGGAATTATTCCGACCTCCCACTTATCCTATTCTAAAAAACGGGGCGTAGCTAGAGCGATTAGATAGCCACTAGTCCTGTTCTAGTCTTATCTTTCCATCCTTGCTCTCTAAGAAAGGTTCAGCAACTGAGCAACAAACAGTTGAGATAAATTCCATGAGAGTCCATATGATACACATTGGGTAGACATGGTTAAAAAAATAGTTTTATTACATAATATTCTTATAAAATTAATTTCATTTTACAATATTAAAACTCGTTTCGTGAAAAATCGGCAATTTTAGGTTGTTTCATTATAGCACCAAAATAGCAAAATGGTTTTATTAAATAATATTAATCATTTAAATAAACATTCGGTGTGTTGTAATCAAGCGAAGTCAATGGCAAAGAATAATCTAATTTAAGAAAATTATGATAATAAACGTAAAAAATGAAACACCAATAAAACTAAAAAAAATATTATCAAGAAATTTATTAGTGGATTAAACAAATTAGTTTTGCTGAATAAAAATTAGCTACTAAAACTAATCAGTCTCTTACAAACTGTAATTTTTAGATTTGTTTTCAATAATTTGAAAATAGCTGCCAATTTGAAATCCATTAAACAATATTGGAAGAAGTTTGCACTTCAAAATAAAGGAAAATTTTCTCCCCAAATAGAATTTCAAGCTTAAAACGGCAAAGTTTATTTTCGTGTTCATTACAATCTGATTTCTATCATTTATTCATTCGTTTATTTGATTGCCATTCAATTACTGGCCAAACGAAAAACCGCAAATCAAAAGGTTAACACAAGTTTTTTAATTAATTCAGATTTGTTTCATAAAAGTTAAGATGACACCGTATGCACACTAACAATAAATGTGTTGTTTTTTTCGAGACTGTCTTTAAGATTCAAAAGAGTTAAGTGTTGTCCCCAAGATCGTAGTAATACCAATCCCAAAGTTTAAGGAGTCACTATAATATGTAAACAAATCAAATTTAAAATTCTAATTTTACCTACAATATTTAATAATAAAGCAATTCCAAAAAGTGCGTTTACATACATATTTTTGTACGAAATTTGTATAATGAATAAATGAATTAAATTTCACTCATATTTTGTAACAGTCGTTAACAGAAACAGTTTTTTTTTCATAGTCGTATACAAAATTCTGTTTAAGAAATTTAAAGTTTAAAAGAAATGACTAATCATTGCTTTTTAAGGCGACGTAAAAAAAAATTCAATCTCAATTTGAAATGTTGGAGACGGGTATAAGTGATATCTCTTCTTCTTGAATTAATTAACCAATCGCTTTTTTTTAGAAATGGATGTCTGGAAAACAACGTAAACATACCAAAAATCCATATAGTTGAATACAAATCTACAATTAAATATAAAAAAAAACAATTTGCTTATAATAGACACCTTTACTAAATAATACCAAAACCTTAAATTAATGGTCTATCGGCTACATAACCAGAAAGACGGGTGAGACAAAAATGTTTTTATTGTCACGCACTCACACATCACTTAAAAGTGAATGTGCAAAGAATCGGTAAAAGTAGTGTCCAAACAATATATATATATTTAAATACGATAGAAAATGAAACAAGCCCATCAAAACTTAATTAAATTATAAATAAACATTTAAAATCTAGTTTTTTTGATTAATGAACATATTAAATATTATATTACTTAACCGTGCATGTGATATTTAAATTCAATTTCAAATATTCAACGAATCCAAAAATCTAAGAGATTACTTTACGTTGAATATATAACTTTGATGTGATTCAGTCTACAAATTTTGTTTTGAAATATCTTTGACAGTGTCTTAACAATAATTTTACATTGTATTTTTCATTTGCATACAATATATTATTTATTTAAAGAAGGGGCGAGTTTTCAGTTTCCATTTGCAAAAAGTAATATGTCTAAAAATTGCACAAAGAATATTTTTTAGATTGGTTCCACAAGAGATACAACGTTATTTCTCATAAAATACAAAAATAAACGTACATCCCAGAATATGTGTGGTGTTATATTTTGTTTAAAAAATCGGCAGCAGGTTTTTCATTTCGTTCATCAATAGATGAAGTGTGAAGAAAGATTTTTGGCTGATAAATTACATTGTAGAAGTGTGTGCCAACCAGAAAAAAAATTATATCGTGAAATAAATGTTTTTCGGCAATTCAAAATCAACTCTATTATATAATTAATGTTCCTTATATCCAATCAACTATATTTTCATTGCTATTTTTCCTTTTAATTAATGAGTTTTAAATAAAAATTTATCAAATTGGTAACTTTGATTACCTTGGATAAACCATAATATATTATGTGGTTTATGTACAAAATAGAAACAGTATTTCGCAAATGTTCAATTATCTACAAAACAATACCGTTTAATTTTAGAAGACTAATTTAAGAAACCACATAAACTTGCATTTTTACTGTAAAAACTGTTTTAATAAAAGAAATATCATTAATTCACAGCACAGTTTAATGAAAACCGTTTTCTCCGTAAAATTAAAAAACTCAAATAAAGATATCTCGCAAAGTGAAACTCTCTTGCATATTTCTTTTGAAAAGTCCTTTAAGGATTAAAATAAAGTGGGCAAAGATCTATAGACTTACCCGTCATCATTAGAGCAAGAAGGACGAACGCCATGTACCAAACGGAAGTTGGCCTCCATCTTAACCTGGAGGCTTGTCGTTTCCGGTTAATCCCGGAAACCGCTCTTGTCTCTGCTGCTTCCGCTATTGCATTAGATAGCTTTTCTGCTGTCATGACGTCACATCGCTTTACAAAAATAACAGCACATTTTTTTCTCGTTAACACTTATAAAGAGCTCTGACTGTTAAAAAGTTTTAGAATTACTACACGATAATTTAAAAAAAAAACACTATTTAATGACCTTTTCTATAGAACTTAACACTAAAGAAATATTACACTCATTAATGTTTTATATACTCGTAATCCGTAAGCTTTCTATTCATTAGATTTTCTTTTTTTGATTCAATGACTTAAAGATTTTTTCGTCCATTGATTTATTATAGTGGCAATATTTTTTGCGCATAAACACTAAAGAACTGTTTTTTATAGTTATTAATAAGATTTAATTACACTTAGAATGAATAGTTTTTGAGAGTGATTTATCTGAAAAAAAGAAAAGAAGACAAATTAATTTAAAAGTTTAATGACATATCACAGATGATATTACGTATATAATATAACCACGGTTTGGTTATATTAAGACCTGACAGTAACATGTTTAATAATAAGAATAATTTTAAAAATAAATAAAAATAAAAATAAGTAGAACGTTACACAGAAGTAAGTGGTCCCCGAAAAAAATAATTTAACAAAATACACAGAGAAAATCAAAAAATAATCAAAAAAATATTCTTTGTCGTTTACGGAGTATAAAAACGCTTCAGACAGTACTTTAAATGCAAAATACGGCGAAGAGGAAACCGAAAAAATCTAGAGTTATTAAAAAAAATCGGGGAGACTTCTATTCATTGAGACATTAGGGGGTCGTAAAAATGCTAGAGACATTATTTTTATATTCTATTCTTTTTTCTTTATGCGTCTGCTCAGTTTAAGGACTTTTTAATCGGAAACCGTCGAGGATTCATTGCACTGATGGAAGCCAAACAAAAAACACAGAATGGTCGTACTTCAAGTCAAAATTTCATTATCATTTCTTAAATTTATTAAGTCTCAAATCTACCTCACAAAGAAAACCATTATTTTCATATTTTTTTTCAATTTCTTTTGAAATTTTCTTTTGATTGAGCTGTCAAAAGAAACATGTGCTGTAAACTATAGTACTGATGAAACGATATATCACATGAGCGGGTGCGTAAGTTTTTTATTACTTTTTATAAATAAAGTTTTCGGAAAGCATACGGTATTACTATGATAATATGCCGATACTTTTTCTAATACGCAGAGTTTTTCATCGGTCGGGGTTCCAATAACTATAACCGAGGTTATATTTAAATTCGTAGTTTAGCAAAGTTATCGTTAATTTCCTGTACATCTTAGTACATTTATGTTGAGTAGACTATATCTAGTGTATGAATGTAACAACTGCCAGAAGAGAGCTTGTCATTCAAAACAACACGCAGCCACTAAAGTGAAACGTTGAAACCATCCTCTAAATCAGTGTTTCCCAAACTATGTTCCGCGGAGCCAGAGTAGGTGTTCCGAAAAAAATTGGAATGGATTTATACGCTGCAACACAGTTTAAAAAAAATCTTAAAAATTCAGCTAAGTGTTCCGTTATATTTTCCGGACTTGCAAAGTGTTCCATTCCAGAAAATGTTTGGGAAACCCTGCTCTAAATAGTGACTAAAAGGGGTATCGAAGGACAGTTGGAAGAGGTTTAAACTCAATCATGTTTCAGGTCAGATTTTAAAAATATGACAAAAGGCCGCGTGATCGCCATATGTTTCCCACAGCAGGGAACATGGTCAAATGAGAAAAAGAAAGTCAATAAAATAATGAGTTAATTTTGATTGATGATGATTGTATAGTATGTATAATACATTTTGTATGAAACGTATTCAAGACGTAAGTGTTATAACTTGAGAAAAACGAGAAAACTCTTTAAAGTTAAAGTTTCAAGGCACTATATTAAAGGGAGTAGGTAATTTAAACTTTTGAACTGAAAAGAAGTTTGCATGGAAAGTGTAAAACGGAAAAATTTGTTCAGCTTTATTTTACGGCTGGCTTTTTTCGTCGGACGTGTATTACGAAAGAAATAAATCATGCAGCGTGCGTTTTATAGAACAAAACGTGTCTTAATGGATAGCGTTCTTCTTAACTATTATACATAAGCAAAATAAAACAACCTCCTAAATTTCCTGAACGAATTTCAAAATTACACAACAGATAAAAATAATTGAAATAATGAAATTAAATGTTATGAAAAAACATCTAAAATATCTGTGTCCGATATAACTCACTTCATAAAAATAATTAAAGATTTTTAGTACTTTTTCCACATAAATTTACTTGATCAGAACCGGTTTCGCTCATCGCAAGCATTATCAACTGATAAGAAAAATATATAAACAGTGCTATTTATACAAGTTAAATTGAAATAAAAGGTGTAATAAACTTGTATAAATAGCACTGTTTATATATTTTTCTTATCAGTTGATAATGCTCGCTATGAGCGAAACCGGTCCTGATCAAATAAATTTATGTGGAAAAAGTACTAAAAATCTTTTATTATTTTTATTATAATGCCATTCCACCAATTATTGACAGTGAACACCTTAAAAGTGATAACTCACTTCATTGAATATCTTGATGTTCATAAAGTAATAAATTAATATTGGTAAATGTTTTAAATTAATAACTTATACTGACAGTGATACCAGTATTTCAAATATTATTTTCGTGATCACCGACAAAGGTTCTATTTTTTAACACGCCTGTCATTTTTTGATAATGTGTAGTGAAAAAAGGAAATTGTCAATTGAGCCTTCAAGAAGTGAAGTAAGCCATGCAGTAAAATGGAAAATCTTTTATATAAGACTTTAAAATACAATCACGACTTTAATTACGTTTTTTGTGGTTTAAATATTTTTATTTTAGGAAGATTACACTATTGCAGTGTATTTTTACTGAGTTTACTTCATTTTTACAATACTTTAAGACATGTAGAATATTATAACGCATCTAACTCATTTTTTTCCTAAAATACTACTTAGTTCACTTAATCTGTCAAAGTCTACTGTTAAATAGTATATTAAAATACATAATTGACGACGACACAAAAACTGTTAAAAAAACAAATACCAAGCTTGACTCAACAGAAAAAAAAACTTTAAATTTACCGACAAGATCTTTAAGAAATATAATGAACCAGAATTAAAAAGAAAGTATACGACTAGATAATTTGAGAGATTCTAGAGTAGCCGTAAATAAAAACTTTTATAAACAAAATTCAGTACTATAGTACGTATTTGGTACAGTAAGTGACAGAAGAAGTCCAGTATTTGAGAGATGAATAGAATAACTTTAGATGTCTCACTAAATGGGATAGCATGTAGGTGATTATACAGCTAATGCCTTCAATCAAAATAAATAGTCCTTGGCCACCTTGTGTGAACATTTGTACTTCAAGTCTTGTTAACGTTTACTACGTATCAGTGATACACAACACTTGAATGGCAGGGGAGCCGTCTGAGATTTTTCGTGGATGTTTTATTCAGTATCTTCGGTATAATTAAATCTGTTCATTGTACCGAAAATATTTGTTCAAATTGTAGTTGGATCATATGGCCCTCTAGAGGTGAAGTGAGACAACTAGTAAAATAGTGAAAATTCTTTCTTGGACTTTTAAATACAATCACGTCTTTATTTAGTGTTTTGGTGGATTGCATATTTTTATTATACGGAGATACTACTGTTGTAATATGTTTAAACTGAGGTTACTTCACTTCTACGATTCTTCAAGATGTGTAGAATATTACAACGCATATAACTTATTTAAAAAAATTAAAATATTTTCCTTATCAGTTGATAATGCTCGTGAGGAGCGAAACCGGTCCTGATCAAATAAATTTGAAGTGGAAAAAGTACTAAAAATCTTTTGTTATTTTTATTATAATGCCATTCCACAAAGTATTGACAGTAAACACCTTAAAAGTGATAACTTATTTGTTTCAAAAATACCACTTGGCTCACTGCACGTCTAATGGGCCCACATAAAACGTCACGAGTTTTTTTAAAAACCTTTTTCGTATTGTGAACAAGTACCATTGGGATTTGAGAGCACGTTCTAAATTTATATCAATTTTTAACACATTTTTTCCAATTTCCTGACCAGCTGGAGTTTCGTCAAAATTTTTGCAGTAAATAATAATGCTTGGACAGTTTTGCTGGGAGGTTCAATTTCACTTTCATGATCCGATTTAGATATTCAAATATGCTAATCTAATTTATCGTAAGATAACTCTTTGATATCAATAATATGTAAGTATTCAAACCCTTCTCCACTGAACGATATTGAAAAAATTGTAATTTGGGAAAATTCATAATTATTGTATGAAATGACGCTTACATAATATGCTGCAACAAGAGCTTTCAATCCTGGGTATCGAGCAATTATTCAATCCCGTAATCCCGAGATCGTCTTACTAACAATGCCAGAATTTCGGGACTCGCTTAAAAATATTTTTAAAAAAATCATATTTAAACGAAAATACTAAACTATTTAAATAAACGACAGTTTTTAAATAATATATTTTTAAATACTTACCCGACGAACTATATAAATTAAATACACTTTAGCTGAGCTACTTTTTTATGTAGGCATGTATACCTTTTTTACTGTACATACTTATTATATTTAATATTGTCTCCTTCTATATCACATTGCGTGATATTGCAGATATGAATTGTCACGTTTTACAGAATGTTATTGTTGTTTGCATAATTTTGTACAAAAATCAGTCATAATCAATTCAATTTTTTGACGTTTTAGCAAGAATTGCCCAAGCCAATCGGCTTTAAAGTCATCATCACCTTCCGATCCTGAGATTGAAAAAATACCAATCTCGAAATCCCGCGATCATAAAAATAGTCCAGAATCGGATGCTCTAGTTGTAGCAAATTCTGGTTATAGCTGTCTCCAACAAGTTAGTTTCCCACTACTACCCGTTGTTTATATACAGCCAAAGTTTTATAACCGCCTTCCACAACGCTATCGACAGAAAAAAGTCTACGCCTCACATTCAAGACCCGAGCAGAACTGCACGGGACTAATTTTAAGCCATGCACACGTGTGCTTAAAAAATATATTAATTTTAATAAAGGTGTGACTAGCTCAGCCACTTAAATCAAATTGATATTAAGTATCTTGTGTATAATCTGTATACTGAGAGCTCATCGATATAGATGAGATTCTGATTATAGTGAGGGATCAAGGTTATAATGATCCCCATATAAATTGGCAAACTTTTCAAATACCGATATGCTAGCTTTGGTTGCAATCATGTCAGCGTAGCCTATTGGGTCCGTACGAAGACGGACCACAGCAAACAGTTCTCCTCGTTCGGATTCCATTTCAACAAGCATTTGAAGCGATTGGTATGCCAAACAAATTTTGACAGCGTTGAAGTTAAACCACGTCAAAAAAGTTCCGCCTAAATCAAGGTATGATTGTATGTCAAAACCCAGGAGAGAATACATCTTTTTTAATGAAATTATTCTCTTTGCGTCCAGTGACTAATTATTTAAAAATATACATTAGGCCTGCTTATAAAAAAGTTTTGTATCAGTGATGTATATAAATAAACCTTCCACTTGTGTAAATGTGTTTATAAATCACGTCACTGAAGGTAGTGAGTCGATCCAACGAAGCAGTGATATATTGTGTTTTCTGCCACTATACCAAACACTCTTTGACGTTTACTCCGTGGAAGTAAACACAATGAAGTTGGAATTTAATTTTGGGAATACCTTGTACCCGCGTCACAGTTTAAAAGATATTTTTAAATATAACGGCATGGATATATATTGCAATTGAAATATTAAAAAATACATAATTTATATTGTAATATCATAAT
Source organism: Himalopsyche anomala (assembly GCA_031772345.1). Lineage (NCBI taxonomy): Eukaryota > Metazoa > Arthropoda > Insecta > Trichoptera > Rhyacophilidae > Himalopsyche > Himalopsyche anomala. Next base: position 6,924,644 of record CM062823.1, on the reverse strand, counting down.
TTTTAAAGCACTTTATTTGTAAAAAAATGTTAATACGTATTGAGGTGTCCAGTTCCAAACAAAACCAAGTGAGTTTAAGTTTATATTTTAAGAGTTTTTTCGACTATTTTATATCAACACGTTAATGCAACTAAACTTAAATAATTACAAGAAACTTAGAAACTTAACTTTAAATTATTTAGAAACTTAACTTAAGCGTTTAAATTATTAATTAATTTAATCTGATTGGCTTTCAATAAATTGACCAGTATGATTACAAGATCCCTTCGAATTAGCCAATTACGATAGTTAAACCACTTTTAAAGCTGTCTTAAAAAAAATTGTAGTTCGAGTGAAACTGCTACATTCAATGAATTTCAGATATTAAAACACCCTATCATAATTAATAAATATGTGTACATCGCCAAAAACATGACTTGACCGTGTTTCATACTGGACGTCTTAATTATATGATATGGGCGTATAACTATATTCAATAACATACTGACTATGGAAAGGCAAAAGGACGTAACCCATAGCATTTTTAGATAGTCATATCATAATAATGTATACAACTTGATACACATTCTGTCAAAATGATGTAAGCTGAAAATTTCAAATTAGTATCTAAATTAAGCTTTTACGTTTGACAAAAAAAAGGTCTGTGAAAATTGTAACCAGGAAAAAAACTTGAAAATGGGTTTTTCTTTAATATTTCACAAAAATAATATTTAGTGAAGTCAATTAAAAACCAATTTATCAGTCTTCGTGCACTTCAAGGTTGTATATATTTCATAATTTGAATTTGGTCCAAAATCATTACAAAACGTTTTTTGTATCTCCTGTATTTTTTTTTGTGTGGGCTACGTCCTTTTTCTTTTACACAGTTGATATTGATTACGTATAGTATTAGCACGCAGAAAATGACGAATGACTTGTTGGTATGAAAAATAATGTCAATATAAACTAAATTATCAGAGTTTTATAAATGAAAATTTATATTTATAATTCCAAGTAATAAATAACGTCAATTATGTTAGTGATACTAACATAGTTCTGATGAAAGCGCTTGCTGAAATAACTATCAACCCTATATGTAGAAATATTTGTAAAGCTAAAATACTTTGATATCTTTCACCTTATAGCAATAAAGTTCTATAAAGTAAATGTCAATTTAATCAATAATATATTGCCATTTACCATTCATTCTTTCAGTACAACGTTTTAATCTGACCTTCTTCAAAAAAGATAGAACCAACCATCTATCGTTAATACTAAATTATTTTAAGGTCTTGCATTAGAAGTCCATATAGTTTATATTGATAGCAAACATGGTAAAAGAAAAATATAAGTATTTCTTATTCTATCCAATCTTTTTTGTTTAAATTAACTTGTTCATTCAATTTCAAGACAGGCATACTCAAACGTGCTCATTTATTAATAAGTGTTTGTCTCGTTTGTTATTTCAGAAGCATGTTTTTCTTTTTATTTAAATGTGTAATTACAATGTTTCTTCATTTTATATCGGAGTCGGCAGATTTATGTTAAATGGTAGGTCATGAATACTTTCAGATTAGTTCAATATTTTCTATAATTTTGTCGTACTTTTATTACGTTTTTGGTACCAATTTTCTTTGCCGCTACACTTTTATACAAACCTTTTTACCTGTCTTACAAGACAAGTCTATGTGGTTTTCAAGGCAATATGAAACATAAAATTTTTCATATTTCTATATAAAAGTCGTATGAGAAATTGGATGAGTTAGAAAATAATATCTTAAACCTAAATTTATGAACAAGTTTGAGTGTGTGCAACTTCAAATGGCTCAACTTTACTGTCCTTGTTTTCATGTCCTTGGCAAAGTTATTACGTCTTATCTGACAGCAATTGTGGTACTCAACCGCAAGTATGTCGCTCTCAAAAAAATATAAACTCATAATGCATTTTTTTCGTAAGCCACTTATAATTACAACTAGAGCATCCAATCCCAGACCCTTTTCTTAATCCCGTGATTTCGGGATCACGGGATTGATCACTGGAAACAGGAGAGAAATTGAGAGATTCCACATTAAATTTCAAACTTCAACAAAATGTGAGATTTTTTTATATCCTTCCTTTCAAAGAGTTACGACCGCTAGTGAATCTAGCGCAAAATTATTGTTTTAGTAGATTAAAGAGATTTTCCACGTGTTATACTGAATACCGGGACTAGTACTAAAATTTAAAAACCGTATAATTTTTATGTTGTAAATTTTACTTAAAATTAGCTTGATACTTTAAAATATGCAAATGATTTATTTATGACTCAAGGCAATTTATTTTCACTCAATGTTACCGCAAGTAACATTCAAAAGACTCGAAAAAACCCAGGTTTTAAACTAAACATACCGATTTATAATTTAACATTTTGTTGAAACTATAACTGAAAATAATGAAATGTTTACCGTATAAAGTGTTGGTAAAAAAGTTCTTTTCCACTCATCAACATCTATTTCAATAAACGCTAGGAAAGGGAGATCGTTTATTATGCGATGGAAAAATATGTATCACGAGTTATTTAATACAAATTTATCAGCAATGGGGTGCTAAGTAATTTGACCATTAGGCTCTCATTAAAAAAAATGAAAATACTCGCGTCGAGCGTTCGACCCATTTCATATTTATAAAGAGCACCTTTAATACAACACGAATTTTTGCTTGTTAATATAATTAAATAGATAAACAGTTAGTAATGCTGAAAAGAGGAGTGTTTTGCTTAATTAAAATAAATTCGCAGGCCGGTGAAGCAGGCATTTCTGAGTCCCACCCTACCAAAAGATTTATTTTTTGTGTTGCCTTCCGAGGCTTTGTTCAAAAATACACTTGAAACCGTTGGACCATAACAAGTGCGGGGTGGCTCAAACTAAACGATGATTTATATTTAAAAAATGATAAATATTCTTAGTAGTGTTTTTTTTTGTAACTGGGTGACCAAGATATACAAATAAATACGCTTTTAAAAGTGTGCTTAGATAGGATTTCTTTTCATGACACAAATTTATGATCTTAATTATTATTGTTCCGTAAACATTATTTTATGAATACTTTATTATCGTAAAGGCGAGATCATTTTTATTTTGATAGTATGAATAGTATTTTAACGCACTAAATTCACTGTTTGATTTACTTTAATTCTTGTTTTTATTTTAACACAACACTAGTCAATATTAAACTGTAATATTGCGAAATAAAAATACTCTATATACATATATATAAAAATATAATAAAAAAAGGAAAATAAATCTATGTATTTATGTACAAATAAATACTATCACATGCTTAATAAATAACACATTGGCGTGCCAAGATTTTTGAAGATATGAAATATCTAAGTTTTACTGAAATTTATATTGACATTGACGTTTACATTACAGGGACAAGAATTGTTTAATTTTTGTACACCTTTACTTTGTTTTCTACAATCCTATGCGATGTATACAACTCTTCTAATATTTAAACTATTACGGTTACAATTTATTCGAAAAATTCATGGCTGGTACTTTTTCAAGGTTTTTATTATCTTCGAAAAATAAGTAAAGTTTACATTGAAAAATTTGTGACACGCTATTTTTACAGCTTATTACTAATAATTCAAATAATACTTGCTTCTTTAACAGCAAAAGAAGTAGGTTATATTCCTTTATAATATTTGTAACGGATTTTCAATTATTCTGCTGTATTAATCAAGTAAAATAATTCATCGAGACGGCGTCAGTACGTTTGAAAAATACTTTTTAAAATTAACTATAATTTATCAAAGAATATTTTTTTTTATTCCATTTATCCATTTCATTGCTGTCACATTTTTGTTTTTAATGATGACAACCAAATTCGCTCAGCGCAAACATTTTAACCGAAACTGAAATAATTGTTAACGAGAAACATGTGTAGTTTCAAACATGCATGTTTGCCAGTTAAAATATTTTAATATCATTCTTCGTTAATTTGTAGCCGTTGGTGATTAAAGTAAGCTGTTTTCTTTATGGAACATTTCCAAAGTAGGCCATCCACCATCATTCAAACTAAAGTGGACATTTCAACGCTGGATTTTTATTATACCGAGATATTACACACTTGAGTGGGATAATTCCCATTATTGCCCCATTTGAATTCACCACAGCAATTTCAATTACAGGGGCGGGACAAGAAGATAAGGGCTGAATAAATTCAAAGTATTTATTACTACCGCTACATGCTACCGACCATTTTATGTATCAAAGCCAGTAGCTCAAACAAAGGGCTCAGTGTATTCATTATGTAAATACATGCATCTTTTAACGTTTGATCTGATTCAAAATGATAATAAAACTTTTTTTTGAATAAATAAATTAAAAATATTGATTTACTTCATACTTTTACGTTTTGAATTTATCTATGTATCACAAAAAGATTTGTTAATGTTTGTGTTTGGTAAAATCAATTAGACTATTTATGTATACAGTGGAACCTCTCATAACGAGCAATTCACATAATAAGCAAAACAGATTGCGTAAAAAATGCTCATTTAACGAGCGATATTTCGAATAACGAGTGACGCAGAGTTTTGGAAAGATCACTTTCACATCGTTGCTTGCCTAAAGATGATTGACAAGGCATGGAAAGGGGTTACCAAGACAACCCTCACTTTAGCTTGGAAGAAGCTTTGCCAAGGAGCGTTGTCAAATGTGATTTTGAGGGGTTTGAAACAGTACCTGTGGAATCTACAGTCAGGAGATTGCATCTTTGGCCAATACCATGGGACTGGCTGTGATGAGCTTGTGAAAGAGTACAGTCAAGAGCTGACCACCGAAAAGCTTATGGAGTTCAATTGTTTTTTTTACAGCAAGAAGTTATAGAGGAGAATTTTTACGCTTCTTAACAATTTATATGTATGTAATTTTACTTGAATACACGTTCAAATATTAAAAAAATGATTTTTTTTCGGCGTGGAACGCATTATTGTATTTTACACTTGTGACATAAGAGACAAAACTAAAAAAATGCCATTTTTTTAATTGAATGTAGATTCTAAATATGTAAATATCAAAGTATAAAAGTATTTTACATAGTTTTTCAACTTATCGTTACAAAGCCAAGTTGCAATTTGACGTCGATGTGATTGTCAACAGTGTCACATTTTGCATATTTATTAAGAGAGCTTTATATGGGAAACTTATACTGAAAGTAAGTAAACACCGTTCCATTGTGTATTATGTTATTTTGTAACTGAATCTGATTTCAAAATCAAGTAAAATCTTTTTTAGTTATGATATATATTTAATTTTATAATTAATATTCATTTGATTTACGACTATCATTTCTAAGTTGTTTTAACAGCCATTAAACATTCTGCTGAAACATGAGTCGCGGTAGAATCAACGGTGTGCTAGAAATGCTTCCAGTAAATATAAAAAAGGTCTTTGACAACATGGATTCAAGGGGAACGTCAACAAGATTTTTTGTTTTAGTTGCGTTTTTTCCAAAAATATATACTTTTTGTGTTTTAAAGAACATAAAAATTAGCAAAAATTTATTGATATTAGGATATACACACTAGTGCTGTAAATAGTTCATGATGAATATTTAATTTTCTCGATTTCAATACCATCCGCTCATTCTGACTGTGTTTTCTTAATGTACGTAGAACGTACAGTTAATATATTTTTAGTTAAATTTGAACGTGAGTACGGCCCTGCCCGTATATTATCCTTTTTTATCTGCCATGCCATCTTCATTTTTCACGGAATAAAATGCCGCCGCGAAAATGTAAAGAGCAATAATTTACGACAATAATAAATAAATGCATAATGAGCTGAGCGCTAATGCTTTTGGCACGCGGTGTACAAGGAAAGCTGAACGCGTCCCAAAGATTTATTATTAAGAAATAAGATGGCGAAAGAAATAAGAAGCGAATGAAGGAACGAGGAAGAACGGAGAGGATTATTAGTGGAAATTTTCCGGCCTTTTGTGTTGCCTTACAACGAAACACTCCAGCGATCACTAAAGTTGAAATGTCATTTTTTTCTTCAACGCGCCTCGAACAATAAAACATGCTCTCTTATGGGCCGGCAGTTAACCTTATTACTTCGGAAATCCTTTTCACGTGGTACTTTTTGATCCGTCAAAATGAGCGGTGCGGTCGTGAAAGCTCCGACAACGGCAGAAACGTCAACTTTACACAACGTTTAATGCGACTAGCAACTGAATCGCACGAAAGTGTGAAGTGAAAGATGCAGAATAAAAACAAAAGAAAAGTTCGGATAATTTTATCGCTTTTTTCAGTAACTGATTATTTTATTTGAATCACCTTCTGCTTCTGGGTGGGGGCAGTTTTGAAGATACAGTAAAAAAAAATCTTTTTTGTGTTCAATATTCAAAAGAGTAAAACCAACACTTTTATTTGTTGATTTGGCATTTACTTGGTAGAACTCCATTTTAATAGGGTAAAAATATCTTAGTATTTCAGTTCTACAGTTTTTTATATATGTTATACGTTGATAGCTATTTCGGCTTTCGCCATCGTCGGAATTATGGTTTAAACGTAAAACCATACGTTTTACGTTTAAACTATAGTTCTGATGATAGCGAAAACCGAAATAGCTATCAACGTATAACATATATAAAAAACTGTATTCAATCAAAAAAAATCAAATGTTATATATATTTTTTGAGTCATGTCACCTTGTAGAACATATAGATTTGTTAGATCTAAAATATTATATCTACATAAATTATTTTATAAATAAAACTTAATTCAAATATTTGAAAATTAGATTTTGTGATATAAAAATGAGTTTTTATTTTCATATTTCATAATAAGTGTACAGATAAATATATTAAAAACACAAAGTATCTGTGCTCATAAAAATATTGCATGGAAGATTTACAATACGATTTTTTAATATGCATAAAATCTTTAGAACTGTAGATTTAGAGAAGCAATATTTTAACACAAAAATATGAAGCATTTTTGGTACATTTCAGTACTTTTCGACCAAAACTGAATTTACAATATTTTAGCTCCAAGCTATTCTATTTGGAATTCTTATGGTGTTTATCCCAACAAAAGTTTTGTCCACGAGAACTTATCAGATACTCAATCTCGCTACGTTCTATTTTTAGAATTGGATGGAGGGACGGGAGTTTAAGATAACAGAAACATCCATGCTTTCGAATAAAAAATCATAAATCAATCGAGAAATCAGTTAATGTATTTATCCGTACTAGGACTTGAACCCGTGAGTACCGTAATTGAAGCCAACATCGTTGACCCCTCGACCAAAACTCCAACATTGGTTCATATGGTACTCTAACTATCCAATTGAATCGTTCAAATTATGTAAATTTACACAGATTTTGTCACTAACGACCCGGGATTCGCCTTTCAACATCTTCAGGCATTTAAGTGCAAGGATGAACTTGAATTGACGCTTAGTAAATAAATATTTCATGTTTATATAAGTAATAAATGTATCATTGAGTTTAAAGCCATTGCTGGCGAAAAATATTAGCCCATGGGAGTGCCCACAAGTTTGAATGGTAGGTTTAAGAATTATATTTATTTTTATTTTTCGGAAAATGTTTTATGATTATATGTATTTGGGTATAAAAGCGGAGAGCCAGGCATGTGCAGCTGATCGTTTAAAATCGGAAGACTGCTCAATTGCACTCTGTTTATTCCTAAAATTTCCTGAAAAAAGAGTTTATGAGCGTCCGTATTTGGGTGCAACATTGTTATCCCTTGTTCCTGATTGAACACGTGTCTTTCTGAAATTAAGTGATTAGCAAAAGTAAACGTGTCTTTTTTCAATCTAATGTACATAATTTGAACGATCCAAATTTAATATTGAAATTCCACCAAGCACCTCCAGTCTAAATCTTAAACCTACGTCTTAGGTCTCAAATTTAAATTGAAAAAATGTAAATTTGACATTGACTTTACCGGAAATCAAACCCAAGCCCACCCGGTCGGTAGAACAAGCTCTAACCAACTAGACTTACATAAGACATAAATAATGGACAAAAAATACTGCATTTATATATTTAACATTTAAATTTAGGACAGTATAAATAAAAATTATGTGAAAGCACTTTCGTAAATTTAAACTTCATAAATTCGGTGCATATTTTTAAACTCTTTTATTATCTTATTTCCATATCTTCCTATTAAATTTTTGCCGTCGAAATATCCGAAGGTTCTCAAATGACAAACTTGTTATTTTTAATTTGAGGAAGGCTTAAAGTTGCCGCCCAAAGACAAAACACAATGAAATGTAATTAAATAATACAACACCTTTAATTAAGTATTGAGATCTAATTCCTATTTCCTGGTATCTATTCTTTGGCGCAGGGTGCGGGAATTCGCGGAACGTTACGCAAATTCAAAGTTGTTGACTTGAAATTTCTGGAAATCGTTAGATGTTTACTATTGTGTCAAGTTAAGCTCTGGAGGTATTGACAAAATAAAGTATTTTAAATGTCACACACATTTTGAGTTCAATTATTAGCTATTATACTTGGCATTGTGTTAAGTTGCGGGAAAATCTCTAAAATGTGAGATAACAATATGTTGATAACATACCACAAACTACTCTGATGGTAGTTTAATAATCTAATATATATAAATATGAATTTTTGTTTGTTCGTATTTTATGGAGTGCCAAACCGCTGATGCGGTTGCAATAAAACTTAACTAAGAAAAATGAATATACAACAATTTACCATTTTTTTTAGCTTAAAAACCTTAAGTTTTCTAAACGTCTTTGAGTAGCCGAAGAAATAACAAACCTTTACAGCTAAAAAGCATTAAATAATATGTAGGTGTTTGCCCGTAATAATTTTCGACAAAGTTGAATAAGTTTTTAGTAGTAACTTTAAATACAAAAATAAATAAATGTTATTTGACATGTTTTTTTCAGGCGATAGAGATTGTTTGAATCTATCGATCAGCATTCATAACTCAAAACAACAATCGTTGACTTAAAGTTTTCTGGCAGTATAACGGCGAGATATAATAGAATATGTGCCATGATGACGTGAAAACTGTTTTCATACAAAAACAATCAGCTAGTGCAGTAATTACTCACATTCCATCGCGTCTGTTATGTATCGCAAGCTTGTAATACTTACCATTACGTAGTTTGTACATTTTAGTGCTCTCTATGATACATTATTACTGTCCATTTCCATTCTGACTTTTTTGATGATATTCAACATGCATCTTCCATGAATCATTGATTCCTTTAATTATAATAATACCTGTCTCTTGTGTAGTGGGCATTACTTTTGCACGCATATATGTTTTTGGTGGTATGTCTTCAACATTATTACATTTACTATAGTTAAAGTTATGAATTCAAAGTTCTGAGCGCAGACCAATACAAGTCTTATTTACTGGAAAAATAAGATAAAATCAACAAAAAAAATTGTGTTATATTTAAGAGCATGATACAAAATTATAAAATAATAAATACTACAACAAACTTTATTATTTTTGAATTTAAGATTTCGACCGAAGTCACTGTGTGAAAATTTAATAACTCTGTTTTAAATTCTCTAAATCACAAGTTCACCTATCTCATTCTTGTATATTACTTGAAAGTAAATATAATTTACCATCGTAAAAGATTCATACATTCATCTAGCAATCAAAATAATCTTATTTTAAAAATATCACGACATCTGATAATACAAAACCTTTAATAATCATTAGACATTTCTATATTATAGCTTTTAAAAAATGCTTTTTAATGGTTATCGATTCTAATGATCACATTTAATTACAAAGTCATACGAAGATTGTTTTTTTATTAAACTAATAAACATCAAATTAATGGTAAACTAAATTTAAATTGTCATCAGTAATAATTCAACTAAGCAACACTTTTTCACTGTATTATTCAAATACACTAAAAAAATCTCTCTACCAAACTTTGCTTTAAGTACATCCATGCATTTGTATTCAAGTAAATCTCATAATACGAAACCAGGGATGTAAGTGACAAAACTTATAGATATGAAAAATATTGTAGCGATTAAATCGTATTATTGAGAAATGATTTTTTGAATACCTCACAATTTTAATCGGTTTTATAACATATTTTATTAATACACTAAAATACTTTTAGTAACTAGAATGAATTGATAAATCTCTAAAAGCAGACTATTGTCCTATGGCCGTGGAATACTCACACGTGTAAGGCTTAAAAATTCTCTCGAAAGACAAGAAATATTCGTTAACACGGTTAAGTCACCAATATGATAATTTAATATTCTAAAAGGTTAATTATAAAATATATGATTTTTTTCCATAAAAGATACATAAATTCACATCTGTTTTTTAAAACAAGTTAGGGATTTATTCATTAAATGATCCTCGTGTTGTGAAACTTTCAGTCTATTCAATAAAAAAAAAATATAATGTTAAAAAATCTAAATATTTTTAATAATCTGCAAATAAGTCGAGCGATCAGTCAAACTGTCAACTTTTTTACAGTCCGGGTATATTTTTTTATAATACACTAACTTTTATCGGGATCAAAGTACAACATTTTGCGTTGAAGGTCTTCTATTTATTCGTATGATTGATATTTTAAATTGGATTTTCCACTACTTCCTGTGACGTATTATAGGTTGTCGGTAGTTTTTTTTATGAATGCTTCAGTTTGGCTCGTAAGATTTACATTTTAATTTGACAATCTGACAATATCTCCAGAGATAATATATAAATTGATAATAAAAGATTTTTAGTACTTTTTCCCCACATAAAATTTATTTGATCAGGCCTGGTTTCGCTCATCGGGAGCATTATCAACTGATAAGAAAAATATATAAACAGTGCTATTTATACAAGATAAATTGAAATAAAAGGTGTAATTCAATTTAATTGTATATTTTAATGTAATTCAATTGAACTTGTATAAATAGCACTGTTTATATATTTTTCTTATCAGTTGATAATGCTCGCGATGAGCGAAACCGGTCCTGATCAAATAAATTTTATCTGGAAAAGGTACCAAAAATCTGTTATTATTATTATTATAATGCCATTCCACCAAGTATTGACAGTGAACACCTTAAAAGTGATATAAATTGAGTATAAACATATTTTTTATTTTTAACAAGCTTTTTACAAACCGCCCAACTTTGTTTTGCATAGTAACGTTTCCCTAATTAAGCACTTGAATACCAAGCGGACACCGGTGTCCGGAACATATGCAAGCGAACACGGATGTCCAATACATTTAAAAAATCAAATACTTGGTATTCTAATAGAATATAAGCAATATTTTGATTAATATGTGTAGTTCCATCTATACTGAGTCAATATAGGTTTTTAAAATATTGAATTCGAGTGTATATTAGGCAAAATTATTTTTCTCAAAAACACGCAGTATCTTTGGGACACACTAATATTTGCGCGGTAATCAAACGGTTAAATTACATATAAAATGTACACTAACCATGCCATACATGTAACCGACTGTGAATTAACTTCAAACGCATGCATTCTAACGGAACTATTTTAGGGGTTCGAGTCATGACACCTTACAAATTCTCAGGATAGCCAAATACTGAGCTTCAAAAAAAGATGCTTATGTTGAATATTGTGGGTGTGGCTTTGTAAGAAATTCTAATGGAACAACCAGACTCTTACGACGGACCTTACTTGGCCATGTGCTACGAGTCATGAGACTTAGAAATGTGGGCACGAGTCTTATATTTTTTTCTTTCAGCTTAATGGATTCAGTCGTCCCGAAAGACCACTGATGTCAATCCAAAGAATGTAAGGGAGGAGCTATGTGGAAGCTAGAGATTTGCCAGGTGATTAACACATTATTCGAGAAGGAAAAATTATCATTAATATCAACACCAAAATAGTTCGGCATGATTACTCCAAAACATATGCTGACAGATATATTGTATTCATCTATCTTTTAACGAGACAAGCCTAATAACAAATTGTCGGTGATATAAATAAACGATTCTGTTATTCGACTTTCAAACCACTGCCAACAATTCCCCTTTTTACTTTTCGTGAGAAACGATTATTAGTGAGAAATTCCAAGCCTTTGTAGTTTGGTGTAAACACTTCAACGATCAATCGAAATGTCAGTCAGTCCTTTTACTTTTTCTTTGGAAACTTTTACGCACGGGGTGTTTTATAAATTAACTTGGTCAATTTGATCCAGAAAAATTTTCAAAGCATTTTTACTCCTTCGCTCATTGATTTGTCAAAAAAAAATCTTATCTTTGCCAATTGCCAATTGCTAATTGAAATAGAATAAGCAATACATATTTAATGATAAATTTTAAATTGGTTGCATTCTTTTTTACGGCGATAATATTTATTTGTGTTTCTATATTATACTTGTCGCCCGCTGTGGTCTACTGACCAGGTGGGTCTAGGTGTCAACTTTAGATTTTTTTTCAATTTAAATTTAAGACCTAAGACGTGGGTGGTTGTGATATCAATCATTCTTCTAGATATCGAATGACCTAAACAAATATATTCTTATTGAGCAAATCTCATACAATCTTTAACTTTCAAATATTTGGTGCATTGGCATTAATTGTTATGGCAAAAGTTTACCATTGCGTTGCAGCCAGACTACATTTTGAAGAGAAATTTTTCCACTTGATGAATCTATAATTTCAAAAGAGATATTCGATATATTTTTAAACATTATTAACTCAATATTTGTGCTTACATAATTTTCATTATATTATTAATACTTAAAATGAAACCCAAAGAATCCAATCATAAAATATTTTCATTGCTTAACAAATTGTTTACCTAATAAAATATAATACCTTATACATTTTGAAATTTGTGCTCGAATATACGAGTTTATTATATATTAGGTTTTGTGTTTACAAAATACATTTCTTCCGATTTTTCGTGGAATCGTACAGAATAGCTCCCATTCTCCACCGTGGGCAGACAGCATCCAAAATATACTTTGTCGGATTAAATGTGTGCTTGAACAAAAAATGTGATTTAATAATGTCTTTTCTGCGAATTTTGACGAAGAAATCTATTATCATTATTACCATGACGGTAATGATATCATTTTCCGCAAATGAGCAATAACGCTGATTCGAACGCATTTAAGAATTTAATGGTTCCGTGAAAGCGGTGAAGTATGTAATGCACTACGTATCATAGTTAGCTTAACCGTCAAGTACACTGAATCCTCTATTTACAACGTGGGTACGTTCCATAAAAAAAACAAACGTACAAAAAGACGTGTTAAAAATAATGTACAGTTATACCTCAACTTACAAGTGTTTTTTGACATACGAGCTGTCATTTGGTTAATTTTTTATTCGAGTTGCGAGCCCAAAGTTTTAATTACGAGCAAGGAATTGAAAGAAGGAGATGTGACCAAACTCAACCGAAGAACCAACAGTAGATAATTTAAAGAAGCTACTGTCACAGCATCATACAGATTTTTTCAGAAAATGAAATCAACGGAATAGATAAATGTGAATGAGATAAGGGTTAAACCTTTTAAATTGAGATAAAACAATGTTTGGAAATCTGAGTGAATATTTCAGAAAAAAACTGCAATTGCAACTAATAGTGCGTTGTAGCTATCAAAAGTCATGACGAAAAAAGTAAAAATCTGTGATTTATGCTTTTTTATAATACAAGAGCATGATGTGTAGTAAAAAATATTATTTCTTATATAATAATACATGTTTTTATAGTTTGTCTCAATATTAGAAAAATGGGATGTTTTTTTGAGACTGGAACAGATATGATTCATTTAATTTTTTATATAAAAAAAAATGTCCTAAACTCAGACGTGTAATGAAATAAATATACTTATATGGCAAATTATCAGTAAGAAATGATTTTAATACATTAGACCTTCCAGTTTCAAACCGCTTAAAAATAAACCGTGAAAAATAAGGATTAGGCTATTTAACCGATCGCAATTAAAACAACCGCTGTACTGTACACGAAAACTTTAAATTTTTAGTACCTGTAGAAATTTCCTGTTGAAGGAAGAAATGCCTGTGTTAATTGTCAAAGTAGATTATTCGAATATTTTCGGTGTAACCATCAAGAAAAGCTATTTAAAAACATGTATGTGAATCTGTCCACATGAACCAATGTAATAACTGTGTTTAAATTGAATACCAAAGCCATTAGTAATCTTTATAAAATGAAATTTAAATATAACAACACATGTCCCTTTAATTCCATCAATTGATTACATATTATCTATTACAATGGAGCGATACGAAAAAATCGATTATGTTGGCTTAAATACTTACATTAACAAACTATCGTCTAAAAATAACACCATGTAGGATACATTAAGCTTTCATTGAAAATGCAAGGTATGTGGATATTTTAATTAATTTATTTGACTTGTAAAAGATTCATTGACGACTAAATGTTAGATGCAAAAAAATATCTGAATATTGACTGGGCTCGACTGCTATTCTGCATTCAATGTTCATTATTGTTTTTTTTTAATTATTATTCTACGATACCTACAAGAATAAACTATAATTAAAATTTTTAAAAAAATACAAATGATGTATTAATGTTTCGGGTCTGTAGTAAGTACTGTGGTCAGCGTCAGAACAGCTTTTTGTTCAATCGATTTATCGATTCAATAACGGCGTACTGAGAGTGATTAACTAAATACTAGTCCTGTCCTAGCCCTATTCTCTTATCCCTACATTCCTCGAAAAAAAGAATTTGAGCAACGGAGTAACAGTTACTTCTCAAGATATGCTTCATATTGAGAGAGAAAAGGGTTAAGAAAAAAAATATGTATAGTCATAGTGGCTGTCGTTATAGTTAGAATGCCATTATCGTTTTTTTGTGTTTCGAGAATCGGTGGATATGTAAATATTTATTTACGCGCATGTTCACGAAATCACTTGAATATAGTGAATTAAGAAACAACCTGTACACACGAAACTCCGAGTTACAATAACCGTCAGCCCCATTACCATTGTAAGCATGTTTTTCATGTTAATACATGTATTTGTGCCATGATACAAATTCAAAAATATTATAGAGATCGCCCTTAATGCGATATTGTTCCGCTCCTTGTAAAATGTATTCATGCTCTCGAAACATGAATACGAATTGTTGTTTAGGCCTTAGCAAACTCAACAATATCCCAATATTTCTTTTTTTTTCCTTCGTAGGTATAAAGCTAGTAAGCAAGGCTTTTTTTCACTTTAATGCTTTTGTACTACAGAGGTAGTCAAATTTTTACAAAGCCAAATTAAATTCTGCCTCCATTGATGTTATTTTGTAACATCATGTCAAAACCTCTTTTAAAAAAGCCTTTGAAATGAACATAAATATCGTCAGCTTTTCTTGTGAAATGAAAATATGGTAAATTCGATATACACTCAACTTTTTTTAACACGATATTTACGTTCCACAAAAAGACGTGTAAAAAAATAAAAGATTCATTGAAAAATTGAAGATTGGTTCCATCAATTGAATAACCCGTGTTATTAAAAAAATACAATGTGTGTTCAACAAATAAAATCGTGGAAAAAGATAATAATGAAGTTTCCTGGAAAGATTGGAAAGAAAACCATTAATTGAATTTTAAATCACTCAAGATTTACTTCATTTAGAAAAACGTCATTATTATTCGTGATCTTATTTAAAGATGTGTAAAAATATGTACATATTTTTAATTTGAACATGAGAATAACTGAACTAATAATCGATTGTTCAAATTTACAGTCTGGCATTATGGTAAGGTGTAGTAAAAAATGTTATTGGATCCCCTGATTTATAACTCACGGTTTTCAGCTTTTCATACAAGTACACACAATACTTTCAATAAACAAGAATACTATATGTCAGTATAAATATGTAGTTCAACGTTTTTTAAACAACGCGTGTGTTTTTTCTTATACGTAAAAAAGGTAAATGGTATACTTCCATAACAGTATCTTTGTATCCAATAGGATAGAAGTTCAAGGATCAGGACTCGCTTTGCCGACAGAATTCCACTAAATCGTTCAATTTTGAGTGATAATAAATAGGATTTAGAGGATTCTCACACAGAAAGAAAGGTTTTGAAAAGGCTCTTTTTGGCACATCAAGGTCCTGGTTTAGGAACGTCTATAAAAGACTTTCTGACAGAGCAATTATCACGGGTTTTTTACATTTTATACTTTAGTAGTTAGTATCATTGTGCAGATTTTTTTTTATAAAATTTAACAAAAAAACAACAGGAAAAATAAAGTATACGGTAAAAAATACCAAAGTATTTATTTCTACAAATTTAAAAAAATCAGTTTATAGCTATTTCAGCTTATGCCATCTGACGATGGTATCCATTAGTTCTGACGATGGCTATAAAGTTATAACTGTAGAGCTAAGTACATTGATATTTTGTACAGTATTACAATGAATTTCTACCAAGTAAATGCCGATAACATTAACACAATTGATAAACGTGTCAATTCAGATTTGTTTTTGAATAAATTGAATTTAATTGATGAGGTCACATTAAGCAAACAACGCAGTAAATCAGAAGCCGACGGATGATTTTTCAAAATATTTTTTTTATTATTATTTAAAGTATCTCATACTCTTTGACACAACGTGTTAATCAAGAATAGTTTAAATTTGTCATAAAAAAAACATATTTGAGCGAAAATTTGAATACAAAATAATGGACGACGAACAAGGCCGGTTGTCGTATACTCAGTCAACAAGTTATCATTATTTTCAAAGAAAAGATAAATTATATTCCACCATAATATGTCACTTATCTTTGAATTATACCATATTTTTAATAATCGAATATGTCGATACTCTATGTATTTTGCTTAATTTTAATATTTCAGCTTATCAATTAATAATGTATTACAATTCAGCTGATAAATACTGCTAATCTTACTTCTAATTCCTTCGTTATAATAGTTGTATTGTTTTTCTTTTAAAATATGCATTATATTTTATTTTCATTTAGATTTTTCAGATTAAGATCGGTTTAATAAAAATACTCGATGAGAGCTATTTTGCATTCTGACGGTAATGCTTTACGGTTTCGAATAATGGCACCTGACGAAGACTCAGAAAAACCGTATTCTGAGCTTCGAGAACAGATGCTTGCGTCGGATAATGGGGGTGAGGTGGTTTGATTTTGTGAGAAATTCAGAGATAAGGGAGCGTACAAGACAGCGTCCCGTCACGTCAGTAGTTATCGAGAGAGGTTGGAACTGGCTGGGTCACGTGCTGCGGATGCCTCCAGAAAGCCTTAATTCTGCCTGCCTTTTCTTTCGACCGGTGGGATTCCGGCGTCCCGGACGTCTGTCGGGTACTATCCATAGGACGTACTCTGCGGAACTGGGGGATGCTGGCATGTCATGGGAGGAAGCAAAGCAAATGGCGGGAGACAGGCAAACATGGAAGTGCCGCGTGGTGGCCATATGCTCCACATAGGGAGCGAACATGGCCGAAGAAGAAGAAAGAATAGAGCTGTTTTTAACGATTTACTAATTTTTTGATAAACGGTAATGCAATTACGAATTTTAAATCCTATAAGAAGATTAAGAATACTGACCGTAATTAGCATCTAAATTTTGAGAAACTGCTCGTATTGCTGCGTGTGGAAAGTCTGTTTTCATTTCTAGCATCAATGATGATATTTTTTTATTGGGCCAGGTAAACAAGAAGGGTGATTCTTCGTATCACGGTTGAATGTTTTAATAATCTATTTTGCTCTAGTATCACTCTAAAAAAACTTCTGCTTACTCTTATTTATATGACAAAAGTGCTGACATTTATGTCAGGAGTTTGGAATTATTCATGTAAGTATTACACATTGGTATATCTCTACGATAAAAAAATCATCGAATGATATACGATAAAAAAATATTTCCAAAAAATTTTATATTCCTGTCGATTGATTCCGAGAATTTTGATATTGTTGACGTTCAACTTCGAAAATAAATCGAGTCAACTTTCCTGCGAATTTCGCTCCATATATTTGTTTCCGGAAAAATAAAATTGCATATACATAAATGTCGTCATCCGCTATTTTCGATTATTTTTAAATAATCATTTATCAAAACTATTCATGTATGACACGTTATATTAGTCTGCATACTTTTGGTGGTGTGAAGACGATTTATTGATCATTTTTGTTCATGTTCATTTTGTTTTTCATGTTCACGTAACTTATCATTTAACGTATGGTTGAAAATGAAGAAAACACTTTTGAAACGAATGCTACATTAAACGAAAATGCCTATTACCAAATCAATATTTATATATTAAAGTGACAAATAGTGAAAGAAGTTTTATGTGAATAAATATGTAGAATACGTAACAATTTATAAAAATAAATTCAATTATGATGAAATCTTTTTTATAAAACTACAATATATGTCACAAATTGGTCAAAAAGTTGGATTCTGAAATTCAAATACTGAAATAAGAAAAAATACAACATTTGTGACAATTCATTTATTTTAAAGAAATATTTATTAAATAAAAAAATATTTTTTAGGGTGTTCACTGTCAATACTTGGTAGAAAGGCATTATATTAAAAAAACACAATATTCCTTTGTACTTTATTTTCACATTATTTAAAAGTTGAAAACCGGTTTCGCTCATGGCGAGCATTGTCAACTGATAAGAAATATAATTTAATAATGCTATTTATACAAAAAAAAAATGAAATGAAAAGGTGTAAATAACAATTGACATTGAAAAGATTTTACAAATCACAGTAGAAGTCATTCTTTAAGACAACATTCTTGCCCTTGTCATCAGATATGTATCTCTGAATTGTAAGTATATGTTCTGTATTAGAATCAATTTCCATAATTTGTTCTAAAAGTGTTTCAAAAATATGTAAATTCCATATATTTCAAAATGTTTTTAATCCTTTTATTTTTTATCGATTAGGATTTACATACGTAGTCAGCTGCATTAAAATCAATAAAAAAAATAGCTACTAAGCGACTGAAAGTGTATCCATGTTTACTGTTATAATATAATCATCAATACAACAAGCTTTCATCTGAGTAGTGTTATAAATAATTATTTCACACAAGTTCTCGTACAGCATAATGCAAAAGTTTCTGCATATTCTGTAGACGCTGAAATCTCATAACTAGAAGGGGTGTAGTAAGCCCTCAGATCGTTTGCTGTTGGAAACGTGCCCCCTCCGAGAAATCAAATAAATGGATCGAGAAATAGAGAAACCTATTACATAACCAACCGATCCTTATTTCACATTGCATATAAAACAATTCAATATTATCCTACCTACGACCTCTTAGGGTACGCTCATATTTCAATGTATACAATATTATTTAAAATAAATAATAATTTATTTGTCTTTTTCTAACTTAATATGCTTGAGATTTATTTGTGTTAGTTCACAACTGAATTTTAAAAATATTTTATCCGTAATAATTTTAATTATATTTAAAACACCTATTATAAAAGTGTCTTAAAAATACTGTTAATAGAAGCTATTAAGAACATAAGTAAAAACACAATATTCCTTTTAACTTCATTCCACTTTATTTAATATGTCAAAAAATTCTCAAAAAAAATAATTATGTTTGTAATAACTTTCAATCCCCATTCTAAATTTATTAATCGGAGATGACTTTTTAATTATATGCTAGATGTGTTAAACATTTTAATTTTGTGTTATTTTAGAATCACTTTTAATGTAATTGGTAATTTCTTTTCAATGCCAATTGTTGTTTATAACTGTTCATTTTTGTATAAATAGCATTGTTAAATTATATTTCTTATCAGTTGCCGATGCTCGTAATGAGCGAAACCGGTCCTGACATATTAAATAAAGTGGAATGAAGTACAAAGGAATATTGTGTTTTTACTAATATAATGCCTTTCCACCAAGTATTGACAGTGAACACCCTAAAAGTGATATTAAGAACATTGTTTATAAAATGGAAGCATATTAAATTAATGTCACAAAATTATAGTTTTGTATTTGAAAGACGAATGAAGGTTGTCCACAACCTGGTTGACAGAAAAAATAAAAATACGTTAAAGGTTTTCAGATGTAAAAAATGGGTTTTACACGAATTGAATGAAAAGAAAAGGTCAATGCGTGTCTATAAATGCTGAGAGTTTCTGGATCCTGGAACTTAAATGCCTTGCTAAAAGGCTATGTCCCATCCACTTAATATTCCGGACCTTGCTTCTCCCAACTGTCAACTTAATACTATCCAATTACTAACAATCATTTTTCGATCGATGAAATACTTTCTTAGTGGAAAATAAAGTTAGTGGAACAATTTGATATATAAGTTGAAAAAAGAATCTTAGCCGATTTGAACTCCGTATTCTAAGCACAAATACATTTGTACGTATTATGAAAACTACTACGTTCGGTTAGGTAGTAACTACATGAATATATTCTATAAACATTATAATACGATTACAGAGTAAGACCTCATTACGCTTAAACTTTTCATCATATATCTTACCGCATAAAGTCCGTAGCGCAGTGGTTAACGTCGATGACTTCCGTGCCGGATCTCACGGATTCGAACTACATATAATACAAACAGCATTTTGTCAATTGATTTTTGTTCAAAGGCATGGATGTTTATGATGTTTAAAAATTCCCATCTTACTAATTAGGTAAAAAATATCAACGTATTTAGTTCTACATTTTTTTTTATAAAATGTGTTTGTAGCTATTTCGGTGTGCGCCATCGTCAGAAATATTTATAAAGGAAAGATAGTCTCTTTTTACTCTTACAGATTTTCTCATTCTAAAATATGAGACGCAGCAAGAGCGATTATTTAACCACTAGTCCTGTTATAGTTCTTTCCTTTATATCCCTGGTATTTTTAAAAATCTTGAGAAACCGAGTAACAAGCAGTTTTCATAGAAAAACATCTGTCAAAATACCTCCATTAGGATTCCATATGCTTCACAGTTAGAACGGTCATTGTTAAAAAAATAAAATTATAATAATTGACGAGACACATTACTTAAAGTAAGAGATAAAAATGATTTAATTCAATGTAATTTATACACAGTTTCACTTGCTTTATAGTTCAAGATTTTTCGTTGATATTTGCATTACAAATGACAGTCATCAAATTAAAAGATTTCAACTATGTTGTTTCCATTTTATACCATATAATATTATTCTTCGTCAAGGATATATGCGCAGCTCATAAATAAAAAAAAACGGAGATCATTCATATTATCACATTGATGCAGACTAACAAAGGCTTTGCCAAACAGTTTATGGACAATAAACGCTACATACAGATAGACAGGAGAACATCAAAACTAAGTAGCCGGATTGTTCTTCTTCAATTAATTTAGTGTCGGAACGGTTTATTAATGCTCTGTTTGCGTTGGGATATCACGTGATCTTGGACCTGTTTTTTGTCGGCTCCTTGCTATCCAGTAAGTATAAGGGTATTCCTGGAAGATTTATTTCACAACCCTACAGCAATAATTATTACTATCGGGAATACTTACGGCATGAATTTCAAATAGCATTATATATTGTATGTTCAAATTAGCTCTAATTGTTTTTGAGCGTTGAATTATTGAAACTAAATTATTCAACAAAAACTTAAGATAAAGGTTTTTTCTGAACGTTCTCTTCTGAAGTACCTTTTAGCGTCATTTTACAGAAATATCTAAGCTTTTTTGGAAAACAAATATATATACAACTGTTAACTTTATTTTTATTATCAATGATATATGGCTTCCGGGCCAGATCTCCGTACGAACAGCATTTTTTCGATTGATTAATCGATTTATGTTCAAAGACATGCGTGTTTTTGATGTCTTAAAATTCCTCCCATTCTTACCGATCTTTTAATGACTGGGTATAGAGAGAGCAACTAGTCCTGTCCTAGCCTTATTCTTCTATCCCTACTACTCTTTTTGAAAAAGAGAGGTTGAGCGACTGAGTAACAATCATTTCTCGTAGTTGAGATACCTCCATTAGGAGACCATATGCTCCACATTGGTAGCGAACATGGATAAAAAAGTATGTTCAGTATATTAAAAAAGTGGAGTCTGTGAACCGGTAGGTCTGAAACTTTAAAAGATGTTATGCTTATACAAACACATTGAAATAAAACGTTGAAAAAAGATTTGGTGTGTAACTCTGACGTACCAGTAAGTTAATACAACGATTCACAATTCAATTTAACATAGTTCTAGTTTTAAAAATAATAAATCTGCTGTCTTTTTAACACTTGATTAAGAATGCAAATATTGTGAATTGTTTATGGTTATATTTTATTTACGAAAAAAAAATATTTGTGCTTTTGTTTGAGTCTATAATTTTCTTTACTCAATTGTATAAAGATACATTAACAGATGTCGACTGGTATGATTATTTGGAAATATAATCTTTAACGAGTTTAAAAATCTTTGTTGAAGTTTTACATGGTATTTAAAATGAAATAAAACATAATACAACTAACTATAGCCTGTACGTTTCTATACTTATCCATGGGGAAGTATTCTTCTTTTTAGCGAAAATGGAAATCCGCCGAACCTGAATATATTATCAAGCCGTGCGTTTTCATTTAACAGAAGCACAATGAGCAATCGTCACAATGCCAACCCGACGCTGTAAAATAATGGCGCCAAATCATTTGTTCGCGCGCTAGGCGGCCATCTTGAATCGAGCATAATAATAATAATAATGCTTACTTGTTGCCAATCTGACGGATTGAATTATCCCAATTTATTGTCTGGTTATTTTGGATATATGAACGCTACTTCGGTTTTTTGCCGATCAATTTAACATCATCAATTTCGGTCGAGTATCCAATTTTACTCATCATATTAACTATACTAGTACACAGTTCTTGGAAACGTTAATAGAGCATTTAAATTTAATTGATCATTGGATACTCAAACGTATTTACATGTTTTGTTACTTTAAGTGGTGTCAATTATTAAAATTGTTGTAATATGACATAATGTATTGATACGTGGGTGACAAATCAATATTCTAAGTGTATGACATATTAAACGTATGCTTTCAATACAATAAAAAATTAGCTAACACAACATGATTACGACGTCTAAATCATAGCTTAGTGCGTAACTAAAATATGACGTTACATCAGTGGTTTCCAACCTTTATGTTACTGCGCCTCCCTTTGAAAAAAAAAATATCCTCGCGCCCCCCCGTCCTTTATTTCATATAGTAATAAAGACACGTTTTAAAGGGAAAATAAACATTTAAATTGTTGCCGTTGGAAATCGCTGCGTTACATGGTTTGCCATAGTCTGACCTTCTCTCGAGAAAAAATATTTTTAAAAAAAAGAGGAAAAAAAGTAGACAAACATCCACCATACAACAAAATACAACTTGAGGTTAGTGAATCAACCATCAATATTAACAATAGCATGACCCCACCACCATCATCATCACCATCATAAACTATTATATATTTTTTTTACTCTTTATTTTGTATACTAATATTGCTACCCTTACATACCCAATTTAAATGCCTTAATTCATCCAACAGTGACATCTTTAATTAATACAATTATCCGATCATTTTTTCACAGATAATTAAAACTCTCTTGCTATAAATTTGTTAGCAGTTGAAGTTGACTATGGAATTAATTCACTCACCAAAGATGATCGATATTTAAATTTGTTATCAGCACTTTAACATTACCGCATCGTTTATGTTGATTTATTTAAAATTTTATTACAATGGCGTCGTAAAAACTCGACATTTTAAAGTACACATTGTGTTTATTCATCGAAGTTATAAATAAAACGTACTAAGCCAACGAGAATCCCTTGAAAAGTTATCAGCAGGTTCATATTGAAGACCGTCGTATATATGAAGGGTTTGAAACTGAAAGGGGTTGAGGGGCTGTAAATGTTTTATGGCTTGCATTGTTGTGAACAGTATATAACCTGATACTATGGTTTGCGTTTGGGAAAATCAGTGGAGGCATATTGTAGAAGATGCCATATTGTAAATCTAGTTCAGACAGTATTGCTGTGATGCAAATGTTCTCATTACGAAGATCATAGATTCCGTAGCTTAGCAAGGGTTAGGATTAATATTATTATGATGAAATCACAGGTATTAAGATGGACTATGATAATACGGTATGATTGTTCATATACAATATGAAAGAGTATTTCTGTGTTTTTTAAAAGGTACAGGCACTATTTAGTTTTAATTCATGTCCTATGTGAAACATATGGCTTCTCAATGGAGGTAACTCAACAGATGTTTTTTTACGAGAACTGTTTGTTATTCAGTTGCTCAAAAATTTTCGATCGATAAAAAAGTGGTAATATTTACAGAAATGTGCCAAATATTTTTTAATTTAAAAATTATATGATATAAACTCATCGAAAATACCCTTGATTAAATTAAAAAATTAAATTATTATTTTAACTTAAACTTAGACCAGTCTGATCGTAAGGACAACGCCTTTACCATCCAACCATTACAACCCACATAGAGCGACTGAAATATTATTTAAAATACTAAGCCTTTTATATTAAGTACTAGCTGGTTCCCAGCAAGCGTTGCAATGTCACTCAAAGAAAGAAAGTGTTTGTGTTTTAATTATATTTATTGAAATGCATGTTTTCTTTTTTTGTCTGTTTGATTTTTGACGTTTGCTGCCGATTTTCTATGGTACGACACACGCGCTACCTTCTGTAAGTTAATTATAATATATCTTTTGCGCAAGTGCAAGCATACGTTGTCAAAATGAACTGTATGGCAGACATACAAACATTGATATTTATATATAAGACCTACTGTAAGTTAATTTCACTATGCCTAAAACCTTCGCGGAAGTGCAAGCAAAAAGTTTTTCAAATGTTTGCAATAGAACGAGCTTAGCAACGCATAAAGTACGAACAAACAAACATTCATTTTTGAATATTAGATGTAATCATTTTTTAATAAATGATTTATACTCTTATTATTGTTGACCCAGGTAGTCCATTCAAGATTTGTTTTATAATTAATTCTGTGCATCTGATGCACAAAAAGAAACTTTATTTAAACCCCAGCTTTGTTATTAAGTTTGAAAGGTGTCTTTAATTGTGTTTCATACAAACTTAAATTCGAGAAAATCTTACATCGAAAATCAATCGTTTGCCCCGAATAATTGATGAGAGTCGTGTGAGCCTCAACAGATGTTGACGTAATGTTCTCCATATTGAAAGAAGAATTTTTCCTTCAGGAAAAATCGCATCGAAAAAGTATTTTTTGCGTTAAGTGCTGAGTTTTATTTACAGAATATATACACGTATACTGTTGGCATGAAAAATGGTAGGGAGGTGACTATAAATTGGGAAATTCCTTTACATAATTTGTTGCAAAGCAGTATGCGTTAAAGAAAAAAAAGGCGGTTAACCTGTTCTTATTTTATTTGGTGTAAAAGTGTTATGCTACAAATAAAATTGTACCTTTTTTGGCTAAACGCTTTCAACCACATCTGCGTTTAATGCAGACCTTATGAAACAAAATATATTTTATAAAAAAAACTAGCCAAGAAACAAACGCTGAACATTTTATTTATATTTTCGGTAAATTCGGTGCTAACTTTTAAGAATGTATTTTAGATAGCAATAGTCAAGATATCCAATTTAATTGTATATCTGATTGATAATAAATTTACATTTCATACAAAAAGTTTACATATCGACTGTGGAAAGGAAAAAGGACGTAACCCACAGTTTTTTCAAAACAGGTTTTTTTTGATAATCACAATGTATCAAACTTGATACACGTTCTATTAAAAGGATGCAAACTGAAAATGCCGAATTAGTATCTAAATTAAGCTTTTAAGTTTGAAAAAGATGACCTTGTAAAATATTAAAACCAAGAAAAATGACTGAAATAGAGATTTTTTCTTAATTTTTTTTAAAATTAATATTAGATAATGTCAATTAAACATCAGTTTAGAAGTCTCCATGCACTTGAAGGATGTGTATAATTCATAATTTGCAAATGTCACAAAATCATCAAAACACCTTCCGCCTCCTGTAAAATGTGTGGGTTACGTCCTTTTTCCTTTCCACAGTCGATATGTTTTGCATAATTACTATATTTAATATTACAACTGAGATCAATGCGTGATGTATTGGGCAAATTAGCAATACACCATACACGTAAAAAGGAAGAAATATTGTACACATATGCATACGGAGAGATAAAAATAAATAAATGTTCAATGGATTCGGCGGTATTTTTGTGACAATACTAAGTTATCAATTTTAATTGTATATTATTAATATAGCTGTTTTTTAAATACATTGATTTACCTGACAGTTCTTGCGACTGACGTTTAATATGACCGTTGTGAGAAAAATAAGTCAATAATAAACCATATGAATAATACTGAGCTATGTTAAGGGTGTTCACTGCCAATACTTGGTGAAAAGGCATTTTATTAAGAAAACCACAATATTCCGTTGCACTTATTTCCACTTTTATTTACCAAAATCCGGACCGGTTTCATTATCAGTTAATAATGCCTGTCATGAGCAAAACCGGTCCTGATCTTGATAAATAAAAGTAGAAAAAAGTGCAAAGGAATTTTGTGCTTTTTCTTAAATATTGAACTAATTGTAAAGCAGTGTTTGATGATTGAAAGAATATTTTAGCAGTTTTATTTTTATTATGTGACTAACTACATAAATACTACATCATATCGCGAAAATGTAGCGCAGTGGGAGCAATAAAAAAACCACAAGTCATATCATTTTACTCTTACTCTCTTAAAAAAAGAGGTCAAAAAACTGAGTAAAAATCGTTTTTTGTAGAAATATTTCTGTTGAGATAAACATTATTCTTAAAGTCTTTATGTGCCAATTGGGAGAAAATATGGCGTAAAATAGTACATAAATTATAAAAAAAAATATATGAAAAAACACATTGTAATATAATAATTTCAAATAGTATTGAACATACAAGAAAAAGAAACATTTGGTTAAAAAATATCTACTCTACCACACTGTGATCGTTTGGAGCCTTAGAGAAGAAGAGGCAGAAAGGAAGGTTGAAGAATCAAATCAAAATGACACGCATTTCATTAACCAATGTACAGATGTTATCAGCTCGCTTCGACGTTATTTTTTTTACATTTTAATAAAACAATTTGAACACAAGAAGTTCAGAACCTGTTTGAATATTTCAAATATTAATTTATTCAGAGCTTTTAGGAACCAAATTCACTCGCAAAGCTCTAAATATACGATGTTTTTATCCATCCTGCGATCCAAAAGTTTGAAATGTTTGACATGACCTAATCAGTGAATACTTTGAATTATGTAAATGAAAAAGGGTTCAAATAATTGAAAGGTAGGTTACTCTTTGGTTTAAATTGCTAATGAAATATTTTTATGGCTATTAGCTCTTCAAAGCATAAAAGCTCTCTTTAAAGCAGATATTTAGATGAGAATTTGAATGTTAGAATTTTTGTTATTTACATAATTACTAATCAAGATATTTTTTTTATATTGAGAATAAAAAATGCATTTTCGTTTCATTTCCTGCTTTTTAATTACGAATACCTTCATAAAAAAATTCAGAACGTGTTTTGGGTGCGTGCCTTTTGAATTAAAAATTGCTTGATTTTTTTTTCATTAATATAAAGGCCACAGAACCGTTTTTTCATATCGTTATACTATAATTATAATATGACCAATACAAATCTTTATAAAACTTTCAGTTAAGATTAAAGATGTTCTTGATTATCAAAAAACTATATTTCCTACTTTCCCAAAGTGAATTATACTAATTCTTGAAGGTATTTATATTTTATATAAGGAGTTCGAAGAGAGTAAATCTTATTTATATTCCTGTATTTATGAAGTAACAGTGAAATTAATGTTGAAAATAACTCTACATACTCATGCAGAGTAAATAAAAGATATATAAAAATAAGGACTAATATTCAACGAAAGTAAATCAAAACTCAACAATAAATGAATTTCCTACAGCCAACCAGCTTTTTATATTGTGCATATTAGATATTTACTTCTGAACTAGAGCATTGATCATCTAAACTTATGATCAGGTACGACATTATCTGTTGACAGTGATGGAAAGCGTTAATTACTGATCATTATTTGCATTTAGGTATAACTGTTTCTTGAAATTACTATTTAACATTTATGAACTTAATACTTCTAACGTTAATTAGATTTATTTTAAGATTTTACTTTTTTGCTAACGATATATTACCTAAGAATGTAATAAATAAAAGTACAAAACTCTTTATACATATGGGTCCACTAGAACGAAAAATACCTGTAAGGTATCTCTAAAATTACACTGATTCATATAAATCGGAAAGAACACTCGTGTAAAGATTCTCCACCCAATATGAGTGAGGATGAATCATTCCCAAAGGCCCGCTCACACTGCAGTTTAAGGCCAACGCACATTAGCGTCACCCTTCGGATGAGTTATGAATGTGCCACTGGTCTGGGATCTCCTCCCTTTGGAGCCTCCCTCTCCCCCCTTTTTAGTGCCTGCCGTTACGGTCGGTGATGCCAGCGTCCTAGAAAAGTGCAAAGGGGCTTTCCCGGATTGGGGGGAAGTAATTTGGTTTCTGTGCTTTAAACAAGATGAGACTTTTGTATTTAGCAGATGTATTTTATTTATTTCGACGCTTATTATTGAGTGCTGTGGATGTAACAAAGCATTATTAACAAAGGTTTTTTTAATGGAGAAAAAAAAACCATTTTCAAAAGAAATAAAGCAACAAACCAAATATACCCACAGAGTCTAATAATTTACATATTTTCAGCATTTGATACTGCTCTCAAAAACTGTAACCTCACAAATGAAACATAAACTATGATTACCTCGTTATTGTATTGTTTACAATATTTCATTCACTTTTTCGAATCATGAATATACAGTAAGCCCAACTAACTAACGAATAATGTTTCGAGTACTAATTACTTTAATAAATTTTACCTTATCGGAATGGAGTTCAAATAAGGAAATTCCAGATCAATCAATGAATATAGAACTATTTAATAAAAGTTTTTTACTTTTATGAAGGTAGATGGATTTTTTCTCTCATATTTGGTAACAGTCTTAAATTTAAATTATGTACCATTTATATAAATATACACAAGAAAATTTCTGTTCTCTTTAAATTATAAAACTATGACTATGGTAAAATTATTTATCAAAAAACAGTTGAAGTCGGTGCATTTTCCTGCGTTGTGTTTCCGCGCTTGTTCTCGCCAGTATGGCAACCCTGTCTGCAGTCCGAGAGGGCAAAGAGAGATAGGCCGCCATGTTAATTTCCTTTTGTTAAAACGGTGTGGTCGATGGGTAAAACCACGCTTCCAGATAACACCGAGAGAGAAAAGTTATTTACTTAATAACGGCTCAGAATTGCCACAGTATTTCGCATTCTATAAAACACTTTTGGTTTGTTAATCGATGACGCGTATTTTTAACACAACTTACTGGAGTCAGCTTGGTTTATTTATTTTCCCTCAGATTGCTTTTGTTTTGAATATATTTAAAATTTCGAATACAGCGTGTGCTTTGTTCAGTAAAAAAATATAATAAATTTATGATTAATATTGTAACAAAAAGAATACCTAATAGCGTGATCACTGTCAATTTATTATTGGTGGAAATGCATTACATTAAATAAATTAAAGACTTTTGTATCGCACATTAACACTTAATTTATTTAAAATCAGTACTAGTTTGATTGCTTTAAAACGGCTTGTTACTCAGATGCTCGATCTTTCATTTTTTATGAGAATATACATAGATAAAACAATATGGTTACGGTTAATATAAATGAGTCAAACTTTTAAATCAAGGTTTACAAAATTGTAACGTTTTTGTTAACACTGTTAATTTTCAATAATTTACAAAAGATTATTGAACTGACATCGTTAAACAGTAAAAAGAGGGTTTTTTTTAAATGTTATAAATAAATTTACAGTAATGAACAAATATTAACTATCAGTTTTAATTTTATTACTTATTTATTTATTCAAAATTTGAAATTAATTTTTATATAAATTTACAACAATCTAAGTAAAAACGATAACCATACAAAACCTCTATCGCGTAAATATATATTTTTTTTTTAATGAAAAGCTTAGAATAATTCTTGGAAACCAATTAAAGCTTTTATAAGCTCCCCTTCTCTCCACAAAACATAAAACTTGTATTGATATTGTACGCCTTTTGCCATTTATATGTAAAAATATATCACGTTTAATTGGTACTTCTGATCGCCGCCGTGAATCTGTTGAACAGTGTGAAGTATGTTACGGAAGCCGCTATAAAAGATTCATTTATTATAAATAAACTTACATATTCACTTACTTTATTTTTCTAAATATAATTTAAACATTTTTATAGTTATGTTTGTTGTAAAGCATTTTTACCTCTCATGGGGTAATTAAAGTTATTCAAACATTCTTTACGGAGGCAATTAGGACGGTGATTGATATACTATTAATAATCACTTAGTGATTTAATTTTGCAACTTGACTTTATTATCCAGTAAGTTAAAACGCATTTATGTATGCTTTGGAATAAAAATTCGTAAGTAATTCAATTTTTAAAACTGAAAAATATTTTTTTTTTATTATGACTGAGTAATTTATAAAAACGCAGCTACTAGAAAATTTATTCTCATATACGGAGAGCCAAAATAATATTCACTTTTAATACAGACAACAAAAATCGTTTTAAATTTTATTAGACTTGAATTTTAGATAACATCAATATTGAATAAAACATCCATCTGAAAGTTACATTGATAAAAAATTGTTGATCTACTAGTGATAGGTCGCAAATTTTGTCCTATACAAATTAAATCATAAAGTTGAGACATTCAAGCAAACCGTGATTTCTCCAACACTAATCTTCATTTTCCAACTCTGTATTTGTGTGTCAATTTTTATCACTTTTTGAATATTTGCATCGAAATTCTAAATGTTATATTTTTGCGATGTAGTGATTTTTTATTATTATTATATCTAAGCTGGTGAAATAAAAAACAAAATAAATTTTAATTTTGACAATGCACGTAATTGCTTTAGTTAACTAAATTCCCATTTTTTGTTCAAATAAAAAGTTTGCAATTTTAGCGATTGTGTTTATTGTTTTTTTTATTATCTCTCCACCAATTATAAAATATGAATAATTGTAATAATATTTTTAAAACTAGCACACAGTGAATATGTATCGTGAGTGCCAAATAAAAGCTTCAATAATATTGGAAAATCTGAAGAAAAATTTAAAAATATTTTGTGTGCATGATTAATACCTTAACAGGATTAAGTCTAATCTCATCAACAAACTGTTGAAAACCTATTAGTCGATTTACTTTGATTTTAAGGTGCAACGAAAGTTTTTAAATTTATAGCAGTATATTTAAATTAAAAAGGTTTCCAATTTTTTATCAATTTAAAACTTAATGACAAAATATTCGATTCGATTTTATTTATCGATTATCTTACCATAGTCAGTAAGTATTTTAATAACATAATTTATTAATGCAACATATAAACAATCCTTATTATTATTAGAGATATTAAATTTTACGTTATTATTGGGTAATAGCTTTTGTTTTTTCTTGATTTTAAATAGTTTTGTGGGACAAAATTTATATCTTTTTGTACATATCTGTAAATACAGCAATCGTTAAGATAAATATGCTGTTTTTCTAAAAATTAGGAAATTATCGGGTCCAGTAACCAGATAATAAAAAAAAACTATAACATGCTTTTGCCAATCAACTACTAAATGTTTATTGTATTTATTCATGACACGATTTTTCTTAATGTCTTACTTTTAAGCCCAACCTAAGTATCTAATCTGTAAACATCTTATGATGATATGTATTTTTAAATCTTGTGCACAGAAAAATAATACTTGATTTAGTGTGAACATTTGACTATTGCTTTTCCATCATCTTAAAATAGGTCAATTGAAACTATCTGACTAACTAAATAGAAGGTAGACAAATACATATTTTAAATACCTAAATCAACAACTTAAAAAAATGTATGAGAATATACAGCACGCAAAGTAAAAAATGAAATTTAATGTTTCTGTACAAGCGATTCTATTAAGCCAACCCAATTTCTTGTTTATGACAAATATTCCTGTAACTCCACCAACATAAAAGAGGAGTAGTGATGCGTAACTTTCCACAATAATATAACTCACTTGGCGAGGATGAAAAATGGTTTCCTACATCCCCGGGTGGTCCGCGAGGATTCTACAAAGCGCTAGACATTTTTTTTTTCATTCCCGACCCCTGAATGTCCGACACGTTGCTTTTTTACGAGGGTACAAATTACAAATCTTTTGTTTAACTGGTCATCAGATCTTATGTAATTTAATGTAATGTGTGACGGGAAAAATGTTTTTTTTTGTACAGGACGCGTGAAACAGAAAAAAAGGGGAAAAACATTATGGCCTTGTGACGCAATCCATTCCCAAAAAAGCTCTAATGTAAGTTAACGTAGATTTTTTTGAAAGCTTGGCCTTTCAAAAAAAAATCCAGTGTTTTTATGATTTCTTCACATTAAGGGTCGGTCATCCACACGTTTTTTTACAACAATAATTTTTAACACACTTAAAAGATCTTTAGATGTGAAAAAGTGTTATATATTTATTCTGTTTTATGATCCATATTTTTCAAACAGAAATTATAAATTAAATTAATTATCAAGAAACCATAGCCCAGAAATATATTTAGTAAATATTATAAGGCTACAGTACCTTTTATATCTTTAGCTAATTATCCTTAATTTCTCTCAGAAATTCATTTATTTATATGACATTTTTTTTTGTTTTCAAACAAGACAACCATATATGTAAACACTCGATGTAAATTACTAGCTTATAAAAATATCACACACTTTATGAAAACTTTTGTAGCAAAAAAATATAATATAATCATGATTGAAAGAAATTTTATGGTAAAACAACATGAGAAGTGATACAAACCAAAAAAAAAAAAAAGTCAGTAACTGGAGATGGCTACGTTTGTTTTGTAATGTCATAAGTAACCAACTAGATTAACGATAAAGATCAACCAGTTGTAGATTCCTCAACTTAGCTTTTCTTCAGTAGAGTAAAAGAGACGGGGTAATTGAGTTTTCTTGAAATAAAATCGCCAATCCCACTTTTATCATTAGATTTATCCAGTTATTTTTTCTAATATAACGTGGTGGAACGGCGTTCCGGCACTTCTTTTGGTGGTATAATTTTTATTGTTTCAAACTATTTTTTGAAAAATTTAATTTTTATTTTGCTTTAAAAACATGTAGTTTTACTCTCAGAAAGCATTAGCTGTTTGTATCATTTGAATGTAATGTGTCAGGTATCGTAAACCTCATAAATCAATGTCATAATACAAACCAATACCAGGTCCATATACTTATTTTGTGACCAGCAGGTAATGCTTGAATTACTCGAATAATTGTGTCATTTTGATCATAAAATTTTTCGGAGCAAATTTGAACTCTTCTATCCTTTAAAATACGCTGATTAGTAGTCACCCAGAGAAAGAAAAAGCTTACGTAACGGATCGTACAGATTCGATTCTCAGTACAAACAGTATTTTCTTCAATCGATTTATTTTCAAAGGCATGGTTGTTTGTGATATCTAAAAAACGGAGCAAAACAAGAGGGATTAGGCAACCACTTATCCTGTCCTTGTTTCATACTTCCTAAATAAACTTCTGTTGTGTTACTTCTATTAGAAAGCCAAGTGCTATTCATTGAAAACAAACATGGATATGAAAAAATGACACTATAAAGTTGGGGAAGAAGTGAGTTGCGGTACCTTTTCTTTAAAGAAAAATACTGGATTTATCGAATACTGGACAGTATCGATTTTTCTCTCAGTCAAATAAATATCGACATACAGGCACAAAATTAGAAGCTTAATACAAAATACCTAAATGAAAACTTTTGGCAGTAGAAATGTCCAGTTAGGGATTTAAACTACCAACCACAGTACGAAGGTGTTTATAAAAGTAATTTACTCAACTATGGTGGTCAGAAAAGGAAAAGATCAGTATGTAATTACTAGGTTTTCAATGATGTAACTTGAAATTTATTTCTTTGTTTTCTGGCTTAAAGCTTTAGGCTGGGTTTTAAAAAATGCTCGAGTAAGCGGTCTAAATGTAATTCTGGCGAGGCGTTTAACAGTGAATAATCGTTGAGGAAACAAATTTTTCCCGACGAAGCTCCTGCAATCATTTATTTTATTTTCGCGAACACTACTACGGAATATGTAAAATACACAATATGCTACGATGTGCTACGCTCTGCTACGCCGGTGGGTGCAAACGCTACGACAGGTCTTTTAGATATTATTCACATAGAAATAACACAGAGGAATAAGTGCTTTCTAACATAACGTAAAAATCTTTAGTCTACTTATTAAATAATAATAAATTGACACATGGCATATTATTTTAATGCCATTAAAACTACACAAAAACATATTATTTAAAGGCATAAACAGTATTGTATTACACATATGTACTAAAATTCAATGTTGACTATTATATATGTGTAATAAAAAACTTTTCATAGTATTCTTATATTTTTTATCAATGGATCAACTTACAAAACACGTAAATAATTAAACAAAATACCCTTAGGAAAATTAGATTCGACAAAATTGACTGACGTAATAATTTTTCTAATAGTTTCCAAGACTTTAATAAAATAAAAAATTCTTACTTTCCAATTTTTTTATATAGATTTTTCAAGCTGATACAAACTTTTAAAATTCTTTTATAGACTGGCAGAATGCCTAAAAAAACGCAGCTATTGGTCAACAGCATGGATTACTAATCTATTGGTAGAAAAGATAAACGATTTAAAGAAAATGTTCAAAATATTGTTTAATGGGCTTAAGCCATCCGCTTATACTATTCAATTAAATACCATACATTGTAGTGTATCCCATGTACCACCAAAACGTTAACATGCTCAGTGTATGTTAAGATTTAAGTCTTAATCCTTATTTCATTAGTTTTGCCTCCAGTCATTAACTCATGATTTTAGGAAAAAATACATTATTATTTTCTAAAGTAATATAAATATTTTATTAATCAATATTCCCTTTCAATGTGGACCGTATGGCAGATTCAAAACCTCTCTTTTTTCCAAGGAAGTAAGGATAGAAGGATAAAGCTAAGACTGGACTAACTTTTAAGTCACATTTAGGGTGTTCACTGTCAATACTTGGTGGAAAGGCATTATATTAATAAAAACACAATATTTCTTTGTACTTCATTCCACTTTATTTAATATGTCAGGACCGGTTTCGCTCATTGCGAGCATTGTCAACTGATAAGAAATATAATTTAACAATGCTATTTCTTATCAGTTGACAATGCTCGCAATGAGCGAAACCGGTCCTGACATATTGAATAAAGTGGAATGAAGTACAAAGGAATATTGTGTTTTTATTAATGTAATGTTTAAGTAATCGTTAATTTATAATTGAAAGTGATTCAATTATTTCAGTATTTTTTTTTCCGATTCTATGTTTTTTTATACTCGAAAAAGTGCAATAGTTTTGTCAATTTTCTGTGATAAAGTTTCTTACGCGTCACTTAAAAAAAAATTGTGTCCAATTTCACGATAATCAAATCTCTCTACAGAGCTAAGCTTCACCAAAAGTACAAAAACAACATACGAGTGTAAAGATTTTTTCGGTCGTTAACAAGTAAAATTCATGACAGGAGAGAGACATTATTTCAAATTTGCCATCATATTTATTATACGCAACAAATTGATGTCAGTAATTTTGGTTGAAATATGTGCTTTTATTACATTTTTTTTTAATACAAATATGAATTGGACAAGCCGTTAGTTTCACAATGTAGGATATTGTATGAAATATAGGATATTGTATATCCGAAACTGACTGACTTCGTTCATTGTGGTGAAAGAAGGAAAATATATATTTTTTGTCATTTATAAAAATTGTATACTGATTAATATAAAAGCATATCATAAAAATGTCATATAAAATTAAAATTTATTTTTAATATAAATCATTTTTAAATTCAGCACACTCAATTTAATTTGTATATATTTAATAACTATCTGTACTTATTTGTAACGTTTATTGATGTCACTGAAAAGATTTGGTATTTCCGTTAAACGCTATGATATGGTCGACTTTTTTTTATCCATGTCTGCTTTCAATGTGAAGCATATGGCCTCCTTATGAAGGTATTTCAACAGAATTTTTTCTACTGTTTATACTGGAATATAAGTTGTTTATACAGTTATATAGAACTTGTATAACTGTTTGTTTGTCAGTCACTCAATCTCTCTTTTCTAAAAAGAGTTGTTGAGATAAAGGGTTATTTTAGGGCAGGACTAGTAAAAACTAATTGCTTTCGCTACGCCCAGTTATTAAAGGATCGGAAAGGTGGGAGAGTATTTTTAGACATCACAAACACCCATGCCTTAGAACAGAAATCGATCTAAAAAATACTGTTCATACTGGAACTCGAACATGTGAGATGCGGCACGGAAGCCCACAACGCTAACCGCTGCACCATAGGACACGACCTATTACATAAAATTAAAATAATAATAGTCCATACCATTTTTTTCATGTTAAAGATCAATATTAACTCAGGATATTATTATCATATTACTTCCAAGGTAAATTAAATTGATCTCTAATTAATTACTAAGTTACGTTTACACGGCAGAAATATGGTACGGAAAGACTACCAATAAGTGACAAATAGAATATACGCCTGCAATATTTAATGTCGAAGTAGACATGTCTATGTGTTTTTGAACAGCTTGACGTACCAACATCTCAACCATGCAGCAAACCAGCCATGCAGGTGATGTCAGTTGTTACCGTTATGAAGTCTGTGACTGATAAAAACTAGAAAAATATAATACAGAATGGGCAATAGCAGCGCCAATATCAAAGGTTTAAGAAAGACAAAGTAATAGATAATATGATCACAAATCGTCATTAACAGTTAAGAGTATTACAAGTCGTGTGTATAATATTTTCTATGGAATGATCGTACATATGTTTCAGCTACGTCTAATTAAAACGTGAAGCTATCTTATTTCATTTCAAAAATTTCAACAGAAGTTGTTTAATGAGTTACAAGTATGAGCTAAAAAAGCTTTTTTATTAAGCTAATAGTTCTCTCTATAGCAGAGATTTCCAAACTGGTAAGCGCTGAATATTGTTAAAAGAAGCACAAAGAGCTTTCAATATTTCGAAACCTTTTAAAACGTGTCTCTGTTATTACATTAAAGAAATAATAAGAAGGCGCAAAGATATTTTTTTTTCAGAGAAAAGTGTGGTACGTAAAATGTTTAGAAACCACTGCTCTATACGCATTTTTGAGTAGGGCGAGATACTTTCGCTGTGATTTTAAATACAAATTCACAAGTTATTGAAAAAAAAATACTAATTTAGATATTCGAATCCTTAAAGGTGTAATGTGCACAGTCCTGACACATATGATATAATAACATTGCCTGATAAACACATATTTATACAAAAAGTTTTCTTTGTCAGTGTGTAGTTTTTTTATTACTGCTCTCTCAAAGCTAATGATATGCTGAAATTTACCCCACGAAACGGATTGAGCACACAACTCAGTCTACTTGCATTGTATTAATGATATGAAAGTTTCAACAAAGCTCGACATGGGTTGATAAAGGTTACCTAAAACTTTTACCAGTTATTAATTCAAATATTGGATTTAGAGATCTTTTTCATTTTCACGTGATAAATTAGTTGTACCACTGCATACATAGCCGTAATAGTGAATGGTTAATTTATACAACAACTTATTTTCTAGAATAACTAGCTTGCGAATATTATTAACTAAAAACTCACATATATTAACCATGTTAATAGAATATTCTCAATCGCTGAATGAAACCATTCCTAAAAATATTTAAAACATGCAATTACGAAATCTTTTGTTTTTTTCTTAATCCATGTTCACTTCCATTGTGGAGCACATTGCCGTTTAATGGAGGAATCTCAACAGAAATTTTTCTACATGAACTTTTTGTTACTCAGTTGCTCAAACTCTCTTTTTCAAAGAGAGTAGTAGGGATAGAAGGATAGGGCTAGGACAGGACAAGTGGTTAACTAACCGCTTTTGCTACGTCCAGTAATCAAAGGATCGGATAAGATCGGAAAGAGTGGGAGTCAATTTTTTTAGACATCACAAACGCCCATGCCTTCAATTAATAAATCGATCGAAAAATGATGTTTGTCCTGAGACTCGAACCCTTGAGATCTGACACGGAAGCCCACAACGCTAACCGCTGCACCATAGGATCCGAAGATTAATTATGACAATTAAAATAATAATAAGTTTAAGTTTTAGTTTAAAATATAAAACAAATACAAATCAGTGGATATGATGTTGTTATCATTCCACCATAATTACTTACATCTCCGTTAAATTAATTAATGAGCTAGTAAGCTAGTATACTATATGAGATTACGGTTACGTCATGTCATGGTTTAGTTGATATCTTCGTCAGTGAGTTAATCTATGAAATGATCTGACTTAATATGCTAACTTAATCCATTTGAATTATTACTCACTGAGTATGTCTTGAATTTCTGCAATGACTGTTTTAACGATGCTTTCAGTAACTTCAATTAACATCTTTCATCTATTATAAATTATTGGAATTCTTCCAATCCTCTCGCATCATCAAGCTTTGTGTCACTTCGCTTTGATGATTACAGTAAGTTCTCAACATACGTGATTAATTTATTCCCTAGGATTTTGTAGGATTTCCGTAAGAGTCGAATAAAACTTTAAATCGATTATTTTATTGTAAGTACGTTAGCTATTTACACGTTAATTAAAAAAAGATTTATAAAAAAAACGGGCAAACACATACATATACAATATTTTAAATAAATCATTACATTTTCAGATATAGATTCATTCATACATCTCAATACAAACTGATTATATAATATTATGTATTAGTTTTAGTATTTTTTGCCTTGTGGCTTTCCATTTATAATCCATCAGCTTTATTTGTATTCTTTAGTGTGTTTCGTAAGGGATGACGTTTTAAATTTTTATATTACTTATTTTGGATTTATATTACAACAAAATATAATGTAATACTATTTTATAATTGACAATTTTAGCTTAATAGCTCAATGATTATTAACGTCATTAAAATAAGTCAAGAAGGTTTTGCCACTATACAGAGAGCAAGTAAAAGGACATATGAGCATTTTTCTATTGCTTTGATGGCAAAAAACTTGTTTATTTTAAGCCAAGCCAGAAAGACTTCGATAGTTGCACCTGCAAAACTTACATTTATAAAATGCTTTTATTTAACGATGTACAAACCATCACCAGTTACGAATTTACTATTGTCGTGTGTTACTTATAACACGGTTACGGTTAGCCTTTTCAAATGATTTCAATGGATGCCATAAAAGCATTAATCCCCGTCATATCAGTGTAGTCTTGCAATAAAATGGAAAGTTAAAAAGACAATTTTGAGAGAGCTTTTATGAGATAAAATCGAGTTTCTCTGTGTATGATGACGCAGAGGTATCTAACAGAATTAAATTTGCTCTTTTTGCAGCCAATGCAGCATTAGTGACCACCGCAAACATGAGTTGGACAGACTTGCGTAATTTTTCACTTTCATATTCTATCTCCCTATTTTTACATAGAATGTGATTTTCATCATGACAAATTTACAATGTGACGTATTGTTCAACCGCTTACGCTTAAAGAGTTACGAATTGGCTAGTTTGAAAATTTTATATCATTTCTATTTGTTAAGACTCGGTGAATAATAATTTATTATCGCTAAAGTGTGGTAAATGACTTCGATTTAGATTAAGTTACTTTTTTGAGTCATTATCGTCAGTTATTCACTTAAGAAGTTAGTCGATAAATGTATCGTGTTATTTTGAAATTGTCTATCTTCAAATTGCTCTCAAATAGAAAGTTTTGTTTCCTTTCTATGTTTTTCATTAACATTTTTTATAAAAATGTTGAAAATTTTTTTAACAATACGCTTTAATAAAAGTACCACTTTAATAATAGTCCTGCGCATCTTTGAAAGTGGTCATGTCTTAAATAAAAATAGTTTCTTTTATTTCAACATTGTAAAAGCAATGCTTGCTAAGAAACGAATATTTTTTTATTCACTTTTACTGTTTTACGTTTTCAGAAGAAAAAGATTCCCTCGAACAGCTTTACATTTAAGATAAAGGCGAAATTATTTTAGATGTGCCTGTAATAGAGTTTTATTAAAAAGATAGACAGATAAAAACAACAATTTTGTATAATTTAAAAGAAAAACTTTAAACATGTATAAAATTGTAATTCTCTTAGGGGTATAGAAAATTAGCATTTTACAAAAAAAGAGGCACAGTGGAGTTGTTTTTATTTTAATTGCTTTCTATTTATAAAGAAGATCGCGTGAGTTAAGTGTAACCTCATTGATATAAACTGCCACATTGTAATTTATTTGTTGTTGTGTTTTTTCCTGCCGTAGGAAGTGCGTGTCTACGCTCAGACCCTCGCGCCAAAAAGGTTCTATGTTCTATCATATGCCAGCCATAGACGGCATGTTGTTAAAACCAACATTAAAGTAAGAAAAATGAACGTTTTTTCATCGGTTGACTTGTTCTTCAGCAAAAGCTTTTGCATGTAGTGTGCACACCAAATCAAGGTAAGATCTTGCAAACTTCTATAAACGTTTACAAAACTATTTTTAGTATCTATTAATATTACCAAACGTTTGTTATTTTTATAAAAGTGTACTACTTTCGCTCACAATGTAAATAATATTTTTAAATACGCAAAATATAATTAAAACCTTAGTTTATTATTTTAAAATATACTTAACAAGAGTTTAACTAATTAAAAAACTAATTTTGTTATTCAAATACGTATTTAAAAAACCCACGATCTTAAATATGTTTGGAGATTTCATAACATCTGTATTCAATGTTTTTTCTACGAAAAATACATATTACTCTTTTTTAATGGATTCAGCTACTTAAAGAGGCGAAACACGTGTCACAAATGTAGCACAACAAATGGAGTAACAATGTTATACAACAAATGCTTGTTACTCCGTTGCTTAACCTTTCTTGTTTCAAAGAATGTAGAGATATAAATGATAGACAATGAAATGGCTTTGAAAAGAAATGGATAAACCTTTCGAAAAATGCTGTTCTTACTGGTACTTAAGCATGAGAGATGCGCTACAGAAGCCTAAGACGTTGACTATTTCACCACGAACTCGTTTTTTTATTATTGTATATATTTTTTCATTCGTGTTCAAAAGATGCAATTTCCTATGTTCGTCGGAATAGTTTGACACTTTATTTTTGTTTAAACGTATGTAAAATGAAAACAAAATAATGTAATCCAAAAGTCTGACACAAAAAAGTCCATGGCTATCAAATTTGGTGACCGTTGAGGCCAATTGACTCCACCATTTTCCACTAATTTAAAGTGGAAACCGATATTTCAATATTCCATGAAATTGCACCGTTTGATGAAACCATATGTTTACCAAGCCCTAAACATCCTATTTTGGTGTCAAAAATGTATCAATCATGTTCTATAAGGTTTATTGAATACTGTCGACAGAAAAATTCAAACAGTAGTTTATTTTATGATGATTTATAGAGAATAACTTTAAAAAATAAAAATAATTGTTATGACTCTGGTATTAAAATATAAAACGTAAAATGTTTTCGTTTGTATCTCATATTTTTAGTCTACAACAAAAACT
Organism: Himalopsyche anomala; assembly: GCA_031772345.1. Taxonomy (NCBI): domain Eukaryota; kingdom Metazoa; phylum Arthropoda; class Insecta; order Trichoptera; family Rhyacophilidae; genus Himalopsyche; species Himalopsyche anomala. The sequence continues at coordinate 6,882,830 of CM062823.1, read as the reverse complement.
AATATGTAATTCATGCACATTTTTTTCCAAATTTAATCTGAAACATGGTGTAATTAAAAGTTTTTTACTCTTTTGATACAGCTATTATGCAAACCTATTTGAGCTGTTGATTTAGCGTAAGGGTCAACATAATAGCCATCAAAATAAATACATACTCTTTCCAGTATTATACAAGCCAGCGTAAAAGAATTATATTACATATTTGTAGAAAATATTGCATGTTATAACAGATTAGATTGTTTTTTGTCTAGCCTACTTAAATGGGGCTTTAAATATACGATAAAAAAACGAGTTTTAAATGACCATACTGTGTAGTGAAAATGGATGTATATATATTGTATATATTATATTTCATATTGTATGTGTTGAGCTAAACTCTTGTTCATTTGAACTAATGAACAAGATCATATTGTAATTTTAACCGTACTACTACTTTAGTAACAATATATTGATTAAATGGACATAGCTCAGCAATTGTAATTAGTGGGTTACAACATGTTTAACAAGCGATACAATTTATTATTAATATCGACTATGGAAAGGGAAAAGGACGTAACACTCACATAACAAATTTTACAGGAGACACAAAAAACATTTCTTAGTGATTTCTGGCCTAATGAAAATATGAAATACACACAACCTTGAAGCACACGGAGACTGATAAACTGGTTCTTAATTGACTTTATCTTATATTTTTTTTTTCAAAAAAACCTTTAAATGCCAGTTCAATCAATTAGGTAAAAAAAAGTCGTGGTTTTTCTGTATAACGTCGAATAGAAAGAAATGTGTCATTTAATATTCAATTTATTAATATTATTAAAAAAATTAAAAAGAATATTGTCAAATGATAAACATTCGACCAATATTTTTTCCATGTAAGTATCGTAAAAAATGCTTAAAAAAGTATTGATTGAGAGATAACAGATTGCATATTTATCAATTCCGACGTTTTTCTGTAACTTTCCATTTTCTGAACATATCGATTAAATTAAAAGCTACCGGAATTAAATTTTTGCATATATTATCATGAAATTTAACAAAAACACTGTGTGTTATTGACAGGGGCGGGATCCGCCCTGATTAGGGGCGCAAATTCGCCGCGGGTCAGAGAAGGGTTACGCCACATAATGAAGTGCTAAACTTTCGAAACTAAGAACTTTCTAATAATGGTGTTCAATGAATAGCATTTCTATTGTAGTATTCTATGCCAGGATTTCGATTTTGTATTAATGCTTTGGCTGTCTGAAACAACTACCCGAATCAGCTCTTAACGATTTTTTTAAGATTACCAAATGTATAGAGTTCGTATAATTTTCTGAAATATTTACACAAATAACTCGTACGATATAATGGTTTAATTTTTAAATAGTTTTTGGGTTTCATGTGTAACGTAAGCACTTGATGCAATAGCCTAATTTACCTATATGTTGAATATGAGGCTTCAAGAAACATAAGCGGTGGTTTTCAGAATTCTAAAATGTTGGTAAATCAATTATTTTTTTTTGCATAGATAAAACGTCTGAAAAAAATTATGCCAAATATTCTCTTCAGAAATCTTTTAATTTTAATATAATAAATATTGTTTTGTGAAATCTGTTAAGTAACCACCGTCCTTGTCATATAGGACTAGTTTGCTGAGCTGTCGTTTTTGTTACCAACTTTATTTCAATCAATCAAAAATAAGCCTGTTAAAGAAATATTTAACTCGATGGCTGCCACAGACGAGATATCTCGTAAATTTTTTCGTGCTCAACAGACCAATGACGAGTTATCCTTCAATAACTAATTAAATTAATAGTTGAAAATTATACCCGGTAAGGTAATTACTATTAATTATTTACGGCAGCTTAAATGTTAAAAAAAGAAATAACTTACCAGTATATGCGAATTTTTCAGCTCTACGCGATTACATATCTGACTCATTTTTGTCAAAAAATGTAGACTGCTGTCTGTTTTTCGTACTCTCGTATTTAAGATCCCTCATTTTTTTCCAATTACACAAATAAACGATAACTACTATTTGGTTACAATTGTATTACCGTAAAGTTTTTAAAAATATTTATTAAAGAAATTGTTTAGCTTATAAAAATATTTTGATAAATTTACGAGAAATAACGCAGAATAATAATACTGTGTTATATTATATGACATAATTTACGAGCTGAGTATTTGGAGTAGACCAAAGAAGACGTGGTTTGACTGCGTGAATGATATGAAAGTTGGTTAGAATTTTCGAAGACCGTGACTTCGTTGAGAGAACAGAGTGTCACAGAACTTACTAGCACTGGAGATTAGTGATTGTCGTAAGAAGACTGAGGATCTAATGGAGTGGAAAGTACTAATTGAAGTGACCATGAAGAAGAAGCATGACATCACAGTTGTATGAAAAAACATTTAAACTAATAATTCTGCCTAATTCAATGATGATTTCAGAAAATTATTAAAATCAAAAAATATATCAGTACTAGTTTACATACAACTTTTACAGTAGTGGTATAATTTATATTAATATTATATTATATGGATATAACTTTTATGTATTATAATATATCTAAGTGAACTTCGATGTAGAATTTAAAATAAATACTATACTCGCTTAGTATTTACAATGTAATTTTCATTGGCAATTATTTCGTTATCTTTTTTTGTTTCTGCGGGGTGTCATGTTTTTTACAAGATAAAATATCTTCGTTCAAATCATAGCGGCTTTTCGGCGCGCCATTTTTCTTATGAGAATCTTTTAGGAGCATCGTAAACCATATTAAATTACATGGCTTAATTTTATTATTTTCCTCTCAAATGGAGGCTTTGTAGCCGATGTGAACATTTATTCTGGCGCCCGGGTTTCGGTCATGCCGTTGACCTACTGTCTTTGTGATATTGACACTGGTTATTTTAACTTTCACCGCAGAGATAATGGATAATGATGGTAATTTATTATTATAAAACAGCCTTTATCCATTTTTGTGACAGCCCTGGATTTAAAACAAGCGTCGAGCAGACAAGACGGACGCCCGGCCAATGACGTACTTACCACAAAGGGGTGACTATTTTGTATTATAGCGCAATAGTTCACATAAATAAAATAAAGAATATCATAAAAGTAAGATATATAAAAAGAAACATTACATTCTTAATAAAAGATTAAGATACTTAAGCAAATTATTAAAATAATTCTACCATTTTTAATATGCACATAAATAAAATACGGTATTATTATTTTTATTATATAATAAGAAAACATCAACTCATTACAAAGTACGAGAAAATATCGATTAGAATATTATTCAAAATGTATTTTTTTATTATAATTTTCGAAATCATTACTTAGACGTGTTTGTTTTTCATTCAATAAGTTCGCTCATTTTTCTTTTATTATTAATAACAAAAATAAAAAAAATAAATTGCTTTGATCACACAGCGTTTTTTGACCTTGCGTTGACCACTCCAACTTATAAAAAGTATTATGACGATTCTCGATGAAAGTACTAAAAAAATAAAATTTATTAAATACACAATGTTGTTTTATCAATGGACATAACCAACACCATTGACGTTAACAATTATTGAAGGTGCAACAAAAATGTTTTTAATCTTGATCAAGTTGATCAATAACCTTTTGAAAATGTCATACCATTCAAAATAAAAGTTGTAAAAAATAAATGTATTGCTCTTCTGTAAAACTAAACAAAACTTGCTTGTTCTATATTTTATACACCAATATTAATCAAAGAGTTTTATTTTATTTGACAAAGAAATAACCATACAGTTTAATTTTAATAATTCTAGAAAGATTTGTAAAGCTGTTTCGAAGTCGTTTTACATCATATTAACTGTGGAAAATTAAAAAAAAAAAAAATGAATTCATCAAGAATCGGTCAATGAATAATATTAAAATAGATACGTGACCAATTAGTGATTCTCTGGGCAGCTAAGATGCAACGCGACGCCACTGCCGATAATCCGCGGTTATAGCAATGTTTTTCGCAAAAGTCTGGGCCGGATGAACCACGAAAACCACTTAACGCCCCCCAGCCGGGTCTGCTTTTTGGGCCAGCGGAAATTTCGCCAAGCAATTTATCATTCGCGAGGCCGACAATCAAAATTGATTTGGCCGACTTTAAACTTGTGACGTAGGTGAAAGTTTATTTTGAAAGTTGCTTAAAACCCCGAACGGGGTGTACATAATCAAAAATTATTATTTACAACTCGGTGTTATTTGCACAGGTACCGTGAATTATGATTAACAATTCGACCAGCGCCAACTTTTCCCCGAAGTGATAATCCAGTGCTCGAGTTAACCTACTTTAGCATTTGTTACAAACAAAAGGAAAATTTAACATCAATCAGTTTGATATGGTAATCCACTCTCCCCTTATAAGTCCAACAATCCTTCTTGCAAGAAAAATAATTTAACAAATCAATTTGTCAAACTTAATTGTGGGCGTAAAAATTTCCGATGGAATATATTAAATTGAATAATCTTATAAAATAAATCAAATTATGAATGTTTGTTCTTTTTGTATGTTTTAATATACTTAAATCGACTTAAATTTCAATTGTAAAATATAAAAAAATATTAACCGAATCAAATGAATTGATCAACTCATAAGAAAAGACATTAGGAGATTCCATTTCGAAAATTTCAAATATATATGTATTTATTTATACGAAAAAAACTTAATTTAAAATTTACTTTACCAGAAAATTTTCTTGTAGTTGTCTAACTGCTAAAATAAAAGTATTACCACTAAATTACACAAGCCTACAAATAGAGCAATTATTTTTTAGAAAATTTTAATTTTGTCACGTTATATTAAGAATTGAGTTGACGATAAACGACATACTTTGGTTTGACATTAAAAATTCTATTATTCAAAAAATACCCTTTGGCCTTCAGTTATTAGTCAAAATCAAATTTCTATGTCTTAAAATTTCACCCACTCATATAAATGTTATGTATTTGACTATAATGAATATTCATCGTAAAAATTTCAACTGTAAGATATTTATTACGAAGCTTAATACAGCTTTACCTTTTAAATAGAAACAACTAATATTATTCAATATCACACGTATATAAGATATTCTTTATGGGCGTAAAAGGTCGCAGAGATATATCGAGTAAGTTGGAGTAGAGAATATTTGTAATTTATTTATTCCCAACTAACATTTACAAGTGAAATTCAATATTTTATTTTTATACAGCCGTCTAATATATTCCAGAAAGCCACTTTATAAAGCCAGCTTTACTACTATTATTGGAAAGCAAGTTTTCAACTCCTAAATTTTCAGAGCTCATAAGACTCCATTACAATTTCGACAGAGCTACCACTACAACGTAGTGATGTCTCAATATTGAGTGCGTACCGGTTGTTGGTGTTAGGTCAGTATCTGATACGATTTTTTGGCTGTTATATGCTAACATGGTTAGTAAGTATTAAGTATTAATTTCTGCAGTCGTCAGTTATTTAATTAAACTGACAGAATTTTAAGTAAAACTACCAACGAAAGCACTTTTAATTGACTATACTTGTATAAAAGCGTAATTGTAATGGACAGTTCGATTTCATTTACTTATTTTTTTATTATGTACATAATTAATAAATAAATCAATTTTATTGAAAACAGTGTAAAGATATTAATAACTGACTGTTTATTAATATTAGCTGGTAATCTATGAAATTAGATAGTGACCAAATAATCAGTTTCCATAATTAACTAACATAATATTATCTTTTAAAAAAATTGGGAAACAACTTTTTTATACTGATTTTATAAAAACATATTTTTCTTTTTGCTTTACATACTTTACGAGCGACTTTAATTTAGTTAATAATATCAAGATTCTCGATTTTGTTAGAAAACTACTCTTACTGATATTATATATTTATTTTGTACTTTTAAAACCATGTCCGCTGGAGTAGATATATCTCTAATAAAACATTTCAAAAGACTTAGACTATATCAAACTTTGACTAGTGAATGAGCTGTCGTTTACGGTTTTAATTCTTGTCAAAAATTGATTCACTGATACGGAAGGCATTAACTAGGAGAATTGACACAACAGCATTTAGAATATGATAAAAACAAATTAATAAAGTGTTTCATAAATCCGTATCTTGATTCTCCCTTGACGCAGGTGTGAAGTAAAATATCCTCGGAAAATTATTATTTATTTATTTATTACGAAATACTTAAAAATATAAAACTTGCAAATATCGAATACCAAATCGGTGTTTTTATATAAACGAAAGCTTTGGGGGTTGAGACATGAATGTTGAGAGAACCAGATTAAAAAATAATACATGGATCCAGAGAAATGTAACTGTAATAGAAGCTGTTCTGAAAGATTGTTTGCCATTTTTTTTAAATTAAAATCACTTTTACTATATTTTTAGTAGCTGTTTTTTTCAGCATTTTAAGCAGTATGAAAAATGTTGGATTACTTGTTTTAAAATTTGATAGCCCCATTTATAAAATTTTAGTTTTAGTAAAGTTCATGCTGTCATTGATTTGAAATATTTTTGATAACAAAGAGTTTTTCTAAGATACTTCATTATGAATAAATAATATAAGTGAATATGATTGTACTGAGAATAATGAGATGTGATGAAACTATAAGACAACGTTATAAAATATGTGCTTAATAGATATTCCGTAACCTGGTAGATTTGATTTTAATCTGCCTGTGGGACATCACTACTTACAAGTTCATCTAGCGTATCACGAAAAGAATAATTCCTTTGTTGTATTGTTCCACTAGAAAAGACGTAGAAGAAAAAAAACCTTAGTATGTATTTAGGTACACACGATTGAATGTTTCTGACAAGTTTCCCGTCCATTTGTATGAAATTTTGTCGAAACTTTTTTCGCCTCAAAAGCAATTCGGCTTTTGTACAACTTCCAAATAATAAAAATAATAATGCTCCATTCATTGCTCTTCAAAATTTGTGCTTCATTTTGGCGAGTCGCCATTTTATATTTCGATAAACATTCAAACTTGTGCACCTATAAATCTTCAATCTTGTCGTTCCAGTTATAAAACCAAGATTTTTTCACTCCTTGAAAATATGCAGAATAGAAAATGATCGAAAAAAGTAATGATTGTTATACTTTATAATAGTAATAAAAAACGTTTAATTAAGACAAGCACCACATGCGGGCCACGTTGTTTGATGCCTGTCACTTTAATTACTGTATTAAATAATAAAAAGGCTTTTTCTAATGTTACTCATTATAGCAGCCATACTCAACCTGTGGCTCAAAACACTCATAGTTACCAGATGCTTTTTTCAAACATCTGGTATTTTTTGCAAAATTTTATGTAAAAAAATAAATACTCACAAAACGTAGTGAAAACCAGCATGCGGTCCAGAAAAAGATGCAAAGTATCGCTGCACTACCGCGACGAATTTTATTCTTTTGTTTTTCAATAAAAATAAACGTTCAAAACAAAAAAATCTTTGCATTGTTTATATTGTATTAAATATTTTATATGCCAGATTTGTAGAAGAGTGGTCAATGCTATTTGTTTTTAGTTATATTTGTTAACTGTGTACACAGGTTTAAATCCCAGCACTGACATTCACATTAATATGTTTTTTAACAAATCGATGAATTCGATTCCAAGTTTATGAATGTCTGTTAATTTAACATTTCTTTCTATACATCCAACTCTTAAGCAGAGTGCAGAGAGAAGGATAAACTAGTTTTTTTTATCCTTATCTATATATCTCTACCTTTTAGAGAAAAAGAGGTTATACTTATGAAAAACATCATTAAAAGATTGTTTCTATTATGTATCTATATTTCCCATAGCAGAAGCGGACATGGTTGGAAAAATAAAGAATACATTAAATATTTTGTTAACAGCATTCACATAAAAATGGAATCACTAAATAATTTCTCTCTTTAATATTTTGGTCGTTATTATATGGACCTAGTAATAGGAATTTAATTAAAGCACGTTCGTTTTTGTTTTACTAATTAATTCTGAAAACTTAGAGTGGCTTAATTTCTTTTCTAAGCACTTTTCCTTAAATAATTGGGGTTTAATTTTCTTATTATTATACGAAAATATTTTCTCTCAAAATACAGGGCATAAATTAATTTATTTTTATGAATTTATTATATATTGGATTTTATTGTTTTGTATTAATAAAGTTTCACCAATTACCTATGTATGTAAGACCATTATTGACTTTTAATTGTTATTAATAAACTAATATGTTTTACATCATTTATTTTTGCATAGTGAATAACGAGATCAAAATAGGTTCGAGGTTTAGTGATTTTAAACGTATTTTGATTAATATGTTACTGTTTTGTTTTAATATATTTTATTCTAGCCACTCTGCTAGAAACTTTAAAATATTTTTAGTATAGACTAAAACCTTTATGAATGTGCCTGTAGTTGCTGCATACAACCAAGTGGTGCTTTTTTTAAACATCGCAATAATATAGTTATTTTATTTTTTGGTCAAAATATATTTAGCATTTCGTTGGAGTTCTGTTTAACTAAAAACGTGTTTTTTTTTATTTATTTTAAAAATTATAGTTACAAAGTTTATTATCAGCTTGAATGCTGAATAATACGTCTGACTTTCGAACTTTCTACGATACAATAAAAAAAACTACCGAAATCAATCTAAATACAAAAAAAGAATGTTTGAAAAAACAGATTATATTGTCATTTAAAGTTTCATTTTCTGTAAAGGCTCTTTCAAGCTTAAATTCTGTTTATTTCGGTTCCTGGCAAATATTATCCAAACAAAGAGATAATGCAAGAGTTATATTGTGTTTCTCCTAAGTATTTTCAGCGGAAACAATACTAAACTTGTCAAAGACAATCAGAAAGATATACACAACTGGAACAACATCGGCTGATAACGTCGTTGTGATTATTGGGTAGACCTCAACGAGCTTAGTGATCCACGATGGAAATCGCTAGATAAAAAAAAACGGCCTAGCTTTTTCCGCTGTTTTATTAAACTTTTGACATAGCTTCCGGACAGACATATGTTGCGCATATTGTGCGCTTTGACAACGTAAGATGTCGTTTGACATTGATTAATAGTTACATCGGTAGTAAATTAATAATAATAACGTTTCTTTGTATCGTGGACGTTTATTTTGAATCTTTCCCATTATAAATTAAAATGTATTTTGTTCAGACATTAACTAGTTTTTTAAAAGTACATTGTATTATAAAAATACAAAACGTATAAACTTTATTACATTACTGAGAAATTTTAAACATCCGCATTGCTTTGTTTGATCAATATTATTATAATCTGTTTCGTTTTACAGATCTGTTTAATATTTTGAAAAAGCCAAAATATTTTTTACAAATTTAGTAAGACATAATAAACTCTAATTTGAATCGACATATTATAATTGTATGTGCTTAAGAACTAACAGAACTTTGCTCTGCTTTACTAGAAAATATGTATCGTTCACATTCTCACAGATTTTGTCACTAACGACCAGGGTTTCGCCTTTCGGCATCTTCAGGCGATCAAAATATGTCAAAGCAACAGATACAAATTATAATTATTTGGAAGTGTACACTATCTTACAAAATAATGATACTTTTAATTTAAACGGTAGTTTTGAACAACCTTTCTAATTAATAATATAAAAAAATAAGTCTTTTGCAATAAAAAAAACTGCAAAATGTGATTATTTAATTTATACCAATATAAGAATAAGTGCGTATGAAATACAGCGATTAATACACTGAGTAAATTGTTAAAGAGAAATAAACCTAATATTTTTATTTTGTTTCGTTATATTGACTCTTTCCTTGCTTCCTTAACTCTTCGACAAGTGGACAAGAATGAACACGTAGTCGAGGCCTTGAATGTCGAAACCCCGACAATTTCAAACCCTGATAAGGGTGAGAAGGCATCTGGTACATTCCGATATTAGATGACCTTTCCTAACCAAACTAAGCAGAACTGGTCTCACCATGTTTCGTATTATTTTTGCCGGCATATACACTTGTACCTAATTTTATTTTAGTATTAAGGAGACAACTTTTATCGCATTTCCAATGTTTCTGACGTTTTCAAAATTTTTCAATAAAAAATAACTTAATTGACTAATCCAATTAATAAAATTCCAACCAGAAAAAATGTCGTTCAATTTGGTGAAAAATAATATTTATTTTTATATCCCGTCCGCTCTCAATTTCGACCATGAAGATGTCTAATGAAGTTTTCCTCAACAGAAGTGTTTTTATAAGAACTGATTGTTAGAGTACTCAAACTCTCTTTTTTCTCAAATAGAGCAGGAATAGAAGGATAAGGCTAAGACAGGACTAGTGGTTAGATAATCGCTCTCGCTTTGCCTATTTTTTATGACAGAATGGATGGAAAAGTTAATTTAAGACATTACTTACATCCATGCCTTCAACAGAAAAATCTATTGAACGTCTATCTACGTAGGCGCTTTGAAAAAAAATCACGACAGCTTAATCATATACATTAAGGGTAGCATAGTTATAATAGATTTGAGACGTTGTTTGCAAGCTTATTTTCCGTATTCAGTCAAAATTTTCATTCATTTATCTTTCCTTTTGAATAAAAAATATTATTGTGGCCAGTACTTAAAAACTCGTTACGGTATTTAAAAAAAGAACTCAAAAATTTAAATAACCCGTAGCGAAAACATATGTTTTGAATTTTTGTTTAAATAGTATTAAGACGGTAAAAGAAGCAAAAACCTTTTTTTATCATTTGTTTTTATCAAATTTCCTCAATTTTATTTTTTGTAGCACAAAAGTGCATGGTCAAAAAATCAGCTCTGTGCAGCTCTACTTCGAGCCACTAACATGAGGAATATTTTTCTTTCCTTTCTTGACAATTTTTGCCTTAGAGAATTTTGGTTGATGGTAGTGAAAATATCTTCCAAGACAAAATTCAAACAGTAGCTCTGCCCGCAATTTAATCTGTATAACTATAGAATCAAAGCTCAAAACTTTCTTATTTTTTCTCGTGATAGTTCAATAGTTCATGAAAACTTTCTTTAACATAATTTAAAGATTTCCTAGAATTTAAGCGATGTTTATTTATATGAAGATTTTTTAAATTTCGAATTATTGATAATAAAAGAATGACTTCGTTTTATTGTTGTGTTTTTGTCAATTTATTGTCATTATATTTTTATGTGAACGTACCATTTAGATTTATTTCCTAATGGTAGCTGTCTTAAAGCGTCTTACTCAGAAAGATTAGCAAGGTCTGTCTGGTTTATTTATTTTTGTTTAACTTGATTTAAGCGGGTTAATGCCAGTATGACCCAAAATAATAATGTTTAAAGACAATTTGATTAAAAACTACGAAGAAAAATATTATTTATTGGGTAAGGCTTTTTTCTAGTGATATGTAACGTTACCATAAAAACAAAGAATTTTAGACGAATTTTAAATATTGTTTTTTCCGAAGGGTAAACAGAAACACACTCTTTGTACCTAATATATCGTTTACCCTATATTTACAACCTTGCATTCTAAGCTCTCAAAACAATTGACCAACCAAAAAAGTTTTATTTGGAAACTGTCAGAACCACGTGGTCGACCAAAATTACGTGATTCAATCAAAAAAAATGTTTTGGCGCGAACTGTCAGAACCACGTGGTCGATCTAAAACCGTTAAACGGCTTTCTAAGCCCTCAAAACAATTGACCAATCAAAAGAGTTTGTATTGGCGCGAACTGTCAGAACCGCGTGGTCGATTTAAAACCGTTACACGGCTTTTTAAACTCTCAAAACAACTGACCAATCAAAAAAGTTTTTTTGGCGCGAACTGTCAAAACCACATTGTCGACAAAAACACGTGATTCAATCAAAAAATTTTTTTTTTGGCGTGAACTTTCAGAACCACGTGGTCGATCTAAAACCGTTTAACGTCTTTCTAAATAAACTCTCAAAACAACTGACCAATCAAAAAAGTTTTTTTGGCGGGAACTGTCAGAACCAAGTGGTCGATTTAAAACCGTTTAACGGCTTTCTAAGCTCTCAAAACAATTGACCAATCAAAAAAGTATTTTTGGCGCGAACTGTCAGAACCACGTGGTCAACCAAAAACACGTGATTCAATCAAAAAAGTTTGTTTTGGCGCGAATTGTCAGAGCCACGTGCTCGATAAAACGTTCATGGATAAACTTAATAATAATAAATAATTGAATGTACTTAATTTAAGCGATTCAATTTTTATATTGAAATTCCACCAAGCACCTTCAGTCAAAATCTTTATATTTAGAACTTTACCTTACCTTTAATTTAAAAATGTAAAATTAATGATCAATATTAAAATGATTTAACAGAAATAGTACAATGATTAATTGAAATAAATGAAAATAGAAAAAAGCTGATAAAAAATTTATGACTCTACCCCGTAAAACGATTTTATTTGACCAGAAGGTATATGCGTATACTCATATAATATTGTCACCTTCTGGTAAAAAAACTGAAAAAATCAATTAATTATACAATGAGATTCTTTGATATCAATTATTTGCCTTGAATAACTCAGTTTATGCACTGAATTTGTTAGAATGCTGATTAAGGGCAGTTTTTTTTTTGCTGTATATCAATTTTTATCTTTTCTTTGTGTTAGATCGGCATTAATGCATCTATATTTTGATATTTAAATTATCTATGTAACATCAAATATCGATATTGAAGGCCTTATCCTAAAAGCTTTTTTCATTTACTGTTTACTTAGAAATTTCAATCTGTTACTTACCAACTTCTGTCAGAACATTGATAATATGTGAGCCCTGGAAAGGTGAAGTGAGCCAACTAGTAAAATGGTACAACTTTTTTCTTGGACTTTTCAGTACAATCCTGTCATTATTTGGTGTTTTGGTGGATTTTTTTTTTACTTTTCGAAGATAACACTATTACAATGTGTATTAACTGAGGTTTCTTCACTTTAACGATATAATTCGTGTAGAATATTACAAGGCATCTAACTTTTATTTTTACAAAATACCACTTGGCTCCCTTCACCTTTAACGGTCCCATATTTTACTTTTCACAATAGCACGACCAATTCGGTTCCGAAACAAAAATTGTAGAGAAAGCAACCAGCTTACTATTAGTCCTCATAATGCCGTCGTTATTTCTTTAATTTATCTTAATAAAAATGTTGAACGGGTGACGATGATTTTTTGTCAGTCAGTTTTGGAACATGTTTTGTTAATAAACACGGTAATAAATCAATTTGTTTCATATTGTAGGTGACATGTTAAAAAAAATCTCCAAATTTGCGTTACAATAATTATACAAGAAGAAAATTTATTCCGTGTTTTTTCGATGAAATTCGATCGCTACTCCTGATATAAACGTATAATATCGCATAGAACAACAACCATCTATCAACTCTGCGTTGATTTAATATCAAGAGTAACGAAAGGCAGTAAAAAAGGGTATTTACTATGTCAAGTTTAGTATCGAAAATTTGTATGGGAACAACACTCTGGTTTATTATGAAATAATAATTCAAAAGGGGCTATTGAGTCTTAGATTGAAGTGAATATTATTAGGTCGACGGAGCGGTGGTGTATAGGCCCAATCAATCCATCTCGAGCGACAGTACAACGAACTGACAAGTTTATTCGCAAAGCAATCCGTTATCCGCGACAGACACTTCTCGATTTATTGCCGGAGAATGATTGTTGAAAACAACTTTTTCAATCGCCAGGATCGATTTTGTTCCATTCATGTCCAGAATCAACATGGACACCAGCCAAACTCTTCGTCAAACAAACATTTTATAAGATACGTACATTTTGCGCCAGAACTAGGCTATAAAAATTACGTCATTACGTTTTTATTAATGCACCATCTGTCGGATAAAATAATTAGTTTTTTTATACAACCAAAATGAAAAATTGTATTGTGTCTTTCTTCAACGCATATTTAATGAAGAACGGTAGGCTTAAAAATAAAAGATTTGGGCATTTATTTCAAACGTTTTAAAACAATCAATTACACCGGCATGTGATAATTTTTTTTTTTTTTTGTAAAGTTTTAACATGTAAATTCCAATCTTAGTATTATGGATATTTTTAAGTATGATTGTTTGTATTTTTTACGATTCAGAGTTTGTAGTGAATAAAAGATTGAAAATAGCTGTATAGGTATTTATTCTGTACAATTTTAATATTTGCTTATTTCGAGAACATTCTGAAAAATTTGGTTCAAACTAATGTCAAATTTAACATAATGTCAAATGTCTAACAAATGTAAAGTTTCGTATACCAACCAGTGTGTATTGTCAAAGCTTTTTGGGAAGAAATATGCTCGTGTATAAAAAACAACTATTTTTAGCAGAACGTGACAGTGAAAAACTTTCTAAAACTTCGTCTTCTACTGATGCACCAGACCAGAGACTAGACTTCTCTGGAAAAACTCAACTTGTGGGTGCTTGGTGGGTGGGTAAAAAGACCAAACAGTTTTTCCTACATGTCTGAAAGTCTGGCTTTTTAGAATGCTTTACCGCCGTTGTCACTAACAAGGCAAATACGTTTAAGCTTTCCTTTGTTTAGCAAAGATTTTATATAAAATATAAATTGTGATTTTTTTTTATTTCACTGTACTGATTTAAAATTTAATCCGTTGTGAGGCGACGTTATTACGATCACCAAAGAAAAATATTTCTCGCCAATCAATCTATATATTGTATAGAATTGATTTCCTTTTTGACAAAAAACGAAATTAAATGTATCGGCTGTCGATATGTCATGATTTAAATCAATAGATGAATTATTATTTTGAACAGGAATTTAACTATTTGATTTTAATTACATTTTATAACTTTGTTTTTTTCAGTTATCGTGTTACAAATCGTATTATTTTTTCACATCTTTAAGCATCATCAGACAGAGCATCGTACGGTTTACGAATAAATATATTTTAATAATTAACAATTTTTTGTGAGCTGAAATAAAACTTTACGTAAAGTTATGTGATTATATTAATTGTGGTGCACAACCAAAAGGGTCAACAAAATTACTTACTCAAATTTGCTTGAACTAAATCGAGAAAAAAATACGGCACTGAAATTCTTATCAAACTTTTAATGGAATAAAGATATTGTTTACATAACTAAAGTTGTTGCAGACATTATTTAACGAAAATATCTATAATCATAATAATGATTTAATGTTTACGTAAATTTTATTTTAACTAACAAAATCATGATCTGTAAAACTATAAAACTATGTGCTCATTCTCTGCAACAATATATTTGTGTTATGGAGCTGACAGTTTTATTCAAATAATTAAATTGTATTAATATAGTAATATTAATATGAATTTCAATGACTTACTTTTCTCGTTAATAAATCTCAAAGCGTTTATTATTAATACAAATTAATACAAAAAACAGCTTTCTCTGCATGAAGCTGTTGTGTATAAAAACTTTAGCTCACGTTATTGCCAAGTGTCACCCGTTGAACGGCAAAAAAGCTCATCGACAACAATTTTACTCGAGACTTTCAACAATAATTTTCTAAATAACATCCTGAAATGCAATTTCGCATAAGCATGTACGAACAGTGTGCCGCGTAATTTTCTGTATACGAAAGAGTATTACGTATTTCTATTTGAGTTTATTATTCCTATTATCCTCCAAATTTCGCTACAATACTCGAGAGCATAAATAATATCTTCACTTTGCTGGCTTCTTCAAAGTAAAAATATTTTTTTCAAATAATGCGTTCAAAGTATGTACTCGCTGTTTGTTTCAAAGACGTACACAATTTGGATCAAAGTAAACGGGCCAAACAATACAAAGAAACAATGCTTCTCAAACCTCTTTGAAAACACAAATTAATACGATATTTTTTTGTTAAGATTATAATACATTATTTTATATATCAGATTCCTTAAAATTAAAATTTAGGACAATTTTAAAAAGTACAACAAAAAAATCTTTGATCAATATTATTATTTTTTATAAACTTCACTTTTTAAAAATCAGTTTTCGTTGCAGAGTGAGCTTGTGTTTTATTTAGTTTTACGGTCAACAGCTCCAATTCCTTTTTTCAATAGCATGTTTTTCCTAATCCAACTATTGCAATTAGTTAACTACTAACAGTTGTCTGGTCCCATCATCCTGTCTCTACCTTCTCGGAATAAAAAAGTGAGTGGGTTGAATGACTTAAAATATTTTCTGAAAAACTGCAAAATAAAGCAATTTATAGAGCAGATAGGATGTTCAGTTTAGTTTGCGTTGCGTGACATAATTTTTCTTTTGTTTTGTTTTAGCTTCAAGTTTATTGAAATTTGAAAAAAATAAATAATAATAATTCAAAACTTTTACTCGCTTTTGTGACTTTAGACCGAATAAGTTTGTATGAAAAAAATAAACGAAAGGCACAATTAAATTGATAATAAAAGAAATTATATATTTAAAAAATGAAAATCGATCAGATCGGCTTCAACGGCTTGCTGGCCCACTGCCGTGATTTTGAATCACATACCATACGATTTCGATTATCACACTAATACAGCGATTTTTTTTGATAGCAGTAGAAAAAGCATGAACTGGATTCACCGTGTATTACTACCTTCATAAGGAACATAACATCCATAACTATAAATGAACTGTACCACACTAAGACATAAATCTCTGGAAGAATTATTGGAAGATAATAAAAATGTACAAATTCAATCTTATATTATCAAATAACATTAAAATGTATGTAGGTTTTATTCAAATTAATTCATTTTATACCAATGTTAATTAAATATATTCTTACCGAGACTCTTCTCTTGAGGATAAGATATTCGTAAGTAGGCAAATTTCTTCAGGTAAATATGTATATTAAACTATTCAAAGAAGTTAGTCAGCTTAATTGTTTATTCAAATTCATTTAACGTTTGTAAAAGTTATAGAATAAAATTATATATGTAACTTTATCAATTTTTACTCTCTCTATTAATTTTATCTTGTAAATATTTTTTTAAATTTTCGTAAACACACTTAGTTAAAGGTCGCCTTATTTATGCTTACATTTAATAAAACTAATTTCATTATTTTCAATTTAATACGAATAATATTACTAACCATTACATTGGAGCTGATACTTCATTTATTTTCATTCAAATCTTAATACCTAATTTAGAACATTATTAAAATCTTTCCATCAAAAATATATGTTTTGTGACTGCCATACATTAAAGTTTTGCCACACCACTTTTGTATAAATACACTGTCCACAAAATCTATAAAGTTATCAATTTTATACATACACGTATCTCCACATTTATCGAATTTAATACGAAAACGCTGGTAAAAAAACAATATGGTCATGTGCTATGTTCATCATGAATAATAAAGTGGCATGGATTGAAACGTATTTTCTTCCTTCCTTATAAATTTCTTCAAAAATATTGTGGACAAAATAGCAATAGAATGCGATTTTTTTTTTTTCCATGTCCGCTCCCAATATGGAGCATATGGACTCCTAATGGAGTTTATCTCAACAGAAATGTTTCTACGAGAACTGCTTGTTACTCAGTTGCTCAACCTCTCTTTTTCCAAAGAGAGTAGGAATAGAAGGAAAGGGCAAGGACAGGACTAGTGGTTAGCTAATCGCTCTCCATACGCCCCGTTCATAGGATGGGATGGGTGGGAGGGGGGAATTCAAGACATCACATACATCCATGCCTTTGAACAGAAATTCATAAATCGATTGAAAAATCAATTTATAAAACTGCCCGTACCAGGATTCGAACCCGTGCCCTCCGTAGCGGTAGTCAACGATGTTAACCACTCGACCACACAGGCGGCAGAATGCGATAACAGTAGAATAATGTACATTTATGTTTCTTTTTGTACTTTTTGAGATACAAATTTGTAGAAAACTACCGACGACACTCACTATATGAAGAATGTATATATATTGTTACATTAAACAAAATGTAATGACTCGTTTAACTAAATAAAAAAAAGTAGTAGAAACATATTTATGTAGACTTTTTCAGCAGTAACCAAAACGTTGCCAATAACAACTTGTTTATATTTAAATATATGAATTGATATCAAATTTATTATTTAAGTTGTCAGACTAAAAACTTTTAAATAATAAATAGATGCACCGCGTGCACGCTTAGATTTTTTTTATTACTTATTGGTATATTCTTATTTTACATAATTGATTTGCATAAATTTAAATAAGTTTACTGTAAGTTAAATAACAATCTTGATCAATTTATATTAAAACATTGCTTGTTCAGAATTTTTCCATAAAACTTACAAGTCTTCGACCATCCTTGTAGAAAACAACATCTCAGAAATATTAATAATACTTTTTTTATTTACAGCTCAAATTTCTTACATATGTTTATATACTAAATAATATGAATGTTGACATAAGTTAAAAACAATATACCCTACGCCAAAAACATATTCTTGGTAATGTCATATAAACATTATGATATCTTTTACATATTCAATAGATTTATTTATCATTATATAAGAACAAAGAAAGAAAGCACACTCTTTATCCTTTTAGGCAAAATATACAGTTAAAATACACCGTTAAATGACCGTTAAAATTATTTTGACTTATAACGGAAGAATATAAATACTGTATTAAATATTATAAATAATCACTTTTAGGGTGTTCACTATCAATACTTGGTGGAAAGGCATTACACACAATATTCCTTTGTACTTTATTCCACTTTATTTAAAAGGTCAGAATCGGTTTCGCTCATTGCGAGCATTGTCAACTGATAAGAAATATAATTTAACATTGATATTTATACAAAAATAAACTGTAATGAAAAGGTGTAAACAACAATAGCACTGTTAAATTATATTTCTAATCAATTGACAATGCTCGCAATGAGTGAAAGCGGTCTTGACTTTTTGATTAAGTGGAATAAAGTTCAAAGGAATACAGTGGAACCCCTAATTACACTACCCCGAATTACGCGCTGGCTTGAAATATTCGCCGCAAATCCCCCAATTGCACGGTCGCGTTCCATTGTCGTTTCTACGAGACGATCGTCTGTGCCGTGCATACAGTCAAATGTTGGCTAGCGTCTGTGCATTCAACACGGGCTGTATAGGTTTGGCTTGCATTTTATCACTTCACTAAATATTTCGTCAATATTTTTTTTTTTGCAAAACTAAGAAAAGTCTTTGTTTTGCATTTTTTCAGGAAAAAACCAATCCCTCGTTTTGTATGAGATTCACACCCCCAATTACACTACCCTGAATTACACTGTCGACTTTAGTGTAAATGGGGGTTTTACTGTATTGTGTTTTTATTAATATTATCAATATTTACGAATTAGAATATTTTATTGAATAATGTGTCGAGCTTGTGCTTAGGTAGGCATTAGAAAATCACTTTTACATGTGTCAAATATTCATACAGTAGTTGATAAATAGTACGACATCATAATAATAGTTCCACCCGTTTATATAGATTTATGTCATTTTTATGAGAACAAATCATCTTTTGATCGCATTTTCGCACACCAATGTAATATATTTCGCCACTGGTGTGTGTAATGTAACAGTTAACACGTGACCCCACACAGTGAGTGAGAGAAATAATAGAGGCGAATTTCTCTACAAGTTTTTCTTCTTTTCATCTTGTCAACGAAATTGTCGAATTAGCGCCCGCTCCCTTTGGGAACCCCAGAACAGTGTCGAAATACGCACCGACCTATGTGCGTCTACGCAGGGGCGTACATGTTACTCAAGAGCTGTAATATGTACACCCCCGTTTATGTGATAAAATTAAATAAATTATATTACATTATATTAAATTCAACCAGTGTAACTTATCACTTTTAAAGTGTTCACTGTCAAAATTCCGTGGAGAGACATTATATAATATTAAAAAAGTAACACTCTTTTATACTAATTCTACAGCTATTTAATATTATTGTTGATACGAATACACATTAATACACTGCCATTTATATGTTCACTGTATAAACCAGGGCTGTGGAGTCGGAGTCGTGATAAATCCGCGGCTCGATTTTTTTTTGAAAAATATATTAAATGATGTGTATTTAAACAAAATAGTCAAAAGTGTTAACATTTCATGGTTGACTAAAGATGATCTGATGGTATACATATATATAAGTTAAAATAAAATTATTGAAAAATTTCCTCGGAGTCGGAGTCGTTAATTATTTTAAAGCTGGAGTCAGAGTTGAAGTCGGAGTCGTCTTTTTTTCAAGCGACTCCACAGCCCTGGTATAAATAGATGAATAATGTGTGTTTTTTTTTGTTGTTGAAAAAAATATCAGGGTAGATTTTTCTCGAAAAAACCTTTACATAATACTAACGTTTCGTTATTTCATGAATATATTGCAAAATACATTTATTATCTAAGAAAGCCATTAAATTATTAGAAGTCTTTATAGCGGTGTATTGAATCTAAATAATTTTTTTAATAGAACGAGTGATTTCACTGTCTCAAAATATCTTTTTTTTTTCAAAATAAGCAGTAAAACACCAGTTCCTTTAGTATCCGTTTATAAATCCTAAAAACGATACTAAAGATACTTGATCCAAGTTTTTGTTAGCAAGAATGAGAAACATTGTTTTAAATTGGGCGCGGCTTCGCTTAAGACATGTACCGAACACGTGTTTCATTCGATTTATATAAATAGAGCCCTCGACAAGTTAAGTGACCCAACTTGTAAATAGTAAAAAAAAATCTTGAATCTTTTAAGTAAAATTACGTCTTTACTTGGCGTTTTAGTGGATTGCATATTTTTATTTTACTTATATAACACTATTGCAATGTGTATTAACTGAAGTTACTTTACTTTTACGTTACTTTAAGACGTGTGAAATATTACAACGCATCTTACTTATGTTTTTCCAAAATACCACTTGACTCACTTCACCCCTAATGGACCCAAAAGTTACGTTGTAAGACCAAATATTGGCAGCAAATAATAAAATGTTTCTTTTTTATTCGTTTGAGTATATTTTTATGATATTTTTTGTTTTTTTACGGTCGCGACTTAATTTAATATTTCCATCAAAAAAACTTTACGATGTCTTCATTTTTGTATGTGGTTAATATTCAAAAAAGATGCTACAAAATAGAGGTGAATACTAAGAAAATATATTTTCTTTTTGCAGTCAATTCGGAAAATATAAAATGGCTAATTGTCAAGTCCTACGACGCAATTCTTAGCGTTGTGGGCTTCCGCGCCGGATCTCACAGGCTCGATACCCAGTACGAGCAGCATTTTTTTAATATGATTTATCGATTTTTATTCAAAGGCATGGGTGTTTGTGATGTCTACAAAATTCCCTCCCACCCTTTCCGATACTCTAATATGGGCATAGCGAGAGCGATTAGTTAACCAATAGTCCTGTTTTAGCCTCGTTATCAATCTCTACTACTCTCTTTGAAAAAGAGGGGCTGAGCAAATGAGTTAATGTTTTTATAGAAAAATATATCTTAAAATACCTCCATTAGGAGGCCATATGCTCCACATTGAGACCGAGCATGGATAAAAAAACATTGCTTAATTAGAGTTTATAAAATTAAATGAAAAATTTGAATGTACTGAACAGCTAGAGAAATACATAAATTTAGCAATGTTAATGAATTCAGTTGGAAGTATTTATTAGAATTCTCTATTTTTATATTTATATATTTTTTCTACTAGCAAAGCATTATTTTTCACATATCCATCCCACTGGGTTAATATTTTAAAGCGCCTTTGTGTCTGTACGTACCTAACGAAGACAATTTTGTTAGGAATCCATTTCATTTTCAACAAAGAGCGAAAATCTCATTACCGAAAAACGATGCCTCGTCACAATTTATATGAGTCTACCTATACGGCGGGAGAGTGCTTCCTACATATAAGTGTGCTGATATAGTTTGGCAGTTGACTGATCGGACGGAGAAATAAAATACCTTCTTCGCATAAAATCGACGACCTTCGTCGTGTCCAAGCAGAGGTCCTTTTGCTTTTATTCTTTATCCAGCAGTTCGAATCTACGTCTGAATGTTTCCATTTTTTTTTTAAATAAAACTCAAGTTTGTTCCTAAGATAACCGTGTACATATTGATTGAATTTGTATAAACTTGAAAAAAACTCGTATTTTATATAGAAAAAATAGCCAAGTGTTTTCAAATAATTATTCAATAGATGACAAGCTATTTTGGCACCACTTTTTACTGCTGCTACTTTACTGCTTTTAACTATATTATATATGTGCCCATTGTAGGTAGAGTGAGCTAAGTGGTATTAAAGAATAAAATAAAGATAGATGCGATATCGTATTTTAAACGTCTTAAATTTCAATCCCTTACAAATATGTCGCTTTGGCACAAAACAATGATATTAATAGTAATTAAAAATTTTAAATATCCATTAAATGTTCTTCTGCATCTAAAAGACATTTGCTTTGCGATTGAATGTATATATTTTAATGGCTACCTTGCTCTACAAAGCTAAGGAAAGTATTCAAGTATTGAATCTATTCAAGGATAATCGAAAGTTTTCTAGATTTCGATATGTATAAAAAACTATTGTAAATGTTATATATTTACGAGATTAATTCTATTTCTTTATTGTGTGTAATAAAATTAATGCATTTCTCTTCCGAAGCACATGCCGCAGTGAGTCGGAGCTTTTATCTTTACACGCTAAGTAGGAGAGAGATTGGTAAACATGTTTTATATACAAAAAGCTACCTTTGAAACGGATTGAAATGAACAACTTAACACAGGCGTAAAGGGATTGGTCTCGATTTCAATACGTATCAGTCTTTCTGCTGCTTATATTGATGAAAAAATACGGGTGCTTAAGAAAATCCAAATGAGAAAAACTTAACACTGCTTTGTAGGCAAAGTTTTATCATTGAATTTCCTGAGAGAAAATTGGAATAAGGAAAATGGCTTCATTCTTTCCGAAAATTAAAAAAAGGTGTGCTATAAAGCATTTGCAGTTACCCAAAAAAGGAAGTTTTATTTTGAAAATAAAATTTATACCAAACTCATTTCCTAAAACAAAAACCTACATGAAAATATTATACATTCCTTTATAAAAACTTATATTGAGTAATCAGAGTTTTTTTTTCAATGGATTTGGTCAATAATTTTCGTTTTTTTTTAGCTTTTAAATAAAATTTAAAAGAAAAACCTTTAGAAAAATATTATACATATTTGTATAAAAAAAATGAGTAATATAAGTTTTTTTTCGATGAATTCGGTTTTAAACTTTTGTTTGTTTAGTTCCTAAATAAAATTACAAGAAATAACTTTGTAGATATCACATTTTAAGAAAAACTTTTACAATCGACCCGTAAATTTTTCAATACGGCCAAACGAATAGAATAACGCCTTGTGTCTAGCTTCATGTAATAAAAATTTCAAATATTGTTAAATTGTCCTCTTGAGATTTGACGCATGGATGTTTTTAATATCATTCGTTACCTTATAATTATTAGTGTATGGAATTCTTAAAATTCCTCGAGTTACTTAAAATATAAAGTTGATGTCAAGTATGTTTTTATTTATTTATATATTTTTTAATCCATGTCAACTCCCAAATGTATGAAGCATATGACGTCTTATGGAGGTATCTCAACAGAAGTTTTTCTATGAGATCTGTTTGTTATGCTGTTACATTACTAGTGGTTAATTAATCGCTCCGCATCGCAAAGTTGGGTCGGAAAACAGTGTGAGGGAATTTTTTAGGCATCACAACACTCATGCCTTCGAACAGAAATCGATAAATCGAGTGAAAAAATTCTTTTCGTACTGGGACTCGAACCCGTGAGATCCGGCAATATTTCTCTAAAGTCCACTTTGTTTCAGTATCGAAAAACACTTTCACACACTACCTGAAGGTACTTGGTTTCATAAAAATGATCAAAAACATAAATTTCAGAATGAGATTTATTAAACGAATAGAAACGTACCTAGCAATTTGAGATAGTTAAAGTATACAATTCGCTAAACTAAATAAAATTGCAACACTTAAAATGTATAATTTTACCTAACTGATTTTGCCTGAACTTATATAGTTTTCAGTAATATCAAATAAATTAAATAAATTTCTTTCATTGTTTTTTTTTTAATTTTAGCTTTATGGTTAGAAAATAAGGCAGTCAAATTTTGTCAATTTTATGTATAACATGATATTAAATGAATAAATAATCTATGAAACAGTAATATTTTTATATACTCTGTATATAAAAGATTACTGATGTGTCTATTTTTCATAATATTATTTCTTCTATAAGGAAAAGGAATATATTAAGAATGAATGGAAAACTGACATATTTGACAGGTTATTGATAAAGATAGAGATAATTTCAGACGTAGTTTGCATCATATTTGGAAATGTTACAAAGAGACTAGGCAGCGTATTTTGGTATAAAATATTAGACACAAATACACGTTTATACATGTATTTACGCCAATTGAAACTCTATAGAAAAACTGTTTACCCTTGAGTTACGATGCCAAAAATCAAAAATCTTATATATTCACTTAAACATTTTGATTAAAATTCTTGACATTCATTTTTGGGATAAAAAATCTTCGCCTGTAAACAACGGGCATAAATTTAAATACCCAATGGAAAACTTTAAGCCGCGAAAAAGCGATTGATAATGCACATCACGAGAGCTTTTCTCTATTTAATAACCATTCCACGTTTTCATCAATATGCTAATAACTCATCAAATATGGAGTGATTTTCAATGAGCTGTATACTTTTAAACCAATTCTCATGGAATTTTGTTTCGCGAGAAATATATTTTTTAGTTAAAAATACCTGACTTTTTTCACGTGCACGATAAAATACTACATTTACAAAAAAAAGTATCATGAATAAACAACGTGTTCTACTGCCGATGATGAAAATATGTGTTATCTAGTATCGAAATTGTTTAAAACCATATTTGGTTTTTTTTATACTATATATGCCGTATTTTTCATATCGAATTTATTCAAACACATTGAATATATATATATCAGGAACATTATCAACTGATAATGCCCATCATGAGCAAAACCAGTCCTGATTTGTATTATAAAGTGTAGAATTAGTATAAAAAATATTTGATCATTCTATGAAGATCACTTTTAAAGTGTTCACTTTCAATACTTGGTGAGATCGGTACGGGTTTCGCTCGTGACAAGCATTATCAACTGATAAAAGAATAAAATTTTCCAGTGCTATTTATACAAATCAAAATGAAATAAAAAAAATTGTATTGAAAAAAAATTACAAAATATGATTACGTTATAACAAAATTTACCAAAATTTAAATATTTAATACTTTTAAAATTTAATTGCAAAACTCGTCAAATATTTATTAAGGTAAAGTGGAGACTAATTGTTAACTAAAACATAATTAAAATCTCAGAAACGTTTACAAAACAAATTTATAATGATACAAATTTGATAGAAATGATATAAAAATTAAACTATTAGATTTTTTTGAAATTTCTTGTATTTAAAGAGTTTCCTTCTCTTGGTACTGTCTTTTTTTAATTTGAAAGTCAGAGACCAACTTGCATAACGTGTATCAATTTTTTCAGACTAGTTATGTTAGTAGTATTCAAATCAGTAATACCTAGACGATTTTGACTAAGTATATCTCAAAGATAGACGCAGACAGAGTTGGGCCATCATAAAGATTTTCACTGATAACCGGTAACTGGAAAACCTCGTTAATTTCATTTGATAACAAAATTGCAGCATAATCAGGATGGCATATTTCATTTTATTATTATACACACTAATGTAGAATAAATTTAAATTTTCAGAAGTTATACAGCAAAAAAACTTCCAA
Organism: Himalopsyche anomala; assembly: GCA_031772345.1. Classification (NCBI taxonomy): domain Eukaryota; kingdom Metazoa; phylum Arthropoda; class Insecta; order Trichoptera; family Rhyacophilidae; genus Himalopsyche; species Himalopsyche anomala. Next base: position 6,857,004 of record CM062823.1, on the reverse strand, counting down.
TAACCACGCTAATGAGTTATCAAATATGGAAAAGGTACATATTTGCTCTGCAAATTATTTCATCTGACCTAGTTCCCGCTTCGAATACTCTGTTTCGCAAAACTTTCCTCTACAACAGTTTTCAGATACTCACGCAATTATTATCAGCCTCTGTGTTTGCTCTCTGAAAGATGTTTTATGATAGAATGTTCAACAACATTTACCATTGAAATGCATTTGAAATTATGTGGTACAATATTATTATTAACGAGCTTCCATTAGTAAATAATGCATTATTGACTTATCACGAATTAAGGTTGCCACCAATTGGCAAATTGCCACTATTTTTATAAAGAAGTGTTGTTACTTTCTGATCTGATACTGTTTTTCGATTACACTTAATTTCAGCTCTAAAAAAGGTCAAAAGTTATCTACCTCTTGGAAGTTTTTAAAACAATAGTTTCGTTGGGCCCATTAGAGGTGAAGTGAGTCAACTTGAACAATGGTAAAACTTTTAAGTACTATTGCGCCTTTGCTTGGTTCTTAGGTGGATTGCATATCTTTATTTTACGTATATAATACTATTGTAATATGTATTAACTGAGTTTACTTCACTTGTACGATACTTTAAGACGTGTGGAATACAAAAAGACTAACTTATATTTTTCTAATATACCACTTCACCTATTATGGGCAAAATATATTTTTATATTAAAATTCTCAATTTGAATGAAATAATATTTTATACTTAAATGTTAATCGTGTAAATTTATGTAAACAATTGAGGAACAATGAGATCGGCGAAGAGATAAGTAAGAAAAAATGAATACTGTTACCTATTTTTAATTTTTCGTTAGAGACAGTATAGAATTAAATAAAAACCACTTTCAAACCAGAACTGATTTCTCTCTTAAATCGTATAAAAAAACATACATTTTACGTCGATAAATTAAATAATGTGAAACGCGTAAAATTAATTTTGATACATAAATCTTAGGTGGCTTACTTTTCTTAACGGAATGTGGAACTTGAGAATTCACAGCTCTAACAGAGCTGCACGGAAATGATTTTAAGTCGTGCTTACTCCTCAAGTGGGTCGCAGAAAAAAAGAAAATAGATAGATATTTTCGTTAGCAAGCATATTTTTACAAACCAATATATTATATTTCACCAATGAAAAAGTTTGCACGCGTTTATTAAAGGTAATTAACTACTTATACAATATTTTTTTAACCATTTCCGCTCCCAATGTGGAGTCCTAATTTAGTTTACCTCAACAGAAGTGTTTCTACGAGAACTGCTTGTTACTCAGTTGCTCAACCGCTCTTTTTCCAAAGAGAGTAGGGATAGAAGGATAAAGCTACGACAGGACTAGTGGTAAGCTAATCGCTCTCGATACGCCCCGTTCATAGAATAGAATGGGTGGGAGGGGGAATTCAAGACATCACATACATCCATGCCTTCAAACAAAAATTCATAAATCGATTGAAAAATGAATTTATAAAACTGTACGTACCGGGATTTGAACCCGTGCCCTCTGTAACCGAAGCCAACAACGTTGACCACTCGGCCACACAGGCGGTGTCCTATATAAAAATATATGTGATATATTAATTTTAAGAAAAGCATTTTTTAGACGGGCCGCTGGTTGTGCATCTTTGGTGTAAACAATTGGTTTTCGGTAAAACACCAAAAAATAATTCATAAAGTCTTATTCATAACACATATTCCACCATTCAAAAATACGCCACATACATATATATACTAAACTTATTTCAAATCAAATATTTCTATGGATAATATAGTAACGATATTTAAAAATAGTTTGTTAAACCTATTTTAGAGTTAACCTTAATTATTGTTTATGAAGAATGAGAAATTTACGATAATTCGCTTAAAATAATGGAAATATACGAAGAAAAAACTATAAAACTGAATGAAAAACGGTACATGAAAAGCCAGAAATTTATCGTTTTAAAAGAGAGAATTTTTAAAAACTCCGCCAAAAGAAAATGGCCCATGATTACAACGTTTAGGTGGATACCCTACTTTTTTTTTTATTTATGGCACTTTTAGCATACGATTTAAAGAGATTGTCGCCTGGCGAGGAAAAATATACGATTTGCGAATCATTAAACTCATCTTCTATATAAATTAGGTTAACCACATCCCACTCGGAATGAAAGATAAGCAAATGGCTAACAAACAAATGTTATAAAAAACATCATTAACGTCATTTAGGAAAACGATATGTTATTTGTAAAAGATTAGAATAACACTGGCGCATTTCAATAAAACATTAGAGTTTAAACATTTTATTCAGACTTTTTAAAAATGCGTCGTAAAACAGTTAGCTAACAACCATTCCTTTTATTTGTATTTTATGCTTACACTGATGTATCCGTAAAGATATTATTTGTGTGATACAACCTTTGGAAACAAAATCTGCAATGTTTTGTTAAAGTATTCAATACTTAATTTTATCAAATATGAAATTTGTCTTAATTTATATGTTTATCTGTAACGCAGTGAACACTCAATCTCTCCTTTAGCCATCGCATTTCTAAACTTGTGTGTATGTGACAGATTAAGTTTTTTAACAATACTCACATATTATCTCTTTTTATTATCTACTTCAAGCGTATTGCGCGAGTGCTGACAGATGCCATTGCCACTCAGTAGTAGTTTGTAGTCCATTTAAAATAATTTAACCATTTCACTTGAATTAAATAGCATAGATCGCGATTAATAAGGGTTGTATTAATTAGAAATCCGTCACATTTTAAATATTGCAAAGTGTCACTGAAGATAAGTTGTAAAATCTACTTTACTGTATCGGTATATGCTTTTAACTGTTATGATATTCCCTTAAAAATATGTATTCGAATAAAATTAATATCTACTCTTTTGACAATTTATTTATTGCGTTTGCGTTCAATTGCTTTATTTAAAATACGAAAAATCGAACTGAAAAAAATGACAGTCAAAATGTAAATAACAGTTTACGTGGTTGTATTTAAATGGCTGTTTAAAATATATATATTTAAGTATATATTTTTTACTGTAATATAATAAAAATTTCACTATTACATCATAGTATTATGTTTTATATCTAGCAGTACATTTTTAAATGATTCGTCAAATATTTGTTATAATAAAACAAGATATAACCTATAATTTTAATTGAGCTTAAATATACGTTTTAAAAATAAAGTATTATAATTTTGATAATTCCAGTTCTTCAATCAAATGGGCACAGCTAATGGACGTCTTACCCATTTATTTGTAGTGTATAGTTGTTCTAATACCAGAACATGAATTTCTTATTCAATCTCTCTGTGGATTTGGGTTCAAACGCATGGATGCGTCTTAATCATATTATTTTTTAAAAATGGGTTATTGCGAGATTTAAGATATCTACATACAATCAATGTTTTTTTTCGGAACTCAATTTTTGTCCAACTTATTTTCTAATTCATGCCCGTTCTAAATGTGGAGGATATGGCTTTCTAATGGAAATATCTCAACAGAGTTTTTAACGATAAATCATTGTTAGTCAGTTGCTAAACCTACTTTTTATAAAGAGAGTAATGATAGAAAAAATGACTAGTACAGGGCTAATTGTTAACTAATCGCTTTCTCTTTGTCCTGTTGATTTTAGGGTAGAAAGCGTGAGAGCTTTTTTTTATTTACTCTATTAATTTAAAAAAATTACGACTGTCAGTGACTCCAATGCAAAATATTTTTTAACAAGATTTAATGAATTTTTCATTACTAATAGCGAATTTCAAGATCTTAGGATTAGTACTAACACGATTCCGAGATTACGGGATCTCTAAATTGGTCGGAATCTCGGGATTTTGGAATCACGGGATTGTAGGCTATATTTGCTATATTTATTCACATATAAGTTATATGAAGTAATTGTTCTTTGTATATTAGTTGATGTTATTTGTAATGTGGTGTTTTTGATTATATTGTCAGATTTTAAGCGTCCTTAGCGAATAGGCAGTTTATTCATGTCTGTATTGCTATGTAATCAATACTCCCGTTCTATGTCCAGTGGCGAGTTGAGGTCTACTGAGCCGCTGATCGTGATAATGGAACTGAAAATCATTTGATTAAATCTTTAGGCATATCGGAAATTGCATTGAGCTTCAGACAACCGTAAAGCCTGACTCATTTAATATTATTATTGATGTGCGAACTGGAAAAAATCGTTATTTGTTTCTAAAAGAAATATTGTATTTATCGTCAACTTAGAAATGTAAAATTTGAAACGACTACCTCTTTACCGGGATACATTAAAACACATTTCATTTTTTTATCAATCTTTTTCTTTTGTGTATGTTGTAACTAATAATAATTTATTTACATTTAATAATTTTTATTTAGTTATATTAAATTGAAATTTTGATTTTTCCAGTTCAATATTTTAATCTCGTTCTCGACATTTATAGATTTAAAAAATAGGCCTCTAAACCAGTCCTCTTTACTTTATGGTCCGTAGACCGGCACCGGTCCGTAAGAGTTTATTTTCTATTCGAATATATCTTTTGTACTCAAAAATTGAACACCTTAGATTCAAACCCTACTTATGTTACTCCAAAAGCCAAAATTGTTGGCAAAGTGCAAAAAACTGCTGTGGTCTTTTTAGATTTGAGTACGTTTTGAGACTAAGCACGTTTTTGTAAATGCGTTTTCTCTGTATTTAGAGGGATTTTGAAATCGGAAATTTATTGATTGTGTAGATATTGAAATAAAGAACAAATTGGCATCAAAATTTGAAAAAAAATCAAAAATGGTCTTTTGGTAGGTTTTGAAATTGAAATCAGCAAAAAATGTTGCACCAAAAAAAGTAGTTTTAATAGCTTTCATGAATAAAATTCTATGTTACAATGACTTGACGTTTCAATTGTTACTTTTTAAATATATTATCCTAAGCAAACATGTAAAGTTGCACAGTCAATTCTTGACCTACACCAGGTTTTGTTACGCCACCTTGGAATTCAAAACAGCCATAAGTAGAATTTCATTTAAATAAAAAAAAAAATTAAAATCTTAAGCAATAAAATCCAACAGACGGGGTTAAAATTAAATATATTCACCCGTAAATAAATCCATTCTATTTTTTTATCGGTCCGTGGATGTTTAAAGGTTGAATGAAACTGCTCTAGAGCATAGTTTCTCTACCTTTTAACCCCATGACCCACTCTTGAGTCTCATATTTTTTATGGCTTCTTTACCTGTACTAATACGTTGTTCGAGACTCAAGAAGGATGAAATAAAAAAACTAAAAAAAAAACACAGCTCGGTACGGCTTCAAACTTTTGCCAGATATGTGCCTAGAAGTGACAGAATAACAATCAGTTCGCAGTAAAGCAACTTCTAGAAAGGAATATCATTCAAAGTATTGGACATCAGAAATAAATAAGTTCTCTCATGCCACTGAATACTCGAATATAAGATGGAATGCTTTATTTTTTTATGTCAAACTAACTGTAGAGCGTGCTTCTCATATTTAAAAAATATTTATTTATTTTTATAGATTGAGATAGAATGTCAACGATGGCCAACACGTCAGTCACGTAGCTATTCCAATTCTCCCACCTGATGCTTTGAAAGAAGAAGAATGAACAAAATAATTTGAGCTTTGAATTATCACACTTTTTATGACAACTTAGCATATACCACTATCACTAATTTCGTTATTAACATAACATAAGTAACCCACAGAGGTCAGAAGTTTAGACAACAATGATACATATTTATATATTAATACAGTTGTTTAGGTTACGAAATTATATTTTTGGTTTTCTTTTCCGTCAAAGTAGTGATTAATTATTGTATAAAAAACAATAATAAGTGATATCTAAATATTTTAATTATTTTAACTTCTACTAATTCTAATAATAACGTACATAAAGCACTTTGGTTTGAATCGTTTGTTTTCAGATGAGTCTACTTACTTATTCATAAAATCCGATATTTGGGTTTTCGGGTTATGTAACATTTTGAGTATTCATAATAATATGTCCGCTTTATCATTTAAACGTATCAAATAATAGGGACACGTGTTCAATGTGCTCGACAGTTTTAAGCCTATTATCTCTTAAATCATTGGTACTTGTGCCTGTCTTTTTCACGTCCTAATTAATCTAAAAGCTTTTTATTTGCTAGTATGTTACTTTATGTTTCTGTAAAAAATAATTTTAAAAGTTTGTATTAATTTTTTAAAATTTATTATTAAAAAATCATAAATTTATGATTAGTCAAATGCATCAGTTTTTTTAAATATTTGAGACAATCTTAACAAGAATGTAACAAAACTACTCGATGAGAAAAAAAATACAAGTAAAAATACCGAAAACTTCAAGAGTTAAATTGATTATTAATAATAGTCATTTGACGTTGGTCACACCAAGATTTCAACCCTTAACTTTCTTATTTATACGCGGAGCTACAAGCTCCAGGCTACATTTAAAACAATGATTATTTTAGGATTATGTATATTACTTGTTTTAAAAGTTACTATTTAAAAATATATATAATCGGCTTTTTAAATTACAAAGAACAATTGTCAATAAAAAGGCTTGATTTTCTTTATTTGCAATTTTGCGGGAAATTATTTTTCATATTTTAAGATAAAAATTAATAACGTTGCTATTTCACTGGTTGTTCATTTAACATATCATCTAAAAGAAATAATAGCAATGAATCCTTAAATATGCTCTAAAAATGGGAGATATTGGTATGTATAGTGAATTTTGTAATATATTCAAAATGCCTAGTAAAGTTTTATTTGTTTTTTTGTTTGCAATATTTGCAAACCGATAAGCTATTTGAATATAAATCACATCTGTTGGGATTTGACTTTGGATCTAAAGATACTTAATCATTCGCATTATTTATTAGATTTCTTAATCCGAAACGTTTTTATTCGGCTAGAATAATATACGAAAACCATATTGTTTTGTTATTCATATGAAGTAAAAGTGCAAAACAAGTCTATTTCTATATTCCACAAGAGCGTTTTATCTGATATACCGTCAGTGGAAAACCATTTATCTGCGTTATATCCAGTGATTAATGTGTATTTTTTCATTGCACAGTCAGTATATAAAATGCATCCCCCTGTTTGATAAATAATAGCTCACAATACTATCGGAATCGTATTGTAGGGTCTTTACAACGATTATAAATAACCATTTATTTAATAATCAACATTTAAAAGACAAAAAAACTTACATTTATTTGAGGATACTATCTAAGTCGTTTTCCATGGCCTTTTTCACGATATTAAACAACCATTTAATTAAAATTAAAACATTTTTTAAAAATTGTCGTTTTTTTGTTCATAAATACTAAACAACCTAACGTTATTGTAGTTAGTGTGCATATGCAAGCGTATTTGGCAATTTTGGACATCGACAAAATATTTCAATTTCCGGAGTTTCTATATGATACCGTATTTTTCGCCTTTTCTAACACAATGTATTCAATTGTAGAGAAAAAATATCTACTTCGTTTTACATTTTATCGACACAAAATAATAGACTTAAATTAACGAAAATATTAATCTACGTGGTCGAGTGGTCAACGTCTTTCTCGTCAGTGGCGGAGGTCACGGGCTAAAATCTCAGTAAGGACAGTTTTATAAATTGATTTAACAATCGATTTATAATTTTTTGTTCTAAAGCATGGATAGTTCTGATGTCTTGAACTATTCCCTCTCCCACCCATCTTATCCTAAAAGTGGGACGTAGCGAGAGCGATTAGCCAACCACTAATCCTGTCCTAGCCCAATTCTTTTAATCCTACTATCTTTGGGAAAAAGAGAATTTGAACTATTTAGTAACAGTCCTCATAGAAACACTTATGCTACGATAATTTTCATTGGCAGTACATATGCTTTAAATTGGGAGCGAACTTAGTAAAAAATGTAATAATTTTCTTTTTTTTTTTAATTAATGAATGTTTTAGTATTTCTTGCTTTTTTACATCTATTTAACTGGCGTAGAGAAAACAATGCTCACCTTTGCTAATTTTAAAATATATATCAACTGTAGAAAGACAAAAAGACATAACTCAAATAGAAAAAAAATACAATAAGTACAAAGAATGTTTTTCAACGATTTTGGGTCAAATTCAAATTGTACGGAGACTCATAAAATAATGTTTTATAAACTCAATCTAATATTAATTTAACAATTTTCTTGAGAACAACCTTTGTGTAAGCTCTTCTTCTTGGTTACGATTTTCACAGACCCTCCTTTTATAAAATTATAATTAGCTATATTTAGATTTTAATTTGGCATTTACAGCAGACATCCTCTTGACAGAACGCGTATTAAGTTTCATACATTGTGATTATCGAAAACAAGTTATTTGAAGAAAATGAGGACTTCTTCCGAATTCCTGACAGCCATCGATATATGTATCTATTTATATTGTGTTTATGTATATATTTAAAGATAAACTACAATTCAGGACATCCACTTATTTAAAAATGTTTTTTTTTCAGTACTTCTTAGTCTACGCAGAGCAACAAATCTGTCATCTAAAATAATAGTGGTATAATTCAAAAATTCGATGCTTTAAGATAAACATTTTTTTTTTAAATTGGAACAGCATCAAATTTTAGCTATTGGTATAATGTTCAAAATTATTTTTTTATTTCATAATATAGTTCTACTATGTTAAGGAGCATTATAATGTCAAACATATATGTTAATTTACCATAAAAGTAATTTAATAAATCTTCATTATTTTATTCTGATATTGGAGGTACTTAACCCGTAACATGCCATCCTAAAAAAATCACGTTCCGTGCCATGATGGCAATTCAGTTTCACTGCTTATTGACAGTATTTAAACCTAAGTTAGAAGCTAAAAAATAATTTTAAAAATGTATATGTGCTAGAATATCTAAAATGATAAATACTTATTGACAATATTAAGAGAAATATTGAATGATGTAATGGCTCAACTATTTACGATTGCATCATGGGCATGGAGGTGTTAAGTGTGCCTGTAGAGCGTAAATAAGAGGTGTTTATGGGATGAACCAATATTTCGCTAATACATTCATATATTTTGAACGTGTTTTAAGTATTAATTTATTTTTTCATAAATTTGATGTTACACCTTTTATTGAATTGAAAGAAGTTTTAACTCTATTGTGTACAATCTTTCACCGGTTATGATACGATCAAATAGGCGTATTGGTTAGTGTGAATTAGAATATTCGTAATAATAAGGTTAACAGTATTTGATTTAGTTAATGAATTAATGCGTGAATCTTACAAATCTAACGCATTAGTCTTATTATATTGAATAAATAATTTAAATTTGAAAAAAGTAACCGCTTCTTGTTTAAAAACATGAAATAATTAAGTATCACGAATTCAATAAAAGATTTTATGTACATATATTGAAAAAATGTAAATTCATTTTTCAAGTATCGATGAACATCTGCATTTATTATTGACTACTTTCATCATAAAATATTTGGATTATAAATAACACAATCATTTGGTAATTATATATAAAAGTATTAACAACGGTTTCACTTATAGCGTAACTATAATCAGTTACTATTTGCAGTGATAAATAATATCCAATATTCTTTGATAAAGTAAATGGTCTCAATTGTCAAACATACAAACGATTTAAATTTGGTTTTTAAAAAATATTGAAATATATGTTTTTAATATTTATCCAGTGACCACTATCAAATTGACTAATAATTTCAATGTGTTATAAATATTAGTTTTTTTCTGAGAAATTGTAAATATTTTAATAATTAATGATTCGAGCAATGTAAAAGTGATAATAAAATTAATCACAATTGTAATTTAAATTTTATTATGGTTGCGTTAAACAAAAATAATACATCTAAAATTACTGTAAATGCCAAATGTTTGGATTGTTTCATTAAATAAAGCCGAGTAACATTTAAGTATTTCAGCTACGATTAAGCAAACAAAAGCTGTTTGCTAACCCGTTAAACAACATTGCATTGTTTACTAAATTTGCTAAACAAATACGCGCTATAATAATCATAACAACTGACTTAACGAAAATAATAAATATTAATCACATGTAAACAGTACATGCGTGCCAAGAATATTAATAGAATGTTGCCTACCTTAATAATAAAAGATATGATACGTACAACATTAAATTGGTTTTCCTCGTCTCGTGTAGAATAACATAATATACTGCACTAACGTACTTAAATGAAATCATAACAACCAAAATCATCACATGAATTTGTCACAGAAAGCATCACAAAACGGAAATATTTCATAGTTATCATTTTAATTTAATTAAAATCAGTCCATTCGATACGAGTTTTTTTTATTTAAAGTTGTATGTTATAGATAGGATTAAAATATATCGCGGGAAGCGTAAGAAGTTGCAAGACAACTCTGCAGAGTCATCCACTCGGCTTGGAAGTTTCCAACAGACTGATCTAAATGTTTTCCGAGGCGATGTTTTTAGGGTGGAGGATCTACAATCACGCCGATTCAGTTCATGTTTTTAGCCCTCTACGACTCCTACGCATTTGCTCTACGTATAAATATCGGTATGTTTAATAATATAGTAGTTGTTTTTCTAAAGTGTGTTGTCGTCAAAAAAAAACATGATTTACATTATTTAAATACAAAAATATTTCCCTGGGATTTATTAATAGATTTGAAAAGAATATGTGTAAAATTATGCCAAAAACAAATTTATATATTCTGTTTATTTGACGTCGTATAGATCTATTATCAGAGATTTTCTTTGTATGTAAAAAAACCTTTTATTTCATTTGCAAAATCTTGAAAAGGTAGAACAATAACAATGGGATTATATTGCTGGGTCAGTTTATTAAAAACATTTTCTAAAAGCTGGCTGATAAATATAAGATTTTATGCATTCTTGACAAACATACGTAAGTTGACGATTTTTTAAAAATAATTATGCCGTTTGTTGTTTTCATTCTCAAATCATGTTTGATACTATTGACAATACTTCATACAGCAATTTCATACAAAAAAACTCATTTTGTTTATGAAAATTATTTGTTTATCATCATAAAACACTTTCAGCGTAACCTTCTTTATTCATAGTATTATATACTTATAAAAAAACGATTGAAACTCAAGTAACATGACCTCAAATAAAACGTTTAGTAAAGAAATCGTTTAGTTTTTACGGAAAAATAACACATGACACTTACCTTCAATTCTTTGTCATATAATTTTATTATTTCTTAACTCTTGATAAATAAAATATTGAAACACATTTGTATAAATAATTTTACTAATTTGTAGCTTCATCAAAAATGCATATCTATATTTAACGTTACAAAAATGATTTATTTATTTTAACCCATGACCGCTTGCAATGTAAATTATATGGTCTAGGTCAGGCAGGTATCTCAACAGAAGTTTTTCTACGATAACATTTTTTTATACAGTCACTCAACTTTTTGTTCAAATAGAGAAGCGATAGAAGGATTTAGCTAGGACAAGACTAGTTGTAAATGTATTGCTTTGGTTATGGTAGGGATTTTTTGACACTACAAACACATTGAAAAAATTCGTTCGTAGTAGAACTCAAACCCGTAAAATCCGTCACAGAAGTTAGTGACGTTAACTGCTGCGCCACCGACTTTACAACAGTGATGGCGAACCTTTTCGGGTCCGCGTGCCAACAATCTTCAAATATTTTTTCTCCTAGGGTATCCAATCCCAGAATTTAGGGATTGATTAATTTTAATTTAATTGGGATTAGCTCACCGAGGAATTTGAAATCCTCAATTCCTTATACTTTTCCCTCAGATTATATCAAAACCTCGTTTTTTTTAGCTAACCGAGGATTTTGAAGATCTGTCGTTTTTAAACATTTGAAAATTGAATTTGGAAATCGTTTGCGAGCCATCCAAATTCTCAAACGTGCCACCTTAGGCACGCGTGCCATAGGTTCGCCATCCCTGCTCTATAACAATTATATTTAACATTATAATATGCGTAGAGATTTCTGTTTACATAGTCGCAAAACAAATAAGCCGATGAATATCAACCAAAATAAATTTGAAATAGTTTTAATACTTCCATTTTTAAAACGGCATAGAAAAAAAGACAATCGTTCCACTGTCAAAAACAATAGCAAAAAAATGTGCATCTTTCCCTCGCAATTAAATAGCAGAGCAAAGCGCAGTGAACATAGAAGTCTATGTTGAAGGGAGTCTTCCAAAGATGGCGTCGGTAGTGGTAGATACATAAATACTTGTGGATAGTTAGCGAAATCAGCGATTCTGAACTAAAACTGACAAACTTTTAAGTATTGTAACGATCACGCAGTTATTTCATATTGCCTAACTTTGTGATTATATTCAATATACTTAAGGATCTTGATTACAATCTTCGCACCTCCATATAATATAATCTACCTATTTTACATTCAAATATGTAAATTACAAGGCATGGTTGACTTAGCTTCATATAGTGTAAAAGACTATCACGTGTATTAGGCAGCTATTTACTTATACAAGTATTTTACAATTCACACTCCTGGTACACTGATAATGCAGCCAGTACATTTTTATTGGTGTAATAATTTGAATTGAGTACTGTATAATATTATCTAGATTCTAGAATACAAATTAGGTTAAGACATTTGCATTTGTAGAAGAAAAGCTGATAAAAGAATTTTCTCACTTCTCTTTATTTAAACCCTCGTCTTCGTTTTATCTTTGGCGATAATATTTTTCTCGGTTGGCTACTGCTTATCCTTTTATTATTTTGTTTACATTATATTTTATTCACTAGATAGAACACAGAAATTGGTACTACAATATAGTATATTTTTATTTTGACAGTGTATTTTTTAATCAAAAATTATGAATCAATCATTCGATTTTCAATTTAGAAAGATTAAGTTATATATAGTTCACATAATTCTGGAAGTCTTTTGTTGATTTGCGTGGTTAAGTAGTCAACTACGTTGGCTTCGGTCACGGACGTCACGGGTTAGAATCCCAGTACGAAGAGTTTTATAAATTGATTTTTTCAATCGATTTATGAATTTATCATTAAAACAGGTCGTAGCAAAATCGATTATCTAATCACTAGTCTTATCATTTTATTTCTAATCTCATTGGGAAAAAAAGAGGTCGAGCAACTGAGTAACAAGCAATTCTCCTAGAAACACTTCTGTTGAGATAAACGTCATTGTGAGTCCACGTTGGGAACAGACATGACAAAAAACAATAGCTCCTTTCCTCAATTTGATCGTTTTCGAAAAAAATACAAGTAAAAAAAATACATATATACACTTTTTTTATATGCTTATTATAATTTTAAATCAAAAAAATCATAATTCTCATAAACAGTTTTGACTATAGTAGTTTTAAAAAATTACATTAATATTTTATCATACCTACCAGCGTTAATGTCACTGCATTAAAAAGTTAAGCACACTACCTAGTTTTGGAATGTATTAAATGAAAATGAAATATTTGCATCTTAAAAAATTGTAGGACAGTACCTCATATGTACCTATAATTTTTATTTACAAAAATTATTACTCGATAAAACCTGCCAAACTCACTTAGACAATTAAAAGATTTTTTATTATTTTATATGTGTATTGATAAAAATTTTAATGTTCAGGATTTGAATGATATCGAAGCTGTATCTTACGAGAAGCAATTTTTATTTGGAATGTTTAATAATATGTATAAAACTTATCGGCAAATATAAAATTACGGTTTTTATCAAAATAATATAACGACATTAGTCATATTAGTAATAAGGCACGTTTTGAAACATTTTTTATATTTTATTATAAAGTTTTAACTTAGAATTCTTGCCTTGAATTCTTGAATAAATATAAAGTATAATTTTGTCGTGTGCTGTGGACCTAGTTCATCAACACTCAACCAGCTGCCCAATATAATTTTATTTGAGGCCCAAAACAGTCACAGTCACTAGATGATTTTTCAAAAACCTGGTATTGTTTGCAAAAACAAACGTAAATACAAGTATTTTGGATACATTTATATTTTTGTGGTCTTACGTTCATGTTGTGTCACTTTATTATGTATGTATAGTATATGGTATGTTTAATTTTTACTTTAATTAAACTGCGGCCCATGTAATGTAGCAAAATGCGAGACATAATATTGTGAAAGTAATATCTATCTTTAGGATTTAATCTCAAAGTACCTTTTCATACTTAAAATTTACTCATCACATGTATTGTTTCAAATATATATTTTTATAGACTTAATATAATGTAATATGCAGCTGAAACTCCTTAAACTATGGCTTTTAGAGTGTCTCATTCAGAATAATTATTCAATGGTTACATGGTTTCACATAAAAAGGTTTTTTATAAATATGCAGGAGTGAAAAAATAAATCTCCACAAAGCATAAGTATGTGGATACATTTTGCAACATTTTTCCATGTTTCTTTCTTTTTGAATTCAACACATTACCATTAAGTATCATAAATCAAAAGCTCAATTTATATGTACATATGTTATTTTTTTCAGCAATACGTCACAATGCTTTATATACAAACATTAAAAACATGAACGCTTTTGTTACTCAACAGAATTTTTTTCTTTTGAAAAAATTATTAATTTTTGCAAATTTTATTTTTTTACTAATATTTGAAAAGAAAGAAATTTTATTATTATTTGATGTGTTAATAAAACTTCATCGTATTTTTTTTCAGTTGACAATATTATAATCAAAATTGGTCTTATTTTTATTTAAAAAAAAAACTATGCAATGAAATTAACACAATTACAGAACTTTGCAAAAAGACCAAAAAATAGATACGTATTTAGATAAATAAGAACTGCATAATTATAGTATATGGCTAGTTCAATATTAAAATCTTTAAAAGTCGCCTGCTGTGGTTTAGTTGGTTAGAACTTGCTCTACCAACCAGGGAGGTATGGGTTGATTCTCGGTAGTGTGGGAGTTTGTGATGTTAATTTACTTCTAGTTGATCTCAAGTGACATATAATAAATTCTTATCGAGTTTTTCTCGTATTATCTTTTTATTTTAAAATATTTGGCGCAATGGCATTAGCTGTAATGCTATATAGATATATATATATTTAAATTTTAAATATAAATTACTATTATACCTCATACAATAAATCATTTATTCTCGAAGAACTAAATAATGCTTTATTTCTTACCCTAATATGATTTTAAATTTTGTAGCACAATTATCATATTTTCAAAAGACTAGTTGTTTGCATGTGTACGTTATTAAAAGTTTGAAGCTTTCAAAGTGCTTTGAAATAATATTCATTTTACCAATTACGAGATGAAAAGTTGACCAACAAAATATGTATGTACATTCTACATTCACTTTTCATTTTTAATATGCTTGGAAAATACAGCTATATTTGGAGTAAATTTTATTAACGTTTTTTCTCGTCTTTGATTCAGTTAAACCTTTTGAAATTTTCAAGCTTTTGAGAACATGGTCGCATTGGGATGTCAGTTTTAAAATGACTTTATGTGTGTAAGTGCCACAACATTTAAGTTGCACGGATATTTAATTAACTTTATAAAATGTTTTTAAATGTACTTCACTTCATCTTTTATACATTCATAATACATTTTGTTTAAGATTAAGTTTCAAGTCATGATACCAAAACAATTAAGAATAAAATATTGTAATTAGGGACCAGGGTGAAGTAGTCAACGTCCTTGCTTCCCTGGCAGACCTCATAGGTCCATGTCTTAGTGCGAACAGCATTTTTTTCAATTTGTAACATGCCAATATAGATATTTTATTAACAAAACTAAAATATCAGAAAAAACACACCGAACCCATTTTGACAATTAGAGGATTTGTATTATTTTATTTATGTAGCGCAGCTACGCAGTGACGGCCCTTACGGGTTCGAGTCCCAATACCAACAGCTTTTTGATTCGATTTATCGATTGATGTTCAAATGCATGTATGCTTGAGATGTCTTAAAATTCCATCCCAATCTTCTAGTCTTAAAATAATGGGGCTTAGCGAGAGCTATTGACTTACCACTAATCTTGTCATATATATCCTTATTCTCTTCGAAAACAAAAGTAACAGGCAGTTCTCAGTTCTTATATAAAACGTTTGTTGAGAGATCTCCATTAAAAAGCCATATGCCTCGAATCGGGAGCAGATAATGATTAAAAAGAATGTTATTATGAAACATAAAAAGTCTCTGCTTCTTCAATTGTACAAAATAAATAATTTAATCATTGTCAATCAGTTCAAATAAAAGTCCTAAATAATCACATTAATATATTACGCTTGGTCTCCATGAAAAGATAATGAAATCTCGATTAAAAAAAAATAACACTTTTCTTCCGTAATAGTTTCTGAATGGTATGTTAAAGAAATCTCATTATTTCCCGTCCAAGCGAATTCATAGTAACCTCCGTTATTCATAGAGATTTCTTCAGACACAAATTTCTATCTCTCGCCGCGTTCGTAAAACAGTGTATGGATTTTTTGCTAGACCGCTGGTTGTGAATCTGCACCAATTGGGCGACCCCTGCCTACTACAAGTTATCGTAGCGCACCCTCTCGCAGCGACGCCCACCCCTATCGCCAAACCAACGCCTCTCAACCAGTTCAATTTCTTTAAGATAACCTCGAGATTAGTAGACTACTTGAAAAACTTCCGCTGAGAAAAATATATAAATTAACTTTATCGGCATGTTTTCGATATCATCAAATACGGTCGGACGAACAACGATAATTCAGCGAAGAACAAAATAAATAGAAACATTCAGTGCTCAATATATAAAACAAAAATACAACCAAAACTGACTTCAATTACTGAATAAACTTATTCAAATACAGCTTCGACCTATACAAAGCTTTTAGAAGACTAATAAATTCATAATACGTAAATGAAAAAGTGTCTTAATTAATAATTTGTATTTTTTATACAAATTTTACAAATTCAATGTTACAATCGTTTTACAGTTATTTTGAATACAAATATGAAAAAAGCACAATTGAATATGAAAATAATTGTGAATTTATAAATATATCTATATTTTTGTTTACAATTTGGTTTTACTCATCTTTTTTACTTTTAAGAATTACTTATGTAAATATTTTTTTATTTTTTTAATTAGTAATAAATTTAAGTTTGATAGCTTAACGACCGGACGTTTTTTTTATAAAGTTTAACCAGGCGAAATAAAATTTTGCGAAAAATTTGCAAAAATTGTAATTTTACTAAATTCACTATAATTTGTAATCAAATTGAGATATCTTTACAAAATTTAATTTTCTTACCTTCCAGATACTTCGCCTATACGCATATATGCGTCCGCCGGCCAGCAACTTTTGTTTTTCAAAGTCTCAAATACGCGTCCACGGTCGTTAAGCTGTTAAAAAGCTCCTCGTGTAATAATTTTAAACCAATTTTATTCTTCTCAATATGAAAATCGGCTCGTAATGAAAATAGTGCTTAGAAAAGTTATTGTTTTGAAAATGGAAAAAAATTAACATCTATTACAAACACCTGACTGAGGAAAGCATATTATATTTAATATAAATCTAGGGTATGTCCGAGAAAAAAATACTCTGACAACCACTGGATAAGAGATCTTTCTGTCCCCTGGCACACGATTCGCCCCTCCATCCCTTACCAGTTCTGTCTACAGGCATTTAATATTCGGAAGCGAGGAGAGTCGGTAAGTAAGTGTGCGACGAGTTGCGAAGATATCACCAGATATCATAAACATGGTGAGGTGGGGATAATTTGACAACTGACCAAGATGCCTACCTGTTTTTTACTTTTCTTCATATCTCAACATGTATCTATGGACAGTTTTTACGCCTGTTCGATAGTGAACCATTTTCTTCACCTCACATTCTGCAGTCATTCAAACACCCTGTAAAGTAATTTTTGATACTGTTTCTGCTCTGTTAATCCAAGATTATTACTACACATACCAGAGATAATGAATATAAAAAAATACCTTAAGATTTTGTAAGATAGTATGATCCCTAAAATTTGGAAACCCCGATTTTCCAACAAGTCCTGGAAACACAATTGAAAACATGTGTAGAAAAAGAGTTTATGAAAACTGGAAAAATACATTTTTTCTTTATATAACGTTTAAATTGAGTTAAGGTTAACAGATTCATAATATTGTTGTAATTTTTCCACTATCTATAATATATGTGACAACACTACAAACCATAACCAAACTGTTTTTCAACTTTTCATAAGAGTCAGTTTCAAGAACTGTTCGGCTGGCCAATACTTTGGCTAGAGAACTGTTTTTTAAGTTTATTTTCTTTATTTTGTGTGCTAATTTTTTTTGTCTTCTAATATTTTTATAATTTTAAAATTATGTTTATCAAGTGCATGGAAAATTGGCGTTAGCTGTTTTACTATATACTTTCCTTTTCATTTGAAACAATAATCAATCACTAGATCACTTTTTTTGCAGATGTTAGTTGGCCATTTGTCGCATTACAGGAACGATATGCAATGTATATAATAATTATGTATAATACAAAATAATAATAAAATAAGTTTAACATACATACAATATTATACTTTAAAATGTATGCATAAACATTTTTATTCATGAAAAAAATATTTTAAATACGATTATTTTATTTTGATGAGATCTTGCAAATATTTTCCAGCAATTAAGTAAATGTTGACGAAATTTTCTGAAAAAAAAAATACGCGAGCGGCCAAAATTAAAAGGTTTCCAGATTCTTCAAAAAGACTCGAGATTAAATTCACCTCGCATGCGGAGAAATAATAATTACAATTTAGTCTTGTTTTTAGAACGTTAAATGTTATTTTGATTATGTAAACAACCCAAGGCTTCGCGATTATTACGTCACGTACGTATACTACAAGTAAGCGACGAGATGAGTGTTTTGAAACAAGAAATAAAAAGTATTTACGTTTTATATTGGAAAATATTCGATATACCCAACACTGATCGTTTTTACTTTGTTTGTTTTGTTCTAAGCATTGAAAATTAATCTCAAAATGATTAAATCATTATTAAAGCTTATAACTTCAACAAAAAAATGCCTTCTAGTTTGTTGATGCCAATGCACACAAATATTTAAAAATTGAAAATTTTACAGTGAAAAAACTTAAGAATTTAATAAGTCAACAAATAAAATTTTATCTTGAAGATCAACTCGAGGGCAATATATATTAGAAATAATTTTGATATTGTTCTTACTGGCACTTGAGTCCAGACCAGCCTGGCCAATATGGTAAAGCTTTTACCAACGAGACCACAGTAGGTGATATTATATAATATATTATTTCCTTATTGGCTTAGAAAGCGAGAAACAGTTCTTTTTTTTGGGATTTGCAATAATATAACAAATAAGCTCAAAGATTTTCCGTTGACAAGAACATAGTGCGTGGTGTAATTGTCGTATCTTTTATCTCACTATTTGTTGGATAAACTATAGAGCTATGCTTGAAATGTAACAATATATTACACATAAACAGTCATCATAGTCTCTTTTCGGTAAACAGTTCAAATAGACTTTAGTCTAATAAATGGAAACTTTTTCCTTTTTTGCAACAAATGCTAAAATTATTACTTCAGATTACCAAGTGTATCAGAATGTTGAAGTTTTGATATAAATCGCTTAAAGAATGATGCTTTTGAAAAATAATGCCTTTATTTGATTTTTAGAGTTTTCTCATCGAAATATATAGGTACAAATCTTTGATAATTACGGAAATATTTTTGATATTTATGCAGAATAATTTATATTTTTTGCTTCGTTTTGTGCCATGCAATAACTTCATCACTGGTTAAATTGTTTAACATTTAAGCATCGTGATGAATAAAAATGTTTGCTCTTTCATGTTTATATGCGGTCATCAAAGAGTAATGATAGCTAAATATATGACTAAGATAATGAAATGAAAATAAACGAAAACAAAATTAAATACAAATTTGTTATTGCACTGATTGTGCTACAAATTTTAAGACGTGTTTTGCTATATTGAGAAGCATTTGTAAGTCGATTTATTATATCAGGGTTTTCCAAACTATGCTCCATGGAACACTGGTGTTCCGTGGGACCTAAATAGGTTTTCCGAAAAAATTGGCAATGGTAATATACGCTGCAACATATTGAAGAAACTTTTATTTTATATTGAAAATCGACTGAAGAAAAGTCTCCACTGATGTTTAAAATGTCAAATATGGCACTTTAAAGTGTTAAAGCACATGCAGAGATTACTAAGAGCTTTGTGTATTCATTGTTCTATGTAACATGTTTTAAAAATAATTAATTAATAGACAATAAGTGATTTAATAACATATATTTTTGTCAATATTACCCGTAACTGACCTAAAAGATAAGTTGTGTTCCGGTGACATTTCCAGATTTGCGAAGTGTTCCATTGCACAATAAGTTTGCGAAACCCTGTATTAGATGATGCTTATCAAAGAAGCGAAACAAGTTTTACAATAAATTCGTACCATAATAAGTGGAATAAAAAGATTTTAAAACTTTATTTTATAGTAGAAATGAATTTCCACAAATATATCGCCGAATCTTACAAAAATAACAAAATTAGTGGTTGAACCGATAAATGTAAATATTCCTCTAATGTTACCGTCGGATTAATATAGACGTTACGTTTCTCAATAAACTTCTATAGAACTTCACATAATATTTGTCGTTAGTTTCCACAAATATTAGTCAAGTATTTGCATGTTCTTCTAGTTACTAGAACTTGTATGTAAGTAAACGATTAAGTAACTACGCTGTAGTAAGCTTACTGAGCGTAACGGAGATAAAGACGCAAGTACAAGTTCAAGTCACCTGCATTAATCAAAATATCATCGTTAAACTAAAAAGTTCTCTTAAATTTCGTTTAGTTGAGCTTTAAGCTTCCAAACGCTTAAAAACAACAAAACAAAATTATGCTTGATGGAAAATACTTTTATTAACATTATAAGTTGATAAATATATGCAGTATAAATACTAAATTGCCGTATTAAATTCGGTTATCGCATCTTAGCTTTCGAGAACTTCGAGAAATAGATTAAAAGTATTTATCTCACATGACCTCTTTAAAGTGATATCTACTAGGGATTCCAACTCGGATATCCGGATATCCGATATCCGGATACATCCGGCTCTTTTTAACTATTCGATATCCGGATATTTGGGGAAATATCCGGATACTATTCGTTATAATTTTTAATGAAATATTTTACAAAATCGGCGAAAGATGATATGAATACTAGGGTATTTACTACCTGGGAGAAAACATTACTTAAGGGTAGTGTTTTTTTTACCTTCTCCAAACTCGGGTATTATGAATAAATATCTCATCTTGTTATATTAATACTTAAAAGTTCGACGAATCGGCTCGGACTCGAGGCAAAAAAAACCTTTAATGCAGAAATTTCATTCATTAAAGAAATGCCGTTGAGTAATCTAATGCAGCTGCAAATTTTCAATATTTTAATAGATGGAATAGTATTGAAATGTGTATTGTCTCTATCTAAGGCATTTCAGAAGTGGGAAATGATTGAGGATAATAATAAAGAACTTAGCAATAATAATGCAACGTTATTAACAGCCGAGGGAGTTTATAAATTTGTATTCAATAAGTTGGAAAAATTTAGAAGTTCATTAAGTGAAGAATTTTTACATGCGATTAAAAAGAGAATGAACGAACGCCGACATAAAAAAAATTATAACACTCGTGATATATCTACAAAGTGAAAATGTTCCCCGTTCTAATGAACATTTTCGATACTCAAATAAATATGAGGCCATTTCTTTAGCACAAAGTATTAGTAAAGTTTTTAATGTATTATTTTAGTACATAAATGTATATACGTAGTAATGTTTTGTTATTTTCATACTTACTGAAACTATCCGGATATCCGGATATATCCGGATAGTTTCAGTTTTACTATTCGATATCCGGATAGTTGAAAATGACGAATAGTTGGAATCCCTAATATCTACTCATAATAGTCGTTTATGTCTGCTCTTACTTGCTATCCTTAAATAATTTTTGAGTCAGGTTTGTTTCAATAAAAATCAATTTTATTGAACGTTAAAAATATGTTTATTTTATTTACATATATCATCGTAATCAAATATCGTTGTTTAAAAAAAATATAACTAACAGTTTATATGCATTTAAAAATACACATTAAGAATCACCATTCCTATTTTTTACGGGATTGGGATTGACATTTAGTTCATTTTACCGTCTTAAATAACAGGCTTACAGTTGATTAAGCAAAGAATATTCACAAGTAAAATTCATTTATAATGTTCACTTTATTTATTTTTCTAGTTTATATGTTGAACGTAGACATCTGCCGTAGCGCTTTCAAAAGTACAATAAAACTCAGCTTAAATATTTAGTAAATTTCATCAATATTTTTTCAACGCCTAGTTCGTATTTCCTTATAAGTGGTCAGTACTAGGGTATCCAATCCCGGATCCCGTCCAATTCTGTGATTCCGTAATCGCGGGATTGAGATAAAACCCATCCCGGGATCTCGGAATTGAGAAAATGAAACACGGAAGAGCTAAAAAAAGATGTTGCGCTGTTAATTTGTGTAAATCCGTAAAATCCTATGATTTTTGATTTCAAATTTTTCAGAAGAGCTAAAAAAACGTCTCTCACTGGTAATTTTTGAGAATCTCTTTTTTTCAGGGAAAATTTCTGGGTTTTTGAAAACGACATAAAATTGTTAGAAAAATCCCATGATTTCAAAATCGCCGAACAAAAATTTTCTCAATCCCGAATCCCAATTTATACACGATTTTATGTTGAGTATTCAATCCCATCTTTAAAAAAATTGCAATCACGGGATCACATAAAGGGTCCGGGATTGCAAACCCTAGCTAGTGCGGAAGGACGCGCTGCTTTATCATCAACTATCGTCACATTGTTTTTGTTTATTTTTTTTTGATAATTTGTTTGTTTTCATAACGTGCGTTAATAAACATAAACTTATTATAAACTTACTTCGAGTCGAATAAAATTACACCGTGCAGCATTGAAAACGTTTTTTACCATTCTTAACTGCTCAACTTCATTCTTTCTCTTTTTTGTCTTTCTGGTTGTTCAACATTAATTTGAAACTGTTGAAGGTTAATAAAATATGTTTTTTTTTTTTTTAATTTTCTTCCTTTCCTTTTCTTGGATTCCCGTAAACACAATAAAAATCTATTTTACAAACAATTCTCATTTTTGACACAGCTTCAAACCTAAAAATTGTGACACGACAGTAAGTATAATAAACCTTTTTTATTTACGAACTAAAAGTAAGTCCTCAGTGACATATTATAAGCACACCAGTCAATTAACTGAAATGTTGTATATTTTGGGATTCAATCTCTCTACCATGAAACAGCATCGATACAGAAGGATGTGAGGCACGTAGTTTTTCTTCAGTCTGTAATCTAAGGGTAAAAAATCCACACTTGATCTGAATCAACTTTCCCGATGAAAACGAGTTAGTGAGCCAGGCTAGAGATAGCGAAGTGTTATTAAGCCGGGGCCGTCAGGTGGCGTGCTTAAATTAGTCGCAGATGTTCAAATCCAAAACAATATATCAAAACTACGAACGCAGTTAACTGGAAACCAGTCCAGGGTAACCCAACCCAGTCCAACCTTCCACTGGGGTTATTAGGTGCTCAAGTGATAAACTCGATTGATATTAATTAACTCCGAATGTCACATTCAACTCTGGATTAATATTTTAAACATTGAAACCGAAAACATACATATTGGAATACTGATAAAAAAATTATATATGCTTTCTAAATTTTTTATATAATGAATTGTCAAGATCATTTTATAATATTTCTGAAGCAGTATCTATTGCTTTCACCAATCTTGCACTGTACTTAAATTTTCTTGAAATAATTAGCCCACAAAAATTATTGTAAAATTCGTAAATCCTTACATTTAAGGACTCTGAAAACAATGACGACAGTCTCCATATTTTGTCGAAAATAATTTAGACATGTCATCTTGCAAAACTGACAATTCCAAGTGTATTACTAAAAAAGGCTCTGACATGTACATTTTTCAATAATAAAAATCGAATTTGTAACAAAAACGGCAGTTTACATAGTTGTGTATAGCAAACACGGCAGTTTTTAAACGGATTTCGCAAAACAAATTTAATCATATTAACATTGCAAGATAATAAGAATATTTTTTTTCATGCGTTTTCTCTTTTAAAAAACGTTTTAATTGATTTTCCAACATTTTAGAATTATGAAAACCGCCGCTTTTGTTTTCCTACCCCTTATTTTTTTGATTCCAATTACCTGCTCTAGACATAAACTTTGCCGAAAATATTAAATTAAAAATGTATAAATTTAATCGTAGGCAATTTATCATACTATTTTTAAGTCCATTGGTTTTCAATGATACTAAAATGAATTATCTAGAGCCTTAAAAAGTAATTATGCCTTAATGTCAGTAGAAAATACCGAATATGTCATCGATAATAAAAACGTACGTGCGATTAGTTTATGGGGGAAAGCCCACAATCAGAATTATTAAAATGGGATTGTAGTAATAGAACCTTAAAACTGATTTTGGGAAGCATGTGCCTTTTAAACTGACATACTATCCATCATTGGCTTATCCGTAGCTTCAATATTAAACTATTGTAAAAAAAGGTCTTTATTAATTCTCATTTATTTATAAAACTTTAAATTCTAGATTGCACAACGTTATGCGTAACGATTTTTACTATTAAATATTTTTGTAGTAGTGAAGGTTTATGACAACTGAATATTAATGCAAATGATTTACGTGCTGCACTACTGAGGTGTAAAGTTAATTTAACCCACAAAGGTCAATAATCAATAAAATACTCACATTCATTTCTTCTATGCACCAGATTGCTTGATAAAGTAATTTTAAAGTCGTGCCTAACTTTCAAACAAGTTCATTTGGTGCTTTCTATACATTCTATTTAGTTGATAATGTTCAGATTAAGTTCCTGAAGAGTTATAGAATTCTATTCATTGTAAAAATTGAATTATTTACCTACGGAATAAAAAATCATCGATATATCTAGTTTTTTTAATGTATCGATTAATGACGATTGATGGAGTTTTAATATTAAATTTGAGTGTCATAACATTTGAAAATGTACAATATAAAACGATTCAAGTTTTCTTTTAATTACGTATATTATTACAATCTACATTATCGACATTTGTTAAAGACTGCAATCAAAGGAGACGCCGTTTTATTGACGTTTCATGACTTATTCAAACGTTACTGATCAAAAAATCCGAATTATCCTTTCACCTTTTGAACAAAGTATTTTTTTTAAAAAAGAGACAATAATTTTTAATCTGATTTCGATCTGAATTAAGTTCACTTTAGTATTTTAAAGTTTTCGCTCTATCTTACTGAAAAATGATTGTTAATTATATTTCTTACAAAAATTGCATAATATGCACATTTTTGTAAAGGAATTAATTTTTTTCAGCTATGTAGTGAAAATTATTTACATCCATATAAAATACATTAAATTAATTGTATTTTATCATCATCGAACAGTCCGCTCAAGCTCTCTTTTTTTAAAGAGAGTCGTACGGTTAAAAGGACAGGACTACTGGTTAACTAATCAATTGTGCTACGCCCAATTATTGAAGTATAGGAAGGATGGGACATCACAAACACCCATGACTTCGAGCAGAAATCGAAAATCGATCGAAAAAATGCTGTTCGTACTGAGACTCGAACCCGTGAGATCCGGCACGGAAGCCAAAAACTTAATTAAATCAAAATTCGTCATAACGATGTAAATAATTGTCACTTTCCAATTATTTCAAACATTTGATACAGGTTTGCCCCAGAAAAAACACAAAATATTCTTTGTACACATTACTATAAAAGTGTAGATTTTTGGAAGTTAACAACGTAAAAAGAAAATAATACTTCTTAAATATAACATGTTTACAATTGTATCGTCAGAGCTAACGTTTTCATATAATGTTTTGAAAAAGTCACACAGACGCAATATAATTTTTGAGCAAATATTCCACCATAAATCTAATTTTCCAATTTTATAATTTGAAATTAAACATGGCCCATGATATAAAGTAAAATCACTCCATCAATTTCCGTTTACCCTAACGGGGCAATAACGAGTGATCGATGCGACTGGTTTCGTATTTTTAAAAGTCTTTTAAAATAGGGAAAATTGTCTGACGATTATTTTCATCTCGCGTATGTAAACACTGGAATTAATTTTTCGGCGAGAAAACTCAACGCACATTGACACACCTGCCAGTATTATCGAACGAATACATTATTCTTACTGAGTGTAAAATGTTTCGTGTAGGTTGTATTAAGAGGGTAAATTTATATTTAACTTTAGTAGATGCTACAGATTATGCCGATGGATAAAATATAATATGTTCAATAGTCCGCCCCTACTCGTAAGTATTTTTATCTCTAGTTAATTTATATCGAACACTAAATTAAGATTGTTAATAAAAATAGTTTGAGTGATGGTTTTGGTTAGTTTCATTGACTTGTATAGTATCGTGGAGATGGTAGTAGTTATAAATATCTTAGTTAGACCAAAGGTTTTGTCTTATCTTTTCATTAGCAACAAAAGTAGGTTGATGTAACACAGGTCTCAGATACTGTTTACGATCGTATTCAAAGCTGAAACGTTAGTGACGATTCCTCAGTTATTGATCATCACTTTCGATATCTTTTCAGGTACCGATTATGATATTGCTCCTATTTAAATCACCTACCGCTTCAGAAAGTACGATGATAACTGAGAAGCCCTTCACCTAATGTTCAGATGACCGAGAATCAGCAACGTGTCCATGATTTTCTCCACACTTAAGTTCACCTCATCAAGTATTAGACAGTTTCTACTAAGTCAGTCTTAATTTAAGATTTCGACTGAAGGTGCTTGGTGGAATTTCAATATTAAATTTGAATCATTCAAATTATGTACACTCCCACAGATTTTGTCACTAACGACCCGGGTTTCGCCTTTCGGCATCTTCAGGCGTTCAAGCGCACGGATGAACTTGAACTGAGCCCGTTCAGTTCTGAGTCAGTTCAAGTTCTGAGTCCGAACTGAATAAGTTCAAGTTCATCCGTGCGCTTGAACGCCTGAAGATGCCGAAAGGCGAAACCCGGGTCGTTAGTGACAAAATCTGTGGGAGTGTACATAATTTGAATGATTCAAATTTAAGTCAGTCTTAGTCAAGGAAAAATAGTTAAGAAACCTTAAAGCTTGTTACGTCACTGGATACTGCCGTATAAAGTGGTGATTGGAAGAGGGCAAGTAAGATTGAATGTGATATGGGTGTTGTCTTCAGTAATTTAACCGCTCATTCCTATTTGATTGTTTAAGAGTTCAAAACCACAAACGGCCACATCATACATTAATTTGTGGATATGTTCCCAAAAGCATGGATATATGTGACAATTTTTCCTATCGTAGCTAGTCTTTGGAAAGTTATAGATTTACAAATACATGTATTTTTTGTCACTTATAATTACGTTTTTTATTTCAGCATTTTCAATCATTCGAAAATACAGATGGACTTCATAATATGACAAGCAACATTAAGTGTTGAAAATCATGCAATTTCTTCAAATCCATTTCCTTAATAATTTATGAAAGATATACAATATTTAAAAAATATTTAGAAAAATCTTAATACTTTCAGAATAATGTGACGTCTATACTATTTTATTTATGAAGTTCATTCTAACGTAGCCAAAGCATTAGAATGACTCCAATAACTTTCGGTTGCACCATATACACCCATAACTACGAGGAATAACTGAAAAACCCATCCATAGTTTACATTTTCCATATTATAAGGCAATCAAGTGATATAATCTAGGCATTATCCCCGTAGACTGGCTTTTAATATGGCAAGTATAGGCCATTGAAAACAATTTATAGGCGTTAAAAATTAATCGACTATAACTGAAACATGTGGCGTGCGCTTTGAGCAATACATGGACAATATTTTTCGGGAGATAATATAATATTACCTGTGGGCTATTCTTAAATTTATTAGGATCTAGACACTAATTAATGAAGGTTTCTTATATTCAATATGAGTTTTCTATTTGAATTTAAGGTTGGTATGACATACTTGTAAAGATGACTGTGTCGTACACAGTTGGTATAGTCAATCTATGAAATGACAACTATTAACAGAATTTCGTTTTATTATTTCAAGTTTTTTTATGTTATGTCCACTCGATATTTTGATGAGATACATATGGACTACAATGTGCTACTTGACAAGATTGAGCTCATTTTTAGTTTGTTTAAAAATAACCTCTTTCTAATGCACTCGTTTGAATGGTCGTATAATTCATTATTGATTACTACGTCAAATAGTAAAGTTATATTGATGTAAAACAATAAGTTTAATCACGGTCAATACACAACATAAAAGGAGTGGTCATTAACTGCTTTGACATCAAACAACCAAAGTAAATAGCAGTTCTGGTGGAAAATCATCTGTTAAGACATACTTCATTATGAAGAAGAAAATATGGTTACACAAACGTTTTTGAAATTGAATTTAAAACATCAGACAACTCTTAAAATAATATATATCTATGATAGCATAAAAACAAGGGCTGTGAATTCGTTAAGAAAAACACGACTCCGACTAAAAAAAGTTTAATTTTATCAGATTTTTTTCCTACCTTTTCTAACCACTTGAATACCAACAAGACACCGGTGTCCGGAACATATGTAAGAAAACACGAATGTCCAAGACATTTTAAAAATCAAATACTTGGTATTAATAATTAATCAATATGTTGGTGAATATGTTTAGTGCTATTTATACCGAGTCAATATAGGTTTTTAAAATATCGAATCCGAGTGTATATTAGGCAAAATTATTTCTCTCAAAAACACGCATTATTTCTGGGACATAGTATTGATTTATTTGCGCGGTTTGCAAGCGGTTAATTAAATATCAACAAATCAATCCGGCAAATAGCCAAATTTTTCATATTTTATAAATAAAAATAAAACAATTTCTAACTTTATTTATTTAAATTTATTCTTAAAAATAGCATTGCTTTTATTAAAACTGCATTTGTAGAAGCTCTCAAAGCAGTGTGAAAATTGTGAATTAAAAAAATTAAAAAAAGTCAAGCAAATAAAAGAATGCATTTTGAGTAACAGATAAAACAAATATCGAATCTTCCTTTTCAATATAAGAAAAAAAGAGACTTTTGCGTAGACCTGTATGCATTGGATCTTAGTGATTGATTCGCTGTATCGGCGCGATATCTTCACGATTAATATTCATAAACACATTAATTATAACGTAAATAAAAAAAAATATTTATTAGAAAAGTTAGTCGGAGTCGCACGATTTTCTCAACCTCGTCTCCGACTGGTCCTGATAAAAACTTTAATTTATAATTTATAAGAAAAAACTTTGGATTATTCTGAGATCGCGCTATGCACGGCAATGCTTGAATCTATTGAATCACACTCGTTACAGAGCTAAACCTTTTATGTGCGAAGCGCGCTAAAATCAATACGGCTCTTTATATGAGGAGCGCTGAATGCAATGGGTGCCGCGCATACAAACAGTTTTAATTCCACTACTTATAGCTACTCCAAAGCAAACGTTTTTGCACAAGTTCTTACGTTCACGTAGATTTCTCTGATACGAAACTTTAATGAGATGTATAGTTCAATTTCAGCTCTGTGCCAAGTTTATTATCTTTTACTAAGGTAGTTAGCGGTGTTTCAATATGCAAATGGTGTTTAAGGTATAATTAAATTTGAACTGGAATTTTAAGCCTATAAAAGACTAGTCAAAAAATAATATAACAAAAATAGAGGCGCTTTTTTCTTCTCTGCTCTCTCTTTAATAGTTTTGTTTTATTCTTCTTTAAATTCATGCCTTTGAATTCAAATCCATAAATAAACCGCATCCAAAGATGTCAGCGTTGACCACATGGCTTCAGGTCAGAAAAAAAAACAAATATGATTTATTGCTATAACTGTAATTATTCCAAGCTTCCATTGTTCAATTGTCATGTAAAAAGGGTTTCCATGTTAAAAATAATAAAATTAATATTCGTTATAAAATGTCTGTCACCATTTTTTGCCCTTCTCCGCATTATAAAGCGCCGCCTTTCTATCAATATGGAGTTGCCAATTTTTCACAAAACAAAGGTCAAATAATAATGTGTCAAAAAAGGAATAATTACCGGGTTAATTAAAACGGCGCTCGTTTGGGACCTGTCGCCCTGTAATTATTTGGATTTTGAAAAAGGTCAGACCTCAAAAATTTCTCACCCCGCTCGCAGAGACCCTTTGATCCGCGATGTGCCGAATTAAAAAAAAAGATTTCCGTGTCAAAGGACCCGGAAGTTGGCTTTGATAACTGTGCGGGACACCGTTTTATTGTTGAGACTTTAACAAAAAACAATTGTTGAAGACAGCTCTGCAGGATATTTTTTTTCTACAAAAGATTCAAATAAAATACTTTATCGACAATACCTTTTCTTGGAATAACGTTTTATATTTAATTGATACGAAAAGACTTCATTATACAGTGTCTTATCTTTATGTATAAATTTGTTCAATATGGATAATGGAACATCTCAATACAAGATTTTCATACGAAAACTAGTTTTTAATTGGTCGCTCGACACGTCTTTTTAATAAAGGTAAAAAAAAAAAAATGTAAGACATGTAAGACATATTATCGCTTCCACATAAAAATGGTTTTGGTGCAGAACAAATTTGATACACTGTCACAAAGATATAAACTCAATCGTATCACAAGTATTGATATAGATAAGTGACTGTATTATACAATAGCTTTCTTGAATATCATTTATTCATTGCAAATATGCAAATACTCAAAACAAAAATACAAACAATGGAATATCTTTATAAAAAATCAGTTATAAAGCTGGGATTCTTGTTCTTTTTGTACGTACGTAAGCTTTGATGGTACATAAAAACGATTGCAAATAAAATAAAGTTACAAATATTTTTTAATAATACTTAACAGTCTGCAATGGTATTTATCAGTTGTATGACTTTTTATTAAACGAGATTAGCAACTTATCTTTTCATATAAGTTATTCGATGAGGGACCAGAGTGGATCAATTAAAGGCAGGCATTGGAAGGGGTACAAAACACATTCAGGTTGGCCATCAAACCGCAGACAGATTAAGTGTCGGCATTAAACTATTATATATGGTGTAGATTGTATACCGTGATACCAAGGGAACAAAAAAGTTGTTTTACATCAAGCGAAGAAAACAGAAAACTCAACAATATTTTTGAATTTGGGATAACCTCTGTCAGATTTTAAAAATTTACACATAGTAATTTAGTATAAAAATGTATACATAAAATCAATTTTTAATTGAATTAGCACAAGTGGTATTTAAAAAAAACAGATTCGATATAATATTCTACATGTCTTAAATTATTGTAAAAGTGAAGTAAACCTACTAAATACCAGGGCTGTGAAAACGGAGTTTTGCCCGAAGTTGGAGTCGGAAAAATCTTACAACTCAGACCCATTTAAAAAATATATATTTAATGATGTGTATTCAAACCACAATTGTCTATAGTGTTACCACTTCATGCTAGGCTGACTAAAGATCATCTGATAGTGATCACATTAGAGATTCTGAAGTCTCGAGGTTTTCAAAGTCCCGGGACTCAAGGCGTGACAAAGTCAAAGTCCCGGGACATCCCGGGACTCGAGACTTTTATTTCCCCTTTAAAAAAATTATAATTTTATTAAAATTAAATATTCATAATAAATTTATTATTATTATGTATTTATGTATTACATACACTCGGCGCTTTTTGAAAGTACGGACTAGTAAAAATCGCGTTTTTTTAATACAATGTGTAATAATTATTATTTTTCTTATGTAATGGATGTGTGCAATGCTTGCGGTTAATTTTTACTAAAAAGCGATGATAACGGTACATGTAATGAAAAAATATCAAGACGCCGCCGTCAGGAGTAAATTTATGACCGTAACTTCACAACACAGCTTTTAGACCATTTTTGTCTTATTGAGACATTGGTATCTTTGTGAAATAGTGAAAAAAACATTTGTACATAAAACAACATCAGGTATGAACATTTCATTTTAATATTTTGTAATTTGCTTTTGCTACAGTTATATTACAATATGTAAACACATGGTATTTGAAACGTCTACGAAATTATAAATCCCAAACATCTGTTTTTCTATCTTGTTAAAACCCCGAGTAAGTGTCACGTCCCCCGACCATCGTGTGTCCTTTTTTCTTGGGGCTGACCTCTGACACCTGCTTTCATTCAATACACATCAGTCCTTTTGAGGGTTTCTTAACCACAAGAATTAAAAAAAAAAAATTAAAATGTGCATGTTATTAGCACATTATAAAACACAGTCACAATTCCCGGGACAATTTCCAAAAAAGTCCCAGGACTTAAGACAGCAAAAAACCCGACATGTTCCGGGACGTCTCGACACAGAATCCCTAATACACATCCTATATAAGCTAAAATTAAATGGTTGTACAAATTTTTTAAAGTCGGAGTCGGAATCGTCTTTTTTTTACATGACTCCACAGCTCTGGTGACACTGCAATACTTTTTTTTATCATTCAAAAATAAAAATATTCAATCCACCAAAGCACCAAGTAAAGACGTGATTTAACTTAAAATTTCGATATGTGAGTTTTACTATTTTACTCTTTGGCTCTCTACACTTCTTGAGGGTTTAACTTATCAATAAAAATGTATGAATATGATGAGCATACGGGTCATGCTCAAAATAGATTAAAATCGAGACAAAATATTTCAATTTTTGTTTCGTTAAATTTCATTATTATAAACCGTGTATTTTCAACACGAATAATTAAGCAAATGTCTTTAATAAGCTCCAGAAAACGCAAACCACAATGGACAAAGAGAGTGAAGTACAATCTTTTTATAACACGTTTGTGCGTACCACATTCACTAGATACCTTTAGGGAAAACTTCAGAGTAACATATTTTTTTACTACGTTGTCTTTTGATGATATAAAACTTAAAACCTTTCCCAAGAAACTAGAATACGCCAGAGATATCAAATATTATGTTACTTTTTTTACTTTCAGGATAGTGAAAAGATATACAGACATTTGCCGTTTGTGACGTGTGTGTAAATAAAAAAAATCTCGAATATATTCATCTTATAACATGAAAATATTTCTGATAAAAAACTGCAAATAATAATTGAGGTAATTATTTGCAAACAAAGTTGTTTAAACATGAACCATGAATGTAATTTAGTAAAATCCATTTCAAACATGGTTTGATAACATACAAAATATCATTCCAAAGTAACTTTTAACTAAAAATACTTTTAAAATTTACCTACACTTGGGCCTCGTATAACACGGTTTTATATAACACGGTTTTATACAACACGGTTGTATAAATTGTGGCATATTTTCATATAACACGGTTTCAATTTAAACAAATATATATTGAAAATGATCCTATAATAGAAAGAAGTTCGAAATTTAAGAGGGAATTACAACAAATTTTGGAACCTTATAAGGAAATACGCAAAGATGTATACGCTAAAAGCAGACAACCCCTTATTACCGAATATTTGAAGGCTAAAACCACAAGAAATCCAGAGTCCTCCGATGATGATGAAAACTTACAACCGATCTCGAAAAAGAATAAAACATGTATTGATTCTAAGTGATAACGATGATGAATGAATGCTATATTATGTTATTAAAATTTCTTTCAATAGATATGTAAATGTATATTTGTTTATTTAAAAAAATAAAGTACATCTTCGATATTTTTTTCGTCCCTAATTTGGTATGAACTACAAACCTTGTATAACACGGATTTGTATTACACGACGTTTTTGTGGAACCATATAACCGTGTTATACGAAGCCCAAGTGTATATTGTTTTTCAAAATTAAATTTAAGTTTCATTATTTGATTATTTTGAAACGAGCCGTGTTTGCAAATAATACCCTCAATTTATGTAAAAATTGGATGTTGATTGTCCCACCACCATCCGTTATGCGTGTCCTATAGCTGTTTCATGGTCGTCTTCATAACATCGAATTCGAGATCCATATAACAATGAGTTAAAAAAAATGTTTTGAGTTATATTAACCATTAAATTTGAATACCTCTCTACTATTTTTATTTTTTTAACCATGTCCGCTCCCAATGTGGAGCATATGGTCTCCTAATGGAGTTTATCTCAACAGAAGTTTTTCTACAAAAACTGCTTGTTACTCAGTTGCTCAACCTCTCTTTTTCCAAAGAGAGTAGGAATAGAAGGATAGGGCTAGGATAAGACTAGTGGTTAGTCAATCGCTTTCGATATGCTCCGTTTATAAGATAGGATGGGTGAGAGGGGGGGAATTCAAGACATCACATACATCCACGCCTTCGAACAGAAATTCATAAATCGATTGAAAAATCAATTTATAAAACTGTCCGTACTGGAATTCGAGCCCGTGACCTCCGTAGCCGAAGCCAATGACGTTGACCGCTTGACCACACAGGCGGCTACCTCTCTACTATACCTCCACAAAAATACAACCAGAGAATATTACTAGTTTTCTCTTTGTAGGAAGATCTTTGCGTGATAAAATAAAGAAATATAAACAATCTTCACTCAATTTCATATTTAACGGTTTTCTCAGCTTTGCAATAATTTTGAAATGAATTTAAATAAATGATTAAGTGATTGACTAAAAATATGAGAAAAATAATTACTAATTTCTAGTTGTGGCACTATGTAACAACAGTTCCAGTAGAAAAGTTCTGATGTGATACCTCCAGTAGGAGGCCATGTGCTACATATTAGAAGCGGACGTGAATTAAAAATATATATATAATCCGAAAAAAAAATTTAGCCCTCAAATTATTAGAGATGATATTTTTTCTGTGCAATGCTGTTGTAATAAACAGTTAGGCGGTGTTGTAATTAAGCAGTAATCTATACACCATAAAGTGTTTATTTTGCATTTGATTGTGAGTAGCATGAAAATGAAGTGCAAATACTACGATCATAAAAATAGAAATACATAATCAAAGCAAAAAACTCTTTTTTTTTAACGTTGATAATAAATTGTAATGCTCAAAGCATATTATATTTTATCTAGTTCTGTAAGGTAAATGAAAACTCAAGAAAAAGCTTTATTATACATATCAGTAATCTATTTAAACCAATTCCATTTTATTTTTGACAAGATCTTTATTTTTTGTTCGGTAATTATGTTGAATAAAAAACTTATACTCTAGTTCAGTGGTTCTCAACGGAGGGCGCTACCACCCCCCTGGGGGACGTTTAGAAATCTAGGAAAGCGTTTTTAATTTTCCAGAATTTGGGGGGAACTGTAGGATTGCGAGGGGCGAAGTTTTAAAAAAAATCGAGTTTCGGAGATATTTTGGGAAAAAAGTATAGCGGATTGAGGATTTCAAATTCGTTTATGAGGGGGGGGGCGTTAGATAATTTTGGATAATTTATTTCTGCAAAAGGGGGCTATTCTTTCAATACGGTTAAGAAACACTGCTCTAGACGCTTTTTGAATATTCTCATTTCGTACTTTACTTTTTTATTCAATTATATCACTGAATTCAAATAAAATCAAAATATCAAATCTTTGTTTGTCTGCCTTTTTCTTTACAACATATCAAGGCATTCAACGTTTTTATTTTCTTTTAAATAATTATCTTTTATTCATAAAATAAGAAAAATCTTAAAAGATATGCTGTTTTTTTTAACCTCTTCATACTAATAAGCACTACAAACTAAAACACAACAAGAAGCATTCTTTGTATTTTAAAAATTACACAAAACTTGTTTGTTTACTAATTCAATTTATAATGTTTTAAGAAATATTATGACAAGCTACACTTGTGAGCTTTATCAACTGGTTGGAGATAAAATTAAACAGAGTTATTGATATATATATATTTAATTAAATATATATATATTTAATTAAATATATCTCTGTTTAGATTTATCTTTCGTCAATAATTGTTAAATTAAAATCTAATCATTATAAAAAAATTAAACGAGTTTAAAAATTGTATGTTTTTTAATATAATTCTTTTTTACAAACAATTGATAGTTAAGAACACCGAAAAGCAAACTTTACTTTACAAGCCAGTCAAATCGAAACAATTCAACCCCGTCACGTTTGCAGTGCCAAGAATATTGTCTATTGTCTTTAAATCTTCAACCCTGAACTTTACAACTTCTCATACAAACAGACACGTGAGATCTAAATTAAAATAACGATATTTATACTTCTTATCCTAATTCTCGATCAATACTAAAGCAATGGTCTCGAATACGTCTTGTGTTGAAACAGTTCAGTAAGTACCTACTCGCTTCAAATAATTTCAACTCGAGCCGAATGAGCTAGTTCTATTGAAATTAAATTAATATCCCGAGACGCTTGAAGAAATGTAACACTCACCCAGTGGCGCTACTAAAGCCGTCTGCAAGTTACGAGAGCAATATAACGCGACACTTTCGTAAAAAGAATATATTCTTTTGCGTTTACTTTTTTTTTTTAATTAATACGTCGTCATTTTTATCAAAGTAATTTTTTTCTTTCTAAAGTACCTAAAAAATATATTTATTCAAATTTTTGAATGCTTAATCACCATACTACTTTGTAAATTACACCGCTGCTATAATTAAAATCATTAGTAACTTTTATTTTGTGCCATTTAACGGCTGAAAAATAAGATACTTTATGGCGAGATATTTTTTCCTTTGAAACATATAATGAGATCACAATCAATTATTTATGATTAATTAACGTTTCTTACCTTAATCAGAACCAGCTTATATTATATTCAAGCTTTAATTGATCTTTTAAGCATTATATTATCATAAAATAGTTATCATCGTCCGTCTACTATTCAATCCTTAAACGGATGATTAAACTTATTTTAAATTTATTTATATAAGTAATTTATTGTATATACTTGTGATTTTTTAATTCCTTTTCAAACATATCTTAACGAGGCATAAATCAATATACCAGCTCACTATTAATCTTTACCTACACTTATCCTTATTTGTGATGAATCTCACATTGGAACAAAAAATATCAATCTTTTTAGTTCAATGGTAAATCAGCTTATTATTACATAATATTTTGCTTTGTTCAAGTGTTTTTATTCGTTATAGCTAATAAATATTGAAAAAAACAAATAATAAGCTTAAACGATTCTGATAAATAAAGTCTAAAAATATTGTCCTTGATTCACAGAACTATGATATGATATCAATACGAAGAACGTATATTGTAATACAGTAAATGATCTACAATATAAATCTATAAGAATCTCCAGTGTCCTAGATCTGACAGTCTTTTGTATCACAGAAGACAAAGAGCAATGAAAAATTATCAAATTTCGACAAAATATCAAATGATGTCTTGTCAATTATTATATAAACAGAAACAAAATTGACTAGACATTTTTATTAAATGTTTTATTGCCAAAATACAACATAGTACAGCTGATTTCCAAACCACTTTGTTATCAAAAAATTTGAGTTACAGAGTTCAAGCAGTATTTACAAAGCAACCTTTGTATGTAAAGATAACCCAACTCCAATGATCCACGTTGGCATTGAACATAGAAATTAGACCAAACTACAAATCGAACAGAACCTCAATAATTATATGCAACGTTCACTCTTGTCTTTTTCTTAATGAAATGTATCGATCAGACTGATTCTGAATAAGTATAGAGTACGTGAAATAAATGTTTTGTTATTAAAACACATTTTAAGTTAAAACTTTAGATTTTAGCTACGCCACTAACACAAACAATACCTATGATTCCTCAGAACAAATAGGGATTATATATAAAATTGCGAGAGGCGTTGAATCAATAGTTCTGACACGTGAATAAATATCACGTGGGTCCGACCTTTCATGGAGGTTTTCCTTACCAATTGTTATCATCTGGCTAATAATATAAAAAGAGATTAAATCCATCATTCGTGTCTGTATAATATGATCTACCGTAATACGAAACCCTCTCACCGGAATATCAAACAAATTTCTGTAATACTTTATGAAACATCGGCGATCACGACTGCTCTTTGGAAGGAGTATTAAATTCATTAAAAATATAAAGTGACAAGAAATATTTAATTTCAAAGATTTTCTACCTCGGCAAACTAATTGTATAAAAATAATAACGTTTATATATAAAATCTTTTAAATAAAAACAAGGTCGTCTGTGTTCTAAGAAAATTTATACGCTCTAGAATTATATTTTACTGTCTTTAATAACAAACTATGTACATTTCAGTCAATTAAGTTGGCTGGCTATTCTTTTTACAATGATTTTTGATGGGAATGAAACTAATTTAATCTAAATAATCCCATATTTTTTATCAATCTTAGAAACACTTTATTCATGTTCATAAATGTAATACTATAATTTTGTAATCAAATTTTTTATGTTAGAGTGGATAACACGATGTATTATGTATCTCTTCTAAGTCCGTATAAATAGCTGTGTAAATACAGGTTGAGACTTATGTAGTTCTAATAGCTATAAATAAAATAAAAATAAAATATTTGTAGAACTAATTGTTTTGTTATTTTTCACCTTATTACTTCAATCAATATTTTCACAATAATCATCTTTTTAGATGTTATCGTATATAAATCCCATACAGTGTCCCATAAACATATATCTGTCAAATAATACAAAATCTCGCCATGAAGTAGGCGAAGGGTGAGTATAATGTCGAAAATTACCTATTCAGGGGGCGTTTTTATTAGCATATCAAAATTGCCACAGGAAATACATGCATACGTATAATATGGCTTTCCTGCTTTTGGATGGGGAGCTGAGTCTATCAAAAGGCCTTAAAGCCGCCCATTAATGCATGGCGTTACTTTGCTTTGCATACGTTACTTCACATCAATCTAAAGATGTTTGATGTTCGATTTTTTCCATACTGTAATCACCATAGAATCGAGATTAATTGCGTCTTCTGTTTAACCCCAGTGGCGTTACAATTTTACACTTTGGCACACCCTGCATTATTTTTTGGACCAATTATAGATTTAAAGTGGTTATCTCTTCTTTGCAATTAGCGATTACAATACCGTCCGAATATGTCAACACGAATTATTTTCAAATATTAATACCGGTATTATTAAAAAAAAAAGCAAAAATAATACTTATTGGAATATCAATAACGGGCGAGTGAATAAAAATCAGTATTTCATATAAAATACCGTCATGAAAAAAATTACATAATCATTAATGGGTGATTTTCATTACCATCTTACAGTTTCTAAAAATAATAATACAACGTTAGAAAAGTCATCAATTCTGGAACCTGTCAATATTGATACAACTCTTAAAAAAATATTTCAATTCATCGTGAATAAGTTTTCAAAATATGTGACTTATATACATTCAATTTATTTGTGGTTAGAACTTTGCTCTACCAATCAGATTTGCTTGGGTGCAAGTCTCGGTAAGGTCAACTTACAATTTATATTTTTTAATTTAATTTAAGATCTTAAGCAAAGGTGCTTGTAATGTAAATTCATCTCGAGTTGATCTCGAACGGCTTATATTTTTTTTTCATCCAGTCTACTTCTTTATATATTATAATCAAAATATTTAGCGCATTTTCATAAACTGTTATGCCAAATACTATTTTTAAAAATATACGAATAAATTAAGATTAGGTCTGGTTTTGTTCAACGAAATAGCATTTCAACATAAGATTTCTCTTTCAATGAATGTAACCGTCATGTAATTATTAACTGTAGTATTATGTGTTATGAACAACTTATTTTGTTCCAATTTTATAAATGGAATAGAAAATCTGTATCAAATCATATGTAAAAGAACTTTGGTTGAGTTCAGTCTTTTAAATTTTGTCACCTGCTCTTTTACCCCATGTTTTGCGTGAGGCGAATGCGCTCCTGAAGACAACCACGGTCCTCAATGGTTCGTAATAAATACGATATTATTTATTATTGTTTTGATTTAGCACAAAAATCAACATGTCATATTCACACCAAATGGAATATTTGTCAGTTCTTTTATATTAAGCAATAAAGTTAGGTAGATGTCAATCCGTTAAGACCCGGTAATATCATATTAACACATTTTTTCGCCATTTCATGCGTGACAAGCCATATTTCCAAGCACTCTAATCAAAATGTCCCGGATTCAAGTCCGATTACTCGCCTAACGAAGCGGAAGTCCCATCAAAAGGCAGAGACAATACGAAAACCCAGCATCAGATTATCAACATTAAAAATCACTACCGCGCATGTACCGTGACGTAGATTTTTTTGCAATGCAGAAATGATGTGAAAAAATAATTTTAACAATTTTTTTTTTAATTCACTCTACTCTCTTTTGACGCTATTTTGACATAACACAGTGCTTCATCTCTTGCATGTACTTATTACGTAGTATTATGGGCAGAAAAGTTTATTCCTTTAATCCCGAAATTTTGAAAAGAAATATTACACAGGCTCTGAATATCTCAAGCTATGAAAATACCAGCAAACCAGGTTCGTCTGTAGTCTGATAGTGTGAATGAATTATCTTTTCTCCAACTTTTAAAAATAAAATAAGATACAATAAACAATAATAATTTTTATTAATATAAATTTACATTTGATAACTTTGTTATTCCACTTGTTGTGCTACAAAATGTGACGCGTGTTTAGTTTCTTTGAAAGATGTCATCAGACATAACATCGCAAGGTTGATGAATTCATAATTATTCGTAAACATCATAAACGTAATCATTCGTAGACCATACACGTAGTGTTATATTTGATGAAAGTTTCTACCGTGTAAAAAAAAAATCTACTGCTTACTTATTTGTATGCACAATAAGCTTAAAAAATTTACTATATATTATGTTATTAATATTAGTTTGAATAATTCTTCGATATACGAATTCATATTGTTAATTTTATTAAAAACACTGATCTTACTCACTTACTTTTCGACGCTTACAATCTCTGATTAAGGTACAATTATTCAATCTAGTGATTGTCTTATATTGGGATTTCATTACTTGCTATAAAATATTGAAAACTTTGCGAGCGAAATTAGGGTGCAATTAGCTACGAACTAGTAACCCTTTCTGAATCTAATCTCATTTTCCACCCTCTCGTAAGATCAACTAACTTACAGTCAGTACTATGTTGATATATTCTATTAAGGGTTTAAGTGCTTAAAATATCGACCCATAATCGGAAAAAGAACTTAAGCGACACAATTCAGTAAATTGCGTTTTAAGCTAATAATTGTTCAATATCGCCTAAGACACCAGTGACGAAAATTTTAGAGCGCCATCTCATTTTTTTGATATTTTTTAAAGCTTGTACCTTTTTAGTGTGTTGACATGTTATCGTTTGTGCTACGTGAACTCCGTTTGAGAAACACTGATCTAGATTCTAGAGAACGTAATCTGAAAGTAATCTGACAATTGCTTTATAATATCAGAATAGGCAATGACTATATATTACTATTTAGAAACCGCACTTAAAGAATTCCTTTATCGAACTTCATTAAAAAAAAATCCTTTTCTTGGAAAAAAAATAATTTCTCGACTACGATTCTCCGCCTATTACGTTTGTTATTAAAAAGGTAATCAAATGTCAATATTTTGTATTGGCTTAGTAATCTTTTATTTATAAATTAATTTACAACTAATGAAGCTCACAAAAGCTTACGGAATTTGAATTGCCGAGTGCAACCTATGAAGTATTGCAGAGTTCAGATACGGCATCTTATTTGTTTATTATGAGTTTTGATAAGCCAGCAATGGAGCGAGCAGGGTTGGATCGCAACTCACAACCGGCAACTGGCAACTCACAGCCTGGGGTGTGACAAAATCACGCCTTTGTTTATCTCTTCGGACTCTAAATTAGGATTGTGTTCGCGCGATTTCACTTTGACCCCACTGATTAGAACGGACTGGGGAATGTAATTTGTGGCAATGTGCGTGAAATTCCCAGAAAAAAATATCTCCATTCTATTTCTCTCTCTCTTGTGAATTATATATTTTTAACAGGAAACTGGGTTTGAACAAAAGGTTTAATAAAAAAAAGATAAATCTACAGATTTCTTTTTATGGCGCGCAATTTTCATGGCAAAATCTAAATTTATGCTAATTCCTTAATTGCAATTTAGAAGTCTCACAATAAAAACTTTATGAAGAGATAAATATTTCTTGTGAAAATTTCTGTTAACGAAACATGTTAATTTTCAACAAAATAAATGAAGTTAATACCATTTAAAATATGCACTTTTCACCAAATTATAAATTATTGAAAAACTAAGCTCAAATAAATACAAAGGAGAACGAATTTAAGAAGAACTACTTTTACATTCACAATCTTTTTGGAGATATCCCAAGATGATATTTAGTTTCCTCAATAACTTTTTATCGGATTCTTAATCCCTGTTTTCATGTCTTTACGTCTTACATCACTCTCCTTTATGTAGATAATTCACGTCGTAAGCTGAAACTCTCGGTGGTGTCCAATTTGGCGTATATTTGACTTTCTAGTTCTAAAACAACATACATTTATACATGTAAATATATATTTATCTGTCCTCGTGCTTTAGCATTTGTGAATGGAATTTCATCAATACCCAATAGAGGTACTCATTGTGATATTTGTGGACACACTACGTATTTATAATATATATAATCTTTATCGGATTTACAAATAAAATGAGGATTTTATTTATGCTTTTGACTTTGTTTTGTTTTCCCGTCATTAATTAAAATTATATTTGAATATTAGTTACATATTTTTTTTGATATTAAGCATAGTCAAAAATAAAACGTTTTAGTTTTAGTCCAAGAAATCCAAGAATACATGTAGAGCTTTTTTTCTTAATTAATAATATTACTAAGATGAAAAGAATTATCGATATAAAATATTTATTTTAATTACTTTTTCATGTTTTATATGTGATCGTTCAAAGGGACACTGTATACAAATTTAAAATAATAATTTCACTAAATTCAGTGTTTGTATGTAACTGTTTATTTTCATTAATTTCCTCATTAGTGGAATTATAATATAAACTATAAAGCTTACACTACAGAACCAAATAAAGTCATTTTATTAAATAGTGGAATAGTGCAGTGGCGCATGTCTTTTAATTCATCAAAATTAATTGAATGAACTGTGCACTCACTTGAGCTTGTGAGCTTCAAATAAAATTCCCTTAGAGATTGTACTAACTTAAAATATGCACGGTGGTCTTAAATATTAAAATAATCAATCTTAATTAAGTTTAAGTTCATATATGTAAGTGAAATAAAGTTTTTTGACGTATGCATACAAAAAACTACATACACTTTTTTGTATCGAACTATTTCAAAAAATACAAACATGCAGGTTTTACTCAAGATCTTACAGAACTAACACATTATAGAAATATTTATTTTATTATGAAAACGACATGCAGATTTTTTTAAATTTTATGTTAAATGTGTTATTATTTTTGTAAAGAAATGTTTCAACGAGAAGTGTTTGTTACACAGTTGCTCAATCTGACTCTTTTCAAAGAGAGTAGCTATTGCAATGATTAATTGTTAGCAAATCGTTTTCACTACGTCCTGTTCATAGGTAAGATGGGTAGGAGAGTATTACCGTACATTTTTTTTCTAAGTTTTCATCAGTATTTAATATGATAAGCATTCATTGTTTACGAGAACGATGCTTCAAAGCATACTATCCTAAAATTAAGGGAACGTACAATAGCAGTGCCCTGCTACGTCCGTGGTCACGAAGAGACGTTAGACCAGCTAGGTCACATGCTACGGATACCGTTGGAGATCCAGAATCCTGCTTGCTTTTTCTTCGTCCAGTGGAATTCTGGCGTATGACATTACTGATGGAATAATGGTGGCATGCCAAAAGAGATAGCAATTATTATGTCCTTAAAAACTAATTAAGCGCCTTTGTTTCAAAACCTACCTTACACCAAAAACAAAAATTGTTGGCAGAGCGCAAAAAACTGCTGTGGGCTTTTTGATTTGAGTAAGTTTTGAGACTAAACACGTTTTTTAAAATGCTTTTTCTCTTTATTTAGAGAGGTTTTTAAATCGGAAATTCATTTATTATGCAGATATTGAAATAGAGAACAAATTGGCATCAAAATTTGAAAAAAAACAAAAATGCTCTTTAGGTAGGCTTTGAAATTGAGATCCTCAATTATGAAATATTCAAAATGTGTTTTTTTTTTGTTCCGTTTACTTACTTCTGTTTTCCATTGAATTTCAAAAAAAAAATATTAGATTGAAATACTACTGAACACCGTGTACTTCGTTATCGCGGAAGCCAAATTACGAACACACTGTAGCCGCTTGAAATATCATTGCATTGGGACCGAGAGACCGAATACAATTCCACTTAAGTACCTTCTCTAAGAGCGATGGAATATTCTAGAATTAACTGCTGCTGGCAGTGGCATCCCGAAGGGGGTTTGATTACGACCATAAATCGTTTTAAATCGTCATCGTGTCTTTATAAAGGTAGAGCTAGCAAAACGGTTACTACACTTAGTTAGTTCCACA
Organism: Himalopsyche anomala; assembly: GCA_031772345.1. Taxonomy (NCBI): domain Eukaryota; kingdom Metazoa; phylum Arthropoda; class Insecta; order Trichoptera; family Rhyacophilidae; genus Himalopsyche; species Himalopsyche anomala. Next base: position 6,812,329 of record CM062823.1, on the reverse strand, counting down.
CTATTCTGGATTATATACTATAAAATCACATGAATCAGTATATTTATATGGTATCAAATAAATGCCTAAGCGTAGGCGGTCAAAAGCTACTACATGCTTCTATTGAACATTTATTTTTAAATAAAAATAGTTTAATCAATAAATTAAATGATTATACACTAATCATTCTTATTTATTGATTTGGCATTTACTTGGTAGAACTCTATTTTAATAGGGTAAAAATATCAACGTATTTCATTTACACAGTTTTTTATATTTTATGCGTTAATAGCTATTTCGGCTTTCGCCATCGTCAGAACTATTCTGACGGTGGCGAAAGCCGAAATAGCTATCAACGCATAAAATATTGAAAAACCGGAGAATTGAAATACGTTGATGTTTTTACCCTATTATGCTAATCATTCTTAATATAAAATTCAATTCAGTCACCCGGTGTAGTCTAGTTGGTTAGAACTTGCTCTACCGACCAGGTGGGACTGGGTTCAATCCCTTGCAAGGTCAATGAAAAATTTAGATTTTTTCAATTTAAATTTGAGACCCATGACATGGGTGTTTGTGATGTCAATTTACCTTTAAGTTCATCGCGAGTGACTTTTCATCGAGTATTTCTCGTATGATATTTCAACATTAAAATATTTGGCGCATTAGCTGCAATGCCAAATATTTTTTTTTAAATGAGCCATAAGTGTATTAATTGCGTATTTTCGTTTTGACATGTTAATCAAAAATAGGAAAAATTCGCAAAGATCTATTACTACTTTGACCCTGATTTTCTCAAATCATTTTGAAAACTAATCAAATATTTGTACATGAAAATCGTTTTAAAACAAAAATAAAAAAGAGTAAATATTTTTTATCATTTATTTTTTACGGGGTTTTGTTTGCCTACGCCACTGAGTATCGGTAATGTACGCACTTATACCAGTTCACTAGTTTAGCGGTAACATTTATACCATGATGCATTAGAGTCGGTTACCGAAACCGCTCTGAAGGGATACCGTTTCCCTAAGCGAGGCAGTCGCGGCTTTACTTAATAAGGCGGTTAAACGTCTTCAAAGATAAAATTTCACCTATTAATTATGTAATACGGGGGCTAGCCAAATGACCCTGAGACATTCTTGCATAAATATTTGATTTTGATTTCCATAACGTTAAGTCGTATTTATACTATAAATACTAATGTCATATTCTGTAATATGTTCAATACGTCGACTGTAATGACTGCCACGTTTCGTTAACCTTTTCATCACTTTGAAATTAATTAAATTATATGAATGGTATAAAAAAACAGAAAAATCTTTAAATTTGAATCGTTCAAATTATGTACACTCCCACAGATTTTGACACTAACGACCCGGGTTTCGCCTTTCGGCATCTTCAGGCGTTCAAGTGCACGGATGAACTGGATGCACGGACGAACGTTTCGTGAAACACGAAACACTCATTTACTAAGCGTCAGTTCAAGTTCATCCGTGCACTTGAACGCCTGAAGATGCCGAAAGGCGAAACCCGGGTCGTTAGTGACAAAATCTGTGGGAGTGTACGTAATTTGAACGATTCAAATTTAATATTGAAATTCCACCAAGCACCTTCAGTCGAAATCTTAAATTATAGAAAAATCTTTGATAGATTGAACAATTTTGCACTGGAAAAATAAAATATTACTCGTTTAATAATATTTTTTAAAAATTTCGATTCCCGGTAAGGTCAATGTCAAATTGGATGTTTTCAATTTAAATTTGAAATCTAAGGACATGGGTGATTGTGATGTCAATTCTCCTTGAGTTAGTCTCAAGTGACTTATCTCGTATGATCTTTCAATTTCAAAATATTTGACGAAATGGCATTATCTGTAATATAATTATATGTAATGAGAAAAGCCAAGTGTTCAAGGAAACAGAATAGTAAAGATGTTAGAGAGCCATAAATATGTAATCTATATATATATATGGCTTTTTAAGGTAAAAAATATTTACAATCACTCGAAAATACTCACTTGCAGTGTAAAACCAGTCATGATAATAAAAAGTTGTGTAACAAGAATACGAACATATCGTGATTCGCCGAAAATACAACTTATCTTGAAAATAACCACTGGCGTGATTTTCAGTATGTTTATAATATAAGCCTCATTCCAACTTATTAAAATAATGTGAAAAATAACTTTCGAGCTTAGTGAGTTTTACACGTATAAAATATGTATATTGTTATATTCAAAAGTCAGCAAAACAATGATTTGGTGAAAATATTTAGGTAAGCAATCCATTCCTTCAATAAATATTTTTTTATGAAAACTTATGCAAATCGAAAACCATTTACCAGTCAAATAAACAAAAACACGTTATGTTTTTCTCTAACGAACGCTTCATTATTATATTAAACTAATTATTTTGATTGGTTCAAAAGTTCCGCAAAACGTTCGGCCGACTTGAATTCTGAAAGATTGATGCAGAAATGGCGAAACATTTTTAATCTACATATATTTATTTGAACGGTAGAATTACGCCGATATTTTTTTTATTATAGTTAGCTATTTGAATGAAGTAATAAATGCATCTATTCAACTTTGAGTGCAGGTATGCAGCGGTGGTCTGCCAATACGTGAACAAGGGATTCGCTTAATCTCAAAGCAATTATATACAATACTTAAATAAGCAAACGATTGTTACTTAATACACTGATTATATGCAACAATATGCAGTTCCATAAATTAATCAATGCAAATGGCTAAAAATGTACTACTGTGTATACTGAAAGCTGTCGTAGATAATATAAGAAATTACAGTTATGTACCAATTTGATCTGAGAATATTGTTTTCTCTTAAATTAACAAGGGGCTCGCCGGCCGTGGTAGAATCTAACAAGGGGATCGCGCGAGCCCTTCCGAGCCCCTTCCTGCCCACCCCTGTAGGTGTGTGAACTAGCGGTCAGCGTTGAAGCGTCAGTGCTACGAGTAGGACAGTATTATAACTTGGATTTGATTGCGAAAAGTATGACGTGATAGTCATGATCAGGACACTGTTTTCAAACGACGACACTTGGGTTTAAGCATGTATAGCCTTAACATGATGTTTGACCAAATATTATGTCCGTTATGTCGAGGTTTTACTGTATTGTAAATTTCTTCAAAAACTTTGTGTGAATTTTGTGATTTATGAAATGAAACTCCATCTAAACTGTCATAGCATATTATACATACTACAGTGGCTTTATCGTGCCTATTTATATAGTCACTTAAAGCTTTTTTTATTATTCGGAAATAATATGTACATACACAATTTAGTTGTATTTAATCTTTTAACATTGAAAACCTCATCACTACACGTCGTTGATAATAACTTTGAATCTAAAAATGATCGATGGTAATTACAATCGACACGTTACAGATAAAAGTCGCTCGTTCACATCATGAGACAGATTTAGGATGTAATACTAATTTTAAATACTTGTAAGTAAAAAAAAATATACGAAATATCATAAGACTTTTTTATAACAAGACTGTTTTTATTAATATAATGTATTCAACCATAAGAATATTCGTATGCTTCAATCGTCGTGGAGAGAAACGTATTGTAATATTATTAAAAATAATATAACCAAGCGCCGTTTTTGCTATATAATTTGAATTGCTCACTCAATTTTTTTCTTTTTTGTTTGGCTATCGAACTAGTTTTAATTAGAGCTCGCTTTGTGTGCCCGGTTAAGCTATAATAGTTAGAGGACGGGAGCCAAGAAAACTTGGAGAATCAACTAATTAGACCATTTTAGTTCATTAGTTCGCGCTCTTAGTTTGATGCTCGCGGATTATTGCAGTATTTCACACAGTAGGGCATGAAATTACTCGTCAAGTCAACGAGTGTGATTTTACCATTTATTATAAGTCGAATTGGGAAATTAAATCATGTTTTGTTTTCATTGTCGATAGCGAAATGCATTCGTTTTCGATTTCTCTAGCAAACTTACTGTTATTCGCTCGAATTTAAATTTTGCTCTAAATCATTTGATGAAATACTATTTTTCATAATTCTTGAAGTGAATCGATTATTATTACGTTGGATTGGTTATGTTTATCCGATGCTAAATTTAATATTAAACTCTCTGTGTCAAAGTTTACTGTCAAAGCGCGCTATTTCAAAAAATACTATCAATATGTTTACGTAGATTTGGTAGCAGAGTCATTAGATGATTTTATCCAAAATAAACGCATAAAGAGGGACAGGGTGTAACAAAATCACAATCGAATTTATTCGGACAACTTAAACTATAATACATCAGTCGTTTATTCTACACGTCAAAATTATTGATTGAATACGCCATTATCGAATTTAGAAATTTGGCAGACCTCTTTGTAGCAAAGGATGTGTGGAAGTATTTATTAATACATTCTGTATTGACATTAACAATATGTGTCATGAATTTCTTGTCATCGCGGCGACGTCTTTGCCTATTCTACTCAAAATATTTCGTAATGGAAGGTTTCCTATATTTTTCCCGAACACATTTCTGGGATACTCAAAGTGTCAGAAAAAATCATAATTTAACAGTTATGAAAGTAAAACCTGGGGTTAAGAAGTTACACGGGGAAAATGACGACACGTACACGTGAATTTATAAGTCTTCCCTTTTTTTTTAAATAATATACCACGGTGAAGAAAGCATTACACTCAAATATATTATATTAAAATATCAATTATTATTTTATTTTGGATTCCTTATGATTAGCTATTAATGTCTCAATTTTAATGCCTGTGGCAGTTCTTTCTGGATCTCCCACCGCATGAACTTGCTTAATTTACTCTTGATAATGAATATAATCATATTATAATTTGATTGTTTATTTTTAATTACATAAATAAAAAGAGGTTATTATTCAGGGCTGTGAAGTTGTGTAAAGAAAGGCGACTCCGATTCCGACTCCAGCATTAAAATAATAAAAAAACAACTCCGACTTCAAAGAATTTGTTCATTCATTTAATTTTTAACTTATAAATATGTATATGATCAGATTATCTTTAGTCAGCTTATCATGCAGTGACAACACTTGGGACTATTGTGGCTTAAATACACATCTTAAATATATTTTATTTAAATGGGTCTGAGTCGAAAGATTTTTCCAGTCCAACTCCACAGCCCTGGTATTATTTAGTTCAACTGAAGAAAAACAGTTAATATTAACAGTACTTCTAAAAAAATGTGTTTTGTTTTTGTCACATCGTTTTAAATATTCAGTGTTACATATTGCTTGAATTATGTATCTAAGCAATATATTATCGCCAAGGAATAATGTTCTCGTCATGATTTTTTCATTGAAAATATTTTATATGTATTTTTTTCAACTCTTAGCTAGTAAACAAAGATTTATCTTTTTTATCAATTAGATTTCCAAAAGAAGATACATGAATCTTCTTGGGTGACAAAACGTATTTTAACTGTCCAAATTTGATATGAAAGTAACATTGCTTAACCCGTAACATGCCATCCTAAAAAATCACGTTCCCTGCCATGATGGCATTTCAGTTTTACTGTTTATTGACAGTATTAAAACCTAAGTTAGAAGCTTAAAAATAATTTTTAAAATGTATTTATGCTAGAATACCTAAAATGATAAATAATTATTGACAATATTAAGAGAAATATTGAATGATTTAATGGCTTAACTATTTACGATTGCATCATAGGCATGGAGGTGTTAACTTCATACAATGTTAAATATCAACTATTGTCCATTCATGTTATATTTGAAAAAAAATGTATTACCTGGATATTTAAGTTGTATGCACACATTAAATTATGATGTTACATTATGTATGCGTAAACAATCAAAAATATTTCCCGATCGAAATGAAATCTTTTGAGAAGTGTTGTAGCGGGTCGATCGGTCATTTGTGGAAAGAGCTTGTCATCCTGTACTTAACGGATCGGATTTTTACGTGACCGGCACTTTCAGATAAATTTCGCACGATTGTCTTACAGCAAATGTTTACAAGGAAACATTAAAAGTTTCGCTCCATCTATTTATACGCTCTTCTACACAAACACAACAATTACTAAACAATCAAGAACCAGTATATCCACTTGTTTATCAAGTTTATTTACCAATATAATAAGAGATTATTTCGGAAGATATTCCAGTACATTCTAAGAATTTTCTTGTAACGCTTCGTTTGAAAGGATTTGGTTTACCCAACAACTTTACTTATGTACAATAGGAAATCATTAATCTCAAGGCAGCTTTGACTTATAATTGATATTATTTAGTAATATATTTTATATTTCCGGGATATCATATTCCTTTTTAATTTAACCCTGATCAATAAAGAATTTATTGTCTTTACGAGCATGCACAGCAGAGTACTACTCAAGTTATTAAAATAATCATATTTCTGGATGATGGATTTCAAATCAACATTTTTTTCTATAGTTTGTCTTCACACGGGTACAGTGGCGGATTTAACACATGAAAGGCCAATGAACTTCCCAGTTTCATTCTGAAAACTTGACGGCAAATCGTAACATTAAGTTGCACCGTCATTATCATAACGTTGATTTAAAATATATTGTGCGAAATTTTCAAAAAAAATATCATGAAATTTCATGGATTCAATCGGTAGGTATTTGTTTTTTTATTTAAATTAATTACAATGTATAAAGAGTAATGGGTGTACTGGGTGTAGCGAGAGCGATAAGTTGACCTTTTATCCATACTACCTTCTTTCGAAAAAGATAGATTGAGTGGCTGAGTAACAAACAGTTCTCGTAGAAAAAGGTCTGTAAGATACCTCCATTAGAAGGCCATATGCTCCGGATTGAGAGCGGACATGGATAAAAAAAGTAATTTAATTTTTATTATTGCAAACTCACGTTTTGATAAATAAATTGAAGATTTTGAAATTTTCTTACTTTTTTTAATTGCCTCTTGAATGATCAATGATTTTCAAGGTACATAAATTCTCGAACATTTCTACTTTATACAAATTTTAAGCAATTCTCGGGCTGTTTTATTAAAATATACCGGAAATCGAAGCTGGCAAAAATCATCAATTTCCCGGAAATTTATTCTCGAATTGTCTCGACCTAGAATATCTTATCGTGATACAACATCATTTAACAACAATAATACATGATCGTTGTATGTAAGTATTTTGAAAATCAATTTGAAAATGAACATCGAAAGTCTACAAGTTCATGTTATTAACCTTTTAAAATCTTACGTATTTCATAGTATTAATAAAAATGGACGTTGTGTTGATATATTATTATCTGGATGGTATATTAAATATTTTTCCGATAAAATAACATTTATTTTATGGAATTCTCTTTAATTCTTGCTTTATTTAATAGATAAATGGCTGCAAGGATTCTGTCGACAAGAGGTGGGCGATTTCAAAGAGTATGCTTGAAAGGTGGATGATACAAGCGCAGAAAGAATACAGTAGTAAATCATACAAGTAAAGATTTACCTTAGGTGAATGAACAGTGCTCAATTCTGACAAGTATTTGATTTTATTTTTCATTTAGCTTAGAAGAAAAAATTAGGATTTCAGCTGGAGGTACTTCAATGTCAAATTTGAATCATCCATTTTTTTTATATTTCCATACGCTAGATCATGTACAATTCGAGCTTTTTATGTATCTTCATGAATTTAGGTGTACGGATGAACTTGAATTGATGGTTAGTAAATAATTTTTATTGTGTACATATATTATTCACTTTTAGGGTATTTGCTGGCAATACTTGGTGAAAAGGTATTTCATAATAAAAAAAAAACACAATACTCCTTTGTACTTTATTTCCACTCTAGTTTCAATCATGACGCTTATGGCGAGCATTTTCAACTAATACATTTTACGAATCAAAGATAACATGAAAGTGATTTTACAAATTTCTTTTATATTTGACGATGATGTTCTTTAATAATCAAATTAGTTGTTATCATATTGCAAAGAAACAAAATTTGTTACAAAGAAAACTCTCATAGGAAAATGCCCGCCTGCAGCTTTTTCTTCTTCTATTTGGCACATTGACATATCAAATATTTATTTTATGGTTATTATTATACAAATTTTGTATTTATCCGACTTCTTTTAAAGACAATTAATTCGTGTAATCTAGGTTCTCCTGCAATTACAATCATTACAGAATAAATCTTTTTTATGATGGTTTTTTTTTTATATAGAAACGACTACATATCTAACACCTTCACAATATATGTATGTGTATCGCGGCCCACACACAACTGGACTGATTTATCGTCTTTTTATAATATTCCATAAATTGCTTCAACTGTATCTTAAATGCTAATTAATGCTAAATGCTAATGCTAAATGCTTAAATGCTAACTAATTAATGAGAATGAAAGCCCACAAAAAAGTAAAGGTCATAATTGTCTGTGTTTGACTATTAAGCTCAAACGAAATGACTATCTATTAATACATTGAAATTACCTAACGGAAATTTGTTTGGCTCATATTTTTATCAATAGTATCATCATCATGGATTAGACCAGTGCTTTCCAAACTGTTCGCAGCAAAAAAAATCTTGTAAAAATATTATTACTTTATAAAATATTACTTATAAGACCCTGGTGGCCGTCTAATCTCAATATAGATGTCACAAATACAGTTTAAATTGTGTATTTTAAATATTTGCTATCAAGTGCGTAATCGCTTTTCAAAAGATAACTTTTTCAATTTCACAAAAAAGTTAGAACTTTTGATTATTTATTAATAAAATTGCAGACAACATAAGAGGTAAAGATAAATGAACGCGTTTTTTAATAAGGTAACATAAGGTTTGTCCTGATATAGATCAATGTTTTTATTAAGGGTGCCGCGGAAAAAATCTGATATATTAATTAAGGGCACTAAAAACCAAAAAAAAAATGGAAACCGTTAGATTAGACTGATACCGTACACATATTATTTGGTACAGTATTTTTTAAAGTTGATTTTCTTGATACCGCAAACGATTTCGTCAAACTTTCTGTCTAATTTCACAAAGGTATCCCGTGGTGGAAACAATTAAACTCGTCCTCATAATTAACAAAACAACATCCGAGCTCAACTTGAAAATACATATTGTGAAATGTAGCAACTCAAGTAAAGATTACTTGCTTGAGTCACATAAAACACAAGAAATTTGAGAGAGCAGTGTCGCTTTTACAATGTACACGTTCTGTCAGAATTGTTTTACAGTTGTACATCATGGCATATCATCAAAGTTAACGTGAAAAGTAAAGCAAACTTGTTACACAGTTGCTTATGGAGAATACCAGAGACTCGATTGATTGATTTGGTCAGGATTACGAAAATACGAATGTAAACTATGTGGCCTCGCTGAGCAGTCAAAACATAAAGACGGTGATGGACTTAACTCACTATGTATGTGACTTGAGCAAACATATTTCCAAGGGGTAATCTCAAAAGACATCACATTCAAGAAGTATCAGATATCACCAAAAGGAAAAAAAGGCAGTTACATTGCTTGCAAAATGACTGTTCAATTTGGATGTCGCTATTTTTTTTTTATCATTAATGGAAAATAATCAATTGTCGAACAAACTTGAATTTATTTAATCGTCATCGTACTGGCAAAAGTCGGTTAAACTTATTACTATTATATAAATTAACATAATTAAGCTTCGGGTCCTATGGCGCAGCGGTTAGCGTTGTGGGTTTCCGTGCTGGATCTCACGGGTTCGAGTCCCAGTACGAACAGCATTTTTCGATCGAAAAATTTCCTCCCACCCTTTCTATCCTTCAATAATTGGGTGTAGCAAGTCCAATTAGTTAACCACTAGTTCTGTTCTATCCTTATTCTTCTATCACTACTACTCTTTTTGAATAAGAGAGGTTGAGTGACAGAGTAACAAACAGTTCTCGTGGAAAAACGTCTGTTGAGATACCTCCATTAAGAGACCATATGCTCCACATTGGCAGCGAACATATATTTAAATTGATGCTGATATAATACAAATTAGGTTATAAATTTATAGAAATCGACAACTGCCTCCTTTTAAATCTACATAAATAAAAATAAGTTGCTATGTTGCTCTATATCAATATACAATAATTATTCACGGCAAATAATTGATATCCAAGGATGTCATTGTGTAGATACGTAATTTTTGATAATTTTACTAACTTTTGTCAGTAAGTTAAAACATTTTTTTAATACATAATATAAAATTTGTTTTATTGAATGTAAAATAAGAAACAATAAAAAATACTTAGTTAAGCCTAAAGTGAAAATTTGTGAAATTTCATCTAATCTTTTTTTATCTGAATTGTTTTTGTAAGTGTAGAAAAAACAATTCAGACGTTATTCGATATTACATGAACGTATCTACCATAGAACTTTTTGTCAACTACTTTTTTCCAGGAAGATATTAATACGACAGGTATGTTTGTCATGTAGCAAAACTTTTCAAACAATTTGTAATGAAGCTAACTCACTCATGTGTTACATAATACTGATGACTTGTAGCATTCTGTAAGAGAGAACTGTTACATCATATTATATTATATCTGTGCAGTAAAAATCCTTTTATTTTACATGTTTATAAAAATATAGATTGAAGAATATATCTTTTCATTGTTGTTCATATAAAACTTTTTCAATTTCTCTCGACTAATTTATTTAATGGTTCGGCCGTGTACGTCATTAATGTTAGTTTTTGTTGAAATAGCTTTAAAGACGTTAAATTTTCCTTAAAATATAAATAATTTTGAATATTTTTGACGCAAATTGTGGGAAATATAAACGTAAGAGCGTGATCAATTAATGTACTAAATTGAAAATCACTGCATAAGTTGGCGAAAATAACGGGAAAAAGCAAATTGTGGTTTAACTGTATAATTTGTTTACTCGTTAAAACGAATTGTTTTTAGGACTTTTTCTTCAACCGCAAATAAACAGAATAAAAATTGGAATAAATTTTTATATTAGAATAATAACATAAAAGTGTTTTCACAAATCCGACTTGATAAATCCAATCTTTTATTTGCTCCTTATCTTCACTCTGGGATGCGTAAAATCGCAATAAAAAGTCCTCCGCAGGTTTCTACACTTGACTTTTGATCCAGTATAACGCAACCAGATAGATATATATCCTAAGAGGCGAAACTTCGTCTGTAAACTTGGGTAAATATTGAAAATCGATACTGTAACTTTTCGTGTTTGAGGAAGCAGTTAAGTGAAAGAAAAATCCACTTTCCAGCTTAACTCAGCATCGTAACTATAAGGGGGGGATCTAAGCTACTGCGTAATATAAATGCCATTTCAAACAAGCATACTTCTTCGCAATATGCTATCGAATTTAATATGGCGATACAAATTTCTATATTAAAAACAATAATCACTTTTTAAAGGATTGGGTGGTCAAACATCTGTCTTCATTGACTTGTAATTTAAATACATGCCATTTATTCTTTACGTCAGGGGTCCTTAACCCTGTGCCGACCGACGCACATATGTATGTCCGCGTAATTGATTTCATACGCTCTTATGGCGCCCAAATTATATTATAACAAAAATACAAATGTGTACGATTTAGATGATCACTGGCACCATCAAGCAATTAACAATTGAAATACAGTGTCAAAGATCCCACTGATTGTGCTTTGCTAATGTAATTTTGTAAATGCTTTCTTATTCTTATAAATTAAAACAATACTATCATTAACCGATGGACAATAATACAGTAATACAACCATTTTTTCTTATAAATCTGGCGTGCACCCGCCAATATTAAGTCTGAAATGCATCCGTTACCACAATAAGGTTAAAAGCTCTTGCTTTACACTGTATTCGTTTTCTTTCATTGTTCTTGTAATGTTAACCGTATTAGCTTTTATACTCCGCGATGTTTTTTCTTAGATTAAAAAAAATATATTCAACGCGTTCTTGCTGTATTCGGGGTCCAGTAAAAAATAATACAAACTGTGTCTCCACACACTTACAATATTTTAGTTGCAGCAAGGTTTTTGGTGGCGCATTTAAGCAAATTAATGGCTCTAGCAAACATATCAAAATGTGTAACATTTTTAATACGGAAAATGATGATTATGTTATATGTTATAAACCAAACTTATATGAGGAAAATGTGATATGAATGGGCTGCAACATGAGAGTCGCTTTAGAATTAGAAATCCAATAAATCCTGCTCCGAATAAACATGTCACACTGTTTATTCGATATTTAGTTTAAAACATTTTGAAACTTTAATGATTATTTTTTAAATCTTTTATTTGTCGTATTTGATAAAAAAAAATTCAAAACATTTTTCTTTAATTTTGGTTAATTTAATAATCTTCCAGTCAGTGTGGTGAACTTAAATTTTTAAGCATTAATTAACAATCCTTCCAAAGAATAATGCACCACTATTCATAGCTTAAAATACATATATTAATATTATCTATCGGTTTATTTGGCTTTATATTCTTTAAAGATAATAATATTAGAATGAAAACTATACATGATATTTTAAATCATTCATAAACTATATAGTATAATGTTCTGCACTCTTCTTTGTATGACTTGTTGACTGTTAACTTGTTTTGACACCTTAAACTTTCCATACTTAACGATTCGGTTATGCTTTCAAGCGTCATAATATTTTTCATATAATAAATTCCAATATTGGAAATTTTATTGGAATTCTAACTAGCTATTATATTTATAATTCTGAAAGTATCCGCCAAGTCTTCGTAATTTGGCTCATAACTTCGCCTTCAAAGTTAACCCTTCAAATGAGCTGACATAAATACCATAAACCCGATCATAAAGTGAAGCAAAGAGTAAAATTCAAAGTTACGCAAATGCATAAACGCATATAAAAGGGAAAAATATTATCTAATATGCATTTGGTACGTTGGCTCTCATGTAACGGAGAATGTTTTGGTTTCTGAATTAAAAGGGCATACGTGTCACTCTTTGAAGAAAACTTTATTATTTTTTAATATATTTTGATCAAGCATGTAAAGATAAACACGTTTATAGAGGATATTTAATATTATCGTTATACATCTTTAACTGTTTTGTTTAGCTTACTATTTTTCCAATTGAAAATTAATTACACATTATTAATTACAATTTGATAAAAATCTTCTAAATCCTCACTATCACATCGAAGGAAAAACATTAATAATAAAGATTTAATATTTTTTTTACCACGTCAATTTCCTCTATTTAACTAGAAATAGTCAGAAGTCAGTAATGTTGAACAAACTATATATATATAAAAGTGCTGACAAGTGGCACAGTAATCTAGAAATAATTACCTTTTTTCAAGTGGACAATGGCATTGGCTTCGGTTGCTGTGCTCACGGATTCAAATCCCAGTACGGATAGTTTTATAAATTAGTTTATGAAACTAGTTACGGTATGGGTATATTATATGATGTCTAAAATTCCTTCTCGCCTATTCGTTCTTAAAATAGGGCGTAACGAGAGTGATTAGCTTACCACCAGCGTTGGGCTGGTAATATGTTAACAAGGGGCTTGATAAATCTCAGCCATAATGTCTTCATACCATGGATGACGCATATAACGTGGCTCGCTGGCTTTTTTGCGACTAGTTGGTTGTCTTAGCAACAAAGTCTTCTGTTTCGTTTTACAATTTAAAAGAAATTGCAGTTAGATTCAGTTTGATCTTAAACGAATGATTTTCTTAACTTAACAAGGGGCTCGCCGGCCACGCCGAATTTTAACAAGGGGCTCGGGCGAGCCCCCCCAGCCCCCATACAGCCCACCCCTGCTTACCACTAACCATTAGTTCTATTTTCCCTGTATTTTTTCTCTTTGCTCTTTTTTAAAACGAGAGGTTGAGCAAAATAGTGACACATATTTCATATAAACCATATTATGTAAATTGATATTTTTAATTCCGCTGATATTTTTTGAGAATGTATAAGAACATATTTTGGTTAATGAAGTAGTGATAAAAGTACAACATTTTCTAGAAATAATGTTTTTGTCAAATAGTCAGCATCAAAAAAATTATAATATTTCAATAGTTAACTGATATTTACTTGTGATAACATTACTATAAAAAGTTGAAAAATATCATTGTTTACCATTTTATTCTACTATAAGTTGTCAAAAAAATATAAATATTTCGGAATTATTTCGATGTAACATAACAAGATACTTTGGCGCGGTATGATAATATTGTATTATAATGATGCATATATGTCGCTAAAATACCGGAAATGACACTTGGGCCCTTTCAGTTGCCATATCTCTGAGCAAATCATCGCCATATAAAAGGAGAGGCAATAAAAATGTCCGCACCAAATGTCGAAAGAAAGAGACGCAGCTATACTTAGTAGTTAAAGTGGTGAAGGATAGAAGAAAACGTGGTAGCCATTTCATGAACTACGAGACAAAATGGTGGGCATTTTATATAGACAGACAAAATGGCGCTCGACCGTCAGGGGTTTGAAATAAAAACATATGACTTTAACAATATGATAATACATCCGATTCTAAAGCATTTCAGCGGCTTTAAACATATTTTTATAATTTTATATACATCAATAAGTTAAGTCAATATCCAATTTAGATTTTGAAGACATGGATGTTTGCAATATCTTCTTTTCAAATTTATTTCACGTGACTTCTCGACTGATTTTTTAATTTGTAAATATTTGGCGCATCGGCATTATCTGTAATTTTAAATGATATTTTGACTTTTTTTTTTGCTTTCCAAACTTCCGCGATAGTTATTACTCATAGTTTATATTTTAAATATGATTTCATTAATGATATGATCTCCTGACTGGTGAAGTGAGCCAAATGGTAAATTTTAGAAAAAAATATGTTAGATGCGTTGTAATATTCTACATGTCTTTAAGTATCTAAAAAATAAAGTGGTCTCAGTGAATACATATTGCAATAGTGTTGTCTTCGTAAAATAAAAATAACAATCCACCAAAACCTAGTAAATACGTGATTTTACTTGAAAATCCAATAAAAAGTTTTAATAATTTACTAAATACTTGGCTCATTTCACCTTTTGATGGCTCATTATAACATATTTAATTTACATTATGTAGTTATTGACAAGCATTGTAATTTTAAAAATCGCTAGCAGCTGAAAACTATTTTATAATTTATTGAATTTAGGGGCTGAAAATTCATTAAAGCTTTGTATAATTATTTTTAATTCAATTGCCAAGATCAGAGAGCATCCAAGACCAATCTGGTAAAACCCACCAAAGCCACCCATCGATCCAAGGCGTCCCGGTAACCGCTGGTCTAATCTAGTTTACGCACGGTTGTGCCGGAAAGGGTCATCTTGCGAGGCTTTGAATTTTCCGAGCAAAAGAAATTGCGGTCTGTGAGATCCGCCCAAGTCATGTTTTAATCAATGTCAGCAAATAGAAAATGGAAAATTACTTTTCAATACAGACAATATTTCACCCTATAGACAAGCTGTATCGATGAAGTACAAAATTTTCACTCGAAAAACCTCACGGCAAGATAAACGGGACGAATTTGTCTTCAGGGAATGAAAAAAAAAGAATACGGTCGCAGTCTAAATCATGGCTTTTGATTTGTGTTACGGACTCGTATCGTTTTCAATATATATGTATTTGTATTAATAAAAATAATCTTATTACTATTAACCATCCATAAATGACTTATAATTCGACATTTTATGAATATCTGCGGTGATAGTTAAAAACACAGCTGTTGATATTGTAAACATTCTGAGGAATCAGTCATTGTAAGTAACAACAAGATTGTGCTGGTTTTTCTGATTTCTGAACAATAAATTTGTGAATTAATAAATAGCAAATAGACTAATGTACACTGTTTGTGGTAATATTTGTAATTAACTTATAATAACTCGTAGAAACTTGTAATAACAATACTTTTAAGTAACTTTATAGAATAAATATGTCGTACGTTTTTAAATGCGATGAAGTTTTATAAATCGGAAATTGTATAGAAAACTCTAGAAGAAATTTCAAAAATAAAAAAAAGATACTCAGAATGGTAAGTTGTCAAGGATGACGGCCATAAACAATGGTGATTTTTTCGGAAAGAGCGAGGCATAGAGACGATTAAATGTTGACAGATGGACATATATTTTTATCAATTTTAATTGTACTAATGTTCAGACTGTCTTTCAAAGTTGGAATTCTTTTTATTTAAGACGGCAGTGTAATAGGGCGTAAAAAATAAATATACATTTTTAATTCATCTTTTTTCTTGGGTCAAAAAGATGACCATAATTCATTAAACTTGAAAACAAAATTTGTAAAATCATTATTTAATAATGCTACAAAGAACTTCCATCCGATAAAACAAGGTAGTCAAAAAGGCCTTTTTATAAAGAACGAATCAGGAACCTATAAAGAGCAAGATATTCATAAAATTTCAATCTCGTTTTAATAATAAATTATTTTTGAGATGGAAATTTCTGCGCAAAAAACGTACATTTTTATTTCATGAAAATAAGTAGGAATACCTTTATTTGTAAATAAGTAAATAACAACAAATAAATTGCGCCTCAAAAAAAGAAGCATTTTAATTAAACATGTCCCGGATTTTTGAAAATATAAACTTAGAATAATGGACTGTAACTGAAAAAAAAATAACAATTCGTATTTGATTCGTTTATTTATCGCAGTTATTCATTTCTTTTTGTCGTTCTAGGGCTTACGTATATATGATATTTCATATTGTACTATTCCCGAAAAAACACTCGATTACTTTATCTAACTAGACCGAGATTTATTCAAAAAAACTAAGCATTATATTGTATTTATTTGTTTTTTTAAGCTAACAAAATATATATCCTTTTGTTTATGCAATATAATATTATATGTGAAATTGATATGATTGTTATAATTCCACTATTCGTATTTATTCTTCAATTATTTATTAGCATCAAAACTAGCTTTAGTGACCACGAGCATTTCCAGCTGATAACAAAATACCAATTGTACTTACATATAAAAAGACTAATAACTATAAGGTTTAAAAAAAAAATTGAAAATAAAAATACGAAAAAAGACTACAAAAAATTAATAATTGACACTAAAATGACTACAATCAAATTTTTGACTTACAAATAACCGCTACTAAATTTCAATTGTGCCGCCTGTGTGGTCGAGTGGTCAACGTCGTTGGCTTCGGTTACGGAGGGCACGGGTTAAAATCCCGGTACGGACAGTTTTTTAAATTGATTTTTCAATCGATTTATGAATTTCTGTTCGAAGGCATGGATATACATCACATACGTGATGTCTTGAATTCTTCCCTCTCACCCATCATATCTTATGAACAGGCGTATCGAGAGTGATTAGCTTACCACTAGTCCTGTCCTAGCCCTATCATTATATTCCTACTCTCTTTGGAAAAAGAGAGGTTGAGCAACTGAGTAACAAGCAGTTCTCGGAGAAACACATCTGTTGAGATAAACTCTATTAGGAGTCCATATGCTCTACATTGGGAGTGGACATGGTTAAAAAAACAATTATATTTAAAAAAGGATTATGTACAAAAATGCACTGGAATTCAAAAACTTGCCGCAAAACAAAAGAGTAAATAAAATAAAGTGTCAGGCTTCAAAATATTGAATACTACAATAAAATTTGTGTTAATAAACTGTGGTCGTGTAATCGTTGTCTTTGATTAATTTGTTCAAGAGCTCGAATCATGATGCTGGCACTTTCGTTAAATTTATTTTATCAATCGATTTATGAATTTTTGTTAGAAGGCATAGACTCAATGATGTCTCTATTTTCTCTCATGCATCCGATTCTTGAAAATTTGACGAAAAAATAGCGATAATTTAAACACAGTATTATTTCACTTTAATTTCATTCAAATGAAAGATAGTATGATGACCAAACAGCTCAGTAAGAACAAATACTGTTGGGATAATCACCTTAAGCAGTCAACAAGTTTGTATTTAAAAAAAATGGGGTGTAGCTGTGTCATGGATACGGCCGTGTGTTGTACGTGAATACGTCTAGTAATAGGTGATATTACGCCCCATTTTTACGTTCCCGGCACTACTTGACTTGGTCATATGGTCTTTTAATGGTACCATTCGATTGCTCTTGAGAAGCCCTTTTCAACCGTATACGATCTCTGTATTTCAATTTGGCTTTTTGACGAGTATCGCCCGACATTACATATTTTTTAATATTTTAACACCTAATTATAGTCACAGTCGCAATATTACACTAATGTTTTATCTTTAATCGATATATTTTGTTGAGAGCTTACGATTGAGTTTCAAACGAACATCGTACTTCTCCGAGTCAAAAGTTATAGTAAATATAAATCTCGATACGCAGCAAAATCACCTCAAAATGGCGGCGCTTCCCCCTCCGCCCCGCGCGATGTATCACAAACCTTACATAGCGCAATAAATTATTTGATTCTTTAGCTATCCAGTGGTTCAATTGAATTTTGGATAGCGATGATAAATATAAAGTTGCAACACCAAATTGTATCCCCGATTTTGTTATCATTCGTTTTTTTGGATTGCCTCCTTATGGAAGCAATTTTAAAGACGTATTCACGTCAAAAATGGTGTATCTCAAAATGAAAATGCTTTCAATTCGTTAGATGGAGGACAGCACGGACAAATATATCACCCGGAGACTCAACGTTAATGATAGGGTTTCTGGTATAAACATAACATTTCATATCACTCAAAATGGACGAGGGAAGTTGGTCTTCAGTAGCCTTCAGGTATTTTTTTATTACTCTCTGGTGACCGATATAAAAAGGCTGACAGGGAAGCTTGCACTACAATTTGAAAAAAGCATTAGACCTCAAGGACGACTTAGCATTGGTCATGAAAACGACGTCTGTATGTTAATACAGTCATGATCCTCAGTCGATAATATAGTGCAGAGGTCGGCAAACTTTTTTCGCTACGGGATTGGAATAAATCGACCCAGAAACAAATTCAAGAATGTTAATATAATATAAGAGATTCTCAATGTTTATTTAAGAGATTCCTAATGTTACTTTAAAAAATGTGACTATACTTAATAAGAGACAATTTCGAGAATGTTTAATATAAGAGATATTACTTACATTTTATTGTAAAAGAATGTTTACTTTTTTTTATAAGGATGTGATAATGTTTTTACTGTTAAACTTTTCTATTTCGTTCTTATTATAACGAATTTCTGCCGAACTAATTCTAATTTAATCTACGCAATAAACTATCACGTTTATGAGTGACACGATATTGTAGTAAAAATAAATTATAAGTTGTTGTGTGATAATATTTTTACTGCATAACTTTATTATTTTTTTCTTATTGTAGTGGATTTCTGTCTGAACATTGCTCAAAATTGTCTTTAGGAAATGAAATAATTCGTTATACGCTCATTTTTAAAAATTTAAGCATTCTCAAAAATGCTCATTGTATCTGTCGGGAAATATTATTTAATATAAGTATCTTTATAAAAAAAAAACAATTATTGTGATTAGGGCTTCCAATTAACCGGACATATAAACTAACCGGTTTTCGGTTTATTTTTACAAAATAAACCGGTTAACCGGTTTAAACCGAAATCTTTTGTTGACATACATATATATCAGTCATTGCTGAAAAATTCAAAAATCATACAAACAATTTTTGCTTCTTGTATAGGTAAAAATAAAAATAGCAATGGTTAATAATAAATTTACAATTTTTTTATTTATTTACAAAATATTTTCACATGAAATGTATAAAAAATCTTATTAAGATAAAAAAAGAATGAATTCAAAACAATTCTCGCATAAAAAGTAAAATTGTGTAACTTAAATGAACTTCCACAAAGTTACCTTCGAATCTATTCTAAATACAAAAAAAAAACACTTTTTTATCAAACGTATCAAATATAATTCATATACATTAATAAAAAATAAATGAATAATAATTGAATTAATACATAATGTTTCTATATGTAGTATGATTTATATTTACAAAATTTAAATACAAAACGAGGTGACTTAATACTTATATTATTAAAAAAAATTAATAACATTATTGAAAAAAACATTTGATGCATGTTTTTCTTAATGACTGACCGTAATGAGTACACACAACTGTCAACAATAATTTACTTCATTTTTACTACTTTTATTTGAAAATAAATATAAAACAAAAATAATGAAGGTTAATTAAAAACCTTATAAAAATAACAATATTTTTAATTCGTCAATCTGTAGACAAAACGAAAAATAATTGAAAACTTTTGACATATACATACATATGTATGCATGAATTAGCAAACCATGCAGATATTTTATGTACTTTTATACAAAAATAATCATTGATAAAAAAATGAAAAAATATTGAAACACAAACAATATAAAGATGATTATTATAATATTATAATAAACATAAATACTATTATATTGTATTATTTATGTATGAATGATGATATGATTCACATTTACAAAATTAATGAAAATACTAAACTTGTTAACGTATAATATTAACTTATGTTTTTTTTCACAAAATTAAAAAAAAAACATTTTATGCATTTTTGGTATATTTATTATTTTAAAAGTATTACGTTAAAAAAATGCGTCTACTGTTTCATTTTTTATTGAATTTTTGTACAAAAATTGTTTGATACTGAAAATACTCGTTGGCCAAATAGATAATGATTGGTATAATTTTTCTAAATTATAAGCTAAAATTATTATTATTATAAATTATATTATAAAAATTCTAGGTAAAACATTTTCTCGTTGATTCCAAAATTTTAAAATCATTTATTAATCTCAAGTGTCGTAAACATCATACATGGATATATTGGGAGCTTAACCTATTTACAGTAGCGTCCTGTGTTAGATAACAAAACAAATAAGTATATTTCACTAAAAAAATATTGAGTATCAATTTTTGATAAAATCAAAATAATTATTGTCATCTTGTTTTTATTTCATGTCATTTCCGTCTATCTTGTATTGCTTGAAAACATATGAAATACTTTATCGTTGTATTTAAGTATTTTGCTCATAATATTTATCTCTATCAATAACATTGTCAATGCTACCAATTTTTCCCGATTCATTGTATTTCGTAGACAAGTTTTTACTATTTGTTTTGTTGAAAAAAACATCGTGATCGGAACAAGTCAATTGGCGTTGTAATAATAATAACCTAATTTTGTTATTTCTTCAAAAACAGAGCATCATTTACTAAGCAAAGCAGTGTATATTAGAGAATATGCGTACCACCACTGTTAATACATACGTAAGGTTTGCTGATTTTTTTCCAACTTCCGCCCTTTAAGATGTTTACAAAATGAAAACAATGAATGCACTGCAATAAAATGTGATTTATTGTTGAACTCATAAAATAATACTATTTCGAATGTTTGTTTGTAGAAAAAAATACACTTCTATGAAATGTCTTTTGAAAAATAAATTACTACGCATTGCAACGTATTGCAACACGTATGACCGTAACAAAAAGAAAGGAATAACATGAATAGCGTCACACATTGTATTATTATATTTTTCGAAAGTTTTAAAGTAAGTGTTTGATTGCCTAAATGACCTACCCGTTCTTTTCCACAAATTTCTCGGAACAAGTTTTACTAACTTAAGAGGGTTCGGTAAAACCTTTCGATGAAGTAATTAAAAAAAATTAAGCAAGAGACTCAATATATAAATATAGTATCTTTGAAATAATTATTAGAAAAGCAACAATTATTTTTTTATTAATAGTAATTGATCAAAATTAAAATTATTAAGAATAATATTCCGCCTGTGTGGTCGAGTGGTCAAAGTCGTTGGCTACCGCTACGGAGGTCCCGGGTTCGAATCCCAGCACGGACAGTTTTATAAATCGATTTTTCAATCGATTTATGAATTTCTGTTCAAAGGCATGGATGTATGTGATGTCTTGAATCCCGCCTCCCACCCATACTATCCTATGAACGGGGCGTACCGAGAGCGATTGGCTAACCACTAGTCCTGTCCTAGCCCTTTCCTTCTATTTCTACTCTCTTTGGAAAAAGAGAGGTTGGTCAACTGAGTAACAAGCAGTTCTCGTAGAAACACTTCTGTTGAGATAAACTCCATTAGGAGTCCATATGCTCCACATTGGGAGTGGACATGGTAAAAAAAATAAAAAATAATAATATTCCAATAGGCAAAAGAATAATCCATCTAAAAACAGGCATACACAGAATTAAAAACAAATAAATTGGAGATTATTGATTGCGTATTTTTATAGTGATACACATGCTATCCTTGTTCGCCATTCATTCAAGATTAATACGGATGTCGTCTCAATGTTGTCAGTTAAGTCATATTTTCAATACGAGCTATAGTGTAACAAGGGCCGAATTTATTACAGACAATTAAGATACATTTCGTCGTTTGATAAAGTTAATTTTCTTGCTGAAAAGACATTTATGTCTATAATATGAATACCTACGTGTCAATTGATATTATTTAGCAATGCAAAAATGCATATTTTCCCTTTCAAATATGCGTTTAATTTAGCGCGAAATACTATTTTTTTCAACAAAATATAGAATTTATAAAAACGCGGTTAACCGTGGGAAATAAACCGGTTTTCGGGTTTTTTCAAAAAAGGCAAAAAACCGGGTAACCGGTTTCGGTTTAAACCGGTTTGGAAGCCCTAACTGTGATACTTAACGGTAGCAAATAATGGCACCCGATGAAACTGCCTTTGATTTTGTCAGAAATTTTTGCATCTTTTCACTAGCAACGAGACTTCAGTTTCCTGGAAAATTATCTGATATATTCGAGTATAGAAAGTTAAAGCAACGTTTGCAATATACTATAATAAAAACACATATTTGACATAACAGTTAATAAAATAATTTGTAAATTACATAAAATCATCTAGAAGATAACTTTCATTTTACTCTAGATCAATTTTAGGGAAAAGACAAGAAGCTCCAATGTCTAATATCTTAAATGATAAATGAAAAAAATTAAAGTTATTTTGGCCTTACTGAGACTTGAGCCTAAGCTCACCTGGTCGACAAAGAAAAGCTCTTACAACTCGACAAAAGAGGCTGGCAATATGGTAAGCGGATATGGTTAAAAAAACAAAGAGAATCAACAAAATATTGATTTTTTCATTTTGTATCCAGTAGAGCTTTTAAAATTTGAATTCCACGTACAAAATATCTTGTAGCTACGATAAGCTCTTCGAAGATGTTACTAAGACGAGCCTGCAAAAAAGTATCATAGAAAAAAAAGCGATGGGTGTAGGGATTGTTATACCGGTATTCTCAATTCCCAGCATTCTTTATTTTTTCAATACCAATTTACCGGATTAAATAATGCAAAATATACCGGTATTTCTGTTTTGAAAATTACCCAACACCACATACTTAAATAAAAAAATTCTCGATTGATTAAAATATTTTAAATTTTCTAACATGCTGCGAATGCCTCTGGAGAGTATCATTACTGCTTTTTTTCTTTTTCGGTGGGATTCTGACCTACTGGACAACTTTTGAGTTTATATATAAAAATCGGTGAAACTTAAAGGTACTGGCATATCATGGAAGGAAGCAAAGTAATCGACAGGAGACAGGGAATCTTTAAGGCTCCGAGGGGCGGCCAAATACGTACTGAGCGAATATGATCAAAAAAGATGAAGAATTGTTTTTAAATATATATAGGTTCCAGAATTGATGAGCTTTTTGGTGATGTATTATTAATTTAGGATATAATAATTTTACTGCCGCCTGTGTGGTCGAGTGGTCAACGTCGTTGGCTTCGGTTACGGAGGTCACGGGCTCGAATCCCAGTACGGACTGTTACGATCGAATTATGAATTTCTGTTCGAATGCATGGATGTATGTGATGTATTGAATTCTCCCCTCCCACCTATCCCATAATATGAACGGGGCGTGTCGAGAGCGATTAGCTAACCACTATTCCTGTCCTAGCCCTATCCTTCTATTACTACTCTAATTGGAAAAAAGAGAGGTTTAATTGAATAGGTCCCGGTTAAAATTGATAAAACCTGTATTAACTTTAAATTCAGTCTAACGTTGTTGGCTTCGGTTACGGAGGGCATGGGTTCAAATCCCGGGTACGAATAGTGTAAAAATTGATTTTTCAATCGATTCATGAATTTCTGTTCAATGTTTGTTATGTCTTGAATTCCCCCCTCCCACTCATCCTATCCTATGAACGAGGTGTATCGAGAGCGATTAGCTTACCACTAGTCCTGTCCTAGCTCTATCCTTCTATCCCTACTCTCTTTGGAAAAAGAAAGGTAGAGCAACTGAGTAACAAGCAGTTCTCGTAGCAACACTTCTGTTAAGATAAACTCCATTAGGAGTCCATATGCTCCACATTGGGAGCGGACATGGTTAAATATTATTTTATGAAACAGTAAGTAATTGTCGGGTCGTATGGCGCAGCGGTTAGCATTGTGGGCTTCCGTGCCTGATCTCACTGGCTCGAGTCCTAGTACGAACAGCATTTCTTGGATTGATTTATCAATTTCTACTCGAAGGCATGGGTGTTTGTGATGTCTTAAAGTTCCTTCCCACCCTTTTAGATCTTTTAATTACTGTGCGTAGCGAGAGCGATTAATTAACTGCTTATCCTGTTTAGCCTTATTACTTTGAGAGGTTGAGCGACTGAGTAACTCACAGTTCTCGTAGAAAAAAAATCTGTTGAGTTGCTCCACATTGGGAGTGGACATGGATAAAAAGTTATTGTTTTGAAAGTCGTCCGTTTTAATATATATTTTAATGGATGTATTTTATATGAAATGCCGATTTCGATTTACTCACCCGGTAGTATTGGCTGTATTTTTAGACTGTTTTTGTTATACCGGTATTTAAATAAAATATGAAATAACCGGTTTTGGTATTTTTGTACGGTATTGCTATCCCTTGCTGGGCGTGATACAAGAATCATATTATAAATGGATTAGGATAATGGAGTGAAAATTTCACGTCGATTTGAAAAAAACAGTTGGTACGTGGGTCTATTACCATTACACTGCAGACGATGCTATCGAAGAATCACTAACTGTTATTTATAATAAATCATTTATAAAAGAAAATCTGCTTAATGCTGGTTTATAATATAGATTTTTATTTAGTTTAAAAATGGTAAGTTGCTGTGCTGTACATAAGATAAGAAAGAAATAGCCAAAAGATTTAATTCGATAAATATATGAATCGGTTGATAAGTACATTGATTCTGTGTCTCTTACGATGACGGAACGCCAAAGTAGCTATTTTATGAATACATAATATGTATTCTGTGTATGGTATGTGTAGAATTATATAATAATTCTTGTTGAACTTAATACTTTAGTATGTTTACCATATTGTGATTGATTCTTACAACATAAATGGAAATTCAATGTTTAAATAAATATTATTTTTTTATATCATAATATAGAATAAAAACATATAGACAAACACTGTTCATGTTAAAATATAGTGAATCAGAAATTACAATCACTGTAGGTTATTATCAAATGACATTTGATCATAAGAATCAATCATTAAAAATCAATTCGAAAGGTCATAGTATTTCCATTAAACTATTGTATAAATCCATACTTTCAATAGATTCCACGGTAACTTTGTGGAAGTTCATTTTAATATAAAATAACTTAGATTATTCCACGTATTAGTTAATTGTTTCTTAACGTAAATGTCATTTGTATTACCATTATTGTTTGTTGGTTTTTTTATCTTCCCCTCCTTGCCTCCCATTTTATTTTATAATATATCAGAATAGTAGAATTTAAATCATTACTAATTAAGCAAGCATTTGTAAAAAAAAAAGTGAAATAATCTAAGTTATTTATATTAGGTATAACTAAGGCTGTTTTTGGGAAATTATACCAAAATGTACTAAATTTGATATTGAAATCATAAATAGCATAATTTGATTTTATTAGAAACGACAATTTGAATCATTTAATTCATAACTGTAATTTATTCTCATTTAAAATTGTATTTATTTATCTTTTTAGGGTGGAAGGGTTCTTTTTGTATTTGAAATTATTCAGCAGTCTTTTTTCGTTAATTTTTGTAAACAACTCGTTATAGATATTAAACTTTTATACACTAATTATGAAAATGTACCATCGATAAGCAAAATTTTTTAATTATATTCCAAACAAACACAATATCATTGATTGTCTGACTACCTTTGTTAGTTATTTTAGGAACAAAACCTTTTCTCTCATTTTCTTTTACATGGTATAAATTTATAATTAAACTACCTTTATAATGCTTACAATATATTATACAATTACAAAATCCGATTGCTAAGTGGTGTGAGTGTTTGTGTGCTTCGATGTGTGGCTGAAAATGTTATTTATTTTATAGTTGGTTAATCAGACTGGCGATTCGGTTAGGGCGGATCGAATAAGTAACCTATTGATAAGAAGAGGCGGCGTTCGACCCTAAACATGCTCCAATCTTTGGCAACCCTTATTCGACCTGTTGGAATTTCAATCACAGAATATTTCATCACACATTTAAGAACAATATAAAACGTTTATCTCAGCTTAAACGGATACGTTTGAACTTAATTTAATTGTAAATAAAGTTATATTATTCGATTATCATGTTATAATAACGTCATACAAACCTGAAGTATATTTGTAACACTATGTAGAATCCACAAACATTCAATCCTGGGAATGATCGCTTACAATATATTATTTTTTATACATCCTTAATTTTAATACAAAACAATAAATGGCATCACAACAAACAGCCACGTAGTTTTTTTTATTTTAAACCAGTAACTTTTAAAAAAATAAGGACTAAATATATCAAAACACCCGTGTCCAAGATCACTAATAAAAATTGTTTTTTTCCACCCTATAAAAGTTATTGTAAATAAATTTAGTAAAAAACTAGGGAGAAAATTATTATCTGCTCCTGTCTACGACTGCTGCATAATATAGGGAGTATGACTGCGTTTCATATATTTATAATGTACATATTATAAATAAACATATATATGTACATAAGCAAACTGAGGTCCATTGTCGGAAATTATTTTATTACGAATTATGGTTGTAGAGTATTTAGATGTCGTAATAAACCCAAAATTCCGAGATCGGTATTAAAACAATTCTATGATAACAGGATCGCCAAATTGATTGGAATACCATGATTAAAAACCTTATTCGTTATAATAAATTCTTTAACTTTTCCGGTTCTAAGCTCAATAAATGTGACTCCAATACCTACATTTAATTAAATATCTATTTTAATATGGGTGATACAATGTTTATAATTAAGGTATTCTTATATCATAGTTTTTTAACCTTTTGTAGTGTATATAAGTACGCGATAACGCGATGCGATAACGAGATAAGTGCCCGCTTATCAGCGATCGTTTGTAAGATAACTAGGCTGAACGCGTCAGTTACAAATACATATTTGTACTGGAATGACGTCTTTTTTACGCGCAACTTAAAATATGATTATTTATTTTAAAAAAACACGGATTTTTATAAAAAAAAAAAAAGTATGAGGAATGATGCAGAGAGGTATTTTAAAGCCTTTAGACTATTTTTTTTTTTAATTCATAAGAATAAGGCCAATAATGAGGAAACCACTGGGGTCCCTAAGCGACCCCCATCGGCAGAGAAGTATTTTTCTAGTCTCCGAGCCGCGAGAGTTGATTTTCTACGCTGTATTTTGGTGGATTGTGACCTCAAAGTAAATCTTAGACGCTTTTCATTTAATTTTAACATCCTCACTAGGTTATCATGCCATACATACATGGGACCAGCGGTGGCCGGTCAATGTGGCATTGGATCAATGCACCCCTTGTATATGCAGGGGCGGTTATAGTTCGTTAAATAATATTCAAACATAACATTTATACCATTCGCTCATTTTAAATTCTTCATTTATTTATTGTCTATAATAAATATTAAAAATTGGCATTAATCCAATGCCACATTGACCGGTCGCCACTGCATGGGACGAGAAAACGGATCTTCTTATTAATTATCATTTGTATAATAATTAGAATAGTAGCCACAAATAAATGGTCATCAATTACTAAATATTTAAAAACTAAATATAAAGTAAAAATGTTATCGGATCCGTAGCTAACGTCCTAAGCCGACTAACAAGTAGTTCTTTTGGGAAAACTTCTGTTGAGATAAGCCCCATCATGATTATCTACGCTTGACATTAGAGCGAACATGATTTAAAACTCCTTATTTTTTATTCATTGTCAATATTTGGTGGAAAGGCATTTTATTCAAAAATGAAGCGTTCTTTTGTACAAATACTACATCAATTGAAAATGCTAGTGATGAGCGAAACCGGCTCTGATCATATTTAATAAATGTGAAATGAGTGCAAAAATGTGTTTAATTATTTATTCTAAGTCAGTGGTTTTCAATCTTTATATTACTACGCCCCCTTTGAAGAAAAAAATATCGCCGCGCCTCCCCATCCTTTATTTCATATAGTAATAAACACGTTTAAAAGGAAAAATACATATTTTGGACTGTTCGCGCCTCCCTTTGTAATAGTCCACGCCTCCCCGGGGAGGTGCGCCTCCCAGATTGGAAATCGCTGTTCTAAGTGCTAAATGTAAAATACTTCAGTTTAAAGCACCATAAAATAATAATGTGTATTGAATTGTCACTTTGGTAGATTTTTTTTAACCATGTCCGCTCCCAATGTGGAGCATATGGACTCCTAATGGAATTTATCTTAACAGAAGTGTTTCTAAGAGAACTGCTTGTTACCCAGTTGCTCAACCTCTCTTATTCCAAAGAGAGTAGGAATAGAAGAGAGCTAGGACAGGACTAGTGGTTAGCTAATCGCTCTCGATACGCCCCGTTCATAGGATAAAATGAGTGGGAGGGGGGAATTCAAGATATCACATACATCCATGCCTTCAAACAGATATTCATAAGTCGATTGAAAAATCAATTTATATAACTGTCCGTACCGGGATTTGAACCCGTGCCCTCCGTAACCGAAGCCAACAACGTTTACCACTCGGCCATACAGGCGACAAAACACCACACAGGTGGTAGATTGTAGACAAGTTTATACTTCAAATAAAAAATCCATGAAAAAGTTTCGCAACACCGGTATATAAAACTAATTTTTGAAATTTAATTTATTTTATCGTATTCTTACGAATAAATTGAACTATTTAATTGGCGGTAGGAAGCCGTCGACGGTAAAATCCGTTGTCGAATCACTGCATCCAGCGTTGACAGCAGCAAACTGTGGCTGCAACTACCAATGCAGTGTTAATTCAGATAAATTTTCGAATTCGGTCGCGGCAGGGTTAAGCCTGTTCACTTTTAAAATATAATACGTACGTATCGATTCTCTTGGCATTCTCACACAGACCCCACACTACGTGGTCTTCACCCTGCGCGTCCCAGTCTCACATTATTCGTCAGATCCCTGACCCAAACTTTTACACGATTTCTATTTCCAGAAAGGGTTCTCTGTAGAAGACATGCCTTAACTGATTTGAATATGTACCAAGCGTATCATCGCAGATTTACAACTTGAGGCGGCGGTGCAGAAAAAAGTTATAATTTGAAACCCCGCAAAATAATATGTTACAGCTTTTCAGCTTCCCTTTCAGAGTAAATAGGTTTTGTCACTTTTTACTTCTTTTGATAAACACTACCGTTGCATATTGGAGGCTAAGTATCATAGGTAGGGTTTGTTAGTATTCGAAAACCGGTCTTTTTTAAACCTGAAAGCTGGTTTTTTCATGGTAACGCGGCTCATAATATTAAAATATATTTTTTGTAATTGTAAAAATATTTTGATTTAAAACTGTAATAGTTATAAATAAAACGAGATAAAATATGTTGTTCAATAGAAAATATGAAACATTGTTTTATACAATCTACGAGTACACCAAACTCTAAAACACTGAAGACAAAAGAATAAAAAAATTATCATCTATCAGATATCTTAAAACTATACTATACTTAAAACTCGACTTACTTCATTACCAAGCAATAGAGCTTTTTTCTATTTCAGAAAATTCTGTTAACAAAATAAGGTTATTAAGTAATTTAAAAGTTGTCGTTTTGTGTTATCACTTATATTAGGGAAAAAATTAAATGGTCAGAATTTAAATCAATTTTTGGTCAAAATAAAAATATTAACGGTCAGAATAAAAATATTATAAGGTCAAAATATTTTATAGCCATTTTGGTTAGGTTAGGTAAGGTTTTTTTTAATTTCATTTAAGTTATGACTATTTACACTGACCGATATATTATGACCATTAATTATAAATTCTGACCGGAAAAATACGAGCCCTTAGATTTATCCACTATAATTTAATTTTGTTGATAATAACACAAAATTGTATTAAAGAAAATTTTCCTAATAAGTATGATAATGGCATTGCCAAAACAAGCTGAATTCAAAACATGCACTTTTGTATTAATTTTTTTATAATTTTTAGGCACGACTGTGGAGTCGGACTGTTTTTACCGGAGTTATAAAAAACTAACGACTCCCACTTATTTTTTAATTTTAGGTGTATAAAAATTGCTAGAGTAAAAAGCGGTGCCACTGCACGCTAATTACTTTAACACTTAAATTAAACTTAAAATACTGGAGGTCAGAACCCATTAAAAACAATTAAAATATTCCATAAATAAATAGTGTTTTTGGAAAATCACAAAATAAAACAGAGAAGAATTTTTCAGTTCCTTATCGAGATGGTGTGAAAAATTACGACTGATTAGGAATTCACACCCGTTCAATTTGAAAATTGTAATCATATTGTATTAGCAAGCCAAATGTGTTCGAAGATTAACCTTTTCATCTTATTGACTGGTGAAACAAGGAGTGTATGTACTTCACAAATGAAAAATGACTGAAAAAATTGAAAACCATTTCAAAGGAGAATTTTTTAAGCCAACTTTGGAGTCAAAGTCATGTTATTATTAAAAGTTTGAGTCATAGCCGTTTTTTTTAACGACTTTATCGACCATTTTCCCTACTCAATCAATTTTTAATATGTTTTATGTTTTATTGCAAATTAACAGTATTTATTTGTAAGAAGTTCTAAGCATTTAAATTGTAAATTTTTATTTATTTTATTTTTAATAAATAACTTTGCATCATATGTCCGATGTATACAATGGTAAGTTTGTGGAAGTATTTTTTTATACATAAAATTGAATTTGATACCTTTATTATTCAGCTGTTTGTGTTACAAAATGTCACACGTGTGTCGCCTTTTTGAGAAGCATCATCAGACATAGCAGTTTTTATCTTCGCGTCTAATAGAAAAGGATAAAACCCTTACTTCTATCATGTAATTTATAATTTAAGAATTAGAATAATTTTTTAGTACATTCGCAAACCTTGCGATGTTATGTCAGATGATGTTTTCTCAAAAAGGCAAAACCTGTGGTACATTTTGTAAGACAACAAGTAGAATAACTGAATTATCAAATTCTATATTAACTATGTATCGATTTAAATTTTCATCAACTGATAATTCTCGCGATAAGCAAAAGCAAAAGCAGTCACTGATATTTAATTAATATTTTGAAACTATTATCTATAAATCTGCAGGATCGGTACTACGTTGTATCGAAAAACTTTAAATTCAAAAAAGCATAAAAACTTTCACACAACTCAAAAAACTGTTTTTTTTTTCAATTTAGAAAGACACATATTGAAGAAAATTCTATATATGAGAAAGGAACGTATCATTATATAATACTAAGGTGCTTACTTTAATGACTCTGACTTAGCCTTTTACTTCCTGTCTACACTGAAGGCAGAGCAGAGCCTTTATCATTTATCCCAAGGAAGGGCCAACAAAACTTTAAGAAGGCGATTACTCTAATATATTACCGACTTAGCGTGATTAACGACTTGTACGTTTATTATAGATGGGACATAAGATAGAATAAGGATTTACATAAATTTGATCTGAGGCTGACGTCCTCTGTTTGTGCTCAGTTCCGCACAGATTGCCGGAATATTAATATTATAATTTAATGACGAACCATTGCTAAACCAATATAATATGTGATATCAATCTAACTCCCCAGCGGCCGGGACAAGATGATTTATAATCATCGCATAATTAGTTTAGATTCCACTGGAAACACTCGTAGAAATACATTAATAACATTACGGTGACCCTGTTAATGATTTCGTAGCCCGCTGCGTAGATTGCTTGATACAATACGGAGGGTTTCGAAATGTTCTACAAGGGTCGGTTGATCGGGCCAATATGCTATTTTTAAATGGGTCAGACAGGTTGGAACATTTTTATAGGGTTATAGTATGAAGAATTCTAACTATCACTTTCACAAATAATTTTACCACGCAAATTGACTAAAACGAAAACAAAGATTACAATTTTCGACAGTAATCTTCAACTGTAAAAAATAAATATAAAAACAAATGAGTAAAAATTAAATATGATGAGATTTTAAATATTAAATTTTCTATGAGTTTGCATATTTATAAGACAAGTAAAAATTACTCAGCAAAGTTGAAGTCTTTGAAAGCAAACAATCATTACCTATACCATGGATACCCAACCCTATGCCCGCGGGTGCCATAGCGCCCTTAGTTTTAGCTTTAGGTATTGCAGATAGACACAAAAGCTAGAATTAGAAGTTTTGGACCTAAAGAATTCTATTTTATTGAAATCGTTAATATCAGAGAAGGACTATTGAAATACAGTGGATAGAAAAAAAAGTAGCTTACAAAATACAATCCTTTTTCGGCTCGATGTATCTTTGCAAATCAGTATTTTCAAAGATGAACTTCATAAAATCAAAGTATAGATCTCGAGTCTCGACTCACCGATGAACATCTTTATGATTGTTTGCTTGCAGGAACATCATAATACATCCCTAATTATGAGGCGCTGGCAAATGAAACGCAGTACCAAAGATAACAGTGGCTGAGATTAATATTGTATCTTTTTATAAAACGATTATTTTGCATTGATTTTTCTTTGTTAAAATATAAACAATATTTTTTTAATATTCACATAATTTATTATCTTTGTTCAATTATAAATATCCTTAGAAAAATAGGTGGTGCCCGACACCCTACCAATATTGTCGAATACGATCTACGGTCCAAAACGGTTGGGAACCTCTGGACTAAACAGTAAAATAAAATAATGGAAAGACAATAGTAAAGATAAAAGTATTAATAAAATTGCAAAAATTGAAAGAAAGTAGAGAAATGACCGTACATTAAAGTAAAAAAATCAAATTTCCTTGCAAATTTTGCAATTCAATAAACTTTTTGTTTGACATCACGCCATATTACAGCACAATTATAATTCGCGTGGCGATAGTGTTGTACCGAAATATCTATAAGCTTTTGTGCTTTATTATTGTAGAACCAAATAGATCAACTTTTTGAATAAACTAATTCTAATTTCAATTCAGTAAATTAACTGCCTTATTTTTATTATTAAAAGTTCAACTCGAGATCAAAATAGTTCACAACACAATAATAATCAAATTAATGTATGCGATTCAATTGTTAGCAAATTTTTACCATCGCAATTAAGTCGGGTCCTATTGCACAACAGTTGGCGTTGTTGGATTTTGTGACGCATCTCACGCGTTATAAATTTACAATGTCAAAACTTACTTATATTTTACTTGTTTAATATGATTATGAATGAAAAATCACATGTCATTTCTGAAAAATTATTTAATCGACAGAAACTTTATAATCATATGATTCAAATGCTGACATTTAAAGCGATCCCTAACAAGTTTACGACTCATTTTTAAATGAAATTTCTACTACGGGCAGTGCTTTAATTATTTATTTTTTTATCATGCCCGCTCCCGATGTGGAGCATATGGACTCCTTATGTAGTTTATCTCAACAGAAGTGTTTTTACTAAAACTGCTTGTTACACAGTTTCTCAACCTCTCTTTTTTCAAAGAGGAATAGAGGGATAGGGCTAGGACAAGACTAGCGGTTAGCTAATCGCTCTCGATACGCCTCGTTCATAGAATAGGATGGGTGGGAGGGGGGAATACAAGACATCACATACATCCATGCCTTCGAACAGAAATTCATAAATCGATTGAAAAATCAATTTATAAAACTGTCCGTACCGGGATTCGAACCCGGGACCTCCGTAACCGAAGCCAACGACGTTGACCACTCGACAACACAGGCGGATTTAATTTTAGCATTTAACAAATCTTATTTATTTTTATAATGAAGCATTGAAACTCCTAAAATAGTGTTCAAATAGGACAGGCAATTTGGCGCTGGCTATAAAAATCACTTTCGAAAATAGTATAAATACTGGTGTAGTTATACAAACTGATAGTTGGTCAACCACTCTTCGTCGTAGTTTGAAGAAAACGATACGGATGCCATATATATATTTAACAGTTTAACCCGTAGCATGCCATCCTAAAAAATCACGTTCACTGCCATGTGTTTATTGACAGTATTTAAACCTAAGTTAGAAGCTAAAAAATAATTTTAAAAATGTGTAGAATACCTAAAATGATAAATACTCATTGACAATATTAAGAGAAATATTTAATGATTCAATGGCTCAACTATTTACGATTGCATCATGGGCATGGAGGTGTTAAGGCATCGTTATAGTGTATTTTGACCACTTCTTTATTCGAATCATATGATCTCCACCTGGTACCTCCAACCTTCTTCCCAAAAAAAACAAGCGTCCGGTGGGATCTTAGTCGAATATATAGATACATGTGATGTGACGAAGACTTTCTTGGTGCATCTGTAGCACATATCTTAGCCAGATACATCGTTGTTCTTTTAATATTAACTTTTCCTGTTCTAAGCTCAAGAAATGCGATCCCAATACCCACATTTTCTTAAATATCTATTTTAATATGGGTGATACAATGTTTATAATTATGGTATTCTTATATCATAGTTTTTTGGACCTTTTGTAGAAGAAAAAAAAATTTGATCACTAGTTCCGTCGCTATTAAATAAAAGAGAAAAGAAAAAATTTAACTAAATAAAAAAGATCCTCAAAGTAGAACAAAAAACGGATTGATGT
The DNA here is from genome assembly GCA_031772345.1 of Himalopsyche anomala. Classification (NCBI taxonomy): domain Eukaryota; kingdom Metazoa; phylum Arthropoda; class Insecta; order Trichoptera; family Rhyacophilidae; genus Himalopsyche; species Himalopsyche anomala. The sequence goes on along the minus strand of CM062823.1, from coordinate 6,777,291 downwards.
GTACAAAGTAAAGATAATAATTTATGTATCCTCAAATACTATTCTCAAAAAAAACACAATATCTTACTGACATCGATGCCTCATTTAATATAAATACGCGATAACGCGATAAGCGGTCGCTCGTAAAATAGCATTTGCATGATTTGTTAGCTAAATCTCGTCAGTTGCGATTACATATCTGTGCTGGGATGACGCATTTTTTACGCACAACTTAAAATATGATTATTTATTTTAAAAAAACACGGGTTTTATAAAAAAAAATGTATGAGGAATGATGCAGAGAGATATTTTAAAGCCCTTAGACTATTATTTTTTTGTAATTCATAAGAATAAGGCTAATAATGAGGAAACCACTGGGGTCCCTAAACGACCCCCATCGGAAGATTGGTATTTTTCTATTCTCCGAGCCGCGAGTATTAAGTTAAGGGTTATTTTATAGTGTATAATAATTATTTTCTTACACAACACCTTATTCCAGTTATATTCTCAAAAGATTTCTTTATCAATAAGCAAGCTTGGCGCTAGAATGGAATTCTTAGATTATAACTTACCTATGCCTACATAAATTAGGAAACTTTTTGTTTTCCAAAAACACGCTTGAATTCGTGATACGAAATATAACTTTTATTGCAATAAAACTTCCCAAACTTGATTAGTTGCGAAACTAAGTTGGTTAAATAGTTACGTATCTTATTAATGCTCGCATAGAGAACTTTCAGTTTCAATGACGGATATCTGTGCGTCAAATTAGATAAAATATTACTCACTCACTCAATCACTATCCGACGGAATGGGAAAGGCTTTAGTGAGCGAAATGAATATTTCATGTTTGGCATAATTATGACATACTTTTCCAGCTCAAACTATTTATCAATGAAATTCAATTTCTAATTGACTAAGTTGATAGAATATTGATCTTCATTTGATAATATCTTTGTTTAACGTTGTTATCAACTCCGATAAAATATTACAAAGCACAAAAACAATATAAAGAAACAAAAAAATTGACACATCAAAAGCACTACATCTTATTTTGATACAGTCTTCTATCAAAGAAATATTACCAAATTGCAGTGCGTCTTTATTCCAGATCCTATCATATTAGATTACCAATAGTTTGACTGAGATATATATTTATAGATAAATATGTATGATATAAATGAAAAATTTTACCAGTTGTTTACCAAAAATAAAAATAATTACAGCTGAAATATAATTTATTGTAATAAAGTTGTCATTTTAAATATAAGAAGAAGTGAAATCATGTCAATGGAAAGATTCCAGAGAACGATAAGTCAAAAATATGATGTTTTTAGTTCACACATTATATTTCAATACATACTTTTTTTACTCTACCAAAGTAAAACTAGAAATAACTACTTGTTTTCTCTTGGTAGGCAGATGTTTATAATAATGAAAATAAAGAAATATAAATAATCTCTCAGTTACATATGGACTGTGGAAAGAAAAAAACACACAGTTCTTTCAACAGTTTTTTTCGATAATCACAATTTATACGACTTGAAACACGTTCATCAAAAGGATGTAAGCTGAAAATGCCGAATCAGTATCTTAATTGAACTTTTAAGTTTGAAAAGAGAAAAGCTTGTGAAAATTGTGAGCAAAAAACACCTTGAAAAATTTATCAAATTTACATTATATTAATTCAATTAAACAAGACATCTTATTAGTCTGTGCACTTCAAGATTGTGTATATTTCATAATTTGCCTTTGGTCCAAAATCATCAAAAAACGTTTTCTGTGTCTACTGTAAAAATTGTATGTTGGGGTAAGTCCTTTTTTCTTTCCACAGTCGATATAAATACAACTCGTTGTATGATTCTGTCAAAGTTGCAAAAAAATAATTGAATTAAGATAAATTACTAAATGATTAACTACAAAATAGAGATAAATAATAGTTATCACTTTTTTAGAAGTCAGTTTAGATGCGTCAAATCTTTGGTCAGCCATATATAAAAACTAACAACTTCTTGTTGAAGCACTATATAACTAACCACCAATGTGTCAACCAATTTATACCGAGCATTTGCTTGAAATTATTCTATACGGCGGTTTTTGACACAGTTATCTAGTCAACATTTGAAACTCTTTCAAGATAAAAACATTTAAACTCACTGGCTCATATAATTGTTTAAATAATTTAAATACATCATTACGTTTATAATTTTTAATTGGCTGTTTTATAAGCAAAAAAATCATCTACAATCCGGACTATTAACTGCTCTTTGCTTAATAAATAAAGTACTAAATATCAAAACTACATTTTTAATGGAATATGAAAAACAGCTTTCGTTTTATTGTTAAGCACAAAACCAAATAATGATGTTTTTGTATAAAATATGTACTATCTTTCGCAATTTATTCAAGTGTAGTGACCTTCCATTATTATTTCCTTGTCTTTTCCTTACTACCTAGAAGATTACTTTTTAATTGAGAGCGGCACAAGTTTCCAAATCAAGTTAAATAAGACCCTTTTATCTTTATTATATTTAATCTATAAAAAAAATACTCTCGTACAAGTTGCTTAGTACAGTGGAACCTCTCATAACAAGTACCTCTTATAACGAGTAATTCTCATAACGAGGAAAACAGATTGTGAAAAAAATGCTCCCTCAACGAGCGATATTTCGCATAACGAGTGACGCAGAGTTTTGGAAAGATCACTTTCACATCGTCGCTTGCCTTAATATGATTGTAAAGGCGTGGGAAGGGGTTACCAAGAGAACCCTCACTTCAGCTTGGAAGAAGCATTGCCAAAGAGCGTTGTCGAATGTGATTTTGAGGGGTTTGAAACAGTACCTGTGAAGTCTACAGTCAACGAGATTGTATCTTTGGCCAATACCATGGGACTGGAGGTGGATAACAACGATATTGATAAGCTTGTGAAAGAGTACAGTCAAGAGCTAACCACCGAAAAGCTTATGGAGTTGCATTGTTTTTCACAGCAAGACGTTATGGAGTAGAGTTTATTAGTGAAGGAGGAGGAAGTAGCAGAGAAATAATCTGTTGGCGCAATAAAAGAAATGCTGAAAGCATGTGGAACTGTTGCATCGTACATTAAGAAGCATCAGAAGCATGAGTAGGTGGTTATGCGTTTTAGAAATGTATTAAATTATAATGCTATCACATTTTCATCAAATTTTAAAGCGTCGCCAAAAAAAATGTCTGCTGGTAAAAAAGAATTAATTATTTGTCATAAAGAATAAACTAGTCGATTTTTTATCGCTTTTTGCAAATCAAAATCGCATTCCAGGTTGTTACGCTCCTTTACAATTTACAAGTGTGTAATTTTATGAATACACGTTAAAAATATAAAAAATGTTTTTTTTTCTCGGCATGGAACGCATTATTGTATTTTACATTGTTTTATATGGGAAAAATTGTTTCGCATAACACGTGTTTCACATAACGAGTAAGATTCTGGAACGTATTAAGCTCGTTTTGAGAGGTTCCACTGTATTATATATAAAAAAATAGAATTGGTCTTTGTTAATTTCCGTGACAAATCTCACGGGTTCGAGTCCCAAAACGGAGAGTATTTTTTCAATCGATTTTTGTTATGTCAAGACATAGGTGTTTGTGATATTTGAGAATTCTTTTCCCAGCCTTCTGATCCTAAAAAAATAACAAGGTGCAGTGATAGCAATAAGTTAACCACTAGTCTTATCCTAGCCGACCTTCTATCCTTACCACTCGAAAATGAGAGGTTGAACAACTGAGTAATAAGTGGTTATCGTAGAAATAATTATGTTGAAATTCCTTCATTATGAGAGCATATGCTTCACATTGGGAGCGGACATGGAATTTAAAAAACCGAATGAATAAATGAATCCTTAAGATCCAACACGCTGATTTAAACATATGTTCTAAAAGTAATCCATTAATATTGACATCTAGATAGAAAAAAGGTTTTTGATTAATTAGCTATTAAAAGAATGTTCAGACATTAAAAAAATATATGACATTGAAAAAGAGTGTTTTTTTTTCAATTTCAAAATAAGATGTTATATTACGACGAGCAAAAAAATCCAATCCCACAGAATATTCAAATAAATAAAAGACCCGAGCGCAGACAGAGCCGCATCGGGAAAGGGCCGTCACAATCACACAAAATCTCTGGCAATTTTACATATTCGTTTTTCGGATTGATAATTTTCTCCATAAATCGTAACAAAATCTGTCCGAGGGTTTTTCACTTGTGTAAGCAGAATTTTCCCGACCAACTTAGATGCCAGGGTAGTGAAACGTGAATTATTTTATTGGCCAAATTTAAAATACACATTTAAATATTAATTCATCTCCTTTTTCTCACCCCTTGACCGCTGATTATATAATACGAACAGTTCATGGGTTGTTTCAAAACATCTTTTAAGAGTATAAAATTGTCTAAAATTCAATCTTTTCGAAGACAAAAAATAAAGTACTATATATATTAAATATTCTCTAAAATAAAGCTAATCTTTTGTTTGCTTTCGAATATTCTCAGGTCCATTATAAAGCATAATATGGTTGGCTCAATTTGCAAAATATATTCTTAGGTTGATCTTAAAATTTTAAAGAGAGATAATACAGCTAGATGTTGATTATTCTGATTTATTCACTCCAATAAAAAATTTAATTGTTTATTGTTAACTCCTTTTAAAATCTTTAGCGTAGATACGTATTTTGCTAATAATGGTAATGGCTTCATACGACTTTTTCATACGGATATATTGTGAGCCTATATAAATATATTTTTTTATAATTTGGGTTTATAAAAGAAAAGTATTAAGTAAGACTGTGTTTAGTAGGTAGCTGTGTTTTACATTTTTTAAAGTTTTCTAAGAATTGTAAGAATCAGATACATAACAACTGTTTATAAATGTGTAGAACGTTTCCTGAACATTTAAGATAAATTTACATAAACGCAAAAATCGGGAGAAAACACTTCACCGCACCACGGAAACCCAGAACTGCACCTATACAATATACGACGATGGTCAGCGATTTACATTATGTATACAATAACGTTGGCCGTTGCCGTATCGGCCTGTCTCTCCAATACAAACACGGCTAAAATGGTTAAAATCTTGGTTAGCCCAAAAACACCGGCTGCGGCTGTGTTGCGTTGTTTTGAATTTTAAAATATATACAAAATGGCAGGAATAATAATTTGATACAAAGCGTCATAATTATATAACAAGGCTTACGATAAATACACGACATTTGACAGCTCGTTCAGTGTTGCTATTGTAATAAATATGGATAAACAATGTTTTCCCATACAATTTATCAAAAAGGCAATATGGCTGTTACAAAATATGGGTAGAACATAATAATAAGCTCAAAATTTGTTGAAACGATAAACAGCTGAAATTTACAACAAAATCTTGAATTTAATCTGGGAACCTTTTTTAAGAGTTTCATTGACCAGTTGGATAATCTTTGCAACTGTGTGGAACAAAATATATTTCATAATATGTTGGATGAATTAAAAAAAAAAATCAATGTATTAGCAGTTTCAATCAAAAATCATGTCAGTTAGAATTTTAAAAGAACTCAAGGAAATACATGTATAGAAAAATTCGCTTGGGCTTAGCTCGAAATAATGGAAAGTAATACATGTTTTTAATATGTGAAATCTCCGTAAAGAAAAACACATCACGTGAAGAATAAAAATAAATTTATTTGGTATAAATATTCGTTAATACTAAAAAAACTTGTCATGTATTTATTGCTTGCATATTCAAAATACTTTTGATAAGTAAACTTAAGCAATAGTTTATTTTAAGCTCAGCTAAATGATTCAATTGATATACACTATTTGTTTGTAGAAACGCTTCGTTTTTTTAACTTTGTAAATAGTTTCATTTCAATTTGAATTTATACCTAATTTAAAGGATATAACCTATCAAGAACACATTATATGAATTAAACCACCAGTTTTCTACTCTAATCTTTGAAGCAATGTCGCTAGAAGTGCCACAGACCACTATCATTAAAGTAATTTAACCCTCGTTCAAAAAACTGTGAAATGCAAATCAACTTTGAAACGCAAAGATTCTCAATACATAACATAGTATTTAATAAAAATGTAAAGCTTAAAAAAATATTCACTGATTTTATGTGCCGTGTGTGAATATATATTTCACGAGCATTACAAAAATACGGTACAAAAATAAATGTTTAAAAAACATGAATATAACCATTTTAAATTACTTTTAAGGTTTTCATTGAAAATTACCATTGAAAAGGCATTATATCAAAATAAAAAAAAACATGTGTTTCAACTTATTATAAACAATCAGTACCACTTAGTGCAGATTCATAATAAAAAGGTAAAATTTGACGTTTGAATACAACAATTTATATTCTACCACAGAAAATAAGTAAAGGAAAGTAAATAGTATTCAAAATAACTAAAATGTGTATTTTAGCTAAAAGTATCAAACATTATATTAACATTTTATATTAAAAGTAGATTGAAAAGTATTTCTGGCTTGATAGGGTTGTGGTTTTTACATGACTACCCCTGCATATGGAGACCCAGATTTTTTCCCCGGCGCTCAACAGTAAATGTGTCGCACATATTTCACTCCGCTTATATCGCGTGGAAAACTATTTCAGATACATATAAAGGGACCTTTAAACTTTTTTTCTCCAATTCGATCGTTCGATTTTTGCAACAAAAGCAAAAGAAAACGTCTTAGAAAAATTGAAAAACTCGCGGATTAAATTTGAATAGAACATTATCTTTAGTGCCCAGAAGAAAACACGTATTTAAGGACCGAACGTAAAGATTTTATTACATACCCGGTCGTCTCTGGGGATCTCAGGTATTTATGTATGCTTCTAGAACTCTTTTTTTTGGGAATTTTCACAGATGGGATTGATAATAAATAAATAGGAAACCATTATAGTCCAAACATTCAAAATTACAATGCAAACCTTAAATATGCAGATAGGTTTTACATTGATTTATCTCTGGCGAGTGTTTATGTAGGTACTAACGTAGTTTTTCAAAACAAACATTTAACATAGAACTGTTGAACGCCAGAATACAATTTTAAAGTTAAGCTCTTTTGTGACGTCGTATGTGTGTAAAATGCTTTGCGCTAATATTGGCTTTGTTTAAAAATGTAAACATGACATCGTTCTAAGGTTGAATAATGCAACGTAGCATAAATTAAATCATTTTTTAAAAAATAAAGGATCTAAAAAGCAATTATATGACGTAATAAATGCAGCCAAAATCGTGTTAAAATAAGCAGTAAAAAGTCAGTCATCAATTGGTCAAGTTTGAATCGAATACAAAAACGATTTAGAAGTTGCCAAATTCATGGAAAGAATATTTTTTTTTTAATACGTCCTGCTACTTTATATTTATTGACAAGTATTTACAACCATAATGGACTGGTTGTTATTAAAATAACATTAGCAATTTTCAATGCAAGCGTAATATTAAAAAACTTTATGGCCTTTCTAGTGGTGTTTTGTAAATAGTATCATATTTACTAAAGCTGCAGGTTTCTCGAACAGTGTCAGTACTTTTCTTCTAAAAGTTTTCTTTTTTTAAATCAGTATATATTAAGTGTAGAAGTTTCATCAATAGACTTTACTTTGATTGATTACGCAAGATGAAGTTGAAATAAATATAACAACATAGAACAATAATGCAATTTGTAAAAGAAGCTCGAAATTATGTAATAAAACGCTATTACATTCTTAATTCTTTGGTGTAAAAACAATACTACAGCAGCATTTCAATGTAGTGTCATTACCAAAAGTATTGTTTTTATAGTTTAGCATTCTATATATAATAATATCACAGCAGATTAAAACAATCATCGCTGTAAATATTCTATTCTTCTCAGTAATTTCTTCAGTTGGTTCTTTATTTTTTTGTTTCCGAATCGTTTAGTTACACCAAAAGCATTTACTTAAAATTTTATCACGCTATCGAACAAAGTTCTTATCACTAGTTTCTTGTAAAACTTCTTTAACTTGGTCGTTCTAGCGTGACAATAGATATTCCTTTTCCTGTCTCTCTGAAACGCTCATAGCCCAGGTCCACCAGATTTGTCAAGGTCTACGTTCCACACATACCCAATGCCGCCGTGAATAAGCCGTAGATGTACTCAATACATATTTTGAAAGCATTGTATATACACAAATTTTGAGATGAAAATATATTTATCAAAAAAAAATATGAAACGAAATGCTGATTTTAAAAATTAATTTAAGTTCGTGTCAGCAGTTTTACGAATGCGTGACGTGTTTGAATAATTTATAGCTTGTTTTAAAAACAGTGGTTTGAATATAATTTACATGTTATTAATATAAAGTAGCTACGGAATGATTTTTTTTGCCCGGCCCATTAAGTTTTGGGCATAATAAAATTTTCGCACCACTAAATCTAGAATATTTATACAACCCTTTGAATTGCAGTAAAAAAAAAAGTTTATAGAAAGAATTCTTGATTTATACAGGAAAACTCATTATTTTGTTCTTTTTAACTAAGAAATTTACGGTAAACACCTTAAAATGATAAATCTTGTCGATAATAAAATTTGTTATTTAAACAGCATTTCACAGCCGAATTATGTTAGTTACCATATAATATTGATTTTAAATATATTTATCGAAAGTATAATGAAACATGACAAATTGAATGTTTTGTTAAAGATTCATGCGCATTTGAGAACAATATATTTTGTTTCTACACTAAAATAGAAATTCTTAGTTCATTATTGTTGTTATGCTACGAACATTCACTTTCGTGTCTTAGCTTTTCCTACTAATAATAATCTTCCAGAAAAGTTGACAGACCAGTATTATTTCTTTATACTTTTAAGATTTTCGTAATACTTTAGCACTCTAAGAATTTAAATAGATACTTATAAGTTTCAGAGTTGTTTTTTGTCTCTATTGAAATAGTTTTACCATTCCACGAGACATAATAGACTTCAAAGTCTGTCTAGTGTGCTCTTTAATTATAATAAAGTTGAAAAGATATAAGCCTTCCATCGTCACATTCTGGTCGATTCAATCTTCAAGTTTTTAAATTTGGTGAACATTTTTATGTACGTTTTTCGTATGACTAAATGACTTATATTGTAATTTTAAACATGTCTCAAGTACCGTTTGTAATTTCTGTTTAGAGAAGCTCACGTTATAATGAATATTTAAATTACTTAAACGTTACATTAAATTTTATAAAGCAAAAACAGTAAATGGGTTAAAAAATGTTAAATTTGTATTTAGTTAACAATGCGTATTGAAACCGAGTTTCTTTATTAAAAAATACTGTGAAATATAAAGTTATCTTCTATCGTGTATCCAAACTATTAGGCTTTCGAACATTAAAAAAACCAATGTATTACTTTGTGTTTAAATACATCGGTTTCCACACGTCCGTACAATCCTAAAAACAAGAAATAGAGTCAACAATTAGCTAATAGTTGATTACAAACACATGCCTATTGTTACCCTTTCTATTATAAAAGGAATGTTAACGATTAAATAATACGCAGGTTTCTTGAATAATATGATGTGTATATTTTCCAATTCAAATCTACTTTGGTAAATTAAAATAATAAAACAATTATAAATAAGTTTATACGGAACGTATTACATACGTTCTGTTCGCATTTGGTGAACTCTGTACGCTACTGAATCCGTAGAAGATTGATATTTCGCAGATTTTCTCCGTGATTTTTTACCTATCTCAATTCTCGCGAGTTGTTTCTGCCAAGTGAGATATGTTGTTTTTTTGTTCTTTTTGATATTTCTTTGATCATTTTCAAAATGTAGCCAAACCGGATCGCTTTATCGGCATTCCAGTATATTGAATAAAGTTTAAGATTCGCTGACGCTGGAACTAAGACATGTTGATCCGGAAAGTCTTCGGGATCCGTATTACAATTCTAATCTGATCGAAGAAGATACTTTTGTGAAGATTTCTCTAGACCGCGATCCACTGGCGTACCCCATAATTTCTACGAAAGCCAATCAAAGCTAACCACACCACTTACGTTTGAAATGTGTGTCTTCCATTACATATCCATCACGCATAAAGGGGGTGTTGGGGAGTCAAATAAAGTGTCAAGTTTGTGCCGAAGAGAAGTGAGGGGGTTTAAGAAAATGTTATGTCATAAAACCAACATAAAATATCTACAAAAAATTGTTTTTTTTAATAATATCGATCGTTTTTTATGCGTTAGAAAAATAGTATCGCATTAAAAATGTGACGTCACTTAAACAAGGTTGAAATGGTTTTTTTGACAAAATACAATAATCGGCGGAAGAATTTTGAAAAATTATGTCATATATGGAGATTTACCTGTAAATTGGCGGTTTTACCAAATTAAAAAAATGATGGCTAATTATTTGCATCATTTTTTTAGTGAAATATCTATGTGGATACTAGCTTTTAGTCGTAGTATAGTATTAAAAGTACATAAATCATGAAAATATATGTTTAAAGCTTAGAGCTTGCTTATAGCAATAACCGCACAATCGAATAGAATGGAATATGGATGATATATTCGACATCGTTCTTTGGACTAGCCATTCTAGCCAGTACGGCATAACATGACGAAGAACCAAAAATATAGTATATGATAAAATTCAAAGCTTATGTTAAGTTAAGAAAAATTTATCTTCTTCTCATATTTGTTCTGCTACTTCATAATACATCTGATTTTAGATATCTTTTCATACAATTAATAAAGAGCAGGTCTTATGAACGAGAATTGACAATTTTGAAAGCACAGTTGTCGAATCCCAACTGTGAATTTGAGAAATAAATACACCCAATATAAATCATTTTAAATATTTGAGCAAATGGTGACAACAGCTTTTTATTTATTTTTGTTTTTATTTTCTGGTGAATAATTTCAATAATTTATCATACAGATGTATTTCACAAAGTATTGTGCATTGCAAAATGAAGTTTGGCCAAAAAACAATTGTTTGCATTCTATCGAAAAATTAAACAGTCTTTTATATACTCTTTCCGCATTTTTAAAAGCTGTTTTAACTGATAAAAATGTGTATTTTCAACGGAATATTTATACAAAGCCAAATAAGATCCTTAAGGTGTAATATACAGTTTTAAGGCGTTCACTGTCAATACTTGATGGAAAAACATGAAATATTTAAAAAATAAAACACTCATTTGAATATAATTGACATGTAGCCGACTATAATAAAAATCCTTAAGACCTTTTACAAGTAAATACTAGTTTCTTCTATAGATGTACTTCATCTAAATTTTGCCAGAATCTTAGAAATACATTCATAACAATAAAGAGTAATTTGTGATATATGATAACAAATAAGCGTAATGATATTGATCACATCTATAGTTTAGAAATATCGAATATAACCTACATAAATATGATTGTTAAAAGTTTTATAGGAACGCGCATGGCACTTGTCCCATCTTTGAAGTAGGATAAACTTCTCGTTTATAAAACTTGGTAATGGTTAACATCAAACTTGTGGAGTTTTTTTATACCTCGATTTTAAAATCCCAGAAATTTGCGGATTTCCCAAAATGACAAAAAATTGGCACTTTTTTTAGGTATCACACGGATTTCAAAAATTTTGCCTGTTTGCCTGTTTTCAAAAACTTTTCGAGAATTTTTCACATCTTATCCTCAATCCTGAAATCCCAGGATTAGAACTGTCACATTCTTGAGATTTCGGGATCCGGGATTGTGACTAACATGTGACATAATTGAAACTTCATAAACATATTTTTTTCATAAATTGAAAACATAAAAATAGCAGCGGTGAATTTAGTTAGGTATTGCCATATGCGGGTTCTGCAGACGTTACGTTGAAAAACACATTCAATAATACTCTTGAGTCAGATACAGAATTACATGAAGCTAACTCTTTATTATAGTTCACCATTCAATAACTGTTTCTGATGTTTATTTTCATCTAAACATAACGAGGTCGTGACAACATTGGCAATGCATGCATTACTTTTTCTGTTTGTATCGTCATCATCATCGTGGTACATTGGTGATTGCAGAACTAATTAAAAGATAACTCATTTTTTAAAGTGGTTTACCATCTGCCAATCAATATTATTTATAGAACCAAAATAGTAAGAATAACTTTTAAATTATTGAAAAAAATGAGTTGGCGTCTTTCGTGTTGTGTCCAAACTCAACAGTCTTATTAAGAATCTAAAATACGCTTTTATATTGTATGAATAATGAAAACTTTTGAAGGGATAAATGAGGTAACCCTCTTCGCGCCGCCTTTGTATTTCTGTTTCCCTCATACAAAAGGAAAAGCCATAAATTGGACTAGTTTTATTTCGTATGAGCGGATTCATTCTCAATTTGTTTTATTCCATTTTTATCTAATATCAAAAGAAACCGTGCTGCATATTCCCTGCTCCGGCCCCCGTTTTATTGCCATGAAACATATTTTATAAATTGCTCCGTGGAAAAGGGGTTGAAGTATTTATTGCGTCAATGACCCATATGGCTCAGATTCTAGATAATAATGTGAACGATTTTGTATTGAGATAGGTATTGTTCGAATCCGGGAAGAACCTTTTTACGTACTAAAATAAAGCGCCGTGTTCTTGCTCACTAATATATAAAATACATACACGCCTCTCTTATAGTTTACCTTTTAATTTTCACTGAATAACAAACTTATCGTCAGATACAATAATTGCTTTAAATCAGGTTAATTCAGCTAAAATATAAAGTCCTTTTTTTCTTTTTCTACAGTAAAACATACAATATTTTCAATAACAAATGTCAAAAGAATATATACCAATTGCCACGGTCAACTGGTCTCTTAGAGTGGATATTGAAATTCGTAAACTTTGATTTTAAGTTGCAACCAAAAGAACTCTTGAGACTATTACTTGCAAACCCGGCTCATTCCAAAATTGGTGAAACGTGAACCGTGAATGTAATTTAGTAAATACAAATGCGTTTTAAAACAATTTTTAGAAAGCAATCTCCTCTGAACTGGATTGATAAAGTACAAAATATCATTCCAAAGTCATTTAAAACTAAAAATACTTTTAAAATGTATATTGTTTAACAAAATGAAATCATGTTTCATTTTTCAACCATTTTGGAATGAGCTGGTTTTGCAAATAATAGCCTCACTTGTCTATGTTGTTTTATAATTTAAGATTTCGACTGAAGGTGCTTGGTGGAATTTCAATATTAAATTTGAATCGTTCAAATTATGTACACTCCCACAGATTTTGTCACTAACGACCCGGGTTTCGCCTTTCGGCATCTTCAGGCGTTCAAGCGCACGGATAAACTTGAACTGACAGTCAGTTCAAGTTCATCCGTGCGCTTGAACGCCTGAAGATGCCGAAAGGCGAAACCCGGGTCGTTAGTGACAAAATCTGTGGGAGTGTACATAATTTGAATGATTCAAATTTATGTTGTTTTAATTAAAGTTTAAAAAAATAGCCGGAAAAGAGGTGAAAATAATGCTAGGCTAGTATTCATTACCCAAATTCATTTCATACATTTATTCTTATTTACTTTGAATGGGATAAACACATGACTAAAAATTATTTATTTTAATTCATAAATTTTTGAATAACAACTCTTTACTTTTTTACTTTTTTTCCACTTTATTTAAAAAGGTCAGGACAGGTTACACTCATGGCGAACATTGACAACTGATAACATATATTATTTAACAGTGATATTTATACAAAAAAGAAATTTAAATGAAAAGGTTTTGACAATGCTCGCCATCAGCGAAACCGGTCCTGACTTTTTTAAATAAAGTGGAAATAAAGTATAGAGGAATATTTTGTTTTATTAATATAATGCCTTTCCACCAAGTATTGACAGTGAACACCCTGAAAGTATTATAGTTTTGTTGTTAGAAAAAATAAAAGCCTTGCATTAGGTCTCCTCGGCCGTAGAGGCTGGTAATGAGCCTGATGTTAAATATTTGCTACATCGACAAGAAGCGTGAACTTTTTCGATAAAGAAATGCACCTTTTTACCATTTTTATTAAAATAACTATGGCTAAAACTATCATAAGTCAGGTAAAAATACAATGAACGAAAATAAAAAAATCTGTTTTTTTTATAAATATAATGACTTTTTATCAAGAATCGACAGTTAACACAGTAAAAACTATAAATCTTTGGTAATAAAATGAAACACATATCTTATCACTTTTAATAATTATAGTAAACAATATTTTATAAACAACCAAAAACCGTTTTAGCATATTTTGTATGATACCGAAATAAACGCTTTTTGTCGATCCTTGTAATAAAATACATACACTGCTACTTCTACCCTATTATATGATAAGAGAATGGGAAAAATATAGTAATTGTTACCATTTCAATGGAAAAAAAACTCCAATTTCAGAGATACAACAGTATTTTATTACGGGTGTGTTATGTAAGCTTATTTTTCAAGGTCATCTTATCTCTATTTCGTTTAGGTAGCTAGAGTTTTTATACTTCGTATTAATATTATTTCATAACATATCATTAAAACGTTTAAAACAAATGATATAAACGTGTGTTCTCCTTTGTTGATATTTAAAGTTCATTTTGTTTCAGTCATTAGTTTTATATAAATATACATATCTTCACTTACATATATACACTTCAATGGTGCAGTGGTCAACGTCGTTGGCTTTTATGATAAATCTTACAGGTTCAAGTCACAGTACGAGCAGCATTTTTTCAATACCTTCCTTTTCGATCCTAAAATAACGGGGCGTAGCAAGAGCAATTAGTTATCCACTAATCCTGCCCTAGACCTATCTTTTCTATACCATATATGTAGTCTAAAAAAAAGGGGGTGTGATATGCTCCAAATCGTTAGCGGGCATGGTTGACTACAGTTTTTTTTTATATAAACTAATAACAAAGGTGGCCAAAGTAGGACTGAAAGTTTAAGCAAGTTCTTAATTAACTATTCTTGTTTTTTGTATGCATTTTTTTTCGTTTTTATCACTCGTAATTTTACTCAGAAATGTATCTTCAAACAAAAACTTTAAATGGACAAAATATTCGCAAATATCCGTCATTTAATCTCAATCGGACCACTCTATATACGCTGCCCTTAAGAAATATTTTTTAATTATATCATCAAAACCATCAGAATTCAGTGCTACATTGAGGACTGCGGTGCGCTTGCATCGAATTTCATTAATTTCATCAATTCAGCCATTTCATTTCGTGCCCCTCGAATACTTCCGGATTATTGAGCTTCTTTCTGAAGTAGCACTTTGATGGCCTGGCATTCTGCCAATATGCTGATTTTAATGATCTGTTGAATATATTTAATTTGAATATTAATCATTCAATATCAGTCCTACAACTAACAGGTAACGCTGTAAGAGTTTAATTTTTCAGATGAATATTTTTTTATGTTTTAAATAACTGAATTACTTCTTATTTAATATCAATGCGTCAAATGACAGTTAACGCTGCAAGAAGATAAAAGTTTCAGATGGATAGTTTTAAATAACTGATTTATTTACCTCTTCAACGATTTAAAATGAGTACCGCAACTGACAAGTAACACTGTAAGATAGTTTTTTTCTTTTGTTAAAATAACGGATGTATCTTATAAGTCAAGGGTGATGGATGGCTCATGATTTTGTATAATATATATCTGAAAGTAAAAAAATGTTTAACAAAAGTTGCATATATTTTCTTTTTGTTGAGCCTAGCGGTGACACCTATAATTAAGACAAATAAAATTAAATCATTAATATAAACATTATTATTTTTAATTAAATTTATGTATTTTTTTAAATTTAAATTTGAGATTGTAGTTTGTGATGTATATTCTTATCGGGTTTATCTCGTATGTTTTCCAAATTTGAAAGTATTTGGCGTATTGTTGTTGATAAGTCAAATATATAAATATTAATATTTTTAAACCCATAAATAAAAATCTAAAATTTATTTAAAGTTTTTTTTTTTTTAACCATGTCCGCTCCCAATGTGGAGCATATGGACTCCTAATGGAGTTTATCTTAACAGAAGTGTTGCTACGAGAACTGCTTGTTACTCAGTTGCTCTACCTTTCTTTTTCCAAAGAGAGTAGGGATAGAAGGATAGAGCTAGGACAGGACTAGTGGTAAGCTAATCGCTCTCGATACACCTCGTTCATAGGATAGGATGAGTGGGAGGGGGGAATTCAAGACATAACAAACATTGAACAGAAATTCATGAATCGATTGAAAAATCAATTTTTACACTATTCGTACCCGGGATTTGAACCCATGCCCTCCGTAACCGAAGCCAACAACGTTAGACTGAATTTAAAGTTAATACAGGTTTTATCAATTTTAACCGGGACCTATTTTAAGTAAAAGTTTTTAGATATTGCCATCTTCTTTTCTTGTGTTTTGTCGAGTTTTTTTAAATAAAGCTTTACTTGAATCGTTGGTGGATTGTCAGTGGCTAATGTAAGAATTTTTCTACGCTATTCTATCATCATCAAAACAATTAAAAACATGAATTTCCTGCACGTCTATTTCCAGAGTAATAATGTCTTCTTAAAAGTGATAGCGATTGTCGGTGTGAGTTATTGGGAAATGAGAAAATCTAGTTTTAGAGCTGTCAGTTAAAAGTCTAGACGCTGTCATCCGTTCTCATTTGAAGTATTAAAAATGTATCTAAAACCTCATCCTCGGAATGCAGTAAGTTTTAAAACTGCAACACCGTTATGTCATTTTTAAAATGACTACTTTTTAACGAATGAGACTATTTTTAAAGATGCATTTTATTGAAAGCTTCTTTTCGCCGGCTCAAAAGCTTCAATATTCATTATTTTTCATGCACTCTACCTGATTGAACATCCGCAAATGCCAGTTTAATATGCATCATATACCTACATAAACTATTATATCTAATGGCCAGATTAAAAAACAAAATAGTCATAATATGAAAAGATGCTTTAAACGTATTTTTATAATGAATCGAAATGAGTTTTTTTAAACGTAGCAAAAAAAACATCATTTCATGATTTGTTATATTAACATATAATATGTAATATCACAATTGAAGTGTAGAATCATTTCAATGTTAACATTAAATAGCAGCGTTCATTGAAACTTACATCATTACAATCTACATTCGCTTTGCCCAGTCAATATTTAATTGAACTATTACGAACAATTTATTAAATCGTTGACAAAACCGTTAAACGATATTTCGTGTTGTATTTATATGAAACTGAGAAAAGATTGTTGAATTGTTTTTATGCAAACATCTACATATTGAGATAAAGCTATTGATTTTTCTAGTTATACTTACGTGAAGAATGTAATACTATAAAAGAGAGGTATTCGAATATAATGGGTAATATAACTCAAAACATAAAATTGTTCACTTATCGTTCTATAGTACTTATGCCATCGATATGGTTATGACAAAATAATCGTTAGCTATAATAAAAGATATATCTACGTCTTATTATAAGGATATGATAGAAGGCGGTGCAAAATCATAAAAAAAAACCAAATCGAATACAAAATCAATATATGTATCATTAAAATAGTCGGGTCTGAGGTGCAGTGGTCAATGTATTTGGCATTCTTGACGAATTTCACGGGTTAATTCCTTATACAAACAGTATTTTTTCTCAATCGATATCTGTTCAAAAGGATGGGTGTTTGATGTCTTAAAATTCTTTCCCATCCTTCCAGTCTTAAAATAACGAGACCTAGAGAGATTAGTTAATTAACCACTGCTTCTGTTCTAGCCTTATCTTTATTTCTCTACTCTCAAAAAAATAGAGGCTTAACAACTAATTAACAGTTCTTAGAAAACTTTCTGTTGATATTTATTTATTAAGAGGTCATATTCTCTATATAACGAGTGGATATGGATTAAAAATAAATATAAAACTTCACGAATTCGAAACCTTGACCGTGTAAGTCTAAGACAAAATCCATAGTGCGTTTGCTAATTGGTTTTAGAACTGGCATTATTTTAAACATAATTAATTTTAGTCCAATACGATCATAAAGTATGATTTCTCTTAGATATTTAACAAACTAATATAAAATATTTTACGCATGTAAAAAAAGTTTGTACTACAAATTGGTATTAAGAACGACGAGTATGAAATAATATATTTTGACGTTTATTCTCAAAAAACAGTTATTTAGTTTTTAATTACTACCATAATACAATATTATTTTCTATTTAGCAGAGAATTGTACTTCATAAATAATACCCATCGGCAATAATATAAATTTTCAAATATTACAGCGTGTATATTTTTTACAACATCAAGATAAATAAAATTGCTTAAATAAACTCTTTGAGAATTCAAGACTTATGAAAAAAACTGTAATAAATAAGAGATTTCGATCCCAGCTACAAGGTAAATAAAAACGTTTTATGAAAAAAACACTCATAAACCTTGGACATCTCACAGTAGTTTATTTTATTAATAAAATACAATAGCATACACCAAAAAACACATATATCTCAGACGTAGAAGTAAATAAATGATTAATAAAAAATCTTCTTCTATTATTAAGAATCTAAAGTAAAGAAGCCAAATTTTTAAATGACATTCTTCTCTCATTTCAAAAGCTGCCGATTTCCAAGATGGTGTATCTCAAATAAGAACTTAAAATTATTTGACTTATCGAAGGCTTAGGTTTGAACAAGAATATTATATTGATACAAGAGAAACGGTTCATCAAGGGATGGGGTAAATTTCATGTTCGGGATACAGATTTAAAATCGGTTAAAGTAGCAGCCCTCAAACTATGTTCAATGCGTTCTTACTCAAAACCGTTTTGTACTAATTCGACATTTAATTAATATGATCAGGACTACTTATATGCAAGATGTTTTAAACATTTCAATTATATTTAATTTAGAGTCACGTCATATTTTGTAGTTGTATCTATAAAATGTTTTCATATTTATATTGTCAATTGTTTTTTACAACCTTATTAGTTAACTAAACTTAAATCATTGACGACAAAAAAATATTATGATTTTTTAAAAAAGATAAATAATAGTACTACAAACATTCTGTTGACATTTAGACCTAAAGGTATATCGGATGGCAGTTTTATATTGACTAACACCCAAGCGTAAGTCGTCTTCGTTGATACAGTTAAATGTTTAGGTGCCTTATGTTTTCCTTTTCAAGTTTTCTTTCGTGAAGTGTCAGGAAATCAGGAAAAGGGAAGAATGAATTAGCCACCAACAAAATATTTAAACTAAAATAAAAAGATTTACAGCATCCTCAATATTTTCCAGACTAAACGCTTAATGATTATCACCAACAAAGTTATATCAGTGGGTGGCTCTAGTAAAATAGTTTACATAGATGAAAATGTACTAATTGTCTTAATCCCATCACTTTAAGGAAAATAGTCCATTCAAATCAAAACAGTAACACTTAAAAAATATAACAAATCACAGATACCTTGTCCTTATATGCATATCTCCTCTCAACGTAACAAGTACATACACTTTTTTGTGTGCGTTTGAACAGAAAGTATTGAACGAAAATTATCTTTAAGTATGTTGGATAAACGTTTTGGATTATAAAAAGATAAGGATGACGTTTTGAAATAATCAGTCGTTCGGAGTTCTGCGTATCGATTATTATATACTTAATAATATTAATATAAATGTGTTCATTCAGTACACAAACATTTGAGTGTGTAGCAAAGAACGATTTTTGACTTAACAAAATAATTGTTAATTTGAAAAACATTTTTATTTGACCGAACATTTAGGAACGAGGAGTAAAGCTGATCATCAAAAGTTTTCAAAGCTTCTACAACTGATAAATATCATCACACCAAAGATAAACAGCAAAAAGAAATTTAAATTCATTAATCTTTACCTTCTTAACTGCGACTCACAGTTCAAGAATAAGTGATTTAAAAAGTAGGTAACAGTCTATTGAAAGATTATAATTGAAAATATCTGGAAATAAAGATTTTGAGTGCTAGCAAAAGAGAATAATTAATTAATAATATAATCAAAGTTGCCAAAGGAACGAATAAGTCATTACCAATAAATTTACATAATTATTGTATAAAATATCAATTGTACGATTGGTAATAGGAATTACAGTATTTACAATAGGTAAACCTCATTAAAAAATATATATTTGACAATAATCGTGATATTTTGTAAATCTTTGTTTACTTTTGAAGGAATATTGGAATAATAGAAATAATTGAATATTTCTTGTCTGACTTCAGTAATATATTTTTGTTTATATTTTATTGGTACAATAGTACATATCAGTAAGAAAAAAATATATAAATATAATTTAAAGTAAACTTAATTTTGTTGATTTAATCATAGCTTATTTATTATCATTATATTTTTCAATTCGAAATTCCTATCTCACTCACAAAGCGTTTTTATAAATCTTTCACAATGACCGCTTCGAAACGGAACACATTTACCAATAACTGATTGTTAAACAGTCGCTCAACATCCGTTTGTAAAAGGAAAGGAAATACGAGTAGAATTAGGAAAGCACAATTAGTTATCCAACCTACCTTTCAATGAACCGTTTTTTCAGTATCTAAGTGGTTTGTTGGTAAGTCTTGCCGTGACGATCGATCGGGTGTGGGTTCAAAACCCAGTAAGGTCAATATATTTATTTTCAATTCAAAATCATATAAAATGTATATTTTTTAAGTCAACTCAATTAAGTCACCTTATGTTACCTAGTTAATAAAAACTTCACCCCAGCATCCAGGTTCAAATTCTGGCAAGTTCAATGACAAATTTGATTATTTTTAAAATTTCAATTTGTCATGAGTGTTTCTCCCATCTCCTTAAGTTGATTTCAAATAACGTTAAAAAGTTTCATCTAGTTTATCTATTATGATCTTCGAATGAAATTTAAAAAAAAACAATTTTATTTATAAATCCAAAGTATTAAATGATTCGAGCTTGTAGTCGAGTGGTCAGTGTCGCTGTTTTCAGTTGCGGTGCCCAAGGGATCAAAGCCAAGAACGACCACTTCCATTAATTAATATTTCAATCGTTTTTTTTTCTTTTTTTAAAGCATTTAACATAATGTCTCAAAATCAAAATTTAAACAATTACCTGACAATAAGTCCTGCTTGGCTCCATTCTTCTGTACGTTGCAGAAAAATGAATTTGAGTGACTCAATAACAAGCAGCTCTTGTGGAACCATTTCGTCTGAGATAATTTCCATTAAGATTCATGGTCTTTGAACTAGAGCAGGAATTCCTAACCTTATCCGCTCCATTCCCTCTTTACTTCATTGTTCAGATTATAATTCCTCCCATACCCAAGATAGTCTAACTCAAAATGCATATTCAAAATAATTTACATATACTGACCGTTGAAACTCTTTTTTAATATGTAGATATTTTTGTTTATACTATTATAAATTTATTGAGATAATTTGTTTCTTACTAATTACTGATATTAGAACGTATTAATTCAATAGAAAACAAACTCCAGTAGAATATTCTAAAATGTCGTCCACGTGCTGTGAAGTTATTTTATGAAAAATGATTGATAAACATGTCATAGTATATTTAAAATAATACATTTAAAGTAATTAACAAAAAAATAAGAAACTAGCGATTGGACGATTTTCCCTGCTTTTGTTTCGTCAAAATAAATGTATGATCAAAAGCTTCAAAATTTGGCTTGTATCATAAATTTAATTCAATACATTGATAGGGTAGAAAATAACCCTGAATCAATATTGTGAATGAAATAAAATATACAAATATCGCTATCATAAAGCAATAATGAGACAAAGTGAAAAAAGACGTTTTAAGATAAGTATGCCAGTCAATTGCTAAAAGGTTAACCTTTATAATAATTAAACACTGAAATATTTTAATTTAAAAAGAAAACACCCCATTACAAAGAAAAATCTTACATTTACAATTATTGATATTACCCTGTAACATCAAAGCATCAGCAAGATTAGTAAAATAACTACAATAGATACAGATCATCGTTTGTAAAAAAAACCTACGATTATCTTCTATCATTAACCGCAAAAGAAACTAAATAAAATCATAATAAGCTATTTAAAAATCACCACACGAACTTTAAAGATCAGTTATATCGAAAATAGTATTTTCGACTTATTCTGCTTCCTTAGAGTAGCGATATGACCTGTACTACATTTTTGTTGTCTACTAATTTTAAGTATAAGTTTTCTGAACGATAATTTTTCATAGGAAATTCGTAACTAAGTAAACTTTTGTTTTCTTTTTGTCGTAAAAGCGCAGTTAAACGCAACAGTGATAGGTAATACTGCACAGCGTAACACTCTATAAATATTATATCATATAAAACGTCCCATTCAATATGAAGTGATCGTCTTCTGTCTCAAAGGGAACAATGAAATCTCAGGGGGAATATTGATTTTCATCATGGAAAACTCGTGGGTTAAGATAAAAAATAAAATCAAAGCTCACGTGTCGTTCAACATATTGAAAGAATAAAATTTACTATCACCTAACGTAATATTAACAGCATATTTGTATGCATTTATAGTGTGAATACGGTATCATTTTTTTTATGTAGACCTAATATTAATAAGCCTTTGAGATGTGACGTATCCAAGTATTAAAATTGTGAAACTTTTCTATTTTACTTTTAAGAACAATCACGTCTTTATTTGGTGTTTTGGTGGATTGTGTATTTTTAGTTTGGCAGATAACACTATCATATTCTATATTTACTCAGATTACATAACTTTTGCGATACTTTAAGACATTAAGTATCAGAACGCATGTGACTCATTTTGTTTCTCAAACACATGTGCTTATTTGTTTTGAATAGTAAAATAAATATTTAATAACTGCCAAGGCACTATATGTTACTTTTTTAAGCCACATAAGATCCGTTCGATAATAATTTTTAGAATCTTCGAGGGAAAATGAAAATGAGAAAAAACAAACCTTAAATCTTAAATATTAAGTTAAAAAACAATCAATTTTTAATTGACGTTGCTGAAGTTTAGCCCTACAAATCTGATCGCTAGTGTAAATATTAAACGAAACGATATATTCTGCATAGACTTGGGTGAGTCAATAAACCCTCTTTGCCTATTTTTACTGTCTTTTAATTTATACGCCTGTTTTTTTCCTGGATTACCTAGTAGCATTAGTCAACTAGTCACTCCAAAAATAATAAATCTTAAATTTAAAACATTCCTTAAGTGTAATGTGCCTAAAAATTAAATTGAATTAAATACACAGTTTCTAAGAAAAGTATTGCGTAAATAATTCCCGCAACTTACATAAATATACATTTTCTTGGTAATATTAATAATTGAACTGTTAAGATTAATTTTGTTGCTGGGTTCCACCACTGAAGAATACGCGAGCCACAGTTTGCCACCCTGCTACTTCAAACTTTGCAGAGAGTTCCTCTAAAGTGGTCTCACTCTTCTCAATAGAAGGAACAATGCACTCTTGATACTGGAACCGCTCCACTTGAATACAGAACAGACTGAGGCAGTGTGAACAGGACCGGCTTTAGGAACCAACAGATGATTTCATACATCGCATGTGTGTCCGTGACAACTCGTCGCCGGGCGCTTAAATTAAAAATAATAACATTTTTATGACCACACTGGTAATACAATATGTTTACTTATTTAAATTATGTTTTTTTTAAATACATATACTAAATTTGAATCATTCAAATTATGTACACTCCCACAGATTTTGTCACTAACGACCCGGTTTTCGCCTTTCGGCATTTTCAGGCGTTCAAGTGCACGGATGAACTTGAACACTTAGTAAATGAATGTCATTTCATCCGTGCACTTGAACGCCTGAAGATGCCAAAAGGCGAAACCCGGGTCGTTAGTGACAAAACCTGTGGGAGTATACATTATTTGAACGATTCAAATTTAATATTGAAATGCCACCAACCACCTTCAGTCGAAATCTTAAATAATAGACTACCTTAGAATTTAAACTTTCAATAGATATAGTTTCTAAATAAATGAAATTTATTTGTAATATCTGTTCTAGCATATATTCAGAACCATGGACGCGTAGCTCAAACGACTATCTTGTATTTGTTTGAGCGTAATATCCCTTAAAAAATTACCTAGTCTGTAATAATAGCATTTGGCAGGGGCAGCGCAACCACCTACCTATATGGTGAAACATATGTAAGATTAAATTAGTCAAAACTTGGCGCCTACGTTGAACTGAACATAATTCATGTATGGAAAACACGTACACTTGCGTCTTTTTTTCTACTCTTAGAGCAAGACATTGACAATGCTGGATAGATGGGGTGTCACAAAACTTTTAACTCCTAAGAATCAGCGATTGACTTGTGAAGGACCGAGTGTTGTGGGGAAGATTGATTTAGGCGGATAAGGTTCATCCTGAGATAGCGTAAACCTTTTAAAGCTTTGAATTTTAGCCAGCCTACCAAGTTCTGGAAATTTTATCTTAAGCATTGACGGTCTCCAAACAACATTCTTCCAAATTGTCCATATGTAAAGGCAGATCTATCGATGGACGCACAATTTATTGCTCTGTTCAATTACAACTATTGAAATATTCCACTGAAGTACCACACTGGGGATGACATAAATATTAAAATAAACAAGCACTATAAAGATGATATCGTGATGCGGTCCTGCTTGTGTGTACTATAAAAGCGTGGCTCGAAGATGCGCCGAGCGGGCCACTCGAAACTGTCGAATGAGAGCGCTATGACTTCGCATACGATGTCCTACTATCAAACGGTTTGAGAATCAGGTCAACGAATCGAAACCCTGTGGAAATTTATGCATTTTTCCATAAAGACGTAATAAAATTATAGCCACGGAGCTTTTGTCAGAGCCATAGACTCTATTCAAAATACAATGTGACCGTAAGTCTGCATTATATGAAGAATGGGTCTCAAAAGCTCACATTTTTGTTTTTATAGTTTTCGGATAAGAAACAATTAATTCTTTTTTTTATATTCCACTGCAGACGTTTCATTGTATTTTGACTGTAACATACATTTTTGTTTTATGTTAATCCATACTCGCTTTCGATGAATAACTTGACACCAGATTCCTAGCCTCGTTTTAAAGAAGTTAAGTTAAATCAGTTTTATATCAGTTTATATCAGTTATCATAATCAGTTTTAGGATTAAATACGCTAGAGGTAATTTTATAATTCACCGATATTGATTGGAAAATCATTTTTTTAAATTGTCCGTACCAACACTCAAATCCACAAGCACGGTAACCAAAGCCAACAACGTTGACAACTTGGCAAAATTTTTGTATAATTTAAATATTTTATATTTTATATTTACTTCACAATTAAGAGAAGTGGTTGTGCTTTCTTCTAACACATTTTGAGTCACGATCGAGCCAGCCTTTGTCGCCTAATAATTAGAGCTAGAGTTCCGCTTTCCGATCATATATTTTTTAAATCATTTTTCACAATATGTTGGGCATGGGTGTTTGTAATGTATTTTCTCTTCACATTGATATTGAGTATCCTTGCGTCGCAAGAGCTTTTTAAAATGTCGTGTAAAAACGGTACCGTTTTTATATATACCAGCTATGATTCCGAGTTATATATACTACGATGTCCTGTAATAAATAAATAATTTATTTTCAATTATTTATTTGGATTAGGGGTGTGTGGAATCTTTCCTGAATTTTTATCTCAAAAATTCTTAATAATAAACTTGTCAAACAAAAGAGTACTTTATGTTTCTTTTGTATATTATATACAATTACATAGTAAATACCAATTACCATACGAGAATCATCAATATGCAGTGAAAAATTACAAATTGGATCGTGTGTCAAAAAATATAGAATAAAATTCTGGAAAAAATAACAAAAGACTCTCCAATCAACGCGTTGACAAGGACGATAACTATAAATAATAATTCTTTTTCGGAGAAGCGATTTATAGAGACGCTTAGATCAGCGATTCCCAACCTGGGAGGCGTGAACTATTGTAAAGGGAGGCGTAAATAGTCTAAAATATTTATTTACTTTTTAAACGTGCCTTTATTACTATATGAAATAAAAGATGGGGAGGTGCGAAGATACGTTTTTCTTCAAAGGGAGGCGTAGTAACATAAAGGTTGGAAACCACTGGCTTAGATGTTGCTTGAATCAAGTCCAGAAAATCATCCGATCACGCATCAAAAATATATTTTATTATTTTCATCATAAATGAAGCAGATAATTTCGAGTATTATTTATTGCATTCAATTTTGAATATGGGCCGATATGGAACTATTATTTTTCATTCGATTTGGCAAAACATACCATATCTGCCGACCTTTATAAAGATTCACAATCCTTATACTAGGAGTGTTTTTACACACAAAATAAATGTCTTCAACCATTTGATAAGAAGCCGGCCGTAATCTTATGTCATATATTTTCAGGTTTGGGCTTGTTGAAATCGTACGACATCGACTGTCAATCATTTTAAATTGGTTTGATAAATGGGAAATAAAATGATGTTGAAGTACAAAAAACAGAAAATTACAGTTTTTGCACCTGACTGTCTTAAACCTGGTTATCACAAATGTCCCAAATACATAAAATCACCCTTTAAGCCGTAAACAAGGATTAGGATCGTAACATAAAATTGGTGGCGCCACACCCCTATCAAAAAGGTCGCTAGCAACTGCTACAAGGTCAGTAGCGTGCACAGAAATTTACACTGTCATTGGTAAATTCATAAATATGGAAAAGGTAATTAAATCATTTACGATTTTCCAAAAATATTTCCATGTCGCAAATCAACGTTGCAAAACGAAAGAGATAAAATGAATTTTAATTTGAAAATATGACTGAATCGAGAGGTATGTCTTTTATTCGTAGACGCCATGTTGTGGTAATGATTCTATTGTATTTATAAAATAATTTAAATATGCATATTATGAATATATATTTATTAATAAATTATACTTGTATTTTATGATACACAAAGAAAACTTTACCAACATTACGTTGCGAAAATATCACACAATAAAGGATTAAAACCTAAAACCTTAACCAAACTTCAGGTGGTAAACATATTGTATAACGTTGTGAGAAGGTACTATAGGCATACGTAAGTGACCTTCTACACATGGCGTGACATCCTTAGAATAAGGGTCTTTTATAATGTGACGATTTGTAGGGAATGGACAAGGGATGTTATAGAAAATATGAGTAGACAGCCAACAAAATATATCCTTCTTAAAAGGCGATATTTCATGATAATAATATTATTAAACAGTAAAAATAATCAGTTAATACTTTTCAGTCATACATGTGAATGTCATTGTACATTTATCGTGTTACAGGCTGTGATACTTTAAATTTAAAATGCTCTATATTGTACTTTTTAAGGTCCCGCAGAAAGCAAAATTAGCATCATTATATTTTGGACACCTTTTGTAAAACTTAGTTTAAAAAAAACAGGCATTACAAAAAAGAACTATTTTTTTAATTTTAATAACGCCCCAGTAAACTAATAAACAAAGCTTTTGTTGCCTTATTATTTTCCTGTATAATTTCGTTACAAATAACCTGTTCACCCATACAATGTGGGCTATAAATAGTGTCAATATATTATATTATACAAAAGCAATAGGCAATGCAACCGAATATTGTCTTATTTAATGCATCTATTAACTTTAGAAAACAAACTATTTTTAAAAAAGATTTCATCAAATTGTACAGTACACATATTTTGATAAATTTATATTTTTTTCAATTGTATTTTATATTTAAAATTCAGTAATAACTGAACACATTTCAACTTTCAGATACGACAACTAGGGGTATCCAATCCCAGAGCCTTTTTCTAATCCCAGGATTTCGGGATTGATTAATTTTCAATCCCGGGATCCAGAGATTGGGCACTTAAAGTAAAATCGTGTATAATTTGAATGTTTTGGTGAGTCATTTTTTTTTTTAGCCCACCGAGGAATTTAAAATCCTCTTTTTTTAATTTAAAAGCTATACTTTTTCGGGATTTGCTCAAAATTTCTCAATCCCGAAATCCCGCCACGCGGTCGCGGCCACGTCAGTCCTGGGATTTTGGGATCAGAAAATTGGACGGAATCCCGGATTTACGGGATACTCTAACGACAACTGTATGATTTATTGTACAGCTGGAAGTAAGTTATGAAATTGAATTTAGGTTAGCTTTGCAACAGATATTATTTTTAGCTTAAAATCACATTTAAAACTTATTAGCTTATATTTTTTTTATTTGATTTAACAATAATATATAATGAACAGTAAATACAAAGAAAGTTCTGACACTGTAATCTTGTTTAGAATACGTGTTTTCATTCGCTTACAACTTTACTCTGGGAAATATAAATAAGCTGTTAAAAATATCATATTTTATGAGTCCTTTCTCAATGCGGAGTACATGGCCTTCAAATCGAGATTTTTCAACTTAGGTTGTTCTATAAAAATTACTTGTTATGTACAGCAGTGGACTCCCAATACGTTAGCAAGAGGCTCGTTTAATCTCAAATCAATTCTTGGTGCTCTATACTTAAATACTTCAATACTTAAATAAGCAATTGATTGTAACTTAATACACCCATAATATGCAGCAATATGCAATTTACCGTAAACTTATCAATGCAAATGGCTAAAAATGTATCACTGTGTACACTTAAGCTGTCATAGATAATATAGAAGTCAAAAATTGCAGTTATATACTAATTTGATCTGAAAATATTGTTTTCTCTTGAATTAACAAGAGGCTCGCCGGCGTAAGTAAAAATTAAGAAGGGACTCGCACAAGCCTCTCCGAGCCCACCCCTTGTTATATACATTGTTAATTGTTATCCATGTATTGAAAGGATATTCTTTTAATCAATATTTTTCAAGCGCAACAGTGCATGGTTAAAATATATGTCCCGTGCAGCTCTGTATCTGGTCAAGAATATGATGAGTTATTTCGTTTGTTTTCTTTATCGTATTGCGTTATGGAAGGCGGCCGTGAAACAGCGGCTGCATACACATTATGGGTGGTGATGGGATAATCAACAACCAACTTGTTTATTGAAAAGATAGGGTTAGGACTGGACTAGTGGTAAGTTTATCGTTTTCGGTAATCTTCTTTTTTTGTATTAGAAGGGTAAAAGGGGATCTGTAGACATCACAAACAGCCATGCCTTCATGCAGAAATCGATTGAAAAAATGCTGTTCGTGTTGTAGTTTGAACCAGTGAGAACTGTCACGTAAGCCAACGACGTTGACCACTTCGTTACGGACCATATGGACCCTCGAGCGGTAAAGTGAGCCAACTAGTAAAATGTAAAAAAAAAATCTTAGACTCTTAAATACCATCACGTATTTATTTGATGTTTTGGTGGATTGCATATTTTTATTTTACCGATATAACACTATTGTGACGTGTATTAATTGAGGTTACTTCTTTTATACGATACTTTAAGACAGTGATGCACAACCTTTACCTTCTAGCGGGCCGCATAAAACAAACTATCGTGGCTTCGGGCTGCAAAGAAAAAAAATGATTTTAAGTACGCTCAATCCTTTTTTATACAGAACATATGTACGTTCCATGTAAAACAGCCTTAAAATCGTGTAAAAAAAAGTGAATAATAGGTTCCATTATATTATTTTGACCGTGTTATTTCGAAAATAAATAAGCCATGCAAAAAAGGATTATAAGTACGTGCTTATTAAAAATCGTTTCATTGTGAAATATTTATGTTTCATTTATAATATATGCAAATCATAAGTTAATGCGTTCTTGGTCTTTGTTAATTTTTAACTATTTTTTTTAATTTGACATGATTTTTGTAAGCCTGTTTCTATGAACCGATTTATTCTCCTTCATTGAAGAAAAAGCTTTCTTACATTTGCTTAATAAATGTTTTACTTGAAAAAAGTATGTTTGAGAAAAAGATTTAAGGGCCGTCACAAAATTCAAAAAGGGCCGCATGCGTGTTTAAGACAAGTCAGCATATCTTACCTTATTTTTTTCTAAAATACCACATAGCTCACTTCACCTCTAATGGGCCCATTTATACTATCAAAAAATGTGTTACATCTCTGATATGCAGATAGATAAATCAAGACAAATATAATATATCGTATTGTAATATTTTTTTGTCCCTTGAATACAAATAACAAAGTTTGAAAACCTTTACTACGCCAATAGTGGTTTCATAGTGAGCTTGTTACCTACCCCACTGTGAGTATACATAAATATGTGAGGATGGAATTATCCACCTGTTCTCACGTGTCTTCCTATGAATATTAGCATGATTGTAGCTCGGCTGCAGAACGGCATAATGGCGTGATGAATTAATGCACTCGTAAACTCATAAGCTCATTTGCATTCAAAAGCTGTATGGCTATTCTTGACAATCATTATCATTAATTCGTCAATAGGACAAAATGACGTACGTACAATTTGCCTGTCATTATTTTGATTCGCAGGTTTTGAAATGTCTCTACCGCGTTTTAAAGTAAACCTACACTTCAATTAACTTTAGGGTCGTTTTGCGATGTCAAGAAATATATGTGTATACATATTATATGATCCTTCAAGAAGTGAAGTGATTCAAGTAGTAAAATGGTTACTTTTAAATGGACTTTTAAGTACAATCACGACTTATTTTTTTATGTTTGTATGTGTTATATGCTTCGATTTCCGGGAATTTTCGCGGAACTTATCTACTGCGAAAACTGAGGTATGGGTGTATGTATGTGAAAAATTTGCAGAGTTTTTATTGTATGCTAATAATACGATGTTGAAATGAAAAACGGCAACATAAACAACTTATTTTGTGATATCAAATAGCATATTCGGTTTCTTCTTTTTCAGTCATCTACCGTCGTCTTGAATAATTATTAATTTTGATATCAAATTCACATAATAATTCATTTTGGTGAAACTTGTATTATATTATTAAGATTTACGCAAGAAACTTAAAAAGCCTAAATTTTTCCCGACGTGTAATTAATGAGATTGAAAAATGTTTACGGTAAATTTATAATAATTCTGAACTTGTCGCACTTAAGTAAGACTGTTTTTTTTTTGTTTTTAGGATGTGTGATAAAACAAGCAATAGGAATTGAAACAACGGTATTGCCGAAACCGAGATCCCGAAATTCATCGTGTCATCAAAATGGATTTATATGTAAAGAAACCATCACATATTTTAATGAATTAAAATCCTTTGAATAATAGTATATCTTGAAACAAACTGTCAAAAATAATGCAAGCTCTTCATGTAACAATTTGTAAAGCATAATATGTATATATGTCATAACAATCATTCGTAGTAACGTATTAACGTATTAATGAATAAATATTAATCAGACATAAAAAAAAACTCGAAAGAATTAAACGGAATTGAGTTAGCATAGCTGAAATTATGACATTTACTCTATACCACAGTGAAAACTACATAGAAAAATTATGTCAATAAAGTATTTGAGACCCTCTTTAATCAGTTTCTTGGTCCTAATAAATTTGAAAATGACGTTCTCTTAAAATTCACACTATCTATTTATTCTCTTTTATTTTGCGCAAGTACAGTGCTCTGCTATGCGCCGCAGACTGGAAAATAAAACAAAGCAGTTAATCATTCAAATGCATATATTTTTTTATAACTTAGTGAAAAAATAGTAAAACCTTGATACTGGAACATATTAATCCTTCACAGTTTCCATATGCTGCATTCTTTATTGTACGTGGCAAAACAAACATCGTGTTTCTATTTATGTTGGAATCACCCGTTTAATTTGGCCATACGTTTAAATTGTTAACATTACATTTTTTCCACCCTGAAATTACGTGGCCGATTGTTCGCCGCAGCCGAAGATAATCCTTTGGTACATGATAAAATCAAAATCAGAGGCAGTGAAGCAATAAATTAAATAATTTGAAAACCGCCGCCTGCGACCATTTACCCCCAGCAGCCAACACACCCTCACACCTACCCCGTGTCCCATAACGGGGTAGATGTGTATGATTAACGGCCTTAACGCAATAATCGCCGTCAATTGCAGGCCAACTCACACGAATGGAGCTTTGCAAATTTCGCCTACAGTCTAGTTGTCCAGTGCTTTTAACTGTCTTTTATAAATCTTTCAATTGTAAGGTAATTTGAATTTCATACTTCACTGGCACTGGCGCTACAATCGCTCACCAATCAGCTAGCCGTCTTGGTTTGGATGCATTAAACAATAATGTGATTGGCTACTTTAAGAATTTTTTTAAAATCAGACAAATACTAACAATATTGGACTAGTTTAATGTTAATCTTGTGCAAGTGAATCATTGGCAAAACAGACCACATTGTCAGAATTCTTTTCGTATTTTAAATATATTCTTGCAATTACGATTCTCCAGTTTTTTAGTAGTCTACATATTGTATCAGCTCACAAAGTGTTTTTTTTCGTCATGTGTTTTTAATTGTAGTAACGACTATTTTAAAGAAAACATCAATAAAACTGATATTAATTCAATCAACGCAGCTTGCGAAGCCCTGGCACGTTAATACACATGGATAGTCGTAGTCAGACAATTGAAATACATCTCACCAACACCCTCGAATTTAATGTGGACCGCGCTGATCGATGGCTACCAGCAACACCAATAGATCTCGCACTAATCTTTCCTGAATTTCATTCGCATAGTTTATGACACCTGATTCTTGAATTAATTATTTTATGTGACAGTGAATCAGATGGCAGCCAGAAATTATGCTCGAGACATATTCGTGTGTTTTCAATATGAAAATGATTAAGAAAAATAAACGCGATGAAACTATTATACTGAAAAAACTGTCAGTTTTCAATTTATAGTGTAATGAAATTTTATTGTATTGTTTCGTCAGTGTAATGGAGAAACGTTGAAAATGGATGGATCACGTGCTGCGGATGTCTTTGAAGAACTTCAATCAATCTCACTTATTCTTTCGAACGGTAGAATTACGATATTCTAAACAACCATCAGTAACTATCTTTAGGATATACTCGATGGAACTGGAGAAAGCTGAAGAAGCAAAGCAACCGTTGAGAGACAGGTAAATGTGATGGATATATGCTCCACATGAACGAATATGGACGATGATGAAAGAAGAATTACAATTCTAAAAATTAGGTTTTGATCGTAACTGCTTAGGCAATATCTAATCGTAGTTTAAATACAAATAATGTCTTAATGGAGTTTTTGAATGTAAGATTTTTGACGTTGTGATAAAAAATATTTTTATAAGAAGACGATTGAGATAGACATCTCTTAGTCATAATTCACTTATCATTAATGAAATAAATCAGATTCATAAATACAAATAAAGCTTCAACTACACTCTTCATTCAAATTGAAACATTATTGAATATTTCTATCTAAAATAATCAAAGTGGCTTTACAGTAAAAAAACATGTTTTGGCTTTTATCTCCAACCTATCCAACGTGGTATGACGACGAATTTAGCTGCCATTTTAACTTAACAGTTTAATTAATCGTGAAATTTAAGTAGTTGCAAAAAGACACTTCTTATAATACGTTTAAAAAAGAAAGCAATTATTTTGCTTGGCGATCTTCTTTAGATTAAAATATTATAATATAACGACCCATCTCAGTAAAAATGTCTAATGGAAATTGAAATCTCAAACTGGCTTCAACGTAGATTATTCAAGCCTATAGTGATTACAATTTTTATTTGAAATAAAAGATAGCAATTTGTTGACAGTAAACTCTAAAAATCTGGCTTCTCCAACAAAAATATATAAATAAATCTTTAATTTTATTCGTTCTGTTATTGTAAATACGCAAAATCGATTATATTAAAATACAAAAGATGAAGCCGTAGTTTTGAGTATATCAGTTACATGCAAAAACATTATATTTCCCGTTTTGTACTCAGGTTTACGGTTATAAGGGAATCGACCACTTCTTTTTTTATAACATTATTATATTAAGACATGTTTTTAAAGATGTATCTGTGGCGCAGTGGAGAATGTCTACAGATCTCACTGACGCAAACCTTGGTGCAAACAACCAGGGGTGGGCTGGAGGGGGCTCGGAGGGGCTCGCGCGAGCCCCTTGTTAGATTTTACCACGGCCGGCGAGCCCTTTGTTAAATTAATAGAAAACAATATTCTCAGATAAAACTAGTACATAGCTACAATTTCTGACATATATTACATATATAGTACACACAGTAGTACATTTTTAGCCATTTACATTGATTAGTTTACGTTAAACTGCATATTGTTGCATATTTTAAGTGTCGTATCGTTTGCTTATTTAAAAGTATTGCATATAATTGCATATGACTGATAAATTACTTTGATATTGAGCGAGCCCCTTGTTAATGTATTGGCAGCCCACCGCTGCAAACAACATTTTTCAATATGTCTGCTATGTCTCGAAACTCTCATCCACCTTTAATATCCTAAAAAATAACGGGGCATAAAAAGACCGATTAGTTAACCACTAGTGTTGTCATAACCCTATCCTTAAAGAGAGAGTAACACAACAATTCTGAGATACCTCCATTAGGTGACTTTATGCTCCACATCGGAAGCGCATATAAAATTAAATTAAATTAAATTAGAACATATTTCTATATCTACTTTCTTAAAAAATTGAAGTTGAGCAATTGAGTAACAAGTAGTATCCCAAAAAAACTTGTGTTTATATTCCGCTTTCAATGTGGTCCACATTGAAAGCGGAATTGGATGAAAAAATATGTATATTATATTAAAAGTTACATCAAAGATTTGATAAAAAAATATAAGTGAAATAGACATAATTATTATGTTTTCGTATGAAGCAACACATTTTCAAATACCTACATTCTTTTAACTTTTAACGAAAACTGTACCTACAAATCGTCGTTATACTGATAGAAGGAGTTAAGTCAAAAACCGGCTGTTTTGAGGTATAAATGCAAATACAATAGATAGATTTTAACAAGGTGTATCTTCTGAAAAAGTTCAGCCATATTTTGTGTAGTTTTACGTAATTTTATCATAATATACATCAAGTCAATTCTGATTAAAGTTATTTTTGACTAAAAAGCTATAAATTACTTCGAAATTCATGTGGCTTTAACCCATTTTTGCCCGATTTTACCCGAATTTGTACGTACTTGATGCAAATAAAAAAAACACTGCTCACTCCGACAGGTTGAAACCTGAAAAAATACTATACGAAACGATCCCCACGATTGCTAGCTGTAGACTGATTGAGACTGACGCAATCTCAATTCTTATTGCGTCGTGCATAATGGAGTGGAATTAAAAATACTAAATGTTCCAATATTGGAACACTGGGAAAAATGAGTTGAAACGATTAGTAATTGTTAATGTGCACAAATAGAAATGTTAAAAATTCATGATAATAAAACGAGGTTTTTTGAACTATCGCCTTCTGCTAGTATACTGACGAAATTGTAGTACAAAACTATAAATATGAAGGCCCATATATCCCTAGTGCAATATCCACGATTCGGAATTAAATTGTGTTCGCATGACGTAATTCAACGTGTGTAGTCACAACACTAATAACTCGTCAGCTGCTGTAATGATTGAATCGGATACGTCACTTATGATGTTAACTAGCCCTTACATAAATAATTCAATTATAACGCATGTTCTACAACACACGTCTGTTGATAATAATATTATAGCATTAGCGTAGATTCGGTAATATAGTTACATATACAGTACCCCATACATACAGAGCAGCGATTGCAATTTATATATTTTTTTTTTTTATATTTTTTTTTCCATGTCCGCTCCCAATATGGAGCATATGGACTCCTAATGGAGTTTATCTCAACAGAAATGTTTCTACGAGAACTGCTTGTTACTCAGTTGCTCAACCTCTCTTTTTCCAAAGAGAGTAGGAATAGAAGGAAAGGGCAAGGACAGGACTAGTGGTTAGCTAATCGCTCTCCATACGCCCCGTTCATATGATAGGATGGGTGGGAGGGGGGAATTCAAAACATCACATACATCCATGCCTTTGAACAGAAATTCATAAATCGATTGAAAAATCAATTTATAAAACTGCCCGTACCGGGATTCGAACCCGTGCCCTCCGTAGCGGTAGCCAACGATGTTGACCACTCGACCACACAGGCGGCAATTTATATATACTACAGATTAAAAGGAAATTTTGTATTATCATTACCAATTAACCAGAAATAAAAATGGATACTTTAATTGAACAGATGTAACTATTGTCATTACGAAAGAAGACAATTGAAGCGATTGCTATCAAAATCGGCTAAAACTGTTTTCATACAATTTTGAGAATGATATACATATTGACTGTGGAAAGGAAAAAGAACGTAACCCACAGTATTTTCCAAACAGCTTTTTTCGATAATCGCATTGTATACAACTTGATATACATTCTGTTAAAAGAATGTAAGCTGAAAATGAATTAGCATCTAAATTTAGCTTTTAAGTTTTAAAAAAGAATGGCCTGTGGAAATTGCAACTAAGAAAAAAGTCTTCAAAAAAGGTTTTTTTAATATTTTTAATTCTTACCAGTTTATCAGTCTCCATGCACTTAAAGGTTGAGCATATTTCTCAATTTTCCTTTCGCCCAAAATAATCAAAAAACATTTTTTGTGCCTCCTGTAAAATTTGTTATATAGGGGTTACGTCATTTTTTCTTTTCACGTTCGATATGTGTAAGCAAATATGTAGTTCACCAATATAATTACAAAATTTTTAGTTTTCAAAAATGCCAAAAACTCTCAAAACTTAAATAATCAACGTGTGAATTTTGATTGGTCATAAAATGTATAAGCCCATCAGTGCGTTCATTCATGCATTGACTATTCAAAGTGAATGTGAATTGTTATGATTTTAACTTCAAATAAAACTGGTAGTTAATGTATAGATTGATAAGTGAATCTATGTTTACCGTGACATAAATAATATGCAAATGTTCTTTATTCATTAACTATTTCTGGTAAACAGAATAAATGATTCGTAGATTTTACAGAAATAATTTTTCGCCAACCAACCAAAAAACTTTTTTGTGTGCTTTGAAAGTCTATCGGCTTTTAAATTATTAATCACAGGAAAAGGCACAAATGTTTGATTCCACTTCATTTTTTAGTGTTCAATAATCATCCCTTACAGTTGATAGGTTCTCTCTTTATATTTTGATTTGAAAAATCAATTTGTTTACCTTCTAGCCGATATTTCTTTTTTGATACTTTATACAGTGTGTATTTTATAGAAATTTTAATTTTGATAGCCATCCTTATTCTCCTTGTTATCTGCTTACTTTAAAGACACATTTGATACAAATTATATTCCTAATATTAGATTCAATGACAGACAGTCGATTATTTATTTTAATTAAACTATCAGGGCTGTGGAGTCGGAGTCGTGAAAAATGAGCGGCTCGATTTTTTTTGAAAAATATATTTAATGATGTGTATTTAAACAAAATAATCAAAAGTGTTAACATTTCATGCTTGCTAACATATATATAAGTTAAAATGAAATTATTGAATAATTTCCTCGGAGTCGGAGTCATTAATTATTTTTAAGTTGGAGTCGGAGTCGTCTTTTTTTCATGCGACTCCACAGCCCTGTAAACTATTTTTAAATTTCATTGAACCATCACGACACAATTACCAAGTTAATGGTGTCGGTTTTAATTTAGTTTACCACAAAAATACTGAGAAAACTAAATTGATTTGAAAAATATAATAATATAATATGGAAATCACCGTGAGCAAAATGCCACTTTTAGGCAAACCAAACACCGAACCTAAAAGAACGACGCTTTCTTTGTTGACTGTTTTATTCAAATATTGATAATTGGAATTATATTTCTGTCACACAATGAAATTATTAATAATTTGTTTTTTAGACGCGCTGTCGACTGTGCTTAAAATTATTTCGCGATCTACTTTATGAGCACTTCTGGTAAACTACTTTTATTTAGAGTAAGTTTCTCTTTTATATGGGTAATCAAATTAACAAAACTAATTAACTCGTTGGAGGCTTACTGAGTCAGCTGAACGGAATTCCACGTTCTACCTAATTATAAACCAACTACATATACATCAGTCGTACCCGTACGTGGTTGGATAATACAGTAACTGTAAACACTAAACTTTCTTCCATTCATTCTTTATCAACCATAAACAATGCAGTCAAACATGTAAGTCATCAATCATTGATTTTTATTGATTGGTATCACTTTTTGGAACCCACTCGTAAAATAAATGATTACATGTCCAAAACGAATGACGACATACTAACTGATTTGAATCCTTAAGTATTTTAAGTGTTCACTATTGTAACTAGAAGTTCTTTTTGACATTACAGTTTTTCTGACTTTACCATTAATAATTTATTTGCGCATAGCATAGGTTGGAGGGAAATAAGACATCACTTAATCAATGGTTTTGGACATAAATCCGTAAATAAATTTTATAGAGACTGACCGTACCTTTGAAATTTGTAATCCTTTAAAATCCGCCGATCAGTGGTCACTCAGAGGAAAACGAGGCTTCTGTGACGGATCGATTTTTGTTCGAATGTGATGTGATGTCTAAAAATGTCCACTTCTAAAATTAATGGGGCAAAGCAATAGCGATGAATTGACCACTGGTTCTGTTTTACCCCTGTTCTTCTATCCTTACTCTTTTCAAAAAAAGAAAAAGGTGATCAAGAAACTGAGTAACAAATAGTTTTCGTAAAAAAAATCATTGATATGCCTCCATTATAAAGACAATTCTTCACATTGGGAACGGACATGGATTAGAAAAAAAGCTTTACAAGTAGCCAGTTCCACCACCTTTTTTTTCAAAAAAAACACTGTTCGTACTCATGTGTGTTTATTAATGCGATTCGAAAAAGGCTCAAATAAGTTTAAATAAATTTCCTTACCCAAAATACTTTTTTTTTAATCTTGGGAGTATTTTTTTAATTTGCCAAACACGATGTACGAATTGGAAACATGTACGATCTTAATGTTCACTTAATAGTATCTATATCGATGCAATACGGTTTCTCAACTGGGGGCCATAGAGAAACAATAATTTTAGAGTAACCCCAGCATAGTTTTGGGGGGGCACAGGTAAATCCTGAGAGAGTTAAAAAACAGTTCTCGCGTTTATTCGTTTCGGGAAATCTGTAAATTCCTGGGTAAATTCTGCCAGCGAGAAAAATTCAACTCTTTCAATTTCTTATTTCGTCTTGAAACACTTATATTTTTATATAAAAAACGGGACACGGGCCCAAAAAAGTTAAGAAACTATGGCATAGCACATTCGCAGCCGATTTCATAGTTTTTTTTAACTTTTTCTCCGAATATTTAAAAGTAAAATCAAAGACACAATCAGCATCAACTTTAAATTTATACATCAGAGAATTGCTATGAATTTTTGCTAGTTTTACAAAAGTTTTATAAGTATCGTCTGTTTGATTTTAAATTTGTCTGTTATATCGCAGTTGTACAAAAGATTCTAAATCATGTTATTCCTGCCGAAATTTTGTCGTCTATCAAATCTAATTGAAAGGCAGTATGATATTATATTAGAAATTGTATATTGGTAGAATATCGATACGCTATGAATTGATTTCTTCTTATATTGTGTTGACTAAATTTTAATGTTGGCTTATATTAGAAATGCAATATCATAATAATTGCAACTGTGTCGAGGATATCATAAATAATTCAAATAAATACTTAAAACAAAAAAAGATAATAATTGATTAACGAAACTTGTGACTATATTGTAAATACTATATAATATTTCCTAAACATCAACGTACTATACTATATTGTAAATACTATGAAATGTTTCCTGAACATCAACGATTTCACAATGGCAAGAACATGATTAAATTAATTTATATTTATGTGGTTGTTACGGTAAGTATTTAGTTCATTAGTTGTAAATAATTTCAGTCGGTGAAAATTGATTTTGTTTCGATAAAAGGTGTACATTTGTTCGAAATCCCAATTAACCAGAACGACAGAATAAAGTATAGACTGCATTGAATGCATTTTCCATCATTTGCATTTGAAGCGGGAACGCATTTTCCCTTTTGTGCACTTTATTTGAGTCTCTGCGCAATGGCGGGCTCAGTTTTTATATCAAAAGGGTCCATGCTACATTCGTTAATTTATTATTTGAACGTAAACCATAAACAGAAACTGTATTAATACGTACATGTATTTAATTAATAAAATTTCTGTATAGGTATTTTTTATTAAATAATAAATCTACTAATAAAGAAATCGATTTTTGTGATCTGGTGATTTTTTGCAGTTGTCGTAGAGTTGTTCTCTACGGAGTAGCTTCTACGCTCCAGCGTAGCAGTGCTACATTACAATATGTATAAAATCTACTTTGACTGTGCACCCTCAGAAAGAGAGATAAAAAATCTGTATGTGTGTGTGTGTGTGTGTGAAAATATTCATTATAAGAATGTTGGCAGTGTGTGTGTAATATTACGATTAATATAATATTTTCAATGACTAAATAAAAATAATTCTCCTAATTTATTTGTAATGTGTAATAATAAAGCTTTTTTTTCATACGTGAAGCGTTCAGAGTAGCCACATGTTAGTACAATGATATTATTGAAAAAATAACAAAAAATACATATTTTAATTGGTAAATTGGTAGTTTCCACAAACGTCGAAATTCTCTCAAACTAAGATTTAAAGAATTGGGTTTCGTATCCAGATATATGTGTATGAATAAAATACAAACATGGTTCTATTATATGTTTGCCTATTTGTCATTTTCAATTTTATATCCCTTTTAACAGCATGTCACTGCTTTTATACGAGACTATAAAGCACTAAACCAGGCAAAGTTACGCTCTGTAAATTATTTCAGGTGCACTGTAAAAGCTGAAACATTTACGAGCAAATAACAGACGACATTTTATTGTTGCAAGCTAATCAGGCGAGTTTAAATATTTTGTAATTTCACATTTAAATTAACACGATCAAATAAATACAGGTTTACACGTCGATTAACTTCGTCTTCGTCTTTGCTAATTGGCCCGCTTATTTGTTGGAAAAGAAAAACTCTTCCAATTATGTGCTTCTTTAAACAAATTTACATATTTCTTTTCCGTTGATTTTATTAAAAACATTTTCGAATTCACAAACTTCTAACCATATATTTTTTGACTTGATCTATCTGTGTCTGGAACACAAAGCTTGTTAAATACTCAAAAAAAAAAAACAAAAATATCGAACCAATATCTATATATATATATACAATACAATACATTTTTTTCTAAAGTAATAAGCCAAAATATGTATTTAATGATAATCTGTTCATATACATTATAATTAAATATTTTACTAGTTTTCATTCTGAAAAATATTTGACACAATTGATATTACATATTACAACAAAGCAATGATTTTTATATTTGAGTGTACGGAATATTCTATGTACGGAAGGTTCTGTGTGCGGAACAATCGGTGTGAGGAGTGTTATTGTACGGAGAATTCGTGTTCGGAAGAATCCGTTCACGTACATCAATACTAAATTGTCAAATTTATCTACAAGGTATATAAAAACATCATTAAAAAGAAAACGATAATGATAGGTATACAAAATACAATTGAATAAAAGCAATCCATAGTTTTTTCTAATGATAAACAATTTGATATCAGATAAAATTGCATAATAGCTGAGAAAATCACGTAAGATTTTTGGAATAGAGAATGTGAATGTGAAATCTGTCAATCTTTGTGGTTTAACAGTAAAAGCTTTACCTTCGTGATCATATAATTCTGGGTTAAAATTCCAGCAAAGTCAATACGAAATTTAGAGTTTTTCAGTTTAAATTGAAGACCTTAAACATGACATGTGTGTTTATAGTAGATTTTTTTTAAGTTGATCTTAATAGATTTTTTTTTTTTAAGATTTCGACTGAAGGTGCTTGGTGGAATTTCAATATTAAATTTGAATCATTCAAATTATGTACACTCCCACAGATTTTGTCACTAACGACCCGGGTTTCGCCTTTCGGCATCTTCAGGCGTTCAAGCGCACGGATGAACTTGAACTGACAAGTCAGTTCAAGTTCATCCGTGCGCTTGAACGCCTGAAGATGCCGAAAGGCGAAACCCGGGTCGTTAGTGACAAAATCTGTGGGAGTGTACATAATTTGAATGATTCAAATTTGATCTTAATAGATTGAGAAAAAAGTGAATGGCATAATTTATTTTATGAATTCATATAATATAATAAAAGACGATAAGATAACATAAGATAAAGTGGCACAATCTAATTATGTAGAAGGTGTAAATAATATATTAAAATATCCTTTGCTATGTCATACATATGTATCAATACATTATCATTTTAATAATTGTGGTTCATGAAATAGAAGAAAAATAGAATCCAATGAATATTTATGGGGCGGAAAATATTTCACGAAATTACGTTGCTTTTTGTTGAATATAACATATAATAATAATTTTTCCTCGAGCTTTGTTAGTTCCCGTTTGACCGCACGTTTTACTTTGTTTGACAGCCTCAAATATGATTTATTTCCTAATGTAATTATTACGTTTTATGTTTCGTGAAATATTATTCAAATAACTTCTAACAACATTATTTGCGTTTACCTTGTAAAATGAACGCTTAACAGAATATCTCTGACATAATTATGTTTTTAAGAAGGTATATTTGTTTATGTATAAGGCTATAGTTAATTTGTCTATTAGCACTGTAAACATTCGACTATTTTGTAAATTATAAATCTTACCTATCTTATTTTTTCAATATTTATAATGTTATATCAATTATATGTTACAACAGTTTAGTCCTGATTGTTAAGGTTACTTAAATTCGATATGGTAAAGCAGTGCTTCGAAACATTTTTTGTTCAACGACACATCAAAATTTTCTACAGATTTGCTTAACACATCACTAGTAAAAAGAGAAGCATAGAATTTACATGTTAGTGTATTAAACATATCTAAAAACAAAATCAAATAATTATATGTACGAGGCTTTTTTTAACCAAGTTTTGCGGCTCACCTTGTCACCAAGAAATACTAGTAGTGTCAGTCATGAAATACTAGTATGTCGTAGAATAGCTGTTGTGGAGCACTTTTGTAAAAAAAAAACTTTACAAAATAACTTATTTTAAGCAGTGTTCAAATGTCAATATTAATATAATATTAATCATTCCAAATGTGCCTGAACAAATTATATGCGAAGTTTTGATCAACGACGCCCAGGTGCTAATTCAAAAGAACAGAATTTAATTTTTAACTTCAATAAAAAACCTCAAAGTTTCAATGCAATAATGGGTCAAAATATGATATGAAAAAAATGTTTCTCTCTGCTTAGTAATAAATGGATCCGGTCATTTTTTATCCCAAACTCCTCAGTATTTAAATGTGACCACAGTAAAGAACATAATAAACTGTAGTTGTAAAATAAATCAAAAAATTGTATTCAACTTTTAGATATTCAAAAAGATTAGCTTAAAATGTTTGCTTAATAAAAAAATATTTTTAATCACGAAGGATTTTTTTGTCCTCTTGAAATGATATTAACAA
The DNA here is from genome assembly GCA_031772345.1 of Himalopsyche anomala. NCBI lineage: Eukaryota > Metazoa > Arthropoda > Insecta > Trichoptera > Rhyacophilidae > Himalopsyche > Himalopsyche anomala. Next base: position 6,733,719 of record CM062823.1, on the reverse strand, counting down.
AATATAATTTAAAACAACAGTCAATTTGATTTGATAGGAAAAGATAGAAAATAAATATACTCAATTTTACTAAAAATAAAATCATTGACAATTTTTAATCATAATAAAGTAAAAAATCTACTTTTCTATTGATTATGTAAAAGTTGTTTTTAAAATAAATCATATTTTGAAATATAATACGCGGTAAACTCAGCTTCCATATTTAGGTTACAAAGCGCAGAAACATCGCAAAATAAATCGCAAGAATGTATTGAAAATTGAGAAAGGGGTTTTATGTTCTGAGAATTTTCCAGAATTCTATGTAAACATTTTATATTTTTAAGGTCTGTATGTTTAATTTAACTTTCTAAGTACACGTGCATTCAGTTTGAGGATGAAAAGGCATTTTTTTTACCTTCAATTATTTGTTTAAAACGATTTTTGTGTGATGTTTAGCTACAACTTACTGTACTGAACTTTTTTTCTTAATACTGATTAGTTTTTCTCATAGCTGAATCATGATTAAATCTCCGAATAAACAGTTTCTTTTGTTTAATATACGATGTATACAAAAAGATGAAACACAGTAATACATTCATTCTTTCCCACCCAACTAATCTTACCGTATCGTATTAGCAAATTGTTAGTATATACACCAGGGATGGGCCTAAGTAAGGTCAACGAGCTCCACATTCTGGATTTTCATATATTATATGCAGCGGTGGGCTGCCAATATCTTAACAAGGGGCTTGGTAAATGCTATCCATTTTTTTATCCATGTCCGCTCTCTATGTCGAGTATATGACCTCTTAATGAAGGTATCTCAACTAAAGTTATTTTTCTACAAAAACTGCTTGTTACTTAGTCGCTCTACCTCTCTTTTCCAAAGAGAGTAGTAGGGATAAAATGATAAGCATGAGACAGGACTAGTAATAAACTAATAGTAGCTCCCAGTTAAATTGAAGAATCGGAAGAGTGGGAGGCAATCTTAAGATATCACAAACACCCATTCCTTCGAACAGAAAATAGATAAATCGATCGAAAAAATGTTTTTTCGTACTGGGACTCACGGACGCCCATCACGCTGAATGAAAAAATGAAACGACTACTAATTTTCAAATTTGTCCATCTACAGAAATTACAGTTTTGTGATGATTTGATATAAGACGAATGATTTTCTTATCTTAACAAGGGGCTCACGCGAGCCCCCCTCTCCTAGCCCTTTCCAGCCCATCCCTGATTATATGTAAAGAGCCACACCATAGTCACCTTCTTATGTAGTATGAAATACACAAATTCAAATTTAAATATATTTTTACGCAAATATTTTTATCAAGAAATTTTGGGAGCCGCACTTAACTTTATGAAGAGCCGCATTTGCTCACGTCTGGTATATAACTTGGCTCATTTTTATGAGTGTACCTTCCCTGAAAATATATGTAAGTCTAGCGAATAACTTAAGACAATGTCTCATTGAACACATTCTGTTAAAGTAATCGATATGTTGATGCTTGAAGTGTATATATTAGAGGTCTGCACGGGCCCGGGTCTGGCCCTCGGGCTTCTACCCGGCAAGGCCCGCGGGCCGGGTTCGGACGGGTAAGCGCAATTGAGATTCGAGCTCTGGCAGGGCCCGGGTAAGGAATTTATTTTTTTAGAGAAATATTTCAGCCATGATAATTTTAATTATTACCAGTTCTAAATTGAATCGTAAATTGCTGTAAATTTGGAAACAACGGGTTTTTTTCGGGCTGAGGAGTATAAATCTGGGCTTCGGATCGGGTTCGGGTAACAAGTGTGATATTAGACTCGGGCCTGAGTTTTTCGGACTCGGACCGGGTAATTTTGTAAAATTTCGGCCCGTGCAGACCTCTAGTATATATGTATGTAGTTTTTAAAAAAAAGTTTATTGGGTGAATCCGATCGTGGCGTTGCTTATGCATAAAAGCAATTATTTTTAGAACAACTCCAACATTTTGGGAATCTTATTTTTGTTTCAAAATAAAATTGCATATCGCCACCTCAATACAACAAATAGTTTCCTCTGGTTTGATCATTTTCGGTCAAATGAAATTCAAACTTAATTAAATATTTTTTCAACAAAACTTTACATAACAAAATATCAGATAATATGATGTATAAGACAGCTTTTAATTTTTTTTAATAGCTACCTTAAAAATATTAAAAATCACACTACTTAGTTGTAGTATTGAAGTGGCGTTATATTATTATATTTTAGAACCTTTAAAAGATTCGCATACAAGTAAGGATTATTGCATATCGACTGTGGAAAGGAAAAAGGACGTAACCCACACATATCAAATTTTACAGGAGGCGCTAAAAACGTGTTTTGATGATTTTGTGACATAATTTTGTACAAATTATGAATTATACACAACCTTGAAGTGCACAGATACTTTTAAACTGGTGTTTAATTAACAAAACCTAATATTAATTAAAGAAATTGTCTCGGAAAAACCTTTATTTCGGTGTTTTTTCTTGGTTTTAATTTTTTACAAAGTCACCTTTTTCAAACTTAAAAGCTAAATTTAGATACTAATTCGGCATTTTTAGCTTTCATCCTTTTGATAGAATGTGTGTCAAGTTGTATACATTGTGATTATCTAAAAAAGGTGTTTTGGAAAATTGAGGTTTACGTCCTTTTTCCTTTCCACAGTCGATATGAAGTTTTAACATTATCAGTTAAGATCTCTTGTAAAATTGCTATTAGCGACTGCGTGTCCAAAAATAGAAACGGTAAAGCGTTTTGAGATTAATACACAGTTGAATAATATTAAATCCATTGATCTAGAGTTGAAGTTAAACAGTAGGACAATGGGCGAGTGGATGAATTCATTAATTAATTGGACACGCGCGGTTCGTATCCGCGGGGGCAACTTTTAATCCGATCAACCCAAGGCGGAACGTGACCGAACAGGCGACTCGTGCAGGGGCGCGCCAACACTCGCAGGTGCACTAGAATGGCTGCCTCACTAAGTCGATAAAGCCCCACATCATTTCCTATGCTCATTCACCTACATGCTGATTAACTATAGTTATGTCTTTCTGGGGGATTCTGACGATTGGTGAACCATCTTCCTTCGCTTTACTTACTATTTTTACATACCATTTGATGTCTGATTTTATGCGGCAATCAGTAATCAATTCGCATGCTAAACGTTTGAAGTGATTCTTGCGTTTAACTGAAATAGTTAAGTCAAATGCGAACATTGTTTTAAAAGTGACAAGAAACTGGAGAAAAATAAATACTTTATTTCAAAGTACTCGAATAATTCATTGTATTAGATTATATATACATCTAATTTTAAGTATTTTTTTTTAAACATGTCCGCTCTCAATGTGGAGCATATGGACTCCTAATGGAGTTTATCTCAACAGATGTGTTTCTCCGAGAACTGCTTGTTACTCGGTTTCTCAACCTCTCTTTTTCCAAAGAGAGTAGGAATAGAAGTAAAGGGCTAGGACAGGACTAGTGGTAAGCTAATCGCTCTCGATACGCCCGCTCATAGGATAGGATGGGTGGGAGTGGGGAATTGAAGACATACATTCATGCCTACGAACAGAAATTCATAAATTGATCGAAAAATAAATTTATAAAACTGTCCGCACCGGGATTTCAACCCGTGCCCCTCGTAACCGAAGCCAACGACGTTGACCACTCGACCACGCAGGCGGCATTAATTTATTAATTAATTTTAAGTTTAATGATATTATAATGTTATAACATTAATGTTACTATGATAATCAAAATAAATCATTGCTGATGCCTCAGTAGGGTATTGTGATACAACAAAAACACGCTTAATTTTATACAAGTTTTACTCATTTCTGAAATTTTGGGAATTTTTGTGTAAAAAAACATCAGTAAAAAATCAATACGTCACTTATGCTCTTCACTGACGATACTTGGTGGAAAGGCATTATATTAAAATATAATAAAAAACACTATTTTTTATTTGTAATCTCATCAGTTTCAAATGCTCATGATGAGAAAAATCGGTTCTGATCCTTATAAATAATTGTCTAATTAGTAGAAAAGAGTATGTTGTATTCAATACGTCTTTACATTACAGCAGCGATTTCCAACCTGGGAGGCGTGGACTATTGCAAAGGGAGACGTCAACAATTCAAAATATTTATTAACCCTTTAAAACGTATATTTGATATAAGAAATGAAAGATGAAAGATATTTTTTCTTCAGAGGGAGGCGTAGTAACATAAATTTTGGAAACCACTGCATTACAGTGATGGGAAAGAAAAATTTCTATTCAACTTGACTTATATATAAAACTAGTAATACTATACACCAGATGACAGTACCATCATTTATCATTCACTCAACACTCGGATTTTTTTTCTCTTTGTCTCTTTCACACACATACACACAGACACACTCCATCTGTATTTGCAACCATTTGCTAGCGTAAAGTTGTTTTTGTGTTAAAGACTAACATAAACATAAATTAACACAAACATAATTCAATAATATATTGTTATAACGGACCATTTATTTAACATAAAAATCACTTCATTTTGCTAGATTTTTTTAAATTGAAATATATTTATATCTTTAGTTATAGTTTAAAGAGTGAAAATTATATTTTCATATTATTTCGCAGTTTCTTTAATGCGTGTTTTACCAATGCTTTTGCACGGATGTGAATCTTGGCACCTAACCAATGAGCAAGAGTCTCGGCTTCGGCTTGTGCATACGGATAATTTTTGGAGTGCATTAGTACGATCACATCGAAAATATTGTAGTACGGAAAAGGATGCAGCAGGTGCCAACAGTTATACTTAATTTGAATTGTTATTTTAACTTTTTTTGTTAAAAAACATATTTATTAGTTTTCTCAATTAGCGAATGTGGAAACCTATAGTCTCAAAAAACAATTTATGGAACGTATAGCACAATATTTCGATGGATTTGTTGGTAGCTTTGTAGAAGTTTTTTTTAAATTTTTAATTAAATTTGAAATCTTTGTTACTCCATTTGTTGTGATAAAAAAATCTCTGACACGTGTTTCGCCTCTTTAAGAAGCCACAGCACAAGCGTATGCCACAAGATTATTATATTATGTACTCCATTTTTCTTCGACACTGATAAAAAATAATTTATTATATCACTGTCGCATAGTCATAAATAGTATGTATAAAAGTGCTGATCGATATTAGTTTACCATAATCTGATAATACTCACTTGGAATTCGAAACTGGTCCTTATCCTATATTTGCTTAGTTACTATATATTGAGTTTTTTTTATAAAGATAAGTATGAGATTATGGTTTATTCGATAGGAACGTGTCTGCAAAATTTAATGCACCTAAAAGTGTGCTATTTTAGGCAGTCATGTGTACTGTGCTTTGAACGTGACTCTGGAAATCTAAAATCTGGATCAGCCTTAACCTTAGACTTTAAAGCTTCGAGTACACGTCTTAAATATAAGTAAAATTTTAATAAATTGTTTGGTTTTGTTTTACTTATATTATTATAATAAAATTGAAAGCATTATTTATATTACATTTCAAAAATGTTACTCTCATAATATTGTCAAAGCTTCCCAGTTTTTTGAGCTAATAAATATTAACATATGTTTTGTTAAAAATAAGTAAATATATGGCTTTACAGCAGTGGTTTCCAAATTTTATGTTACTCTACGCCTCCTTTTGAAAAAAAATATCTTCGATCCCCCCCAACGTTTATTTCATATATTAATGAAGACACATTTTAATGGTTAAATAAATATTTTAAGCTGTTCGCGCAGCCTTTGCAAGAGTCCACCCCTCCCAGATTAGAAATCACTGCTTTACAGTAATACAGACAAAATAGAGGTTAAGACTATGGTTATAAACTCCATTAGAAGTCATAATACTCCAATTCTACCAATTGTACTTCTACATTCTACTAATATTATTTTTAATATTTACAAAATTAGAAATTTCAAGCTGGCACACTTTTTGAAATACGGACGTGCATCAAAATTAGCAAACTAGCAAATAACTGTTTGTGAAATTCCAAGCTTTGAATCTCATAAAACTTAGCTTATTTTTTACTTTACTATGTAAAACGCTTCAAACCCCAAATTGGTGTTTATGAACAATTTATCCGTTCGTAAATTCATTTTACTGACTAAAAATGTCAAAAGTAATATTTTTAAATGAACTTATTTTACTTACACATGCATGGATATTTTTGAAGTTATAAACTGTTCATATGACGTAGACTGTACGCCGTGTAGCACTCACTTCCAGGATATAGGTTTTTAGATGCAACGAATATCTCTATATATTACATATTAAGGTTAAGGGACGTGTACCAAACATTTTTGTGTAGCAGATTTTTAATGAAACTTCATTATTGTTTTCAATTCATGTTAATGTATCAACTCACCAAAGCTCTGCTACATATTTGAATAAGTTTCGTACATATTTGCACAAGAAAATCAGAAATGAAATGCAACATTGCGCTATGGCACAGACTCTCAAACTTTCTCAGTTCCTTTCAAAACGTTGCCTAGTTTTATTACACACAAGTGACTCGCCACCCAGATACATATAAAAAATATTTCTCAAAAAAGACAGAAAAGAACTGATTTCATTTATTTGTTTAGTACAAATGAGTATTTTATTTTTTTAGCATAATGCAGTGGTTTCCAATCTTTATGTTACTGCGCCCTCCTTTGAAGAAAAAAATATCTTCGCGCCTCCCCATACTTCATTTATTATCGTAATAAAGACACGTTTTATAGGGTAAATAAATATTTTGGACTGCTCGCGCCTCTTTTTGCAATAGTCTACGCCTTTCAGGTTGGAAATCGCTGGTATAGTGTCTTTCTACCAAGTATTGACAGCGAAGACATTATAAATGAATTATTGCGTATATATGAGTGAAAAAATCCACTCCGTGACGCTGTGAATAGCTGAGATGAAGCGAGCCCTTTAACGTATTTACAGCCCATTGCTGACTACAAACTGTATAATAATTAGCCTATTGCACAATTATATTTAACTTTGTTACTATTAACATTGAGCTTAATGTTAACATTGAGCATATACAAAAATCAATCTCTTGAATCATATTCATATTTTCATACAGTTTCTGAATATGAAATTCAGTTAATGCTGACAATAATGATTAGTTTATTTTGTAGAGTATGAAAAAAAAATTAATGTGACAATTTTCTATATTACAGCGACGGTTAGTCATGTATGCATAATATGAAAAATACCAACCCATCTCACTGTGTTGCATAAACTCGTTTAGTGTTGAATAATGAATTATTTAAATGTGTTAAATTTACCGCAAAACGACAAATTAGCGGGACGAAACTTTTTGACGGAGATTGAATTAAAGCGCGGAAAGTCGTTTTGATTCGAAATTAACTCTGAAATAAATAAAATAACTCTGTACCATCCATTATTCACACTCAACGTTTAATATTTATTTATCAGCCAATAAAGTTTTTTTTGTAATCGTCATCAGCGTCGTCATCAAAACATCAATCTACTGTGAATTGCTCTTCCTGAAATTGAGTACCGATGATTTTCGACTTCCGTACTTAATGTATCTATATGAAGCAATGTTCAAATCAAAATAAAAATATATATCAATGGAACCATGGATATAATTAAGTAAACGACGCGTAAAATTACAATGTGTTTTTTTTTAATAAACTAATCAAGAAATAATTGAAAGATCCAGACTCTTTTGACATTACTATTCAAACCATGATTACAAGTATCTCTTCATTTCATGACTTGTCATATTTTTTGAAAACAATCGTTAATTCAATATTTCCTTATTTTTTACATTTCATATTTTCTTGCATTACTTCCTACGCCAATCGCTGGCACCTAGTCCATCTAGCAAAGTTGTCGTTGTCCAGCGGTCCTTCTTCTTTAAGGAATAGAACATTTTGGAAGCTTCCACTCATCGTGTGATAATTACATTATACCGTACGCGATGAGTTTTGACATATCTGTAAATTTCTGACTCACCTATAAGTTATTAAGCTCGTGGATGTGTCGCTGCCGTCAGGTGTCATAATTTTAAACATGTCATGTTTTTTTAAATTTTAACATCAGTCTACGATGGCTTTAGTTAAACGAACGGTCGATTAAATCAAATTTCTTCGTTTTTCTTCGCTGTCTCTGTCGTGAGCGGCGTACGTCACCGAAGTTTTTTTTGTCTGTATCAATATGACATTTCCTCACTCAATTTTATAATTTTAATAATAACTGTAAACAATACATTTAAACATACACAAACAAATAAATCCACAGTACGCTTTTTTAAAGATTTCTTCTGGTACTTCTGGTACCCACCACTACTCGCCAGGGTTTCACACTTATTTTACAGGATATATTCCGTAGCGTAATAACGTTATTTGTGTTCAAACTTTTGCCATAGATGTCCCGAGAAGAAATTCTTCAATACTTAGTTGCATGCACATTACAAAAGGGGCCGACAGGTCCTACTGATAGTTGTATCGTCTTGACATTCCCAGAATAGTATGTAATACTATGTGATATCTAATGATGCTTTAAAGCGTTTGTCTGAAGTTGTTGATCTTGGTATAAGATTTGACTCCTCTTTCACCTTTCATTCACATATAACTTCTATTGCACTGCGTGCAAGCAAACTTCTTGGGTTTATTGTTAGACAAAGCAAACCATTTGAAAACCCAACTGTGTTTCGCACGCTTTTTGTTTCTTTGGTCTTAAGTAAGCTTGAATATGGATCTATCATTTGGAGCCCATACGAAAGTTCATACAAACTGCAATTGGAGAGTCCATAAGAATTTTCTAAGATATTATTATTTCAAAAAATTTAAATTCTTCCCCTTTGATATTTCCTTAAAGGAATACTACCCCACCAAATTTCTTTTATGAATGTTATCATTTCACTCTCTTGAAGCTCGAAGATCGTTTTCAAACTTAAAGCATTTTTCTCTTCTCCTTTGGGGCCGAGTTAATAATCCTGAAATTCTCATGACTATTAATTTACATGCTCCCAATTTATTCTTACGTGGGCGAAACTATGAGCAAAAACTTTTATTTCTAAAAACTTATACCTCGCTTCGGAGGTATGAGTCACCAGTTCCTAGGGCCGTTCGATTGATCAACTCATTGCCTAGAGACGTGGATATTTTTAGTGATAGTATTTATGAACTGTTTGCTAAATTTTACTATTTTATTTCTTGATTTTGTGTGTTGATTTTGATGTATTATGTAGTTTTATTTTATATCTTGTCCTTTTATATTTGTCAAGTACATGGCGAATTGGCGTCATCTGTTATGTCATGTACTTACTATAATTTTAATTTTTAAACAATAAATAAATATTACCGCATTTATATTTTGGATTATTTACTAACCCGCCAAGATGGAATAGCTCCAGTTATGAATTGACTGGTCCAGAAATTAGGAGTCAAAACATCTCCATTCGCCTCTTTACTTCGGAAAGAATTTATAATTTTTCCCTTCGAAAAACACACATTATCGACAAAATCCGTATTTCAATAAATTAACGAAATAACGAAAATTGAAGACTGTCAGTAACAAAATTTCACTACATATAAACAACGAAAAGTATACTGGTAAATAGCGACTGAAATATTTTGGGTGGCAACTGTTTGGGCCTCGTTTATACAAAGATGTTAACCTTGTTTTAGATCAAAATGAATATTTAGTTAGTTAACAGTTGTTCTCGAGAACGAAAAAAAATATGAAACACCTCAAAATATGTACTTACACATCCGTACTATGTCATCAACTTCTTTTTACTCGAGTCGTGTCTACAACCCAACAAATGGGTTTACTAATTTAGGCCCGTTTGCACGGCCAAGCGATGGGACCGGCGAACAACAAAATATACGACGTTAAAAATAAAATGAAAACATACGCGTATGTTAACTTTAATATTTTTTCATTGATTTTTAGATACGTTATAGTAATCATAGAAGTGCTTTTCATTCTGTACAATGTGTCTTGTCGTATTATAATGACTTGTGTAAAAAACCGTTATTTTAATGAAACAATATATTCTATAGCGCCCTCTTGTCAATGTATTTCTAAAATTTTTCTTTCTTGAAAAACTATTTTCTAATTAAGCATACTGCCATCTTTTGTAAAATGTGATAAAATATGTACAGCATTAGCATACATACCATCTATGTATTAAGAAGATAAGCTATCAATCATAATTCATTTTTTTTTAAATCCTGTGCTGTATATTTTTTTGCAACTACTTGGATCCAGCTTAACGCTAAGGCAGTCTTTTTTTTACAATTTTTTCCATGCGGAAAATGTAACAATTTGTAGCTAAAGCTGGGATAAAATAAAAATATTACATAAACTTTTTAGATGAATGTGAAATTTGACATTGAAAGGTGGACATGTTTATGAACCAATCCCTATATTGAAACATTTTTAAACTAATATATCAATCATACTACACAAGGATAACATTTATAATTTTCTAGATCATTTTTAACAACCATGTGTGTAAGCCCAAAGCCATTACCAAACTATATTGTACTGTTTAAAACACTATAGAGACAAATGAAATTTACATTGATCAAAAAAAAATCCAATGGCATAAGTATTATTATATTAAAATCCTCTTGCCATCGATGACATTTATCGCATATTTTTATTGCATATTACACATAGTAAATCGATACTTAGGTACTAAGAATAAATTTATAATATGACGCTAGCTTGCCAAAATGTGCATTTACCTTGTTATTATCCATATTATGTACCTATTCTCAAATTTCTACAAAATAATCATTCAATTTTACATAATCCACAATAATTATTTACAACTCAATAGCACCAGCAACTACAACCAACAAATAAAAAATACACTACTAGTTTATATTAAACTTATTATTTTATAAGAGATTTCTTATAATGTATTTTTTTAATCAATCGGTCTATTTGGCAATGTATAAATTTCTATTTATACACTGCTTTGTATACATAATTCTGTATTATTTTGAGCATGAATTTGATTAGCAGTGTGTTGCCTGCTGATATTTATAAGTTAGACAGTGTTGTCTATTTTGTACAAGTCAACGTTTTTGCACAATAGTAACATTGTTAGTGGTGCACCATAAACCAAAATGGTAGGTTGTCCGCCCCGCATTGGGTATTTACATATTTTTTATTGAAATTCAGTGCCTTATCAAGACTGACAATTTTCTTGTTCGTAGTGTAAGTTAAATTTGCCTCAATTGTGTTACTCTAAAGTGATAAACGCGTCACCAATTCTTTGGTTGACGTCCGTGGTTCGTCCAATAACTTTTGTGCCCATTGCCAACTTACTGTGACGGTCAACAGAAAACAATAATTATTCATATAGTGTGACGGACGTGGCGGAGGATTACCCATACCCAATCAAATGATTTAAAGTGCAATCTTTTAAAGTAAGTAAATCCTTATCCTCACTATTACATTATTGTTTTTAGAGTGTACTTGATAAAACTTTTTTCCGAGAACTCATGCGCTTCAAGACTGCAACGATACTCCGTTTGACAGGTCGTTTTGTCTCTTTTTATCATCAATGCATCGGCCCTGAGTCCGAGTGGGATAACGTCATACGTTATAATAATTGTCTATGCAATTTGTTTGTTGAATAAATGTCACTCCCAATTTTTCATTTTATCGTTGTTTTGTCTAGTATACATATTAGAATTCAACCTTAAATAGTTTTCGACTACACCTTTATTTATATACCTTCTAATAGGTAATATTTCTGTATCTGTCTGTGCTATAAATACTTCGGAAATATTTCGTAAAAAATGACATTTTTGATAGTTTTTGTACAATCTATGTTTAAGTATGACATAAGAATGACATAGTCGTGTAGGAAGAATAACATCGTCGCTGTTACGTTCATCGTATAACAAACATCACTCTTGTTTCAAATACTCTCCAATGTGAAATAAAAATAAACATACATGCCTAGCTGTCTGGAAAATGAAAACATGGAACATATTTTCGTAAAAATCGCGCATGCGTCGATTTATTGTTATTATTTAGATATATTTTCACAAAATAAACATCTCACCACATAAGTAAGAATGCGTTACTAAAATAGCCAACAGTCACACTTGATTTTAGCTACACTATATATTACAATACTTTTTTAGAATTACGGTTATCAGCATGTTATGAAATATTAATTATTATCTCCCTTTCAATAAAAATTCAATGACCAATCAACAATCACCTTTTCGTGTACTGAGCCAATGATATTGCTTAATCAAGTAATTTTGCCAATATGAATATTTTTTTTTATATTTTGCACTAAATATATATACTTAGTAGTAAGTTGTTGATCTCCTTAGTACGTACCTCTCCACTCAATTGCTGGAGTTCGTTTCCTATTAGAGTGTCTACTGAGGATATTTTATGAGAACTAGAAGCTACCCAATTTCCTCATTGATAAATTTGGAGGTTGGTAGCGATAATTATATTTTGTTATATATATAGTGATGCTTAAAATAACATTTTATTTCTGTAATTTTTGGCTTAATGCAGAAAATCTACACAAATCACTTTCAATACAATCTTCCCATAACAAAGAAGAAATTAGGTTATCTATTCAAATTTATAAGCTGTGAGTATCATTCTGAAATATATTTTAATTTTATCATTTGATATACATTTAACCCCCCACTCTACACTTATTTAGGGCACCAATTATTTCAGACACAAATTGTGGAAAATATCATTAAGGCAGGTATAAAATGTCCTCCCACGAAATGTAACTGCACTTATTTCACTCAAATAAAAAGAAAATTTTAATTTAGAATGTATCAAATCTAAGTTTCACTTTACTTTGATTACTACAATCAAACTCCTAGGCATCCAGGTATTTCTCAGGTAGCCTAAACCCTACTCATATTCTTATTAACTCCTATCTTTGTTATTTGTTAACTGTGTAACAAAGCAGATGACCTTATTCGAAATGTTACTTTGTGGTTGATCACTGCCTTCACATTACGTTAAACGTAAACCATAATACATTTAAATGTAATTACAATTAATATATTAAATAGTATATCAAAGAAATAATGGTTATTATGCAGCAATTTTGCATTGTTTCCTATGAATTTATGTTAGTATTACATATCTGTGTTAATTATTTGATTTTAATAATTTGTTTCTACGAATTGATTGCGACAACGTCTTTGTGTTATTCTCAAGTGTCATTGAAATTTTTCCTCAAACAAATTTAATATTATGATTTATTAGTAGAAAACTGCTTTGTGAGGATTAAGATACAAATATATCAGATTTTGGTGCTTTTTTTTTTTACTTAATTCAAGAATTTTTTTGAATTTAGTATTTTCTGAATTATTTGTTAAATGTAATCTCTTAAAGTGGCTTATGAATTATTTTTCTATAAAACATCGTATTGTCACGTTCATGGTGCAGTGATCAGTGTCGTTACCTTTCATGGTGGATCTCACAGGTTCAAATCCCAAATAGCGTCCTTCAATCGCAATTCATGTAGTTAACTGAGTAACAAGTAGTTCTCGCAGAAAAACGTCTGTTGCGATATCTCCATTAAAAGCCCGTATCCTCCATATTGGGAGCGGATATGGATTTTTTTTTAAAAATCGAGAAATAGTGAGTTAAATAAGTTTGGATCCAGCTGATTTGATTAGCAAAAATTGATATTTATATTATACTGTAAATTTCTTAAAATTTATAATGATCTTCTGACATTTAGTACCAATTTTGAGAATGACATTGCAGTTTTCAATTTGGTACAGAGAGCTCTTTGGACTTTATTTATGTTTGATTTACATCTATATTTAAATTTCTTTTTGACATCTTTATAACCAAGTGAATCTTTATAAATCAATTTGTTTAAATGTAATAAATAGAGTCTTATTATTCATACTTTTGGTGCAATATAAAAATTTACACACAATTATTTTCTTGTTCTGTACTTTTATCAACATCAAAAGTAAAGATAGCTGTAATTTTAATATTCCAGTAAGATCGATGTTTAATCAAAGCCATAAATGCAATTAAAATATGTTCAAAATACCCATTTGTTTTTCTACACCAATGGAATCTTCAAGTTAGAACGTGTCGGACAGTAAAATTGACAAGTTGTGGTAAATTTATTGCATTTGTGTGGTCAGGGAAACTACTTTGCTTGAAAGTAAATCATACGAGTTATTATTTACGACTCATCATTCATAGCTTCCTATGGATAGTTTTATACTTTGAGCATTAGCAATAAAATATCTACATACTTCATACACTTTCACATTTTTTTTTACCTCTATAATGTGTGACACCAAAGTTTGATAGACATGCATGTCAGTATCTAAACTAAACCTTTCATTGATCAAATTGTTATTAACTTGGTTTATAAGTTTAAAATAGCACATTTTTTGCTTCTAGTATTATGAAATAAAGTTTATATCTATTTCAGCTTTGCACTTAAAAATAGTACATTATTGAAAAATATTGAATTCAAAAAATGAAACACTTGTACTATTTCCACATTTTTTAATGTGATCAGGAGCGGTTTCACTCATCACGAGCATATTAAATTAATATGGAATATGTACAAAAGAGTGTTGTTTTTTTTTGTTACACTCGAGTATCAAAATGTCGAGAATAAGATCGAAGAGCGACAGGGTACAAATCATTGCATTGATTGAGGTATCATTGTAGATCATAATAAATATCAGCTAGATATTATTGGTATTTAGCGAATGGTTGAAAAAGAAAGAATTTTGAAATGGCACCCCATAGGAACTCGGAGGATAATGCCTTTCCACCAAGTATCGACAGTGAACGCCTTCAAAGTTAATAGTATTGCAAAATTTGTGTAATCGATGAAGTTCAGCTCGCTTGAATTTTGAAATCATTTCATGATTTCAGTATTTCGTTTTTTTAACCATATCTGATCATAATGTGAAGATCACAAGATCTGAGAAGGTATGAACTATAAGGCTAGATGAAGACCAGTCAACTAATTGCTGTATCTGCACCTTGTTTTCAGCTTTGGATAGGTGGGAAGAAATATAAATACCACAGAAATTCATTTGATACTCGATAGAGAAACTTATTATATCCTTCTGCCAACTTTCAGCTGTTTCAAGCAAATAACTTATCCGGAGGGATTTTTTTTAATGTTTCATTTACACATTCGAATCATAGGTTAGCAATATATTAACAGGTTTCATCAATGCTTAGTCAACTGCTGTCAAATCTTGATCAAAATCAGTAAACCACTTACCATGCCGATGATATAGTGTAAGGTTGGCAAACCTAGGGCAAAATTGGCATAGTCAAAAATTTTACTGGCATGTAAGCGATTCATAAATTGATTTTTAAATTATTTTTAATTTTAAATAAACTTTTTTCCAGATAACATATAAACAATTCGGGACTGTTATATAATATATAATGTGACTTGTATGTCATGATAATCCAGCCAATATGGCAAACTTATCTTTCTTGACAATAATTTCTAAAGATTCAGAGCGACGTCTACTTAATTTTTCACCAAATAGTCTACTTCTCTGACCATAGTAAAACATATGGCTACCATGCGTCGCCTCTGCGATTATCTCCCGCCAATTGCTTTACTTCCTCCCGCGACATACCAGCATACCAGATTTCCGCCGATTACATTCTATAGATAGTACCTGAGGTCCTCCATGACACCTTAATCCCAGAAAAAGAGGCCATCTGAACGCATTCGCAGAACACACCCAGTCAGCTACAATGTCTCTCCGTGACCACTGACGCAACTCTAAGTCCCTCACGAGATTAACCCGCCTCACCCCTAATATTCAACGCAGGCATCTATTCTCAATGCTCAGTATAAGACTTTCCTGAATCTTCTTCAGGTGCCACGGTAAAGCAGCACTGGTAGAATGCAAGCGTTGAACAAAGGCATCTTGTTTTAGTTGTGTATAGCTGTGTGGTAGTTCGCATTCAACTAAATGTGACTAACTTTTCCCAAGCGAATGGCGAGGTCTTTCTTTGTGCTATGCATATTATATAATTCATGTTTTAATTGTATCGATAGATTGTTAAAGAACTGTTAAATCTTTCACTTCATGAATAAAATTTGATTCTTTACTTTTTTTTTTTTTATCTTATCACCAATTGATAAAAATTTAGCATTTCGATTGAAACTTTAATAAACTTGTATTAACATTTGCTTAGATTTATGTTCCTTTGGGAAAAGATAACAAAAATAATCTCTCATCGGATGCTATTTAAATATATTTGTTATATATATATATATAATATATCTCCCTCTTGTTGGCCACACTAACTTATCCTGTTATTATGTAAATGAAACCATACATAATGCTACTGATAATGTATTTATCTGTTTAGCTTAGAGAAAAAATTGGTTGCAATAATTTTTAAAAAGCATCCAGATAATATTTTTATTATATGAATATCAATACACAATAATCATAAGAAAAACCTGACATATTTCAAAAATCACATAAAATAGCGGTTATTTCATTTTGAATCTTTTTCCATTTATTTACTTATTATAATGTTGGCTGATAGTTTAGTTATCTTTGTTTAGAAAACTAATATAACAAAGCTATTTTTTGACTTAAGGTTACTCTTCGTAACATACTTAATCTAAGATACGTAACCTGTATACTCTTCACTAGAAGTAGAACATTTTAACTCTAGGGCAAAGGCTGAAATTGGTTAATATATTAACCAGTTGTATTAAGGTCTAAATTTCCAATACCACCAAATAATAAAGGAAGTTCAAAGTCGGTGAAATTAATACCTTACAGTCGGTCCTCTTCAAACATTTACTGTTGAAAATCCTTCTCTAAGGGTCAATACTTTCCATATTGCATGCAGATATAACTTAAATGTAAATCAAATGAAGAAATCACTTCGGTTTGCTAATCAGTAAAAGAACCATAAGTTACTGTTACTTTTAATTTTGTTGTCTCATTTTAATAATGCTAACAAAGTGTTAATACATTAAATGTACTAATATAATAAAAAAAAACCATAGTACATAAGTTACTTTTTTCCTTAAATAATATATTCACAAAACAGTAGGAAAATCAAATATGTGATGGATCATTCTTCACCATTTGAAAACACAATGTCGCACTACTAATAAAATACAGTTGTATGTACAGACACAGTTATCCTTTTTCAGGAGGACCATTTTGTGTTTTAAATTTTTTTTGTAAATCTACATAAGTGTATCAACACGCTCTATGATTCCGTGCCTGCAGAGCCGGACATACTACATGAACGTGTTTACACTCTTGACTTTGAACTCATTATAAAACAAATATTTTTTTCACACGGAGACGTCGCTTTGAATGATGGTAAAATATTTAGAAGTGACAAAATATGCATTTACAAGAAATTATTTAAGTATCACTTATATTCAATAAATATATAAATTTCATTGATTTATTTTACTATCAACACAAAAGAATCAATATTTTGTTGCCATGAGTACCTCTTGTTCCTCTTTTTCATAAGTGTATTTTATCGAACATTTATTCTATCCATTACTTTTTCACTTATGTTTTCTTGATTAGTGTTATTAATGAATTAATAATTTGATTAATATCACTACGCTTAGGCGTAGTGTTCTATTATATCCACATAATAGTCTATATTATCATTATTCATTGACTTTTTCAGATGAACGAGGGCAGGGCAGATAGTGGTGGGGCCGGTGACGTTCTCAATGTCACTGTCGTGAAGGATGAGCGAGGCTACGGCATGACTGTTTCAGGTAACTGTTTTTTTTTTTTTTAAATTCTTCGCGTCATTTAAAAATGTTTCGATACCCATCCATTTCTGGTGACCATTAATTTCAAATAAAATATACATAATATGGCTATAAAAATTTTCAAAATCTTTTGCAGGCTTTAAAACTGTAGCTATCTTCCTTTTCAAAGATCGCTCATTTTTCTTTGCTTCATGAGTTAAGGTTTCCAATAAACAAGTTTTTCAAAACAGAATAGTAACTCAAGATTTTTTTTATTTTATTTTGAATCACTACTCAAAATCTTGTGAACCACTCAATTGAAAAAAAACTATCACATACCATTCAATGACGTTTGTCTAGTTACTGTATGACTTATGTGGCAAAAGATGTTCAAATCTTTGCTGCTAGGAAATCATAAAATATTGAAGATATGGAAAAGCTCTTATCGTTGCGGAAATTAAATGATAACCTGCTGCAAGAGTCCAGGAACCAGTGGTCAGTTTATGGCATGGAGGGGCTGGTTTATATTTTTTTAATGATGAACAGGCATTTGCAGTTTAATTAAGCATTGTGAGGTTTCAAGCTCAAATACAAAATTAACAGATAATAATGAATCATAAATTTTAACTATATTTTATTTTATACTTAGGCAATGATCCAGTAGTGGTACAGTCTGTAGTCAAAGGGGGTGCTGCTTGGCGTGCCGGTGTTCGCACAGGTGACCGAATAATAGCCGTTAATAGCATCCCTGTAGAGACATCCGTCCACAACCATGTTGTGACAATAATCAGAGGTAAGCAAGCACTGTCAAATCTAATGTACCAACAGCAACCGACCGAATTACTTGGAGAAATAAATATTTCCCAGAATTCATTTAATATTTTGCATCATCAATATTTTGATAAATATATGGGCAGCTCCAGCCTACTCCTTTTGGCCTGGCCCTGAGGCATCTCTGAAATAAGCTCGATTCTCACTCTGGCTAGCAGTGTGCATGGACCTATCTATTGAGATCTGTTCTATAACAATATAAATCGATAATTCTTTCAAAGTTACCAATTACTAGCCCGAATATTGGTAGTATCATAGTTCAGGTGAAAGACCAATCCACACTTTAATGCTAATTTATTAATAATCAAGTCCAGCTTTGACTCGGAGACAGAATGATAATTTGATCCCAGAAATAGGAAAGATTTCCAATGCCTGTTTCAATACATAATATGGACAACCTGATTTTGACGGCAGCCTTTTTGTGAAAATAATTTACACATCATTTGTTTATATTGTCTTACATCATGTTATTTCAATATTTTTCTTTCCACGTTTTAAATTGAAAAAAAAAATTACTTTTTAATCATATTTTATTATTAATTTCCAGCATCGCCAACTGCGAATCTTCTTCTACTGAGGGCCAACAATAAAAATATTACATATCCAGTCCCTGTAGGAGTAAGTTATTCATTTTTAATGTTGTATTTATTGCTAGCGTTCAAATGTTAATTTGACTTTATAGTTTTGAAAAAATATATTTATTTTTTCATTCAGATACAGAAGAATCAAGCATTACGACGAATACTAAAATAATTAACCTGGTTAATCCAAACACAAAAAATATTTATATATGAAATCCTGTTCACCGTAGTCAGTGAGTGAGTGCAAGTATTATTAAAAAAAAAATATTGATATTTTAAAGAACTAATCCGCATGAAACATAGTGTATTTATTTAAATATTAACAAAATAAGTATGCACAATATTATCAAATAAACCACACCTTCGACATAGAAAAATTATCTGTTAATGTGATTGTGGCTATTTCAAAAGTGTGGATGTATCCGAGTATTGATTTGAATGAGTCAAAAAAAAAAAAAAAAATGTAATAAAAATCAATTAATAATATTTCTTCCATATCGATCGTTCACTAATCAAATCCGAAAAAACGAAATTATTGTTAAATATACAGTTCTGTGTAAAACTTTACACTTTTATTTAGTCCAGGCTCATTTTTGACTGATTGGCTACGTGAATGAGCAAAATTGCCGCAGAAAAATTGTAGTCCAGAAATTCCACAAGCCGTTACATCCACAAAAATTCACCGTTTGGTGTGGTTTGTGGGTTAGTGGAATCATTGGCCCATAGTTCTTCAAAAATGATGCCGAATAGAACGTAGCTGTCAATAGAGAGCTCTACAGATTCATGGTTACATTATGACATTTTTGTTCCTCAATTGAATAGCATCATCAATGTGGAAAGCTGTGGTTTCAACAAGACGGTGCAACATGCCTCACTACGTGCGCCACGATCAGTTTATCGAAGGTAACATTCGATGAGCATAATGAACCTGTGAATTGGCCTCCAAAATCGTATGATTTAATGCCTTTGAATTATTTTCTGTGGGGATATGTGATGTCGCTAGTCTAGGCTGATAAACATTAGCCATATTATTGCCAACATATGGCCTCGGCTGCTGCAAAAATTTGTCCTAAATTGGACAGCGCGCCCAAATGCCCGAAATGATATTTAAACACTCATGGTGTAAAATTATATTTCCAACAATGCCAATACCATGACCAGTACGACAATTTGTGTGTGTTTCATTTATTTTTAAAGTTCTACAACTCTAAAAGAACACTTTTGTTTTTTTATTCCATAAAAACTCTTTATGTCATTGATTATGTATGTAATTTAGTATGAAGTGTGCATTTATCAATTATTATACTCAACATCAAAGCTGAGTCTTTATGTTGGTTGTGATCATCGGGAAGACCTATCCTGTGGTCTAACTGACAAATTGTGCACTATTCTTTTATAACTATTCATCGCTGCCTCTCTCTCAATCCATCTGTTTACCTCTCCATCACTGCATATTTAGTTGATCTTCCATACACAACTGTAATAGTAAATTTGTTCATTATTTTGGTTTTTTTTTTCAGAGAGAAGGTCAACGCCAATTGGAGTTGTCCAAAGTCCAAACCATTCACCTCATGTTAGAAAATGAAAATAGATACATTGAAACATTACGCAGTGAGTTAATTTGAAAAATTTCATCCAATTAACTAGGCAATACAGTAATTTTCTATTTTATGTGACAGTTTATTTACCACAAAAAACTTTGTTAAATGGATGCCACTTGATGCATTTTCTTTGTCCATAACAAGATTTTCAGTAGGCATTTCACTATCATGTACTCTTAAAAAACTAATTGTCGTTGTACAGCATTGTATGAAAGCATATAATTTGGACTTTTAGCTTTTTTTGAAACCACGTAAAATTATGGATTACTGTATCAACTTCATTGATTCCTCAACTTAAAAAATATTGAGGATATCAAGTAGTACTAAATTTTCACAGACAAGTGTCTAATAAGTATTAAGAATATTATTAACACCAAGTTTGTCAAGTAGATCAGGGCGGGCTCTCGACCTAATTGTAAAAGCCGATGCATTCTACATTGAAAAATATAGTGGCCGACAAAAGACGAAATTGAAAGAAAGGCAAGATATTGTGTGTTTTATTTATTGTATATTTATTAAATCAATATAAACAACACGGCGAAAAATGATGGAGCAGAGAAATTAAATGCTACGAAATAACCCTGTCATCAAGACGCAATCTAACTTTGGGAACCCGATAGAAGAGCCCATTATTTTTTACTCTATGGGGAAGGCTCCCCTTCTTGTTGCATTTTTAGCCCATACGATTTAAATAATATACTCAAACAACAAGTAATCAATGGTGGTGAGTGGTGAGCGAGTCCAAGGACGAGACCCAATACGTGTCACGCCTACGACAATCGGACGACAGCTGGCTTGGGAAGTAAGAACATGTTAACGCGCGTGTTCAAACACGTGCTGAACCGAAAAAACTGATATTTTTCCGGTTCCGGTTTTCATTCTGACAAAAATAAATATTTTCGGTTCAATTCCGGTTCGAAGCCCTGTGTATTATAATCCTTAGATATTATTTTTTAAATTAATTTTCGTATGGCACTTTTCAAAACAGACTCCAGTTTGTCATAAGAGTTAACATTCATAATCATGCGGGGTTGACTGAAAAAAACAATAAGATTTAATCGTTTTTTTTTTTTAGTCATATTTAACTGGCACTGACACAAGGTCGACAAGCCCTTAAACCAGTGATGCACAACCTTAACCTTCTAGCGGGCCGCATTAAACAAATTATCGTGGGTTCGGGCCGCAAAGAAAAAAATGATTTAAAGTACGCTCAATCCTTTTTTATACAGAACATATGTACGTTCCATGTAAAACAGCCTTAAAACTGTGTAAAAAAGATTAAGTGAATTTAGATAAATGAGTAATAGGTTCCATTATATTATTTTGACTGTGTTATTTCGAAAATAAATAAGCCATGCAAAAGAAGGATTATGAGTACTTTGCTTATTAAAAATCGTTAGATTGTGAAATATTTATGTTTCATTTATATACAATTCATAAGTAAATGCGTTCTTGGTCTTCATTTTTAACTATTTTTTTAATTTGACATAATATTTGTAAGCCTGTTTCTATAAACCGATTTATTCTCATTCATTGAAGAAAAAGCTTGCTTACATTTATCAAATAAATGTTTTACGTGAAAAAAATATGTTTGAGAAAAAGATTTAAGAGCCGCCACAAAATTCAAAAAGGGCCGCATGCGGTCCACGGGCCGCGGCTTGTGCATCACTGTCTTAAACTATCAAGTGATTATTTTCTCAGTTCTTAATTTTTCCCAGAACCACCCACCACCTAAGGTTATACATTGTACTTTTATGTGTTTTTCAGCAAATGATGTAATGTTTATGGTGTATGTATGACCATAAAATACTAATTCATTATTGTTTATTTAAGATTCAATGGCTCGTGATCGAACTGAGCGAAAAAATGCTGAGTTATTATTAGCTGCTCAGGGTAGAAAAGAAAAACTTCAACAGCAAGTCAACATTTTGATGCAAAACTCGGTATGACATAGACTTTTTATTTTTTGTAATTCAGAACAATATGACCAGCTATAATCCAGTAGCTCAATGTACTGATCAGTTACATGCAGTTATCTGAGAACTGGTTATTGGCCAATTTTCCATCATTGTTTCATAATTTTAACCCTTTGATGAGTATCACTGTACCAGTGCAGCTAAGTATTTTGTCACCTATCATATTATGTATTGCCATTCTCATGTTTTTTTTATTGAAATATTGTTATTTCTTAAGATATGGATACTACACACATCTATTAGTGATTTTTGGCCATCACATTATTTTTTACAAATGAACAATTTTTTTCAAAAAAAATGACTTATGTTAACAAATTGAAAGCCATATAATATTGAGTGTACAATCCCTTGATGATTCGATACCCAACCAGGAATCAACGCAAGTAGAGCACCTCGTGCCTACAAATGAAAGCAAAAAAATCTAAGCCCGGATTGAAAGAAATAGCTTTTAGAAAATTATTTTTATGTTACGATAAATTAGTTTAACTCACTCTTTTAACCATACATTTTAAAATTCAATAAAAATATAGACTTTTTGAAATAACAAGTAATTTTCTTACCAAATACCTCTATTAGGAGGTCATATGCTCCACATTGGGAGCGAACACGGTTTAATAAAAATCTGATGAATAAAATTTATTTTTTAGCCGATAGTTCCACCATTCAGATCAGAACTAGAGTCTGAGCCGATTCCGCCAGCAACCCCCACAAAGCAGAGCTTCCTCAGTCACCTCCCAAGGAGTTTGAGTAGTCTCACAGGACAGAGTCTGAAGGGTTTAAAGCATGCTCAGGTAATTTTAACTAACCTATTCTCTACAATACATGAATATACTCGTGTGGAGTTATTCTCAAATTTATTAGCATCTAAACACTTATTAAAACTGGTCTACAATACTCAACACCATCACGGCGAACGCAATGATTTTTATATTTGGTTTTTATGGTTGGTATTACATAAATCTAATAATCGTGGCTAAGTTCACTGTTTTCATAGTCAATCTATGGAGATATCTAAAAATTGCTCTCCTCAAATAATGGGGCGTGGCGAGAGCGATTATTCATCCATTATTCTTATTGTGAGGAATTCAGAGATAAGGGAGCATACAAGACAGCGTCCCTTCACGTCAGTGGTTATGAAGAGACATTGGAACTGGCTGGGTCACGTGCTGCGGATGTCTCCGGAAAGACTCAATCCTGCCTGCCTCTTCTTTCGACCGGTGGGATTCCGGCGTCCCGGACGTCCGTCGGGTACTATCCATAGAATGTACTCGGTGGAACTGAGGGATGCTGGCATGTCATAGGAGGAAGCAAAGCAATTGGCGGGAGACGAGGAAACATGGAGGTGCCGCGTGGCGGCCATTTGCTCCACATAAGGAGTGAACATGGCCAAAGAAGAAGTCTTATTCTAGCCCCATATCCTTGTAATTTTACTCTCTTCGAAAAAGAGAGGTTGAGGAACTGAGAAACTAGCAGTTCTTGTAGAAAAACATCTGTCAGGAGACATACGCTAAATGTTCCAGATATAATTCATAGATATTTTTTTTTAAATAATCTGGTTTATTGTAATCTTCTAAATTTCTGAAATGTGCAATTGAATTATATTCTCGAAAACAGAGGCCTTATTGCTTACGTTCCAATCCAAATGATATTTGGTTGACTGTGTGAATATTTAAATGAAATGAAATTTGTTTATGCGTCAAATATCTGGTCTTTATATATCTATGAACTATTCTTTGACATAAAAGTAATATCAGCTGTTTCCGTTATGACGTATCACAAAATTCAGTTTGATTGTGATTATCTTTATCAAAACCACAAACAACTGTACCCGATTCAGTTCAGTGTTATATTTATTTCCTTGTAGCATTGTGCAGGATTTCACCATTGCTTTGATATTGCAACTACAATGGTTGTTATTACATTATTTTCGTGATGAATTTGTGTTTTAGCTGTTGTCGTAAAGTAATTTTGAAAATGTATTATTTACATCACTCATTAAATCATTATTATATGTTTTAAAAACCGAAATCCGATTACCACACCTTCAAATGGTGATTCACTAATGTAAATTTATCTCTCGAGCATTCCCCAAAAACAATTTTTACCATATTTGCCTGAATAAACATGTTTTATAAATATTTTTTTTTAAAAAAGAAATCTAGTCGTACATGCTTAAATTATCACCGGTGCTGTAGATCATTTTTGCGTAATGTGGCATATATAATCCAATTTTGATAAAATGTCGTCTTCATTTCTAATGAGATAGTTGTACAACCAACATTTTTAGAATTTTTTTATGATAGACTCTTGGCTAATTTTCTGTTATTGATTCTCCCAATTAATATTGGTATAAATGATTTCCACCTGACAGTAAATTGTTTACTGTACTCTTTTCATAAATTGTCTTGAAATCGATTATTAAGCCCAAACCTTGCAGTTAACAAGTCATTCATCTTGAGATTATCACATATTTAACATACAACTGTATCTAATGTTTATGCAAACAATAAGTAATCTCGAAATGCATTCAGTAACGGCAACATATCAGATTTTATATAATAACCAGTGACTAGGAAAATTTATACTTATTTCCATTCAAGAGCAAGCGCTGTTCTTCATGTCTCATTCTCGCCATATTTTTCTTATTTAAAATATTATTTCATCTGAAAGCCTTTGTCAATTTGTGCTATCCAAATTTGTGAATTAAAAACAACAAAAGATAAAAATTGCTACAACTGCAACCTGCCACTAAATCTTCAACAATCACGTATATTGAACAAAATAAACTTTACTGATTTTCTTTTTTGCAGAGTCAACACCTGCAGCAGAATCCTTATCCAAACAGTCCAGTAACTTGTTTAGACGGGGCAACTGTCAACAACAACACTCCACCTCCTCTACCTCCTCGGCTTTCTCCCATCATCCCTCCTCCCTTGCCACCAAACCTGCCCGGCTCAAGATCCACTGCACCTTTTCCACCTAACTCTATGGCTACACAGATGAGCTATCCACTTGTTGCTGTTACACATCCGCCTATTCAGGTATGTCTGAATAAATATAAACTATTATTGTTTCATACATCATAGATATCGATTGGCCTTGTTGATCATGCCGATTTGGATGCATATAAGGCAAATTACAAAGCATTTAAAGAGTTTTTGTTGTCTTATGGAAAGCAAACAGAACTGAATTCATAGAAGCTCTTTAGTAAACTCCTTTTCATCTTATTATTCTTTCTGCACATTACAGCGCAACCATGTCTTGATCATTTTTTCTTTCGAACATACCCAGCAAAAATTTTAACACAAATAAGGTTGTTACACGGCGGAATACAGCCTGTAAGAAGAGTTTAAAACCATGGCAGTTGATAGTGGGCACAAAATTGATTGCCCTAAGAGTTTCAATAATAAAGCAAAATTACTATAATTTATTATATCGACTGAGGGTGCAAGATGGAACTAATCACACTAGATTTGTTTGCGAATTCACATGTTTTATCATTAACCTTTCGAGGAGTTAATAGATCTATACTGACCTTACTTTATATTACTGACTTTTTTCCAATGAATATAATATGTAATTCATACTTGACGCATACATATGCTAACAGACTAGAGGTCTGCACGGGCCCGGGCCTGGCCCATGGGCTCTTACCTGACCCGGATTTTATCTAACAATATTTATTTTTGTTACTAATTATGGGTCTCTATCAATCGATTGTTTTGCATACATTTGTCAATAAAGAATACAATAATTAAATTTTATCTCGAGCTATAGCCTCTTTGTATTCTAATTAAGTTATTAATTTCATTTTTAGGGCAGTGGAATGGGTCATCATAGAAGCAAGTCTTCCCCTGAAGAATTGAACAAAATGAATAATTCAAATGGTAAGCTACTCAATTATACGCAGCATAAATTCATAGGTTTACTACCAAAGGGGATGATACCATTTACTAAAGAAGAAACTGAAAATTTATTGACTGCCATACAAAAATGCATTTCAATGACCGTTAAAATGTCTAAAACCATTTAAATTAAATAAATCCTAAATACCTTTAGAGCTATTCTCAAATTTATTAGCATCTAATTTACACTAATTAAAGGGAGTCTCTTACACTCAGGATGATTTTTGTATTTGCTTTTTACGGTTGGTATAACTACAATGTTATAATTGCCGCTATTTTCACTGTTGTTAAAGTTAATGATTTATTTGACCATTTAAAAGAGTGTGTTCAAAGGTGATTATTTTTAAACAAACTCAAAATTAACGCAAGCTCTTCCAGTACCAGGATGCAAAGCATATTTATCTCATTATGATAACTCTAATATGTGTAGCGAATGGACGTAATTAATCAGACGTTTTGACTGATTGAATTTAACAACAATGACCATAGCAACAATTATTGCATTTAAGTTATACCAACCATAAAAACCAAATACAAAAATCACCTTGAGTATTAGAGAATCTACTTGATTAGTGTCTAGATCCTAATAAATTTGAGAATAGACTCGCTTATCATGTTTGCAAACTTCAACATGGTATAACATCTAAAGAATGGCCGCAGATAGAATGGTTAGAAAACAGTGCCCTACTAATTTATATTATTCAGTTTCATTTCAACTAGTATTTATTATCAGTGGACAATGAGTCAATGATTTCTGCAATTTTTGTGATTAACTACGACAAACAAATTACAGTATAGTTAAAAAAGTATTAATCAAGTCATGAAAATTAATAAGTTTGATCATTTTCAGATGAAAATAAGGATTGGGAAGTAGTTAGAACTCCACCCGGAACCCCACCACCTCCATATCCAATTGCTCCCCAACCCCAGGTCAGTACAATTTATTTTGCATTTAAAATACAATAGATGACACTGAAGCAGAATTTGTACATACACAATATTAACCTTTTCCTTATAGTGCTAAAAATCCTGCATGCTCCGGTGATATGTATTTACTACAACATTTGAAAAAGTGATTTAAAAATCGAAAAAATTAAAGTATTAATAAATATTGATTTTATTAATAATATTTCACGTAGAAATGTAAAAAAAATTGTAATGTTAGTGCTGAAAATTGTCTGAAAACGAGAAAAAAGCATCGCAAATATCCGGCAGTACCGCCGCGTATGACAACTTACATGCTACTAAATCGTGTGCCAGCCGCAACAACGTATCGTACCACACAAGATCAAAAACATGCATACAGATACGCACACAGCGAGGTGCACCGGCAAACACTTCCGTATTTGTGAGCTTATCCCCAATATGTCAACAAATTATTTATTTCCCTCGCTCCATATGAATAATTATACATAACAAAATTTGTATATAATTCGTAATTATATTACGGAGGAATACATAAATTCTGAGCACTTTATCTATAGGGTCCGCCAAATAACTTTTTTTTTTTAAAAAATGCAAAAAAAAAATACTACTGAATATTTTCTCAAATTTCTTTTTTTATTTGAAAGTACAAACCTTCCGGTTAATAATGGAAAATAATTTCATTCAAATGGCTGCCTCGGCTGGCCATGCAGTAGCCTACACGATCGGTCCAATTTTTAAGCACATTATCGATTGTGTGCAGCTGTATTTCACCAATGGCTTCACGAATATTGTCCTTTAAAGCGTCAATTGTCTCTGGCTTGTCGGCGTAACACTTATCTTTGACGGCACCCCACAAATAATAGTCCAGCGGTGTCAAATCACAGCTCCGAGGTGGCCAAACGACATCAGCTCTGCGGCTGATAATGCGATCTTCAAAAACAGGGCGCAAAACATCGAGTGTAGCTTCGGCTGTGTGGCACGTAGCGCCGTCCTGTTGAAACCAAATGTTGCCAATATCCTCCTCTTCAATTTTTGTGAACAAAAATTCGTTCAACATGGCCCGATAACGATCGCCATTGACTGTAACGGCCACTCCTTGCTCATTTTCGAAGAAAAATGGCCCAATTATGCCTCTGGACCAAAATCCGCACCAAACAGTGACACGTTTTGGGTGTATCGGCTTTTCAATGTATGCGTGCGGGTTTTCTGTGCCCCAAATGCGACAATTTTGCTTGTTTACATACCCGCCAAGATCAAAATGAGCTTCATCTGAAAAGATGATTTTTTTGGCAAAATCGGCATCTTCTGTAAGTCGATCGCAGGCCCACTTAGCAAAGCGAAAACGCATTGGATGGTCAGTTGGCTTCAACTCCTGAGCCAATTGGACTTTGTATGGCGTCATACCAAGGTCTTTATGCAAAATTCGTCTCAATGATGTCTCCGAAACGTTCAATTCTTGAGAACGACGGTGAATTGATGTTGATGGCGCTTCACGCACACTTTCTGCCACAGCAGCAATATTCTCGGGTGTACGCACTGTTTTTGGCTTTTCACGCTTTGGTTTATCAATGAGGATGCCAGTTTCTTTCACTTTCTTCACAAGATAACGAACATACTGAGCTGACGGTGCTTCTTTTCTTCCAAAATCCGTACGCAATTTTCGCACACATTCTGCAACATTACCATGATTTTCAAAGTAATGTCGCAATATTTCCCAGCGTTGGTCAAGCGTATACACAACCATATTCGTTCAGCGGAAGGATAAAACTAATTATCTGTCAAATCAGACATGAGCTAAGTGTGACCATTCACGAAAAAAGCACTAGTTGAAAAAAAAAAATGTTAGATGGCGGACCCTTTATTATATTTCTTATCAATATTCACATTATTTGAGTCGAATTGTAGTAAATACATATCGCAGGGAGGGAAAGGTTAAGATGCAATATACAGTATGACACGTTGACTGATAGTTTTCAACTGATCGTGATATTGTTGTCCAAACTGACAAAATATTATTCAAAATTTAGTAGTGTATTTTGAAATTGCTCAAAAATGAAATGCTTTAATAAAAATCGTACCTTCGATTTGCTTGCCAAGTAGAACTTTTATTTTTCATGTTACGTATTGTTAATTAACTTACAAAATGTTTATATACGTTTAAGCAATATATTCTGGAGAGTATAAAAAGTGAATAGATTCAGTTTTAATAATGGTATTCTCTGAATTTCACATATGTATCGCTACCAGAAAGCAACAGTGATATAAAATGAAAAAAATAGATTTTAAGATAAGTATACTAGTCAATTGCTGAAAGGCAACCTACATAATGAAACACAGATTTTAATTTAAATAAAAAAATGCCCCATTTAAAAGGAAAATTTTACTGTTACATTTTTTACACAAAGCAGGGATTAGTAGTAGAACCATTATTGACTATTTAAAAAGTACAACACAAACCTTAATTCGATGGCTGCCACAGACGAGATATGTCGTAAAATTTTTCGTGCTAACATGCCAGAGATGAGTTATCTCGTCAATAAATAATGAAATTAATAGTTGCAAATTATAGCGGGCGTGTTAGGTAATTACTTTTAATTATCTACGGCAGCTAAAAGGTTAAAGTTCAATTATCTCGAAACAAGTATTTTCGATCTTATCTATTATTCTTCTGTTACTTTCAGGTAGTGAGTGATATTTTATATGATTTTTATTAATTTATTACAAATATTAGTGGTTTGCTATTCAATGATGTACAAAAGCCTATATAGAATGGCGTTCTTAACTTTTTTTTTTACCAAATACTACTTTACAATACATTTCTTTTTTACCATCATTTTTTGTCAAACTTCTTTCTCGTGGCATCTTTTGACATTTTGTAATTTGATTGCCAATATCATCGTAAACCTTATTAAATGTTTTATTATAGGTTATCTTGGATCCTCAGAGAGCAATAATATCGATGGAAGAAGATGACACCCCTACAACATTGAATGTAAGTTTTATACATTGAATTACTTACGGATAAATCTTCAATACTAAAGTTATATGTGATAATAGTCTCTCCTAAAAATCATCATTTGCAATTTCAAAAATGTTCATTAATTGTATGATCTTTCTCACTTCATGAACACTTAGGATTTCTTAACATACATGCTGTCGCAATATCAACAATGTCATTGTACCATTTAAATATCAACCTTAAATAAGCAGAAAATCGTAACAGACAATTTATAATTTTTACCGGAGGTTTTTTTCAAAGTACAATAAAGGAATTCCTTAAATGCGGTTAATACATGGTATTATATGGGCAATGCCTATCGTGATATTATACTGACTACTTTCAGTTCTCTAGATCAGCGTTTCTCAACCGGGGTCCACGTAGAACAAACGATAAAAAGTCAAAACGCTAAAATACACAGGTCCTAAAAAATATCAGGCGATTGAATTGGTTTAAAACGCAATTTACCTAATTGTGTTGCTTAAGATCTTTTGCCAATTATGGGTCGATATTGCCATATTAAATTTATAGTGTATCTGACTTCTATGAATGCAATAAATTGACTAATTCATTTTTTACAAAGTGTTTATAATTTACTGGTTTCTGACTACGTTAAAGACAACAGCAAAAACAGTGCTAATGGAAACCATCTCCATTTTATTTAAAAAAATAACAATATAATCGTTAGGAGTTCATGTTTTGTCCATAAAAACAAACTACAGTTTATGCATCCAGATTTATTTTGTATTGGCTATTCACTGTATTTTACTGGAGGTGCAACGTAATACTTCAACTCAACAGTGTTCACAGTTTCCAGAAAATAAAATGTTTATTTAATGCCTATTTCAGAGGAGTATGTTTACTTCGTCGGGTGGATTCTCAGCATCAATTGACTCTCTGAGCATTGCTCGCCAGGCCATCTTCCTGAACTGGTTAGTGGGAGAACAGCGACCACCGCAAGCTGCTTTACTTTATTTGCTGTCTGGAGCTTACGCAGCAGGACCACCAGCCGCACTGGCCAGATGGGCTTATGAAATACATTCCGTGTTCCTGGTACCAGGAGCGGTAAGTTCTGTTCAGTTATAATTTTTATCGATATTATAGTTTTATTCACTTTATGTTATTGTATTTTTTGAGGATGAAATCTGCAATTGTTAACACTATTCCCAAAATATTTTTAAAAATATGTTTTATTTTTTCTCATTTCAGCCATTGGCCTTGAGTAATGTTGACGAAAACCTGGCACGGGAAATCGATGACGCTCTAATTATGGGTAAATTATTCATATACATCACTATTATTAGGCTTAAAATAGTTTATAATTGATCACTGATTTAGCATGTGGAAAATAAATTGAACGAATTTCCCTACGTAACCAATGATTCCATTGACAGGGTCAAACACTCCAATATCGATATAATATTGGAGTACCGATTGAAAAGAACAGTATAGTACAGACAGCCCATATATATTATTCACGTTGAGAATCATTGTATCGCTTGATGATCTACTACACGGTTTCTCAACCAGGGGCCACAGCATGTTTCAAGGGCGCCAACAGATAAAAAAAATATTTTATGAGAGCCACAGCACAGTTTTGGGAAGCCACGGGCAAATATCCATAAAGTCCCAGGTTTTGAAAGTCGTGCAGCGACAAAATATTTTCAAAATTCTGGTGAGAGCTAAAAAAAAGCTTTTGCGCTTTTTCATTTTGAAAAATCTGTCAATTCCTTGTATTTTGAAATTGGAAATTCTGGGTAGAGCTAAAAAAAAAGTTTTTTGGGAATTCTGTAAATTTCCGAGTAAAATTTAGAAATCTGCCAGTGAATTGGAAATGGGGTCACGGAAAAATATGAGACTCGAAAGAGGCCACGGGCTCAAAAAGGTTGAGAAACTATGCTCTGCTACATAATTTTCATTATCTTGTTATATAATAGATAATCCAGTGTCATTTGACTAATCTTTTCCTTGTTTTCCAGAGCATGATAAAGAGGATGTCTTAAAAAAAATCTTCTTAAAAGCACGAGAAAAGGCAAAAGAAGAACTGGCCCAACAACTGATTGAGTTTCAAGTAAGTTGATATCTAACATACTCCTTTATTTTTTCGTAGCAATCTACATTTCAATTATTAAGTGTTTCTACATTTTCCAAACAATATTTTTGAAACTATTTATTTAATATTTTGATTGAAGTATATAATAATACTAGCCATGCAGCACCAACAAGTTTAGCTGTTTTTATTTCTCTTTGATGACCAAAAACTTATGTTAAACAATATCTAAAATACTCACAGAAAAAACGGCAATCCGGACTAAGTGGATTTTATGGCCCCCCCGATTCGGTTCTTGACGCCTGTGATTTTGACAAATCACAAGAAGCATCTGTCATAATGACTTGGCTTCTGCCTAACCTTGCAAGTTGGGTGGAGATGGCTGCCTGTGACACCTGGTCAGCCACCAAAGGAAGTCCCACACCAGCTTTATTAGCTGCCACCGTACCACCACTTCTTCATCATACTTTTGGCCTCAAGTAAGTGTTTTAAATAAATCCCATTTAGAGACGGTAATAATAGTAGAAAGCATTGCATATATGTACTAAAAATTGAAGTGATCTTATATATATAGTTAGTATCCAATAGGGCTTTCCACAATCAGAACTAAGTGCTACTTATTCAATGAATGCATTCTGACAAAGCTGCTTTACCATGTCGGGCTATGGCACCTTACGAAAACTCAGAGTAACCACACACTGCTCACAAACAGATGCTCGTAGGGAAATTCTCTGGTTCTAACTATTAGAAATTCAAATGTTAGAGAGCAGACCAGCTTCATTTTACTTCCAAAATAAAAAAGGGACAATGGACTGGGCTTGCACGTTTGCTAGATCTCATCTGTCTCTTCCAACCGGATTGATTCCGTCACCCTGGAAGTCTACTGATGACCATCCCTTGGATATACTAAGATGAGCTATGATATGCCGAGACGATTCGAGACTTTGAGAGAAAGCAGAGCCTAGTGGAGAACAGGGAATTTTGTAGACACTGTTTGAAGACCATATTCAACGAGTAGACTTAAAAAAAGTTGTAACGTAACAATATCTTAAATGGGATTTTTTTTCATCAACAACCTCTCTTAACATAATACACATGCAGAATGGTAAACTTTCTTATACTTCGGAATCGTCAAGATCAGGGGTCACCAAACTTTTTGAGAAGCATGCAGGACTGAACTTTTTAAAAACTAAGGGGACCAGACGACAAATGAATTCTTATTGGAACCCAATCAGAATAATAATTTATTTTATGTGCTTACATAATAATTATAATGTAAACAAATGTTTATATTGCTATTTAAAATAGAAAATATTAATTGTAATGAATAGATATCTATTTATACGTAGGCCTACTTTACATCTAATTAAAAAAGAAGAAAGTTATTATTAGGCATTCCAATAATTGAGTTTAATCAATGAAAATATTTGAGATATTTTCGAGTAAACGAATGTCTGGTCGTCTCGCCTCCAACAACACATTTATATCTAACTTCCTTCACTTTGAGTCCCCTAAGACAGTGCTCCGCAACCGGTGTGCCACGGCACACTGGTGTGCCGCGAGGCGATGAAGGGTGTGCCACGGCGCGAATCTCTAATAAATGAAAAAAAAAAAACAACCAGTTTGGTCGATACTACAAAATATTTTGAAGACACTATCACAGAGAAGCAGAAATGATTATTTTTTGGTTAGAAGAATATTTTATATGTACAGTCTGCGCAAGAATGTTTCGCGCACCTTGCGAAAATTTAATTTTGGAGTAAAGATGAATTATTTCTTTATAAATATCATTACAAATTTGCCTAAGCATGTACCCATATCTAAAATATAACTTCTTCATTTTAATAACCGATGCTGAAAATTCAACTGAAGTGGGAAACTTACAAACTTTTCACTACGTTGGTGCAGCCTTTTAACTCATTACTTTTTTTTGTAAATAAATCTGAATAACCTGAAAGTTTTCTTTTAAGATAATCTCCATTAGGAGTACATGTGCTCTACATTGGTAGTGGACATGATTATAAAATATCCATATGGTTCTTTTGTGGTTTGTATCATATATAAACACAAACTAATGTAATTTCCAGTGTTGAAATGGTAAATAAATAGGTACCAGGTCGGTCATTGATTTCTTTCCTTTTTTTTTTTGTATCCGTCTTGAAGTTAAAAAAAACAACCTTTAACAATTAAATCGATAAAAATGACGTTCAAATTAAGTTTCAAGTCAAAAAAGTGGCAGGGAGATGCCCTGGCTGATTTTCAGGTGCTAGGTCGCCGACCTAGCCCAACTTGGCCCCACTACACCACTGGTAATTTCTGTATATTATGCAAATGCTCACTTGTGGTGTGCCGTGAAATTTTGGAGAACAAGTTGGTGTGCCTTGGAAGATAAAAGGTTGCGGAGCACTGCCCTAAGAGATAGTCGTATCCAATGTTCCCTCTAAGGCAAGAGGTTAACTGCGCGGAAATTTCAAAGGCTGCGCGGACCGATCAAATATTAATTGAACAACTGTCTTGTAGTGCGCGCCAACCCGGAATGAGTGCGCAGGGGTTTCCCAACTGCCGCGCGCAGCTTAGAAGGAACGTTGATCATATCCCAATTGATAATTTAAAATAAATAATCACAACTAAATCATGAAAATTTATATCTCTTATATGATTAATTTCTATGCAAAAATCTAGTACTTTTCGCGGGCCTGTTGATAATCTTCGACAGGCCGTAGTTTGGTGACCGCTGGTCTAGATAAACTTAATGCAATGTACAATAAAATCATAGCGCATAATTAAATCTATTCATATATAATACTTTTAGCTCAATTCAATATTGTTTCTTTTCCATCAGACCTCAAGCAGTCAGCATAGCGATGGGTAGTGGACTTCCGGGAGCTCCTCCTCGACCTTCATTTCTTCAGAGGGACAAATTATACAAGCAAAGGATTAAACATATCAACAAAACTATTGCTCAACCGGTAAGTCATTGAAAAGTATCCTATTCCTGTTATTCTAAAAATGTACGACATTCATGTTGCGATTGTCAAATATTCTTATTGCAATAATTATACTCTGGCTGTGAGTCAATCCCCTCAGACTTAAACCTTATTAGATGAATAAGAATGTTATCAATAAATACTCACTAATCCAACAATGAATTAATTCATATCTCTGGTTCATTCTTGTGCTGAAATTCCACCCAGCACCTTCAGTCGAAATCTTAAATTACTACTATTAGCCGTTCGCAATTAAAATTTACCGAGTGACCACTAAATTTTATTCGTTTTCATATATACTTCTACAGTTGGTGATTCGAGGTCATCATTTTAGTCCCCTGACCGTCACGTCAGTGAGCCACTGCCAACACTGTCAACTTCTCATCTGGGGAATCGCCCCTCAGGCCTATAGCTGTTCAGGTAAATATTCTAATTCTCACACTGCAGAAAAAAATATATTTAAAGTTGTATGTATTGTAAATAAACCTTTGTTTATATCATCAGATTGCAAACTGAGAGTGCATAGAAGTTGTTCTCGGCAAGTGGAAGAGTCTTGTTGTGGACCTGCTGCTGCTCAAACCCGCATTTCTAGACTAATGGAAAAACTAACACCTGCTCCGTTGCCTATTAGTGAGTAAAATTCATTGTTATAAATATTTAATAAAACACAAAATTCATTTTAGTTTCGAAGATGAAAAATACTTTTCATACTGAAATTTGATTGATGACATTTTCATTAATCCTGTCAAGTTTGTTTTATCAGTAAAGCGTGATTGGCAAAAATCAACAAAAAAACAATCATATATTATTACTTTTCACTAGGCAATTCTCATCAACACGTGGATAACAATCAACATCATCATCACGAGAAAAAGCAGCGAAAATCACTCCTCAACAGTAAGTAATATATCATCTTCCATAATATCGATAGACAATCTATGACACAACATCTTGCTTCACGTGAAGGTTTATATTTCATTTCAATATATTATAGTTAAAAATACAAAGTAATAAACAATTTAAGCATTATACGACTATATAAGGATCTTTTAAAATCTTTGTAATCTGATTTATAGATGGTAGAATGTGTTAAACTTGTATTGTATTTGTAATACTATCAAACCTATCACATTGCATTGTTCTGCCAAGTCCCACTAAATCTTTAGAATGACTGGAATTATTTTAAATCATACGCATAAATCACGACCGGAGAACTACAAGGTTCTAAGTCAAAATTTTTGGCGAAACAAAAGTAACAATGAATATCAGTAATGGTACTTGAAAAACTACCACATTGTTACTTTTGTTTCACCCAGAATTTTCACTTAGAACCATGGAGTTTTCATATAGACTCTTAATAGAGCTTATCTCAACAGAGGTTTTTCAATGAGAACTGTGTGTTACTCAGTTCCTCAAGCTTTTTTTTTCAACACTTAAGTACTGAATGTCAAAAATAGGATCGAGGAACGACAGGTTACAAAGTGACCCCAGACTAATTTGCATTGCATTTATAGAGGTATCATTGAAGATTACAATAAATATCAGCTAGATGTTATTGGTATTTGGCGAATAGTTGAAATAAGAAGAATTTTGCAATGTGAATCTACCCCATAGGAACTTGAAGGTGAAGAGAGCAGTGTGGATAGAAGGATAGGGCTAGAACAGAACTAGTGGTTAACTAATCCCTGTTATTTTTAAATTTTAAGGGGGGTTGGAAATTTTTAGACATTACAAACACACCCATGCCTTCAAACAGAAAAAATGCTTTTCATACTAAGATTCGAACCTGTGAGATCCATCACGGAAGCCAAGGACATTTGACTGCTGCGCCACGAACCCAATAAAATGTTAAATGTCAATTCCAATTTATTATATATTTTCTTTTATTTCAAACAAACACATCAATAAATTCAATGTATTCGAATTCCTCCAGTTGTTATCATGATAAAAATAATAGTCAGCAACTTGACTTAAATACCTATATAATATTATATTCCTGTATCTTTTTTACTACCCATTAAAAGTATATAGTTATCCAATAATACTCTTATGTATGTATGAATGTTAAAGCTATTTATCTATGATGACTTGCAAATTCAGAATAACTTCTAAAATTAACCTGAGTGTATTGGAATTCTAAATAAAATCACTATTTCATTTTATAATCACGGTTTTATTTTTAATTTGTTAGTAAGCTCTAATAAATTTCTTAATTATAATTGATTGTGACTTCTTTACTTATTAAATGCCAAAAGTATTCATCATTTTTTCTGTATTTGTGTTCAGTAATAATTTAACCTCTCTTTGTAAAAAGAGAGGTTGAGCAACTGAGTAACAATCAGTTCTCGTAGAAACA
The DNA here is from genome assembly GCA_031772345.1 of Himalopsyche anomala. NCBI lineage: Eukaryota > Metazoa > Arthropoda > Insecta > Trichoptera > Rhyacophilidae > Himalopsyche > Himalopsyche anomala. The sequence goes on along the minus strand of CM062823.1, from coordinate 6,695,740 downwards.
CATCTGTTGAGATAAACTCCATTAGGAGTCCATATGCTCAACATTGGGAGCGGATATGGTAAAAAAAGAAAAAAATATATGCTTTACAAATCATACTGAGGAAATATTTTTTTCTTCAGTCGTTTATGAATTGTCAAACCTATTACAATATAATATAGCACAATTAAAAGAACAGAATAATATATTTACGGCTCATATGTTTTTTGGTCGAAATAACAATTTTAAACACTTTCAATTGGCATATAAAATACATCTTCAAAAAATAAAACACTCATTATTTGTACTAATAACTGGACCGGTTTCGCACATGATCAGCATTATTAACCCTTTGTACGCCATCGTCTCACCCGTGAGACGCATTCGTATTGAATACTTCGACGTTGGCGGCTAACTGGTTAACTGATAAGAGAATACAATATTACAGTGTCATCTATTTATACAAAACAAAATAAAATTATTAGGATATTAAAAACAATTGATAATGAAAGCAATTTACAGATAATGATGCAAAATATGAATCGTTGGCACTGAATTGACTATAATTATAATGTTACAATAAAATTAATATCCAAATCTACTTCTTGGTAACGCAGGATAGTAGTGAACTTTTTCAAAACCAACAGCGATAAGGGTTCTAAAAAAGAATTTAACAAACCATAATATCAATTCTTACAAACAAAAAAATATAAAAAGGATCATAAATGTAGGTTTAATGCAAGGGATAGATTGATTGCAACAAGAATTTATGTCTTATTATTTTTTGTATTTTTTTTTTTTTGTTTTACAGATTCTTTTTTAAATGAAGAATTTTGAATTTATTATTGATATCAAAAGTATCGTTATTTAAAAAGAAATGTTTTACGAAAATACATCATATTAAATTCAGTAATAAACTCAAGAGTATCCTCATTTCAACCTATTATATTCTTAAACATCCCAAATTTCAATCAATTTTCAAATGTAAATGATGCATTGAAGAGAAAATTAACAAGATTTTTTCAAGTAAATATGTGTTTCTTTGTGAAAAAATTTGCTGAAATTATTTAGAGATTTATCTCTGGAATTAAATTAGGAGTGTGCGCCATCTTTCAATCCAAATTTAATCAGTGTCAATTGATTGAGTTTTGTCAAGTTTCTTTCGGAGGCCGCCGTATTTTTTGCAAGTGTATTCCAATGGTAATTTAATTCAATTTTCATCATTGTACAGTCAGACCAAAAAAAAATGCTGATGAAAGATTTGATATAAAACTAACTCAAAATATAAAATTTAAATTCTATTGTTTCAAGTTCAGAACGGTTTTATTTCATCTGCAAGTAGTGGTTGTGTTATTGAAGAAAAACAGTTTTCTTTAAAAAAATAAACATCCAAAACATGGACACTTATCGATGATGTAATTAAAATTGTTTTGCAGTTGAAAGAAATTCAAGAAAGAACGAGGATGACAGCACATCTGGGCTGGATACCAGTACGTCGTCACATCACAGCTTCTCAGGTTAGATTCTTATTTCATTATTCCTATTTCAAAATTATATTTTAGGTCTGATGCGGGGCTGCCGCATGGAAAAAATCCATAGACAATTTATTTCAAGTGTTCATTTTTTTGTTTGTAATTTACAGCCTGACGTGTGTTATTTTATATTCTGTGTCTTTGCTATATTCTTATTTCAGCATTTTATTTTGTTTTACTTCCAAAAATTATCACCCAGGCAATCTATAAATGTACGTTTTTTAGTGTCTAATTTAGAGGGAGCTGGAAATTCTATCAATAAAGAAAAAAAAAAATCATACTTGTTCCAATTGTCTGTTCTTTACAGAGATTTAGTATTCAATTATTCTTTCATAGAATATTACAACACTTAAATTTGTGAATTGGACAATTATTATATAATATTGTTTGACCTATTTAATATTCTTACCCTTCACTGCACTATAATATGAATGTAAAACATTGTGTATTGTCTACTACCCTAAGGTCAACAGACTGGTCATAAATGATTAACTAATTCCTTTATGTTAGGAATAATGTTAATATTGTTATATATCCTCGGTAAAAGCCCTTCACTGTAGTATCAGTTAAATTTGACCAAACTCACCTCGCATAGGTTCCGACCTCGATCTTAAAATACATATTAACTTTTTATAAAAGAAATTTCTATCAAAAGAATTGTTAAACGCTTTTTTGTACTTTTAGATCAGGACCGATTTTGCATCATTGCAGGCATTTTCAACTGAGAAAAAAACATGTTGACACAGGTATTCATACTAAACCAAGAAAGGCTAATTAATACAAGGGTGTAACAAACAATTAGTAATATAAATATGGAATGAATTCACAGATCAAAATATGAATAATATACTACAGTTAAAAAGGTTTAAGATCTCTTAAAATTAAAGCCTAATAGCAATCAAATTTTTATATTTCAATTATATTTAATTCAGTGTCGATTATTCATATTTTTTACTATTATCTATAAATTCTTTTCACATTTCTGTAACCAATTGTTTGTTACGCCGTTGTTCGTCTTTCTTGGTTTTGTATAAATAGATCTGTATCAATATTTATATGTTGAAAGTGTTCGGGATGAGTGAAACCGGCCCTGATCCTAATAAATAAATGTTGAAAAAGTGCAAAAGAGTGTTTTATTGTTTTTTTTTTTTTAATATAATGTCTTTCCACTACGTATTTGACAGTTAACGCATTCAAAATGAAATAAGAATTTTCCGTTTATTCCGATAGACCGAAAACTGTATCGTTTTTAGATGAGTTACGAATTCTCGAAATCCTCAGCAAAAACGATTTAATAAATGAGAAGATAAGCCAGCTTTATTTGTTAACATAAAAATTACGGAATTATGTTGACAGCAGGTTTCACTTCAATGCAGTGTGTTAGTAATGTCGATATGTGGAATCCATGTTTCACTTTGCTGTAATTCCATCAGTTTTTACTTCCCATACGAAACATTCTAATTAAAAGAAAAAATAACTCGCTCCGCGAAAGGTTAACCGCATGGCTTTGAAAGTAATTACTAATGCCGTAAAAATTAAATGAAAACATAATTTATTTGAACGGTGCTTGGGGTTGAAACCCTTTCAACCAATACGATACTGATTAGGGATTGCAATACCTCCATTACCGAAACCGGTACCCGGTATTCATTTCAATACCGAAATACCGGTTTTAAGAAATACAAATATATAGATATTTCGGTATTGGAAATTAATCTTAATCGAATATATAACGTATGGAAAACATCACATATTTTAATAAAATTGTTCGCGTTTATATTTTAAATCTGCTAACAGTTGTATCAATATTGACACGTTTCAGAATGGATTAGCCTGTAAATGTTGTATTGGTATTGAAACTGTAAGTTATTTATAAAAATTACCCGTTTAAGATTGTGATTGTGTATTTCATGTTTTAAAATATCGATTTACCAATTTTGATATGCTCGCCCGGCGCTGCAATCTCAACTGGTCATAATTTGTTGCTTTATTGAATCATTTTTTGTTATAACAGTATTTAATATAAAATACCGACAAACCGTTATTTATATATATGCGTCCAGGATTGCAATCCCGTATACAGATACCCCTGCTCTAATACGTACACGTCCCATATCGATCAATCATATTTGTCTTAAGAATAATACTTACATCTCAATGTTTATTTACATGCATGAACGCGTACACAAAATAAACCCACGTCTTTTTCCCCCGTCGAGCTTTTTCCACCCCTCACAAAAGGGACGTTGCGAAAATAGTTTTAATTTGTTTTTCTGTTTACATCGGCGCTGGCAGAAGGTCACCAGCGACTTGTAAGGGTAGCGGGTAGCTGAAAAGGCATTATGCAATCGTAGACAAACACTTACGACAATTAACATTGAAACAACGTATGTATCTGGAAAACTGCGTCGTAGATAGTTATGAAACATATCAAACATAGTCTACAGATACAAAATCCTCAATTTAGAATTTTTAAAAATCATGTTTTATCTTTTTTCTTCTTAGCAGATCTTTAAAATGTTTGTTTTATCTTCTTTTAAGATATCTAATTGCAGATCTTGACAATATTATCAGTGATCATTTTAATAAATACTTACAACGTGTATCAATCAACAGTAAAGGGGATGGTTAACACCGTTCTTTTGCATTTAGTTTTTGAGTGCCCTTCCTCTTTCACACAAATATAATTTCAGAAATATACTCAGTAATCACGTGTTTCTTTTGAAATACATGTTCATTAAAATGAAATACACGCAATCCTCTTTTTGCACGGGAGATAAGTTCCATGAAAAAAGCCGTGTAAAAAAATGAAGTGTACACAGAGAAATTAAAGATACGTTATATTACATTAGGTCCGTACAATTTCGGAAGCGTGTAAAAAACCGTGAAAAACTGAATTAGATGTTCTCTAATATGCAAATCGATCATTAGACGCCAGCACTATTCGAATCGCATCTTAGATCGTTGATGTGCCATTTTGTATTCATTTAAATGTGCTCTACCCTTCACTGAGATATTTATAACGTCTGCAATGAAACGATCGCGCGGTCTCGACTAAACCGACAATCCAAACTAGACAATAAAAAAAATCGCGCCAGACAACACCGTAATATGAAAGTGCCTTTTACTTGTTATTTGTTTTATTATTACAGTTATGAAAGAAAACCTTTACCTTAGAGCAAACCAATAATTCAAACAGCAAAAAATATGATACATGCACAATATATTCCATTGTTGTTCACAACGCGCAACTGTTCATTAAAGCTATATCAATTGGTAAACACCTTTATCAAAAATTCATCACATCTTTCTGGGAACGGTTTTCTTATCTTTCAAGAAATCTGTGTTTATTTTTGTTGGGCATCCGCCCCTACACAAAGTATTTTGTTACGCATGAGAATGAAGTTCCTCCGTTTGTAAAATGTTTCCAGACAGACAGGCATTTTCTAGAATAACAAAGTGTTATCGGTTTTTGCCTTTTGCCTCCATTTTATTTGCTCTGTTTCGCCCACATAGTTGTCTCTCCATTCAAACTATGTACATACCGTTCGACTTTTATTTGTTTACTGCATATTGCAACACTCAATTTTAAAAGCTAACATAATGTAGGTCTTCGGTGTATGCACATTTAAAATGTTCAACGTAGATAGATAGATGTTGTTACATTTTCAATGTTTATACAATTTCAAACAAACGTACCGCAAAAATATTTCAATATTCTTTATTCGAAATTCTTCATTTGTTTTATTTCGTAAAACAAAATAATGTAATCAATCGATTACATACTGTCAAAATCTCTACGACAACCTTGCTCGTATTTTCGATGAATAGACGAATTTGTTATAATAAAGTAACAAAAAAAAAACAAAGCTATATTATAATTGTGCGTGACATACCAACATATTATACATATTTGTTGTGCACAGTAATGCGATCTCTTCTGCTTTTATATCTACAATTTCACCGCCTAAGATTTGCATAGTAATAATTTAAATGTCCCTTTATTAAATATGTATGCATACAATTTTCAAGAGAATGCGTCAGAATGGTAATGAAAATTGCAGGTAAACCCTGCATAACTAATCAAAGAAACGGACCGGATGCAAATTATAATCGAGCTAATTAAAGCGGAACAACTACATAGGAAAGATATGTAAATAGTTCTAATGTGTACGATATATAAGCCCCTGAGAGATAAAGTGAGCCATGTGGTATTTAAGGAAAAAACGAACTAGATGCATTATATTATTCTACATGTCTTGAAAGTATCATAAAAGTGAAGTAAGTTCAGTAAACACAAATGAAATAGTATTATCCCCCTAAAATAAAAATATGTAATCCACCAAAACGCCATGTAAAGACGTGATTGTAATTCAAAGTCAAATAAAAAAGTTTTACAATTTTACCAGGCACTCAGCTCACTTCACTTCTCGAGGACTCATATTACGTTATGATCGTCAGTCATTTGTACAAAAATCGGTTTTCGAATTACAATATTTCCTAAAAGTCAATTCGAACCGGTTTTCGATGTTTTGCAAAAAACGTATATTCATAGAAACATAATGCCGACAAAAGTTTAATTTTTTTTTGTTCAAATAAATCTAAATGTAACACTCAATATTGAACTATATATTTCATCTCGTTTTGTTGAAACCATGTCGTTTTAAAGTCAAATTATTAAGGTTTTTAATTTTAAAAAATCCATTGTAAAATTTGAATCCGGGTTACCAAGTTTCAAAGCAAACGTGGGTTCGAATGACGCAAATTTAACTAAATCTCCGCTTTTCGAAAACCGACTAGCCGTACCTAATCTTGAACCACAATTCGTTTTAGTTAATAGGTGATATAAGAAAATTAAATTGAACACCAGTTCAAAAAATAAAACATTTTTTGTACTGATTTCACATTTACTTAATGTGACTGGTTCGTTCGTCACGAGAATTTCCAACTGATAAGATTATACATAATTACATTGCCATTTACGCTGTCTTTCCACTAAGTATTGGCATTGAACACATCACAATTGACTTGCTATGCCAAGCGATTTATTCTGAGAATATATTTTTGATTAGATATGCATTACGTGGTACTCTCAGAAATACTTTTTTTATTTTTAATAATAACGTGTTAAAATTCGAATGAAGCCATTTAAAATTGCATATTCTTCTAAGACCCAACATACCCGAATCTTCATATTCACACGTCCTTTCAAATTATGTATATGATTACTTAAGGACACCATTACCAACTGGCAATTATTGTTAATAACTTTTAGATATAAATTTCTTCCATTTTTTTATGAAAAATATTTTAAATCGCGGAGAGAAAATATCCCGTTTATCTAATAAATTCACTGCAACTCCTCTTGAGTGAATCTGTCATAATAGGATAGCTAGAAGGAAGAGTCAAAAATTCCGAATGACTGCTTCGGAAAACTTTTTCCATCTCGATGATAAATAGAAGGAGGCGGTCTCCCGAGAGATTGTATATGTTTTTCGTCCATTTTTTATAAATCGATCATTTGACCATGCAAATCAAATTAGTGGCTATGGATGCATGATGTAGCATTTAACAGTTCACTGGCAATAATTGGTGGAGCGGTATTATATTCAAGAAAATAAAATACTCGTTTGTACTAATCCGTACAATTGAGTTTTTTATGATACAGCAGTCCGTTTCATAGCGATAATTGATCAGTAACAAAACCATCACTTTGAATTCAGGGCGAGATTAAAAGATGATAATTTTTACGATTAACTTTTCGCCATTCGCTTACACTGACAGTTTTGAAAGATGGTGGTAAATAATATGTATAGCTTATCTTATGATTCAAGTGCATTGATCATTGTAATGAGTGATAAATTTGTATCCATGTGATTTATGAATAGGTCTGTGGAACTTACATCATATTATCGCAGTTATGTATTTTCATCAGTGAAAAGAACTTAAAATCATACGAGCACGATGTTTATAACTGTTATATTTACTTACCCCAAAAATCTTAATTTTCCTGGGATTTATAAAGTGTAAATAAAACTTGAATAAATAAGGTAAAATTAACATCATTTTGTGTTACACAAAAAATTTATTACTTGGTTGATATACATTTATATGTATCATAGTTGAAGCCATTTTTTTAAAATCTGTCCGCTCCTAATGTGGAGCATATGGCCTCCCAAAGGAGGTATATCAAAAGAAGTTTTTCTACGAGAACTGTTACTCAGTCGCTCAACCTCTCTTTTACAAAGAGAGTAGTAGGGATAGAAGGATACGTCTAAGACAGAACTAGTAGTTAACTAATCGCTCTTGCTACGCCCAGTAGTTGAAGGATTGAAAGGGTGGAAGGGAATTTTTAGGCATCACAAACACCTATGCCTTCAGACAGAAATCGATCGAAAAAATGCTGTCAGGTCCTATGGGCTTACGTGCCGAATCTCACGGGTTCGAGTCCCAGTACGAAGCCAAAATTGCTATCAATCAACTCATAATTCTTGTAGAATCATTTTTTTTATTAAAAATTCTGCAGTGTATTTTTTTATAACTGTGTTCATAATAAATTGATCCAACGTTTTTCCAATCGAATTAAAGTGTAACAAATTAAACACATTACATACATTCTGCCTCTCGGAAACTAGCGGTTATAAAATATGTTTTTTTTTTACGTTACTCGGCATGCAAATGGCCTCAATGGAATTATTGAATGTCGCTTGTACCACCAATAGTTGCAGGAATTTTATTAAAAATCCAGTGTTCAATGCGTTATGTGAAGATTTCTGGTATTATCAGCCGATACGAGAGTGAACTTGTCAGCGATTGATTTATCTAACCTTTTTTCTTTGTTTATTTTTGTACGTTCAAGACGCAATTTATTTACCGTATCTAACTACGGTGATGGTGTTTGGCATTAAAGGCGTGCACCCATTGGAAAGGGGGGACTATTTTTAGAGACACTATGGCAAGGTGCGGCTGGTCTGCGGATGGGGTGACCGCGACTCGATCGATTCAAATTCCACTCAGGATGGCTTTGATTACACCCCGTCGCATCCCTCAGCGGGTGAAATACAATAAACATGGTAATGGATTAGGCAAACATCTTAGATTTAATTCATAAACAAAGTAATAGGTACTCATAATAAGGCATGTTGTCTTTCACAGAGGCTTTAAGGGAAATAGAACGCATCACGTCACCTTCGGCTGACGTTTCGTAAAGTTATTTTTAAACGACCCTCTTCTGACTTCTGTTTGAGAGTTGTTTATTTTGTGGCGATTTTGTCATTCATTTGTTCAAACCAACGTTAATCAAATAATCTGATACTGTGAATGGTACGTAATTAACGCATCTCTATCGATTATAAGGTGACTTTTAGTGTCACGTGTCACTTAAAATAGTAAATTACTGCTGAACGAATTAAAAATATAAATAATGAACTTATAAATGAAAATAATGAATTAATAGCTAAATAAAAGATTCTAAATTCTTTTCAATACCAATATTACTTTTTTTTTATATAATTTTGTTTTGTATTAATAACACTAAAATTGTCCGTTGATGATGCTCGTCATGAGCGAAACCGGTCCTGATATTTTTAAATAATTGTTGAAGTAGTACAAAGGAATATTGTGTTTTTTTTTTTAATGAACTTGATAAATAAAAAAAAACCTTTATTTTACTAATATATTTTATTGATTGATTAATGCAATTTACTATTCATTGTCTTTGAAGCGTATATTTATTAATTCGCTTTTTTTTTCATTTTCACGTATTTATTTAAACTGTCTGTAAGCCCGTTGACCTCAACAGGGGGATTTTTGTTGCATTTTTAAGTAGTCAGAAAATTTACTGGCGTGAAAAATAAATTACAAACCTATTTATTAAATAAGCCAGAAATTCTAAAAGTAAAATAAATACCATGGGGCATATATCGATAGCCCTGCAGTATTTAAATTGTATATAATATATTTTTTAGAATAATGTTAAAATTTGCTAACAATTATTTTTCGTAGTAGCAGAAATAGACCTCTATATTATATATATCAGAAATAGATCTCTATTATATAAAATATATACAATATATATTTTATTCAACTAATTTTCAAGTACGCTAGCAAATATATTTCGTAGAAGAAGAAAAAGACCCGAGAACATTATTACGAACATATTTGTGATAATTGGTGATTGTTTGTGATTCGTGAATATTTTATCGACTATTAATATATAGATAATTTGCTAATGTTTTAAAATATTATTTATCAATGTTCTTAAGAATAGAGGAGTGTTTGTTGACGGGCGTTTTGCATATCTGGGAAGCTCAAATCCGATTGAGCGATTGCACTGTGTAACCATTAAAATCTGTCGATAAAATAAATTTGCGATTTTTTAAGTAATTCATTGTATGAAACACATAGTGAAAGTGGTTTGATTTGGAAACACGCGTTTTTCTTGAGGTAGTGAATAATTGCACTGCGGTTCGAGGTAACAGTGACTTCAATAAAGGTGATAGTTACAAACGCTGATTTTAGAGTTGGATTAAATTTGTTTTATTGTTTATGTATGCTTGCGTGACTCACAGTCTTGTCGCGAAAATATTGTTTCACACGAAAATAGCAAATATAAAGTTTATGAGGTAGACGATTGAAGCATCCAGAGCTTGGATTTTGGCACAGTCGACAAAGCAACCCCGCTCCGCTCAAACCAATATAATGATGAAACAGTCCAAGTACGTGGGCGATTCTCAGTAAGGAACGTCACACAGAATATCCACCAGCTTTCGGGGTGGTATCAGGGGCGCCACCAAACCAGTGACTTACCCAAAAGGGAAAGCAAGTGCGACAACAGAATAATATCACGATAAATTCCGTAAATTTTGATTTTACTTTGCCTATTTGTGAATTGTTGATTGACAGCGTTCGTGGAGTTAAGTAGAAACTTTTTGAAGAATAATTATTTGCAAACAATCCGCTTATGATGAACGCAGAGCCCCTTGCACCGAAACGCTGCGCAGTAACAGCTTATCTTAAGCAATTTATTAGCATATATGCTGTTAAAATATTAATGAAAATGTAAAAATTCTTTTCACGGGTGGTTTGTTTTCTTCCGTGCGTTGACTGAATTCGGATAAATTTTATAAGTCTTATAATACGTATAGTACATGCGTTTCTTAGTTGATGTTTATTTTGGCGAAATTAAGATGGCCCACATCAATTTACTGCTGCAGAAAAGTCTTTCACTCTCACAAACTTTCAACAAACTTTTTTGTCGTCAAATCTCAAGCCTATGACAATTTATAAATTGTATGCTAACCAAACTCGCTTTTATTTATCTGTTCCACTCGGTTACATAAAATATTATCATATTTGTATTAACTGTTCTGGAATTTAAATTACATATTTCTCTCTGTGGGATCGCGAACGCTGCTGTATCCCTCTCTCGCGACATTATCAGCACGCCACCGTAAATCACCGCCATAGTATGGGGTCAGTTGGACTCTTCGGGGCGCATTTGACTCCCCCTCCGTTTGGCCTTGGGAGCAGCGCCAAATCGGCTACTCCCAATCTAGACAATGCGACGACTCTTTATGCGCCGCGATTTTGGACGCCGGCCTCCTCCCGCGGAATATTTCGCGCCATTTTTCACTCCCACCAATCCAATGGTGCAAACATTTTCTTTGCGTGTGTACAAAAAATTAACTCGCACACTGCAATAATAACAAACGATATTTGTGTATCTTCAACATTATCGACTATGATTGAATTTAATAAATAGAAATAGCTGTGTAATCATTAATAAAGTTGGATTTAGCTAAAATAGTAACCATGCTAATTTCTTACATGATATATGTATACATAATTTCAACCAGCGGTCGGCAAACTTTTTAGGCTCACGGACCACTAACTAGACTTTTGTGTTAAATATTACATATTGAAATAAAAGTGATCAAATGCGTCTAAAAATGCACCAAGTTCATAAAATAATGTCAGATTTCGCTGCGGACCACCAGTGATCCGCGGACCACACTTTGCCGACCGCTGATTAATACGACATATAATACATCTTTTATTTATAAAAAATCGGCGCCTTACTTGCCCCGCATCTTTTGCTGACGTAAATAAGAATTAACATTTCACGGTGAATGAATGAATGAATGAATGAATGAATGAATGAATTTTATTTTTGGTACCATATAAACTTTCATTCGTAATAAAAAAAATAAAAGCGCGTTTGTGAATTATATTACTATGTGTATAGAAGTATTTTTAAGATTAATTGATATTTATAGACATATCATTGTGATAGATGATCGCAAATATCAAACTTCGTTTTATCGTCTCCCACTGTTGAACGAATTCATTTGATGGACAAAAATAAGATACAATACCAGGACATTGGAGTTTTCCATTTTTTGGGATTAATTATCAATTTAAATCTACTAAATAGAGTTATAAATATATCCATTCATTACAAGTCGGTTAATTAAACTGCTGTGCATCTGTGTGAATCAGCGGACAGAGTTGCGGACGTCAGTGCTACGTGATTGTCATACGCGAAAATTTGCCTACACGCGGTGACACTCGGCGTGTATGAAATTAACAGGTTTTTAAAAACAATTTTCTCATTTGATTAACTATTTTATTCTTTACATATATCGAAGCCCTTCTGTGTGTGACAAAATATCGCTGTTTAAATAAACCATAAAATTTACATCCCATTGTATGTTTAATCTTAATGCACAACTGGTATTTTCTTATATTTAAGGTAATCGAATCTGAGTGGGATACGAACTGAATTAAAGTGCATTAAACATGCAGTGGAAGTCGATTGACTTGGGAACCAAGGGGACTTAATTGATTAACTTTTCCTACGACCTGAACAAAATAAATACTTATTATTTTTGTTTACGTAATAATCAAAATAATTAAAATTGAAAATATTAAGTCGACAGTAACGTATTTCAAAATCTCTGGTAGTTTGCAAAATGCAACATCTTTTGGATGGATCAGGACTTGAACATCTTCGGTTTGTATTGCAACACAAAAAATTTGATGTAAAAAAAAAACCAATTGATTCTTAGTAAAAATAGGTTATGATTTTCACTGTCCACTCATCAAAGATCATAAGTTAAAAACGAGAGTTCTTGTTATAATAAAAGTCTAAAAAAACTTATTTTTTTATTGAAAATCCATAGACAATATTATAAAATTGTGTTTATTTTAATTATAAATACTCGTATAGTTATTGATCGAATTGATGTTGACTTGTTATAACTATGTTCTAACCTTAGTAAAAATAGCGAAGTATTCAGCTCTAAAAGAATTGAAAGTTAAAGTTGAAAGCTAGTTAACCCTCTAAGGACGAGCGTGACCATATGGTCACAGTAAACACCGTTGTCTATTGATCCCACTATTCATCCTTTTGCTACCTGAATATCGTTGCTTTCACTCATATTTCGTTAAGAAAGGTACAGACTTCAGTTAGTCATCAGCCTCGGGGACAGAAACGGCCACCAAAATCACATGCGATTTTTTGAATTTCCGTTTTTTTTTAATGGAATTTTTGAAACTGTTAAATTTTTTTATCAAAAGATCATATTATGTACAGTTCTTTTGATAATATATTTGTATTGAAAATATGTTGATCTAAAGGGGTCAAATTGTAAATATTTTAAAAAATTTCACGTTTAGCTATATTTCAACCCCGAATGTTTGCGTGCCCACACGGTCACCTTTGTCCTTATTACTGTCCGTACACAATATTACACGGTAATAAAAGGATGGGCATGACCATATAGTCATGCGGGGTTTCTATACAACGACTTTGCGTTTTTTTTTTTTAATTTTTGGTTAGGAATAAAAGTTATCCGTGACTTCAATATAGTTTGAAAAAAAATCGAAAAAAAGCTCTCGTCTCTGGAGAGTTAAGTTTCAAATTGTCTAGTTCCGACGACCTGGTGGAGTCGAAATTCATTTATATCGTATATTTTTGGTAGAACCTTATATGTTTACCGGGAATTGGCAGTTGACAATTTTCAAGTGAACAATATTGTATGCCGACCGTAAGAAAACTACTCACCCGAGTTATCATAATATCGACGACTCGTTAATCTGTTGGAGCGAAAAATTGAATAGCCGGATGAAGAGTCCCTCTCATATCGTTTAGTGCGCGACGCCCACCTTGTCAAATTCCACTGAAGCTCTCTTGAACGAAATCATCGCTGATTTATTGCATACCTCAAGCGCGTCAGCAGTTTAACCCCACGTACCGAAATGGTGATGGTGCCCTCCCTGCCATCTTTTTGATACGTCGCAATTGTGCTCGAACACCCTCCACCCTTTTTTTTTTACTCTTACATAAAAACACAGAGGTGGATCAAGATTGTTATTCACACAGGCTGGACTGTTTGAATTTATTAGTTCTGTTCTTCAGCGGCACAAGTCTAAGCCAGCTTTCAATCGTCTCTCCTAAGAATGCTTGTAAACATAAAAAGACTAGGCTAATCATTGTATCTATATATAAGTATATCTAAACAATTTGGCAGCTCTTAAAAATTAACTCTACTATGATCGACGTGATAAACATGTTTCTGAAAACAAGTTAAGTTTATTGAACAAATATTAAATGCTCAAAATAATATTGCAGTGCACTCTCGTAAATTAATTTAAAAAAATGAATTAGTCGTATTTAACTATCTCTTATTTTTTTGTTGTAGGTGGTATACCCTTAGTGTCAAAATATATACACATATTTTTTTTAAATTACATATTTTGGCTACTCTTTTCATTCCAGTTACTTTAATATACCAACTCATAAAAACTATAAAGTTGTAAGTTTTTATATCCTGATGTGGTAGGCACATTGTTTCCATCGCTTTCAATCCATTAAAGTTAAATGATGAAACAGATACAAACAGACGGCGATATATATCCTATTTGGTTAGTGCTTGAAATTATTTTTTATGTTGTAATAATATTTTTCAAACATCTTCCATCCGTTGGTTTGTCACATCTAGATGTGCTATCTCGGCTGGGAAATTAATTCACTAAATACGCAACTGCCCCTCTGAAAACCTTTACATAGCGGGAATAAAACCCCAATAGCGGCGTTTCCCGGCTGTTTGTTTCGCCGGCTCCCACACCGCCCTTGCGTCCCACCCTCGTTTTCCTCACACCCTCTGCATTTCCCCGTCGCACTATTATCTTTTTCGATCGTATTTGATCTTCTTCGAAGTCCTCCTCGGTCTCCAGCAAGGCAGTGTTGTGCGATCGCCCGCCGGGGAAACTGTTTTTCTGGCTCACAGGAATTTCCACACCAGCGACGGGGAATTATTTTTTAACAGTTAACGTTTACGCAGTGCTCGGCCGTGCGCGCAGGACAAAAAACTGAACGAAACTCGTATTTAGTGTGAAATCGTTTAAAACGTGAACAATTTTTTTTTTATTAATTTATAAATAAGTCAAAGTTGTGCCAAGTTATCGCAGTCGATCTCTACAGATTGCCGAATGAATACTTTACCTAGTTTTAATTTCTGTATTCATGTTTTTAGTTACAAAAAAAATAATAAGACATCATAATTCTTGAGAATATATTTATCGTTTAGTACGCGCTGTGTGACCAATTTTATGCATTATTTATTGTTAATAACTTTCTGTAGAATATTACGTTCAGCCTGAATCAATATGACGTAAACCACATATACAATACTTAAATCGTATAATTGAATGCATGGAAACTCCTTCACCAACTTTCATCGAATTGGTTATTATATTTTCTAAAAGTATTAGTTTTCGCATTGTATGATATGTTCATCGATTTTTTAAACTCGGTAAAACTTGTATCATCATTCAGCATATAAATATGATTTAGTTTTATATTAACTTGTTTTACCTACATTATACCATAAACAACAATACTTTTTTGCTTTATTTCCACGCTATAGAAAACTGCAGTGTATCTGAATATTCTGCGAATATTCAGATACCCCAACAATGAAATAATTGACTTGAAGTTTGTGCTGATAGTAATTATTCCATTTGAAATATTTATTTGCATCTGTTTCGCCACGAGTCGGATTTGGAATGCATGTATAAATTACCAATAAATCCAAATGGGAAGTCATAAAAATTACGATGTTTACTCGTTAGTTTGAAAATTAATGTTGCAATTCCAAAATAGCATTATTTTTACATTAAATGGATACACATGTTTGATGTTTCCACGTCGAATTTTAAGGAAAATATGACGTCTCTTTAACCGAGCCACCACCATTAAACCAAGTATAAAATTGTATTATTTTTATGAGAAAATTAAGTGATACCTTACATATTTTTTTTTGTTTGAATTTAATGAATAAGTATTTTGTAATACTGTATAATTCAAAATTAATCGATTTTACAGCTGGTTTTTTAGCATTGATCGTTTCGTTTGTAAATTTCTGTCGAGATCTATTAGTATCGGTTTGACATGAAATTTCAATAAACATCAATTTCTAAAACGCATTTATGTATTTTATTTTCCTTATGTTATTATTTATTTCGTATACTTCGCAATTTTTCATATGGTTTTGACCTTCTGAAAGATGCGCACACTTCCTCGCGACGACCGCAATTTTTTAATTTAGTTTTTGATATCTTTGGATGCATTCCAAAACCACTCGACACCCGTTTTGTATAAGTGAAAATATATCGATTACTATAATTATCGAATCGAATAACACTGACTCTCAAGTCAGGATACTTCAAAGCTCTCGTGAATAATCATCACAAATTACCAAATTTGTAGCGTTGTAATTTATTGATTTTTGAACGAAACCTGTCACTAAAAAAATATTTTTTATTACATATTATTATAAAAGGTGTTAATTTTTATGTAATTTTTTCCCACCAATAATTGATAGAGAGTATCGATTATCTGATACTAAATTATTTCATTGTCCGATTTTAAAACTGCCAATATCAACTGGATGTTACTGTACTTAAAAAAACTAAAAATCGCATGCTAAATATCATACAGACGTAGATTCTAGATTTTCACAGTTATACTGAAATGTGGATACAAGGATTGTTTAAATTTTAGATGAGCAAAAAAAAAACTTCAACTTCAACAATCCTTGTACCCAAAGATGTATATTTCAGCAAAACTGCAATATCTCATATTTGCGAACAATTAGATACGCCCGTATGTTATTAAGTATGCGAAATGATAAAATAATTATACATGGTTACAAACAGTGGCGGCCGGTCAACGTGGCATTGGATCAATGCACCCCTTGTATGTGCAGGGGCGGTTATATTTCATGAAATAATATTCAAACATAACATTTATACCATTAACTCATTTTAAATTCTTCATGTATTTATTGTCTATAAAAAATATTTTATTATCGATTTCTAAAATATTTATTATAGACAATAAATACATGAAGAATTTAAAATGAGTGAATGGTATAAATGTTATGTTTGAATATTATTTCATGAAATATAACCCTCCCCTGCATATACAAGGGGTGCATTGATCCAATGCCACATTGACCGGCCGCCACCGGTTACAAATGTACAATTAAACGAAACACTATTGCCAAATTAATACTAGAGTGACAATAGTTAAATAAACTAAAAACAAAATAGAAAGTGCTTTGGTTATTTTAGAATCAATTCGGTTCAGATTTCAAATAGATAACTTAAAACGTTACGACATCTCTGTATTTCAATTTATAATACTGCCAGGTCGTTAACGCAGTGATTATCATCGTGAGCTACGGTACCCAATACGGATGTTTCATTTTTTAATATATTTTTTATTAAATTTAAGGCTTAGTTATTTAAATGTTCCATTTTTAATTTATCTCGGTTTATAAGGGCTATTCCAATTTTAAATATTATTGGAGTGCGCGCCAACCCGCGACGTGTTCGCGGGGGATTTGAAACTGTTTGGTTAAGCGCAGCTTAGATGGAACACTGATCATGTGTACATACGGTAAAAAAATATGTATTCTATGGCATTAATTAATAAACTGTGTATGTAAATAGTGTATATTTACTAGTAAATATTATATTTGCGCATCTATTTTAGCTATCGTTTACTTTATCAATTGGTGTCGTCGAAAAATATACGTCTCTATCTCAATATATAAACATGAAGTATGCCAATCGATTGTTGAAAGGGTGAACCTTTATAATAAAACAATGACATATTTTAATTAAAAGAGAAAATACCCCCATTTAAAGGAAAGAAAATACATTTACAATTGTTGATAATCCCCTGTAACTTCAAAGCATCGGCGGGATTAGTAAAATAACTAGATACAGATAATAGTATACAAAAAACTACTATTATCGTTTATCATAAACCGAAAAAGAATCTAAATATTGTTTTCATAATTCGCTATTTAAAAAGTACAACACAAACATTAAATAAAAATAATAAAAGATTTTTAGTACTTTTTCTACATAAATTTATTTGATCAGGATCGGTTTCGCTTATCGCGAGCATTATCAACTGATAATAAAAATATATAAACAGTGCTATTTATACAAGTTAAATTGAAATAAAAGGTGTAAGCAACTACTAACAATGAAAAGGATTTACAAATTACATTATAATTACACAAAATTAAAATGCTTAACACCTATAACATACAATTTAAAAAAATCGCGATGAGCGAAACCGGTCCTGATCAAATAAATTTATGTGGAAAAAGTACTAAAAATCTTTTATTATTTTTATTATAATGCCATTCCACCAAGTATTGACAGTGAACACCTTAAAAGTGACAAACATTAAAGTTCAATTTTCTGGAAACTAGTATTTTTGACTTTTCCCATTGTTGCTTTAGGTTAGCGAATAATTTCATTACTTCGAGACACGACTATGTAGATATTTAAATTGACGCAGTATACCGATTGAGCATTTTAATTGGCTCGTTGGATAAAAAAAAATGTGATATATCATCTAGAAGTTAAGTCACTTCACTAAATAATATAACAGTTATCAATATTATATTGATAATCGTAATCAATAAAAACTATAGCAACATCTATTAGTAGTATCCATTGAAGACATGCTAACTACCATCTGATCCAATTATAATGAACGCGATGTAAAATACCCCTGTGGGAATCGCCGAACCAAGTAAAAACACAATAAAAGCATTTCACCTTTAGTCAATCCAGTTAAGTTTTAGTGTGACGTTGATAGGGGGCGGACTGGGGAGGCGGGCGATTTGTTGGGCGCACAAATGAGGCGCCATAAAAACACCTGACCTTTTGGCGTGGCGCCGTCTCAACGTGCAGGGACGGATGGTATTTGGATCGAGATTAATTCATTTCCAATACATAAATTTGATGTTCGCATTTATTTTCGGAAGAATTTCGTGAATTTATTTGATAGCGTATAAAAAAAACATTCACCGCTAAAACTACAGGTTTTAACTACTAATTTTAATATTTCCAATTTACAGTTAGTATCTACGGTATTCAATTTAATCAAAATTCTTTATATTAACTGTTTAAAAATATTTTTTTAGTGAATGTCTATTTTATTTACTACTCATAAATCTTGTTTAACCTTACGTAATCTTAACGACTTAAATAACATAAATTGTTTTAATTTTAAAAAAAAAGTAATGTAATTTCAAGAATCTTGCAGTCATATTAGCAAGGAATTGCATGTAGACGTTTTTAGGGTGCACGACACCCAAGCGACAATATTTGAAAACGGAAAATTATTTATTCGAGTCAATAAATAATACTGCCGAACAGTTGTGTGAATCAGTGACCAGCGTTGCAAACATTAGTGTACAATCAGGACGGTAATATGACGTGATTATCTTGCGCAGAACATTGTTATCAAGCAGTGACACTTGAATTTAATTAAACATGTATAACATTATCGGGATATGTTTAACAATTTTCATATCCGCTATATCTGATGTACATATATAGATAGGTATCTATGTATAGTTAAATATAAGTACTTAACGTCAGAAAACGAATAAAAATACAAACAAACATTTATGTTTTTGTTTATATTATATGAAAAATTAATGGGGCCCACAGTCAGTGTTTAGCGCAGCTATGGCCCCTGCAGTATATTCATTATTTCTATATTAGACCATGAAGTCTGTGTATCGATTTACGAAATATCAAAGCAAATGCTGTGAAAGAATTGACGAAAATATAATTTCTTTCGTCTTCTGAATTTAAATTATTATTTTGTTTTCGAGTCAACTTAGTTAAAATTAATAGTAGTCACGAGAATTTTTTTACGATATGATGATCGATGAAATAATACCAATTGTCTGCTTCTGCGTTCAGATTGAAACCACTTTATTATTCAATCGCCGATGTGCGAGATGCAGGAGTAAGAATAATTTCACCAAGCGAAAGGTTCGAAGCATCAATTTTTACTTCGTCGCCAACATCCGCCGTGACGCGATTATGAAAATAAAGTTATTCTTGCTCGTGTCAATGAAAGAGAAAATTCCGCTCACGATTGATTTTGCCGCGACTTCGTTTTCCATTAACGCGTCAAAATGTCGAAAACATGTCAATCCAGAGTAATACAGTTCGATCTCTTTCGTTTTATTTTAGAATCTTAAATATCGACGACGTTATGAAAGGGTACGCTAAAATTCACAATCGCTCAGCGTTTAGTGTTCGTTGACGTACGGTGGTGATGACTGTTTTGTTACTTGTACGTCTTAAGGAAGGGCGAAAAGCTTCAGAGCTTTCTCTGAGACAGTGACATCTATTAATGAGAAGAAAATGTTATATGTTTCGTTTACAAATATTTTTACAATTAATAATATTTTGAAAACGTCTCAGTTGATTTGGGTATTAATTTACTAAACGTCTTATCTTAAATACTTTGTTGTTAATTTTGATTATTTTACTGCGTCGTTATTGTATCGTCGGTAATTTTTTACAACCTCGTATCTCAAAAAGTTTTCAGACGATACATATACGTACATATTATATCGCTATCGTTTTCGGAATGGTTTATCAAGTTTAGGAAGAAAGCGAAGACGTTTCCATCCATGCCATCGTCTCCTTCGTTCTAAACGTAGCATATGACCATACTATTTACAAAATGATTATTTGGCGACGGTTTGGTATTAGGTTGAAAATAGTATATTTTTTTTTGTAATACGAGTTAAAGGAATATGTATGCATTACATCAAAAACTCAAAACTGGCAAAAGTTGAAATACGTGCTTGAAGAAAATTACCGACGATATGAATTCCAATAATGCTTTAAACTTTGCTTTCATGTACCAATTAATGCTTAAACGAAAATACACTTATAATAATAGTATTTTTTACATTTTTTCAAAACTTTATTATTGTTTTCTCAAATAACTATTTGCTGCAAGCAATTTAATGATGAAGGTCACTTGAAAATTGAGTGGGTAACTCTCGGTTCCTGACAGATAGACTTCATAATGAATATCTCGTTCTGGATCTTCTATGACGTTTATCGCCTGACTTTACTCCTAGCTCTTGTTAGATACCTTCTAATGAAATTTTATGTTGTATGCGAACATGGAAACAATATTTTTAGTACAACTTCATACACAAAAGATCACTATAAATTCTACACCAATCTGTGATTATCTCATTAGTAACAATTGTAGGTGGTGTATAGTTCGTACAAGATAAGCTCACGCATTGACACAGTTATGGTATTGTCATTCTTCCTTGCAATTTTATAATGCTGAATATGTTGCGAACCCAAGGCCTTCGGGCCGGAAGAAGGGCATCCTCACAAACAATCCTCGACCCCGCTTCTGTGTGCACTGCAGTCATTAGCTGGGCCGCACCCAGAGCTCAATAATATGTACGTGTGTGGGGAGGTCCATTTTTACGGTTTCCCTCACGGCCTTACGTATACTTAACTTAAACCCCATGTAATAATAATATATCGCTGACTTAGAACCGAACCGTTGTTTTTCAAATTTACGCTTTCGGGATTAACTTCGACTGCTTCATAGTCACCGGTCCGGTTTAACTCGCATTTACACATTGTTTTACTATTTCCATGCGGTTGTAAGTCAATCGTTTTATATATGGGCCCATTAGACTTGAAGTGAGCCAAATGATATTTAAAAAAAAAAAAAAGTTATATACGTTGTAATATTGTCTTAAAGTATCGTAAAAGTGAAATAACCTCAATTAATACACATTACAATAGTTGATTGATTTACTTATGTTATGGATATATTATTACTAAAACACTTAATTTAAATTCAATGTTGGTTCAACTTTATTCCATATATAATGTTACACTTTATAAATAAATCACTTAATCTGATTAATCAAAATGATATCGATGTGAGTGTTGAAAAGTTTTTACTTGGCTATCGACCTTTCAATTTGAACTCTCGTTTGTAACTGTGTGAGATTTGGAGAGAAGGATATCGGTTTAGTTGAAAGGTTTATTGTTACAAGTTGTCAGAGATAATTTAACATAGCATAGAGGTAGATGTTGAATATACATAACGCTTGGTAGAACTCCATTATAATAGGATAAAATTAGCAACGTTTTTAGCTCTACAGTTTTTATATTTATTAGTTGATAGCTATGTCGGCTTTCGCCATCGTCAGAACTATGATTAAACTTACATTGTTCTCAGCTATATATACTGGCTCCGAAGTGATACACAATGCATCGTGTTGTTCACTCTAACATCCTAATTTAAATTACAATTTTAATATTACACTTATTAAATATGAGTAGTGTTTCGAAGAACGATACGCAATTTGGGGTTTTTTTTTAAACATAAATTAGGATAAATTAAACTGATATTTATTATTATATGATACACCCATTCTTTGGAACAGACATCCATAAATCGATGCATAAATCAATCGAATATACAATACGATCCAGCCATACATGGCGGGTCAGATTGATTGACTTGACAAAATAGACTCCCATATAATGCATACAGCATGGTCTGTTTCATTGACAGTTTGAAGATATCGAGCAGCACACTTCTCCCGAACAAAGTCAGCATAAATTCAATGATTTTTGCCATGCATTTTCGAACCACGTCGGTCGTATCAGCTTTATTCTTGTAGATGCAATTCAAGTTTCGGTTACGTATATTGGAATCAAGAACACAACAATCGCCTGATTGACTGTTGGTTTCAATTACAATCTAACTATTTAGTTTTCAATGTTATTTATAATACAGCAATGAAGATCACAAGCTCTACCGTGAACCCTTGCTGGTCCCTACCCACCGTTTTGAACGAGTTAACAAAGAGTTTAAATAAATTGTTTTTTCCACTATTAACATACAATTTCTTCGCCGCATTTTGTTTTCTGTAACGCTGATACCGTTCGCATATTTCATGAGACGTGTGCTTATTAATATCTGTCTTTCTTACTTCCTTCTCACATATAACATTGAATATTACTGTGACTAGTGGATCTCCTTGTCTTATGCCTGTTGGCGTTTTCAAATGACGATGATGTCATCATTTTAAACTTTTAGCATCCATCCATAATCTTCATTGCCAGTCGGGTTATATTATGATTTTATTCGCTAAAGAAAAAATAATAAAAAGGGACAAACCCCTAGTTTTATTCTGTAATTTATAACATAGGGTTTGAATCATTTTTTTGTTTTATTCGTAAACTTTGCGCTAATATTTCTGATCGTGTCACAAAAAGTGTTTAATTTTATATCCATTTATAAATTTTATTCATATACTGATTGATATTTTTTAACACTACTTGACTGTAATGAGATAAAAAAATAATTTATATAGTTTCACATTTTTCTTAATTTAGTTGACGTACTCTTCCGAACTATTGTATTAATTACTGAAGATGTCGTGAAGCCGAAACAGCTATCAACTAGGTACATCGTATAACTCTTGTGGATTGAAACTATTTGTACTTAATTATATTGTTTTTCGAGTAAATACCGATTCAAACAACTTACTTCAGTACTATACAAAAATAATAATAAAACTGACATCGAAGTTCAGTTTTTCTCTGCAAATAGTGTAGTTGTTTAAGTGATTGAATAAGTGAAATATTTGTCATGTGTTTGTAGGTAACACTGTACACCGATAAAAATGTCTTTAAAATAATCACCCTCGTTTATGATCTTCCGTTGCTTTTAGGGGTTGTAAAATATCATATTTCTGGAATATGTTATTGGCGCATGCACTTAATTACATGTGCGTGAGGTTGACAACCCTGCGTGTATAAGTATTTTGTACAAATGCCAAATATCTCAAAAATTCCGTTTCCAAGATTGCTTTAATAGCAATTCGTTTTGTTAGAGAAGAGGGGGTGGAAAACTTACGGAAAACTTTTCAAATTATTTCCATAAACATTATGCTTGAACGGTAATTTCTTGGCACAACTTTGATGTGATCAAAAGTTTATATAATATGTTACAACAAATTCAATGGATTCGAAGAAAGTTGTTGAAACTTTATACTTTTTTATGTTATCACAGCATATAATTGATGTATCTAGTTAAAAAGTGAAAAGTGTGTTTTTTTAATCGTGACAATTGTTTCGTCATTTCTCGCTCTGTCTGGTTATTAATTTTTAACTATGAGCGAGAGCGAAGAAGAGAAACCATGTCCTAGAAGAGGAAGGAGCGTCAGGAGACTTTTGCGGAGCTTCACAGCCGATCGTCTAACAACAGGTCCTAATCATGCTAATATTTATTTTTCTTATAAACTATGATTTATGATTTAAATTCAGCAACATTTTATAATTTGATTTCAACTGCCTTCATTATCAACTGATCAATTTATGTTGATGAATGTTTTATAAATATAATGCCTTTCCATTAAGAATTGACAGTTGACACCTTTAAAAATGTTTGCGAATTGTATTTTATACACTATGTCAATTCTGGCCAAATTGAGAAATCATTTTTTGTCACGTCCTTTCCAGTAATATTGTAGAAAAATGCTTCATGTATAAAACAAATATTTGACATTACAAATAGAAGAAAACCAGTGATTTTCTAACACGAACTTCATTGAGAAGGTTTGAACAGCCATAGTCAAAAACTGACATTTTTTATATAGTATAGTTTTCCACTCATTGTTAATATCGATGCCTTAGTGTCAATACGTGGTAACTACTAAAATGTCGAAAATTAGTAAAGAACGTAGTTGGCTGTAAAATGTTACATTTTATATAATGTCAAAATGTTTTGTCTCCCTGATTTGAAATGGCAATTCTATTTAAAATCAGGGAGATACAAAATTTTGACATTATATAAAATGTAACATTTTACAGCCAACTGCGTTCTTAACTCATTTTCGACATTTTGGTAGTTACCGCCTATTGACACTAAGCCATCGATATGCTGTTAAATGATTTGTACTTTTTAATACATTAAGTCCTCGACTAACGCGAATTCGAGTTATATGATTCGCACATACTCGTTTTTAAAAAAAAAAACTGTTTTATTTTATTTCGTTGTGTTTTGCGTATGTTAAAATTAAAATAAATAGTATGTTTATTTGTAATAGATGTGACCATTATTCAACCGGTAGGGTAGATAAAGGATTAATACATGTATTTAAAAAATATTATCTACTTAATAAATAGCAGTAATTCAACGGTAATTGAGGAACGCAGTTTTTATGTAAAATGAGGAGTAAAGAACAGAATACCGAAAAGGACATGAGAAAACATGCCGAACGATTTAAAAATGTGTCCAAAGCAATAAATAATGGTATTTTATGATATAAACTAATTTATTAAACGAACAAAGCGTACAAAGCAATCGATACTGAGCCAGCACTAGTATTTTGTTGCTTTATGTTAGTTTGCACATATATGTTTTATGTTTATAAATAATAACTTCGTTTTTTCAAAAAATTCTTAATTTCTAGTTTTATTCGACTTACGCGATACCTTCAAAACGAATTAACGTGTAAGTCGATAACTTACTGTACTCATATAATATTAAATGTGCATATTACCGACATCTACCGCTGTTGTAAGAAAGCTGCAATTGTTCTGGGTTTGATAAAGAATTACAATTATGAGGTAAGGTTTTTTTTTTATACCAAACGAAATATTTTTTCAAGATTTTATTGTGCTTAGAATACTGACTCACATTGTTAAGTACATGGCCGATTATACTATTAATTGAATACAGTATTTTGTTTATTATTAAACATTGTTTTTAATGTCGTATGGGTTATTAGTTATCTATTTTATAATCTTGATAAACCTTCATTACATCTGAGTTACTTGTCTGGTTGCTTACTCTATTTTAATATAGAACAACGCCATGGCCTTGCTTAATGATGCCGGAATAACCTTAAACTGAAACCTGCGCACTCGTATTATTGCAGCCTATTGAAAGCTCAATATGCAAATATGTTGCACACAATCGTGTATTATTTAACTGTAAATTGCTTATAAATTAATAACGCTGTGTTTGGGGTGTCAATATACAAACGTGGCTATCTGTTGAGATTGTAAAATATACAATATTATTTATGACCAGTGCTTTTTTTAAAAAAAAATGTGCCGGAACTCACTTATTGTCAAGGTTTTTTTCTAATCCATGTCCGATCCTTATGTGAAGCATATAGCTTCCTAATGGAGGTATTTCAACGTTTTTACGAGAACTACTTGTTCAAATTCAGTTGCTCCAACTCTCTTTTTGTCCCCTGAAGTGTTAACTCTACGAAAACCCAGACCGCCTACGACAGTTGCAGAACATTTGTAAAAAGATCTTTTTTGTCTCTTCTACAGCCACTATTTTTTACTTAATTCTTCTAGAAGTAATATGCTAGGAAATGATATTGTCAGTAAATCTGTAGTTGATATTACCTATCGTAATATGTATAGGTAAAATATGCTCTCACTATTCAAATGACTACAAATCAACACTATGTAGCTGAAATTCTTGTGGCTCTAGGAAACTTAATATATATTGTGATACCATAGCACTTAATAAAATATTATTTAGTAAACAATATATTACCTACAGCAAATTTTCGGTCATACGATTTTTAAGAAAAGTGAACGAAACGATGAATTCGCAGAAAAATATATAAAATCGAAAAAAAAAACATTTTTTTGTGGAATAATTTTCATTGTGTTGGTAAAAAACAATTATGTGTTTTTCCTATGTTGAATGGCTAAGTCGGTAATATTTTTCTTTATTGTGTAAACATATTTCGGAAACGATCAAGATAACGACTTATACAGAGTAAATAAGATACTTTGCTGCAATAATAATAGCAACAAAATTGAACGAAATGAAAGGAAAGAAAATACACAATAAAAGATAAATATTGACAGTGAAATAACAAACACATTTTCTTTAGTTAGCCGTTAATCATATCGAACTCGAGATTTGAGAAAACGCGACTCAATTATTTAAATCGGCAAGGTGATATTGAAATAATTTTCAATAGCGAGATCATTCAGTTTCCATATCGAGAACAGTTTAATGGACCATTTACATAGAATCAAAGGATTAATACATTTCAATACAGCTGCTGCGATCAATTGCAATGACGCCATTTCTATTCCGGGAAAACAAACAGAAGTCTGCTACATGCCTGTGTTATAATAATGTCATTTTGTTTTACTCAAATTGGCGTCGTACTTCTCGAAAGGTTAAGTATAGATTCCAAAATTAAATGCACTATTTTATACATCATGATGATAATATTTTCACGATAAAAAAAATGTTTGACGCATCGCTAATGAAACGAGACATTTGTGACTTTTCAAAAAAGATTTAGAAGAGATACATATATGAATTACAGTTATATAGCAGCAACTTTATACAGCAGATGTTTATTTTGAACCTAATGTTCATATTTTATACGTTTACATTGGCTTATGGTGATGCTATTTTTTTTAGGTATGATCTTAAATAAGTCACTGTTAAATTTCACCAGTGATTAATAAATAAACGAGAAAAGATTGGCATAGCATTGTTTGACTATCATGTGGCCGTGAATAAAAATAACGTTATCAACAACAAAAAACACTTTTTTGTAGATATCGTTGATTATCTTTAAACCTTCTAAATAATCGTTCTTATAACAACCTTTATTTAAAACCCCCATTTACACTATAGTCGGGACCGTGTAATTGGGGGAAGTGTAATTGGGGGTGTGAATCACATACAAAATTAGGGATTTGGTTTTTTTCCGCGGAAAACGCAAAAGTAAGATTTCCCTTACTTTCGCATAAAAAAAATATGGATGAAACATTTCGTTTTTGTAGTAGTTAATATCCCGCTCACAGACAGACGCCCAGCTATGCGTGTATAGCCTGGCAAGTGTTGAATACACAGACGCTAGCCAACATTTTACTGTATGCGTGGCACAGACGACCGTCTCTTACGACAATGGAATGCGACCGTGCAATTGGGGGATTTGCGGCGAATATTTCAAGCCAGCGCGTAATTCGGAGTAGTGTAATTGGGGGTTCCACTCTATAACGTTAATATTGTTATATTTTAATAGAATATAGACTGTGTATGTTGTTTATTACCAACAGACCGTCAGATCTTATTGAAATTAAATAATTGTGATTGATTTTCGTCGTAATACAAATATTGTATATTTAGTTCGTTTTAATTCAAAAGTAATCTCGAAAAAAAAACAGATCCCATTTACTTACTTCTTTCTCGGCTTCATTTGCTTTTATTTAAATTATACAGAACAATCCATTTTGAAAGTTTTTATACCGACATTTAATAATCCCCAATGTCAAGATCCTTAAATAATCAATCCTTAAATAAGCAAACAGGGTGAGACTCAGGTTAGGGTTAGATTTTAGTATACAACGTTATTTCACCTAGAAGACTATTTATAGAGTATTGATTTATTTTAATAACAACTTGAATCAAAAAAGGCCCTTTCAAAAAACTGCATTATAAGTTTTGAAAAAAACACGAAAATACCACATGCTATTATTATTAACAGTACAAAATTATATATAATCAAGTATTTCTTAGATTGAATTTTCGTATCTTGCTTACTCTAGTATTATTGTATCGCTTCACTATTTATTGGTTATTGTTGTGAATTCTTTTTATATCATTAATAGCTGTAACAGATGTTGTAAAAATAATTGTATTGTCGTAGGCTTAGAGCTCATTATTATGATGGCTAATAAACACTTTACAAACTATTACGATGAGTCCGATTATGTCATTTCGCATTTATTTTTACTCGGTGACTGCATATTCTGCTTTGCTTCCTTCGAGCAATAGTTTTAAAAATAAAAATCAACAAATCTATTTTATTTGTATCCATGTTCATTTTATTAGGAGAGTAGGGATATAAGTATCAGATTGGGACAGGACTTAGTTATCCTTTAAATGCATAGATGACGACGAAAGGTACAAACTTTTGTTTTGGCTTTTTCGCAAAACAGAAATCTATTTTACCTTTTATTCTTACACCGAATGGTAAAATAAATATTTACATATCAAAAGATGTCTTGTTTACACGTGCTAAACCATTATAATCTTCACTCGAACAGAGCAAGCTGGAGTTTTGGCGACCATTGATTTTCGACAGTTTTTTAATACAATTTTCACAATAAATTAACATGGTTCATCATAATAGTATTATGTAGTTTAATTGTGTACTAGCTGTAAGCCCGTTGACCTCAACGGAGGGATTTTTGTTGCATTTTTAAGTAGTCAGAAAAGTTACTGGCGTGAAAAATAAATTACTAACCTATTTATTGAATAATCCAGAAATTCTGATAGTAAAAGAAATATCTCGGGGCGTATATCGACAACCCTGCCCTGCAGTATTTAAATTGTAAATTATTTATTTTTGGAATAATGTTCTAGTTTGCTAACAACTATTTTTCGTAATAGCAGAAATTTCGTAAGTTATTGAATTTTTGGGATAATGTTTAAGTTTGCTAACCATTTTTCTTAGAAACAGAAATTTCGTAAATTATTTTATTTTTGGTATAATTTTTAAGTTTGCTAACAATTATTTTTCATAGTAGCAAAAATAGTCCTTGTAAATTACTTAATTTTTGGAATAATGTTTAAGTTTGCTAACAATTATTTTTCCTATTAGCAGAAATAGACCTCGTAAATTATTTAATTTTTGGAATAATGTTTAAGTTTGCTAACAACCATTTTTCATAGTAGCAAAAATAGTCCTTGTAAATTACTTAATTTTTGGAATAATGTTTAAGTTTGCTAACAATTATTTTTCCTATTAGCAGAAATAGACCTCGTAAATTATTGAATTTTTGGAATAATGTTTAAGTTTGCTAACAACCATTTTTCTTAGAAGCAGAAATTTCGTAAATTATTTTATTTTTGGTATAATTTTTAAGTTTGCTAACAATTATTTTTCATAGTAGCAAAAATAGTCCTTGTAAATTACTTAATTTTTGGAATAATGTTTAAGTTTGCTAACAACCATTTTTCTTAGAAGCAGAAATTTCGTAAATTATTTTATTTTTGGTATAATTTTTAAGTTTGCTAACAATTATTTTTCATAGTAGCAAAAATAGTCCTTGTAAATTACTTAATTTTTGGAATAATGTTTAAGTTTGCTAACAATTATTTTTCCTATTAGCAGAAATAGACCTCGTAAATTATTTAATTTTTGGAATAATGTTTAAGTTTGCTAACAACCATTTTTCATAGTAGCAAAAATAGACCTCGTAAATTATTTAATTTTTGGAATAATGTTTAAGTTTGCTAACAACCATTTTTCATAGTAGCAAAAATAGACCTTGTAAATTACTTAATTTTTGGAACAATGTTTAAGTTTGCTAACAACCATTTTTCTTAGAAGCAGAAATTTCGTAAATTATTTTATTTTTGGTATAATTTTTAAGTTTGCTAACAACCATTTTTCATAGTAGCAAAAATAGACCTCGTAAATTATTTAATTTTTGGAATAATGTTTAAGTTTGCTAACAACCATTTTTCATAGTAGCAAAAATAGTCCTTGTAAATTACTTAATTTTTGGAACAATGTTTAAGTTTGCTAACAACCATTTTTCTTAGAAGCAGAAATTTCGTAAATTATTTTATTTTTGGTATAATGTTTAAGTTTGCTAACAACCATTTTTCATAGTAGCAAAAATAGTCCTTGTAAATTACTTAATTTTTGGAATAATGTTTAAGTTTGCTAACAATTATTTTTCCTATTAGCAGAAATAGACCTCGTAAATTATTGAATTTTTGGAATAATGTTTAAGTTTGCTAACAACCATTTTTCATAGTAGCAAAAATAGTCCTTGTAAATTACTTAATTTTTGGAACAATGTTTAAGTTTGCTAACAACCATTTTTCTTAGAAGCAGAAATTTCGTAAATTATTTTATTTTTGGTATAATGTTTAAGTTTGCTAACAACCATTTTTCATAGTAGCAAAAATAGTCCTTGTAAATTACTTAATTTTTGGAATAATGTTTAAGTTTGCTAACAATTATTTTTCCTATTAGCAGAAATAGACCTCGTAAATTATTGAATTTTTGGAATAATTCAACTGTTTATGTATGCATGTGAAGTATGCGTATTTTGGAATTTTTTGAATAATTTAAATGTGTGCTTAATATATAATATTTAAATTAGATCAATTCTGACAGTTGTGTGTTTGCCCGAGCGGTAACGATCTCAACTCATAATCTACAGGCGATGGTTCGATCGACGGTCGTGGCGTTTTTTTGTATGATAATTCAATTTTTCAGCGACTTGATTTGTTTCGTCAAATAATAAACAGTGTATTGGGAAAATATGTCTTTAATATGAATAAAAATATTGCGTCAGCGGAGCTGGTGAGGAGGGAGGGGGAAGGAAGGGGCAGGGGGAGGGGAAAAACGCGGACAATCATGCAATCATTCGGACATTATCGAGTATTAATATATAGATTCTAAGTGTTGCTTTTTTATTAACTGCCTGAAAATCATGTTGTATGTAATGCCTAGGTGCTTTTTAAGAGCTATTAAAGTTTTTTGATATGAATATATAAAAAATAAACGATCGAAAAAAACCTGCAATACCCACCCATTTTATATGAATTATTTTGTTTATAAAATGTTGAAAATCATGCATTTAATGGTTAAATAAACACTCTACGCCGAGTTATTTTAGGATTGGTAGGATGGAAGGAAATTTTCGCCATTATAAAACCGTGCCTTCGAACAGAAATAATAAATCGATCAAAAAAAATCCATTTGATATCTGTCACGGATCCAAACAACGTTGATCACTGCACCTTGGACTTTTTGGAAATCATTCATTTTCACTTCACTCCCATCTTGCCGTAGTTCACATTTGACAGGTGTTTGATATCCAGTGTTTAAAAAAATTAAACGAATTCCGTGAAATCAGTTTGCGAATTCTGCTTTAAATCTTGAAAATTCTTTTGAAACTAAACACATCGCTGTGTTTTCGTTTCACTCAAAGTCGTCGGTCATTTAAAGTTTCACAGTTCAAGATCAAATAATAATTTATTGAAAAAAAAACTTACAGATAATTTGGCCTTATGAAGAAAAACAAGACGAGAATATTTATGTGGGTTGAATCGGCTTACCTGTGTTTTTTTTACATTGAAAAACAATGTTTACACTGTTTGATAGAAACCAGCATGTCTCGACCAGGGTTGAAATACCGGTATTGACGAATCCGGGACCCCGGTATTCATGGTGTTTTTCAATACTGAAATACCGGTTTTGAAAATGTTATTATTTAACTTATTATTTATTACGGTTTTGAAATACAACCGAAACCGATTTTTGTATGTATAGAAACCATCACACGTTTTAAAAAAATGTTTGCGAAGAATTTAAATCTGCCAAGAGTTGTATAAAAATACTGGCAGATTCCAGAATTGATGACCTTTTTATTGGTTTAGAGTTATTTATGTAAATCTCCCACATATGATTACACATATATCAATGGCGTTATTTTATATGAAATGTTGAAATACCGATCCGGTATTAATAAAAAAACACTAGTCCAATTTTTAGGTATTTATTAGGATTAAGACCGGTTTCGCTCGTCACAATCATATTCACCTGAAAATAATCATCATTTGAATCATCGTTCATCATTTCATAATTAGCAAATCTGTTTGATTTTTATATAATGTTTGTCTACCAATTATTGACAGTGAACACCTGAAAAGTGGCCGGTATTGATATTCCCAATACCGGAATTTAATATGAAATATAATACTTGCCGATATGTATTTACGTATTTATCTGCTACTGCAACCCCTTGTTTTAACTACTTCCATGTTAATAATTTCATTAATACATTCTGACTGTAATTTGGCAAACATGACAGGAGTTTCCGATCTGAAATGAGTTATAGCACTCTTTCGTGTCTGGCATCATTACTATTAGTGATCACTTCGCTATTCAATTAAGATTCCATTAATGAAGTATTTGCTTTATAAATTTATGTAGGTACCCAGTAATTGGAAACAAAGAAGAAAAAAACATGCCTGTCTGAAATAGTGTAATTATCTAGCTTGTTTTAGGTATTTTATTTTGTATACTACTATAATTAAATTATCGGTTTAAACAGTGGATATTTTATTTAAGAAAATGTGTTGGATACTCTCTTCAGTATCAAAAATAAATCTCTGATTCTCAAGATCTTATTTTCCGACGAAATGGAATTTTCAAATATGGCTTCGGTGTGTTTGTATTAGGGTGAAGTTACTTATTGGGCTGTGTGGCTAGTATAAATCGTGAAGATAAAAATGACGACTATATGATGTTGGTTGTACGCGTAGATTCCTACGATAAGTTTAGTTTTGCTGTATTTATACTCTCCCCTTTTATGTGACACAAGTAGTCATCTTTTTTCTTGGCAATTCAAAACAACCGCTTTCTTTGAAACTCTGAACAGCACTTAGTAGTAGATATGGTTACCGATCACTATTTTATTATGTTGTAATATGCTTTAACATTTGACATCTGCGGAAACTCAGGAAAATTCTCACAAAATTAAATCATGGTAAAGCTTTGCTCACTTGATCACTACGCTAATCCCATATGTTAAAGGAATTGCAATACCAAACGAAGAAATCAATACCGGCCATGCAAAAAAGTTAAAAGAATGTAAAAAATACAGTGGAACCTCTCATAACGAGCACCTCTTATAACGAGTAATTCGCATAACGAGCAAAACAGATTGTGAAAAAAATACTCCCTTATCGAGCAATATTTCGCATAACGAGTGACGCAGAGTTTTGTAAAGATCACTTTCACATCGTTGCCTGCCTCAAGATGATTGACAAGGCGTGGGAAGGGGTTACCAAGAGAACCCTCACTTCAGCTTGGAAGAAGCCTTGCCAAGGAGCGTTGTCGAATGTGATTTTGAGGGGTTTAAAACAGTACCTGTGAAGTCTACAATCAACGAGATTGTATCTTTGGCCAATACCATGGGACTGGAGGTGGATACCAACAAAATTGATGAGCTTGTGAAAGAGTTCAGTCAAGAGCTGACCACGGAAAAGCTTACGTAGTTGCATTGTTTTTCACATTCCAGGTTGTTACGCTCCTTAACAATTTATAAGTATGTAATTTTACTTTAATACACGTTAAAAATATAAAAATTGTTTTTCTTCCGGCACATTGTTCTATTTTACATTGTTTTATTTGGGGAAAATTGTTTCGCTTAACGAGTAAGATTCTGGAACGAATTAAACTCGTTATGAGAGGTTCCACTGTACAACCAATTGGTATCACGAGTAAATCAAATCGGTATTTTGATATTTCATACTTTCATTGATAACTTACGGCTTATTAAAGGCACATCAATTCTGAAACCGGTCAATGTTGATGCAATTATTAGCAAATTTAAAACGTTTTAATTCATCGCGAACATATTCATTAAAATTTTGTAATAACCGATTTTTATATTTTAAAAACCGGTATTTCGGTATTAAAAAATCACCAGAATCTCGGTTTCGGTATTTCTAACCCTTGTCTGTTTGATATATACTTGATTTTTGACAAGATTTTATGTTGATTCAGCATATTTCTTTTTCAGCAGGACATACATATTTATATTATTTTACACACGTGCACACGGTTGAGCGTGTCTTATCGTACGGAAAATCATCAATCGGCACGCGTTAAAACTACTCTAACTGTAATGACGTGCTAATTATGCGCAAAACATTGCTTATAAACAGTACTTTTGAAGTGTTAAACGTATATACAAAAATAAAAGAGGTATTTATTAGCTAAGCTCAACTTATGTCATATCTGACAGTCATTTGGTTCCAATAATTCGATGTTTTTCCATATGTTGATTGCGGTGTCAGTCGGGGAGAAAGTCACCGTTAAATCGAGAAT
The DNA here is from genome assembly GCA_031772345.1 of Himalopsyche anomala. Lineage (NCBI taxonomy): Eukaryota > Metazoa > Arthropoda > Insecta > Trichoptera > Rhyacophilidae > Himalopsyche > Himalopsyche anomala. Next base: position 6,660,918 of record CM062823.1, on the reverse strand, counting down.
ATGTATCTATTGCATTACAATGACAACAAGTTTTATTGCATAAACAATATTGTCACTCAGGTCTGAAGATAATGGAATTATTTTGCGCAAACAAATCATTTCAACATATCACCTTCAAAAACACTGTTCTTTAGCGGCCAGAGGTCATTCCCTGATGTCATTTCTAAAACACCCAGTCGCGTAATTTGATTTATCGAATATCTTGTTTATTTTATATTGTCAGCTTTGTGTATATTTATTTTTATGCAGCATAGCATTCTATATGCAAATTAACGACCCACTTTTAATATTAGGATACCCGCTTAGATCCTAAATTGGTTTATGTTAATCTTCCACGAAGATGTTTGTGTTCTTTTTTAGGTATGTAAACTTCAACATCGTAGCATTTTGCTTGTTGAATGTCAAAAAAACACAACATTTTTCGACATTACAATGATCGTTAAGTTAACTGACAACTAAAGCCATACTAAACCCTATACTTTGATTTACATAATTTCAGTACATTAACTTAATTACCTGTAAAGAAAGGTTATCTAATTACAGTGGGTACTCAGTGAAGACAACAGTGAATGTAACTAACTGAAATATTCATCCATTGATGGTTGGTACGGCAGTTATTTTTTCTCAAAATAAGTTAGTTTATAACAGGTAATTGCACCCTTGTGCTTGTGTTTCTTATCCATACCTTGTAAAGCATTCTACCAATTATTTGGTTACAAATGTAGTCACAAAATCCATAGATATCGATATATGAAACAAACGGACATACATTTTGTTTCGATTCTCATCCGCGTAACTACGGAACCGCGTATGTAGGGGATCTACTGTACTTGTGATAACATGGTCGAATGAAAATATGGCACAAAGGTAAAATAGAGAGACTGAATTTTCACAGGGGTCTTCGCATGAGTCTTCGCATGATCAAGTATGTGAATATAGAAAAAACAGTAATGTATTGTTTTCACTTTCACTTATAGTAAATTAGACAACCGATCTTGCAGCCGTTCATCCTAATCCGTTGCGATATCCACATACGGAGTCTGTCATAAAAAATGTTTTATACCAATCTATAGAATTGTGTTCCACGGCACTGTTGTATTTGATATTTATATTCTATCCCACTCATCTAATCCTAAAAAAAGAGGGTTGTAAGGGCATTCAGTCAACAAATAGCCCTTTCCAATATCGATTATTTTAACTATACTATCTGAAAGACGATGTTAGGATGCCTCAATAAGTTATGAGAGTCCATATTTTTTACATTGGTGTCGGGCATCGTTAAAAAATAGAAAATCACTTAAATAGTTGATAATACTGCAGGATAAAATAGAGGATAGGAGCTGGGTGGGACTGTGAAGTGTTGTGGTAGTATCACATAAATCTTGGGACAAAACAATCTTACGGATACCAATCATCTCACCGCCAATTCATATCACATTCATAATATCCTTATCACTTCCTTCGTATTTTATCCATCTGCATCCTGTTTATTTGAAGTAAAATATTTGATTCATAAATTCATTTCTATGACGTGTGGCCGAATAAATTTCGTTCCATGTAAAATATTTTCATTTTTCACTTTTAAAATTTCCACTGAACCTAAATTACAATAAAATTGTGTTTTTGATGACGTCCTTAAATTAAATATACTGTTTCCTTCTTCCAACTATGGCACGTATAATACAAATTTGAACCTGTTTTGAGCCGACTAATCGTCGGACCTTCAGTGGTACATTTCAAAGAAAATGTATACCGATTAGTAGCTTGCATCAACCATCCCATTTATATCATCCGTTGCATTAAAAAACGCTTGCCTTGATCATTTGAACCCGGAATTATTGTTTGTTATAAGACTTCTTCCGTTTTCAGACATCATGTGTGACTTGTCATCTGGACTTACCTTCAAGATGTGCATTGTATAAATTAGTCTTAAACTGCATTGAATTATTCAATTTGTAATTAGTATTTGATTACTTATTAATATGCCGTTCGTTGTCCAACGGTGCAAAATTTCGTGTTTAACTACGTACAGCGCAGTGTACACCAAACTTTTTATGCTGATACTATTATGATGATATTTTTTATGGTTTAACCCGTCTTTTGGGCTAAGAAAGTTTTTACTATTGACTTATTGAGATACTAGTATATTAAGTATGACATCACTTGAAGTATGTATTCAAATTTGAACCGTCGAAACATTCCGCCTATATGTCACTTACGACGCGTGTTTCGTATTTTGGAATACATACATTCATCTAAAGTTTCAGCGCCTATTTCAGTGTTTCTTAAGGATGGTACTGTACAGGTTGGTTCGCTGTGCGGCTGTTATTGTAGACGCCTTGCCGATCGCTTCTAGTTCTCATTAAGTGGATGTTCTAGGCCAGAGGTGGGGAACCTTTTTTTCTCTAAAGGCCGCATTCATTTTTCTGATTCGACATAAGGCCGCAGTAAACATAGGACGGGATTGATTAATATTCAATCCCTTACCCTACTTTTCCCCCAAATATCTCCAAACCTCGTTTTTTTTTTTAGCTCACTGAAGAATTTGTTAAATCCTCAATTCGCTATACTTTTTTCCCGGATATCTCCAAACCTCGTTTTACCAGAATTGAGCAGAAGGCCGCACCGGAGTGGTCAAAAGGCCGCGGGTTCCGCATCTCTGTTCTAGACATTGCGGGTGTGCGGTACACACTAGCGCTCTTGACTAGATATTATTTATTTAATTCTAATGTAATGTAATGCAACAAATCTTTGAAAGGGTAATTACAGTAGATTTCCCACAGTAAATGGAAAGATAAACGTTTGATTGTAAATTAAATAATTCTATTCATTTTCATACCACGTATATAGTTAAATATTTGTTGTCGAACACACTGTATTGACTCGCCGTTTAAGGCAGAGCGTGTCCGCATAAGAAAAATCGCATGCACATTCACATATCTTCATTCAACGCATATGTGTCACGCCTACGCTTACATCGAAATGGGACATTGCATTTATGCACTTGATTGATTTTAGTTATAAATTTCGTTGATTTTATTTTGGTAAAGATTAACTGCCACTTTAGTTGGCGTCCAAACTAGTTAGTGTGTAAAACTGCCATAATATATGCGTAACGTGTATAAATTTATCATCTGTGGTGCATATTAAATATTATTTAAAAAAAAAAAAACGCAACTCACCTCGAATGGCAACACTTACTTACCCACTATTAATTTTTGTCGCAGTGTGTGTGCGCAAGGTCTATCTTTAAATTTTATTGTATGCACGTCGTGCGAGCCGCGGAGTACTCGCTGTCTAGTTTCAAAAACTGACATCACAGTATATAAATAAAAATCAAGTCATTAATATGCCAACAGTTTCTCACATTATTTTTGTAAGCAAACCATAAAATACACAAGAAGGTTGCTAAAAAAATATATTTATTACGTAATCGATATAATTAACAGTTTCAGAATTAAGCTCAATGTTTTCTTTAATTAAGACTAGAGGTTTTGCCTCGCGGAAAATTCAAAGTCTGCGCGGGCCAATCCAACAAATGCGCAGCATAATTTGTCGTATTTCATATATAAAAAAAATACAGTGGAACCTCTCATAACGAGCTTAATTCGTTCCAGAATCTTACTCGTTATGTGAAACACTCGTTAAGCGAAACATTTTCCCCCGTATAAAACAATGTAAAATACAATAATGGGTTCCAAGCCGGAAAAAAAATCTTTTTTTTTTATATTTTTAACGCGTATTAAAGAAAAATTACATACTCATAAATTGTTAAGGAGCGTAACAACCTGGAATGCGAAAAACAATGCAACTATATAAGCTTTTCGGTGGTCAGCTCTTGACTGAACTCTTTCACAAGCTCATCAATGTTGTTATCCACCTCCAGTCCCATGGTATTGGCCAAAGATACAATCTCGTTGACTGTAGACTTCACAGGTACTGTTTTAAACCCCTCAAAATCACATTCGACAACGCTCCTTGGCAAAGCTTCTTCCAAGCTGAAGTGAGGGTTCTCTTGGTTACCCCTTCTCACGCCTTGTCCATCATTTTGAGGCAAGAAACGATGTGAAAGTGATCTTTTCAAAACTCTGCGTCACTCGTTATGCGAAATATCGCTCGTTAAGGGAGCTTTTTTTTCACAATTTGTTTTTCTCGTTATGTGAATTACTCGTTATAAGAGGTGCTCGTTATGAGAGGTTCCACTGTAATGTTGTTTTCTTGAATTGGTTTGCATGATAAAAAAAATATCATTTGATTTTTTATAAATAAGTTTTTAGTGAAACGTATATCAAATAAAACATAGGAAATAACTGAAATCATTTATTTTTTTACTTAAAATAAAATAAACGAGTCGATAAAATCCATTAAAGGTAAAATAAGTATTTGTGTTAAACTCCCATTCATATGCGAACATTTTTTTCACTTTTACTCACTGCCTCAAATATATATTTTAATAATATTCAATTACAATGAAAGACATGTTTAGTTTGAAATCTTTAACTATTACCAAATTTTTTTCAATGAAATCTCTAGGTCTCAAAACTACTTTTTGAATTTCACGTTACGTCAATAAAATGTTTTATTTTTGCGACAATAACCGGTTTCAAAACTATTGACCCCGCGTCGTCCTTTCGACAAAATAGTGTTCGTGACCGACATGACTCACGAATGTTTATTTCTTTCGATGAATCTATTTTCATGCCTAATGTGTGTGTGTCGGGATTCACGTGTCGGTGTGTGTCACTTGAACACGTGATCACGTATTTTGACAGTTCGCTTTGTAGGGGGGGTGGCGGAAGCAAGAGAGGAAGAGCAATCGCCTAAGTCGACGGTTTTTGACAATGTCTGACATATGTCGACTTCCGTGGCAGTTTCAATGTTCGTGATTGTAGGGCTTCCTCGATCCAGCGCCGATGCATCCGAAAATATTTAGTTTCCTATGTATATTTTGATGTTTCCATCGCAGTAACGATTAGAAGCCTCTTAATGCGCATTTATCAAGCACATCAAAAATATGAATCTATGGATTGCGTGGTATCGGTAGCAGTGCTTTTGTTTAGATGACCTGGTAGTCTTACTCACGAAACTGGTTTTTTGTATTCATTAATGCGAAATTAGAATGATTGGATGTAGCAATTCATATATTCCTTTGATACCTTACCAGTCAGTATGTGATACAACTGACGTTTGATAAAATAATCTTGGTTAATCAAATAATATTAATTTCTAAGTAAGTCCTGGTGTTATTACTGCATACTATTAAAAGTTAAAATTTTAAACTATCTTCAATTATTAAATAAACTGTGTCTCAAATAGAGATTGGAATAACGGACGAATATAACGATACCGGTATTACAAAAAAAAACTTCCAATTGGGATCGCAATACCTGGCGAGTAAATCAAAAAACATAATTTTTATATTTCATATAAACATTTATCATAATCACAAACGAAACGAAGGGTTTTCTTAAATAAATGATATATTTATTTATTGTTTAAAATTATGGTACATGGCATAACAGCTTACGCCAATTCGCCATGTACTTAACAAATAAAAGACACAGAATATTAGATAAAATTACATAATACATAAAAATCAACACAAAAAATCAAGAAATAAAATAGTAAAATTTCACAAACAGTTCACAAATACTATCACCAAAAACATCCACTTCACTAGGCAATGAGTTGATCAATCGAACGGCCCTATGAACTGGAGACTCATACCTCCTAAGCGAGGTATAAGTTTTTAGAAATAAAAGTTTTCGCTCATAATTTCGCCCACGTGAAAATAAATTGGGAGCATGTAAATTAATAGTCATGAGTATTTCAGGATTATTAACTCGGCCCCGAAGGAGAAGAGAAAAATGCTTTAAGCTTGAAAACGATCTTCGAGCTTCAAGAGAGTGAAACGATAACATTCCTAAAAGAAATTTGGTATATATAAATATATGTACCATCTATAACAGCGGTCGGCAAAGTGTGGTCCGCGAGAAAATTTTGGTGGTCCGCAGAGAAATCTGACATTATTTTATGAACTTGGTGCATTTTTAGACGCATTTGATCACTTTTATTTTAATATGTAATATTTAACACAAAATTCCAATTGGTGGTCCGCTGGACTAAAATTGTGAATTTAGTGGTCCGTGAGAACAAAAAGTTTGCCGACCGCTGATCTATAAAGCTCTTCAATTCAGGGAATCCTGTCAATATTGATACAACTGCTAATTAACAGATTTCAAATATTTCAACACTTAACTATTAAAATATGTGTTGACTTATATACATTCAGAATTTGGTTTTGCTTAATTTTCAACACCGAATCACCAGGATTTTTGTATTTTATAAACCGGTATTTTCTATGTAGAAAAAACACCATGAATGTCAGGATTCGGGTTTCGGTAATACCGGTATTGCGATGCCAAGTCTCAAGCTCTAATCATGATTTTATAAAAACGAGATTTTTTAGTTAAAGCTATGTGTCAAGTATGATGTTTGCAATCACATTATTGATCATAGTTGATCATAAAAAAATGTTACGGTTCAACGCTTCCATACATTGATTGGCAATTTAATTCTTCAAATATCAGTATGAACATACTTACAATAATTATTATTAGTTTTGTTCGTTGTAGACTTTTTTTTAAATTAAAATTTGGTTAATAAATATATTATAATGCTTTGATATTTAACTAGCTTAATTTTACATTGTTAACATTGTGTTGTCAGTGCTATAATTAAGAATTCATAAAAGTAATTATGGCGGTCGGGTCTTGATGAGCCCAAATTCCCTGAAGAGGTATCACTTCCGAGTAGTCTGACGTTTCCCCGTGTAATCTTTCCCCTCCTTTGGCTTCATGCTATTAATTTTTAGGCTACAGTAATATTTTGTCGTATAGCCGTGTGGACTACATTGGAGTGATGACGCGTATTCATTGTTATCTGTTATTAGGCAAACAGTGTTGTCAAATACGACGCTCATTTTGTAAATATTTACATCTTAAAAAGCGATTTACAAATTATCTTAATTACTCATGAATATTTCGGTACTTTTGATGATAATTTTAATTAATTAATAAAAGAAGATTATCACATTTAACAATAATTATCCCTGCATGGAATAAATGTGCCCATGTGCTTTCGTAATGTGAGGAGCATATGGTCTCTAAATGGATGTATCGCAACGGAAGTTTTATCTACAAGAACTTTTTTGTTACACAACCTTTTTTTAAAGATAGTATGAGTAAGATTTTGACATGACTAGTGGTTAGCTAATCGCCCGTTTTAGTGTAGGTTGGGTGGGAGGAATTACTTATCTTAATATTGTATACAATATCACAATTGAAATGAAACTGTTTGCAAACTAGTTGGCAATGCATTTTTGTTTCGACTGTTACCGAAATTGGCTAACTATTCTTTTCCCTTCCATCGTCTTGAAATCAATCGTTGTGACAAATATTTTAACAATCCATTTTATGTATCGGATATTAGGCTCAGTAGCCTATAGTAGATCCGGCCTAACATTTTATTTGCCATTAAATATCTGGAAGTACACGAATTAAAATGAAGGACATCCATCCAACACACAAACATGAATTTCGTCTAGACAAAATATTATGTTTATCAATGCTCACGTGAATCTACTACAAAACTAAGGTCATGTCAAATTGACAGATATTTTGTGCATGGTTTTCGGCGATGTATAAATTAATATCAATTCCACAATATGTATACACTGAACTTGAACCTTCTCCGTATAAGTCGAGCGTACGTCAACGCTTCTGAACTAAACTCATGTTTCGCCAGTACGCCGATTTTTCCAGCAGTGCGCAGTCGCGGTGTTGTCCCGCGCTCAAACGGTCGTTTTGAATTCGAAACTCGAACAATACAAGTGTTGTTGTATCTTCTTTTGTTTTTGAAAAGTTTTTCAAACTGTCGTGTATTTTTGTGTGCAAATCTAAAAGAAAATATATCGTGCCCGAGTGATAGTGTAAAAGTTGTCATAAGTGAATATAATTTTTGTTTTGGTTAAAATGTTATCTAGGAATAAATATATCAAGCTTATCATGCCGAGATAATCAAATAGCATTGTTTATAAAGTAATTAAAATTTTACACAGTTTTTGTTATCAATATGTTTCAATTTATCTTGTATTTTAAATAGCACCAAATTAACTACATTATATTTAATTACACTACAAAAAAGATTTTGCTGTATGCATGATTTTATTTTAATGTTTATGGCAATTCTTATTGAAGATCTCGATTTTTTAGTGATGTTTTAATATATGTTAGTGCTGTATTTATCGACTGTTGGATTACATTTGGTTTGAAAGGTTTATGATTACTGATTGAAATTGTATTTATTATGAAAAGATTTAAATTAGATAATATAAAGATAAAAATGGAGACACCAGCAAAATTGTATAAAAGTTAATTAAATATATACTATAATTAATTCGTTGAATAGAAACATTTGATTATCTTATCCAAAATAACCGCACTGGATTTTTTTGGTTTTTATTGAAACCCTTCTGTGAGCAATAAGTGTACAATTTTTTTTTATACAAAAATCATTTAAATTAATTAAAATATTTCTGATAGAACTTTCTGGAAAAAAAATTAATGTCAATCGATGCTTAATTTTGGATTTGGTTCGATTTTTTTGCATATAATGATACGAGTCTATCAAACGTGCGTACATACTTAATTAAAAATGTTAATAATATTAACAATTTTCGTTATTTTGTTTTAATCAAAAATCATTATAAAGCTAAGATTAAGCTTTCCTTGGAGAACGGCTCTTATGAACGGAAACGAAAGTTTGATAATATGCATATAAAATTTTATAAACAGAAAAAAATGTAATGGTGTCTAATGTAGAAAGAATGATTAAGAAATTGGAGGCAATCAAATTTAAATGTGTATACATAGATTGAAAACACTGAAACTATACACAACATACAGTGAGCGAAATCGGTCTTAAGCACTATTAAAAATTTGAAATTTGCGCAAATAATATGTTTTATTTTTTATTACTGATGCCTTTTCGCCATGAATTGATGGTTAACACTTTAAAAGTAATAATTTTATATGAGAACATCTTGGCGTCATTCAAGGGTCATTTGAAATCTTTTTGATCTGATTTATTTTTGCATGATGTTTGTACGTATGAATTTTTGCTGCATTGAAATACTACATCGCGTTATTCAGCCAAGTCCCATTAAATCACTAGTATGAAACAGTGGAACAAAAAAAATGTTTTAAAAAAAATAATCTTGACACCGTATTTTATTAAAAGTTTACGTATTTCTCTATCAGCCAGTCATATTGCATCATCAACGCATTCAATATTCCCATCTTGTGTTCGAATCTGCTGGAAAAGCGTCTTTTTTAGTAGTCAGTAGTAACTGAAAATATATTTATTGATAACGTGCCCATCCCAGAAAATCTACCTTGCACGACAGAAACCTCAATTGATCGCGATATTATTTATTTTTTTACTAAGGTGAATGAATGAATGGAATATCCGTTACTTATTTGAGGTAATTTGCATATATTAAACCCATGCGAGATCTCACTGAGCTGATAATTCTTGAATCGTTAAAGCCTCATCTCTAGCGTGGTAATTCTCGCTGCTTTTATACGTATATTATCTTGATCTATAAAATATCTTTATATCCACTCAATACGTCACGGTGTGATGTTGAAACGATCGGAAATAGCTGCGATAATATGTTTCTCTCGTAAAAATTACGTGAGGTATTTATTTTCAGTTTAACGCCCTAGACACCTGTTAAACAACAGAAACGGAAAATGGTTTTATCCATCCGCGGCTTAACTCGCTGTATGGCCGGAAATATATACTATTGGCATTTTTAAATAGAATAGATCAATGAAAAATTATCGTCTAGCGAAATAATCAATCAATCTCGAAACATCTAAGATAAAACCGAGTCGACAACATGACTACAGCCGCAATAGAATTAGTCTTGCTGAATTGAATTATACGTATTTTTTTTTTTGGTAGCGTAAATCTTGTTTTAATTCTGATAGATAATATAACTTTTGTCACACGCCCACTGCGAACTCAGACAATAAATCCAGAGTTCATTTAGGCCAACCCACGGTTTTATTTGAAATCATTTCCATCAGACAGGTAAAAAAAACTCTTGGAAGTTGTCTAACGATAAAGTCTTGTTTACGTGCGTGGATACATAATATTATAATATATTTCTTAGATAAATTTAATGTTTTTGCAAACAGCAATTTTATCGAGAACTATATATAGCCAATTGTATTGATGTTTTAAAAACCTTATAATATTTGCAACACTTGTTAGTTTAACAAATAACGCTTTAAATTTGAATCATTCAAATTATGTACACTCCCACAGATTTTGTCACTAACGACCCGGGTTTCGCCTTTCGGCATCTTCAGGCGTTCAAGCGCACGGATGAACTTGAACTGACGCGTCAGTTCAAGTTTAATATTGAAATTCCACCAAGCACCTTCAGTCGAAATCTTAAAATAACGCTTTATTGCCGACGATGCAATCAGAGCTATAGTAATAAGGAAAAAATGTGTTTTCAATCATATTTCGTATCAGATCCGTAGTCGAGTAGTCAACGTCGTTGTCTCCGGTTACGGAAATCACAAGGTAGAATCCCAAAATTCGTAATGATTTATGAATTTCTGTTCGAAGGCATGGATGTCTGTGATGTCTTAAATTCTATCCCACATATCTTATCCATAAAACGGGGCGTAGCGAAAGCTTTCAGCTAACCCGTAGTCCGTTAAAAAAATTTTTGCTTTCCTATCGTAACGATAAAACATAAAATTTTAGATAAATATTATTAACCTTTAATATGTATATTTTTATAATATAACGTATAACATGTGTCCTACTCGGTGGCGGTGTCATTGGGTTCGAACCCTCGTTCAAACTCTTTCATTAATTACTTTTTCTTTCTATCATATATCAAAAATTGTGTTTATTGTTCATTTTGTTGATGTCTGTGAAGTTAAACAAACATGTAAAACAATATTTGTATTTGCTAGCGGTCTGCAATGCATTTTTTTAAATTAAATATAGACAACCTGTCACGAAAAGAACATTGTCTACCGTATATCGAACATTGTTATCAATTTCGTGAAGCAAACCGGTAACATAAATATACTGTTATCAATTGTTGTCCTTTTGTATAGGACTTGCGAGTGGGTTTATCAGTTTTATGTGGTATTTTCATACTCCCCGTGATTCTTCGAAAATCTGTTTTAGGAGGAACACCTGCCGCAATTTTGAAATATGCGTTGAGCTATTTACAATCTTGACTTACGAGTATTATAGCCGTGTGCTTTATTGGAATTACTTATGTCATGCTGATATATTATGTGTATTAATTCACACATCAATAAAAACAAAGCCTCATTTACGCTATTACATTTATTAGTAATGGTGACGTATTATTGATTTCCAATTAATTAATTGATCATTCGCTTATCTTAATTTTATATTCACTTTTGCGAAACGAGATGTAAAGCAAGACTATTAGCGAAAAAAGAAATATTCAACAAAAACGGCCAATCGGTATATTCAGACAATAGATCAAGGAAATCAGTAAATCGGGGAACGATTAATGCGGGATTACTTAACATTGTTCTTACGGGTGTTTGTTTGGGCGGGATTATGAAAAATAAAAAAATCTATCCGAGAACGGTAGATCGGGGTTCGTACTGAGTATGTATTATTTTGGACCCATCTTTTCGCTGGGCCCTCATGCATTGTATAACTCTATAAGGTGGCTTATCACTGCTTATGAGTGACTATTTGGTGTTATATTATATTGTATTTCAAGTGTTTATCGAGAAAAAATGCTGGTGAACTATTTTTTCCTTGAAGCAAGGCCTCAAGGCCCAATAGTATACGAACATACTATCTTGACTCATTGCGTTATTTCATACGGAAATCAATAAGTTTAATAAACTGCGCGATAAGATAACTCTAAATAATCATTTACGGTATGACAATAACGCACGATAACTGTAATTCAAAAGATTTACGCATTGGCTAGGAATCAAATTAAGGATTGTCCCCATGAGTAATTCCATCCTCTTGAAATATTTATCTACGAAATATCAAAAAACTAGCGAAAAGTATTCAACTCAGACAATCAGAATGTACTTCACAATGTATTTATTTTGAAAAATCCATCTCACAAATTCACAGAAATTTTAAAAAATTCGACAGGTCGCTACATGATGCATTAAATTTGTTCATTTTATAATAACAATACTTATTCAACGACAATAAATAAATATTATAATTATCATTTATATATCCTTTTTTCCTATGGTTTCGGTGGTAACTTTGTGGTAATTCTTTAGTTTATAGGTTAACAATTAGATTCAATATTTGAGTAGATAGAATCATAACTCAAAGTTTTCCAAAATCAAGTTATGAAGACATAGCAAAAATCCATAGGATCGCAATTGTTTATAGTTATTACTTACTAATACTATAGATATTTATGCCGAGTGAAAACCAAGATCGTTTTAAATGAAAAATATAAAATACTATTTCATTCAGGTTCATCTTAAGATCACATTTTAAAATGTGATATCGACACCAGTGGTGATATTTGACAGTGGCTTTAAGATTGTTTAGAGTATCTTTAAGATCACAACTATTTTTTACATACATGCAAATGAAATGCAAATGTGTTTTGATTCTAAGCGCTACATTTAGTTTAGTCGTAAATAACCCTTACGATTGTTTGTATGATGGCTTCTTAAAGAGACAAAACACATGTCACCACTGTTTACAAAACCTGTAGAATAACAGTTATTTGATAATTTATATCGATTGTTTTTCAATTAAAATTGTTCAATAGGCTGCTCTTACTGTTTTCCAGCGCCTTAAAGCAGCGAATCGTGTCAAACAGATTTGACACTGTTTTTTTATTGGCATCGGTCGTAGGTTTTCTGAGACACCGCTTAAATATTTGCGGTGGGCGATTTATATGCGCTTAACTGAAATGCATTAGAAAATAAATAAACATAGCGTTATGTCATTTTTGAAATCGGATTCCCATACTGTGTTCGCTTCGGAAAATTTCACACGTCTCCCATTATACCAACCATCACATTCTTGGCATTCTTGAGCATTAATAAAAAAAAAATGTAAATAAATATGTCGTGTTTTCTTCATATTATTTCGCTTCGTTGTACTGAATACATTGATCGTATTTGGAAATTCATTCTTTAAATAATATTTAATATATGTAGAAAAATAATGTATAGAACTGTTTATTTGGTGAACGCATTTTTCATATTTCAATAAAATTCATAACTGATCCATATTGTCTAACTGATCAATGTTCAAATTGACCCAACTTACTGTAGTACATAGATAAAAACGAATATTTTTATATGATATTGCTTTTTTGGAACGTTACTTAATTAAACAAATCGTAAAACGTCATTTTTTGCAATAGCATTTATCGCACATTGCCTAAGGTGACACTTACTTCAAAGATACGTACATTGTACAGATGTATATATGTAAGGCACTTAACTGGATAAACAGACTTGGTCAATATTATTATCACACACTTTCTCCCATTAATCTAGATTTATCGTAAAAACTCTTCTTGTCTGCTCAGTAAATTCAATTATGCCCGAATCAGAAATCGATTGTCATGGCGACTTTTTGAAGAAGCAATAAATAGTATTATTTTTCCTAATTAAAATACATATAAATTATATATTGTGTAGTTTACTCATTGAGTCTTCATTATTACTTTTTTACGCGATTTTCTTTATAATACCGTGTAAATGTGGTATACACAATGTTGTTATTTTTTTTCAACTAACATGATTTTTGAAATTCAGGAAACCAATCATTAATTTTTCTATGAATTCTTTCACTATTTTACACGGGTTTTTTTATTACAAAAATATAACTGATAATTCCATTAACCGGAAATTGCTATCATATTATATATATATATATATGTGTTAAAATTATTGAGAAACTAAATACTTCGCTAAAAGTACCTGATAAAAAATGATGTTCTACAATGTAAATCTCAATCGAATGAATGAAAAATATCATAAAGTTAGTTTAATATTTCATATACCCGATCTGTTAATTTGACGATATTGGAATATAATGGATTAATCAAAACTTCTTATATTCTTCATAACCATTTTATAACTGCATGCAATGCAGTGACAATAAAATTGGTATTATAAATTTATGCGGGGTGTGGGTATAAATTTATTTTTTATATACAATGCAATATCTCACAAATCCAACCTACACTTTATTTTCAAACTGTATAAAATATTTATCGAAATAATGATGTTTCTGTGTAAATTATTGAACAGATACATACTGTGCAATTTGTTGCATTAATAAGCAAAATAAATAATGATATTACGACAAGTCAACACAGGTCCCTATCACGTAATAGTTAGATATGTCGAAAAGTACGCTATCACTTATATACAATGCGTTCATTTTGTTCAAAGGCATCTCAATAAACGCGGCTTCTTGATTTTAAATACTGACGTCTGTCTTTGCACAGTTGATACATTTAACATCTGTGTACATAATTATTTTTATTTTATGTCTTTATAGAATGTTTACCTACGCTAATGCCGGAAAATTCCTATTAGCTATTTGCTTTCAGTATATTTTTATGTCTACAGAATATTATATCGGTCAAATTATTCAAAAATAATCGGATATGAAGTCCAGTAAACTGAGCGTATATTTCACAAATACTTTTCAGTCATTGCATTTAAAAAAGGCTAGCATTTTTTCTGATCAGAATTTAAATAACACTGGTCAGAATTTGTATTAAATAATCATAAAATATCGGTCAAAATAAATAGTCATAATTTAAATGAAATTAAAAAAAAAACTAACCTAACCTACTTATCCAAATTGTTATGAAATAGTCTGACCGTTCGTATTTTTATTCTGACCAAAAATCGATTTAAATTCTGACCATTTAATTTGTTTCCATTAAAAAATATACAAGTTAAATCGTGTAAGTTTGACTTGTTCATAAATTTATTATATAAATAAAACAGTTTTTTTTATTTACTCCACATCATTTATATTGAGCGGTTTCGCTCATCGCGAGCATTATCAACTAATTAGAATATTTTTCTATGCAGGGTTTTTTTATACGTATGTAAGTAAGAATATTAACAAAGTGTAACAAAAAGTTGGTGAAGGAACAATAAATAAAGCTGATAAATACTAATACAAATTATCCATAAATGAAAAAATAAGGACCCCTAAGACAAATTTACCAAATGAAAGACAATTAGGCAAGAAAAGAACCCATGAGTTCAAAAGTAATTGTTCAATTATATCGGTGTTGTTTGTGGAAAAACTGACGGGTTAAAATAACGGGACGTAGTGAGAGCGATTAGTTAGTCGTATACTAGCCATATCCTTATATCCCTGCTTTCTCTGTATCTCTTAGAAAAGGAGAGGCTAATCAACTGATTAACATACAATCATCGTAGGAAAACTTATATTAAGATACCTCCATTAGAAGGTTATATGCTCCTCATTCTGAGCGGACATTGCGTTAAAGAATCATTGCTCAAATTAGCAAATAGGAAACATTACGTTTTTGAATTTCAATCAAACCTGTTTCATTGATAAATAAAAAATATTACGCATAGTCTTCAAAACAAATTCCACTAGATCACCACTTATGGGTGTATTATTTTATTTACTCAGTTTTAAATCCTCCATCTTGCGAACGGTGTTATGATATCATCACTATATTGGTTTCGCCTGTTAAGTGTCATATTGGTGTGTGTATTGTTTTTGTCTCTGTATGTGATGGACATAATTGAATTATCTTCTCAGCGCTGAATAAATACAAATGCCCCGCCGCTAATCTTGCACACATTACTTATTTAATTCTACCATCGGGGATAATGTCGATTGGTGGTATATTATGCTTACGGCCACCCATTTTCCTAGCGTCATTCCCGTTCAAATTCTATCAAGTAAATAGTAATCATCTCTAAAATATAAAATAAAAGCAATGGTGGACTCAAAAGCGCATGAATTCTGCTCGTCTCTTTCATCGATCGGATGACCATCCATAGAATGTATTCGGCGGAGCTAGGGAATAGAGACGCTGGGGTGAACTGAGAGGAAGCAAGGAGACTGGCGGCGAACAAAAAATACTAGAGAAACCATGTGGTAGCCATATGCTCCGAACAGGGAGTGGATATGGTTTTAAAAAAGTACTAACCTTATGTCGTGTCTTTCTCAGTACAATTCTGCATTTAAGCGCCGTATTAACATTCTTAGTTAACTATTTTTAAAAATATATTTTTTTTTTTCACTGCAATTGTAAAAAACTATTCTTATATCTTTTAACTGCAATCACGCAGGTTTTTGATGTATGTCTAAACGACCATATATTTCTGTAGTCCAACGAAGTTCTGACGATGGCGAAAGCCGAAATAGCTATCAACGCATAAAATATAAAAAACTGTAGAACTGAAATACGTTGATATTTTTACCCTATTAAAATGGAGTTCTACCAAGTAAATGCCAAATCAATCAATAGACCATATATTTAATTTAGTAGTCTTTAGTCTCTTTAAACACTCGCTTACATGTGTGGAAATATTAAATTACTTGTGAATCGCTTGATTTTCCACTCTAGCACTGTTTTGGCAACAACTGACGAAGATTGAATACAACTTGCCTCGCAGAAAATCCAATTAATCAGCGAGTCATTTTTTTCTGTTACGCAGTCATACGACTCGAATGGGCGAATCGCAGAAGGCAATTTATGTGTTAATGTTATGTAAGCATGTGCGTAATTACTCCCTAGTATTTGAAAGTGAAATGTATTCATAATTGATTCACGAAATTTTTAAATATCGTGCCAGTATGTTACATAATAAATAACTACTAATCTCATGGCCGATGGGTGCCTAGCTAGACAATTACATTCACCTAGGGTCGGTCCAAAAGTGCAGGAGAACCGTACCGGCCGTCCGTCATATTTGTGTTCATACAAAATAATTATGTTAACTTTTAAAACGTCAATCTCGTTTCTGATTATAGACAGACACAAAAGTTTACGTTTATATAGCGTAATTTAATACAACAAACGTTACCTATATTTTAAAAATAGTGTTATTGAAAACTATACTAAATAACACGACGAAATCAAGTGTTCTTGCTCTGATTATTTTTATATTGTAATTAAATCCCATTGTTAAATTATAATTATTATGTTTTGAAGACAGCGTTTCGAATTTCCCACAGAAACATTTTCTTCGCCTTTGAACTTGTTCTCACGCGAATAAAAAGAATTCTCCATTGTTTTCATAACGACTTTTTGCCAAGACAATTGTTAAAGTGCTAACCGTTGTGCTACTGAGAATTTTTCCGCCCTTAATGTTTCCTGGGTAAGCAGTCCCTCGCAAACAAGAAACGATTCCTATCTCACGACAATTTGATATTTACCGAAACGGACAAGTATCATTTTTGCCTGGTCTTCGAATTCTGAAATCATCTCATTTCCCGTTGTATATTTTTTACGTAAAAAATGGAATCGGCCATTTCTCTGAGAAAATTAGTGCACAAGCACCACAGTTATTCTATGACATAAAGATTGTTCTCGAAGAGGGGATAAGACACGCCTAACTTATAATTCATTTTTCAACATGAATGATGTATTTTCGATATATTCGGCGGTAACTTTGTGGAAGTTTATGTTTAATATAAAATTTATAACGTTGTTATTCCATCGATTTTTTAACAAATTGTGATACGTGCTTAACTTTTTTAAGAAGCGTCATCAGACAAAGAAACCCGTGTTACATTTTTTTTCCAAAATATGTGGAATAATAAAGATATGAATTTAAATTTTACGTTAAATACTGTAATTTATTAAAGACAAACGAAGTTTTAGTTGTGAAAGTTAAATGCGTTTGCACATTTTCTTAACCCATTGATTGATCCATAACAGCGTCAAATCGACGGACTTGTAAGTAAACTGTGACAATCGTTAGCAAAATTAATATTTTTTTCTGTAGGTACATATCGACAATTTAAAATAATGATCGGGATTAGGTTCGCTCATCGCATGCATTTTTATTCGATGGAAAATAAATCATAACGAGGATATTTATATAATAGTATATATGCTTAACGACATGGTAATCAATTAAATTTATTGAAGTATAAACTTACATATTATAAACAGGTTAATATAGTTTATCTACGATTTTAATGTAAATAGTATCCGATTTTTATTATTTTATCATATTGTGGAATTGCATATTAAAAAGTTCGATTTATTTTTATGTTTCAAAATATAAAATGTTGTTTCCTCTTCGCCAATAATTGACAGTTGACATTTTAAAAATGTGACAATCATCCTTAAAAAAATCGATCCTCTTCTCTCATCACTAAATCAAAATATATAAATGTGATATTTATAGTATCTGAATATGCATTATAAAAATATGAATTAATGCAGTCTGATTTGTTTGTATAACACGATTTTAATCCAACTATGTAGTTTAATCGCGCAATGATCTCCGTGTAAATTTAGTATGTACCAAATTTCATTGGGATTTTCCCATCAAAGGTTATCCTTATTTACTGACTGAGTCACGAGTGATCGACGGTTACCCCGATTCTCGCGACACGTTTAAAATCGCCTACTGTTTTAAAGTGAATCACTTAAATACAGGTCCTCCTTTCAGAAGAAATTAACTTCAAACCAAAATCTTAGCTTCCACTAAATTAAGACCGTTATAGACTGAACACGCTATTCTGAATAGCTTACCTTCTGCGTGATATTACACAGCTCCGGTTATAACCTAGATGTCACTCTGCAATAAATTTAAGACTCCCCCATCGAATTCAAGTCATCGCTCTCTAGCTCGCAAAAATGTTACCACACGTTAAACAATCTTTAGATTTAATTTATACTTGGCAAGAATGCGAGCAAAAAGTCTCTGGAGAAAAACACATCTTGAGCCGTTTGCTCGTTTGATCAATTAAACATTTACAATTGCCGCATGTTTCGGGTCAATGTCAGGCACTATCGTATTTATATGGCAATCAATGTCACCCTATCCGAAATTTTTGACTATAGGCGAGCGTGTTACATATATCACCTAGAAGATTCTATGTCTGCTTAATTCATGTATGTTTTTCATCGTCGTATTAGGTTTTATCAATCGATATAATTTCAGATCAAAACATTAAAAGATCAGGGATTTTCTCTTTTAATCAACTACAATATAATGTATTTATAGATTTGGCATTTACTTGGTAGAACTCCATTTTAATAGGGTAAAATATCAAGGTATTTCAGTTCGGCTTAGCCGAAATAGCTATCAACCGTTAACTTTTAAAAAAACTGTAGAACTGAAATACCTTGATATTTTAGCCTATTACAATATAATGTTCCATATATTCTACTTTTACGTTAATTGAATAAATATCTCGTCGACTTAATATAGTAATAATCTTGTTGTTCATTTTTGTTTTTATATACATGTCTTGTCAAATAGCCTCGCCTTTTTTATGAAGAATTTTATTGAAACATTTGAAATAGTACAGGCGGCTCACCGTTGTTAAATTTATTTCCTCTGTAATATAACCATCCTCATATGGGTAATTGATTTTTCGTAAGTCACTACGTATTAGAAATATAAAATTGAATTTTATATTAAAAATTAACTCCCACAAAATTACCGCCGAATCCATCGAAAATAATATTATCAGTGTTTGAATCTTACCCCCAGCCTCTGTCTAGTAGAAAAGAAAAAAACTCCAACCTCCATATTGTATACCATCATAATTTTTTCGTGAATAAGTTTGATCGTAAATAACTTTACTATATTTTGTCTAAAGATGCTTCTCAAAGAGACGAAACACGTTTCATAATTTGTTACACATCTTTTATTTTGTATAAATTACCGCTGAATCCATCTAAAATTTTAACTTTGTTCGATTTATCATTTCTTTTATATATATTTTTTTTATTTTATTTTTTATTGTAAAACCGCAGCTGTTTTGTACTTCTTCAGTGAACTGTATAATGAATGATAAGGCTTCCGATAGTGCGCCCAGTCATGGAGACATATTAATCGGAAAAAAATTAACTATCTTATCATTCGGCTCTCATTGACCGCCAAATAGTCTGAGAAGTACGAAATAGTGTGAATCATCCATCCAGGCGTGTTGGTGATCTCATGATGATGGCTTGTTTTCGTCCGTTCAAACCGGTCTTCGACCAGGTCCGCTCTCAGGGTTTGAATCGAATATTCCAATTCAAAACACATTGAAACCCTTCTCATCAAATCACAAACCCATGATGCGTGTCTATTTCAGGCCGTTTGCCATTTACCTTCGACAATCTTAGGTCGAATATCCGAAATTTCAAATTAGATAAAAGACACTTGCTCTGGTACTTGATGATAAATCATAAAAACTTTACTAGTGAATCGCCAAATATTTATATTTCCAGGAGTTGTTATATTTCATTACTATCGCTGTGACAACACTCGTGGCTTTGATATTTATAAATTCAGTATAGTTTAATAGAAATTCCTGTGATTTGTCAGTAGCGGTATTACCGAAACCGAGATCCAGGTATTCATAACATCTTTTCAATGTCGAATTATTGGTTTTGAAAATAGAATTTTGAATGTAGAAACCATCACATATTGTAATGAAATTGTTTACGATAAATTGAAATACTTTTAAATTTGCTAAGAGTTTTATCAATATTCACAGGTTTCAGAATTAATAAGTAACGCATTATAATTCTTATTTTTTAATGTTATTTAACATTTTTAAAATACCAATTTATTATTCGATTCACTATAACATTATCAGTTGACGATGCTCACGATGAGCGAAACTGGTAATTGTTGTGGAAGTAGTACAATAAAATTTGTTTTTGATATAATGCATTTCCAGCAAGAATTGGCAAGGTTACACTGAAAATAGTGAACAATAGCCCTCCCAAGAGCTGCAACGTGCAATTGACTTTAAAATAGAACAACAACGAAACTTAATAAAGGTACGATGCGTATTACTCCGTTGTTATTTTGCGTCCAATCATATTATATTAGCACTACTTATAGTAACGGTATCTGCATTTCTTACGTTTTTTTTATTTATTTTTAAACGTGAATCATCGGCATTACGTTGTCCTTAAAACATATTGATTTACGTAGAGAGTTTACATATTGAAACAAGAAAATAGAATCAAGTTAAATACATATTGGTTCCTATTTGTTTTACATACACCAGCGAAAATTGTACTCCATGATAATAAAAAAAATACCTTTCATCTTTCTTTTTAGACACAAGTCTTACTATCTGCGCGATAACAATTTTCACCGAAGACCGTGTAAAAGTTAAGGAGGGATTCAACTTAAAACCCTCCAAGGACGAGCGTGACCATATGGTCACAGTATACACCGTTGTCTATTGATCCCACTATTCATCCTTTTTCTACCTTAATATCGTTGTTTTTGCTCATATTTGGTTAAGAAGGGTACAGACTTCAGTTGGTCATCAGCCGCGGGGACAGAAACGGCCACCAAAAGCACATGCGATTTTTTGAATTTCCGTTTTATTTTAATGAACTTTTTGAAACTGTTAGTTACTTTTTTATCAAAACATCAAATTATTTACAGTTCTTTTGCTAATATATTGTAAATGATTTGATTAAAGAGCAATTGAAATTTTAAAAACGTTTAGCTATATTTCAACCCCGAATTTTTGCGTGCCCATACGGTCACGCTCGTCCGTACACAATATTACACGGTAATAAAAGAATGTACATGACAATATAGTCATGCGGGGTTTCTTTACAACGACTTTTCGTTTTTTTTTTTAAATTTTTGTTAGGAGTTATCAGTGATTTCAATATGGCTTAAAAAATATTTTTTAATCGAAAAAAAGCTCTCGTCTCTGGGGGGTTAAATTACCCCACCACAGATAAACAATGCATCTGGTTCCAGTGCAGTAAAGTTATCATGTATTGAACCTATTTTATTTTACAATAGCGACTTGTTAACAATTTGGGTGAAATGTGAATTACAGAAAAAATATTTCAATCATTTATTTCCTTACATTCATGAGTTAAATACTTTATGATTGATTATTTTATCTTTGTATAATTAATTTATATTCCATGCACCTAATAAATAGAAAAAAATGATTCGTACGTAGAAGAGTTTGAAGAGCTATAATCACACTATGTCTATTTATAAGAAATAATTTCATATACTTTTACGAACGTACGATTCGCCTCTGCAGTAGTATTTTATTTTTTTGCCCATCTCTAGTATACCTACATTACCTATCTATTGACGATAAATTATAAAATGAAAAGTCGTAATCTTGTAAGTCGTATGATAAACATTATATGGACTTCGGTATCGTTCTTAGCAGAATTCCAACGGTGTCATTTCAATCACCCACTTGACAAAAATAATTGAATTTATTCATACTATGTGAATGGTGTAATGGAAAAATTTAATATGAGAATTTGCCGTGCAAATTATTTACTATTGAATAAAAGCAAATATGTGTCCATGGTACAGCTGGTAATTTTCTTGCATCCCTTACACGGCTTCAAAGCCTCCAGTTTATTTATAATATGAATACAGCATTATTTATTCTAATTATCAATTCAATATCAATAATTTGCAATTCAATTATATTAGCTTCAGTTGGATTTTAATCATATAGGATTAAAATGTTTGCCGAACTAAAGCAGAAATAAAACTAAATAGTTGTATTGATAATAATAATAATTTCCTATCGTAGAAAATTAATAGTATACTAATATAAATTATTTTCTTTGTAGTTAATTAGTATAAGTGTTTCTTAAAAGGGCAGAAAAACTTATTTATGATTAAAAAGTGATAAAATAATTTACTCATAAAATTGATAACAAATTTTCAAACCAAAATGTATACGAACACAAAAATATATAACAGTTACCTTTTTTCGTAGATACCTTAAAAGGTCTAAACATAGCTTCGGTCTATTTCTTATAATATATGCTATCCATCTATTCTTCGACGTAAAATTATGCCGATAGTAGAAAAAGAAACCATTTACCAATTTTCTGAACAAAAAAATAGTAAACATTATACTTTTCCTCTCACCCTTCAGTCTATTTCATTACAAATCGCTTTCTTGGATCTCTCTATTCAGTATAAGAATACTCCCCATATGTTTATTTTAATATTTGGCAGCTTTACTCGTACTTTTGCAGGTCATCGGAATATAACACGGTGAACTGCTTCTTTAATTGTATTGTGCTTACTTATACACCACCGTTTCTACGCAAACTTCAATATATGTATTTAATATTGTGAATTAATCTAACTTGTAAAGTCGTTATGATACATACCAGATGAGTTATTTACGTACTGCGAGTATATAAAAAAAAGGTCCAAAGAAATATGTATGATTCGCCGTTCAATGCCAGCACAAGGTTCCTTGGCTTTACGGTCGAAGCAATATTCCTGCGAAATCTTTCATATAAAGTCAATATTTTCTTATTCGAACGAATCGACCATGGCTTTTTTCTCAATATTATTATAATTGTTATCGTTAAAATTCGGAGCGGTAATTTTTTGCGCATTTATTAACACGCCTTGATTATTTTTATAATTTGAAATAGTGCCAATAAATATTTTGAGAAGTAGATGAATAATGTAAATCGTGAAGAAATATACCGTACACGTACCAGTGTGAATGTCGGCACTCAGGGAGGAAAAATTATAACCTGTACGAAAACGTAGTTAATTCCAAGATATTTTATTATTAATCGTGTTGGCGAGCGCAACTGTAATTTCTCATATTAAAATAATGAATAAATCAATTAGGTTGCTGGGTTATTACGCAATCGGTGAAGAATTAAGAGCGTTACGTTGTTTAAAAAAATAAATTGAGATTCTGTTATGTATTCGAAGAACCAATATTTCAGTAACGACTTAAATGTTGAAAATACTTTTGTTATTCGATTGGCTGATCCCGATGTGAAATGCCGCGATTTGGCAAAAAAGATTATTACATCTAAAATTGTAAGTCACTTAAAATATACTCTCTTTTAAGAATAACGTAATGTGTTTTCTATATTTCTTTTAATACAAGTATCGTTGCTCCAATTACTTATGGTAATATTTTTTTTTTTTATCTACGTAACTTTCTTTAAAAAGTATTCACGCAGGCGTGTCTAGTTCCTGAAGTAGGCGAATTCCGACATAATAATATAGTATTTTCATTGCCGTCCTAAAAAAAAATCTCATGCTTACCTGCTATGTTCGTTCAGCAGTCGATCAGTGGGTCAATGCCACTCTGCCTGCGGATTCGCACAGCACAGGTTCGAAACTGGTCTGCGATCTATAATTACTATCTGCTAAACATTGCAAATGACGCGGAGCGTATTATTCGAAATTAATGTTAGGCGCAACTTTCGCAGTAATCGATTTTATTTCTGGACTGTAATTTACAGAAGTTATAGTTTTATTGAAAATTTTCGGTACCGGCAATATAATCATATGCCCACTACTTGCAGTTTATTCAAAATAATTTTTGGCTTACCCTCATTTTTGTGCTTTATCAACCAGTTTGGATTGGAAAACAGAACGGAATTTTCCGTTAACTGGAATGTTAGAAACGATCTTTTGTTTTCTCTTAAATAAAGTTTTTTTATTAGATTTTAATACAGTATTGAAAAACTGTCATCGCACCTCCATGTTGGATATGCATAAGTAGATTGCGGTGAATAACTTAATTTTGTCATAATCTCGGCACCCTCAACTAATAAAGAAGTAATTCATTTTCGATCATTTTGCAGGTGAAATCGATACAAATTTTAAAAGTTATTGTTTAAAAGTGAACAACTTAGAATTGAATAAAAGCAATAATAATTAATATTCTATTTCGCTATGCCGCAAATTAATAAAAAGTTTTTTTGCGTAATAGGACAACTATCAGGTGAACATATTTCTATATTGTAAATGAATTTCCACAAGGTAACCGCTAAAGCCAAACCAAAATACTTGAGTAGCATCTTCGTTTCACTTGTGTAAAGTTTTCACTTACGAATTATCGTAAATATAAATTAAATTACATTACCTTAACAGTATGTATATTATTATAACTCAGTTGAATGTGTGTTTAACATTCGAATCAAAACTGCCCAAAGAATGTCGGAGACTGAGTCGACATACTTTAAATTCCAAATTCCATCAATACTTGCTGATTTACCAGTGGCGGTTCCTGACCTAAAATCTTGGGTGGGCTAGAGAAAAGCATATGTCTACCTCACCTTATACATTAATCTACAAGCAAATTAACAAATACTACGATACTACTGCAATGCATAAATTATTATATAATAAAATCAATGCTAATGTAACTAAGAAATAATAGAATAATAACACGGAATCCTTAAATTCGTCTCTTTCAAAGTGAAATAACAAGTACCTACTAAAAGCAATACAGAACTGTCACTTGCTGTCACTGAAAGTCAATACCTGTCACTTTCATACAATACAACGATATTGGTTTTGTGTTTCAATGCATAAGTATGCGTAATGGGCTGAATCAGTTCAGCCCCCAACGATCAACAGAAGCTTGACAGATTGAAACACAATCCTTTGTGTTTGATGACGTTTCCGTACATACAAATACAAAAAAAATCTAATCGTGCTTGATTGCGCCCCAGTGTAAAGAAAAATTGCATGATATTGTCTGTGGTTACGGTCTAATCACATAATAGCCCCTGAGTGGTGTTGCCAGAGTGACGTTGCCTTTTCCCTGTGAAGTATTTATAGGGTTATTGTGCCGGCTCAGTTTAAAATTGTAATACAAAACACAATCGGGAATATGATTGTAGGTAGACGTAACATTGTCTTATATTGACAGAGGAAAATTAAAACAAAGATATTATATTCATTTGGGAAAGGTTAGTTATGCTTATAAATGTATTTATTTTGTTCAGCGGCCGAATTGCTGTTCATTTTTATTCAGCCATCTAAAGTTTTGGGTGAAAAATGCATGTCGGGCTTAGCCCACCTAGCCCAGTACCTAGAACCGCCACTTGCTGATTTACAATCTAACAAGGAAGTTAACAAACCTGATTCATCATTTGAAACTTTACTTCTATTAAATCTGTTACTATTCATTATAAGATCTAGATTCTAGACAAACTAGCTATGCAAATAATAAATATAAATAAAAGAAAAACACCACATACTTAAAGTACAATAAAAAATCTGGACCTGGTTTAGGTATTTGATAGCGGAATCGTTTTGTACCCATGTCCGCTTTCTAGATAAAGCGTATCTCGAAGTTCTTCTACGGACACTACACTCGGTATGTAATATAACATCTCTTTTTCAAAAAATGTACGGATAGGTGAGAGGGATTTTTTAGCTACTCTTGCTGCGTACATAAATCGAAACGCATGGTCCGTGAACCGATCCGTCTAACTCGCAAGATCGTCGGAATCTTACATGTACATAATGCACTCGGTTTATAATTAAATTATTGCATGATATTTACTGTTTGAACGGTTTTTTACTCTTTATTTAATGCTCGACTGAATAACTATAAATATTTGCCTTATTTGATGATGATAAATTAAATGTTTTGTTTCACTGCCTCAACGAATTCGCTTATTTCATTCGTATTGTTAAACACTGTGAATTTAAATTGCGTATTGTCGTTTTGAAATAATTTCATCGTTTTATTTATTTAAAATTTTAATCAGTCGCGAACAGAAATGAATATCTCTTCGCGACATATGTCCGCCATCCGGTCGTGTACCACCGTTCCATTAAAACGCTTTACACCCAATTTAAATATAGCTCTCCTGCTTATTTACATTACAAATAGTCATTTTTCCCTCTCATTCTTCGTTTCGAATGATTGGTGCGGAAGTGGTTTTTACATCGCTCATAATGGCGGGTCTCGAATGCTGTAATCGTATATGCACGAATTTTTGCATACATATTTTTATTTGGATTGCAAAAATGCAAAGAGAACTCAGTTCGCTTGTTATTTTTGGGGATGCATCAATTGTCACAGACAAATAACGTTGTATCAAAATGCATAACCGAAAGCTCTTGCACAATAATAATTTTCTTATTTTACGTTATGACTAATAATTTAAAATTGTATGGTCACGATTTACACGAATGATATAAAGATTTAATTGTAATGTCACTTAGGTAATCAAAACTACGTATTATTTCAGATATATGCGTTGCTTAAACTTCTGAGTAAGAAAGAATACCATGAAAGCAGATTTTTTTTTAAATAGTAAAAATCTAACCGAATTCCAAATAAAACTTCGCTAACGTTAATAATATCTCTTCTTAAACGTTTACCATTAATTCGTGAACATAGTGGCAGTATTTAATTATGCAACAAATTGGTAACGAATTAAAATAGTTTTTTTAACCCACTTTTTCCCAGTGTTTCAACATTGGAGCATTTAGTATTTTTACTTCCACTCAATTTATGCATGACACAATAAAAGTTGAGATTGCATCAGTCTTAATCAGTCTACAGCTAGCAAGTGTGGGGATCGTTTCGTGTAGTATTTTATCAGATTTGAACCAGTCTGAGTGAGCAGTGTTTTTTTTTATTTGTATCAATTACGGGCAAATTTCGGGAAAAAATGGGTTAAATAGGAAATACTGTCCAGAACTTACCAATGCGTCGCTTCAAATGAAATAGGTCCGCAATGGGTAAAACTTATCTTATTTCCGTTCGGTTCTCTTCAATATGTAAACTATCTCTTCAAAGAAGCTAATGGCGGTCGGCATCGTTTCATTGTGCCTGCACACTTGACTTATTGAGATCATTTGCACAAATAAAATAATATCTTCTTTGTCGGAGATGGATTCCCTAGTAAGATTACCGATTTAAACTTTTTTTTAAAAATTAAAACGACTTCAAAGCAAAGTTGTTTGGATTTCTTATAAAAACCAAAACGTGTTTATCTATTATAGCTTTATAGAGTCAACAGCTTTATTAATGTTTATAATCGAATTTAGTTTCATATGTGAGCTGCTGTTTTTTTAATACAGCCAATCTCCTGATAAATCAATGGATTAAATCCTAGGGACACTTAGCCCAAAACAATACAAAACAAAAATGGGTTTGAATTTAAATTTAATGAGGGATTTTTTGCTGTATTTTTATTTATGTATATATAATACATTACGATTTATTTACCATGCCAAAGTATTACAAATTCACTGGAACTTTCGTTTCAATATAAGATCAATATTTAAAACAAACTGGCTTCTCTTGCATGCCTTTTTAACATGTCAAAGGGTGAATCTTTTTAATATTCATTACAAGCACTGATCAAGAAAAATCAAAATAGCCGGTAAATAGAAAAATATCCCAGTGTTTCTGCAAACGAACAGTCTGCTTACTCTATTTTTTCCTTGTGATATTTTCAAATTAAAACCAATTACCTACGTTGATATTGTACAATTAAAAATGCCACGTCAAATGGCTGAAGTCTTTTTTACGCTCCACAACAAGATTAAACCTGTGCATATTTTACTATGGTTTTCGACGATTAATTCAGATTCACGTGAAAACCCATTATTATTTTGTCCCGCAATCAGAGACACATCGTAAACTAGCTACGCTTTGTAAGGTTTTAATCTTCGCGTGTTTATTCTAGCATTTTGTACGTCATACATTTGTTTACATTGGTAATGTTAGCTCGTTGGATGCCCTTTAGATATACACATTGTAATATGTTTAAATCAGAGAAATACGCACATATACAATATGTCTATAGGCAGTTTTTTTCTAATGTTATTAATTAAAGTGGGACTTTTTAAAAAATATTTTTCAATACTTTCTATCAGTGGTTATTGAGTGTTAATACAACACAGATACATATTGCAATAATTGAAAACGTGTATAAGCACTTTAATAGATACACATAGCCTGCTTGTGCCATTTTTTTTAATTCGAGTAAACGGTCAACTTCCCGATTATTTTCAATTCAATTCAAAACACGTTGCGAGACCGGCGATCGTGTTATTATGCTCATTTTTTAGTTCACGTTCGGATGATATCACAAATTACATTCATTCAGACACGCCAATTGACTAATCTTTACCCACAAAACAATAGAAAACCTCATACTCATAATCTAGTACCTCGACTGTATAGTGGACAAGGTGGACTTCAAAAAACCACCAACATAATTAGTATTTATATCCTTTGAACTGATTCATGTAAACGTTTTCTTCTTACTCTACTTTTGGACTTGTGTTGCCTTAAGTTCGAAGACATTTTTTTACGTTATATATCACCGTAGACGTAATATACTTCAAACAAACCAACGTTTGAAAATAATGTCCATGTCACGTAGTTTTCAATTGTTACCAGAAATCAGTCAACCGAATCATTCTCAGACCAATTTAAAACATTGTACAATATATAGTCTAGCGACATAAACAGCGGTTAACGATTAGAAGGTATTAAGTACATACTTGCAAGGTCTTTTGTAAGATGTTGATTTGAGATCTACTTATGGTTTATCTAGATGTACATTCATTTGGATTTCCTTATCTGAAATACCTTAATGTGATTTTCTTAGTGAAGAACTCAAATATTTTTCATAACGTAATTTTCAATTCTTTTAAAAGTTTAGAATTGATCATTCATCCTATCACAATTGCTTGATGTCCATTGTCGAAAAAGTTTTTTTGAATGTGTACTACAGTCATTCAAATAATGTACAGAAAATTAAATAACCGATCGTCCCTTCAGGTGTGCATAGATTATAAATTATTCAATTAAAAATACAACATCATTAAAACATGTCTACCGACTAAGACACGATGTTTGCTGCGCGTAAAAGGATTGTCGCTAGACATCAAATCAAAGAAAAAAAGACATCTCAAACACATATGCTATGTTAAATTGAAAAAACGATCTAGCGGATTGCAATAACGGTATTACAAAAAAATATATATAAATAAAACATCACAAAAGTACAGTTAATTGGAAAGATCGTAATTCCTGGCGAGTAAATCAAAATCGGTATTTCTTTATTTCGTATAAAATTCATAAATTCTAGAACATGTTGATACAATTTTATTAAAATATGTGATTGTTCCTGTACATTGATAATTCAATTTTAGTGATTTGAAAAAACACCATAAATAACGAGATCCTTGCTTCGGTAATACCGATATTACAATCCTTAATTTTGCATGCATATTAATTCTATGCAATCTGATCTAAGCTCTTACGAATAGACCACAGACGAAGACGTAATGTATTTTTTTAATGTGAATGAAATCTTTCTAGAAGTATTTCAGTTAATTAAGTATTGTGTTGAACTTAGATGACTATTCATTGAATCCGGGGGGTCAAATCGCAACACGCCGCACCGTTCAATATTTCAGCTAAAACTCTTCATCGCGGTTTATCCCACGTCCGTCCCGCAAAAAAGTGGCAT
Organism: Himalopsyche anomala; assembly: GCA_031772345.1. Classification (NCBI taxonomy): domain Eukaryota; kingdom Metazoa; phylum Arthropoda; class Insecta; order Trichoptera; family Rhyacophilidae; genus Himalopsyche; species Himalopsyche anomala. The sequence goes on along the minus strand of CM062823.1, from coordinate 6,630,359 downwards.
ATGATATTACCCAAAATCACTAATATTCAACATGTTTTTTTTTGTATTATTCCGCTCTGTGGTTTCTCAGGAAATAATAACATTTCGCTCATACGATGCGCAATCAATTCTAAAAAGCTTTGTCTTATTTCGTCGAACCGAAGGTGGCGCGATATTAGCTCATAGTAGTAATTATTTTTTTTGTTCTTGTGTGGCGCGGTCAGATCCTGTGACTATGCTTACTCGTGATCTTACCTACAATGAGGAAAATAGCCATTAAGATGGCATTATTTAATTGATGCGTCACCTATAATATGCAAGTCCCTTTTCATTTTTCATTTTCTCTGCCGTTTCAAAAGGCAGTTGATTATTTGTTTCTTGACGTTATCGAAATCGACACTGTTATATTTTACTTCTTATTTTCTTATTAGTGGTTTGATATTGAATTGTACATGAATGTTGACATCATGTAATGTTGGTAGCGTCTTCGTCCATTTTGGGATTTACTAATAAAAGTATTTCTCAATTATTATTGTTTTTATTTATATATAAAGTGGTGTAGTGGGGCCAGGTCGGCGACCTGGCAGCTGAAAATGAGTCAAGGTGCCGTGCCGCCCTGCCACCTTTTTGACTTGTAACATAGTTTTCAAGTACATACATATATATTTTATTAAAAATACTGTTATATACATTATATCAAAATTGATCTACCCGATGGATTTTACAAAAATAAAAAAATAAGTGTACACATGTAACGTGAAGAAATTAATTAATTAAATAAATTTAATTGTGGTTTTTTAACTTCGGACGGATATTTAAAAAAATACGGCAGAAAACAATGGCCGACCTGGCACCTATTTATTTACCACTACACCACTGAGTATTATATTCCATTTAAATCGTCGATTCTTTGAGGATTTTTACCGTAGCCAACGACTATTATTTTTCAATCAATTTGTAGATTTCTTTTTTTGATGCATAGATGCAGTGCTTTTTTTTGAAAAAAAAAGGTGCCGGAACGCACTTTTTTCGAGCATTTTCTAAGAGGGTATATTATTTATTATATATTCGAATATCATTTTGATAGAATTAATGACGGCATTTCATATAATGCATAGAAAATAAAACAAAATATACATATTTTAAAATAGAAAAAAATAAATTAAACATTTATTAAAATTTCGAGAAAAAATGTGCCGGAACGCCGTTCCGCCGCGTTACAGGGTAAAAAAAGCCCTGCATAGATGTATGTGATTTCCCTCACACCTATCCTCCTCACCACAAGTACTGCCATAACCCTATCTTTCTATTTCCTACTCTCTTTGAAAAAGATAGATTAATCAAAACTGAGTTGTAGTAGAAAACTTTTGTTGCGGTATTCTTCATTAGTAATCAATTAGGTTTGCATTGAGAGCCAACATGACTTTAAAAAATACTTTTTAACTGTTTGTCACCATCATAATAGTAGGGCGGGCCATCTTCTATCAACTATTTACGTACTCTTCTATAACCAACTAATACATTGCCAACAGTATAGTGAGTCCTATTCTAGAAATAATAATTATGTAAAAATGCTCTTAGATTATTTATTGATCCCTATCAATAGATTTTAACTATACCCTAAACTCCGACGTTATATCTCTCAGTGAACAGCTCCTATCACACCGATATTAGCCAGACATCCGAATTTCCGTATTAGTAGGCTACATAGCGAAAGGTTGCTAGGTATTTTTTAATATTCTTGCGAAAATTCTTTAAATTATAATGAAGTATTTTCAAGGCAAATATTTTTTTAATGTATCATTTCATTCAAACATCTTTCTGAGAAATGTCTATCGAAACATATTTCCAATATTATAGTTAGTAATAATATATTTTCGTGCATAACGTGTCTACATTTTTTTTCTAAAATATTTATTAATTGTTTTGGTGACCTCGCACTAGGTTTGTGATAAAAAAAACAAGCGAATAACACATACTTCGACAGATAACCTTTAATTTTCAAACCGCAATAGTAAGTGTAGCTAATTCGTCATTTCTCATATAATTGCGACCTGATTCTGTACGATAGTTACAGGATTCGTAGTAATCATGCGATCGGTACTTTTGATAGAGGCCTCACCGTGCTCATTAATTGCATTGTGAATGCAATTGGACGTTTGCCATCATTTTGAGCACCGCCATGAGCATACCACTCATTAAGAGATGTTTCTCGCTTTATATATTATACGTGTAATATTTCGATATAACTTATTGATTATTTATTTTTAAAATGAAATACCTTTGGCAGTAATTATTCCTCGGTCTTCCAATGGTATCAAGAACAGTCTCACTTAGCATTTCCAAGTGACAGTAATATTAATATCTAGAGAACTCTTCATGTCCATAATCGCACTACGAAAAACTTCCTGTCAATAATTGAACACTTATATTTATTTATCAAGTGAGCTCAGAATTTTTTAATTATTCTTTTTCGTTCAGAGTTCAGCCGACACTAAAAAGTTGAACAGTACTTTTTAATTTTTAGCCCACCTTGCAATAAATTATACCGGTAACTTGAAACTTGAAAAACTTTGTATAGATTTAGTGTGAATACAACGGTAGTCAATAAAATATTTAAGCAATAACCTTTTACATTTTAATAATATAATCGACTAGAATATCGACCTTTATTTCAGTCTTTTTTCTTGGTTTTAATATTTTACAAGGTCATCTTTTTCAAACTTAAAAGCTAAATTTAGATACTAATTCGGCATTTGCATCCTTTTGATATAACGTGTATCAAGTTGGATACATTGTGATTATCGAAAAAAAACTGTTTTGAATATACTGTGGGTTACGTCCTTTTTCCTTTCCACAGTCGATATGTAAAAATATTAAATCATTTGCTTGCTACGATTAATTTAAATTTAATTAGTTTAACATTATTGAATTCATCGAAATTCTGCTTATCCTTTTTTGCATATTTTTTAGGTTTAAAATTAAACTGATGGATGTATGAATGAAAATAATAAAAGAAAAATGGATTTATTGTTAAAATATAATAATGCTTTTTTATTTTAGAACAACATCATGACAAATATTTGTATCTTTCAATATAACGTGAAGAAGTGACTAAGTGAAGTTTAAAAATGTGGTTCAGACACAATAGTCAAAATACCCCGGCAAATGCCGTGGACAACAAAAGCAAAATGAAAAGGAAAAAAGTGTTAATTGTGAAATCAAGCAGGAGTAAGGAGGAAATGCTTAAAGGGAAGAAAGAAGAGGAAGAAAAGATAGAAATCGTGAAACCTGAACAGGAACCGGAAGTGAAAGAAGATGCAACAGTGGATGTTTGCGATAGTGCGAACGCGCCATTGCAACCTGCGCCAGATGACGAGAGTGGTCAGTCTTTGCGGGGTTAATTCGTGCACCACGTTACGCAAGATTGCTTGCAATATGTGGTGCAAGATTTTTCCAGTTTGTAGCTCCTGTAGCTCTTTTCGTTATGATAAATCAGCTGTTTTATTTAACGCGATTGATCTCATTTAAGTAATATTTTTTTTCGTATGAAAATCGCATTGTGAAAATAATAATGTCGATTTCGATCCACGCATTAAAAAAAACGGCTGATTTCATATACACCTTTTTCAGTCCAAGTAGTAGTAAACGATGTGGTTTAATTTATATAGCAATATAATCGCTCTTACTATGTTAAATATTGAATTCATTTTAGTATTGTAGGTATTAAATACAGCACTGACTAAACATTTTCTTGTGATAAAAGTAGTGATATATTTTTCAAGTAAGTAATGTAATTAAATTCCCGCTAATTTTTCAAATAAGTTAAAAATGTTCGCCAAGTAATGTAATAGTTCCCCAAGAATTGTCGAATAAGAACATCGTTTCTTTACGCCAGGCGGTGAAACCTTTACATATGATATGGTACATTATATGAAATGTGACCGTTTTTAGGTAGTCTTATCATGTTGTCCCTAATCAGAGCTTAAAATGACCCGTTTTCTGAAGAACGGCAACCTAATTAACAATTTAAAATCGCGATAAATCAAAAAATCTACCAACTACGTTACAACCAAGATTCAGAAGTAGTTATGATTATTCACCTTATTCTAACTACATTATAACGCAAAATGTGACAGAATGGAACACTCGGAATGTTTCGTGAGAAATTCTGCTATTTTCATTAATAAATATAAACTATGAAGAAATATTCGTTTTCTTGAATGGTCACGTTGCGATAATTATCGCGCAACTAACACCTTGAAGTCGATGTTTGAGAACACATATAAAATGGCAGTTTTTAATGTCATTTTTATGAGCATGAAGAGGTGCTCCGACGACCGTTGCATTTTTCAGTGTCTGGCGTAAAATGATGTAGTACCGTCGAATATATATTGTTGACATAGCTTTTTTTTTTAACATATCGTCGAATTTTGCCAGATTTATACCATTTGAATCTAGAGTTTTTTGGCCAGCGTGAATAATTTCTCAAGTAAAGTCAATTTTTCGTTTTACTACTGATTCTTCTATTCGGTTTGATTGGACATATTTCTGTGTAAGCACATAATATGTGCCACTTAGAGGTCTGCACGGGCCAAAATTTTACAAAACTACCCGGTCCGAGCCCGAAAAACTCACGCCCGACCCGGCCCGGGCCCGAGTCTAATGCCGCACTTGTTACCCGAACCCGACCCGAAGCACCGAGAAATTTGAAATCCTCGATTTGGTATACTTTTTCCCCAGATTATCTCCGAAAGTCCTTTTTTTTTTTTTTAGCTCACCGAGGAATTTGAAATCCTCGATTTGGTATACTTTTTCCCCAGATTATCTCCGAAAGACCTTTTTTTTTTTTTAGCTCACCGAGGAATTTGAAATCCTCAATTTGGTATATTTTTCCCAACATTATATCCCAAATTCCAAAGCCCGGCCCGGCCCGAGCCCGACTCTCGATTGCGCTTACCCGCCCGAGCCCGGCCCACGGGCCGGGTCGGGTAAGAGCCCGTGGGCCAGGCCCGGGCCCGTGCAGACCTCTAGTGCCACTGAACCCGATCACTACAAATATATTTCTACAGCACAAAATAAATAATATCCGGGAGATATTTGTAAAAAATCGCCATTCCTAACATAATGCTCTATTTTTATCCCACGCCATAATTATTTCGAAACTTATCGTTTTAAGCTCTTTATTGATTTACAATCTTTTCATATTAACTTGCCCCGCACTTTGCGGTAACCGTACGCCACACTCGCCTTGTTGAATTCGCACAATTCTTTCATCTGGGAAAGTGTTTTTGGACGCCCACTCTACCGTTATCCAGAACTTCTCAAAATCGTTTCTTCGAAAGGAACATAGATAAAAATTATCCTGATTTTTAATTATGACAATGCTTAGCTAAAACATTGATTGCCTGTAGTTTTGCATTAGGCCAAGAATTTCATGCGTATTATAGTTTTTACTTAGTGACTTTATGAAAACAAAGTCATATGTTATCATTCATTCCGGTCTCTATAAACCTACTCTATAGTATGACAAAAAGCAATTGATTCCCCCACAGGATGAACACTAAAAAATTACATAGACTTTTTTTTCAAATTTGAAACGCAACGTATATTCTCCATACCAGTGTTCAATCAACAATGTCAATTTCGGTAAAAAATGAATGTCAATTCGAAATCCTTGTATTACAACCCAAACATATATTTAAATATCCCGAATAAAGCATATTTAAAAAACAATCGTGCAATAGATTTGTAATAAATGTCGCATTGATCATCCCAGAAATCGTATACGGGAGTTCTTTATCACTGAATCTTGTTAACTGCTACGTCGACATATTTGTAAACTCGGAAAAAACTTTCAATACATTTTCTGAAATTTAGTAAAGAAATGTGAGTTGTTACCTGAAAGTGTCGTTTGTAACAAAGAGTAAATCTTCGGATATTTTGATTAAAGCTTGAGATACGCCGATGTAAGTCATAAAAAAATATATTCCACTAAATCCATAATTATTTGTTTACCGTCTTGCCTCCTCCTCGAGGCTTTACAGTTTATGTTAATATGTACTACATAATATTACAAAATGTAATATGAAATAAAGTCGGACGTTATTTTAGTAATACAAACAAACTGTACGAGTACAAATACTGGCATGGTCATTATATCGATCAATACACGAAGAAATATATTTACATAGGCTCGCAAATAAAAGTAAATTACAGAATTATTATGAACAAATCGTTCGGATGAAATAATAATATGCTATGATGCTAAATTCTGTTTGTTATGTATTATTGATAATTCTTTTGATTACGCTGATCACTGGTCCAAATTTAGATCATTACAATATATTAATAAAAACACATTAACTTTGTACTTCATTCCACTTTATTTTAATATGTCGAGGACCTGGTTTCTGCTCAGTACGAGCCACGTCCCTGATAAGAAAATAATTTAACAGTGATTTATACAAATATGAACAGTTATATAACAACAATTGCTGAAAAGAAAATTACCCAATTTACATTAAAAAGTGTTAAAAATAGACAAATTAAAATGTTTAACACATTAACATATAATAAAAAAGTTCATCTCAGATTAATAAGTTTAGAATGGGAATTGAAAGTATTTACAAACTAATTATATATTTGGGAATTCTTTGACAAAGTGGATAAATAAAAATAATGACATTAATAATGACAAAATAATGTAGTGATAGGTTAATGATAGTTAAGAAAATTTTCCCTTCTTCCAGTAGTTGGTACAGTGTACATACTTAAACAAAATCCGACAGCCAGGAAGATTTGAAAAGGAATTTTCCAAAGACCCATATCAATTTTCTAACAAAGATATTATTATAATATACACATACATACATTATTCATATATATTATACTTTACACTATACATATTCATACCCATATATATTTATATTATATAAAAGATAGTTATCAAGGGCTAATGCAATGGATAAAGTACTATTTTTATTTATTTTTATATTTTATTATATATTGTTATTAGTTTTATTTAATTTTTAAAATTATAATTGAGATGACTTTTTAAATTTATGTTGATGTGTTAACATTTTAATTATGTGCTATTTTAGAATCACTTTTAATGTAATTGGTATTTTCTTTTCATTGAAATGTTGTTTATAACTGTCATTTTGTATAAAATAGCCACTGTTGTTATTATATTTTCTTATCAGTTGACGATGCTGCGTAATGAGCGAAACGTCTGACTATTAAATAAAGTGGAATGAAGCTACAAAGGATTATTGTTGGGTTTTTTATTAATATAATGCCTTTCCACCAGTAGTGACCTGAACACCTAATAGTGATTACAATATATGTTGACGACTGTTTATTATAATTTATCATTGCTGCACAGTGTGATGTCATTACACATCAAAATGCCAAGCCAAACGACCATCCCGCGGTATCAGTGCTGTCCGGCACTATCAGCTCAGTAGCGATTGCCTCACGCGTTCGTCACTTCCTTTGACCCAAACCACAGCCCGTTCAGCACCTAATGTTTGAAGAATCAGCCGAATCTACGATTCGTCCAAACATGACAATATTGTGGGCTTGTCTGGAATATTTTGTAACACATTTCTTATAAAGATAGAGCTATTACAGTGTTGTGAAAATATTTTATTTGCGTCCGTTATTTCGCATTTAGTGACGGAAAATTAGTTTTATTATCCTTACAAATATTAAGAAAATCATCATTTTTAGTCATATCCATTATATGGTACACTTCGACAATATATAACCAATGACTACTTTTTCATTTTTTTTTTTGTTTCCAAAAGTAATTTTATGAATTAATTATATTTAAAAAACATTTTACTAGTTCTACCTTTTTAATTTAGATCAGAACCATTTTCGCTCGCGGTAATCATTAATAATTGATGAAATATTAAAAGATACAATGCTTTTATGTTTCATCGGTTGATAATGCTCGCCATAAACGTAACCAGTCATGATTTTAAATAAATAATGTGGAATTACTAAAAAACTGTTTCATTTTTTTTAATACATATCTTTCTAGCAAGAATATTTTATGAATTAAATTCAATTCGATTCTGGATATAACCTACGCAATATTGCCTTTAATGTTTCACCCGCTTAACCTCAACTCTACGCGATACTGTAACCAGTCATTTCCTACCAAAACCCACAATATTTCGCATTTACTTGAAAACACTTCTGGTCTTTACTAGTTTTAATTAGTATTATTTTGTACCTCATACGTAAATGCACAGTGCGTCCCTTGTCTAGTAATCCGTCATCCACTTCCAAATGTATACAATCGATATTTATGAGTTAAATTCAACAAAGTGTAAAACTTTTTGGAAGTGATCTGTATCTATTGTAGATTAGTGTGTGCTTGGGTTTTATATTCTGAGTGGAATAAATAGATTGTTTAGATGTTATACCGTCGTCCACGTATTATAACATTCATGATTCCATAACATATAAAAAAACATTCACACTTGTTATTGGTTCCTACCGTTTTCAACGCATACATTTATCTGTATTCTATAATCGAGTGACACCCTTTTGGAGGAAATAAAATGTGATTCAGTGTGAGTTGATACCAAGTTATTGTTTCAACTGGTCGTGGTCATATAAAACAACCGTCGACCCAAGTTAATTTATATTTTAAACGTATTTTCAACACACATACGTAAATAATTGGCAGATTTTTACAATTAAAAGAAATCGTGGATGAATTTAATTTTAATATATTTTTCCCCCACTAACATTCAATATTGGTAACGTATGTTTGTGTTGTGGAAACGCGAAGGGTGCTATGACAAGTGAGTGTATCATGTAATTAAAATCGAGTCCATTCTATGAAGAATAGTGATTTTTGATATTATTTTATATCTTCATTGTGATGCACTGGCCATGGCTAGCGAAGAAATCTTATAATTTATGTGATATTCACGTCCAAGGTGTGTAAACAAAAAGTAACTTAAATTCTGCAGTGTTAATCGCGGCTCAAAAAACAACATCGCTTCATTGATATAATTAAGAATATGTACGTTTTATTTACAAGCTACGTTAAATTGGCAATAAACATACGCGCATCGCTAATTATTATAATTCAATATTTTTCTTTTTGGTTTCATTTGTTTGTAGTAAAGTCCGATCTAATCATTTCGTTTGTGAGTGTTAGCACTTGGAAATACTCCAAAATCGATTCTAAATCTGCAGTATCAATAATTGCGATCATTCTGGATTTCTAGGCAGATTTATCGTTTCCGTGTAACTTACAGATCTATTGAACATTTCTTTATCGTAGGATTTTGAATGAGTTATGCAACCCACCTCTAGCATTTGGATTTTAAGTTCAATGTATTGCTTAAATTGTAAACAATATATTTTTCCTCCCTTTAAAACACTTTTAAGGTCCTTGTTCCCCTTATGCTCTGTAATGTTTTTTACTTTGTGTATTTAAATCTCTTAAGAAATATTTATTACCCTTGTATACGATATGTAATATTTGCAATGAATCACAATTTTTCAATTTCAACTTATTACATATGGCTAATGCTGTCAATTATTGATAATTTACATATATCATTGCATTTCCGTTGTACATCGTCATATTTTTACAATAAAGTGACACTCCTAAGTCACAATCAAAACGGCCTGTGGTCGTAAATGGAAAGGCAATATTTCTAGTTTTATTTGAAGTAGCAGATTTTTTTCTGAAGAAATCTTAGTGATAATGGCAGCTCAAAAAAGTACTTTTTTATTATTAAATTTGTGAAAAGAGTTTTAAGTGGACCAGAGTGTCTTTATTTTAAACGTGAAGATATCTTTAAAATAAAAAAAAACAACACAAAATTAAAAATGAACACTGAAATGCAATAACCTTTTGACACCGAAAAACTTATCTAAAGTTTCCTTACGTTGTAAGTGACTAATTTTGTGTAGAAAATTAAACATGATCTTAAGTTTTTGTAAAGACGTTTTTCACGCAAACCCTTTTATAAAATGTGTATTTTGTCGTCCATAATATTCTACATGTCATGTTTTTTTTATACACTCATACTAATGAATTTTAAGTTAAAATCTTTATTCCAATTCAACGGTGCAATATAAGTCTTTGCGCTTATTTTTGGGTAAATAGTCAAAGAAATTCCCCGATCTCTGACGTAGGTCAAGGATACCAGCACTTCTAGTTTGTTCGCAAAGAAAAGTCACTGTAAATCTCATTGTTTTTTTTTTAATAGTGCTTTGTTCGTAAAATATTCATTGCAATGGTCGTATTACTTGCAACCCAGGGCTCAGTGAATTTACGCGGTTAATAGGATTCGTCTCGCTGTTTAGTCTGCGTCACAAAATTGAATTCCTCTATGCTTTTATTTTACTGTTGTTTTAATGTTTCTCCTAAAGTAACATTTTTTTTTCTGAAATGTAAGGAAAAATCCTTTACCCGCTAGGCGGTGAGTGATCGTGAACAGCGATTTGCTTGCCAAAACGTCAATATCCCTTGCGTTTGGTTCGACCCGAACGATAATAAAACATAATTTTCCTCGTTTGTGAGCATTCGTATATTTGGGTCAGTGCCAAGTGCAAGATCGCCTGCAAAATGTAACCCGTATTTATTCATGGCTAACACATCGATCAAATCGACTGTATTTATACTGCGCCGACCAATGTAGCTTACATCTGAAGCAAACCACCTAGAGATAAGACTGTCAAGTATTAAAATGATTTAAAACTTGATTGTATATACCAGGGGTCACCAAATCTTTTGAGATACCGTCCGGATAGCTTTTTCAAAACGTTGAGATCGTGAAAAAATAAAATTTTGTGTTTGTAGATATTAAAAATCAGGGGGCGAAGTTTGGTGACTTCTGGTATATACTATCGTGAGCGTAAGTTGAAAGTCTTTAAAGATAATAAAATTAAAATCCATCCGGCGTAGCTTTGTTAAATCATCGGTCGCTACTCGTTAAAATTGCCGCAGCGTTGCAATCATATGCTGATCATGCGCAGAACATTAACATTAAAAATTGACACACTTTTACTATTCTTTTAATATTTAATTTTCTACGTGCCTTGCTCGACAATGTGTGAAAAAAATCAGCGGATTCATCGTAAATTTATCAATCTATGTTAATCCTAATCAGAAACAATTAATCATCTTTTTTTATTTTTCAATCGGCTGTTCTCAAACTGTTGTATAGTGGGATTGAAGGGATGAAAATCAAAATTATCAAAGTACTCTTTTGGGGACTCGAAACTTTCCACTGAGCTGCTGCGACTGAAACATATTTTATACGTAGATTATATTTACCGTTTTGAATAAATATATCAAATTAAAAGTATAAACCGTTAGCTATTTACCCTTTGTTTTATGACTATGAATGTTTAATTTAAATTTATATGTTGATATACCTAAACAGGTCTCGTTATCAAAATATCCAGTCGACTTTGCTACACAAATTCTGTCTATAATTAGGTACATAAAAATTAATATATACGTTTGCTTTCATTCCAAAGATGCCTCTCGTGAATTGTTTGCTTCCGTGCTTCTATAGACATCTATCGGTGAATGGTCGAGCTATTTATTCTTGTAGCGTTTTTTTAAACCTCTGCAAATCACATTCCAAATGAAAAGTTTCTTTGATCAGCATTTGGAAAAATACTTCTTATTAATATATATTAAAATTATAAATATTCAGAGTACTGAAATACTCTTCAGTAACAAGTAACTAATATCTAATGGTTGTTTTAAATGTGTGCTTATTATGCGTGCTTATTTTGCGTCAATATTTAGCCAATGACCCAAACGATAGCTTAATATGAATGTTAAATTTAATTTAATGTAAGAAAATAAATGTTCAAACAAAAAATCGACTGTCAACGAATCACGTTTTAAAAATGAGTCATTATCAAATCACCAGCATTTCACATACAATACAATATTTTTAGACTAATTCAGTCAAATTCAGTAGTCATTTTTGTCCTCTAGTTAACTAACGTTAGACGCGACACGAGTTATAAAGATCGTGGCCATTTAACAACGATTTAACGAATAGTTGGTTGTCACACAACCACCCATTATGTTTATTAAGCTGCTTCAACGCCGCCCTCCGTAACGCAATGATGATTACAGAAAACGTACATAATCGTCATGTTCTTGCCCTATATAAAACTTACGCAAGATCGATCATTTAACCATCCACTTATGTTACAAAAATAAAGAAACGATTTAATAAATCATTTTTGTTAGCTTTCTTAGTGTATCGTCGCTTTTATTTTTTTGATGGTGAATGAATGAGCTTGAATAAAATGCTATATCAGCTGACCGCATTCTGGGGCATCAGCAGCACTTATGTTCGTGTATCCATAATGTTTTTTAATAGTCTATGAACTCTATAGATATACATTTTGTTCTGGCAATGTGGCTACTCTTAAATAAATAACACCGTTTGTTTCTCGTTCGTAAGCTGCCGATATTTTTATTCTTTGAATCAAATAAATTCAAAATCGATTTATAAATATGCATGCATGCATGCATTTATGTGATGTTTTCATTCTTCACCACTTCAATCTATATCTGATCTCAAATACGTGGAACAGAGAACGATTACCTGACCACTTTTTCTTTCTTAATCTCACCATCTATTCTCACTCTCTTTAAAACGATATATCGGATGATTTACTTACAACTACTTATCAAATTCTTAATAATCCTTATATCCTTTATGTTGGGAGCGAACTTTTTTTTTCAAAAATTAAGAATTTTATTAGCTAACAAAAATAAAATTTAGCAAGCCTCTTTGAAACACAGCGATCAATTGTTTGCCACTTATACTAGTCCGTCAGATAAAACATACGAAATTTTAAATGGCTTATAATTGAAAAAAATAAGCGTCGATTCTTTGATGTGTTTTAAAAAAAAACTCGTCTCAGTCTACTATTATATTTATGACAGTGAATTTGAATCAGAAAATTGTGATCAAATAAATCAAAACAAATTTGACGGTCTTTTAATATTGTATGTTTAATGGCAATATCGCTTATTAGTTAGGTACTACTTGGACTTTGTAGATTTTTGTTCTTTACCATTGCTTTAAGATATACGTGTCCTTTTGTCAGATCGAAATCCCGATAAAGAGGCCGATCCTCCCGAGGATGCGGTCGCACTCCAACCTATTGTGCTCGAGGAACCCACCACAGAAGAAAAACGAATCGAAGAAAAGATTAGTTTGAATGAATCCGAAGAAGAAAAAAAAGATGCTTTCGTTGAAAAGGTTTCTGAAGTGTTGTCCGATTCTGAATGCGAACATGATCGGAAGAAACCCAAGACGAAGCATAGGAAAACTATGTCAATGTCTAACACTATTGAACTTGTGAAGAATATGGGAGATGAATGGATAGAAGCTGCAAAGAGAGAGTTCGAAGAACATTCTAAAAAGAAAGAGAGTTTTTGCAAGAAGAAAGAAGCTAAGGATCACGGGAGTCAACCCAGCTTAGATAAGAAAAAATACGATTCTAATAAGACAGATTATTCTAAAAGTTTAAGTGATATACGAGATAGTGGCGGTGTGGTAATACTTTTATCTGATGCAACTGTCGGGGAAACAGACGACTTCGAAACTGTCGAAGAAAGCGACTTCTCTTCCAAAAAACACCAGAAAAAGAAGGAGTCAAAGCCATTAAAGGAAAACAAGGGATCGAGTAAAACCAGCCAAATTATGAGTGCACAAAAGATGAGCGTTAAGAAAATTGCAAAGGCATCGTCTGCTGGAGCGCTCAGTTTTATAAGGAAACGAAAGTCTCATAGCAATAACTCTGCTCCTGGTTCTGTGAACCAGCGAGACTCCGTCGACTATGCCACCCTTTCAACTGCGCTCTTTATTGATTCTGAACGTACCCATACAGAAATGGTCGAAGACGTCAAAGCTTTATTAAAGAATAGAATAGAAAAAGATGCGAGTCCAACCGATGATCCCGAACACGTTAAAGCTACTGATGAGGCATCGGAGGCATCCGAAGACGACGGCGAAGAAATATTTTATGACGCTACAAATGGAACTGAAATTACTGAAGAGACGCGCGGAGTGATGCTTCCGCCGAAAAGTGTTTTTCCGAAGCTATCTGAATCACACAGATCCACGAAGGTCTCTGGCCAACGGCCACGCAAGACTTTAGGTGGATCTTTAAAAAGAGCTGGTGGCGGTAAGAGGAAAGTTAGACGAAGAAGTACTGTTGAGGAGGCGATTCCTCCGCCTCTTCCTCCCCGAGTTTTAACTGCTCCTCCGCCTCCAAAGCATGGTGCGCATTGGCTTTTTGGCAACTCTTTCAAAGGTAAACATGGTGATCGAACAACTTTTTATTTTTTGTTTATCCATCCATACCTTCAACCACTGCTTTTTGCTAATATTGAGTATTTTTTTACAGCATTTTCTTTTTATTAGTGGAGGTCCTTTCGCTGCTTTTACTTCTAATATTGGTGAAAATTCGACCTTGCACGAATTTTATTTTTCCTCAATTGCTTTGTCCACGAGATATCCACGATATATTTATGTTCGACTAACTGAGATGCCTACCTTGTATTTATTCAATAATTTCAGTGTGCCGGAAACCATAATATGTATTTTACTAGCGCTGTATCCTTCCATGATTTATTCTTGGTGTTTAATCTTTTCATATCACTCATTGGAATATTCTTTTATCTTTACAGGAGACGGAAAGCGTGATGATGACAGTGGAGCAGACATGGTGTCTCATCTCACAGACTCATCACATTTCGCCTCCGACCATGCCTGTGATAAAAATGACACATCGTAAGTTAGATTTAATTATATTTACTGTGCTAAATTGTAAACTTCCCGCAATATTACCTTCCAACGTGAACAACCCTTAATTTTCTTTATCGAAAAACCGAAAAAAATCTCTGCCTTACTTGGTGGTTATATTTAACATATTCTATGAACAATATTCCGTGGTCGTGCGGTTAACGTCGCTGGCTTCGGTTACGGTGCTCACGGGTTCGAATCCCGGTACGGACAGTTTCATAAATTGATCTTTCAATAGATTTCTCAATTTCTCTGTCCAAATGCTGTGTTGTTTAAAATTCTCTCCCACCCTTCCAATCGTAAAATAACGGTACGTAGAGACAGCGATCAGCTAACCACTTGACCTGTCATATTCCTTCCCTATCCATCTATCTCTCGCACCTTTATTCGATTAAAAGCTAGGTTGAAAAACTGAGTAACTAATTCCTCTCAGAAATTCAAAAAAGTTTCCACCAATTACTGAAACATATCTGCCCTAAAATGGAAATCCTCTAAAAAATGTACCTGTTCATTAAGAATATTCTCAACTAAACATCACTAATTTTAGTGATATCGACATGTTTATTTTCAAATCATTTTCTTTTGTTGAATGCATTGTGACGGCTTATGGCGTTTCCTAGGTTTCGCGGTGGTAGTTTGGCCACGAAGCCGGTGACGAGGGCTGAAAGTTACCGCGACAGGGCCGACAGAGTGAAGAGAACGAAGCGGAAAACGAGCGATCCCAACCAGCTCACTTCGGCAAAAGATTACCAGTAAGTTTGCTCCATCCGTTTTTTCACATGGCATTTCGGGGGCTTAAATATGATACATGTGTCTCGAAACAAAAACATAGTTTAATCTTTGTGCTTATAAATTATAATTTAATTTTTAGACACATATACCCAACCGTATCTTGAAAACCGTTAAAAGATAGCTATATGTCGCCAGTAAATATGATTATAGCATGATAGCATTGCTACAATCGAGCTTAACTCATAAGACACATTTTTTTAGTTTAAGCCCTTTTCTCAATGTCATCAATTTATCTCTATATACATTATTATTATTAGAGGGTTGTAAATATATGCAATATTGTATATAAAACTTTCCGCTCTTAGTGATTTCGCGAACAAACAAAAACAATGATAAAAAAAATCCTACTAGTGTACATTTCGCATTTACAATAATTGTAATGAATATCTGCGTTATGACTTAAAAATCTTACGATATTTTGTCCGATGTCGCTTTTCAAATAAGTTAGGCACGTGTCACACCGGTGGAATTACAGAACTTTAATTTTATGATTTTAATAAAGCCTTCGAAAATATTTTTAAATAATCGTTCGTGCCTTACAGTAATATTCTGTACAAATCTATTTTTCACATGACCCACTTTTAAAGATCACAAATATCGATGTACGTAACCACATAATACATTGTATCAAGAATTTTGTTGAAGAAGTCTATTATAATACAGATAATAGTCGGCTTCGCACACAGTTGCTTTAATTTGCGTTGGAGTAAAATGTGTGTTTTAAAACGAAAGAAAATGTGTCTCTACGGAGAGCGTTTTAAGTTTTTTTGTTTTAAAACACACTGGATAGTGTTTGTTCTGCAAAATGAAAAATAACTCTTACACATATCGTTTACACACCTAATCCCCTGCTATACCCTGCTAGTTTTGTATGTATTAAAATGAAAAATTAAAATTACCCCACCTAGTAAAAGTTATGTGTTTCTAATAATAATAATAGTGACACGATGTGTTTTTTAATAATGATTCAAAAATTAATTACCCAAAATCAAGCCTTTAATTCATCGGAAATATTAAACATTTGCTCGAAAGTTCTATTACTTTATACGTTCCTAAAATGTGATATTCCTTATTTGCTTCAGTGCAATAAATGCTCGCGAACTTCACATGCAGTTGTTAAAATATGTTTCTGTGTGCAAATACCGATTTATAAGCTATATCAAAGTCTCCATCTTTATTTAGGGGCAGGTGCTTTTGAGCAGGTGCAAACACCACCACTCGCCCTCCGCTATGCAATGCTTCCCATCGTGATGCATATCATGTTTAATATGAAGAAAGTCTTCCATTAATAATTTTAAAAAACATTTGCGATCCCAAATAGTGTGTTCAATAATTATTCAACAGTAAAGCTGCATTAGATGTTTAAGCATTCGCTGCTTGTTTGATATTTTTGCAACCTCCGCAGGTCCTTTTAGTTTGTTTTTTTTTTCACGATCTCTTAACTGAATCACCGATTTTTGTTATCGTCTTTTTTAATTCCATTGCTAAACAACAGCATTCTTTTTTATCTTCCTATTGATATTACATTCAATATCAGTGTTACCCCAAAATACAGACTTGAAGTTTACATCTTCCTGATATGTATGTGCTATGTTCATAAAATTTACGTAGAAGATAGAATTTTTTTAACTAATTTCTTAATTCTTAACCCCGTTTTGCGATCGGCTAGATTAAGTAGGAAGCGATAAAAACATTGGATCTCTTTTGATATGCTTTCATATATCGATTGACAATTAAAGTTCAAACTAATCCTTATTTGACAAACAACTATCTACAGTCGTCAATAATAATGTATTGCTCCAATGATCTAAGCAGCCCCAATTTTGTATAACCCATATAATAGATTCTTACAAACATTTTAGATTGAAAGGTGCTTTTTAAATATTTGTCTTTATTAGCCGTTCAGGAAAATGTTGGTGGCATAGTTTGGTTGATCAACTTGCGTCAGATGCACAATTGTTATATTTGAAGCGCCAGCTAGGTCAGTTAACAAACTAAAATATAATCAAAAAGCTCATAATTATTCACAGCTAATGAAATATTCTAACTAAATTATATCATATGCCCCGTTATCTGATTGGTGGAGCGGTTGTCTATCGTGTGAATTTTTTTCTAGGTTTAAAACTGTTGTATTTTTTTTTTTAATTATAATGTAAAATTAAGTTTGGTAATTGTGTTACTCCACTTATTGCGCTAAAGTGTATCGTATCTATCGCCCGACCTGTCAAGACTCAAGCTACTTATGTAGGACAGACACGTAGAAACTTAAATGTATAGAAATATTGTTTAAGTGTGCGAATCATGTGATAGAAAATTATCACAATTTTAATAAAAACAAAAATGTTGAAATACTTAATCCGTTAAATAAGGAGTTTTGAAAATTAGTCATAATAACCCATCAAAAAAAACGGAACGTGTTATATAAGATAGGCGGCTCACCATTGTTGGATTTAATTCCATTACAATTTACCCTACCCAATTTATGTAATTAATTTGTAATTAGTACAATCGATGTTTGTATATTAACCCCCCCCCCCTCCTGCGTCTAGTAGAAAAGGAAAAAATCGTATTTTTGTAATAGATAACTTAAGGATTACAATATGTTTTTGTTTATTCGTAAACATTGCTATGTTCTGTCTGGTGATAAAGAGGCGAAACACGTATCACAGATATAATATTTAATTTTATATTAAAAATAAACTTCCACATAGTTACAGCCGAATCCATCGAAAACGTTCATGAATGCTAAAGAAGGGTTTAAAATAATGTATTTTACATATTATAATATTTGATAGGAAAACGGGTTTCTCTCAGTAAGTGAACATTTTTAACTAATACCATGAGCGAGACCTTTTTTTATTATTGAAAAATTGTGTATAATATATATGAGTAACTTTTTTATTATTATATAGGCTTTCCAACAAAGATTAGCAGTAACAATCAATAAATTTATTTGTGGTATCACAGACCACTATTACAAATATTATAATTAATCAATTTGACTCTTCATTCCCTTATATGCCACACTATGTAACATAATAACCACTTGAAATTTTAAAATCCGTTTGAATAGGAAATTAAATAAAAAAAAGTTTTCGAAATGCGCGTTTCCCAAAATTAGAGACTTATTTATTGAAAAAAAAACATTCATTTAGCAGAACACAATAATTCTAGAATAAGAAAAAAATACGATTGTTGTATAGAAGATATATTATATATCCGAGCAAAAACCCTTTTAAGCCTAGTGCTGACAATTGCGCAATGCCGTTATAATAACTTTCGATAATATATGACAACTCTGGATGACAAATGAAGATTATTTTAACATCCATCCAATGCGCAACGTGTTTCACTCATCGCGTCCTACGCTCTTCCTGTTCTTGCGTAACCGAGTGCCGCATACCCGCATTTTTTTAAGGTCTTGCTCACATTGAATATTTATCGAATAATAATGTATTATTTATCATATTTTTTTACATTAACATGTTTCAAAGTTTTTCTTGGCTATCTCCAAACACTTCGAAACCCCGCGCTTTTGTAGTTAGTTGATTCTTATTGTACACAATAATTCATTTTAAAAATTGTTATCACTATTAAGGTGATGGTATTTGTTGCAAAATAATCTCGAAATACGCTGTGTATTCATGGCTATGAGGCCCATGGACCAACGCAGCCCTTTCGTTGTACAGCGCAGTTATAACCCATATTAAATGATTAAGTTTTATTATTATTTATAACGGTTTCTATCGAATAAATGAATCATAGAGTTGCAAAAACTACTCCGGAGGGTTTTTTTATGATAATTATCTATGAATGATCTTCTTTTCTTCGGTTTAAATACCTAATTGTCACCACCTATATTATTTTATATTATATATGTCACACAGGTGCAATATCTTCGTAACCTAATAAAATCTCCGATTTCCTTTTTTCTTATTGTAATTTTCTTACGACACATAACATCTGGTCAACCCTTATAAAGCTGAAAGGAGATAGATACCTCTCTACCCTCCCAAATCCTTACGCCCTCACAATAACGCCCACTCTAAAATATCTATCACTGTCTCTTTCTCCTTCCTCCTGTGGGACAGATTCTCTCTCTCTGTCTGTTTTTATCCCTCGTGGTAGAGCAGGGACTCTGAAAATGTCGATAAATGCACACAATATTTCCGCCACGGTGCAAAAAGTTATTCCCTGGGTCTAATGTATTCCTCGACGAAAACTATTAATACACTCCATCAGTTTTCGGCCGCTTACCCAACAGACTTATTAGAACTAGTAAAACAAATAATTTTACTCACGACATAATTGCGGATATTAAAAAAGAATCCAATTTTTTTAAATGCCATACTTTGCCATTTTTGTTATCAACTTTTTATTGCCATGATAGTAAATGATATTAATTAACAATAAATTTCGACATCGTCATATAATATTTTAAGCTTTTTTTAGTTAATGTTATTCATATTATTATATTGCTAAAGATGTTTTACTTTACATCAATGCTTTTCAGCGGATTTTATGAAGAATAGAATTCCAAGTATATGTCACTATAAAAAGTCTTAAAACTTGAAAAATTTTACTTTATGGTTGATAACAAAAATTAAAGGATAGAAAATTTCCAAAAATCAATAATAGTATGTGACATATAGTAAATTTTATAGTATACGTTGTCGGAGATTTTGGTAATCTACTTGAAATTTATTGCAAAAAAAAACTACATTAACTTATCATTCGTTTCCAGTGTTTTCTGTATTCTACAAAATATAAACAAATAACATAAACTAATCTTTTACTGATAATAAATGAGTTATAATAAACAACTGACCACAGAGTTCTGAGTAAGCGCGGTTTTTTTTATTATTATACCACTGGCCCTCGAAATACAGTCGAATTATGGATGAATGATTGCATCGTAAATTTTCCCGACGGCGAGCTTTCCGCAGTGCATCGGGCGTCGCGTAAACTTTGACAAGCCTCGCCTAGCCTGAAAAAGTATTACTAGAGACTGCTTCAGTATCGAACGGGCCTTTAGCGTTAGCGTAACGCCAGTGCCGCTTTATAAGCTCCGCCAAAAGCACGCCCGCGCAGCTTTCGCGTTTCGTCGTCATCATAATTCAATTCGACGCGGTCTTATTGGACAATTACTGCCGCAGTAATTCACACTCACAAAATCTTAATAAAAACACTTAAAAGTTTTCGAAATCGCGCAATTTTATACGCCAGTGAAGTGCTACGAGTTTTATACCGCCTGGGTGAAATAATCGTAAAACATGCAAACAAAATTACAATAAAACGTTTTTTTTTTTACTGCTTGACGTTTCAATTAAACGTTTAGGGTAATGTTTTAATTTCTGAGATGTTATAAAGGGTAATCGCATTTTACTCAGCAATTACAATTACTGTTTGATTAACCAATGATACATCGGAATTGGTGTGCGAATTTCTTGTTTCCCTTGTATTATTGATACACATCCATAACCAGTGCATACATTTTAATATAATATTGAAAAATATTTTAGATAGAGTAGTGTAACTACTTCCGGAAATTCAATGATACCAAAGATTTAATTTTTGAAAAACATGTTTATATAAATATGTTGCCAATGAATAGATCATTCAATATAATTGGTAAGCGATGTCAAAATTGTGTATTAGCGCATGCAAACCTGTATATTCTATTGTATATAAGTATTCATACAAAACGTGACCGATTAATTGAGAGTTACCATGTTCTTCGCACGTGTTTTTAAAATTTATTGCGGGTGAGGAGGCGTTCGTCAAAGCCGAATGTCCGTTATATAAAAAAAGGTTTTTCGAACAAATTTCAAAAGTTTTCAAAGCTTATTCACACTTGCAATGAATATCAATTATCAACGCAAATTTGTTTATTTCGTCTTTGTGTTTTAAATGTCGTCAACAGTTTTGTTTTTTTATGCCATATTTCTCACATATAAATTACACATACACAGTGGTGAAGTGTTAATAAATAGGTACCAGGTTGGTCATTGATTTCTTCCCTATTTTTTTGGTTTTTTTTTTAATATCCGTCTGAAGTTAAAAAAAACACCACAATTAAATCAATAAAAAAGCGATTTTTAATATATGTATGTGTACTTGAAAATTATGTTACAAGTCAAAAGGGTAGCGGGCCCCTTCCTCAATTTCAGGTGCCAGGTTACCGACCTGGCCCCACTACACCACTGCACATACATACACTCCAGACTCAAATAGTATACGTTATTTCTAGGGATTTCAATACCGGTATTATCGATACCGGGTATTTATGGTGTTTTTTTTCAATATCGAAATACATGTTTTGAAAATTCAAAATTACCGGTATTTCTTCTATCACAGAATTGAAAATTAATCAAAATCGAAATTTTAATGTGGATAAACCATGACTTATTTTGAAAAAATGTTTACGATAAATTGCTTTTTAAAAAAGTTTTATCAATATTGACAGTTTTCAGAATTTGCGAGCCTTTCAATGGTGTATTATTATTTTTAAAAATCTGTATATTATCAAAATCTTCCTTTATGATATGTTGTTAAATTAAAAAAAATATTTGTCATTACAGCTCAAGCCAATGCGTCAAATATTGTTTAGTTGAAAGATCATACGAGAAAAACTCAATGAGATTTTTTGTAAAAAACGCCAGATCAACTCGACGCAAATTGACATCTCAAACACCCACGTCTTATTTCTCAAATTTAAATTGAAAAAATTGGCATTGACGTAACCGGTAATGGAACCCAGACCCGCCTGATCGGAAGAGCAAACTCTAAAAAAACTAGACCACAGCGGGCGACATTGTTTGTAATTACGGTATTTAATATGAAATATCGAAATACCGATTTTGATTTACTCGTCCGATATTGCAATCCCTAGTTATATCCGAAGACCGCCGTTATATCGAGGTTCTGCTGTATTACAAAACTTTGAATGTGAACCATTAAATAATGATCATATTTCTTAATCATAAAAATATTTATACACAGTGTTTAACGGCCCAATTAGTTGTATCAGATTGTGTACAACATGTGTTTGCTTTATTCAGATATTACTTGCTTACCACATTGTTAAATAGTATTTTCGAGTACTTAAATATGTTTATTTTTATCTAAATGTGCTCAAATTGGTTTATAGTAGATGTTATCACTGCAATTAGCCAATTAACGTATTTAATGATAACGATTATTAATAAGAAATTATTTAGAAAGTAAACCTATATACTTATTATTACACTTAATCGTCGAGGACTAAAGTTATGAAGAATATTCATTCATTATTTTGATAAGCAAGAATTTCCGTATGAAACTACTCAAATATGACGTATTAAAAGTCTAATAGTGCCCAAAAGCGTTGTATCGTATTATAAATGTATGTATATATCTCTACCATAAAGCAACAATGAGATAAAGTGAAAAATGTTGTCTCTTATCAAAATATGCAATAAGAAAAATCTTACTTTTAAAATTATCGATATTGTCCTGTAACTTCAAAGCATCAGCGAGATTAGTAAAATAACTAGATACAATAGTATACAAAACAACCTATTGTTATCTTTCATCATAAACCGTAAAAGAATCTAAATAAAACTATAATTCGCTATTTAAAAAGTACAACACACACCTTAAAGTTCAATTATCTCGAAACTATTATTTTTGACTTATCCCACTGTTGCTTTAGTTTAGGTTAGCGATATATGTATTTATAATTCACAACGCTATGTAGTTAGTTGTACGTTTATTATTTCCAAATCCAGATATGTCCAAAGAGAAGACTCGTTTGATCATCTAACAGTTTAGTTGTATGTTTATGTATGCTTAACCATCAAAAGTGTTTTATATTGGCTATTTTTAAAAGCACTATATGAGGGGTGTATTTCTCAAGTGAACTTATATCACTTTAACCAATTGCTGGAAAATGCAAAAAAACTGTTTACGGTATTGATGTTAAATATTTTTTCGTTATTTTTTTTGAAATTGTACTTTAAACCGTGTAGCTATTTTGAACTGAATTAACTGTTTAACTGACTGGACGTCATTGTAAATGCACTTCTCCCATTGGTCGATTTGGAATAAAAAAAAAATGACTAATTTTATTGCCTAGAAAGACGTCTTCATCAATTTTAATATATCATTATTGTGTGAAGTGGTACCTTTCTTTCCAAACTGTACTTAATTGTGATTATCTTTACCGATTGTATCCATTGAATATCTTAATACAATTAATTATGCATGCTTCATAAAAATCTGGTTATGTACTGACGTATCGATTTATTTATATAACATTAAAATCATTAATTTTATTTTTCTGCTGTTCGTGTTACGAGACGTGGCACGTGTTTTACTTATTAGATAAGCATCGTCAGACTTGTAAGAAATGTCACAACAATGATATTATTAAAATATTAGAATATCCCTGCACACACAAATCAAATACTATAGTACTGTACGGTACAAACAAACACTGAAGCAATCATTTTCGAAGCGTATTTTGTATTTCAAAAGCAATAAATATTTATTATCTAATCTTTTCATTTTCCTGTACATATTCTCGAAAGCGAAATAATGTTTTTGCATGGCTTCGATTGGCTGTAAATTATTCCGATCGTGCGCTGCGAAGAAAAATCTTTGTTCGGCCAAAATTCACTATTTTTTTATCGAGTCCGTTTCATAAATATTTCATTGACATCTCAAAACAAACAAAGTTGTTTTATTTGTAAACTTTGGAATTCCACGCATATTATATTGGTGAGTGGCCTATGGTTATTTAGGTACACCAAGGAGACATCTGTTGTTGGGAGTGATTTCAAAATTCGTTAGCGCCGGTCAAATTCTAGCAAAAAGTTCACCTCCGGAAACACCTTCAAGCTAAACTTGCCGTCTATCGCGCAGGGCTATGGTAAACCGGTAGATAAAATACGGAATTTTCAAACCACTGAAATAAATTATTATACATATATTTTTAATATTTGTCATTGCAGCTAATGCCAATGCGCCAAATATTTTAAAGTTAACAGATCATACGAGAATTTATTTTAACTCACTCGAGATAAACTCGAGGTAAATTGACATCATAAATACCCACCCCACGTCTTAGGCCTTAAATTTAAATTTAAAAATCTAAATTTGACATTAACCTTACCGGGAGTCAAATCCAGTTCCACCTGGTCAGTAGAGCAAGCTCTAACCAACTTGACCACAGCGGGCGATTTAATTAATATATTAAATGATTCCCGAAGTCTTTCGAACAATATTATTCCGAACACAGAATACGCCGTACTCCGTGCATCGATACTTCCGAACAAAATTCCTCCATACACAGACACTTCCGTACATAGACAACTCCGTACTATTTCGTACATTTCAATAGTCGAAGATCGACCTGGAAAATTTCCATATAATACGAACAAACTGAAAATATACACGTTCATATTACTTAATCTTTTGCTGGAACCCAGCCTAAAAAGTATTTAGCACAGACATTAAACATCAAAATAAAACAACTATAATTTTAATATAATTTTTTGTATATGCTTGAAAGATTCTGTGTACGGAGTATTCTATACGGAAAATTCGTGTTAGGACGAGTCCGTTCATCATTTTAAACTTGCATTTAAAAATATATTTCGTGCTCAATTAGCCAAGCTCAGTTAAATTTTTAACATTCGCGATTGTGCGAAAATATTGACTATAATAACCGATATTAAAAAATCCACTATGAATGCACGCTGGAAAGCAGCAATCTCTCCAAAAACTGTTTCGAGTAATAATAACGTTGAATCAAAATAATCATAAAACTCGGAAATTATTTGCATCGCACGTTCAGTGGGAGGTGACGGATTGGATGATTTTTGCTATCAATGAAATTGATGAATTGTTAGAAGAAGAAAAGTTAATTAGGCTGGTGAATATTGAAAATAGGATTGCTACTAAAACAGTATCTCAAGTTGCGTCAAGCATTTTTCTCTTGCGAATATATTAGTTATATTATAGTTTTATTTAATATTTTAATGTGCCCCAAAGTAATTCAAACTATTATAGTAATTGTAGCCCTGTTCTCTTATTTGTATGATTCAAGAATTTCATGAAGTCATT
Source organism: Himalopsyche anomala (assembly GCA_031772345.1). Lineage (NCBI taxonomy): Eukaryota > Metazoa > Arthropoda > Insecta > Trichoptera > Rhyacophilidae > Himalopsyche > Himalopsyche anomala. Next base: position 6,604,653 of record CM062823.1, on the reverse strand, counting down.
ACTGAATAAATTACATATGAATCTAACAGTTTAATAATATATCGATGGCGTAGTTCCATAGTGCCACAACTGTAATTTTTTAGTTTTGACATGGCTGATCAAAGTTTTGAAGCATGTAAACTGTGATTAATTGTAAAAAAGGGATCATTATTATATATCTCATATTTTTAGTGAATCGGTTATCTCAATGCAATTCAACTTTTTCATTGCAGCACCGATAAAACCGTAAAACGATATGTCTAGTTGTATTTATATGAAACCGAGAAAAGATTGTTCATATGTGTATAATTGGTAATATAACTCCAAACATCAAATTTTTGACTTATCGTTGTATGGAACAAGGCTATCGATGTGTTCCATGAAAGCTTGATAAATAAGACTGCTCTATCCGAATACATTGTCACGAAATAACCCTAAAAGTTTAAGTTAAATCAGCATTAAATTTTCAATTTTATTAATGTATCATTTTAGATCACTTTGTTGAAATTTCCGAAATTATAATTATGTTTGAAATTACATGTTAGATTACAGAAATGTTAAACATTTTAATTTGTGTTAGTTTAAAGTCACGTATTCATAATTTCCACTATAATTTGTAAATTCTTTTCATTGTCAATTGTTTATTACACCTTTTAATTTTAATTTAGTTTGTATAAATAACACTTTTAAATTATATTTCTTATCAGTTGATAATGCTTCCCATTAGCGAAACCGGTCCTTATATTTTTAAATAAAATTGTAAATAGGTACAAGGGAATATTGTGTTCTTTTTAATGTATCATTTTGTCAAAGGTCATCGAAATAGATTTGTGGGACATTGAAAACTGAGATAACGTTCTGCTATCGTAATACTACACTCCAGTGATTAAATATTTAAAAAATATTAAATGTATCACAATCGACTGGTTATAATTTCCCCTTGAAGTCAATAGTAAACAATAATATTCATTTTATAAGTGTGCGTGTTAAAAAAATCTTACGCTAGACTTAGTTTTTGTGTGCGCAATTTCTACACTTTCAAATTGTCCGTAACTCATCTAACGTAAACAGCGTGTGTTTTGTTTGTGTTGGGCTTACTACGCTGCGGCATGTGGCCCATTCAATATCGTTGAATATCAAAATAGGTATATTTCTCGAAAGCTTAGATAAATGTTATACACCTTTTCAACACACCGCGCCCGTATTGATTACTTTCGTATGAATAATAAATAGTATCGGAATCGCATCGGGCATTTTCGCCCGCTAATTGCATCTGCGAGGATGATACAACATAATATTACCAAAGTATAACAATGTTCAGCGGCCGGCTCCACTCCATTAGCTGGCGTCAATCAGGGAGCATCTGGCGAGAATTGAAAGATGTGCGCTTAAATCGAAAGGCGCGCTGAAATTTTCGCATACTTTACGCCGAAACTCGTAATAATGAATAAATTAAAGCGCGCGGAAGCATCAGGCTCTTATGGGTTATTACCTCTGATGTTTCCTTTTAAATTTTAACTCTAGGAAGAATAACTTTGGCCATTTTAGCAATTGAAAATATGTTTAGTGACACTGTCTGACAGCATATGGACTCCTAATGGAGTTTATCTCAACAGAAATGTTTCTACGAGAACTGCTTGTTACTCAGTTGCTCAACCTCTCTTTTTCCAAAACTGCCCGTACCGGGATTCGACCCCGTGCCCTCCGTAGCGGTAGCCAACGATGTTGACCACTCGACCACACAGGCGGTCGGCAATTAATATTAGGTTATGTCAATTAAACACCAGTTTAGAAGTCTCCGTGCACTTTAAGGTTGTGTATAATTCATAATTTGCATATGTCCCAAAATCATCAAAACACGTTTTTAGCGCCTCCTGTAAAATTTGTTCTTTTTCCTTTCCACAGTCGATATGTTTATTAGTTTAAAAATGTTTCAATTTCATATTATTATGAAGATGGGATAAAAAAAAAAAGGTTTTTTGTACCTTATTTTAATTAGTGTCCCACTTTGAGGGTGTTCACTGCCAATACTTAGTGGAAAGGCATTATATTCTAAAAATAAAATACACATTCGTTCTAGTTCCCACTTTAATTTATTAAGACAAGGTGTTCACTGTCAATACTTGATGGATAGGCATTATATTATTAACACCTCCATGCCCATGATGCAATCGTAAATAGTTGAGCCATTAAGTCATTCAATATTTCTCTTAATATTGTCAATAAGTATTTATCATTTTAGGTATTCTAGCATATATACATTTATAAAATTATTTTTTAGCTGCTAACTTAGGTTTAAATACTGTCAGTAAACAGTGAAACTGAGATGCCATCATTGCAGGGGACGTGATTTTTCAGGATGGCATGTTACGGGTTAAAAATATATATATATATATATACATTTGTACTTATTCCCACATTTATGTATTAAGATCAGGACCGGTTTCGCTCATGGCGAGCATTATCAACTTAAGATTACGAGAATTATCAGTTGATGAGCGAAACCGGTCCTGATTTTAATAAATAAAAGTGGAAACTAGTACAAATGTATGATTTATTTTTCGAATTTAATTAGTGTCTGGTTGAAGTTTTGTTGTCTTCAAAATGAAACAATTCCCATTTTATCGTTGTACATATCATAATATATTTTTAATACTACTCTTGTGATTCAAAATGTATTTCTCATTCTTAATTTCTATTTTAAAATAGTGAATAGTGTTTCTAAATTAAAACCATATAACATAAATTATATGTACTGCAACTGTAACCTACATATACAAGGTAGCGATTGTCAAAAGGAAACGCTAATTAATGTATCTAAAAAATATGTTCTACTGTCACAGAATGAGATGTCATGTTGAATTTATTCAGTATGCAGCGAAGATATGCGAAATTCCGATTACACGAGATTTGCACCAATAACTAACTAACATATTTAATATGGTGTCCTGTTAAATGTCTGGATATAAATACATACATGATCATTGCTCTCTGAAATTTCCTTGAAAACCGAATGGGTTGGAAATAATTAATCAGTGAGTCAATTACTTCAATATAAAAACTTAAACACGTTCGAATATTGAATATGTATATTTGAACCTTGTTGATTCGACAATTTTCAAAAAATGCAGCAGGTATTTAAACCACGATCAAAACAACAATTTACCTTTTTTTTTCATTTTCCGAAAAGTTTTGTCCTGTGATAATAAAATGTTTGCGTGTCGAAAGTAATGTTGATGGAAACGTTGTCAAGTGTACCCATTAATATAATGTTTTCTGTGAAACATTAAAAAACGATGATAACTTTGAAATTGTCGTGTCAAACATTACTTTTATTAAGAATGCGGCACGAAGCTTACGATTGATTCATTCAAAAGCTCAATAATGCGAGACGTTCTATCAATTCCAATAAAGGTGTATTTTGTAGCTAATAAATAAAGCGGCTCTCGTGTCAAACCGATGTAAATATCTTGTCTTGTTGAGTTGCCAAAAACGTTTGCTGAATATTTCTTTGTAAAATTTGCCGCGCAGAAATACCATTCGTTCACAGGTTCCATCGCAGATTGTGCATGTCATATTCTTAGAATGCCGAGTTCCGTGGGCTTGTTTGCCGATTTACCTCCGTAATTGGTCTCGCTAAAGACAACCTCGTCGCATTGCGATTGTTAAAAAAAAATGTTTGTTTTTTTTTTTGCGAAACGTGAACACTAGTGATACAACGTGACAGGATTCCCGGTAAAAAAAATAGTTTTAAAGTATTGTGCCGCCATAACTGTAATATTCAACATTAAATATCGACCCGTTACCGCCAATTTACACGAGTAGTTTGTTTTTTAACTTCCTTTCGTAATAATCTCGCAAAAAGAAACTTTAATTTACCAAGTATTACTAACAGCGTCTAACTTTTCCGGTACTAAGCTCAAGAAATGCGACCCCAATACCCACATTTTCTTAAATATCTATTTTAATATGGGTGATACAATGTTTATAATTAAGGTATTCTTATATCATAGTTTTTTGGACCTTTTGTAGTTTATATAAATACGCGATAACGAGATAAGCGCCCGCGATAAGTGATCGTTCGTAAGATAGCTGGGCTAAACGCGTCAGTTGCAATTTTATATGTGTGCTGGGATGACGTCTTTTTTACGCGCAACGTAAAATATGATTATTTATTTTAAAAATCACGGATTTTTATAAAAAAAAATATATGAGGAATGATGCAGAGAAATATTTTAAAGCCCTTGTGACTTTTTTTTTTTTTTAATTCATAAGAATAAGGCCAATAATGAGGAAACCACTGGGGTCCCTAAACGACCCCCATCGGCAGAGAAGTATTTTTCTAGTCTCCGAGCCGCGAGAATGTAATGATCTGTTGGGTCATAACGGCGCAGCGGTTAGCGTGTTTGACTTCCGTGCCGTATTTCAAGGGTTCGAGTCCTACTGCGAACAATTTTTTTTCGATCGATATATCGATTTCTGTTCGAAGAAATGGGTGTTTGTAATTTCTAAAGATGTAATTCCACCTTTCCGATTCTTCAATAACTGGGCGTAGCGAGAGGGATTGGTTAACCATTAGTCCTGTCCTAGCCTTATCCTTCTATCTCTACTACTCTCATTGGTAAAGAAAGGTTGAGCGACTGAGTAACAAACATTTCGCGTAGAAAAAGTTACGTTGACATAGGTTAGGAGGCCATGTGTTCCACATTGTGAGCGGACATGGATTAAAATTGATAATTTCTGTAAAATTCATAAATTGTCGCTTACGCTTTTCTGCCGATTACTGCCGATAAGTAACTTTTTTGTCATTGTTAGCATCGGTAAATGTTTTATGTATATTCAGTTAACCCAGTTGATCGAATATTAAAATGCCATCAAATCTTCTAATTTGCGTCGAACATTATAAATCAATCCGTTTCATAGCATTTCTGTCAACACCTGTTCAATTTGCAGAGTTCTTGGCCATTGCCAGAACGAAAATACACATGTAAATTTATAAACTCTTTATATTGTCATCAGACTGCCATAGGGCAGTATTTTCATGGTTATTATTTCGCGAATGCATTACAGAACTGGAATCTCTGACAAGGACGCTCTCATATCGTCGGCTTAGTTTTAAAATTACGCATCCTACGCCTAAGGAAAAGGAATAGTGTTATTTTTATCGCGTATGTATTCACACACTACAATCACACAATGTGTGTGTACACTTAATTCGTATGAATAATTCCTGAAAGGGGACAGTTCTTATTAATATAGTATTTTTCCATTTACAAACAATGACCTCGTATCTCTTTTCATTAATCTAAAATTCACAGAAATTGCGGTTATTTTTGCAATTCAATTAATGCCGCGGACACAAATGCCAGTCGGCCGCATGCGATTCACTATTTTCGCAGTGAGGAAAACGAGCACATGCATCCACGAGTTTTTCTTTTATGATTGACACCTGTGTCTTCAATTTTATTTTTATATTGACCTATTTCCAACGTTTGGGTATTGTGTATTTTTTTTTCGTCATCATTTTATAGCAGTAATTGAGAATCATTGCAATAATTGTAAAATTCATTTAATTGTTTCCACGATATCGTTGACACTCACTGTTTCAAAAAATATTCCGTATAAGTTATTTAGATGAAAGAGTATATATTAGTGCCAAATTCCTTTTACTATGGCAATGTCTTGTATAAAACCATTCCTGTGGTTTTCAAAACAATATGATTTGAAGTTATTGAAGAAGTATGTAGAAACTGCACTGCTAATCTGTCCGCAAAAAGTATATTTTTTTTCTGTTTGCCTGTTATGGATTTAACACTAAATTTTAACCATGTCCGTTCCTAATATGGAGCACATGGACTCCTAATGGAGCTTATTTTAACAATAGTTTTTCCGCACTGAAGTTGAACTGCGCGTTACTCAGTTTCTCAATCTTTTTTAAAGAATAGGATTAGTACAAGACTAGTCGCGACCCGAGTACTACAAGGTTCTATGTGAAAATGTTTGACGAAACAGAAGTCACAGTGGGGCAGTTCTTCGAGTACCATTATTGGTATACATTGTTATTTTTATTTCGTCAAATTTTTTCACATAGAACCTTGTAGTACTCAGCTCGCGTAGTGTCTATCTTAATCGCTCTCGCAACGCGTCGTATTTGTGGATTTTTAGACATTACAAACAATTATGACTCCGAACAGAAATCCATAAATCGTTTGAAAAATCAACTTATTCTGTAACCGAAGCCAACGACGTTGACCACGTAGCCAGAAACAATTTAATACAATACCAAAAAAAATTGTTTCAGCTCTTTTCGTTTTACATTTCAACAGCTAAAATATCTTTTATTGTTTTGCTATAAGGAATCTTTCCATTTCAAATCTGCACCGCAGGAAAATATATGTGTAAGCAATTATATTATATCGTATTCGTATACAATAAAACTACTTATATCTACCCCCGTATAACAAATCCAATCAGCATCGTAACCTAAAACGGATAAGCATTAAAATCTTAAATATCTTTATACGTGAAAGGTGACGACATTTTACAATATATTATTGCATGGCAACACTCCTAGTACACAGTTGTAATATGAACATATAATGTTTCCTATGCCATTCTCTTTTCTTTCTTTAATCCTATTATCTTCTTATTGCCAGCCTATCTTTTTCTTTCATATCTTTCCAGTATTTTCACATGTGGGTAATCGTTACGGTCTCGTATGTTTTTGTCATCGTTTCGTTTTCTTATGCTATAAACCGTTCGGATTATTATTATTATTATTATATACGCTTCTTAAAACAAATGAATAAACATTGTCATCTGTCATTTTTTTAAATTTAATAAAACATTTTTTTTAATTATTCGACCTTTTTTTTCGTTTATTACTGTGTAGAATTTCATTGATCTCACGAGAGCAGATTTAGTTGTATGCGTGTGATGTTATTCGTCGATTTGGTTACTTCATCAAGAGGTTTAATTTTAGATTTTCTTAATTGGGTAGTCGTCTTCGGACTACAAGTTTCAATTATATTGTTTCTTGCATATATGATACTCGAATATTATTTGTATCTAAAATTATCCTTCGAATCGGCATTTGAGAATGCTTTAAATCGTTGTATTAGGTTATGTAATAATTTATAAATAGTGAAATTCGTGCAAACAAAATCAAATGAAAAAAATAACCGCAGAATCGTTGATCATTTTAAATATTAAAAAAACTTTCATGTGACTTCAGTGTTCTATTTTAATAATTAGGTCATTGGGGGTGATCTGTTAACCATGTAAAATGTGTATTACCAATGACTAACAAGCAGGTCTACGCTTTTTAAATCCTAGAAAATTGATCTACAGTAAAATCAATTTATCACGCCACGTTGTTTGTGTAAATAAATCGTTATTATTCCATGCCATCCAATCGTGATATTTCGTTTATTTTATTTGATCGATCTTGATTATTGTTAATGGATATTAGTCTAAATATTGCAAGCGAACATTTCGGTGACGTATCCGTTAAACACAAATTAAATTAATGAAAAAATACGCCAGTGCTCATAATAAGTCATGCTATTTTCTTTCGCCTATAACGAGATTTGAGATTACATCATTATCTAGAATCCGAATCGAATTATATCTTCGGAGAGAATCGTTGCGCTTAAAAGCATGCGATATTTACTTCATTTTCTTAACAGCGTATCAATCCTTTTACTAGCCCTTTTCATATATGAAATATAATACGGACAACCAACATACTTAGAATACGATATCTATTTCATTTATGTAAACAATTTTATATACACGCACGAAAATTTCAATCACTATGCAAGGAAGATTTTTACTTGTAAAAATAAATTGAATCGTTCTCCTAATATTTTATAGAAAATAATGTTTGTAGAGAATTGATAATTTTTCGTTTTTTACTATATTAATTTCCAACACGTATCGGTGTGATCAGGGCCAGCTCACGCGTGGCGTGCGCTTATGAGTGTTACTAAGATTTTAATATTATCCACTCATTTAATTCTAGTTTTGCGACGCATCGAAGGCGCCTCTCACGCAGACCCAGAAGTTCTCGAGCCGGCACTGGGTATGATTATAAGGAGGCTTACAATTGTGGTGCTATAATGCAAAACGTACTATTTCCAAAATGAGCGATATTGAGTTAGGTATGCAGATAGAGTAATTCAAGCCAAATGAATCGACTGGTATTATTAGTTTTACGATAAAAGGTTTAGAACACCGTTTTTCAACTTGAAAATCGTATTTTTCTGGAAAACGTACTATTTCCAACGAGAATTCATCTACATTTTCTTTCAAAACGCACTATTTCTATGTCGCGACAAAGTGCACTATTTCCAATAGAAATTTTAGCGGAGCAACAATTTTTTTTGCAAAACGCACTATTTGTATTGAGCTGTCAAATGTTGGCAAATTTGACTGTATATTTTAAACATTGTGATCTGCCCTGAAGTCAGTAAAGGAAAGGATAATATTTGTGTTTATTCCTGACAGGAAACCAAATCAGGAAGAGGACCCAACGAAGAACCAAATCGAAATCGATCGGACGTGCGCTTAAATGAGATTTGTTTGTCGGCGTACTTGAGAAATTTGACAGCCTTTTTTGTCATACATATTTCTGCGAACTTTCAGGGATGACTTGTAATTGAATGTTCAGGGATGAATTGCAATTGATTTGTGAATTCTTTCGATGGATTCGGCGGTAACTTTGTGGAAGTTCATTTTAATATAAAATAAAAATAACTTTGATTATTCCACGTATTGTGTTATAAACTTATGACACGTGTTTCGCCACTTTTAGAGGCATCCTCAGACAACTACTTTCGCAAATGTTTGCTTAAGTACGAATGATTTTAATTTTACTATTCTGATATATCATAATAAAGATCAAAATAAAATGGGAGGGGATGATAGAAAAACAAACAAACGATAATGGTAATACAAATGACATTTACATTAAGCTATGATTATCTAATGAGTTGGATCAATTAGGACGGGTTAAACCGCTAGAAAATATATTACTATTCTGATATATTAAAACAAAGGTCAAATAAAAATGGTTGGCAAGGGGGGGGGAACAAACAAACGATAAAGGTAATACAAAATGACATTTACATTAAGAAATGATTATCTAATGAGTTGCATCAATTAGGACGGGTTAAACCGTTTGAAAATATATTTAACAGTGGTGAACCACCTGATTTATTCAAGATATTATTTAATAATGTTTCTTTATTATTAATGCTTTTATTTATCTCTAGAAATTCTAGACTATTCATTTTAAGGCCTTTTTTATTTACTCGATGGAGTATTTCTACGTTACTGTTATGATTAAAATTATGTTCGTTTTCGATTAGATGATTAGCAAACTCTGAAAATTTGTGAATTCTTCAATGAATCTTGATGTTTACCCTATTATAAGTCACGCAGCTAAATCGAAAACAATACTTACACATATGCATTGGTTGCAAATCGTCTCTTTGCTTAGGATAAATTAATATTATTTTTCTTATTTTTGTTAAAAAATAATTTCTTTTGTATTTTTTCTACATTTTTTACTAACTTGTTTCCCTAAATATATATGTTTTTATATTGTTTGAAAATAAAAAAAGAAAATAATTTTATTTTCTGTACACACCAGGAAATAGTGCGTTTTACAATAAAATGACGAATTTAAAATACATTTTACCATATGCCAAGTTTATGAAGTAGGTCAATGATTTCGAAATAATTTATTGTATGATTTTTGATTGATTTAATCATAATATTATGCTTGTGTTGTTCGCTATAGTTTTTTGCCTCTACTGAAAAGTTTGATTTTTGGAAATAGTACGCTTTGCATTATAACCCCACAATTAGAACTGTAGACTTTTTAATGAAAAAGCAAGCATACATAGAACCGCGACACGAGCGGTGTTTTTCCGTCGCAATACTTTTTCTGCGACATAAATGACTGGGTGGAAAACTGTAGAGGTTACTTGCTCTGCAGGCTGTGCAAAATTTCACGGGTGTCACTATAATTAATTGTAACAACGTGTATCCATCCACACGACTCCGCCCTGTGACTTGGTATTATTCCTTGCCTCGCCCTCTTTGCAAACACTTCGATACCTAAGCGATTGCTCTAGTATTGCGCATCGTCTTACCGCTAATACCTGCTCGAGATTTCCACAACGTTGTGAGTAGTGTCTCTACAACTAACTGACTAGGATTTCAACTTTATTATAATAGAGTGATACGCATTAAAAAATTTAACGAATTTTCACATCATATTTACGTCAATATATCCGGTCCATTATTCACTGCAATCAGATAGTTCGGTATACTCAAAACTCAATATCTTATTTTTGTAGATTAACATTTATTACGAGATTCATTACTGCATAATTATCTTGTTAACAAGATGGTTATTATTAAAAAAAACGTATATGTCAACGATAAATGTTAAGATTGTAGAACTTTTAAAATATAACCCTAGGACTTATTGACACATGGGAGGCCCCAGGCGCAAAAAAAAATGGAGCCTGACACTTCAAAAAAATAATTGAGCGTGTCTTTTATTACCTATCAATTTTGTTTCTCTTTCACATTGTATTGCATTTTGAGTTACTTTATTTTTTATGACAATTTAACACACACGGTGTTGATAAACCGCTACGACTGATTTCAGTATGAAGTCGCCCGCAGGGTTCAAATGTTTGGCCACAAATATCTTATTGCAGGGATGACGAACCTTTTTGAGTCCGCGTGCCAAAAATCGTCAAATATTATTTCTCGATTGTGTGGCGTGCCCAAGCAGTAAATTTTTTTAACGAAATAGAAAAAATAAAAAAATATTATTTAAACGATTGTCGTTTATCTTGGGGAACATTCGAAAATTAATAAAATGAAATGAATTAATAATTCACGGATTATTAAATCTTAATTTTTTTTTAAATTTAAAATAAAAAATTGAACTTGGAAATCGTTCGCGTGCCATCCACGGGCACCTCGGGCACGCGTGCCGTAGGTTCGCCACCCCTGTCTTATAGGATAATCCTCCATTGTTTGTGGTGGTATGTTTTCTATACCACAAACAATAAGTTACATTCCCATTTCAATTTTCAAGCACTTGTATAGCTGATTAAAATATGTTTGTTTTTCTGAGAATATTTTTTTTCCTACATTTCGTTTTTTTTATAGTTTTACGGCGTTCTGCAATAACATCAGAATAATAATTACGAGCACAACCATTTAACATATAAACCACGATTGCAGAAAACTTAATCTTAAAAACAAATACGATATATTTTGCTTTTGTTGGAAGGTTCATTTCTTATATCAGCGATTGCATTTTCGAAACTCCAAGACGTCTTTCTCATATTTCAAATTTGCTCATGATAAATTTGAAACTTCAACGTCGCGACGTTCTCGGGGGAAATTTAAAGCCAACACTTTTTTTTAAACTGTTTGACAAACTTCGGCGTTGTAAATCGGGTCACCGCGGTGAACATTTGCAAGGCGTTGCGTAAAAACTCCGCGAGGTCTTGCTTGCTTACTTAATAATACCGATACTTACCCTACTGTGGAAAATTACCTGACCATCCCCCGGACCCTCCGCGCAAAACAAATACACTTCTGCCACCCTCTTTAATTAGACGTCCATTTATTTTTACATCATCGGTAATTCGTTCCAGTGTGAGGCGCTCCAGTTTGTTTTCTTTTTCTTTGCGGTCGAGACGTGTCGACGCTCAGTGCAATGAAAGTTACGGGATACGACCAGATCGCATTTGGGCATTTACTTTTGAAACTCGTATACTAACATGAAAATAAAGAGAAATCATTACTTGAATTATTAAAATAATACACGGAAGTCAACATAGTCATTAGTTAGTACAGAACTCGGACCTCTAAATTCAACGTTTTTAATCCCGCTACTTTTCTGTTTTTTAATACAAACCTTTTTTATAAGATAACGATTAAACGCTTATTTAGTTATGACAAATTAAACAGTTTGACATTTGCTGATACTAGTGATGTTTCTGAAACAATTCCGCGGACCACCGGTCGGTGACCGCTGGTAAATAATAGGCATTAAATAACACCACATATTTTTAATTCCTTAAAAAAAACATGTTTTTTTAATTACGGAAATCATCATGTAAGTTAACATCACAATATTGGTAGTCATATTTTTCATTATCATGATTATATATATTTTAGAAGTTTATTTGCGAGTTTTATTTGAAGTATACATAGTGCCAAGATAATATGAATCGTACACAAGAGTAGAGGAAAAATGGTGCCTATATTTTTGTTAATACAATTTACCAGACTAACTAGTCTGGTAAATGGCAAGAGATAAATAAAACACAAATATTTATTTTTTGCATAAGAGTATACTGACATCTTTCGCTATAATAATATATTGGCATGTATTGTAGAATGCAGCCACCCAACATTTCTCACCCTCCCCCCACCTAGTAAAATTCAGTTGCAAATAAATAAAGATGGGATGTTTTATTTATATTTTTAATGTCAATGTCAAATGATTTTTTTTTTTTCAATTAAGACAAACAAAAATACAAACCATATCCATGACTCATAAATTGTAATTTCAGAAATACTACTATATTTTACGGAGTGTCCAATTTATATGATATCTGTAACCTGAATTTTCTCAGAGATAAAATAATCATATAAATATTTCAAATGCTATAGAATTTTCGGAAAAATGTATAGATTATTTGGTTTTTAAAAAAAAAAGTGATATAATTGTGTATCATCATGGCGGAACCTTTGATCTCGTCTTCCAAAGTGTGTAGAAATGTTTCACTGCCGGCTGGTACTCAACCGCCAGAAATCATCAGAAGGACATGCTCCGAGAGGTGAGAAAACTGAAAACAACTTGAAATATGCATTTCGTGTTCAGTGCGATATCATTGTTTAAAAATGGTTTTTAAAAATACATATATTATTTACCACTGGTGCAAAGATATTAGGTGATTTTACATAAGATTGAGTAAAATATATGCAATAAACAAAAATCATATATTTGTGTTGATATCTTAAGAATTCTTTGATTAACACTTTATTATGCACATTTTCTCTCACTTTAAAGCATATAGGACCACTAAATTACATTTGGAAGTGCCAGTGGGTAAGGTTGGCTATTAATTAGCCTCTATGGCCCAGTGGATAGAACTTTACCCTAGCAATCATAATATGGATTAAGTTATAGCCAATATTTTCTTTAATTTAAGATTTGTGGTCTTGATGTTTTTCTCATTGTGTGATTTAAAAATAGTTGTAATTTCAAATACTTTTTTAGTTAATATTGAATTATTTTTAATTTTAGCGATCAGTAAGTAACAGAAATATATCTTGGGGTTGTTATAATGTCTTTTCTCTATCTCATATGACTTCATCAAATTATCCTTGAGTATAATTTGTGTTCTTTGAAATTTTTAATATCTTGACTCCCCAGCTAGTCGCCATCCTACCAAACATACTTTTCTTAATATTTTAAAACCATAAATTCACATCAGTATCACCGTGTTCATAATTACAAAAAAAATCATAAATTTTCAATGTCATGTTATTTTTCTCTTTCTCAGTGATGCTGAGGCAATCGGAGGTGGTCCTGTCTTGCCTGGTGGACCTTCAGGTGGCTCCAGCAATTCTAGTCTCTCATCCAAGAGCAATGACAGCTCACACATTGAGAATCATGGTAAGCCTCATGAGATGTTCATAAATATTTGACTTATTCTCAACACATTATCCGTTCAGACAATTGTTATATCCATTGCGAATAATAATTTATTCCTATCAGGCTCCCAGTCTGAATGGTCTGATGAAGAAGATTCCTCACGGCCTTGGTCTGCAGTTGCTCCTCCAGAACTTTTGGCGACAATGTCAGCTCTCGCCAGAAAGAGACAAGATCTCATACATGGTGAGCCAAATTGTAATTTGTCATTCATATGCAACGTGTGCTGAATGTTTTTTCAGTTTAAGAGTTACTGTTAACTCTCGATTATCCGGACTAATCATGTATCATTACACTGTAATGACATGTGTAGACAAATATTTTAATTTTAAAATCTTGCGAGCCGCACCACGACGCCTCTGGTTGCCGACCCCTGCCCTAATAGATTACAATTAATATCAGCTAGATATTATTGGTATTTAGCGAATGCTTGAAACAAGAAGAATTTTGCAATGTGAATGCACTCCGTTAGGAACTCGAAGGTTTATCACATTTAAGGTGCACAAAACATTCTTGCGCAGACTGTATATTGGTTATGGCAGATAACAACTGTTAGTGATGCAAACTAAGCATCATGCTCAGATATTTCCTAACAGATCTATTTTGTAGAATAGTTCAAATTAATAATAATATTCCTTTATTCTTTTTCACTCTTTACTAATTATGTTGTTTCATTTACCTGCCAGAATTGATATCATCGGAGGCATCCCATGTACGCTGGCTTCGAGTTCTCAAAAGTGTCTTTCTAACCCCACTTCAACGGTCAGGCAGTACCCTCCTTCCGTCGGCTGAACTGAAAAATCTATTTCCAAATTTGCCCGATGTACTACAAAGGCATAAAAGATTGGCCTTGGACCTAAAAAATTTGAGAGCCAATGCTGCCACTGTTAGAACAAAACCATTGGCTGAAGCCTTAATTACCACTGTAAGTTTGATATCTTTTTTCTACAAATTAACTGATTTGTATTAATTGATCCGATTTGAATGGTCTAATATTTATTTTATTCCAATTTCAGTTAGGCGAAGCGCGTTACGCTGGGGCTTTGGCCAAATTCTGTGGAGGACAGGGATTGGCTTTGGATGCTCTTCGAGAGCGCAGGAAGAGAAACAAAGAGCTGAATGCTTTACTAATAAAGAGTGAACAAGATTCGCTCTGCGCCAGATTACGGCTACAAGATTTACTCGCTTGCGTTTGGCAAAGGTTTGTTGAAATTAATTTTATCATCTGAAGTAACAATCAAAACTGAGTGGCCTCAAATTTATGTATATCAATGTTTTCTTTTTTTTTTTTACTATAGGTTAACGAAGTACCAGTTACTTCTTGAAGGAATTGTAAAGACAGCCGGTGCCGAAGAAGATCTTGAACCGCAAGCCTTGGAAGATGAAGATTTTTCAAGAGTTGAACATGCTTTAAATTTAGCCAAAGAAGTTCTTCATACTGTGAACACAGCAATCAAGACAACGGAGAACGACCATAGGTTTGTCACAGCTATTAATTTTAGTATCCTTTGTATTGTCCGCATCTATTTTTTCCTTTCACTTCTTTTATAGATTTTTATAAGTTAACCCTAACCATATGAGTACATTTATTTTTATTTTTTTCATTGATGTATGCTGAACATAAAACATGACAGTTTGATCGTATTTTACCAACTATATTGTTTATCTCTTTAGGTTGAAGGGTATCCAAGCAAAATTGGAAGTACGAGGAGCAGGTGATGTGGATTACGGTGAAGAATGGAAGAAGTTTGACCTCACAAAACACAGCCTAGTAATGGAAGGAACCCTTAGTATTCGACAGGAGTACAATAAGCGAGTCAATGTTCTGGTGGGTTTGATTTCTTTTCCAATTATGTTAATACTTATATCCCGTTTTTTAACTTTCCCTTTATTATGAATCATTTCAGAATTCAATTTCTAGTGTGAGATGATTAAACAAATCCGACATGAATACGATGTTTTGTTGACTCAATAGAGACTAGTTCTTTGAATATCTTTATTTGTTTTTATTTTGCAGGCTCTATTACTGCAAGAATGCCTACTTCTTCTACATACGGACGGAGAAAGATATGTTCTCAGACCTATCCCTCAAACGAACACATCGTTTAGTCCAGTTATGAAGTGGTAAACTACAGAATTAATTTTGAAAATCATGCAATATAAAATTTTCATTAAAAAGAAATTAAGTATATATTTGTTTATTTTTCCAGGAATACAGCACTTTTCAGACCAAATGCTGCAGTGAAAAATGGTTTCTTTTTAGTCAATATTGTGAACATGCACATGTATGAATTTTCGGCCACCTCACCATCAGAATATAACACGTAAGATACATCTTCATATTGTTAATGACCATATTATCTGTTCTGCCATAAACAGTCTTAAGTTCCAAGCAGTGCTGTAGAAAATCAGCAAATTATTAGTGATCCGTGAAATCCCAGCCTTTACTAACAAATTGTATGGCGGTTATACGTAGATCAACACTAAATTGCAATTTATGAGCTTATTTTTCATTAAATATAAACTGTATGTTTGAAAGATTTCTTGTATGGATATTCTGTGATTCTTTGGTGTTATTAATTTACGATACATCGGAAGGGCCATATATGCAAATTAATGATTGTAAGAAATATAGCGAATGGCAAGAAATGTGATGTGTAGTAAAAACAAATAAAATTTAACTTCCCACTATCAAGCATCACAGTTATATAGAATATTAATTATAAATTACATAAACAACAGTAACAAGCGGAATTCATACTATATTATATAAGATTTTGAAGCCTATTGTGATATTATGAAATAAATGCTGCGTCTTTTATCATATAATAATGGCAATATACCAAGTAAATGATGATTTAATCAATTACAATATTTAAAAAATAATGAAGTGAAATGTGCTACCCTAGTTTGATTTTTAATTACTGATATGACTTGAGAAATCCTATAAAAAGATTGAGTTTCAAACCAGTGTGCACAAATAAATTTTGAGATTTATATCAATTAATCAAAATCCCAATAATGACATTGGTTTTTTTAATGAACTATCCAACCTCATATTCTGTATTGAAATATTTAAAAAAAATATATTTAAATTAAACGATTTGCCTTCTTTGTTTGCTTTTGTTCTCCGAGATTTTTATTTAAAAACATTAGAAAATGTGATTTTTTCTTATTTTAAAAAAGATTGAATTGAAAAGATATATAATTACAATATAAATATGTATTTCCTACAATATAACAGAAATAAATGGTTTCATAATGATGTGTTATTACTTTGAACATTATGAATCCGGACCACTCATCTGAAAAAAGTACCTGTTTTCAACTCTATAGCATGCTATAGAGCCATGGCTTTCACTGTAGGGGGCTTTGGTTCCGCTCATACCATTAAGAGTTATTTTCTCTTCATTTGATTTAAAACAAATCACGCTAGCTGACAATTTTGACTCAACGCTGTGTATCCTATATTTTCAGACTATATTAGCAAAATCAGTTAAAACACTTTCTGTCTAAATTTTATGCTTCTTAATTGAATTGATCTGTTTCTATTATTTAGCTGGAAAAAACATTTGCGGGAAGCAGCAAAAGCTTTGGAAGGAAAGGGAGGTACAATCGATGAATTACCTCCTCCTCCGCTTCCGTCAGCACCTCCACCAGGTAATTAATGCCATAACTTACTCTTATGAAATATGTAAAAATAATTGTTGTTAAAACAAAGTAAAAAAGTATTTGAATATTCATTATAAGCCAAACATCGATGCGTTTATCAACATGATGGATAGATTCAGTAGTATATTATTAGCAAAAAAAAACATTTTTAAGTCAGTTGTTATTGCACTGCTTAAAATGAACACCGTTAATATACTTTATGAAATCGCAACATTGTAGAAGCGTTTTATTGAAGCCGTATTAATTAGTTTCAGTGACAACCACAGTGGAAAGTGTATCGAATGGTAGCGGCACACCAGATGCTTCATCTGTTCCAGCTGAAGAAGGAAGTAAAGCAAAGCCAGTTTCAAATGAAGATGATGGCAACCAAGTTAGGTGAGACAACAGAATTTACCTTATACATCTTTCATGCAAAATTAGAGATCAAAAGTGGCGATTTTTGAGCGTTTATATTCTGTGGAGTTTATTTCTGGTCGTAATATAGTCAATGAATCGATGTTTGCAAATCATTTGGCAGAAAATGATCACAATTTTGATTAAAATAAAACTGTTGAAATACTCTATCTTGTAAATAAAAATGAATGGCTTGGAGTTTTTGGATATTAATAAAGTCATTAATAGAAAGGAAACATTAGTAAATAATATAGGAAGGTTACATTGTTCAAATTTATTTCCATTGGGATTTACTGTACCTAATGATAGTAATTAATTTTTAATTAGTACTATGAATGTTTGTATCTTAACCCCTCCCTGCTTCCGGTAGAAAGGGACAGAACCCCAACTTTTATTACGCTATTTATAACTTCATAATTGAAACCAATTTTCAGTTCACTCATATCCTTGCGATGTTTGTCCGATGATGCTTCTCAAAGAGGCGTAACACGTCACGTTTTGTAACACAAGTGAAATAACAAAGTTATCAAAATTTCTGAATCCATCAAAAGTATAACTTGTGAATAGTTTAAATTTTCTGATTGAAATTTTAGTGGTGCCCTCCAATCGGTTGTTGGTGAAGAAGAGGCCGGTCTACCTAACGAGGAAGGAAAGAGATGCTCTAAACTTCTCGCACCTGAGGAAATCTCTATTGTGGCTCCCCCCACCACCATGACGGCACATATTCAGCTCACACCAGAAGGTTAGTAAATATTATACATTATTTTATTTCATGTGGTTAAACTTAAACAACGTTAACTACAATAATTTTTTTTTTTTTTTGGTAATGTTATTTTTCATCCTTGGGTACAAGATTGTCAATCATTTCTAGTTTCTTCTTAAACCACCACTAAAATTTAACATCAACTACTTAAAATTGCTCTTGTTAAATTGCTCTTGTTAAAATACACAATAAATTATAAAATATGAACATTAGATTTCAGATAATCATTTTATATTAATAATTCTTTACCTAACTCATCTATTTCAGAACGCCTCCGCCGGGCTGAAGAAAAGGTTACCATGGCAGTATCTGAAGCCGCAGAGGCAGTCAAATTGATAACTGGCAGTCAAAGAAATCATTTGAAGGCATCGACCGAACAACTCGTCGGAAAAGAATCCAACCAACAGAATGATGATGTCGATGAAGCCACTATGAGTACCGAAAATTTGGTTATGATTGCCCAAAGTCACGGTTAGTTTTGACATAGTTTACAAACTAAGCCACTATCGAATATTAATAAAAATTCGAAATTGCACACTTTTATAAATTACTGAAAAACATTTGTTACTATTTATCATCTAAGTTAACACAGTGTTTCTCTATAAAAGCTCACACCGTATGTGGTATGGACACATCTTTTAATAGCTTTTAGTATTTAGTTATCAATTAACAATTTTTTACTTCAGTATTTTCTATAGAATATTTACACTAATAAACTCATTAATTCACTTGATATTTATTTGTATTTAACATTTCAGTAAACAGTCTCACCGAAGTTCTTATCCGAGCATTGCGAGTCAACTCATCGGATTGTTCAATGTCTCGGTGCGGAATCCACACTGATTACGGTCTCTGCGACTCATGCTCACAGCAATCTTCAAAGTATTCCACCCTCCGAAGTTTGAAACAATCCAACGGAAGTAATAAATCGTTTGACTCGAGTGATATACAAGACGGCGACCAAAAGCTAGACGGGGATTTAGAATCGCGACGGCGGGATAGTCGAGTGGATGATGCGGAACGAAGAATCGACAGTATCACTGTTGAAAATATTGGAGAGAGTAGTACCGATCCCGTCAATGGTATGTTTATTATTAATTATTTTAATTTAAGAACATCCAAGTGCGAAAAAAAAAAGGTCTTCTAATAATATGAAGAAAATGAGTCTTATTATTGAGACGGTTCCTTGTGATAATTTAACCATGAACCAACCAATGGTTAATATGTTTCAGATAAACATATATCACAAAAATTAAAATCCTTTTCTTAAACTTGCTTACAAGTTCTAATTGTGATTAAAAAATTCTTCTCTTAAATATTCTCTTGCTTTCTGAATTGTTAAGTGTAGAAAATAGTTTAATTTAAATTAGAAGCCTTGATAATAATCTAAAATCGGCTATCGACGAAAAAGAAACTGTGAAATCTTGTGAAAAAGAAAGAGAAATTCTCTGAACCAGGCTTCAGCAGGCAGATAATAGAATTCACCGAATGCACCAACTCTATAAGGGTTATGTATTGTTATTATTTGTTATAGTAGATAATTCTTTCTCATAGAAATAGTATTTTTTTTCTGTTTACTTTCAGATGTGGAGTCGAGTAAAGTATCAGCATCAGGACTGGGATTGAGGCGAACTCTAAGTATATTAGAAAGGCGACTCATTTCTTGTGAAAAAGAAAGAGAAATTCTCCGAACCAGGCTTCAGCAGGCAGATAATAGAATTCACCGAATGCACCAACTCCATAAGGGTTAGGAAAATCATTTATTTTTTCCTAAACTGTCACTCGTGTGACTGTTTCATAATAATCAAATCGTATGCATATTGAAACGATAGAGAAACTCTCATAGAGCTATATTTGGAAAAAAAAATAATTTAAATACATAATATAATAATCGAATAAATTCATAACTAAGAATTCAGCGCTTAAGACAAGCGATTACATTAATTATAGATAATTAATCGCGTACTAGCAGTTGGTTCGCGAAATAAATACACTCTCATTTCATGGGTTACTTACTTCATTAAATTTGCAATCAACTAAAATTTTACATTACACGAATTATTGAACAAGAGAATTTACATTTTAAAAAAATACCCCAGGCATACATTTACAGCATGGGAAAAGGTTGCAAATTATATATATTCAGCGTGACCTTGGTCTTGCCAAGAGCACATCTTTACACCTGTCCGCCCAAAGAAAGAAGAGGAAGAATTACACTTGAAATTCGCTGTGTCACTATGAATCAAAGCGGAAAGATTTTAGCCAATCGAATACTCTGATTTCAAACCGGCGTTTATGACAGTGTTGCTTGTGAATCACTCAATCAAGTATCCTTAAATATTACATGTTAAATTAAAATTAATTAATTAAATTTAACTATTTATTTTACTCCCAGTTGTCCTATAAAAGGGGTTCAGGGCACTTTGCAAAACAGGGGTGTTACAATACACATCCACGTCATAATCCATGTTTATTTTTTTACAGATTGTTTGCATAGTGAAGAACCCATAAAGCAAGATGCCTGCTTACAAGCCCTTACTGCAAATTCAACGGTAGGTTGCAACAATTTTACTTCCATAACTTTTTTGGGAAACTTATTTGAAATAATATAATATGTCAACTCAGACAGTATTTTTTTAAAATTCTTTTAAATCCTTTGTGGAAAGTTGTAATAAGTGTATCCTGGCATGGCAAGGAGAAGGTTAAAATCTAAATATAAATTTATTTTTCTCTTTTTTAGGATCAAAGCGGAGGGGAAGGATGAATGTTAAGAGAATCATAAATATTGGAAATATAAATTTGGAATACAACAAAAGAAATACAACACAAGTCATGTCAGCGTGGTTCATCTTGCGAGGTGTATGGGAAAATAATTCTTTTACGGCGGCAACACTGAATCGGCTATATCAAATTCACTAAAAAATTAAAAGAAAATTCAATTACCTGGGTAACTGTACTCTTGTGGCAATTAAAACTATCTTAAATGATTAGGACTAAGCCAAATTTTGAAAAAACCATCTTTATTAAATGTATATTAATAGAATATAATTACCTACTCGAAATACAATAAAATCAAGGAGTTGTTTCTGTTTTTTGATAAAAATTTACACAAACTCTTCCATACTAATACTAAATTATTACTGTACTATAATAACATAAGAAGGTAGAATGCACACTATTTTACATTGAGGAAGCATAATTATTGTCAATATATATATTCATAATATACCAGTGTAACGTGACATATCGATTATTTCCCGACAAAATATGGTAACCGCTAGAATTGGGTTAACAGACAAAATTAGAATAGCATACTGTAGTAATTATTTAGTATACATATTCACCAATAGTTTCAATTTAATAAGGTATTACAATAGTAAGTCGATCTGTTTAACTTTGTAACACACAAAAAATTAACAAATACTTCTTACCATTTTATGGCGGGAGTGTATCGATCTTTATTATGTTAAACAACTGTAGATAGCATAATATTTAATTAAAGTCGTCGGACATTCTTAGGCACTGAAAAAACTCGCCAAATTCAAATGATGAAATTATCATTTTTCCCACACCCTCGTGTTGCAGAATAATGAAGGAGCTTCACCTCTCATAGTGTAATTTTATCTTTAATATCTCCTGAAGAAACAAGCCTAGCTCTACTGAACGGTACTAAATATTTGACTAGCTTAGTTATAAAAATGAATTTTTTAAATATACATTATAGCTTGTAGTAAGTAGTAAATCTACTTATAATGCATTTAATTTCAATCATTGCAAACATCCATTTTTCTTTAAAACCATCGGAATGTAGCTGCTAATGATTTTGTGGTGAAAAAAATGGCTGCTTACAGTAGATATTTCCAATTTTATTTACTAGCCTTTTTTAAATTGTCTTTTCTTTTTTGTTTTTCCAAATAAAAAAATATTACACAATTATTTTTCTGACATAATATTATGAACTATTGTTAGTGTTAAATTTAAGAATGCTTTAATATGCAGTGTTAGTTAAACATCTAAATTGTACATATGGAATTGAATATTTAGATCTTTCTACATCTTTGAGAGATGGTCTAAAAAAAGCTCAATAAAGGTTATTTGTAATGATTTCATTGCATTAAATGATGTCAACTTGCAATCTATCATTATGAACAGCCTTTTATTGTTAATATCGGTAATAAATTGAGCATAATAATAATAATTGTATGACATCATTGTATATGTTAAAATTAAAACCCATAAATGCTTACTCCAATACACTTCAACCCCGATTACCTTCTCAAACTTGCGAAGGCAGTAGACTAAATGCAAATGATCTGTCAGAAATGTGTTGGTCTATTTAGACTGCTGATTACAAACCTAAGTAACATAAGCGAAAACATTGCCATTATGAATTATTTGAATTTCAAAAGTGAAATCTACATCTTTTTGATTAATTTTACCACTGATAGCCTACTGACGAATACAAATATGTTGTTACCAAACCCTGGCCAATAGTCCACGGTCACTTGTTATGCTTCCGTTGACTTTCGAGTCGTTTGTACATATGAATAAATTGTTAAGGGTAGTTAGAAAATAAGTTAAGAAATTGGTCCTGAACAAGCTATTCTTATATTAGATGTTTGCTTGGCCAGCGACAGCGCTGATAAAAATTTGTCAGTTACTAAAAGTAATTATGTTCAATGCAGTATTCGCATTTTGTTAAAAATTTTACAATATCACATTCTATAATTAGATGACTGACACTTAGAAGTGGACAACTTTTGCTATTGATGAATATAACTTACCTTATATGTGTAATAAATCTCGTTTTGTAACATGGAATTGTAAAAGTGTCTTTGTATAAAGTATGTATAAAAACTATTTGTATAAAATAATATATTTTGTAATAATGTGTCGTTTCATAATTATAAAAGGTGGATGTTTTGTATTCATCAAAAATTCCAGGACGAATGATAAACAGTGGAAAGAAATGTTAAAAGTGATATAATTAGAACTGAAGTATAAACATACAGTGTTGTCATTGCGACATATAAGATTAAAATTAACATACGGGCGAATAAAACCAATACCTCAATATGGCAAACACGGCAGAGTTCAACAGGAATTAAAAATGATAGAGAAAAAATTATCTTCAATACAGGCCTGAAAAATGATATCTTTTTACTCTGGTATCGAAGACGCAAAGTTTAAATTGTTGGGACAGGTGTTTGCCTAAATAGAACCAGTTTCAAATGATCGTATGCCACATGACATGGTGTGCATGAAATTAAAGATTTTAGTATCATTATTATGCTTTCTAGTCGGATTTTCAGTTAAATGCCTTTTTATTTCTATGATTCTGTACATTTTTAGTATGTCTACACATAACAAAAATTAACATAAGAAGCAAAGATATGGAACATGTCAAGACGTGACTAATGTTTGGCAAAATTTTACAAATATGTACACTGTTTTTCTACTAACTTTTAATCGGTAGTTTTTGAGTACACGTAGATAGCTTTGTTAAAATATAACGCAACTACATCATTCACTTTTGCAAAAATATCTATCTAATCAGAGCTGGTTTCTGATTTCATGTAATGTAATAAAATATTTATGATACTATCTAGAAATATTTAATCTATGAAGTATTATTACAAATGCATATTTAAATGATTGTTTTCTACTATTATTGTTAAACATATTGATGTCTGTCAGTTAATACTTTCCTTTTGTAAATAACTGCAGTAAAATTAATGCTACATATGACTTGGTAGTCTCTATAGCAGCGATACTCAAACATTCAGATTTGATGTGCTGCCCAAAAATACATAATCACCAGATGCTTTTTCAGACATCTGGTATTGTTTGAATGAATATTTTAAATACACTTGTATTTTAGTGAACTTATATTTATGTTATGTCACTATATTATGTATAGTATGTGGTATATTTACTATTACTATACTAGTGCTCCCACGTAACGTAGCAACAACTTGCATGCCACCCAGTCGAAAAAAAGGTTAAGTATCGCTGCTGTTATAGCATTTGCCAACATTTTTTATCCTGCTGTGCATGGATTGTATGACTGAAGAAGTGAAAGAAGTGAACTGATGATCATACGAGACAGCTAACAACATGAAAAAACTGATTTCTTGCATCCATGTGTACATACAATGAAAAATAATTTTTTGTTACTTTAGATGGCTGTTAGAAATTATTCGGTGCAGATCAGATATGAATAGTTTACAAATCTGATTCCGCTCGCTGAGCAGTGAACAATGAAAATCCGCATGGGTGTTTAAAGGTTAAGGCATTCCTTATCATACTCTTCGACTAACTGACTATTTATTCTCATTAATAGATGTCAGAGTTACAGAATTTAAACCTTTTCACTCACCTTTTAGAAAATACTTTTTTTCAAAGCCTACCTTTATTCCATTGCTTTACATAATCAATTCATTTTATTCAAAACCAACATTGTTTTCATAAGATGTCCTTGTGAAAATAAATATATATTAGAGTTCAATTTTTCTTAAAAATTGTCATTTATATTAAATGAATCATTCACATTGGATCTGCATCATAATATAATGGACTCGTAGTTGCATTTTTCACACAATTTATGTTGGGAAAGTTTTAATATGTCAGTATCGAGAATTGTTTCTCCAGATTTCGGCTTGAAGGTTCAAATATATTTTACTTTTAAGGCTACCAGTTTGATAATTGCTTTCTTATTTTTCAATACCGCATCATCAAATAGTTGGGTAATTGTAGGAATGAATAGTATTAATTATTTATTTAGCATTTATTTTGTTTTCAATTAAATTTATATAGTATAATAATTAATACATTAAGTGTAAATTACATAGACATACTACATAGTAATTATTTTTTTACTGATAAGGTAATCTTAGTTATGAACAGTAAGTAGACTTCTATAAAAAAGATTAAGCACAGACTCCATGCAATATTTCTTTTAAATAGTTTTTTTTCATCCATACTTATTAAGCATTCAATTTTATTATTAAAAATTCAACTCCTTAAAATATACTCTTGGTTTAATGCTCATCGGAGAAGTCACTTTGTAGTATGTCTAGAAATGTCTAACACAGAAGAAAATATAATCGTGTCATTCCATAAAAGTATACATTTGTTTTCGTGCATTTTATTAGTTTATCTTATTTACTGACTTGTTTTAACTTTCAGCCGAAATTTATGTTTAAAAACTAATAAATTTTTATTAACATTTTTTAGTGTTTAATTGTTATTTCTCTTGTACATTTTTATTGTAGTGTTAGGAAAAAATATTAAAATTAGCATTCTTTGTTTGATCTGCTGCTGTGATTTAAGTGACAAGCCATAAATGTTGAAGAAAGAAACAGATGATTTTAGATTTCTTTATTTGAATAATATCAATGTTGTCATACTGTCATGGAGAAAGTTTAAAGAAATATTTTTCGCTTATGTATTAAAATGTTGCCATTCTGTAAAATATATTAATTAATCACATAGAACTCAATTTTAGAATAATCGCTTTATTGTTTAAATATTATAGATTATTGAAAATATAAAAATAATAAACCACGCACACATTCACAAGTGTCTCATAATATAAAAATTTGTATGTAGAAAATAGCTTAAGGTAAGAAATAAATAACATAATAAATTATAATTGTAAGATTATTTCATGACCATATTTTGTTATTGTAGAAATAATCATTGTTTTTTTTTTTTGTTATGAGACATTATCACAATCTGTAAAGAAATGTCGAATGAGCTTTTAAATTATTAAAGTAAAAATAAACAATAAAATTCCTTGTTATTATTCTCTATTGCACAAATATCCCAACCTTTTTTGAGAAGGAACCCCATTTAATAGATGCCAAACGACTCGCCTATCAAAATCAGTCATATGTTATTCCAGACATTATTATTCTGTTTCATATTTTCAATTGAAGGAATGTCAAAAATCGTAATATAATAAGAAAATTTGAATTAAACTTGAAAGTCGAGATAGGTTATATTCGAATATGATTTCTCCAAAGAATCTACAATTATGTTGTGTTGAGAAAGTGTTCCACTGATCCAAAAGTTTATCTTTTACATAAATTGGGAATGAAAGCTACATCAAGGTAAAGCAGAGAGGGTTGTGTATCAGTGCAACTTCTTCTGTCAGCTCGGGCAAATAACACTGAAGATCGTTTTCAATGGATCAGATATGTGCAGAGGTCTCTTTCATATAGTCATTTCTTACTTAAATTTCTGTCTGCCACACTGCAATTTTCTCAAACATACATACGTTTCCAATATGTATTTTTCTTCATTAGCTTTATAGCTTGGATAAAAAAAAACCCGCAGATATTACCTTTCAATCTGATAATATTGTTTCCCATTCCCTGACATTTCAAAATGAACATATTTTTCTGCTTTAATACTTATGTCTGCCAGGTAAACAATTACTTTCAACCTAATTTCATCATTCAATGCAAGGTTCAATGAGCAATTTGAGGTTTTTTTTTCATTACAATTTCCAATTCGACTTCATATAATGCTTTTAGTCTCTTGCTAAAAACATCCTGTTTTAATGCTTGCTGTTTTGTGCTGACGAAAGTGCTCCAAGTCCTTGTTTGTATGTTGTGAATGCTTTGTATCTGAATCTTGAAGACTTTATAATCTACTGTGTTGTTGTACCAATACATTGTCGATATGTTTGTGATATGACAGTCAAAAATTATATGATTTAAATATCATGTCACCAGCAATTTTTATTTATTGTTGTCTGTGTATTGAAAACCTGTGCTCTGTGGCAAAGTAAAGTTATCTTCAGTTTTATCTATTCCATCATAATTCTGGTAGAAGAACGCTTAAAATATGATAGAAATACATCTTTGACTAAGAAAATAATTCTAGCAGAATATCACTACCCTAAAGCAACAGTGGAACTAGGTGTAAACACTACAATAGTTACAATATAGTTGATCTTTAAGGTCTGTTTGTTTTTAAACCGTGAATAATAGTTTTATTTTACGGTTTATGATAGAAGTTAATAGTAGGTTTTTTTCTACTATATTATCCGTATTTAGTTATTCTACTAATTTCATTGATACAAGACAATATCAATAATTGTGAAAGTAAGATTTTTCTTTAAAATGGGCCATTTTTGTTTTTTTAAATATTTCAGTGTTTCATTATTTACCTTTCAGCAATTGGTTGGCATACTTATCTTAAAATAGACTTTTTCACTTTATCTCACTGTTGCTTTGTGGTAGCGATATGTCCATTAGTAGCCACACATTAAGCCATATTGAAAAATCTTACAAAAACTTGTCCTTCTCTTAAATCTTAAGAAAAAAAATAGCTCTGCTCTGGTAACTTTAAACCATACTGCTGAAGCTGTGGTATATTTCATTCCCTGAAGGTTTTTTGACTGTGGATAAGGAAAGTTACAAAATACAAGTGTAATTTAATTTCTGAATTTATTATCCTTTCTTTTACAGTACATTTATTGCTCACAGTCAACCATCAAATGGTGGCTCATGGTCTAACTAAACTAGAAAAATTTGTCATTCACAAAATCAAAAAAAAAACAAATTCTGCAGAATCACGTTCTTTCAGTACTTAACTATAAAGAGTAATAAATAAAATATTTCATTGAAAAAAAAATACAATTCAAGGTACACATGTAAGATTATACAATTAAAAAAAAAACTATACATGAATAGTACAAAAACAATGAAGAGAAAATATTTTTAAAAAAACTCTCGCGAATATATTATTACTACATATGACAATCAGTAAGTTGTATAACTTGGATCCATTTTAAAACCAGTCTTATAAGGCTTACAGGCAACTAGGCGTGCATGCCAATCTGCTACAAACCACATTTATTAGTTCACTTTGCTACACATGTGTTTTTCTTAAGACAGAGAACTGTAAAAAAATCTAACTGCTTGATTTCAGCGACACATTTAAAAGAATTCAGTCCCAGGTTTGGATATTTTTTTTTATGGAGAAAGCGTAGAAGTTGATTTTTTTTATCAACACAAAATAAGCCGTTTTATAGAAAAAAATTATTCAATCGACACATAGAGCTCTGGAATATTTTTTTCTTAGTTCCAAGCAATGTTCCCGCTAAGGTTTGGCCGCACACTTTTTTCCGTTCTTCGCACAAACCGCACATATAAATGTTGTACAATAGTTACTGAAAATTTACCGCACACAAAAGTTGATTGTCCGCACACACAGTAGAAAAATTAGAGGTAACGTTGGTTCCAAGGTATTACAATGAGAATCAGAAATTCTACGTGAACAGTAAGGATTTTTTTGATTCGAAAAACATTTCTGTTATTCTAGGCAAATAAATTTTCGACAACGACTGTCAAGTTATTTTATTATTACTCGCATACTGGCACTTTTTGAAATTATAGCCTCATGAACATATATTTTTTCATGAGATAATAATGTGTCATATATTTCCAAATTATTTATTTTTTATACTCGGCGATCAGTTTGGAAAAATAAAATGATACAAATTATTTATAACTAAATCTTCTATTCAATATTTATAGAACTCAAGTTATTTGAATGAAATCGGTGTATTTTTGCTGCTATAAATGGATGTTAAAACAGAGTATTGTTGTGTACATAATTCGTCACAGAATGGTCAACCGTAGATCCTCTTCTATTCACATCCGACACCTCTGAAATAAACATCCAGCACTCATTGAAAATTTATACTGCTGAAACATTCTTTTCATGTTTTCCACATTAGAAGCAAATATGGTATCAAAAAAGAAACAAACTAAATACATACGTAAAAGTAATAAAATAACTCAAGAAAGAGCATATAATTATGTATATTCGGTTTGGAAATAAACAATTTTTTTACAATTCGAATGTGGCATGGAGCCCTTAATCTGCTAAATCACTGGATATTTTTAGATTAGGTTAAAAGTGGCATTATAAATTAATTTTATAAATTTCACAGTAAATTTGAGTACTCCTTGTAACATGAAAAATCTATATAAGAATGTTTATAATGATAAGACTTTCTAAAATCAAATAATATAACTGAAATATTTATGCTAGAACCTACAATTATTTCTTGCTTTTCTTATTGATGGACAATCTTTTTCTAAAAATATGTCTGACTATTTTACATTACGACGCATTATATTCTACAAATTATTACTTTGTTCAACTATAAAAATGCAGAATCTACATCTACATATATACAGACAAATCAATGGGTATTTTTTTCTAAACTATGGCGTAATCGATTGGTTACTATGTAACTCTATGAAGCCAATTCTCAATTAATAAATCTATTGTATATTACGAATTTACAGACTATATGACCATGAGTAAGTAATAAATATTTAGAACACAGAAAAATCCATACGTAATGTACATTTTAAAGAAACTTATCAGTTACATTTAATTCATCAACAGTTGTTTATTTTGATATTGAAAGTTAAGTATCTATATTCACAAGTAAACATTGCGCTTGAAGAAACTTTAAGCTAAATACATTTAGATGATTTTAATGTGAAACACGATGAGTTTGCAACATACAAGTCAACATGATATTTAATATTTGCAAATATTTTCCACCACTAGATGTATTATATTATACATAATATAGATTCTAAAAATAAAAAGATGTATTTACATTTATGCTGAGATGTTATTGATTTTGGTTCATCAGATTATATGAATATTTGATGTTGAATTATTATGGTATTTATTACGTTCATATTTCAAAAAAAAAATCCTTGTGAATGAAGTTACCGTTAAAATCAAATGAGGGGAGACTTCAATGTATATCAGGGGCTTTTTATGACTAACGTATACTCGAAACACCAACTATGGAGAATTGTCGCTGGAAACCACAATCTATCTCCTGTTTTTGCAGTCATAATGATACCATATATGAAAATTAATTAACAATGAAAGTTAAATTAATTTAACAATGGATTAAATTATCCACATTTTAAAATATTTTCCCGGTGTTTGGTGTCAATTTTTTCCTGATAAGCGGTAATTTGATAAAAAATCACCAAGTCAATCTTTAAATTAGAAATTTTAAATGTGTTTCTGATATAAATTATATAGCTGTTTCATAGTTTGAATTGATCACCTCAAGAGATTGCAATACCGGACCAGTATTACTGAAACTAGGGTCCCAGTTTTAAAAGTGTTTTTTCAATACATTATCACCGGTATCTAAGTATTGAAAATTTACAGATATTGAATTTTAAACGTATAGAAAACATCAAATATTTTAATAAAATTGATCGCGATGAATTGAAATATTTTAAATCTGCAGAGAGTTGTATCAATAATTGACAGGTTCCAGAATTGATGAGCCATTCAATGATATATCGACTGTGGAAAGGAAAAAGGACGTAACCCACACTTTTTTCAAAACAGCTTTTTTTCGATATTCACTATGTATACAACTTGATACACGTTGTATTAAAAAAGATGTTAGCTGAAAATGCCGAATAAGTATCTAAATTTAACTTAAAATAAGGACCTGTAAAAATTGAAATCACGAAAAATTAATTAAATTAATATTAGGTAAAGTCAATTAAAAACCAGTTTATCAATCTCCGTGCATTTCAATGTTATGTATATATCATAATTTGGCTTTAGCTCAAAATCATCAAATCACGTTTTTAGCGACTCCTGTAAAATTTGTTGTGTGGGTTACGTCCTTTTTCCTTTCCACAGTCGATATTATTGTTAATATTAATTAAATTGATAACTTTGTTATTTTACAGGTTGTTTGCCAAATTTTGCGATACCACTTTTTTTTAATACCGGTATCAATATATATGTTCATCCAGTATTGCAATCCCTGGTCACAACTTTATTCAAAAATACACATTTAGTCTTATTAAAGAAGCTTTATACTAAATGATTTTGAATATCTTTATTATTATAAACATTATGATAAATTGAAATAATAATGCAATTAACACAACAAATGTCTCACAATGTTGATAAGATAGATTAATAAAGATGTTTTCTAAGCATCAAGGCTTTCTTTGGGTGGGTAATTCGTTATCATATTTATGACACAACTGTGATGATAATACTTATTTCATTTGTCACCCAGAGAATTACATAATTACACTACAATTACAGGGTCATATTATACACCAATAAAAAAATGATAAAGATTGATATATGAACATTTACACTGAAATATTAAAATTATTAAAAATTTTAATTTGAATCGTTCAAATTATGTACACTCCCACAGATTTTTTCACTAACGACATCTTTCGGCATCTTCAGGCGTTCAAGTGCACGGATGAACTTGAACTGACGCTTAGTAAACGAAAAGTGACAAAATCTGTGAGAGTGTACATACATAATTTGAACGATTCAAATTTAATATTGAAATTCCACCAAGCACCTTCAGTCGAAATCTTATATTATAATTTTTCATTATAATGTAAGATTATATAATTTCATTATAATATAGGGTTATATTATAACATTCCATATCGATCTGTTTGATTCATACTTTGATAGAATTGTTCTTTAAATTAACAAAGAAAAAGCTTTGATTGCTCTTTAAAAGAAACAGGAACCAAACCAAGGAAAAAAATACATTTGCTTAATTAGGTCAGTGATTTAATAATTTAATCACAAGAAATGTGACACGTCGGTGAGCTCTATAAACCAGCACCATACAAAATTGCTCTGAAGATACAGAATTATTATGATCTAAAAGAAAATGAAGACACGCTACGAATTCCAGTAATTGATAAGTCAAATCTTTTTACAATAAATGAGAATTTAACAGAAATTTTATTGTTGAAGTCATTAAATCTAAGCGTCAAAAGTGAGATGAAGACAATGAGGTAGCTCAGAATTGTCAAGTGACACATATGAAAGACACGTAATAACCAACGCAGTCAGAAGAACACGTCCAAACGTGCACAAGTAATGGTGGAATCTGTACCAGCACTATAACTACTTGCATTGCAGCATACGCAGGACTGTTCTTCTTCATGTAATACAAAATCAGCGCTGGCCTGAGCTGCACTGCATCGCCTGCGCCATCTCAGCATACCCCTAGCCTGATGCTCATCCATCAATGCCTGTGGCTCACCAGAAAGCCAAATGAATTGTAGCCGGGTTAGTTATTTTATGCAGGAAGAGAAGCACCAAAATGATGCCAGATTTTTTTAAGAAAAATACGAAATACACAAATTTCGACACAAAATCTACTGTCATAGGCGCCAAAAGACCTCCCTACGACCCTGATTTAAAACAATCAAAATCATACATTAAAAAAAGGAATCACATTTTATTATGACTGTATGAATCTTTAAATCCAATTATCTCAGAATGTCATTTTTTGACTTGTCATAATTTAAAACTAGGAGTTATGATCACTAAATATTTCAACTATAGGGGTGTTAAATTAAAACTAATGCATGTTTTCAGTGTTATGAAAGATAAAAAGAGACGAAAACAATATAGACATCTATGAATCTGGATAAACAAAAGTAGATTCATTTTTGTCACAAAAAAAAGATATATTGCTTCTAAGCATAGATTTTAATCAAAACTAAGACTTAACTAGGTCAAAATAATTTATTAAATGTTAAATTATGAAAAAATTCGGTACTAATTAATTATTTTTTTTTCCATCCAGTTTATAAAAAAATCAAAATGAAGCTGGGTCTCTTTCAAATATTAAAAACAAAAATTCTTATTTATCATTATAATATTCACATTATCGGATGATCCAAAGAAGGAAATTCTTGATCTCGTACTTAGCCAAGTCCATGTGGAAAACAAAGCTGGGTTACCGACACATTCAACACAATTCATACTGACATAAGGTTCCATTCCATTAATGGATAATAAATAAATAAAAAAATATTGTATTCATGACACAAAATTCTATCAAAAACAGAGGATAATCGGGATAATAATATCAGATTTAATAGTTACGATATAAGATTTGAAAAGCGCTATCTTATGTGTTCAAATGTGTCTATATCGCTTTTGTCGTTATGACTTCTTTATTTTCCACAAATGTCAGCTTGACTGACAAAAATCTTTCTAAGTCATTCTGCAGATTAATCG
The DNA here is from genome assembly GCA_031772345.1 of Himalopsyche anomala. Classification (NCBI taxonomy): domain Eukaryota; kingdom Metazoa; phylum Arthropoda; class Insecta; order Trichoptera; family Rhyacophilidae; genus Himalopsyche; species Himalopsyche anomala. The sequence continues at coordinate 6,570,991 of CM062823.1, read as the reverse complement.
TATCCAACAACTAAAATATAATGCATTTATTATTACAGAATCTGATAATTGCTGACAATTAACTCTATTATGAGAGTATCATATACCACTAAGTATGCTGGATAATTTTATTATACAATGGTTTTGTATTATTATAATAACAGAAATATGGCCATAAATGAAAGCACAGGTATTTTGTAGCAATGTGTCATGGCATGGCTTATATGTCAACAGAGTGACAATATATTTATTACAAAAATTCCAATGACTGATTGATTACCAATGGAACCATATTACTGAAACATTATTTTTTTAAAGTAAAACATCATAACAGTAACCTTTAGGAATGTTAAAAGAAAGCTAGTGCTACACATTGATGAAATACTCCAAACAGTAATATGAAAACATCCTATAGCTGTCAAAAGGGCAGTAAGTAAACTCGCGAGAGTTAAAAATGCAAAACAATCAAAGCGGCAATGAAAAAAATTACAATCAGGTATCATAGTCTTCGTCTAGCTGCAATTCAACTGACTTATTCTTTTGCAGGACAACAGGTGCGGTCTTCTGAGATGGGGTGATCGGCAAGAGGGGCGGCGGCTCATTAGAAAAATTGCCTTTCTTCTTTTTACTAACCAAGCAACTTGACGGACTTGGAATTTCAGCTTTTTCAAAATTAGATTTCGAAAGGTCTAAATGGATGGCCGAGGAAGGAGCAATGTTTGCCAACGGAGGCATTTGAATGGCATTGGACACTTTTACGCCTTCCGAGGCAGACCTTTTAAGCAGCGGAGGCGGACCTCTCTTCGGACAGCTGTCTGACCTCTTGAGTGATTCTGGAAAAAACTTGGACTGCATACGTGGTGTCCTAGGCTGCCATGCTGATGAAGGATTGTAAGGAGAGTCGCTGGTTTCTCTGTTCTCAGAGGGCGTGAGAGGTAAGGGCACGGCTGATAAATCCAAATGAAACACGGGATCTATTGCTGAATCGACAGATGCGTTTCGCAAAAAACCTTTCGGTAAATCTAAACGGAGTTCAGCTGGTTGCGTTTCTGAAGAATTCGCCATATTGGTGATTATGTTTTTATCATAACTATCCGTTCGTTTATGATAGGCAAACGGTTCACTCTGTGGGGAGTAGTCAGGATTCGGTCTGATAACTGAACCGTATGAAGGAGGATTTCCAACACGGACAGAATCATCGTCATCTCCTGTGTTCAATGTCTCCGTATAAAAATTTGGCAAACGACTAGGCCGGCTCTCTCGCAGAGAAGTATTTTGAACTGACACAGCGACACTGGGAATGTTACTGATCGCACTCCGGGTCTCCAACCCACTGACGCGATCATCATCGACTAGGTCTATGACAGCATCAGGCACGACAGCAGAGTTTCGTGGTGCATTTCTACCGTTGTTATATGACTTGGGCAACCTATTAGGAATACTAGAACGTCTTCCAGGGGGTTCATATTCAGTTCCCAAATCACCAGTTCGACCGTTACGTCCGTGCAAATTTTGAATGTTGGGAGGTCTCCCAGGTCCAGGAACAGACGGTCCGGGTGGGACGTCTGGGAATCTGTAAGCATTAGGTGAGCTCTCTGCACTCTGACTCTGGCACAGCTCTTTCTCTTCAGCTTGACTTATATCTGGAATGTTTTTCACCTGAAAGTTATGTGAAGAAGTCAGTTATCAAGCACATTGTGGACAAAAAAATTATTGAGATTTTAGTTAAAAAAATGGTTCTCACCAAATCCTTTAAGAAATCAAATCTCGACTCAGCTGATATGCAGAGCTTGACATGAGAAGGACTGAGAGTCTTAGCATTCCTGGTGAGTGTCACTTCCAGAGATTTCGTCAGCAGCGATTCCACAAACAGCTCAAGAGTTCTAGGTATGATCAAGTCAAGGAAAACGTACATAATAACAATACCTCTAATAAAAAAAGACTGTTGTGAAGATAATTCAAAATAAAAATTAATGTAAAAATCCTCTCAATTGTTTAAGATTTCGACTGAATGTGTTTGGTGGAATTTCAATATTAAATTTGACTTGTCACTAACTTTAGTGACAAAACTTGTGTGAATGTACATAATTTGAATGATTTCAATTCCTCTCAATTATGTCAAATGTCCACTACATACTCTACACATAAAAATCTTTACATTCAAATCTATTTTTAGACGACTTTTTGAAAGCAAGACAGCAAGATATGCAATTTTAGATAACTGTGAAATGTTTTTCGCCGATCAGATAATTATTCTGCGGTCCATAAAATATTCCTTTGCTGCACTGTAACGTAAAATCTGTCCCATTTTGATGCCATCACTACACACATCAATACTTTCATACTGACGAATGTACTGTATGAATTCTTTAAGCCTAGGGTAGGAAGGTTTTCACCCTGAAAGACCATGTTTATTTATTAGTAATTTAATAAGGCTGCGTTCAAGAAATTTCAATTAGATATAAATACAAAATTTCACTATAATTTCCTTAAGGAGGAAAGATAATTAAATGAAAACTTTGGATTTAGTCAAAAGCCTACACTTGAGAACCTAGAAAGATACATGCTCTCCACTCTTTCAATTATATTTTCAAGTATTGATAGTTAACTTTTCATCCTGTAATAAAAAAATTGTAAACATTCACAAGCAAATCTTCTTTAAAACCACCTCTGTCAAAATCAAATCTTCTTGTCTCGGGATATAACCGTTCCCACAACATTGTTCATTGCCATGGGTACATTATTTTCAAAATATTGAAACACAAATTCACATTGTAGTTGTGGCTTCACTTTTCTAAATAAATTGGGCTTGAGTGAAATATAGTTATGTGAATAGCAATTTAACATTATATTTATATCTGGCGTCCAGTTCTAAATACGGCATAGTTAGTTTCACTTAGTCTTAGATAAAAGATGATGATATAGTATATTGAAGTATTATAAGGGAATCGGTACACATTTGTAATGATTAATAATTACACTGCGTGAGATGCATCTAAACCTATATTAGTGTGAGTAAGACTACATTCAATAATTCACTGCGCACTGATAAAATTAAATACGTATCATACCTGCTTAAGGGAAAGTACGCAAGATTCCTGTGAATTTTTCATTATTTAAAGTTTATATACACTTGAACATTGTAAAACTGAAAATATATTGAATTGTAGAAATTGAAATTCTTGACCAAAATTAATAAAAAAAATTGTACATCAGCAAAAACATAACTCGGTCATGTATGATACTGAAAGCCTTATATATATTATTTTGGACACATAGCAAATAAGCAATGAATCCCCACATTGCATTAGGATGAGACAATTGAACAATATTATTTTGTAAATCGTTTGTGGGCGATGAATGTTATAAATAAAATATTTGCCTTCAGAAAACACAACATTGTCCTAATGTTAAACAGATATTTTTTTAAAAAAACGGCTTCTCAACTTTTTATACGCTCCTGCAATAGGAGAAACTTTGATATAAACCTGATTTAACCCGTTAACAGCTACGAAAAAATATGGTTTTTTTGTCCTGTACGCTAGCAATTTTCTAAAAACTAAAAAAGGGCAACACATTGGAACTATTCACGTGATTTATGGCTTTAGATGTTCTCCGTCCCGAATAAAAGTAATCCCATGTAATTAACCATACCACAAGGCTTGTAGCGCGTTTAAACTATTCCTCAATTAGGGTTGTCACACTCAATTTATAATAAATACCGTTTTAGAATTAATTTTAGAACAATAAAGTTTAATGCAAAAAATAAGATATTATATCCCACAAGTCTCGAATAGTTCACACAATTAGAAATTAAATGATGCTAGGGTTGTCACAAAAAAGAATTTTATAAAATTATTGACATGATAAATAAAAATATGTTCACAAAAGTGTTTTATGGTGTTCATATAACGTACGAGATATATTAAAAAATAATTTTTGTGTGGTATGTTTCAAAACACGGCACTGCACATAAGGACAAATCACATTGTTTACAAAAGAATTTAGTAGATGTTCTTTTTTTTGAAGCAGCACATACCACACAACGCTTTTTATTTATATTTCTAGCAAAAGTAGATAGCTCAGAGGTGGAAGTGGGCAAAAAATCCATAAAGTGTGTGTTTGCTCCAATACGGGAATGTAATGCGACAGACTTACGCTTACGAGTGATTGTTTTCTTATGACTGAGGGTAAATGTTATAAAAATGCATTTAGAATATTGGGATAAATATCGGAACATGTTGAAAGCATTAACTACATGTAAATAACATTTCTCATAATATAACATCAAAAAAACACATGTGTGCCCTGACCCGATTTAACCTTTACAGAAAACGGCAAAAAAGTATCATGTTACCTACCATTTTTTTTTTGTGATGCTTACATCTCAGACTACCGCCCCTGCAGGGGGCGGAGATTGTAGGATTAGTCATATAAATCAATGTTGTCAATGTATGTTCAAAACGCCGCTTAGCTAGATGATTTTCTACCGTCGACTGTTTTACCATGAAGAAATATTAACGTATTTGTACAAAGACATCAGCAATTCGACAACCCCTGCCACCTGTACGATTTTTGTCGATTTTTTCTTAAGAATTTAAGAATAATTTATATTTATTCAATTGTTTTGAAACCTATACATATGCAAAATAATATTTACGCATATGTTATGATTATTTATCAAAAGTTGTGACAGCCCTTACGACCTCTATTCACTTTTTGTTGAATTTCTCTTACGAAAACTGTCAAAACGAAAACTTTATATTCATTTTGTGAGTGGTTAAGAGATGTCGGACCCTTATTCAATGACGCGAGCTGAAAAAAATATTTATTGACGCCGTAATAATGAGAACACACCGGTGGGACTATAGCGTGTGGGGTTAGTAGGTATGCGACCCACCGGTGGGTCGTTAGCGTTTAACTGGTTAATATTTAAGCTATAGAATAATATGGATCTTTGAATTATACATCTCATAAATTCTGTCAGATCTAAGCCATGTTTTGTGCAATAATAATTTTAATTCTGAAGTTTATCTACTTGTATAAAAAATCAACAGGCTTTTACACGAATTCATTTCATTAGAGTTCATTAAAATTATTTCTTCCATTATCTCATCAGCATTTGTAAACAAAGACTGGTGTAAATATGTATGAAATATACTATCGCTACAAAAACCACTATCTCAATAATGAAATTGAAAAAGGATATAGATTATGACTGGAACAGCTTGTGCGACCTTTCCTACTTCTTCGTCTGTTTGCATTATCTTCTTTATGCGTCCCTAGAATCACAAATTGAAAACAATGTTAAAGGCTAGGTCTTGTCAAAATTACGCATATACTCCATAACAAACATAACCCTGTGCAATTATATTAGATTACTTACCGCTGGAAACCGTGCATTGTATTTCTTTTTTTTAGACGGCATTTTACGTTTTACACCGATCGGTACTAATTTATTTATCAATCAAATGATAGCTGATATGACGATTATAAAATTTTCTGTATATTTTAAGGTTAAAAAGAGGATGTTAACACTTTCAGGACTGGGTATTTCTTCAGTTATCTCTGAATTCTTCTTTCTATTTTGATTATAATTGTTTATGGTAATATACTTTTTGTAGAATTTCTAAATTAATACAAAATTTCGTAAGCTGTGTCATCAGTAAATTCAAAAATAAAGTTAGCCTTCATTTTTAAATTTTGTAAACTTTTATTTAAATACTCATATTTTAAAGCCTTCTATTTACATTTTTTTTAAATGTATCGAGTTATGTATACAATAAGTAGTTTATAGTAAAAGTATAAATAATCTTAGTGTGGAAAACTTCCAAAACGTACATGTAAATTTGTGACTTTGGAATACTTTAAATCAAAGGTCTCCAAACTACGACCCACGAGCATCACCAATCCCGGAATGCCCGAATTCAAAATTACAGTATGATAGTATGGTGAGCTATTTAGGTCTTGGCTCTTGGAAAGTAGTGGAGAAGTCAGTGTAGCTCTTAGGCTAAACATTTTGGAGACCCTTACCTGCTATAAATCATGAAATATAATATTATTAAGAAAACTTTATGTGCACTCAACATATTTTTTGAAAGAAAAGAAATGTGGGTATTTTTGCTAAAATAACTTACTCAGAAATTGTATTTGTGTTTGAACCAGGCATGACACATTGTGTTTCAAAATACTTTATTTACGCATGACATATACTTGTAATCAGTGGCGGATTACCTTATAAGCAAATGAAGCGCGCGTTTGGGCTTTCTGAATCTTGGGGGTTATAAAAAAAGCTTATATTATACAGCCCGTATACTTTTTGTTCAGAATGTAATGAATTTTTATTTATAACATTTTCATTTGTCTGAAAAATAGGGCCTCCAAATTTTATTGCGTGTATCATGGTCAGAAAAACTTCAAAGTGCTACAAAAGTAGGAGCATTCAATTTGGATCCAAGAAAGCATGACTGGAAAACAATAGATATATGTAGAGAGAGACCTGGATTTTTAAATAAAAGTTTAATTATTTTGAAATAATCTTATACGGAAAATATCAAGTTTAATCTTTGTAAATATTGAAATCCTTTGAAATTGCAGCGTACTTATCGGGACAATAGTTAAATTATTATTGTCAATCTGATGCTTAAAAATTTTCTTTCACTTAAATCCTAAAATAACGAGGTGTAATGAAAACAATGAGCTAAACTTGTTTTAGCTGTATTCTTTCTATCCTTACTCTCTTCGATAAAAATAAAGATAGAGGAACTAAATAACCAATTGTTCTTAAATTTAAATCGTTCAAATTATGTACACTCCCACAGATTTTGTCACTAACGACCCGGGTTTCGCCTTTCTTCAGGCGTTCAAGCGCACGCATGAACTTGAACTGACAAAATCTGTAGGAGTGTACATAATTTGAACGATTCAAATTTAGTATTGAAATTCCACCAAGCACCTTCAGTCGAAATCTTAAATTATACCAATTGTTCTTGTCGGAAAACTTTTGTTAAGGTATTTATTTCCATGCGGAGGCTACATTCTTCACATTGAGAATGGACATGGTTTTAAAGAAATATATACAAAAAACGGCGACGCCAAAAACTCATTTTTAGTGACTAATTATAAAAATTCAGAACAATAAACTAAAAAATAGTTAACTTTTAAGCGTATTCTACATTGTAATTAGCAAATAGATATCTTTAGTTCAGCTATGATTAAGTTGATGAAGATCGTACTGCCGTGAAAATTAAAAAAAAAAAACTATGTATATTCCTCGAAACAAGCACAAGGATCTGATTAAATTTATTTTGTAAGAAGTTTTAATTAAGAACAAAAATATATTAAGTACATGTGCTTTGTGATTTTATGTTTTTATTTTAACTATTTATCGTTACTGTAAGTATAATGAAAAAGTCAAAAAATTTATTGAACGTTGAGCATATTATAATTGTGATTCCGCAAATAACATTTTTTCCACAAAGTTTTTTAGCAAAATAAATCCATTGCGTCTGCCATGTCTTCACATTTTTATCATGAAAATACTAAGTATATTACAGATACACTTTAAATAACAAATTTCATGAAATACAATAATTATGATGGTTTAATTTAGCGTAATGTTCTACCAAGTGGTAAGCATGTCAAAAAAAGTTGGGAAATCCTGTACTCAGTAACAAAAAGATTTATCCATCCATACTATTAGCTTGCGGCGCTTATAAATTTAATAAGTTCAGATTATGTATATTGACCCATAATCAGCAAAAAAACTTAAGCGACACAATTTATTAAATTGATCTTTAAGCCAATAATTGTTCCGCATCACCTAAGATCAGTGAAAAAATTTTTAGAGCGCCATTTCATTTGTCTGATCTTTCTTAGAGCCTGTGAATTTAAGTGTTTTGACTTGTTATTATTTGTTCCACATGGACCCCGGTTGAAAAATGCTGATCTAGAGAACTTAAAGTAGTCAAAAAATTTCATTAGAATGTCAGGATAAGCATTGAACATATATTAATATTAAATCACCAGAATTCCTTTTTCAAACTTAATTTAAAAAAAACCTCGCGTAAATTTTATGAATTGTCGGTTACGACTTTTTACAGGTCGATATTTTGTTGTGTTTTTTTTTAATTGCTACCTTTAGAGTTGACTTACTCTGTCGTGAATCCTTTTTTATGCAGTAAATTATAAAAATAATAAGATAAGATATTTTTTAATTTATTTTTAAAAATATTTTTTTTTTTTAAATATGAATATATCTATGGTTGACAAATATCAAAATGGTGGACTGTGCTCGTTAGATTCGTTAAAGAACGCCGTCGACGAATTGGACAATCAATTATAAGCATTAGCTATAATTAAAAATTGTTAAATCTAACTGAATGAAAATTAAACCTCAAAATTGGTGAGCGTATTTCTTCTTTACTCTTGATTTTGTATTTACATGACCGAATGCTCAATATATAATTTTTGGCAGGGCTACATACCGTCAAATGTCATGTCGTTTTTCAATTTCGTTACGCATGTCAACGAAATATCCGCTACCTAATACGATCTCTCTAAGAATATTCATATGCCTGCCGTCTACATGGAAAGGTTTCGTTGTGATTTATGATAAATTTGCTTATTTATTATTATTTATCATCATAGTTAACCTAAATGTGCTGATAACCTACACAAATAAAAAATGCAATTATTGATTAACAAAATCAATCAGTTTGCTCCTTATGAAGAGAGCATTTCTTAATAAGACGTGTTCCTAAAACATAACTTTTCATCTTTACAAGACAGATAGCAACTTAAAACATACAAAAGTATAACTGTCTTCTAAAAAAATAATTTAATTGACAAACTATATATTTTATCTATCCTTTTATCCCATATTGTATATATGTTCAAATATTAAAAGTCAACTTACTATGTAGACTAATGTTGACTTCTTCAGGAATCACTAATATTTTGATACGTTACTGAGTTCTGGCATTTCAGTGATAAAAAGGCAATAGCTTCAGCTTAATGTTGAGACAGTAAATTATTGAATGCGTTATTGTTTAATTGTTGACATTTTATATCATTGATTTTTAGATGGGTGCATTTTGAGTGCAATAAATGGATATGTCATTTCCCGTGCGTGCCCCCGCGGGGTTGCGCGGTCACATGTTGCGTCCACCGTTTATCCCTCCCACTGGAGTCATGCCACCTGTAAGTAGAAAATTTATTATATTATATTGGTGACTTATCGTTCGATTGATAAAACAATAAAACAATTTAACCTTATTTTTTTTATGTGTCCTGTTAAGGGATCACAATTATTAAAATTAACCCAAATCGAATTATTGAATGTATTATCATCACATATTTTAGTAAAATTTGTTCGCAATGAATTGAAATATTTTAAATTCGTTAAGACTGTTTCAAGAATTTATGACCCTCTTTAGTTGTGTATTATTGTTTTAAGAAACCATAAATTGTTTATGAAAACCAACCGTTTTGTATATTTTTTAATGACATGATGTTTTTTTTATGAAATATTGAAATAATGATTTTGATTTACTCGCCTGGTATTATGATCCCAATTGGTAATATTTTTGAACCAATATTTATGTATTTGTCTGGTATTGCAATCCCTAGTGTTGATGAAATAAGCGGTGAATCCAATCATTATCGGTGCACTCATTTTTCAATGAATAACTTTTAAGGGACCAGACTAATTTGACTCATGAAAAGAGAGGGGGGCATAATATAGCATAGATAGATAGAAATTCATTTTAAAAAGCTAGACTTGATTATGTTTTTCATAATTGTCCCCTTCATTCTATGAATCCACTTACAGTAGTGAAATAAAAATATTTTCTACCTTTAAAAGGTTACTTAAAAATGAAAAATACTCTGAAATGTAATTGGAATGTTTTTTCAGATGATTTCACTTCCTCCCTATAGAGCTCCAGGGGCTCCTCTGCTTCCTCCGCCGGCAGGAATAATCCCAAAGCCTATGAACATTTCGCAGGCACCTCCTCCTGTTCCCAACAAGAAAGATTTGACAGAAGGCCCTCCGGTTACTGTTTTTGTTGGTCAGTATTATACTTTACTTATTATTGCGATATTCTGCCATAGAAATGGATTGAAAATTAAACTTTGACTATCAATTTTCTTTCAGGCAACATAACATCGAGAGCACCAGATGCAATGATTCGGTACATCCTAACCTCATGCGGGCCGGTGGTCAATTGGAAAAGAGTGTCAGCATTTGGCTTTTGTGAATTTGCATCTCCGGAAGCTGGTCTACGATGCGTGAGACTGCTGCACGATAGAGAGATCGGAGGAAAGAAACTTGTAGCCAAAGTAGATGCTAAGACTAAGACGTTACTTGATGAATACAAAAGTAAGATAGAAGCTTTACTTTGCTTTTCGAAGAAATATTTTTTTGCCATTGATTTTTATGTATAAATTTAATTTCACATTATGCAATTATTTGGTATGTCGTTTGTTATTCTCGATTAAAGTTATTTATTAACTTGATGTGCATTATCTAGATGAGCAGCGCCAAAAGAAATTGGGTATGGAGCCGTCATCCGTCACCAGAAATATTGATCCAGACGATCAGTCTGATGAAGATTACATGGATGCTCAACAAAAAGCTGTGGACGAAAGTGCCCTCGAAAGAATTCAGCAACTAATTTCAGAATACCAAGACGATATGAATAACTTCGAGGCTATACAGCTAGGTAAATTTTTTAAAATCAATATACTGTTAAAAAATATATTTTTTTTAGGTTTTTGATAGTTTGGGAGTAGCTTTTTTCAAATTATTTAAAAAAAATACACTTTCAAATAAAAGAAAAGAATAAATAACTGTCAATTTTAAAATCTTAAGATAGAGTGATCTGAATATGCTTCACAGAGAGGCAAAACTCGTTTAAAACCCAGTAGCACCACGAGTTGAATAACAAAATGATGTTAGTTTCAATTGTTAAATGTAGTTTGTATTTCATTCATAAAAGATTTTTTTTGTATGTAAGCATTAATCAGCTAATAGAATGTGATTATTTACAGAGGAACAAATTGAAAAGCGCAATAGGATCCTCCAAGAAGCCGATATAGAAGAGGAAAAACGGGACGTCATACACCGAGAAATAGGAAAATTCCGGGAAATAATGAAGGTTAGTACGAGTAATAGTTTAATTATTCTTTCCTTTTATTTCACTACAGAATATCTTCGGTTGAGCTTCTGTCACTTTGCGATCTGACGGAGAAGGAACTGTTACACCTTGTTTTATAACTTTCTTTGTTTTTGTGATGCATTGAAATCAATGATAATTGATAGCTAGCGAGAATTAAAAATACCAAAACCCTTTCACTTTTTCACTTTTCAAAACTTGTACATTGTTCAGTGATGCCAGCATTAAAAAATGTAGCTTTTTTGAATTTTTACTCTATAGTATTTTACGTTAAAGTGTTGAACGTTGGGGTTACGTTGTAAAAAGTAAATGATTATAATGGTCTTTTAAGGCAAATCAAGGTTTTTTTTAAATTTTAGTATCTTCATGATTGCATTTGATTTTGAAAGCTTTCATTCACGTGAGCTTAAATAGTAAAAATAAAATAGAAATAAGGTGTAAGAACACGGTAAGAATCCTTTTCAGTGATAGGATATTTTTTTTTATTTCGTTTATTGACACAATACTGTTTTATACATCTCCACCTGTGTTTTGATGGACTCTCTTGTATGTATGTTTTTACTGATATGTCTCATGAAAGACTATGTGATTGCCATTGCTTAATGTTGGTGCCCTCCGTTAGGTACAATCAGTTGTCAGTTGCTGCAAAATGATTGAACGTGAACATCAACCGCCCCAGAGCTAAGTCCTTTGCAAGGCATTGGTGAGTTTCGATGCAAAATATAATGGAGATTGACTCATTGACGTTCGTTTATCATAGTGTCGGAATGAATATTTATCGGCAATACTTAATCTAGTTTTTGATGTTTTATTACCGTCAATAAGTGATCATTGTATGTAATGTATATTCGATTCATTAAAATATTTTTATAATTCATTATATAAATCTGCACATGGGAAGTAAATTACACTGTGTCAAAAATTTAATTTTTTCACTGGTTATTCAAATCTTCTTCATGAAGTTTGTGTTATAAAATCTCTTGTTTTCTTCTACTATTTGTATTTTAGAATGTGTTCTATATTTGAGGTATTTTTCTACAATATTACTGGAAAGAGCGTCGCAAGGTGCATTACACTATTTCGATATCTCAATTTGGCAAAAATTGACAGTGTAGTTTACCTTCCATGTACAGAATTATAATAATATAGGTTAGTCAGACCTACACGTTCAGTTTGCCGGTATCTTTATTCGAAAATATTAATTAAACAATTCAAATTTTCTGTTTATCCTTTTCAAACGATTTTGAATCATACTTATCATATTGTTCCCACAATGACAAGTAAACATATTTCATATTTTACGCCACTTAAATAAAAAACTTATTATATAGCTACCGAAACCTTCAAAATTTGTTCAAATCACATTTCTTAACTATTTGCTTTAATGAATTTTGAACACGTCAATGAGTCAAACAAATGATACAGACGTCTCCCGTTTCCTTCGGTCCTTTTTCGAAAAACAGAAAAATTCACACAATATAAATTTTGATTTTCGTCTCTCGATGTCGATAAGTTAGAATAATATGAAATTTGTCTTCACACTGACTGACAGTTGACTGTCGTTATTTAAGATTTCATCCGTTACTGTTTCTTCACTATTGCGGAATTTTTTTCGACTCGAAATTGTCTTCCTTTCCATTTGAACCCATTTTTTTTTGACAAATCAGCTTTTTGCATGAAGTCTGTACTTTTTTTACTAGTTCCAATAATGTTAAAAATGCAATCATTTTTTTTTGCCAAAGAGAGAACAAAATCTATTTGCTAAATTTGATTAAATAATTTATAAAATTTGGCTCATATGAATTCTACGCTCAAAGCAAACACGCTTTTCTAAATAAATTGATCATAAAAGACAGCAGGCAGACAAATTTATATTTATTTAATGTTTTTCTCAATCACTTTCACACCCTCTGACGTTCTGTATAGTTACATTTATGTTTATTTAGTGTTAGTCTATTTCCTTTCATTGTTTAGACTTGCCTTATCAAATGGTGACCTATGAATCATAGAATTAGTTAAGGAAATTGTGGAATATTTCTTGTCTGAAATTTAAATTTAAATTTCACACGTTTTATTTTTAAGTATTTTGCCTCATGGCCCCTTTTTTTTTTACCTATTCTTGAACTTTTGATTTTGTGGGGAAATGATTTCTCATCTTTTAATATGCTATGCTTATGTTCCCTTTTTCAGTTCTTTTCATTTACTTGAATATTGTTTGGTCTCAAAAATTCAGTTTAATATAAAACTTCAATCACTATAATGCAGATATATATACACCCAGTTCCCTTTTTATGCATTTTTTTTTTGCGCTACTTTGCTTTTAGGTGTTTTTTTGGACAGCACCGTTCCTTTCTTAAAACGATTTTTTACGTGAAAATTCAATATATTCGTTCAAAAAATCGCTAAGGATTATATTTCCCAACTGACAGTGACGGCAGCAAATAACTCCTGTAAAATAGTGAACACAGATATGCATGTATATGTATTCATATGTAACCGTTACCCCATTATATTTTTATATTAAATAAATCATTTAATGGTTATGTGAAAAAAAAAACTTTTTTTATGCAAATTTGAAGAGAAAATGTTAGTTTTTCTTACATTTTTGATACTTTTTATGCCATATTCGGAACCAATTTATCGAATTTTATGAAAGTAAGGTTTTTTTATACGCGTCAATTTCTGGAACCAATGTATCGTGTTAAAAATGGATTGGGTGTATATACAAGAGTATAATTTGATTTCTTTCTTATTATTCTGCCGCCATATCTACTGATAAAAATCATACCTTTTGTAAATCCATGTTTCAATAAGTCACCATCGGTTATGTCATTTGTAATCAGAGAATATTTAATGATTCGCAAACCCTGTATTTGTAAGTTACGAGTTAGCGATTTGTCATTTTATTTCAAGCCTTTAGATGGTGTGTCGTATGATTGTTTAGATCCTTTGAAATACCTCATCAGCGTAGAGATAAATAGTTCACAATAAATAAAAAATCATCATTACATATAAATGAAACAATATTTAATGTGATTGTCACATATTGAAAGAATACTGCGGCATTTGTCACGTGTTCAATTCTTTTCTCGCTATTGCTTTTGTCATAGTGACCATTCAATAACTAGTCGACCAATTAATGTAATTTTAATTAAAATTATAGTCGTTTGTAATGTGTAACTTTTCTACACACACCATCTTAGGCGATTAACATGATCAAGTGCTGACGTCTAATTGAAGCTGGATTCGGATGGATATTTAAACGGAACATCGGAAACAAAACGGATTCCGGTCGTATGCGTGACATATATCCTCAAACCGTTTCGACTACTTCATCTCCGAGACGAGTGAGTATTGATGTGATAATGAAATAGAAGATTATTCTCATATGGTTGATAGATAATTCATCATTGATTGTGTTAACATTACGCACTTGGTTATTTATTTTCTTTTCTACGCATACGTCGACCGAAGATGACTTTGTACACCCGTCCCGATGAACAGTCGATAGAATGGTAGTTTTCTACTTACGACGACGTCGAGGTGATGTGACACATGGGTGAGCCTTATTTCCAACTGAATTTTTGATAGCTTCTTTTTCTTCCGCAGGTTCTGAGCTCCGATGTTGTAAATGTTTGTTCACTATCTCCTGTGTATTCCACATTCTTTTTTGTATTGACTAACTTGTTTCAGCTTGTATGGATACCATTTTTAATATTCTCTGTTGCCAAATGTAACAAAAAATATCTAAAATGTCAAATTGTTTTTTGTATCTGGATAATCGCGACAAATTTTTATTGAATTGTTATTTTAATATCAATTAAAATTATTGTGTTCGTTTATTGATTTTTTCAGTCAGGTCTACTTATAAAATATCAATTTTTTGAATTTTGAGCTCAATAAGACGCAACATCTATCAGTACATAAAGATTAGGCATCAATTCTGATATATTGGTTACATGTTTCCTTTTGCAATATCTTTATCATTTTTAAAATAGATGCTGCACATGTTTGTTAATGTGCTGAATACTAAATATAACATCAAAATTGTCAAGAATAAATATCACTTAATTTCACATTCCTGTTTATATTTAATCAATTTACTCATGGCATTCATTATCGATTCAAACCAGAGTCATGTTTCGTTACCTGAGTTCCCGTGTTATTTATGATGTTCTCATATTCATTATTTATTTCCTAGGCTAAGATTTGTTTTTAATATTTTTTTAAATATCAATCCACTCTTTCTTCCTTCTTGTTGGCCACATCCACCCGCAGAAACAGGAAGAAGCCAAAGAAATCACCAGACGGAAAAAAGAATCAGAAGAGCAGTCTTCCAGAGATAAGGAGCGTGACAGGGACAGGGATCGAGACCGTGAAAGGGGTGACCGAGATAGAGATAGAGGGGAGCGTGAAGTCAAAGAGCGAGATCGAGACCGTAGTGATAGAGGAGAACGGGCAGAACGGGGAGAGCGGGGTGAACGAGGAGAACGAGGTGAACGTGGTGAACGTGCAGAACGTGGAGAAAGAAGCGAAAGGGGTGAAAGAGAAAGAGATCGCGAAAAGGAACGGGAAAGAGAGAAAAAATCTGCTTCTAAGGAGAGGGCTAAAAGTAGAGACAAGGAAAGAAAATCTTCTAGGAGAAGGAGTAAATCTAGGTAAATAAAATTGACAACGATAAGAATTTAATGAAAAATTTTCACTATGTCTGTGCCGATTGTCATAACTACATTTTATTTTATTTTCAGGTCAAGAGACAAAGAACGGGAAAGAGAAAAAGAACGAGAGAGGGAGAAAGAAAAAGAGAAAGAAAGGGAAAGGGAACGAGAGAGGTATGTGTTATTTGAAGCTGCTAAAAATATTAATGGTTTGTTCGGAAGTATCAATCAATCGTTTTTTCTATTGTAGAGAGAGAGAGCGGGAACGGGAGAGAGAAAGGGAACGTGAGAGGGAGAGGGAACGAGAAAGGGAAAGAGAAAGGTAAATAAACTTTTGGTCTATTTTCTTTTATTTTTCATATTAACTTAATGAAGCCTTAAATTCTAGGGCATATTAGTCTCAAAGTTTTTTGAGTCTTCTTTATCTCTGATGTTATTGTTTATTTGCATTCTATTTCATCGTTACCAACGGACAGGCAGGTAGAGGTGAGAAATCTACACGATAGCCAGTTCTTGGTAGACTTCAGTTATAACAACCTCTTTCGTGATAAGCTTTCACTGCGAGTCAGAATTCTGACAATCGGTTAACTCACTCGGAGAAGTCACTGTCTTTTGTATGAGTTGGTCTTGCATGTTGTTGGTCGCATACTCAACGGTCTAGATTTCTGACATTGTCCAAGAAATTGCAGGCATCCATGGTAGTTTACCGGGCGAGGTCCACCACATTTGTGATAATTGATAACCGAAAAACTACACGTTTCTGCACTTTTTTTGTAATATCAGATAGGTACTCTATAAATAACTTTATTTTTAACATTTCAGAGAAAGAGAAAGAGAGGCGGCTGTCAAAGCGAGCATTAATACTCCGATTTCCAGAATGGATTCCAGAAAAGAAAAGGAAATGGAAGAAGAAGCCAGAGAAAGAAAAAGAGCAGATAAACGAGCCAGGGAAAAAGAAGCTGCTTATCAAGAAAGGTAAAATCAAAACATGGTTTTCTATCCAGTTACAGACTAAATTTCATTATTGTGAACAAAAATGAAAAATGAATCGACTATGTTTACTATTTCTAAATGGTCAATGAAACTTGACCACCTTTTAATACAATCTATTTTAACAAATCTACACTGCCGATTCAACAATTTCGTTTGAATTCTTTTAGGTTAAGAAATTGGGAGACTCGTGAGAGACGCAAAGCCAAAGAGCACGACAAAGACAAAGAGAGGGAACGCTGTCGAGAGGAAGCGAGAGAGAAGGAAGCTAAAAAACTCAAAGAATTCCTCGAAGACTATGATGATGACAGAGACGATCCGAAATATTACAAGTGAGAACTTGTATTTATTGTATATACAAACTTTTACCTAATTTATGCTGAGGATATGTATTTCATTGACCTAATATTGATTTTATTGTTATTCAGAGGAAAAGAGATGCACAGAAGACTCGGTGACAGAATGAGAGAGGCAGACGCTGATCTTAAAGACAGAGAGAAAGAAAAGTCTGAACTCGAAGAATTGAGAAATAAAGTATTCAGTTCGGAACTGGAAAATCCTAATGAAGAATTTGAAAAGGTTGGATTTTTTTGTAAAATTATGTTGATGTAAAAAAACTTTACTTTTCCATGAGCTTATTTGCAAATAATATAAATAATTTTGATAAATATGTACAAGGCTGTCGTTTAATGATTTTTATTTTCAGATAAAAAAAGAACGCGATGAAATGTATAAACCGCGAATACTCATCGACGTCAACCTAGAACAGAGTCTGCAAAGGGAGAAAGAAGAACAGCGAATGAGAGACAGAGAGGAAGCCAGGCAGCAGGTAATACCGTTGTAGATTTAACATTAAAACATCACAACATTTCTAATTTTACCATTTTGAAAGAGCTCCATTTTTAGAGTGCATTTTCTTCTAATTATTTACAGGCTAGGGATAGACAACAAAGGCACCGAGAGAGATTCCTGCAAGATAGAGCCTCGAGAGAAATTCCAGCTCATGCCGAACCTATAGATTCTGATTCAAGGTCAGTTAAATATACCTGCTTCTTTGATATGAGATTAATCATTCAATATTCAGCTTCAAAATACAATACATTCATTATTCAGCTAATACTCATTGCCATTGCTAAAAAATAAGAAAAATTATGTTGTGTTTTAGTGGCGGAGGTGGAACTCCCGCTCTTTCTGAAGGAGGAAGTACACCTCCCCCTCCACCGGCCACACCTCCATCACCTTCTTCCCCGCGATCCCCGCCTGGTTCTACTCCACCGCAGGTGAGTTTTAAGGTTAATTTTTATTTGGCAAGAATAGATATTTACATGCATTGATTTTCAATCATATATGAACCTCAGTGGCGTGTGGTCTACATGTGCGGTAGATGCGGCCATCCCTTAAAATTGTAAAACGATTCTAAATATTAGATATTTTTTATCATTTATTCATTTTTTATTTTATGTAATTATGAAATAGCTCCAGAAAATAAGGTATAAGCAACCACACCGATCGAGCCTACAACTGGCTGTGTCTTCTGTGTTATCCAAGGGCTACGAATCGTCGCGTTCTAAGCAAATTCGTTAGATATTGCAAACTTTCATACAAAGTTTAGTAGCCCTTGAGTTGCAGTCGATACGCAAGCGCCAAGAATTGCTTATCGAGAATTTAACTATCCACTAAAACTTCAGCTGCTACTCATGCCGTTGTTTACAGTTGCCCACAATCATTGACGGATTTGTACGGACCTAGGACCATACAAATGTTCTCTTTTTTGGGATAATAACTATTTCCGTGACAATCGAACTGTGAACTTATTTTATATATATTCCCTCTTACAATATATCAATGGAAAAAAAGTTTTAGACAAATTAATGAAGGACAACAATAATATATTATATGATGCGGTTATTGATGACTTCTCTAAGAGGGAGTGTCAAATAAAATTATTTTTCAAAAATTGAATACATTATATGTTTATCAAATAAAGAAAATAGATTAAAAAAATATAGTTTTTGTTTACCTCCCCCCCTTGACCGCATGCCCTGTTTCAAAAGTCACCGCTCACCACTGATGAACATGTATCCAATGACACAGATGTCTTCTTATTTTCTCTCCCACCCGGTTTGACCCCGAAAACAGGGCGTAAAGAGAGCGATTAGTTTATCACTAGTCATTTCCTAACACCACCCTGTTATCCTTATCCTCTGTAAAGAGACATTGAGTGACTGTTTTAATACCCTATATTGAAATTTTCCATAAGAAGTCGGTATGCTCCATATTTTTATTATTATTTTTTTATTTTGTTAATAAGTTTAATAAATTATGTGTTTATTAATTTTTTTTATTATTTTATATTATTTTGAATAATAGGATATGGGCGATAGTCGATCACCTCCTATGGATATGATGAGAGTAAAAATAAAGAATGAAGAAATTGATGGAAGATCCCTTACACCGCCTCCGATACCCCGTCCTTCTACTCCGCAAGTATGTTACGTAACAATTTTCTTGCTACAATTTGAGCTCAACAACGTTTCCCTGACAACACATTCTCTTCTTCCCCACAGCATGATAAATCTGCAAGCAACTCTCCCATTTCCATATCGATGAATATCAAACATCATAATATGTATGGACAAGGCCACGAATCTCGACTGCAAAATAACTACGGTAACTCATCACCCAATCATAGCCAAGGTAAATTCAAGACAACAACTCTCACTTTTTTCATGTTTTTATACTGTTCCAACTTTAAAAAAAATTGTCAATCCCTTCAGATATAAGCATGAATATGAGTAAAAGCAAACGTCGCAAGTTAGATGTGAGGGACGTCTTCAATAATGAAGAGGAAGAGGAATCCGGTTCGGGAGAAGGAGGAGGCGGACTGAACAAACGACGACCTCTTGTCCCCCTCGATTACTCTGACGTAGCTCCTATTTCTGCGAGGGGTGAGTCACATTATTTTTAGTTGCTTTTATTTCAGAAACTACTAAACAAACAAAACAGGCACTGTGTGGAATATGAACATGTGTAGAACCAGCTTGCCAATGGGGATGTCTCTGAGGAGAGCTTTAATAGTGTGGCTTTAGATGTTGACATATTCCACATGGAGGTGAGAAAGTTCAGACGAACACTATTTTATATAAATTAAAATAGACTTTGTCGAAGCTTACTCAGTTAACTTTCATGTCAATTTCAAATTCCTTTAAATGTTCTGTCAAATTGTTTTCTTTTACATCGCAAAGGTAATAAATGGTGTGAATAAACTGATAAGTCGAGATACATTAATGTATTCATCTATATATTACATCGTATAAAATCTAGAGTATTTCAAATATTCACATAGGAAATGTCAGAAAAGCGTTTTATATTTCCATAATTATGCAAATAGTGTATACTATCTGCAAACATGTATGTTGGACGAGTCGTCAATAAATTCACACCATGCACAGATATGAGAATGCTGTGTTTTTATCAAACGTTTTTCTTAAATTTTACAAATTTTTTATTAACAATATGCAGCTAAACACAGTTTTTGACATGATGCGCCGGAATGAATTAACTTTTTTTTTCATTGTCATAATTGATTTATGATTTATTACTGTAAATGTAATTGTGACCTTACTAGTTTTAGTTTACTGTTGACTAAATTTATTTTAAAATATTTTTCTATTAGGAAAGAGTTCAGAATTGCAACCTACTTCCAAGACCTGGAATTCTTCATCTCACTCGCATTCAAAGGGCAGTAGGGATAAAGACAGAGAAAGAGAAAAAGACCGGGAGAGAGAGAAAGAAAAGGAAAAAGAAAGAGATAATGCCAAATCGCAAGAAGAGAAAAGAAAACAAGTGAAATCCCTCATCGATAAAATACCCACACAGAAAGATGCACTTTTTGCATTTAATTTAGATTGTAGCCAAGTAAGTTTATTTTGCATTGTTCTACAGTTTACTGAAATAGTTTTTCAATTGCATCAGTAGTGGCCGTGAGCATGTATACAATGTCATCTCAGTAGCTACGGCTGACCGAGCTATTTATTAATTTAACACCAGACAATACTTTATATTGACAGATTGTTAGAAACTTTCGGCATATTTATGGTGACAATGAAAGTGTTCAAAAGATGCAATTGAAAAAGTCACAGGCCGAATTTGTAGTTTAAGTTGATATTATATTTAATATTATGCATATAAATCACTAAAAAACTTTTTTTTATAACTTTTAGATTGACATTCCATTGATGGAAAAGAAAATAAGGCCCTGGATTAACAAAAAAATTATAGAATATATCGGTGAGCCTGAACCCACTCTGGTCGATTTCATATGCAGCAAGGTCTTGGCTGGTAGCGCTCCGCAGGGCATTTTAGATGACGTACAAATGGTAAATTAATTTTGTTTCATCCGTGTCACTACATATTTATTTTTGCTGCAATTTTTTATCTTGAACAAAATGAAGAATTTTTTATTGTTTATTTAACTCCTCTTTGAAGATACTCACTCGTTTCATTCTCAGGTGCTGGATGAAGAAGCAGAAGTATTTGTTGTCAAGATGTGGCGGCTCCTTATTTACGAAGTTGAAGCCAAAAAACTAGGACTCGTCAAGTGACCGTCCAACTAACAAAAGACAAGTCCTGAGTCGAGACGAGTTTATTGTACGCCAGAAGAGTGTAATTAATATATAAAATTATGACCATATATTATAATTATACATAGCAATAGAAGAGTGCACTTTTTTCCAATGAAAGTCGCTCACTTAAATACTTCGATAATATTATCATCAATTATTATATTTAAATGATATGCGAGTGCCAGTTGTTTTATAAAATACTAAATGTTTCTTTTTATATTATTATTTGAACAATCATATTTACACAGACATTTTTTGAGTATCATTGAAATTGTCAAAGGTCTTCATAATAATACGTGTATATGATTTTTATAATGGACTGTGCTTAGATAAAAAGTAAAATTCTCGTCAATTGTAGAGAATAAATACAAATAATGTGTAATCATACTTTCTCTCAGCTCATAGTTTGCCATATATATTATATATTGTTAACTATTACTTTTATAAAAAAAAAATTACTCATTGTAAATAAATCAGTCCATGCTTAAATGAAAAAACTGTAATAGATTTTTGGGCCTGTCATTCATATCCATTCTCGAGTAGGCAATTTATTTTCAGTACTGTTATTATTGTTATATTATGTTTAAATTTAGTATTTCCTGAATACATATCTATTGATGTGTAAGCTTTTGAATTTCACAATTTTCATTTTAAAACACTGCTTTCATTGAATTGGGCAATTATTTGTTTGCATACTATGTATTTGTGAAATTCGTGTTATATCTTCTCTGCATAAAATGAGGTTATTGTTAAAATGGTAAAAATAAATTTATGTTAAGTAATAGCCATCTTTTAATGTTGCATGCAAGAGTTTTCGAGTATAAATTTAATATTCATTTCCTTTTCGGTATTTATTTGTTACAAGAGATTAGTCCGCATTCTTTTACGCAATTATTCATGTTGTACAAAAATAAATGTTGAAATAATATTTGAATTTTCTTACTGCTAAATATAATTGTATGTCTACTGAAATATCTTTTTGAACAATGGAATAAAACAACTGAAATATGACATTTGTGTTTTTAATTTGCCAACACATGAAAATTACAATTTCGGTAGTGGGCAATATGGTTGTTTTTCTTGTAGTTATTATAGGTAATTATTTTTAAATATTTATCCGTCAGGTATGATTTTGTAAAAAATTAAAATTTTTATCAAGAGACAATGAGTTACAATTTCGTAAATAAATTCAATGTTTTGAAATTTATGTTTCTTTTGACGCTGCACTATGGACCTATCAATTCTATTTTAAATTCTCCATGTATATCTTCAATGTGTAGGCTGATATTGTGAGGGTGTTTTATTACCCCTTAATGCTTTAAAACAGGAAGCACATTCTTTTCTCAGTCAGATTGTCGTTAAGAATTGGAAAGACTTACGTAATGTTAGATAACACAAAAAGTAGAATGTATTGTTTTTCAAAGGACCGTTAAGAATTTTTAAAAGAGATCCAAACCACTATTATTTTGATTAATTAATGCAGACAAATATAAGACAAGTAAACGATTGACCCGTGTAAAAAATCTACTAATAAATATTTCATGACCTAGCAGCGCATTCGAGATTAAAAAAGAAGTGACATGCAAAATCTGGTTTTAAAAAAATATTCAAAAATTGTTATCAATGATTGGTAACATTATACATACATTTATAGGTTTAGAAAAAAATACTTTGTGGATTCAATTTTATTTTATTAACACCATCAGCCCGGCCAAAATCAGGTAAATCAACCCGTGTGCCTGCCCATTTTTGAAGAAATAGCATTTTTCTTAAGCGTTTAGTAAAAGTGTTACATGGATGGAATTAAATGAAACATTTTGAGATTGTCAACAACATTTTAATATTTAAATTTGGTATGGTAATTCTGCCAACATTCCCTTTTGTGAAGAGCCACACGGCAATGCTTACACATTAACCAAGTCTCGCTACTTTTCTTATGTTTTGCACACACCTTATATGTTCTACAAGGCTTATTTTTTTCTGTTGCTGGTATAGGGTAATCCATATGTTAAGACATGTCTCCAAACAACCTGTCCTGAGGATCTTGTAAAACTCTAGCCTGGAGTGGACTCGGTGCCACCGTAATGTCTTCAAAAGGGGGAACATTACTTTCTAAAATTAAATCACTAACATAATTTAATAAAACTATTCTAAATGTTTTCTTACTGCTAAAATTATTTTTCTTAAATATATAACAAAAGCATTCATAAATAGGTGGAAGTAGACTTTTTGACCATTTTATTGTTTATTTATTTGCAATATCAACACTTCATATATTTATTATAATCCGATACACTTGCAAGTTTGATTATTTATTGCCAAGATAATTATTCTTACCAGTGTGTACCATCCTGGAAGAATGTATGGTGGAAATCATTCATATTACCCTTTTGTCGCACCATGAATGGAGCAAGATCTGGCCATTGTTACAAAAAGTATTATGTCCCTTTTTGAGAGCATTAGACTTTTCTTTGAAATCTGCTGGCAATCCAAGGTTTTGTCTAATGGTTCCACATATTCTAATATATTTTTCTAACAATGAATCTGCAAGCTTGACACTGTTATATAAATTATCAAGGTAAAAGTGGTTATACATTAAAATTATTATGCGTGGAAAGAAAGTTTGTTACAGTATTTTGTAACATGTAATTATCCCCGTGATATAGTGCAAAATTACAGATATAGCCTGTTCTAGCTTCACACACAGCACGATTAAGGATCCCATACTTATTTATCTTGTCAGGGTTTTGTACACACGGAAGGCTAATTTTCCTCACCATGGAATCATCACCTCGTCAAGAGATATTTATTGTTGTTTAAAAAATCAAAATTACAGTACATGACATTACAGCTGACACCAATTCGCCATGTAGTTGACAAATATAATGAGACAAAAAATAAAACTACATAATACAACAAAATCAGTAATAAAAGAGAAAAACTTAACAAACAGTTCACGAACACTATCACAAAAAATGTCCAGTTCTCTAGGCAATGAGTTGATCAGTCGAACTCAATTACTATTGCTGGATGATATATGTCTTCAGGGACAAGGGGATCATCACTTGCATACACCGAGACACAACAATCTGCATCAGCCAGTACCAAGTCTAAAATTCGTGACCTTGCATTTCTAATCTGTGAGAACTGTTTAAGATTCACACAGCTCAAAAAATAAGCAAACTCCAATTCTACCCTGGGCGCTGACGAATACAAATTGAAATCACCGATGATAGCAATAGAGTTTCACTCAGGTAAATTTTGAATGAAGTTAAAAAACTGTTCATATGAATCTAAAGAGCATTTAGGTGGAAAATAAACAACAAATTGTGTGATGTGACTCACCACACCTTACCCCAACAACAACAGCATCAACGTTAATGCACGGATTGCACTCAATCCTAGCAACACTATCAACACTGTCGGTACGTATTACAATTAAGACACCACCACCTCTTAGGCCATATCTTCGATCTTGACGTAAAACAATATATTTACTGCCAAAAAGCTCAGCATCATAGACAGAATCATTAAGCCACGTCTCACTCAGGCAAACAACTGGATAGCTAACCGCCATAAGAGCGTTCCGTAGCTCAACAGACTTAGTCCGTAGACCCCTTACATTCTGGTAGTAAATTTTTAACATTTTAAATCGACCATTTTTATAAAACAGTCACATTTTTTTAGGTATTAGGTAAGGTGGCTTGATTTGCCATTCTTTAATTATCGAATTGACTGCTTATCAAATTTATTTGATCAGGATTCTGATCAAATAAATTTGAAGTGGAAAAAGTACTAAAAATCTTTTATTATTTTTATTATAATGCCATTCCACCAAGTATTGACAGTGAACTCCTTAAAAGTGATCTACATTTATATTATTTCTAATAGTATTAACCGAGCTAATGAATGTTAATAATTTATCCGCCACGTATCCGCCTGTGCAATCCCGGGATTGCAAAATTTTATAAAAAATATCGACGTGCGCAAATATTTTATAAAAAATGTCTAAAAAATAAATAAACTCTTCGTCTTTAAGCAATCGCAAAAGTCCATTGGTTTCCCGGGTGGTTAGGTCATCCCATTTTTCAATTTGAATAATTTCGAATGCTTGTACTAAATTATTATTATTTTCATAAACCGATTGTATGACGCGTGATTTAAAATTCCATGGAGTTTCTACAGTTCTAGGCAGACCTTTTTTTGACACACGTCGAGAAGTAAATTTTTACGTTTAAAAGAACCTGAAAAAAAAGTTGAAAATCCCGATAAATTTGCGAAAAAAATTCTAACCTCCCTCACCGACGAACATGCAGTTTTCAAAACTAGATTTAAAATATGTGCGTAACAATGAACAAAATGTGCGTACCGATAGTCTTGCCTTATTATTGTTTGAACACACTCTTTGATCCGCTCATTACGGCTGCTCCGTAATATGTTTGTGCAATTAATTTATCTTTTAGTGCGTAAATTTCAATTGCACTGCGAATTATCTCAGCCAATCCTTTTGCCGACATGTCCTGGATGTCGAAAAATCCCAGAAATCGCTCTACTGGGTTATTATTTTTAATGTACCATAAAATTATAACTAATTGCGATTTATTAGAGACATCCGTTGTTTCATCGGCCTGGAGTGCTACAAAGTTTGTATTGGAAACTTTGTTTTTTATT
This sequence comes from Himalopsyche anomala, assembly GCA_031772345.1. Taxonomy (NCBI): domain Eukaryota; kingdom Metazoa; phylum Arthropoda; class Insecta; order Trichoptera; family Rhyacophilidae; genus Himalopsyche; species Himalopsyche anomala. The sequence goes on along the minus strand of CM062823.1, from coordinate 6,544,891 downwards.
AGCTCTAAATACACGTTGTTGATACTCATTAAAATTTCGTATTGAATTACTTTAGATGTATTTTGTACAACAGTCGCACTTTTCATATAGTCGTCAAAAACGGAATCAATTTTTCTTATAAAAGAAACGAGACCTAAGAAAATCCCAGCATTACTTGATTCTTTACTTTCATCATGACCTTGGAGAACCAAATTATGGCCTCCACAAAATTTTAAAATATCAATTAATCTACTTAGGACCATGCGGTTTTTTGTGACCGTTTCGTTATGTCTGCGAACCGATGCTGCATATCAGCTATTAATTGCACTCATAATATTGTCTTTATATTTTTTTTTAAATCAAATGTGGATTGAAAATGTTGAGTACCATTTCCATGTTTTTTTAATGTGTCGGGCAAGTGATTTAAGTCAGAAAAACCGTTATTAGTCCAAACACTGTCGCCTTTAACCTTTTCTTAACTAAGATGTGTAAATAGTACACATACCTTCTAATCATTTATATTTCTCTGTATATATAATAAATACTCGGCCTAAAATTAAGGTATTCCTCCCTTATACATTTACGCATTGAGTAATGCAATAATAGAAATATTGTAGTAGTGTTATATAATTGTCATGATTCACTCCTGTTTGCCTGATGTGTAACAGATACACAGCTCAGGAGTACATGCTTTTTTTGCATAGTAAGGAAAGGGTTAAATAACATGCAGTAAAAACAATAAAGTGAATTTTTTTAATGCTCACGGTAAGCTAAGGTTTTTTTGAGAACCATTCTATATTAAATTTCCTATTTTGCTTATGGCATTTCAAAACTAAATTAAATTCGGATGGCTGGTTTGGTCCTAGTCTCATAATTTCTATTTTATCTTTCAGCAAAGCCAAATGAAATGGATGCTCTAACAAATAATCTATGCAATTCATTCTAATTAATTTATACTACGATACAGGGATTAATTAGTCTACAAGCAAATTAACAAATACTACGACACTATTGCAAAGAATAAATTATTATATAATAAAATCAAAGTTAATGTATGTAAGAAATAATAGAATAGTAAAAACTGGACCTCAAATTTGTCTCTTTCAAAATGAACTAAGACAATACCTGTCACTGTCATACAATACAACGAGATTGGTATTTGTGTTTGTATGTATGGGCTAATCTGATCTAGCCCCCGACGTTTGACAGCAGCCTGATACTTTGAAGCACAGTCGTGTATGTTTAGATGACATTTCTGTAAATACAAATACAAAAAAAGTTCATTTTTATTCAGGCATTTAAGTTTTTTTTCTACACATTTTGGGTGAAAAATGCAGGTCGGGCTTAGCCCACCTAGCCCAGTACCTAGAACCGCAACTGGTGCTAAGACTAAGTAGCAATAATTGCAGCCACGCTGAAGAATATTTGGTTAGGAACATTGAAAAAACAACATGAATACGGCTCTCGTGATCAACGCCTGGCTCCAATTTTCATATGGACACGAGAGCCGTGTTCGACGCAGTGGATGTGTTAAATGCAGTTATATTGCTACCTTGTTATGCCAGATTTAAAGTATTCAAGAAATCAAAAATGTCACAAAGGTAGGTTGCTTTGATTAACCAACTGACATCGTGGAAAATGTCATTGAATTCAAATATTGCATCCTTAGCAGACAGATTTATTTTAGGAAATTGGCAACCCATCATTTGGGAAACGCTGTCCTAGAGTGTTGTGGCATGACTCCAGATGAAAGTGAAAAGTTCTGCGATGTGGGGTGAAGCCCTCTGCCTGATCTCGCATGGACTCTTTGAGTTCTTCCACCTCTCAATGTTGCACCTCGTGGGACGTGCAAGAGTTGCACCTGTTCAAGAGCGTTCTCTTCGTCAAGATCTTCTAACACTTCGTCATCCAGCAATGAAGTCGACATACGACGACCAATGCTAAAACAATCACCGCAGAAGTCGTCAATGTTTCTAAAGTCATTACACGCTGATACATCCACATCAGAGTCGGAATCATCATACATGATTTCGTTCAAATCTTCATTTTCTGCGTTATTCATGTTTCTGAAATAGAAACAACCAGTATTTTCAGGAGCACTTTCAAGGTGTATAAATCAATAAATATTCTACAGAAATACTAATTAAAATTTACAAAACCAAAAATATGTTTCTTACCTTTTTTGGTACAATTTGGGAGCTGTTATCCTTATAATAATGCTTCTCTTCAAGTTCTATGGACGGTCGAATACGCGAGCACAAAATCGTAATGGCGAAGGAGCGCATCTGATGCGTGTGCATCGATCAAGATTTTGAGTCGATAAAATCAGTGCCTAGTATGGCGATAACACTAATTGGATGACTGTTTTGGAAGGAGTCTTGGCAATATTTTGAATGAGATCTCCCTTGAACTACGCGTAGCTAGATGACACTGATATGACTGTTTTTGAAGGGCTGGTCTATCACGTGAAAACACGGCTCCGGGATCCAACGTGTTAAATAATACATGTTGTGTTATAGGTACATTCAAACAGATCCATGCCACTGTGCCTTAACACAATTAATTATTGGCATAATTTGCTTTCAATCAGTGTAATAATATAAAGTAGTTATTCAGGTTGATCATCATCAAACTCTATATTTAAAGCTTCATGTTTGATTGATGGACACGCAAAAGTATAAGAACTATCAGGGTTTTCTTTTTTTTCATCTTCTTGATGCTGAAACAAAAAAAAAATGAAACCGTGTGAAAAAAACCCGTGCAAAAAGAGAATTAGGTGTACAATTATTTTACAGCATAAAGATATGATAATGAATAATATGATGCATATGTGTACTCAATTTTGACAAAACTGGACAAACAATATCTTTGCACTGAGTTTTCAGTATACGAGAAAAACTTTATAATTAAAAAAAATATATGGATGAAATGCCGGTATACCTCATTATCATTAATGAGTTCTTGTTTAACGGAGGCAGTCTCTTCATTATCATCTTTTCCTTCATCTGAACTCGTATCATGATCGACTGAATCACTGCTTGTTTCATTTTCACTGTCTAAATTAGATTGCGATACAGTCTGAAATAAAAAGAAGTACAAATTGAATTTTTAAAGTTATGTCATTGAAATAATATTTTTTGGTCAGGCTTTTTTACTAATTCACTTGTGTCACTCACTGGAATCAAACTCTCAATTGGAACAATTTTGAACTCTGATCTGCTGGTTTTGTGATGCTTCTTGGTGCGTTTCCTTTTCTTTGTAACTTCATGTTTTATTTGGATATTTTGGGGATTAGGCTTTTGGGCAACACTGAAATATAATCACATAAAAATAACATTGCCATGGCGATAAACATTGATTTGGAAATGCTTATTTTGAATATTTGTGTCAACTGCATACAAGAAATTAATAAGAAACAAATAACACTGTTGATTTTTTTGATTGATATCTATACATCAAATTATGGGGCTGGTGGAGCCGAGCTCCAATTTCCCTTTCATCTGGTGTATTTTGATGTTGCTTTTCCCGCATAGCGTCCAGGATTTACCTGGGCGTAGGCGGGTGCGTGGTCTTTGGTTTTTGTTTTGTTTTTGTGGCAGTCGTTCAGGTTTTGGAGATCGGGGTTTTAGCAGATGTTGATATCCAAACATGTGAATGTGGGGGATCGGGGGGGGGCTAAGGAGGTTTCAGTAGGAGGACTCTCCGCGGTCGCGCTATGTTTGTGTGAGGGTAATCAATGTAGTCGTTAAGTAAATTTTTGATAGATTGGTTAGGATGATCCGCCATGTCACTATAGAACTTCTTCGACAGTTTTATGACGTGATCAAGGATCGGGTCTAGGTTCATGTCTTTGTGTAACGTGGAACTTCGCACGAACCAGGGTGCTCCCGTGACCATGCGAAGTGCTTTGTTTTGTATTGTCTGTAGTGTCCGTATACGATTCATGCCCGCGTGTGCCCATACTTGGCACGCGTAGGTCATGATCGGTCTTGTAATCGCGGTGTACAATAGTAATTTGCTTTTTACGGCAAGTTTACTCTTGTGGCCAATCATCGGATAGAGTCGACCAGTGATTTGCGACACCTGGCGTTTTTTCTCAGCAATATGTTTGCAGAAGGTTAATCGTGAGTCTAGCGTGAGCCCAAGGTATTTAACCGTGTGGGCCCACGGAATGTGGGTGTTATGCATCCGGATGCCTTTAATGTCCTTATTGTGTCTGACACTGTTGATTAATATTTTTGACATTTTATAGTGTTTCGCTTACATATTTTTTTTTTTTTTTTAATTTAAATAAATATTTGACATTACAGCTTACGCCAATGCGTCAAATATTTTGAAGTTGAAAGATCATACGAAATATACTCGATGAGAATTTTTGAAAGTCACATGAGAATAACTCAAGGAGAATTAACTTCACAAACATCCATGTCTTAGATCTCAAAATAAAATTGAAAAAATCCAATTTGACATTGACCTTACTGGGAATCGACCCCTGACCCACCTAATCATTAGAGCAAGCTCTAACCAACTAGACCACAGCGGGCGACAATAGCGCCTATCGAGATTTTATTTTATTTTGACTCAAATATAAGTAAAGAATTCATATTATCATAGGTTTATATCATAGGTTCCCAACCTTTTTCGGGTGGCGATCCCTTTTTACAAAGCCATGTGACTAGGGGACCCCCCAAGGAATTTGAAATCCTCGATTTGCTATACTTTTTCGATATTTTGTTGTTCAAATTCAAAATCGAAAAAAGTTGGCGACCCCCCTAAAAACCCTTCGCGACCCCCAGGTTGGGAACCCGTGGTTTATATGTTTTAACTATAACTAAATTTATAGCTTATTGTACACTTGATCTAAGAAGAATCAGTAATTTACAAAAAAAGATGTATAATTATGGTATAATTCATGTTTGAGGGAGCAAAAAAGAATCTGTTTTTATTTTTTATCATCGGCTTTGTTTTTTCGAAATTCACAGAAGCTTTCGGGATCGACCAAATTTTGCTTTGGGATCGACCGGACGATCGCGATCTACCGGTCGGACATCCCTGCCATGGACCCTACAATATGAAGACATATTCTTATATTAAAAAAATTATATACTCTACATACATATCACCTTTGACGAGCCTCTGTAGACACGCCGGTACTCCTGAAGCTCGATTTAGTTTTTCTCGACTACAAATAATGTCAACTATCCCTCTTAAAATGGAAGAAATCATCTTAGCTTTATCTTTATTAGATGTTCCAACTATCGCAGAGGGTCGGATAGGAGTTGGATTATTATTTATCAGTCTTAGAACATTTTTAAGTCGCATATCGTAAAATATATGTGACTTTTCACATTCATGCTTTTGAGCTTCCTTGTTGAGGCTAGAAACATCAGTGTAGCCTGTATTGTTCCAAATACCTACGAATTTTGCAAAGAGCAAACATGGCCAACAGAACAACCTGAAACCCTCAGCGCAGCGAGTCAACCACTCTACATTGGATATTGTAATGTCAATATACCCTGATGTTTTTATTAATAGTGTTATGTCGAGAGGTTTGCCGTCTCTCAAAATACGTAGTCTGTCTTCGTACGTTCTGTTGGAAAATGGTTGCAATAATAATTCTTCAACGGAGGTTTTCATTATAAAGTCTGCTTTTAAGGTGGCTTCACGTATTAGTAAATTAAAATAATATTAGAAAATATGTCAGAAGTTAACAAAATACATAATCTAAACGTCAGATTGGGGACATAGACAATATTAATAAATAATACGATTCAAGTTTAATAGACATTTCATAAAATACAATTATTTATTCGTCTTCCAAAAAACTGGTTTCTAGCAGGTAACTATATAATTAATTTAGGTAAATATTTATTAAGCGTGTCATGGATTATTTCAGCGAAAAACTTCACAAACTGAGCTTAAAATAACGCCATGATTTAAAATTATTTTTTAATAGCTTGATAATCGCGTTAAATCAAACATTAATACAATGAACACTGATAAATTATGCAAAATATGTTCAGTATTACGTCGCCATACTTTAAAAATTGTAGCATGGCTTGTTCTACTATTCCAGTGTCTGCCATTTTTTTTCCTTTATTGCACACTGATGAATGGAACTAGTACCGCGGCACACCAGGATGCCGCAAATTATCTCCGAAACTCCTTTTTTTTTAGCTCACCGAGGAATTTAAAATCCTCGATTTGGTATACTTTTTCCGCAGATTATCTCCAAAACTCCTTTTTTTTTTAGCTCATCGAGGAATTTTAAATCCTCGTTTTGCTACTAAATAGGCATTATTTAAAATTGACATTTGTAATGATTCTTCCACCGTGGCACACTGAGACTTCTTGCGGCACACAGTTTGGCAGACACTGTACTATTCAGAAAATTCAGATATCAAGGTAGGCAAAGCTGCCAACTGTTTTTTTTTTATCAAGCATGAAAGTGCTGCCAACAGTTTGAAAATTTAAAACAAAAATACTTATACTTCAATAACATTCATTCAATCTATATATTAATACTCGATAATGTCCGTATGATTGCATGATTGTCCGCGATTTCCCCTCCTCCTGCCCCTTCCCCCTCCCTCCTCACCAGCTCCGCTGACGCAATATTTTTATTTTTTATTCATACTAAAGACATATTTTCCCAATACACTGTTTATTATTTGACGAAACAAATCGCTGAAAAAATTTCATACAAAAAAACGCTGCGACCGTGGATCGAACACAGAACTCTGGATTACCAGTCGAGCTCTCTATCAACTGAGCTAACGTCATAAATATCAAGGCGATAAAAATACATTATATAAATCAAGCATTTGAAAATGGAACGATATTTGTGATTCACAAACTGACTTCGATTGTTTGTATTCGAGATTCAAAATTGGAATATTGTGACTTCTGTCAAATAATGAACGTGGTATATTTTACATAATATATTTTCGACAGTTAAATGCAAATATTTCATGTGTGTCATATGCTGACGGCTATTAAATATTTTACGTTTTAACAGAGGGTATTTAGAATTTATTCCGATACTTTGTTTTTGAAAAGTTTTGTATCTTTTGTTTTAAATAACGAGTAAACGAGTCTATGCTTCGGACAAGGTAAATTTATGCTCAAATACTAATATAAATAAAGTAAGCGAAATTGTTAGATAGATTGGGGTCAACGAGATTAAAATACGGCAAAGTGAGCCAAGTTAGGATGATGGGAAAAAGTGAACTGACCCACCCTTTTTATTGCATAATTTCAATCATTTTTTCTCTAAAATACATTGTTTATGCTTTCGATGGATTCGTCGGTAACTTTGTGGAAGTTCATTTTAATATAAAATCTATATATATCAATATATTTTTCCCTAATTTACCTGTGGAAAATCCCACATTGCTTATTGTTTTTCAAAACACTAAAGCCATAGTTAATAAATTTAATGTAGCATAATTAATAATAAATATCAGTTTAAATTATTCTAATTAATGTTTTTAAAAACCCAGACTGCTTATCTTTCTTTGTAACACTAAAATCACATTTAATAAGTGCAATATTGTAATTAGAATTTGAATTAGTATGTTAGAGTGAATAATATGATGCATTGTGTATCTCTTCTTAGACAGTATATATAGCTGAGTAAATGTACGTTTAAAGCATAGTTCTGACGATGGCGTAAACCGAAATAGCTATCAACCTTTAACTTTTTAAAAAAACTGTAGAACTGAAATACCTTGATATTTTACCCTATTAAAATGGAGTTCTACCAAGTAAATGCCAAATCAATAAATAAAATCTATATATTAATAGTCGATAAAATAATCACTTTTGACTTTTCACTTTTCACAAATCACAAACCACAAATGTGTCCGTACTGATGTCCTCGGGTACCCTTTTCTTCTTCTACGAAAAACGATTGTTAGCAAACTTGAACATAATTCCAAAAATTTAATAATTTACAATGTAAAAACAGCAGGGCTGTCGATATATGCGCCGAGGTCGATTTCTACTACTGTGAAAAATGATTGTTAGCAAACTTGAACATTATTCCAAAAATTCAATAATTTACAATTTAAATACTACAGGGTAGGGCTGTCGATATGTGGCACGAGATATATTTATTTTATTTTTAGAATTTCTGGCTTATTCAATAAATAGGTTTGTAATTTTCTGACTACATACTTAAAAATGCAACAAATATCCCCCCGTTGAGGTCAACGGGCTTACAGCTAGTCTATATATTAATACTCGATAATGTCCGTATGATTGCATGATTGTCCGCGATTTCCCCTCCCCCTGCCCCTTCCCCCTCCCTACTCCCAGCTCCGCTGACGCAATATTTTTATTCATACTAAAGACATATTTTCCCAATACACTGTTTATTATTTGACGAAACAAATCATATCGCTGAAAATTCTCAGACAAAAAAACGCCGCGATCGTGGATCGAACACAGAACTCTGGATTACCAGTCGAGCTCTCTATCAACTGAGCTAACGTCGTAAATATCAGAAGCGATAAAAATACATTATATAAATCAAATATTTGAAAATGGAACGATATTTGTGATTCACAAACTGACTTCGATTGTTTGTATTCAAGATTCAAAAATGGAATATTGTGACGTCTGTCAAATAATGAATGTGGTTTATTTTACATAATATAGTTTCAACAGTTAAATGCAAATATTCCATGTGTGTCATATGCTGACGGCTATTAAATATTTTACTTTTTAACAGAGGGTATTTAGAATTTATCCCGATACTTTAAAAGTTTTGTATCTTTTGTTTTAAATAACGAGTAAACGAGTCTATGCTTTGGACAAGGTAAATTTATGCTCAAATACTAATATAAACAAAGTAAGCGAAATTGTTAGATAGATTGGGGTCAACGAGATTAAAATACAGCAAAGTGAGCCAAGTTAGGATGATGGGAAAAAGTGAACTGAACCCACCCTTTTTATTGCATAATTTCAATCATTTTTTCTCTAAAATACATTGTTTATGCTTTCGATGGATTCGTCGGTAACTTTGTGGAAGTTCATTTTAATATAAAATATAAATTAACTTAGATTATTCCACGTATTGTGCTACAAACTGTGACACATGTTTCGCCTCTTTCAGAGACATCCTCAGACAGACTTACTTTTACTTACTTACTGAAAGTAAGTCTGTCTGAGGATGCCTCTGAAATAGGCGAAACACGTGTCACAGTTTGTAACACAATACGTGGAATAATCTAAGTTATTTTGTATTACTTTTTTATGCTTATTTATTTAATAAACTTTCACATACAATTAAAAGATGATGACAGTTCCCACAAAAAATAATTAAAAACGTAATTGCACTTAAAAGTCATATGGAAAAGTTTCACCATTTTTAGTTCACTTTTGGTTCACAGTTTGGTTCACTTCAACTCTTAAAGACTCATATATTCTTAAAAATAAGCTCCGTTTGGCGAATTAGTAAAGTTAATTTATTCTGATTAATTTGATAAATATGCATTTGATTGTTACATGACAGAAAATTTCATTTTTTTTTATAATACAAAAAAATCCTCCAGTTGGGGCCAACGGGCTTACAGCTAGTATACATAAATCATTCATTTTCAATATAAACAAAATCTTAAATATAACCAGTGCTTTTTTTTGAAAAAAAGGTGTCGGAACGCACTTTTTTCGAGCATTTTCTAAGAAGGTATATTATTTATTATGTATTCGAATATCATTTTGATAGAATTAATGACGGCTTTTCATATAATGCATAGAAAATTAAACAAAATATACATATTTTTAAATAGAATAAATAAAATTAAACATTTATTAAAATTTCGAGAAATAAAGGTGCCGGAACGCCGTTCCGCCGCGTTACAGGGTAAAAAAAGCCCTGAATATAACCAATAAAAATGGAAGATACGAGCAATCACTTTTAGGGTGTTTACAGTCAATACTTTGTTGAAAAGCATTATATTAATAAAAACACAATATTCTTTTGTACTTTATTCTACTTTATTTAATAGATCAGGATCGGTTTCGCTCATTGCGAGCATTTTCAACTCATAAGACATACAATATAACAGTGCTATTTATACAAAGATAAATTGAAATGAAAACAACAATTGATGTAAAAAACAATTTACACGGTAGTAACCACAATAGGTTTCAATTTTTTAAAACTTCCATTTATTAGATTTTTCGACTAGTTTGTTATTCGTTCAAGGTTTCACGTTGCGTACCAAAATGAGAACATAAATGAACTGTTAGCAGTCACGGTTACCATTTTATTTTTTAAGATCTAGGCCGGTTTAGTGCTGCTGTTATCAAACAAAAGCTTTTTTTTCTGAAAACGGGGTCTTGGTCGAGAACATCAACAAGCAGTAAAAAAATTAAAATTCATGTTTTGGCCGCGCTTATTTCAAATACATGTAGGTTTTCTCGTTCCCCAATTTTGTTAGATTTGTCAAGTTTTATTTTCGGAAAACACGGTCTTTAAATATATTTTCTTCTACCGTCGCCATTCGGTGATCGATTTAAATTTTTTTTTAAGCAGTGTAAGAATGTGCAGAGACTTAAGCTTTTTAAGTAATAAAATTCAATCTGCAAAATGTACTAATCACTTCACGAAATAAGGGGTAGCAATAGATACAGGATCTGTTATAGAACTGCAAAGCGCTTTCCTATAATTACTTAACTAGGCAATATTGAGCAAGGGATGAACAAGTCAAATAACCTCAATTTTCCTGTACAGATTTTTTTTATTTTATTCCACCGGCGCTGTTCGCTGATCGATTATCGATTTTTAAACAGTAATAGGATGTGCAGAGACTAGCTTCTTTAATATTTTTTAGAATTTGCATGACACAAAAAGCAGACTAAAATAAAAGAGTTTGCAAAAATTTACAATATGCTTTTTATAACTTTAAGCAATGTGTCAAAGAGAGGTGGTCACTTCAGTGGTGTAGGAAGAGGTCCTGCGCCCGGGGCGGTCCTTGAATTTGCCGCCCCCAACATGTCCTCTAATTTTGTTTTTAATTCACTTCTACTATTTTTTATCTATGAACTAGAAGTTTTTACTACAGGTGGCTTATTTTTTTATGTATAAATATAATTTATCGAAAAAATTTGTATTTGTTTTTGAAAATGCCGCTCAGGGAACCGAACCCCGAACCCCCTTGCTACGCCACTCGGTCACTTAGAAATCTAAAATTGTGAATTGAAAGAGGCCAAGCACTGTACAATACAGAACGTAGCCATGAGAGACGTTTCAGATTAGCAAAGTTGCTCACATATCCCTAACAATTTTTTCTCCCTCCCATGGTACTATTTGATAAACATATTGTGGAGGGCTATGCGAAATCTTACAAATGGTGATACAGCTTGGCTTTGATGATTTTGGATAAGACAAAACGGACTTAAAATATTAATTTAATTCCTATTTAGAGCTCATTGATTTCATGCTCTGCAATCTGTGTTTGAATAGTATTACTTGTGACACATTTATAAGACAGCATTTTCAGAATTAGATTTTTTAATATTGATAAAAAAATAATATTCGTTGGGTTTTCTTTACAGAGGTCAAGGTTTTCTCACTATCGAATCAGTTGTTCATGATAATTTATTTCATACTAGGTATATTTACAATATATCAATAATATGTTTACAATTTTTTATTGGTGTAGTTTTATCAGACTATATTTTTTTTAACTGAACATCAGTAATCAGGTCAACATTTTAAATAATATTTTTTATAATTTAGAACTTCGACTGAAGGTGCTTGATGGAAATTTATGGAAGTGTACAGAATCGAAATAATTCAAATTTGATAATATTTTTTGCAGATCATAGCTTACACCTTTGCTCAACAGATGGCTATGAATGCTAGAATTTGATAAAAAAAACTGATATCCATATAATTATTTATTATTTATAGGTCCTATTAGTTTGGCTTGATATTTGAGAATATTAGAAGTATTTTTGTTGTTGATTAGAACAGCTGGTTATAGATCAAAAATATTCATCCTGACTCTGAGGTATTTGATTTAAATAATTTAATTTGCCAAATACATATTGCATAACTTTATGTTATTATGATATATTCAAATAAATTCTTTGTTACACCATTACGAATGTCTAAGTAAATATTTTATAAAGATTCATTTCTTCTTCAGACTTGTTGAAAATAAAGTAGTTTCAAGTTTTACAATTAGGTGATATGAATAGCAATAAAATGGTGTTCTACAAAGTTTTTTTCAATTTGATGTTTTTGACATATTTCTGACATTTGATGTTTACACGAACTTGTCAATAAATGAGATAACACAAATATAATGTCACAAGCCAGGGCCGGCCTTTTTCTCAATTCTAATGTGAAAATGTTTTTTTTCAATTAAAAATAATAGCCTGATAAATAAAATGTGTATTGAGAATTCTCATCATCCAGTGTTTCTCACAGACTTCATAAATACTATATATTAATGAACTGTTGGCCATGACACCAAACTAGTTCATTATCATTATTATTAAGTGAGTGGGAAACTTAGAGTGGGTCCTAGTTGCATCAAACATTTCCTTCTGCCTCCCTCTGTTCAAAGTAGTCTTCCTCTAGCAAACAGCAGTTTTTCTCAACGAATCTATTTGATTACTGAGCTATACTCTTTTTACTAACTAATTGTTGTTTATGATGTGCAGTGAGAACCTAGTCAGCACAGACACCTAGACATAATTGATTAAAATGTCTTGCAATCTAAGTATTGATTTAATATCTCAGCCCTTTTAGAGTTAAAATGAAAATATTCAATGTCTAGTCCAGCACAATTTTTTACAGCTGTACGCAAAAATTCATAAATCCATTGGTAAAAAAGTACAAATATTTCCCTTTTTCAGATGGCGGTCTTAAAGTACAATTTTATCATCATAGTGATATCTATGATCAGCCTTACCCTAGTGAAATCATATGGTAGGAAATTCAAATTGTACAGTTTATTATCGAAGGGATATTTCTAGCGAAGTACAAGAGTTTCTATTACCTGGGTATTTATAAATAATCTATGTTGCTGCAGTTCTAAAGATTTGTAAAAATACACATAAAAGAAGAAAAAAAAGCAATGGTCATACTTTAATCTTTTCTGGTCCACAAAAAAAAAGGAATATTCCACCACAATAGATTTACAGGGAAACTAATATTTTCATTTTTTTTAAAATCGATTTATAGTAACAATGAAAAATATTGTCGAAGTATATCCAAAAATGACCATATTATTTATATTTCTAAACTTCTGAAGTATGATAACGGTGAAAGCATTCATAGACCAGACTTTCTCTCACATGTTAAATATAGATATGTATCAAGTTTCTTTTTTTTGCATTTTTTTTTAATTTCAGGGATTTTTTGCAAGGTTAGAATTAGAACAATTGTAAATATTGGTAATAGTTTTCAAGTTGTTAGTGTGTGCAAGTGGAACTGTTGGAAAGAAGAATGCAGAACTAAGCGCCTGTGCCACGCAGGTCGAGCTAGCCCCTGAATTGACCCTTTTGTATCCATAGCAGGTGGATGGTTACACATTGCAATGTTCATAAAAACCATTTTATCCTCTGCTCAGAATACCGCTGTAATAGATACGAATGAAAAAAAATGCATTTTAACTCAATACTAATACAGTAAACCCCCATTTACACTATAGTCGGGACCGCCTAATTGGGGATAGTGTAATTGGGGGTGTGAATCTCATACAAAATTAGGGATTTGGCTTTTTTCCGCGGAAAACGCAAAACTAAGATTTCCCTTAGATTTGCAAAAAAAAAAAAAATATAAACGAAATATTTAGTTTTTGTAGTAATAAATATCCCGCACACAGACAGACGCCCAGCTATGCGTGTATAGCCTGGCACGTGTTGAATACACAGACGCTAGCCAACATTTGACTGTATGCGCGGCACAGACGGCCGTCTCTTAGAATGGAATGCGACCGTGCAATTGGGGGATTTGCGTCAAATATTTCAAGCCAGCTTGTAATTCAGGGTAGTGTAATTGGGGGTTCCAATGAATTGAAAAAAAAGACCCATGAGAATAAAAACGGTGTCGAATGAGATTCGACATAGGACTCGAAAGGGTTAAAGTAAAATAACTTTGAGAGGTATTCATTTTATACAAATTGTCTACGTATATCAACAGTATATAAGTATTTAATAAGCCCAGGATTTTTCAGAAAAGGTCAAGTAGAAGGCCTGATATTCCATAAAAGCTCACATTTTTTTCTTATGTTAAAGAAAAAGCTTATCGCTTAATTCACACTCAAATATGAATAGTAAGTAACCAATTTAAATAGCGACTTTTCCCATATCAACAGCTGAAACATAATAAAAATATAGACTGAATATTGTTAATTTATGTTAAAAGTGTAACCGCGATAATGACGCATCTACCTGATAATAAGAAAATAATATGAAATATTTTTTATTACCTGAGCCCTAATTTAAGTTGACATTTGATACAGAAACCTAGTCTATGGGCTGCACATATGAAAAACTCTAATGAGGTTACATGGAGTGTTGTCCAATCACTATACGACACACTTCAAGGGACATTTTAGGACACGAGAACAAAAACTTCACATGTCTAGAATACAAATTGTTATATTTAACAAAAAAAAAGTCTGGATTTTAGGTTTATGTATTCATTACAAATTATTGTAGAACAGTTGTTTTTAGTGTGCTACGGTGGTCAAACATAAGACATTGTTAAATAACTTTGATTCTAAATCATTCCAAAGGTTACTGTTAATTTAGTTTCAGAACACACTTCAGTTACTATTTACCCCAGTAAAACAAAAGGCAAAGAAAATTCTGATATAACGTTCACTTGCAGTCATAAGAATACCATTGAAAAGTGGGCTGAAAATATCATATGGTTAGTAATGTTTCATTAATTTACTTTAATTAGCTTATTAATACAATTAAAAATCATTACCATTACTTGTGATGGGAACAATGCAAGTTGTGGAAGTTTAAATCATATGAGTGAAATGTATATCCAACATTTTACAGGGCTGAAAGATGCTGAACCTTATTCATTTCCCCTGCATATGACCAGTATAACACTGCACGTAGATTTGAGTCTCTCAGTTATTTTGTGCATATAAGGTGTTTTTTTAGAAGGAGTAGTTTTCCAAATTAGTAACACTTTTTCCAGTGACAGCCAATTTGACAGCTGACAGCTGATTTATGCTCAGTTTGGTTTGAAATTTCATCATGAATATACGTATGCCAGAACAACGCTTGCAAATTGAATACAGGAAATAAAATAGGTACCAAAAAAGTCCCAAATAAAATGAAAAAAGCGAGTATGCAGAAATGTGGATTTTGGAAAAATCTGCCTTTTTTTGGTACTTAGTGCGTTTTTTTAATTCTGTCTTCAATCGTACAACTTTATTTTGAAAATCGTGGTCAAATCGGTTTGTAGTGAAATAATTTTCACCACAATATTTTGTTCAGAGATGAGGCTCATTTACGATTGAATGACTACGTCAATAAGCAAAATTCAAGTGAAGTAAATTCACCAGCTAATATTGAGACACCGATACATTCACAAAAGTCACTGTTTGGTGTGCTTTATGGGCTGGTGGAATCATTAATCCATATTTTTTCAAAAATTATGTCGGCCAGAACATTATGTTTAATGGAGTGCGCTATAGATCCAGCACTACTGACATTTTCGTCAACCAATTGAATGTTATTAATGTGGAAGAGCTGTTTTAACAAGACAGAGCGACATGTCTAACGGCACGCCACAATCAATTTATTAAAGGAAACATTCAACGACGCATAATTTTACGTAATGGACCTTCTGAACCGGAATTGGCCTCCAAGTTTGTGTGATTTAACACACATATACCTATTACTTTCTGTGGGGATATGTGAATTTGCTAGTCTACACAGATAAACTGCTTTGAAACCAACATTTACCGCATTTTTGCCGATCTACGGCTGCAGCTGCTCCAAAAAGTGGTCATAAACGGACTTCCGAAATTCGCTTTCTTCTAGGGAGCCATGGAGCCTATATGTCTGAATTTATATTTTAATACTTATAGCATAAAATTGTTTTTCCTATAAAGTTAATACCATGGTCAGTATAATGATTTTTTGTGTTTTATATCTCTAAAAAAATACCTTACCAATATATGAAGTAGCCAACTTGATAAACAAATCTTTCAAAAATGTCACCACATGATATATCATCATATGACTGTTTTTAAACATCTATTTTAAAGCAGACAAAAGGTAAATGGCTATTTTTCATGTTTCAGGGAACACAAGGACGCTACAGTTATTACAGGACCATGCGAACGATATTTAGTTAATAATAATGAAACAAGCGGACTGTATTCATTGACGATAAGAAAACTCAAAGAAACTGATACTGGAAGTGTTAGTTGTACTTTTGAAGAAGGATCGATAAAATATAAGTCTGCTGATAGTAGACTAGAAATTGTATGTAAGTTAATAATGGTTCCTTTAGAAGTTACTTGCGGGGAGTACATTTTGTATATTTTATTGAATATGTATGTGCATACACACAATGATAGCATAATATAATATAATAATGAATCGGTAGAAGGTCATTTATACTATTTTTAAGTGTTTGACAAAAGTGTGAATAGAAAGAAAAAGAAGCTTGAAATTCTTGAAAAATAAAACATTTCAGCAAATTGGTTTGGTAAAGATTTTTGGGTTTTGTTTATATAAAATTCTTTCAGCACCAACTATAAATTGATTTGAAGATTTCATCTGTAGGTCACGTCTTATTTTGTTGGAATTGCATTGATTGAGTTTACTTCTTCTTCCATTGATGAGTTCTTCATCGGACAAACCTTACATTTTGTCATCAATTTTCACTATATCCATTGCCGCCACGTTGAAGTCAAGGGCCATGTAATTCTGGAAGGGTTCGTCAGAAACTAGTTTCCAGCCATCAACGGCATTATTTACTTCTGATTCTGGCTGTATAGAATTTTCTAATTTTCATTCAAATTATTGTTGTATGTATTAAGTATGTGGTTTGCAACAAGACGATGTTGGTATAATAATATTTTTTATGTTACTCTAGCTCCTCCAATTGTAGAAATGACAGTGAGCAGTCAAAACGCTTGGGAGAAAGGTTCAAATAACACCATTACATTGACTTGCAGTATGATATTAGGGATTCCTAGATTTCTCACTAGTGTGAGATGGTACCGAGAAGGAGAAATCTTTGCAGAAACAGGTGATTGCAGTAAAGCAGAAGTAATCGATGGGAAACCAGGTATGTTTGTAACTGTTTATAACTTTCTTTAGTTAATTAGGTAATATTTATTATTTTTAACCATCAGTCAAGTTAAAACAAATCTTTTATTGAAAAAGATGATATTTTTAATGAGTGAACAATATTCTTCAAATAACTATAAAAAGACAATTTCATTTCTGATAGCTAATCTTAATGATACCAATAGGTATTGTTCGTAATGTGATATTAAAAATGAAGAGTTTACATTAACTTTTCCAGTCACTAGCTGCCATTAAAAGCAGCTCTCTTGAAGAGGACTGCATGCACAATATATTCTTCAATTTCTCAATGTTTCACTCACAATATAAATCCTCAACATAATGTGTGAAGAACTTTCAATAATATTTTTTTTTATTAAACTTTTTATGTATGTTGTGGGTATAAAGGTGTAACTACAAAACAAGTTTGATATTTTTAAATATATGCTTAAACTGTTTATTTCTCAATAATGTTTAGATGCTTCGTAATTTCCTATCTCTGTACTGTAATAAAATTGGCAGAAAAGCTTGTTTTTCGTTTATTATTAAAATTTTACATTTATAATATGTATATACCATTATTATGATGGTTTTAGAAATGTTTGTTCATAAGCAATATAAGTTTGAGTTCTGTTGACTTAGGTTAAAATTAATCACTTGAACTCGATAATTCAAAAGAATCGTAAATCAATTTTAGTTTTACCTGTAAGATTTTTCATTTACACTTTTAAGAAGATTGATACGAACATAGCTTATTGAGGGAATTGTTTTGAAAATTACAGTCCCTGGCTTAGATTGCAATCCAGGAGCCATTATTACTCATTCAATCATCGCACAAAATCGTAAACGGTACAGTTGCAGTGGTCTAAATTCTTATGGATGGGGAAGAAAAAGTTTTATGACGGTATTTCCAGTAGAAGGTGAGTTCCGCGGTTGTTTGTTTAATATATTTTTTATAGCCTTGTTCAAATCCTTTCACAATTCACACATTAGATGGCAGGCGATATTTTTTTTAATTCCATGGAAAGAAACTGCTTTTGTTTTATATACAAATACTTCTAATTTTTTTCTACGATTTTTATTGTTATGAATTCATCATCCTTAGACATAAAAATCTACTCTACATACCTTTTAAAACATTGAATAAATGCAGAATTATATTTTTAGCATAATTAATACACATAATTTCATTTCAGATAAGCCGGGAAAAGCTAAATTAATAATGCCCGAGGAAGCTGTCATTGGGACAAGCTATACTTTATCATGTACTGTGATTGATGAAGGATTCCCACCTGCTAAAAAGTTAGAATGATTATAAAACACTATCAGCCATTTTAATAGTATACATATCTTTTAATGGCAATAAGAAATCAAAGGGTTTATTTTCTATGATAGATATTGGAATTTCAACTTGAAAACTGTCAGATCATGCAAACCTTCAATTGAATTACTAGTGGTTAATCTATTATTTAAACCCCTATTTCACCTATAAATATGTAGGAAAAAAAGGATATTTCCATATATTACAGGGCCTCTCAAAGTAAATTTAAGGTCCAGGGTAAGCAATTTGTTGGTAGACATCCCCATTTAAACTTCTGGACAGTGAAAAAATTGGCAATATTGGAAATATCAGCAAATATAAAATAAATAAATGCTTAAATCGCCTTTTCTGTATATCTAGAATCCAGAAAATTTTATCTTTTACTCACGGCTATAATATTATCTGTGTGTGAAAGGAAAAGATCGTCAGATCTTCAAAATTGAAAAATAAGTTGAATATGTCATAATATAAAACATATATGAGTACCATTCAAGTAATAGTAAGTACCATTCATAGTAAGAGGACCATTCAAATCAGCAAATAAGTAAGTTTCACTTTGAAACATCATAGAAATTCGAATCTTCATTTTGACTTTCCTGAAAAGTACCAACTTAAGACTTAACACTTTTTTCCGTTCGCTAACAGATATAATTCTACAAATCTATTGTTTGAGGTTATACCCAAAAAAATCGCTACCTTTGATTTCAACTAATTGTATTTTGGTGCTTCAGGTTCCGCTGGTATATGAATGATAAATTAATTGAAGGGAAGGAATCTTCTAATTACCAAATTTTAAGCCTGTCTGCTGATGATGCTGGAAATTACTCATGTGAATCCTATAATACGATTGGGACAGGAGAAGGAGATTCAAAAGTACTCGTAATATAAGTGAATATGTTTATAGTTCAAATTAATTAATTGTGAGGAGTAAGAATCAATCTCTTTCAGAGGGAGCAGATATTTAATTTAAAAGAATATAACCGTTTGAAGTTTTTACGTAGCCCGAATAGTTCCATGACATTACTACAAGAAATCTACAAAATTATTCTTATTCTTTGAGTTATTTTATAATGTAATTTAGGCGGGTCATTTATATCTCATTTCTGTAACCTCTGCCATCTTGTTGATGTGTTGTTTACCATTCACTCTCCTTATTCTCATCTATTGTTTATTATTCCGTTTATACAGATTCAATAAGTGATTCTTTAAAAAATTGCCAGTGAAGTTTTCCATAAAATGATTGAACATCTATTAATAAAAAGTAAACACATTTTTTGTGTGTTGAATCCATAATTTTATTTCACAATCAAGACCTGCTTTCCTTATAATATTGTGAAATTAATTTAATAAAATGTATTTCATTTTAAATCATTATAAGTTAATAAAATGACTATTCACAAAGAATTGAAAATAGGCACTTTAAATGTGATTAAGCCTCGTTGAATTTTTATTGAATTATAAATCCATGTGTCTTTCAATAACTATTTTAACAAGAAATAACTCAAAGTTTATTTATATTAAAATTGTTTCTATTACATATTTCAATCATAATAATTTTATCAATGTAATTATGTAGGTTAATAAACAAAAAACAGACAATAATGTATAATTATGTCTTTAGTACATAAATAAATACAATCAAAATATTATGTGTTTCATTCTTTCCTTTTCTGAATTGTCACTTTTCTGTTTCGTCATCGAACGGAATACTCATCCAACATTATAACTAATTTAAAGAATATGTAAGTACATATGCAAATTTTCACTTTGAATGAAATATACATAACTCATTTTAATGTTCAATGTTATTAATTTTCAATACACATTAATTATACAATCACATAAAATAAACAATACTTTATACATAAAAAAATAAATATTTAATAACTTAAAACAATAGCGCATAGAACAAAAAATATAAAATAAATACCCCGAAATTTGGATGTGCGTAAAACTCATATCTATCCTCGTACTTGTATAACCTCGTAAAAATATATTTTTCTGCTTGCATAGTTGCCCCCTCTTTTGTTATGCGTAAGTTTGTCAATGAGTCTCTTTGTTGGCGCCATAGTGCCATGTGTCTCATTGGAGTCGAATTCGGAAAAATCTTGAGACTCTGACCCATACCTAGCACGCCGGCTATAATTTGCAATTATTAATTTAATTAGGTATTGACGAGATAACTAGTCTCTGTCGTGTTGAGCAAGAAAAATTTGACGAGATATCTCGTCTGTGGCATCTATCCAGTTGAACGGAAATTATTGAAAAAGACAGTTCGGATTCAGAGTCTGAGTCGCTTTTTAATTTATAGCCCATTCTTTTCATTCTTTCTTTTTTTACCTTACTTCACAACCTTGGTTGGCATGACTTTGACGTACCACCCATCGTTATAATTGACATCGTTAAAAATAAGGAATAGGATAAAATTAGTTCTAGTGTATTGTAGAGACACTATGAAACAGTAAATCAAAGCTCAATATCTTCCAAAAATATATTTTTTATACAAATGATAGCAAACTTATAATATTACATGTTGACTTTAATTAACTATTGCCATCTCATCTCACCTCAAAATTATTTTATCAAAGCATGTCACCATGCAAAAAAAGTCGCAGCGAATGATATGAGCATACATTTTGAACCTGTATTCTCTCTCTCCAGGGTCATATTATGACCTTAGATACGAAAAAATGAGGAAAGTGGACAATCAGCAATCAAATTAAGAACATTTGACTTTTGACATTATTCATTATCTTGCGTTGTTATTTCAGACAGTTCTGAGCCTGTACACAATACAAAGTGTGTTATCACTCATCATGTAACTATTTATTTTTAAATATTCTAGAGAAAGGAAATTCTGAATGTTTGGTGTAAATTTACTGAAAAAACCTACTGACTGACTCACCTTCTGTATTTAACATAATTTGGAATCTTTAGAAATATTAATGAAATAATAATGTTAATTGTAATATTTGCAACACTTTTCCCTGAATGGTCAACGCCGATGGTTTCAGTAAAGTTCCTCATAGATTGAACTCCATAGAATGATTTGGGCTGGAAGACATGGATGACAGTGGGGTCTAAATTAGCTTCTTCCCATCCGATTCTAAAAATGGGATGCAGCAGGAGTGACAAGCCAACCGCTAGCCCCATCCTTCTATCTTTACCATTGTAGATAAAAAGAAGATATTGAGCACCACCTGAGTTACAACTAGTTTACACAAAAAACTTTCTGTTGAAATAAGCTACATTAGGAGTCCATATGGTCCACTTTTTGAACAGTTAATATGACTAAAAAAATAAATAATAGAGATTTCATAACATTTTCAAATATTCCTAATTTTTTAAATCATCTAACATTGAGAATAATATGATTGCAAAAGTTACATCATTGCTCTTATATATGATTAGTTAATCACCACTTTATGGTCTAGCGTTAATAATAAATGTCCATCACTTGATCGCTTTCTGGATTCGGTGGTGCATAATGCCTTCATATGCTCGTCGTTAGTAGAAGACATGATTTAAAAAATGATTAAATGAAAAAAGTCAAGGTTTTTTGTAATCTAAAATGTCAGAGTTTAATTGTAATCTCTAATTATAAGCGATTAATTAACAAGCACAGCACTTTTTTGTGCTGTGTTTACACTTGTTATAGTAATTTTGACACAAATATTTCCTCAATTCTTCAGAAAAAACATATAGTGCATGAACAAATTGATGAAAATGATAAGCAAGCCCATACAGAGGAGCGAAGGCAGAAAGGGAAGTTGCCTTAGGACTCACAATCTCTCAATTGCTATATATTTTCTGATAATATCTCAAATTGTAATAAGTACTACCTGTTTTGAGTCTATAAATATATTTTTCTTCTTTTTTAATCTCATAGCTTAAAATTGTTTTTATTTTTTAATCTCATAGATTAGAATTATTAAATAGAGAGGAGTCAACATATCAGGTGCCCCAGGTCCAGTGGTGTAGGAAGGGGTCCTGCCGCCAATGGCAATCCTTGAGTTTGCCGCCCCCAATATGTCCTCTAATTTTGTTTTTAAATCACTTCTACTATTTTTTATCTATGAACTAAGAGCTTTAAATACAGGTGGCCTAATATTTTTATGCCTCCAGAAATGTGCCACCCGGGGCGGTCCGCCCCTGCTGCACCCCTCTTGCTACGCCACTGCCCAGGTCTTATTGATTTTAGAGGCCCTGTATTTGTTTTATTCATTGGATAAACCATTACACGCGGTTGACTTTAAAATAGTCATCATTTGATTTTCAGTTCAAGAGATAACAATAAAAAAAAATGCTAAGTAAATATAAAAATTTAGATAGTGTATTTTCTGTAGGAATAGTCACAATCTAATACACTTTTTGCCAATGGCTTCATGACTGAATTAATTCTGTTTTCACTGCAGACATCATTCAAATAGAAATTTGATTAACTACAAATAAGTTATCAATCATCGACGTCTTCCCTTTAATAACTGAATTCGGACTCTCAAATAACTAACAGAACTGTCGTTAGTCTATTCATCAAACGTAATCAATATATTTGAGAATACACATCACCAATATCATTGAAAACGATTGAACCCCATAATAAAGAGTTACAAGGGACTGGACAAGAAAAGAAAATGTAAATTGAGTTTATTTTTCATAATACTATTAAATAATACTCGTTAGTGGAAATCTGGCTTAAGTTATTACACAAGCTCAAAATTTTGCGTGCAGTAATTTTTGCTGTTTTAAAAAAGTGAGTGGAGAAGAAGGTGTAAAAAATCAATATTATTATTCACCAAAATAATAATAAAGAAAAATATAAAAACAAACTGGGCTGCAAATTTTAAGTACAACTAGCATTTGAGTAAGTAAAACCTTTATTATTAATGCAGGTATCTCTTTCTATTTTGGGAGATATTGGTTCCTAGAAATCATTATGTTAGTTAATTAACTCTCGGCAAGTTAATTACCTTTTACATTTGTTCACTACAACTGATAGATGAATCAAAATTTGCTCACTCTTCTGTCTGATATAATTGAAAAATGGTTAGACATATGTAATTGTGGCGCATATTTGAATCTCATAAAAGGCTCCTCACTCGTAAACTACATGATCTTTATCCATCATATTTTCAACGTACTATCAAAAGGTGAGGTACAAAATTGTCAAAAATAAGGTTAGCTCATTTGTCTGGAATAACTCAGTTGGTGCACATATTGAATCAGTTTGGAAAAAACAGCATTTTTTTTTTGATTATTATTATTAATGCACCTATTAAAGCAGGCTATTATTTCCTAATTTTTTGCGTGTCGAGTCTGTAAAAATCCGTCAATTTTTTGATATCATAATTATATAATTATCGAGGCTTTATCCAAACAGTTTTAAAAAATATATTAGTTGTTTTCTCAGAACAAACAATTTGTTACTTGCCAAAATCTGCTAAAACGATGACCATATTGGAAATATAGTCCAAATTCCAAGGACTATGTTTTCCTCCATTGTATAAAATTGAATTTTGTATACAAAAATCAAATTGAATGCTTTTTAAATGTTTAAAAAGTTGGGTAGAGACATTAGTTGAAGAATACGTTGCCACCAGAAATAATGAAATTCTTGCGTTTGATTTCATGAATTGAGATTTATATTTGTGAAAAGAATGATTTTTATATTTGTTCAACTCTAGGTGACATCCTAATATTTAAAATTGAGATCATATTTAAATTAATGTTCCCACTTAGAATAATTTGACATATTTATTATTTTACAGGATCAATAATGGCTACAACAAAGTTCCTTCTATCCTTCTTCATAATTGTTTTACTGAATAGCATTTCTATTCATGGTGATGAAACAGACATTCAACCGCCAAACGAAGAAAAACAATGTGAGTTTATAATGTTTACTATTTTTGATTGGTTTTATGATTACTATATAAAAAATTAAAACTTTGATAATTTTAAGGTGTTAATTCTCTGTATAAACTATTATATTTAGAAAAATAAAACGTAATTTGCTAACACCATTTTTATATTATGATCATGACCGGTTCACTAATTATGAGCATTTAATAATCCACCCTGTTCGACTATATTTTTTATCAGTTGAAAATAATCATGATGATTACAAAATAGAGTAATTATAACAAACATATTCTCTTTATTTTAAAAACATAACATAGTTATTAATTTATCTATAATTCCATAGTGTAAGTGTGCCATAACAAATTATCATGTCTATAATATTGTAGATTCACACACAATCACTGCTCAAGAGTTATTATTTTTACAATATTAGTTTGATTGTGTGTTGCAAATATATTTAGGCTTATCTGCAATTTTTTGACATCTTTGTTATTAAAATATAATTAAAATATTGACGAATCTGTGTATAATGCCAGAAAATGAAGTAAAGCATTTCTTCAATAACTCAAATCATAAATTTTGTGACTTGAAAGTTTTTGGGATGATGTGGCTTGTTGTTTTCTAAAAATTAGTTGAAATGAAAATTGTAGGGCTGCCTTTTGTCAGTATATATGAATGTTTTTTTATGATTCTGTTTATAGCTGCTCAAGTGGTGACTGTATCTCCTGATAAAATAACTGTTTATGCAACTAATGATGTATTGTTGTACTGCAATTATTACAATTCAAATTCCTCCACACCTGTCGAGATTACTTGGTAAATACATCAAAGAAATATTTGTCTCCCTAAGTAGTAATTAGTTTTCATATTATATTCTTAGTAGCGTCATTGTCCTTTATTCATAAAGTATTATACACCTGATTCTCCTTTTGAATGGATTTAATATAACACGGATTAAGAAAACAGAATAAATATATTTAAAAAAATGATTGTATTGCTTGTAATGGATTAAAAAATTAAATATCATAATTTGCTATATTGTTAGAATCACTTCATAAATCCATTTTTGTAATTAATTAATTTCAATCAAATTACTATAGTGCTAGATTTATAATGTGGCAGAGAACTACATGATAGCAATCATATCTTTTGGAATTTCCTGAAATAGATCAATAAACTTAATCAGTTACTAAACTTACATAATATAGACTTGGTCCAATTACTTTTCTCATTATAAACTGCTCTTGTTAATGAATCTTTGGTCATTGCTTCTAAGATATTCATAGCAATCATCTGAACCGTTAACAAGAGCAGCTTGTAGTAAATTCCTACAATATCAAGTAACTTTGGGAACACAAAGATTCGGCGGTCGTCACAACTTTAACTGATTTCATATTGCTTTCATAATTCACTGATTTTTTCAGGATTCATCAACAAAAAGACCTTGATCTCGCGTCGGACACCTTGCATTACAAAGTTGATAAAGTCCCTCAGGACGGTCTAATACTAGGAATGGAGAACACTATGAGTCAATATCTTCTCATTACTAATCTTGTGCCGAGTGACGCAGGAGAATACAAATGCAAAGTGAAAAGTGACGACGAAACCTTATCGATTTCACAAAACACCATAAATATGACTATACTCGGTATGTGTTGGCTTCCTTTATGTATCAGTCGTTGGATTATGTAATGTTTTAAAGTATAAAAATAGCTTTTTATATTCAAACTAAATTAGGCAGGGCTATTTATTTATTGATTAACTGCTCTAAAATTCTTGTGAAGCATTAATATTTCATATACAGAGAAACCTGAGTTTTTAAATATCACACAATATTAATGTTAAACCAAACATATATTATTTATTACTGTCACTAAATTTTGTGCTCTTATCCGTGTATGTCGTCAACTAGTTGCTGTTAGATATGAAAGCTTCATACTGTCATTGCTTTTAGTTGAATGGTCAAAGTTGTTGGTTTGGTTGCTGTGTTCAAACATATTTAAACATACACTGCAGGGTCTTTTTTAAACAGCAACATTCATAAATCACTTATTTATTCACCGACTTCCGTGATCAATAATAGTTTAATAATATCTTTTTGTCTATTGTACTATCGTTGATTAAGGTTGGTCAGTGATAAAATATTTAATATAGGTCTGCGTTCCAGTCTGCCCCGCTCTCTATAAACACCCGCAAAAAAATATTTTGTTTTTTAATACCCCCTCTTCATGTACATAATCTAAATTTTGTTAGTCCTTTCAAAAACGTAAATTTAGGTCTTAACTGTATTTTTGTTTACCTAATGAGAGTTTTTACAAAGAAATATTTTCTTTCAGAGCCAGAAGTCAAAGCACAAACAGAAGAAGCTTAAGTTAAAATATTTCAAATAAACTGATCATTAAAAATTCCTCAGTGCTGTCTTAATTTTTTTATAAATTCTATGAATATAATACCCTATCCTTTTAATTAATCCTAAATCCTATGTGCAACAATATTAAGTACAATCAAGCATTTATTAAGTGTTTTTGTGGAATGAATATTTTTGTTTTATGAAGACATCACTATTGCGATGAGTATTCACTAAACTTACTCCACTTTTACGATACTTTTAGAGACATTTAGCTCAAAATACCATTTGGCTCACTTCAAATCTCAGGGGCTCAAATAATAATCTGATTACTTTTCCCAATTAAATTCTTTGATTAAACTAATTATTTATGGGAACTAATAAAACATCATCAGTAATTGGTTGAATCTTTATTCCAAAAATATCATTTCTTCACTCTTTCGTGGAAACTCAACCATAGTCCTCCGATGGGTCTGAATATAAAAACATTTGGATCTATTTCTAGTGGGCGCGGTCTGGTCTTCGATGACACACGTACCTCAAAGTTTCTTATCAATATTGCTAATGCTATTTTAGTTTGGGTCAAAGCAAACTTGTAACCTAAAAAAATAATGACAAGATTATTATGTTTTGTTGGATCAAGGGTCAAGACAATTTTAAATTCAATTTAATTGTAAGAAATATGTAAGTGTTTTTTTGTTATTTTAATTAATTAACTATGTCTACTATTTTGTAATGATTATGGACTCTAAAAATCTAAAAAACTGAAAATAATTCTTAAGTTTTGAATTTAATAATTCTTATTAAATTTAAAACTGAAAATTTTATGGGTAGAAATATGAGGCAAGTATATTGCCTTATATATATGTATATAAAGGTTGCCTCAAGTGCATTATTTAATCAAGATAATCTTAACTAATTATTTATCACCATGTTTTATTCCGACAGAATATGATCATTGATCTGTTTTAGTCTGTAAATCACAAAGGATAAAGAGTTTCACTTGACTGAGAATAATAACTATTGATTGAATCCTAAAATCTTTGTTTTAAATTACCGTCTGACAAAATACTAACCTAAACAAATTCTGGGTCCTTCTCCAAACGGCAAATAAGTAAACTTGTGCCTATTGTTCTTCGCTTCTTCCGTAAATCGTTCTGGATCAAATAATTCGGGATCGGGATAATACAGTGGATCCATATGTAGACCGTAGACTGAGATTGTAATCGGTGTACCAATTGGAATATCGAAAGGTAATGACGGCACATTAGGTTTTTGAGTACAGAGACGGCTCGAGGACACTCCTGGTGGGTACATTCTTAAAGTTTCTATAGAAAATAAATTTGTTTAGAACTCATTGAGAAAAAATAAACAATATTAGATGAAAAGTCAATAATTTACATTTACAAAACTTATAAACTCAATGTTTTAATAAGGTGAAAAAATATTATTTTAGATACAACCAAAAAATGCCTGGCGAAAAGCTGATATTGTATGTTTGTATTGTACAGAATGTTGCTGGGCGTCACTACAAATGATAGATTACATGTGTAGCACATTATATTATGTTTGTCTTCCTCCGTAAGGTAATAAGATTGGATGTTTTTAGAAGTTTCGTAACTAAGTCAAATAAAATTAGACAACCAAAAATTCTTACTGTGAGAAAGCTATTGATTAAAATTAATGTGTAACTTAGAAGATAATAATATAATGCTCTTTTAGGAACTTGTATTTCGGCAAACTTATAATAAGATCTACCTCTATCCAGATAAAGCAATTTTAACCGCAAGATGATTGGTTGATCTCAATAAATGTTCAACAATCGCGAGATAAAGTTCACCTCATTTAGAAAGCATCCGACAAGTATACCTGATACAATTTTATCCAAATAAGTCAGTTTGTGTAACTCTTCGAATGAAATCCTTCCGCCTTCAGCAGCAGCAGCATTGTTTAGCTCTTCCAATAGTTGATTTTGAATTTTTGGATTCTGGCCCAACTATAATCATTACTATAATGTTTAAAAAATATCCAAAAAAAATTGAATTAAATTATTAAAACCAATGTATGACACTACTTTAAACCTTCAGGCTTGGAAACCCGAAACCAATTTGTAGTCCCGGGTCGTAACATTTTTTTTCAATGGAGACAGCGGTAATGTTGATATTAATATGATATTTAATAATAACTTTTTATATTTGATTGGCACTTTGAAAGCTACTGAAATAAATAAATATCATAATGTTCCCTAGCTTTAACACATTAATTAAAAGATAAATGAATAGTTTTGTATTCATATACATTTTTGGTGACATTTGGGCCAATTACAATATGACACCAGTGCTTGTTAAGTATTTTTCTGTTTAAAAATATCACTCAGACCGCCTAGCTGCTAACTTTAAAAAGCTTCGGCCACCGAATCATAGACACTCTAAAAAAATCAATTTATCAGTTGATAACTTTTTCGAATAAAATCAATTACGACAAAAAATAATCAAAACTAAAAATAATTTCAATTTATTCTTTACAGTAGTCAAATTATTTGATCGAAGTGGTTACCTATTGCTCTTATAAATGGAAGATAAAACAATGCTATATTTTATTATGGTGCAATGTCATGCAATGGTATATAACTATGGTGCAATGTTATGCACAATTATACTATTGAGATGTAAAGTTACACTGAGTAATCCTTGTCCTCTGTACGTGCATAATATTGAAGGTGCCTGCTTCAAGTTTTTTTAATATTTCTGAACCGTGTGATGTAGTAATGTTTAAAAAATAATAAATAATTGTGACATCATAAAACCAGTCAAATATTATCACATTGTTTCTTTTGAGAATAAAATTTATCATTTGTTTTTTTAGTAATTTTGTTTTATATGTCATTGAAGATCGTTTTGACAGTAAAAAATCTTTTTGAAAACATTTTTAGGGAGGAAATTGGGTCAAAAATTGTGTGATCCAGTGGACAGCCTCAACATGGCAGTCATAAATGATAAAATTCATGGACAGAATGAATCTTTACAAATAGTACCTCATATAGAGTAAATCCAAGAAGTCCACTGGATGTTTCAGTCCCATCGAGTAGATAGCCAAATACCCAGCCTGCCAATTTTGTCAGTGAAGACTCTAAGAACCAGATAAAATTATATTTATTAAGCTGACATTACATTTATTGTAGCAGACAAATTTCACACTCTTTGATATCAATTTGAAATTTTTGATATCTTTACATCTATGAATATCCAGTAGATTATCTAGTGGGAGAAATATAAGACATATTGAAGTCATGGATAACTTTTATTCCTAACAAAAATTTAAAAAAAAATAATGCAAAGTCGTATGCCTTGCATGACTATATGGTCATGCTCATCCTTTTATTACTGTGTAATATTGTGTACGGACAGCAATATTCCCTCTAAGGCAAGAGGTTAGCTGCACGGAAATTTCAAAGGCTGCGCGGACCGATCAACTGTTAATTGAACAACTGTCTTACAGTGTGCGCCAATCCGGAATGAGTGCGCGGGGGCTTCCCAACTACTGCGCGACCGCGCATGCGCGCAGCTTAAAGGGAACATTGATGAACAGTAGTAAGGATGAGCGTGATTGTATGGGTATGCAAACATTCGGGGTTGAAATATAGCTAAGCGTGATTTTTTTTTTAAATATTCACAATTCGACCTCTTTAGATCAACATAATTTCAATACAAATATATTAGCAAAAGAACTGTAATTAATTTGATGTTTTGATAAAAAAATAACTGACAGTTAAAATTCCATTAAAAAAAACGGAAATTCAAAAAATTTCATGTGCTTTTGGTGGCCGTTTCTGTCCCCGCGGCTGATGACTATCTGAAGTCTGTACCCTTAACCAAATATGAGTGAAAGCAACGATATTCAGGTAGAACAAGGATGAACAGTGGGATCAATAAAAAATGGTGTTTACTGTGACCATATGGTCACACTCGTCCTTGGATGGTCAAATATAATTTTCATAAAAATTAAGTCATCTTACCATCAGTCAGAAGTGCAAAAACATTCTTTGAAAGATACAATAACATTATACCAAATTTATTTCCAAAATCTCTATTGAAAAATATTGAAAAATATTGAAAAATAATATCTATATATATAAAAATCTCGTGTCACATGTTTGTCTCCAAACTCCTCCCAAACGGCTTGACGGAATTTTATGAATTTTTTTATATATATTTTTCAGATATAGCAATAGGTTGTAAAGTATATTTCATCCCGCTAGGTGAAGGGTGTCCCTCTCCAGAATATTTTTTCAATATTCCTGACATCCGTCGTTCGAATTTAAAACAATTGAAATGGACGTCTTTTTATGTTCAAAATTCAAATTTCCTAGCTTAGGACTGAAGCATCGTAATAATATCGAGAGAACTTTATTTGAAAATTTGCATCGCTACGAAGTTTTTAAAATAATCAAATACACTGATTCGATTTTTTGAAGCTATAATTATAGGGCTGGGAGCTGATTTGACAGATTTTGTTCAGTGTCATTATTGATTCGATTATTGGAAGGTATGGTTATATTTTGCATCCGGCCTTGAAAATCTTTTTAATTTCTTACATGCATAAGGAATATTCTAATGACAGTATGAAAGTCGTCACAAAGCATTTCTTTCGCTGTCAAACAATTATGCCACCTAAAAGGCTAGCTATTAGTTGATCTAAACCTCAAGCACGAAAGAAAACGGCTTCACGAGCTTCAGAAACAGACGAGCAAGTTTGGAAACCGTCCGAGCCCGCACCGCTCAAGCCCGATCGTCTGATACAGTGATATGCAAACAACCCTTTTGACCATGATTTGCAACGAGAACACAGTTCAAACAAATCTTCCGAAATTGGTCCCAATACAACGAATAGCGTATGACAGAATTATCCATGCAATCAATCACAAGCCAAAACGTTGGATCACGAAACAATATTGCATTGGCAATCGCTTCATCTGCAATTGCAGCAAATCTTTTGGATGGTGGTCAAACAGTGCATTCAGCAAAGAAATTGCCTTTGAACACCAACATGCAATATCAAAAAAAAATCCTGAATGGATGAAGTACTTTAATCATATCAACTCATTAAATAGGACGAATTTACTGTGGCGTTTTATGGTGACATGTGCAGAAATTGACTTTGAAAGCTAATATGCGTGTAGAATTACAATATGACGCATCCGCTGAACGTTTCAAAAAACAATTGTCGGATATTGTTAATGAAAATTGGAAATCGATGAATCCACACATAGCCACCAAGCTTCTGTAAAATTACAGGAACCATAAGCGAATTGATGCACAAAGTTTTCCCAAATATCGCACAGATTTACAAAAATCATCAGTGGCTCAGTGAACGTGTTATATTAGCAGTCAAAAACAACGATGATAATGCCATCAACTTCAGGATTCCAAACAAAATACCAGGCAAAAATCAACGTATAAGTAATACTGTTTCCAAGCATCCCAATAATTCCGGCAGATAGGCCATTAGAATTAAATTGTTTGCAGTTTCCAATCGACAAGACAATCGCTACAAGTGTGTGGACTAAATTTTAAAAACCATGCTTCTCACATGGACAGCTGTATCTGGCCTGCTCACGCGTTGAAAAACCTTAAGATCTATTCATATACGCACCAGACAAAAAAACAATATATATCCAAAAGCACTTCAATAATCATAATTAAAACACAAACACTTTCTTTCTTTGAGTGGCATTGCAACGCATGCCGGGTCAGCTAGTATATATATATAATTCAATCGAGTTGTTTTTGCATGACTGTCAAGTTTTTCTAAATTTTAACCACCTCCTCTCAAAAGTAAGTTACCGTTAATTTTCTAAAGATCTATTTTATAAAGATCTCACTTATAGGTTGTGCAATATTAATATTTTTTGTAAAATTGAATTAGAAACACTCACTGTCGTCAGACTCCTGATAATTATTCTTCATCATAGATTGGTAAGCTTCATTCTTCAGCATTTTTGGATCATTTCTTAAGGCAACTAGATCACTTGCAATCTTGAGAAGACTTTTCTCATTTTCCTTACTAACAAACCTGTGCACAGATATTATTTTAAGATTGGCAACAAGTTCACATATTATCAAGAAAATATTATAGAAAAATAGTTCAATAAAAAGTTGCAAAAAGTTATTAACCTTTTCCCGCAACAAAACACCGCTTCATAAGACATGAACACTACTATAGCTTTTTTAAGAATGCTTATTTGAAAATATAGCTGAAGCTACAAAGAGAATTATTGATTTATTTTTTGAAACATATCATTAACGCCAATTGATATTTTTGGTTGTTTGAAATCAGACATTATTTAGAGTGGTAAACATGATAACCAAAATCGTCAAAAATGGTGCTGCCACTTATTTTTGTTTTTTTTTTTCCATTATTTTTAGGGCGGTAATAGGTCAGGATTGCTTCTTTTTACATTTTTATCAGTAATATTTCCACTTACCTAAAGCTGAATAGTTTACCTAGCCACGGCATGATAATAAAAGATGTTGTAATGAAACTGTCGATAAATTTAGATTTAAAAACATCATCAATAATACTTTTGAATGGATTATGAGACAATTTGAAGGAATTAAGTTCCAATCCAAATATGCCTGTCACAACTATGTCCATGAAAAGTTTGGATGACATCTGTGAATGAAAACATATAACCACTGTACTTATATAGAAATATGTGAAAAACTAAAGAAGAAAAAATATGAATAGAAACGTTGATTAGTACTGTTAAGAATCAAATTCTATAATAGAACATTAAATATAACACACATTTTTTACCATATCCGCTCGCATTTGTATTCTTAATGAAGGTTATCACAACAGACATTGTTCTATGCGAACCGCTTCCTATTCACTTCTCATCCTTTATTTTAGAATAGAGCATAGAAGGATAAAAGCAGTGGGCTAGAGTAAGCTTTTGCTAGGGCAATGCAAACACTGACCACTCGATAACGGGCCCA
This sequence comes from Himalopsyche anomala, assembly GCA_031772345.1. Taxonomy (NCBI): domain Eukaryota; kingdom Metazoa; phylum Arthropoda; class Insecta; order Trichoptera; family Rhyacophilidae; genus Himalopsyche; species Himalopsyche anomala. Next base: position 6,511,095 of record CM062823.1, on the reverse strand, counting down.
GCAGAAGAAAAGAAAAACTCTTTGAACGTTGTTTGCTCAACTAGGAAAGTAAGATTACTCTAGGGAAAGACTGATCTCTCACTGTAAGCCTTCTTATTAGAGCCAAACAAAAGGTGGCTGGTAAAGAGTTATTACTGACCATTACTGACATCGGTGTCATTAGACATAAATCCAAAATCAATGTAGGAATGTGTTCATTTCTTATTTTGAACTCAAGAGTCAAAAAATTTTAAAATTCAGTTTCAAGAAACTGTCTGGTAATTTAAAGCATATTAATAATACACATCAATTCTAAGCAAATTATTCAAAACATATGAAAATAAAGCAGTTAATATAAATGACTATGACTAGGTAAAAATAATTGGACATAATGTATTCATTTTAATACACATTGAAAGTAAAACTCATTTAAAAACTTATTAATGTCTATTTAAATAAAATAGTATTTTTCTCAACAAACAAAAGATTTCTTACATCTCTTCCTTCAAATGTGTACTTGGGATCTTCGGCATTACATTCTTTGATGTGCTCAACCATCATGTTGCACCGTTTCTCCATGTTGTTATAAGTCAACTTTATTTTGGCGGGTGTAATACCAGCTATCCACCTGGCGCGAGATTCTTTCCAGGCTGCTCCAGTTCTGCTGAATGGATTTGTGGCCCAAATAGAATCTACGGTTGGGTCTACCTGTGATAAAAAAAACAAATGAATGTTAGATGGACTTCATATATGACAAGCTGTTTATTTTACACAAATATTGTGTTGAATAATATTTTATCTGAAATATTGCAATGGCTACTTGTAAAAATATATTGTGCTATAAATTATTTTTCTCAATATAGATTGAAAAAGAATAACATTCCAACACACATTCAAAGTAAAATTTTCAAAATAAAATAACTGTTTTATTTTACTGATACAACTGTTGTGAAATCACCTTACCTGAAAATCATTGTCAGCAAAGCTTGCAAAGTTATTAACAAAAACATCTTTGATGATTTCTGGATCCCTGACAAGAAGAACGGGACTATTCAACTTGAAATAACCAACGTAAGGGCTGTCTTTGAACTTCCTGAAATAAAATTTGAATTACTCACATCATATTAACCCTTCAGACACATATGCATGAGATAGATTTTGAATGGTGACTGATTCATATTATAATCCAATGGATGCCAGAATGAGCCGCAGATATATAGATATGAAAATTGATTTTTCGATTTGAAAAACATTTCTGGTGAAATTCTGGGTAAATAATTTTTAAGATAGTGGTTGTCTAATTTTGTATTTACATACATTTATTACTCACACACCAGTGCTTTATCTGCGCTATGTAGTAACAATAATATTTCAGCTCCGAATATTTTTTTTTCACTTTTTTAAAGATCACTGTAGTCTCATAAAAATAGTTCTTTATGTGTTTAGAATGTGTCTAAGTTCAAAAGCCAAGATGAATGTAACTCAAGACGACATATGTGTCTTAAAAATATTCACAAGTTAGCAGCTTCAAAAACAACAGCTGACTTAATACAATAATTGAATTTCTTAATAAAAAAATATGCATACTGAATCTATTTGTCTTTCCCTGTCAATTATATATTTTTTTAAATTGTCCATATATTTCGTTATCCTGACTACCTTTATCCCGAATAATCAAGGTTCTACTGTATTATAATATATTTATTTGTGATAACCCTGAACTAATATAAAATAAATCAAAAACTTTTGTTCTCAGAATAAAACTAGCAACAAATTAATGTTTTACTCTTACAGTTTCAGAAAGCATTATTATTGTTTTTATGATCTGTGATAAAAATGTATGCAGCCCGACGTGCACATTTGAATCAAATATCTGTAGTATAGAAAAGGTTAATTTGATGACAGAAATATTTTTTACTGTGCGCCAGAATGGCTTTGTAGTTTTAGTTTTTGTTAGGCTGTTTTGGGTTATTAAAACAAAATCTTCTTAAAATCACATTTAGCCATATTTTGGGTAGTTTTACATAATCTGAACATAAATTACATAAAGTCTATTCCAATTAAAGCTTTTGAATATGTGAATCGAATTTGTTAACCATTATCGAATTTCATGAAGTGCTTAGAATGATAAGTTATTGTTATAATGCAGTGATGCACAACCTTTACCTTCTAGCGGGCCGCATAAAACAAATTATTGTGGGTTCGGGCCGCAAAAAAATGATTTAAATTAACTCAATCCTTTTTTATACAGAAAATATGTATGTTCCATGTAAAACAGCCTTAAAATCGTGTAAAAAAGATTGAGTGAATTTAGATAAATGAATAAAGGTTCCATTATATTATTTTGACCGTGTTATTTCGAAAATAAATAAGCCATGCAAAAAAAGGATTATGAGTACATGCTTATTAAAAATTATGTTTAATTTATATGCAATTCATCAGTTAATGCGTTCTTGGTCTTTGTTAATAATTAACTATTTTTTTTTAATTTGACATAATATTTGTAAGCCTGTTTCTAAGAACCGATTTATTCTACTTCATTGGAGAAAAAGCTTACTTACATTTAAAAAATAACAATTTTACATGACAAAAATATGTTTGAGAAAAAGATTTAAGGGCCGCCACAAAATTCAAAAGGAGCCGCGGTTTGCGCATCACTGTTATAATTTATATCGTTATAATGTAGAGATGTCATGATTACCTATCGAAAATGACGATTATCTCAAAACAATGATTTTTTAATTTATCACATTCTGCCAGTATACCAAAGACACAAAACCAAGTAATCCAGAGTTTTTCATCTTTGCAAAATTTATCTCACTGTATACCATTTGACAAGAATATCAAAAATAATTTACTACCCCATTCAAATATTTTTCCAATAAACTCAAAGCTTAACCAAGAGAAATAATTTATCAAAAGCACCTGTACAGATCTGTGTACATCATCCCGAAATGCTGTCTGCCAAGTAGTACATTTTTGAAATTTCCCAGGAAAAACAGAGGCTTTTCAAAAGGCACACCCCTATCCTTCCAAAAGTTATTATTCCATGTGAAATACACATAGAAAAAAGTAAAAAAAGTGCAAAAAAGAAGTACTACAGCTTCACACAACATGGTGGTCTATGATGTACTGAATCTAAATTCAAATCAATGTGTTTAAACTGTATGACCTTCTATTGATAAGATAAGATGACCAAAAGTTAAAATAGAATACAAAAATAAATTGATACTAAAAAAAAAATAAGTCAATTTTAAATGCAAAATATATAAACTATATTTTTATTATTAATCAGGCAGATAATCAACAATATTGTTATCAATCTGCGCGATAATAAAATTTAACAAAATGCTACAATAATTGAAAAATCTATTTGTGCTAAAATCTCACCTGTAATTTTTAATTAATACGAAAAATTTATATTAATGTCTAAGTACTCAGTAGTCTGAAGATGTTTCTCAAAGAGGAAAAACATGACGTGTCATACCTAGTAACACAACTAGTGGAATAACAAAGTAGTTGATTTATTTATATATCAACAACTTATATATCGACTATAGAAAGGAAAAAAAAACGTAACCCACACATAAAAACGTGTTTTGATGATTTTGTGACATATGCAAATTATGAATTATACACAACCTTGAAGTGTACGAATACTTCTAAACTAGTGTTTAATTGACATTATCTAATTTTAATTACAGAAATTGTCTCGGAAAAACCTTTATTTCAGTGTCTTTTCTTGGTTTTAATTGTTTACAAGGTCATCTTTTTAAAATTTAAAAGCTAAATTTAGATAGTTCTTCGGCATTTTCAGCTTCCATCCCTTTGATAGAATGTGTGTCAAGTTGTATAAATTGTGATTATCGAAACAAAGCTGTTTTGGAAAATTGAGGGTTACGTCCTTTTTCCTTTCCACAATCGATATTTATTGAGAATTGTGGATTTTATTTTTTATTTTGGTGACATAAAGAACTGTAAGCAAAAAATCTTTCTAAATTTCTTTGACCATTTCATTTCAGACTTCAGAAAAATATAAAGAATAGCATTACATTCAGAAATATTATTATTATTTTATTATTATTACAAATTAGTGTGTCTAATAAATAGCTCAAATGGTTTAAGCAAATTACTTACTACTTGTGATGAGAAGTTATTAAATACAATGTAATCCATTCTCGTAAACGCCAAATCAGCCAGGCCAACAGTCTAACCTATATATAATTATTTATAAATTCATCAAAAGTCTTCCTTAATGGTAATTAGTCCATGATATTAAATCTACTAGTGTTAGTTACAAACTGTTACTTAATGGTAGGGGGGGGGAGATAGAAGAAGATGTTGGTTCTCTCAATTTTTAGCTTATTAATTTTGATTGCTCACGTATAATAAAATGGTGGATATGTAACTTTTTAAACATACAAATACTGATTAAAAACAAACTCAAAATATATCAAACTTTGTACACTACCACACATTCTGTCACTAACGACCCGGGTTTCGCCTTTCGGTATCTTTTAACGACGTTTAAGTGCACTAATGAACTTGAACTGACACTTGGTAAATGGTAAATAGTTGTATCGTTTATATATGTATGTATATATCAGAATAAAATTTATTACCACTAAGTTAACGTTATTGATGTCGATTAATTATTAATGAAGTTCAATTTATTTGACGAACTGATCACATAAACAAAAAAAAAATCTGTAGGCCTTCGAAACTGCACATGATTATCGTTAAAAGGTCATACATGGGAATACTATGATTTAAAATGTGGGTATTTATAAAACGTGAGTATTTTAAATGTCGTATTATTTTGATTGTTGGAAAATTTATAATTATTAAGGGTGAATTATAAAGATTCACCTGTTCGTTAAAAAATGGCAAACTACTTAGCTGTGTCTTGTTTATTTGTTATATTTATTTTCTTTTGATTCAGTTCAAGTTCATTCGTGCACTTGAACGCCTGAATATGCCGAAAAGCGAATCTCGGGTCGTTAGTGACAAAACGTGCGGGAGTAAACACAGATAGAACAATTTATGTTTAGTATTTTAAAAATTCCACCGAGCACTTTCAGTCGAAATATTGAATTAAATCACTTATACATTTCTGCAATTGATTTTTTTTAGACATATGGGGGCCATTTATATAAATACATCATCACTATCTAGGGAGGTTAATAAAGTGTGACAATATGTGATGAAGGGGGTAGTAATACATGTGACTTAATAAACTTATCACTTTATATATTTTACTTCTTAGTCTTTTAATATATATCTAAGCCGAAAATGTCCTGGTTACCATCAGGATTCTCAATTAGATAAACGTTTCTCTCTCCCAACATCATATAGTTTAATAATAGTTACCAGCATATCAAGGTGTCCACACAAAATAATGGCAGTTTTATTAAGTGCAGAGGAATATCAATGCTAAATTCAATTGTTCCAATCATACACTCTTAATTGAATAATTTATTGGGACTGATGAAAGCGTCAGTGGAACATTATTTCGTATGCACTGGTAACAGTATCTTCGAATTGGAATCACTGTACGAAAAAATTCACGAAATGATTTTGAATGGATTTTATCTGTACTGTTTATATTTCCTACCATGTGCGCAGTGGTGTAGGAAAGGGTCCTGCCACCCGGGGCGGTACTTGAATTATCCGCCCCCAATATTTCCTCTAATTTTGTTTTTAAATCACTTTTACTATTTTTTATCTATGACCAAGAAGTTTTTACTACAGGTGGCTTTTTTTTAGTGTATAAATATAATTTCTCGAAAAATATTGATTTATTTTTTAAAACGCCGCCCCCAAAAATGAGTCGCTCAGGGCGGTCCGCCCCTTCTGCACTCCTCTGGCTACGCCACTGCATGTGCGTGAGTATCAAAGACGTAGTAATTGTAGTTATTAGCCAAAAACTAATCCTTTCCTAGACCTTTTAACTCTACTCTCTCCAAAATAGAATGAAAATAAAATAGAATAAGCTTGTAACCATTTATATCAGATGTCCCAGTCAAAGTTTTTATATCAAATCAAGTTTATTAAAAAAAATGCATCGTCATACGGAGAGCGAGTAGACCAGATAGAGTAACAATCGTTTAACTCAAGGAATTTATTTTCTGCACACTTAAGAGCTCGCAATCTAGTCTCAAAGACACTTTTGAGGGTCAAGGAAAAAAAGTCGTAAATACGCTAGTAAAAATAATCGAATGGAAAAGCAGTGAGGGGGGGGGGAGGATAGTAAGTAAAGATTTGTAACCACCACTTGTAGATGTTCATTGTTTGATTTATAATATTATTTTAGAATGTCTTTTCTCCATAAATTATCAATTAATTGTTATGTATGTATTTTAAATCTAATGAGGAGCTGCTCGTTACACGTGTATTGCATGCCAAACTCCTCATTTTAGATTCTCAGTGGAGTTGAGCTTTGTTTCCATTTTTTAAAATCCTCAATAAAGGTCATAATAATTACGTGTCCACATCTTTTAAGCCACAAAACATAGTAATTTAATGCAGTCATGAAGAGAAAAAAATCGCTTAACTTCCCTAAAGACAGAAGAAGTAAATGTTGTTAAATATTAATAAATGAAAATCGATTACGTGAATCACTGATTTCAGATATGTTTTATTCGGCTAGTATTGAATTTGTTTGTATATTTGTGAGCAAAATTATTTATCCTTTTAATTTCTCTGATCTAGATACGACGTGAAACTTTATTGAAATCATTTTTGAGCTATCTCGTGTAGCTTTCTTTTTTAACGCCAAACCTCGAAGCGAAATTTCGCCGTTGGTTGTCGAAAATCATCTTCGAAACTCGATTCAGGAAATATCAACTTTCTGTCATACTTTTTTAAATGCCCCTGGTATTTTTACTAACGTCAATATGTAACATCTTGTGAACACGATAAAACACAGAATTCAGTGGCGTAATCACAGTGGTGGAAAAAAACGAATTTGTAGTAGTTGGACTTAAGTAATAAAAAATAAAAATCCCATACATAAATGTTAATCTAATAAAACGTACAATCAGTTTTGGAAAGTCCATCCATGGCACTTGAGAGATTTTTACGAAAGCCTATAGAATTATATGTATCCATTTTTTAATTACTTATTTTTACTATTTACTTAACACAAACATATATACATATTTATTTTGTTTATCTAAAATATTTGTTATTATTTCAATAAATAAATATTTTTTTGAATTTTAAAACTAGTAGTTTAAAGTGTAAGTGAAACATTACATACTACTTTTCAATATTTGCACAAAACTTGCATCATTGCAAAAACCGTGTGTCATTGGTAAATCTATAATCAATTTCCATTCCTTTGCACGTTGCCATCCCTAAATGAAATGAAGTTTTAAAATACTCTTAGTAAGATTTTATCGCCACAGAATAAAACCGGCACCTCTAAAAAACTGTAAGCAGTCGTATAGTAACTAATTTGGAAAGAAACTAGTCATCGGAAATAGTCAAAGTCTCACATTTTACCATAATATTCGATTTCAAGAAAGCTTCATTTGAATAAAAAACCATTATTTATGACACGCGTATTATTATATAATTATTTACACAACAGAGAGTGTATCAATAAGGGTTCTTTTAGAATACAATAATATTAAAGATTAACGCTGATTTCATCGCTTTAAATATTTAAAGTCTTACGGTTTGTTTAATAACACTGTATTTTCTATTATAGTAACAATACAGTATTAATTATTATTTCACATAAATGTGTTTATACATTTATTTACGACGGCAATTTCGTATTATATTATAACAAACAAAGGTGACTAATGTGTTCACAAGTTAATTTTATTTGACGAAATCTCTCTCGCGCATCATTCAATTTATCTGCACGAAAAGAAATTTTCTCGAAACAATTTCAACTTGCAATATTCTTAATAGATATCTAGGTATTTGTGCTAAGTCGGAAGGTCGACGTCGCTCGTCTCCATTGCAGTGCTTGCGGGCTCGATTACTTAATTCTTCAATCGATTTATGGATTCCTGTTTGAATGTATGAATGTCTGAAATTTCTTCCCACTCGTCCGATTCTGAAAACAATGTGTAGCGAAAGCCATTAGCTAACAAACAAGCTTAACAATTGTTATAAATTAACAACTAAGCTGAAATAAACAATAATCTCATTTTTTTTCTTCCGCAGACCTTACGAATTTCCTACATTGTGAACATGCATCATTTGACATTAAAATAAAGGAAATATTGCAGGGACGTCAAAAATTGTTGCAACGCTTCTAAAAAGATTAAATAAATGTATATTCTGCGTTTTTCCAGGAAAATATGAATATTCTTCTGATTCATAGTTTCAGTGTCGTTTTTAAAGCTATTTCTGCATCACTTATGTCTGCAATATAAATCAAGTGGCAGGGCTGGCGCTAGAAATAAGGCCGCCCCAGGCAATATTGTATTTTTCCACCCTAGTTATAAAATGTCATTGGGTGCTTTCATTCAGAATTTTTCAGATTTACCGCTATTGGTACTTGCACTTCGGCACTGTCAAGTGGCATTCTTGGCATGTTTCCTCCAATATCAACAAAAGTTTTATATAAATTAGAAGGTTAGTCAATTGTTGCTTGATCTAACGTACAAATTAAGATTCAGTGAATAGATAGATGATCTCTCTTTATCAGATTGTAACAATAATCATTGTTGTTTTCGTTCGCTTAGGTGTCGACTTAGTGAATAAATCATCAACTATTTACAATAGTCAAAAAGTACTTATATTATTTAAAAATATTCAGAAATGTAAAAAACATTCAGTTTATTGTGTAGCCTTTAAATAACAGATAGTTTTTAACTAGTTTATTACTAAAATATCTTACATTGATTGTAAGTCATTGAACGCAAGTTGATTTATTCAAAACTCATATTTAAGCAACAGCGATATTATTAGATACTTATAACCAGGGCTGTGGAGTCGGAGTCGGAGTCGCGGAGTCGCGGTATTTTGGCCGGAGTCGGAGTCGCAGTCGCGGAGTCACGGTATTTTGGCCGGAGTCGAAGTCGTGAAAAATGAGCGGCTCGATTTTTTTTTGAAAAAATATATTTAATGATGTGTATTTAAACAAAATAGTCAAAAACATTTCATACTTGGCTGACTAAAGATGATCTGATGGTATACATATATATTATATAAGTTAAAATGAAATTATTGAAAAATTTCCTCGGAGTCGGAGTCGTTAATTATTTTAAAGCTGGAGTTGGAGTCGGAGTCGTCTTTTTTTCAAGCGACTTCACAGCTTTGCTTATAACTTTAGAGTCATGGAAATTAATTTTTGATTAATACATACGATTTCATTTAAATTCACTTGCATTGTACACTCATAGGTTGATAATTACATCATTTGTACACTATTATATACTATGACATTTTCATTGCATTATTTGGACAATACGATCCATTAATAAGTCAATCTTTTTTAAATACGCTCTGTCTCGTGATTAATTACCTATTAAAATAATAAAAATATATGTCTGCCTATATCATTTATTGTTCAATTAAACAATGAACTTGTACATTGTACAGTATGCGGCAGTAATGCATCAAATGACTCACTCTTCCGTAGCATATCATTAAATACAAACATTTTTAGCAATCTTGAATATTATATAATGACTGGGGAAAGTTTTAATTATTTTTTAGTTTAATCTTAGAGAAATATGTAGGTTTATAAATAAAATAAGTAATGCTTGAAAAAACATAACATTCAGTTAAGTTACAGCTAACCGATGGCCAAAGTCGGATTTACCTACATATATGATAAAAAGCCTAGGGTCTCAATATCCTGGGGGCCTCCAGCCGAAATGTATATTTTTTCCAGACTATTTTAATATATAAATATTATATTTATAAGAAATATTGTGTTATTATTCATTTTTTTATGCGTCTTTTGCATTGTGTCAATTAAAACTTCCATTCCGTTTTCCTTTATGCTAACATTTTGGTTTGGTGGCCTCACATGTGAAATAGCCTCAGGCAGCGATTTCCAACCTGGGAGGCGTAGACTATTGCAAAGGGAGGCGCGAATAGTCCAAAACATGTATTTATACTTTAAAACGTGTCTTTATTACTATATGAAATAAAAGACGGGGAGGCGGTAAGATTCTTTTTTCTTCAAAGGAAGGCGTAGTAACGTAAAGGTTAGAAACCACTGGCCTAAGACCTCACTACATCTTAATCTCGCCCTGCCTTTGGTACTTAATTATAACAAAAATTTTAATAATGAATATGTATATACAAAAAATAAACAAATAATTTGATTAATGGATGAGATTATAAAACGATGACAACGTGACAACACGATGTATTGGCCCTATTTTTTAAAAATGCCAGTATTGATATGTTCAGGGTCCTAAGGCACAGCGGTTAGCGTTGTGGGCTACCGTACCGGATCTCACGGGATCGAGTTCTAGTACGAACAGCACTTTTTCGATTGATTTATTGATTTATGTTCGAAGGCATTGGTGTTTGTGATGTCTTAAAATTCCTTCCCACCCTTTCCGATCCTTTGATAACTGGGCGTAGCGAGAGCGATTTTTTAACCACTAGTCCTGGCTTAGCCATATCCTTCTATCTTTGAAAAAGAGAGATTGAGCGAATAATAAACAGTTCTTGTAGAAAAAAACCTCTGTTGAGATACCTCTATTAGAAGGCTATTTTCTCCATATTGGGAGCGGACATGGATAAAAAAATGATATTTGCATAACGGTATTCAATATAAAATTGTAAAATAGCTGTTTTGATATATTTGTTCGGTATTGATAGTCCCTAGACAGAGTTCATTAAGCATTGGAGTGTGGGATACATTGGAAATTTGATGAGGTTGAAACATTTCGGTTATTACGACATCAGCATGATTTTTTTGTTTACTTCGTTTCAGCATTAAAAATATGTCTGTGTCTTGTTATTCATGTCTAAGACCCATATTACAACAATTTACAAACATATTTTTTTCTTATATCGTTCGTATATCAAAGTTTGGTGATAACTTCAAGAAAGAGTTTCTTAGTTCGCGTAATGCAAATTAATTTTCGAAAAAGAGTCTCTCTACATTTCATATCCTCTTTCATAGACAAATCAAACATTCATTTTCCGATTCGGTGAGACAAGGTTTCCAATCAGAAAATATTATAATGCGCAACTGCAGGACGGTTCAACAAACAATCATATCACATACAATTTAATTTTATAACTTTGTTACTCCACTTGTGTTACAAACTGTGACACGTGTGTTGATGTTTCTTTAAAAAGCACCTTTAATAGACAGGACATTACAAGGTTTACAAATAAATTATAAATTTATTATTATTCTTAAGCTATAAAATACAAAATAAATATCTGGTGTTTTCCTTTTTTATTGGACGCAAAGAGAGGGTTATATAGAAACATTACTGAAAAAATATTGCTTTTTAATCATTTTACGTATTCTTGAATTAAAGTTTTTACCGATCTGCCCTAAATAAGCAGCTTGACAGTTTTGACAGGTTAAGCGATAGATACCGCTCTGAGAAAATGATTCTAGCTTGTCTTTGTTATTTGATAAAAGTTACCGTTAATTGAATACAAAGTGGGCTGTAAGTAATGTGTTATTTTTTTTAAAAATATTTTTGTTGTGTCTCCACTACTATTAATTTTCGTATCTTACCCCCTCTCGGCATGCAGTACAAAAGGAAAAAAACCCGACTTTTATTTTGTTATTTATATACTTACATCAATTTCTAGATTATTCGTAAACCTTGCGATTTTCTGTCTGATAATGTGAGACACATGTCACAATTTGCAACACGAGAACAAGTGACGTAGTAAAGTAATTACATTAAATTTATATTAAAAATGAATTTTAACAAAGTTACGACCGAATCCGTCAAAAATCTTAATACATTTTCTCTTTATTATTAAAACTAAGTGAAAACTACTCAATCCAACATTTAATCGAAATTAATTAGGAACTGTTTTTACAAATAAACATTTTGATCTCTCGAAGATAGCGCTAATTAATTATAAAAATGTATAATAAAAACTGTTACAAATAAAAAATATTGCAGAAATCTCTTCGATCTTTTAAAAATAAACAACTTTGCAAAGAAACATTTATACCGATTTATTAAAATTGTTTTGGTTAATTTTATCTTTGACCTTTATATAGCTTGTGAAGATTTTGTAATAGTGATTAATATAAATTATTCGGTTTTTAGTATAATTTATCTCTAAAATCCTCCGCACTTGAATATTCGTAGTTTCTCGGTTGTTTTAGATATTCATAAGAATTCTTCGTTCCAATTATATAAGTGACACTCTGAATTGGTGACTTATTAATTTTGTTAATAAATTATTTACACTCTACAAAAGCAAAATTTTATTGGGAAACTTATTATAAAAAAACATTTTTTACGTGTATGTTTGTTTATATTAGCGAGTTTTATATGTATAAAGGCTTAAAAAAATACTCGAAAAGTTACTACATATATCACATATATGTATTGGTCTTTCAAAATTATAGAATAAACTTAATGCGATTGTCTGAATTTCAAATGATTTTGAACAATACAGCCCCAGAGAAGTAAAGTGATAGGTGGTATTTTAGGAAAAAAAATAGTTTGATGCGTTTTAATATTCTACATTTTGTCTTAAACTAAAAGTATTGTAAAAGCAAAGTGACCTAAATACATACACACAGGGCCGGCCCTAAGCTTGTGCGAAGTGTGCGGTGCACACAGGCGCCGGCTCTAAAAATAATCAGAGGGGCGCAGATTGGTGGATCGCTTTTGGTTTTTTTGAGGCGCCCTACTTTGACCGAAGGCGCCTCGCACACAGGCGCAAGAATCCACGGGCCGGCACTGCATACACACTATAAAAATGTTTTATTCCTAAAATAGAAATATGAAATTCATAAAAACACTAATTTAAAAAATTATGGTACTTTAAAGTACAAAAGATGAGTTTTGTACTATAAATCACCATTTTACTACTTGGCTTACTTAAATTCTCAGGGGTTCAATTTACAAAAGTTTGAACTAAAAAATGCATTTGTGTATATTAACAACTTTTTGATGAATTTCGATGATAAATTTAACGTAATTTTTTGGATAAATTAAAATTATCATTATCATCTTATGTTTAAAAGCAACTCTAACATTTACAACCACTGCTTGATTGTAATCCACAACAAATAATGGTTTCACTTTTTTTAGCGAGCAAATAAAATGCGATATAAACAAAATCAAGTCACAAATGATAATTAATAACCAGCGGCTCTAAGTTTTGAGAAATCTTTGAGCGATAAAGTAATTATCATTACCCAAACTATTTATATACGGACTTATTTTTTATGATTCTAATAAAGTCAGAAACAATTATGGGGTACACAACCATTACATGAGGCTATTATTTGCAAGCCCGGCTTGTTCCAAAATGGTTGAAAACTGAAAGTTGAATTTCATTTTGTAAAACAATGTACATTTAAAAAGCATTTTTAGTTTTACATTACTTTGTAGTGATATTTGGCTTGCTATGAAGCCAGGTTTGAGACTGTTTTTTAAAAATATTTTTTAAATGTATTTTTATTTACTAAATTACATTCATGGTTCATCTTTCATCAATTTTGGGACAAGCTGGGCTTGCAAATAATAGCCTTACATCCAATCCTCTTTTTGCTGGTTTTTAGACGTTAGAATTGGAAAAAAGCCTTAGACGTATAGTATTTGACATAGCTGATACCTTTTAATTTCAATGTATTTTAAAAAACATAATGAAAATGTTGACAAAAGGCCACTCCCTTTTGACAGTTGTTTAAGAAATGTGTTGATCTAGGATAGAATTGTTCTCAATGCAAGTCACCAAACTTAACGAAATAGCACATTTAAAAAAAATTCAAATGATTTTTTTTTTATAATTTTATGAAAGTTCGTTCTAATTTTTTATATTTTTATGCAACGGAATGTTATTAATTCTCATTATAACAAAAAGTGCAACATTTTCAAAAACTTTAATAACATTTTTATGAGTTTTTCCTTAATTAGAAAAAAAGTCACCGCTTTATTGTTTTGTGTTGTACACGTGAAAACAATAATATACGGGCATCAACAAGATTTGAACATGATTTAATAGTATTCTTTACAATAGAATATACATGAAAATAATACTAATTTCCTTAACATACTTTTGATTTTATCTACATTCGTTTGTCTATTCACTCATATATTCTAGTGACGGTAATGAAGATGACACATAAATTCCTGAAAGTTTTTTTTTCCTAAATGGATATTGAAGATTTCTATCCTAGGGCGACGATTTAAGTTCCATATTCGGCGGCAGTCAATTAATGATGGTCTATCTATAGCTTCTTAAAATACGAATAGATCGATTTCACCTCGACTCGATAACACTGAAGTCTACTTTGTATATCTCTACTCTTTGTTCGTTAAATGTAGATAGACGTCATAAAAAAACTCGTAAATTACATTTACGAAAACATTTTCTTAAATACTATAAATGGTAGGCTTCTTTTGAGAATTAATAGGCTTAAAACACAGCAATTATTATTTATGTCGAGCAATAAAATATTATCCGAAATGTACGTTCATTTGATATACTAACATAACTAATATATTTATGTACCGTTACTAACTCGTCAACCAAAAGAGAAAATAAATAAAATCAGGTCTTCAATGAAAAAAGACGTTAACTCTTTGGACAATATTTATTTTTCAATGTAGAGTAATCTTTAACCGCAATTTTTATTCACCGACTTCAGGTGTCACTGTCAACGCTTTTTGTATGCATTAGAAATTTCAAATCGTATATTTATCTATCTACATAATAATTATACTGTGTATCCAATTTGAGATATTACTTTTAATGAATGTTAATTAAAATTGTCGGCCTCGGTCTTCTAGTGTTATAAGTTTTATCCTAGCATTTAGGTAAGTCCGGGTTCAATTCCCGCCTAGGTAAAAATCAGATTAAGATTTTAGCAAATAAAATTTGAGGTTCATGGATGCTTGTAATGTTTTCTGTCATCGATTCGATTTCATGTGATATAAAAAAATCACAACATATGGCGGCTTGGCTCATAGCTGTAATGTACATTTAGGACATCCAATCCTGGACCCTTATTAGATCCCGGGATTTCGGGATTCACAATCTTTAAATTCTTTGGAAAGTTGTTAGTACAATATTAATTAATTAAAAATTTTCATTACAAAAATGGTTTAGTGATGATGATGATGACATTAAATGGTGTCGTCAAAACATACGGTTGATTATACCACCATCATCCGTTATGTGTATGCAGCCGCTGTTTCACGGCCGCCTTCTATAACGCAATGTATCAAGAAAAGAAACGAATTCACTCCTCATATTCTTGGTAGTATATATAATCTTTAATATTTTTATGTACTTTAATTTGATATTATTTTTGTCCATTTATCGATATACGAGTTTGAGCCAACAAAGTATTCCAATCATTCCCATGGAAACATTGTAAAATTGATTGTTTAATCAGTTTATGGATCACCAGCCAGTTTTGTCATTTTTTATGAAAGCATTTATTAAATACTTTTAATCTCCATATTTGTATTATCATATCTGACGGAAGAACACGAGGGACAGTTAATTTAAAAACAGTTATAATCTAAAAACTAATGCAAAGATACTCCATGCTCGTAACGGACATGGAATAAAATATTATAAATTAGTTAATATTGCATGATAAAAAGATTTAACAGAAAAGAAAATATTTCAAATAATCTGAATAGTCTTATTATTGTATTTATGACTGAATTAAGAGAAAATAAATATTTCGTAGATTCATTAAGAAGCTTTAAACGATAAATATATATCACACATCACACTTCCTTGTATCGACTTTCGTCTTTTTCACTTTCCAAAATCGTATTATTGATACTTCCTTCCGATTATTTTGATTTTTTCTCTCGCCTTGGACTTGAACGACGGACCTTGGCAGTAATTCACCACCGTAGTTTGCTGCACTATTATTCTGTATGGTTGAAGAAATTAGGGATACGGCAGATTGATTATGCCTTCAATAATATTATAAATACATACTGTTAAAATATTTGAATGTCATCTCTAAGGTATAATTATATTTTGCGGTTATCTTAAAAATAGCTTCACTATACCTGCTATTGTTTTGACAGTATAAATCGAGATTAGTATGAAGTACTTTGAATGTCAGTTGTGGCACTCAAATCATTTTTCGGTGACACTTTAGAATTAAGTTAAAATTTGTTTATTTGATATAAACGAAACTATTTCTTTTTGTCACGTTCATATTATGATATTTACATAATCGATATGAAGCGATATGCTATAAATTTTGGCTAAATTTCGATTTCGATGCGTCATGTCTTTTATTATTTGTTGTAGAGTATATTTATTTTTTATTATATTAAATAAGTATTTTGATTTAGTTTTACTGACACGGTAAGATTTTTTATACAATATGGCGATCCAATAAGTAAAAAAATGTTGAAATATTAACTTTTCCACTGAGTGGCACTCAACAAATTTAATATAGGAAAAGGGCTCTTAGTTTAAAAATGGTGCGTATCACTGGTAAAGTTCATTCATTGAGGCTAAGCGTTTGCTGAGACGCCGGCGAAGCAGCGTAGATCAACTCAAATCTTGTATTACGCACAGATCTGCGTACGCAGGCACGTGCGACACATACATGTCTCTGACTTGTGCTGCGCTCTGTTGTAGTGCCGGCACAAACCCTTTGACGTTTGGACGTGTTCTTTTGATTTTGCAGCGAAGTGCGAACTGAACTTTATCTTAACGACTTCTACTCACGTGAACAATTCTTAAAATATGTACATCAAAAGATTTATTGTGAGGCATTCCGTGTCACTCAGCTATATCACTTTCGCGACGAAGCAATCGAAGCATACGCTCGTCACTTATGCTTACTTCGCCTGCCTGCACTTGCCAATTCTGTGCTGCACTGCGTCACCTGCGCTTCCGCACACGTCCAGCCTAAACGTCCAGAACATTAATTTGTGTTTCATAAAATTTATCCAGAGAATGTGTAAAATAATATTTGTTAGTTGCGCTACTCGGAGATGTTAGAATGTTTTTTTAATAAAAACCAACACCATTTATCACGTGACTGTTACTGAAATATTCAAACTTACTTATAATTAAGTTTTCATTTTTTTTAAGGTACATTAATTAATGAAATATGTCGATAAAATAAAAGCCTTTCTTACATTTTCATCTGAGGCTGAATTTTTAATACTAATTTGATTTGTATTCACTAGGCTTACTTTTTCAACCGAATCCTTTCGTTTCAATTCCATATTAACGCATTTCTTTCACCGTTAAGTCGACGTTTTCTGCGTTCAGCCGAAAACCGGATTTTACTCTTCCACTGTGGTCAATATAACGAAACATACCAAACGAAAGTGAAATAGTCTTTTCTTGTGCACCATACGACAAACAGTGCTCCATGTGAGTGCACATAACATAACAATATTACAAAAAAAAGTTACATTAAACAACGAATAAAAATTGTCGAACATACCGTTAACCAACCGGCTAAAACGTAAATAATTAAATTCGAATGAAAACATTTAATGAAATTTATTCAAACATTTCAATTTTAAATTAAGAATAAAATAAAATTTAACGTTTTAATAATCAAATTTATTCAAAATTTGTTCGTATAAAGCTAAATTGTGGAAGCGTTCCATATTTGATTTTTTTATTTATCTGTAACAAGCAGTAAGTTTATTCAAACTGATGCTGTAAAACAACTTCTAGCTTAATCAAGATTATAATAAAATATAGTAAACACTTATAATTGCCGATCAATATATTAAAAAATATCTATCTTCGCTTCGTCTCCGATGCATTAATAATTATAATTAAAAGCAATTTATTGCTCTTCATCAAATACAATCGAAAGTGATTTTATTAATAGTCATCTTGGATAATAATATATTGTGAAAGCATTTTTGGATACATATTAAACTGGAAGTGTGTACTCACACAATTATTTAATGTGATTTATTAATAAAGAGTTTTCTACTATACAACTGCGATTTGAATTTAAGGTAAATGTATTGATTCTTATTAATATGTCTAAAAAGATAATTGCTGTCAAGGCGCACATATGAAATTTAGCTATAAAAAATACAAAATAACAACATTAATTCTGTAAAAGATGTGATCAATATTTCAAACGTCTATATTTTACTAAGAGTCAAATGTCAATTGCTCAATCTCATGCAAGAACTTAAAAAGTTCGCGGTTAGTTTCACTAAACAGGAAACACATTATATAAATTAGCGTCCTTCGGTATTCAATAACGCTTTTCCATAATCGATACTCTCTCAATTTCATTATACCTTTACTAAATGCGATGAAACTATGAAAAATAATTTTGAAACATAGCAATTATTTTATCGAAAGCGTTGAAAATAGTTAGTCTTTATTATGTATGGGGAGGAAAGTCTTTAACTTAATTAAAAACAGTAATTCTAGCCTTTTTTGCAATTAAGAAGTCAGTGAAATTGTTTTATTAGTTGTATATCAACATCAGTTGTATTGGTATGTCATTTATACCGTCCCGACATATTACAATATTAAATTATATGAGGTATTTTATAACCATTGATTGTAGTATAAAATAATAAATGAAATAATTAAATTACCAACATGGTTATAAATAATTGTATTGTTATAAATAGCATGCTAAGCGTACTTTTTCTTTAACCACTCCAGATCAGGAAGGATTTAAAGGATCCTATAAAAATATGTTTTCCGCTAGATTGAATAGTAATATAACTGAAATATAACATTTTTCTACACTGAATTTTGGGATTTACATTATAATTACCTTCTTAAATTGTCAAAAACATTAATCCAATAAGCATACTAAGCTATAGTCATTTCTTGTATAATAAACATTCTTAACCACTTCAATACCGAGCGGACACCGGTGTCCGGAACGTATGCAAGCGAACACAGATGTCCAAGACATTTAAAAAATCAAATACTTGGTATTTTAATAGAATATAAGCAATATTTTGATGAATATATGTAGTGCTATCTTTACTGAGTCAATATAGGTTTTTAAAATATCGAAATCAAGTGTATGTTAGGCATAATTATTTTTCTCAAAAACACGCAGTATCTCTGGGAAATATTAATGATGTATTTGCGCTGTATTCAAACGGTTAAATAACATGCATTCTTTGACAAAAATATGCATAAAGATAAAATCTATCAAATAATTTAAAACACATTGCATACTATTTTAAATAATAACAATCTAACTTTGACGAACTTTCTACGACATATCATACAGTGATCTTAAAAATATGCGTTATGATATTAAAAAAACACAATGTGTTACAGTACAAATATTACAACATACCATTATGTTATAAAGACAAAAGTTAGGCATAATAATGTTAAGTATTTCATAAAATCAAATTAAAAATTAAATAACCACACACGTTTAAGTAAATTGTATTCTTTCGAAATAAGATTTAGACAGATCAACACTAACGCCGTTATTTTGAATGGAAACTTTTCTCAAAAATTACTTATTCATTTTTTTCAGAAACCAGATTAAGGTTTTATTTATTACTTATTTGCACAATCATAATCGCCTTTCACATAAATTTCCATATCTTTGATGAAACCTTAAGAGCAAGTTTCTAATATTATATAAATATCAATAAAACAAAAATATATAGTGAAATATTTATAACGATGTCGTATTTCTTTAAAAAGAAACACTTTTATTTGACTTATTAAATTTCAAAATTGTTGTAGATATTAAAGATGAATATTTTGAAAATATAATTATTGATTACATGCTTAATTTGCTACAATATTTATTATAATAAAAAATCAATAAATCTCTGTGTTGCAACGAACTCTCACTGTTGTAGGTCTAGAATACATTTGAAAACAAATACTTTTTTGTGTCGTCAATAATACATTGATTGAATTGATAGGACTTTAAATTTGTAAAATTTCATTACAATGTAGTCAAAATAGTAATGTCCACAAACATTATCTCATATTGTTAGTGAATATTTCGGAACCTCCCCAGTGTTAAAACTGACTCCGACTCCGGCTTTAAATTAAAAGCCGACTCCGACTACAAATCGATTTTTTCAATGATTTCTGTTAAACTTACATATATGTATACCATCAGATCATTCTAGTTACCAGAAAAAATTTAGTAGATTTCACCAATCAATACGATAAATTATTAGACAAACATTTTTTCAACAGCTTTAAATTATTTTTCTTCGCTCTTTCCGACCTAGACCCCGACTTCACAGCCCTGGTTATAAGTTATTTCTGTTACAAATTAGTTACAATAAAATTTCAGCAGAGTTTAATATTTTTTCGTTAGGTTTAGATAGATACAAGTATTATTTTACAATAAGATAAAAAAAAAAACTCTTTCTAACGAATACTTAATATTGCTGTTAATTATATTATTACTACATTATATTTTGGCAAGATAAAATCATCCGAACTATTTCCTGTTCTGACCGTAACCTTTTTTCCTTAAATACTAAGTTATACTTACATTAAGGGTAGGTTCTACAGTCCTCAAAATATTCTGTTGAAAAGCTCGAAATCTTTATCGAGTTAGTATTTTCGAAATATCGATCATATCGTTGGGTATTTTCGAAAATAATCCACTTGGTGATAAATTAATGAAATTTAGTGTTTGCAAATCGTCTTTGATATCACGTTGCCTTGTATCTGTTTTGTGAAATCCTTTTCTTTGAGTCATTAAAATTTATTATAAATAAATCTATCAGCTTATTGAAATTAAAGATACTAATATTATTCTCGATATGACGGAATAGTTAAAAAATGAAAAAAAAATATTTGTTAAGAGTTTGCTGCGGTTTGTTTTGAAAATTGATTTTTCTGTTTTTTTTTTACCATGTACGCTCCCAATCTCGACCCTTAAGGGGGTTTTTCACAAAGTAAACTTTTTTAGGAGAACTTCTTAATCAACCTCTCGTTTTCGAAAAAAATATGTATATAAGTGTATAAGAAAGTATTAGTGATTAATTAGCAAATTGCTTTCGCTCTATTGTTTAAGGATGGATAGGTTATAAGGGATTTTTTTACAAACAATCATACTTTAACGTACACATAAAACAATAAATCGATTGAAATATATTTTTTTAAAACTGTTCTAACTATGCTTCGAAACTGTACGCACTATCGCCGAAGACAACAACGATGATCATTCGACCACGCACCCGTAAAACAATAGCAATCAATTATTGGAAAAGGATAGAAAGTACATATAAATACAACTTTCAAACCTATTTTATCATAAATAATTCTGAGCAAAAATTGAATATTACGAACCTAAAAAACATTTTAGAAACATTTTTTTCAAATGATTCACGTTTAAGATGTAAAAAATATGTTTGGAACATATTATTATCTGGATTAAATGAACATAACGAAAGTTTTTAGTTTTTGTAAGCTGGCAACATCTTAAAGTAGTTTCTCTTCGTATGATTGTTTATATTCTTTCCAAATAAATAAATCTGGGGTTATTCCGGATTGCAATCTCGTGCTTAATCAACGTTCTTTTGTTGATTTTATTTGCCAGTGTGGTGAGCTGTATTTTCACACCATTAAAAATTATGTTTATATCTTTGACAGATCATCAAAGTAATAAATGTTGTTATAACAGAATAACTATGTGACGCATTTAATTGTGTCTATTAATTCAAACAATAGACCTTTCTTTACTGCGCGAATCTTTTTTCGCACACTGAAAAATTTGAGTTATTACTAGGCGACGACAGTACCTTGCCATGTTCACCTTGTTTTGCACAAAAAGTACCCACATAATATATTACAGCTGATTGTCCACAGTTTATAAGTTGACAACAATTATAAATTACTTTACAATTATTATAAATTACTTTAAACACACACAGTGCCAGCGCGAGACTATTTGGCGCCCTAGGCAACGGTTATTGGCGCGCCCCCTTTTTGACAAATCATCATATTTTTTTCGGAATAATATTGAAAAAAAAAACAATTCAGGATCATAAGAAATAGATTTTTTATATATCCACGTCCGTTCCTAATGTGGAGCATATGGCCTCCTAATGCGGGTATCTCAATACAAGTTTTTCTACGTGAATTGTTTGTTACTCCCTCAACCTCTTTTTTTCGAATCATATCGTCTTTTTCCGGAAATAAGATACTGTCTTACTTTCTTTGTATACAAATAATTTTGCGCCCCCTAATGGTATGTGCCCTAGGCTGTAGCCTATTTCGCCTTTATGGTGGCGCCGGCCCTGAACACACATCTTTACCACTCAACAGTCAAACGTAACAAAAGAAGTTAGAATAATATTTATTATAAATTGTTAACCAACATGTATGGTTTTGTTGTGGTCGCGGAAATTGATATTACACACTTGTGAATGAACGAATATCCACTTAACTCTCTCGCAATAACAAAAAAAATGATACTCTGAAAAATTGATATAAAAAACCTAGGGCTTTTGTCAGTTTTAAAGGTAAATTTGCGACATTAAAAAGCCGATTTTTACAATATGGTATCATTGGTATCCCGGATTCATTTGTTTTTATTATTTATTTAAAAACGTTAATATTATGGACTGGTTTCAAATAAAAATAGATACAATATGTAGCTTTATAGTCAGTATACATTTTTTTAATACGTTTAACTTTATTTTTACACGGTGGATACGTTTTACACTATTGTGTATTACTATACGTTATTACGTGTAAAAAAACAGTGTAAAAAAGCATACATATTTAAATAAATAGAAACAATGGCGTACAGATTTCCATGTACGAAAATCAATTCAGTATATCAATAAATAAAATTATTTATTGTGTATTGTAACCTAATTTTATTTTAAAAAAATACTATAATCAGATTATAGACAAACCGGTTTACGCAATTTGGTGCGACATCGCTTTCATCACTTGAGACATTTAGAGACGGTGTAAAATTTCTTTCTAAATTTTCAGAATTACAGGAATAAACCTCTATGCTAAATTACTTTCAACTCAGACTTATGTCTGAGTCTTGAGTAGTTTCTTCAACTTTTTCGGAATCTGGACTCAAAGACCTTTTTTTATAGCTAGATGACTTTGAAAGAATGTGTGAAATTAGAAAAATGTGGGAGTTTTTTTTTTTAGCTCGTTCTTATAAAAAAAGTACCGAATTGACAGTCTCTACAGATACATCATTTCAAAGAGATCTTTTTTTAGCTCTACTTACGGATTTTCAAGTGTTATAGTGAATCCCGATATCCCTGGATTACTAATAAGACGATCCCGGAAAAACGGGATCACAAACATGGCTGAGATCCCGGGATTGTAGGCTCTAGTTGCAAAGAATGTACCACCGTGTTGTATCGAAACCGTGTAAAAACGTTTAAAAAAAGAGTATCCTAAATTATCTTCCTGCCAAGAATTAACACTTAGCATAATACATTTATCGTAATTTTGAAGATTAGACTTTTTTAACTAATTAATCGCAATACAAATAAAATTAAATATGATTTATTAAAAACTTTAAATGATTGAAGTTACCAATAAAAATAAATGTGCTTAAAGTAAAGTACCGGATCTTAAGTGTCGTGTTTATCAGTATTTCAAAATGTTGTTTTTAAAAAAGTATCCGGCAAATAGAGTTGTCCATTTCGAGCACTGAGGTATCGATCACCGATAACTTAAGCTATAAATCACATATTGTCGAATAAACACAAGCCTGACGAGGTCGGTGTCATGTAGAAAGTAATTGAAAACAAACTCGTTTGTCCGACTTCTGTTTGGCTTGCATCTTCGCCAGAGTGACAGTAATTTAAATTAAAAGAAAATTGATAGATTTTTTTAATTACGCGACACACTTTATCACGATAAACCAGTCTTTATTTGACGATGCACTTCACATGTTAACTGTCAAATTAGAATAATATTAGAATAATTTTAATGGCGAGAAATCATTAGGGCTTCACCATGTTAAATTGTAATGCGTTACAGTTTCACTCGTGCTGAATTTAAAATTAGTGAAACTGAAAATATAGAGGTAGGAAGAAAAAATGGTAAATCGATTTGAGTCAACGTTTATGCGTTTCATTTTACTCGGCTTATTGATTTGTTTTCAGAAGAATGCATGTCAGTGATGTTCAGCGGTGGGCTGCCAATACGCTAAAAAAGGGGTTCGCTTAATCTTAAAGATATTTGCGGTGTTGAGGGGAAGGGTGGATTTTTTTATCACTTATAAAATTATATTATTATTACTCGCACTAATTATTAAAACATTTGAATGTTACTTAACATACTTATGTCACGAGTTCCTAGATTGACAACTAAATAAGAACCATTATTTTTGCATTTATTCCATGTTTCAAATGTTATACATTAAACTGTTCTAGGCAATAATACATGTGTAAGAAACTTTTTAGAAACAACAATTGTGCATCGATGCGTTCTTCAGTTTAATTAAAATGCATTATATTATGTAACACAAATATCTAATAATTTTGTTTTAACTTGCTTAAAGGGCTAGCGCCTTACCACTAGTCCTGTCCTAGCCCTATCGTTCTGTCCCTTACTTTTCGAAAAAAGAGAGGTTTAAAAACTGAAGAACAAGCAGTTCTCGTCGAAAACATGTGTGGAATTAAATTCCATTATGAGTTCACATTCTCCAAATTAGCATCGGACATGATTTAAAAATATTTTGTAAAATCGTTCTTATTCAAAACCATCTTCTATCAGTAATAAATAGATTATAACGCAAGTTTATGATATGTAAGAGTCTTAAAATAATATTAAATAAAATGATATGCCCCCGGTGAAAATGGGAGCGAAACATGCTTTCAAACAGGGGTTTTCAACCGGTGAGGAATTCCCCTTGAGAAGGGGGGGGATCGTTGGCTTGCTAGATTCTTGCTTTTGAATTGAAAAATTATTGAAAATTCTACTTTTTTTTTCATTTTAATGTGCTCCAGTTATTTTATTATGTTATTAATTAGTCAGTAAAAATCTTTTCAATGAATTTGTACATACGTGATCGCGACCATGTCAATCCCGGGATCCGGGATCCCGTTCAATTTTCTGATCCCGAAATCCCGGGATTGACATGGTCGCGATCCCGGGATTTCGGGATTGAGAAATTTGGAGTAAATCTCGAAAAGTGAGATGAAATTGGCAAATTGTCGATTTAAATTCCTCGGTGAGCTAAAAAAAAAAAAACGAGGTTTCGTGAGAATACGGGGAAAAAGTATACCAAATCGGAGATTTCAAATTCCTCGGTAAATTTATCTCAATCCCGGGATTGAAAATTTATCAATCCCGAAATCCCGGGATTGGAAAAAGGCTCCGGGATTGGATACCCTAATACGTACATACATACATATAAAAAATAAATGCATTTCAACTCCACTATATTAAACGTATGAATAAGATAAGATTGGGAGCCCCTTTTTTGAAAATATGTTTTCAAACTGTGGTGAGTGTTATTAGATTCAACAATATCAAAAAAATGTTTATCTAATGGCGGTCCAACTACTGTTCAATGAATCTGGTGAACCACACAAACACAAATTCAATCAATTCACTAATTACATATTTAATCCATAAAATCCATTACTTACTCGGTTGCAATTTCAAATGTGACTAGTTGAAATGTAACTGGCCATAAAGCGACATAAACATATTACAATCTCCGTAAAAGACACATCACAATGTTTATATCGTCTTGTTTCCTCATAATACTGTTTATTTCCTCATTTCTAGTGAAATATATATTAATGTCAGGTCCGGCGCCACCATACAGGCGAAATAGGAGACCGCCTAGAACGCAAACCATAAGAGGGCGCATAAATGGAGGAGTGAAATAAATATATATACATATTTTAATAATATTAAATATCTATGCAGTAAGCTTCAAGCAGTAGCTCGAGAACTTATCGCTATCACAAAAGTACTGCTTTTTATAGTGTAACAAAATATTGAGCGAGACCTGAAGAAAATGGTCCTAATTTTTTTCATTTTGGGAATTACACTAATTCCTGCGTTTTTGAAATTGGAAATCAAGAAAAAGCTACAAAAATGGTCTCACGTCTTTTTATATTGGGAATTCTTTAAATCTGGGTTTTTGAAATCGATCAGGGAGTATTTTTTTTTGAAAAATCCCCGCGAAAGCTAAAAAACAATGGGCTCACTTTTTTGCATTTTAGGAAATTCATTAATTTCCAGGATTTAAAAATCGCCGAGAAATAAATTGTCGAATCCCGAAATTCTACACGATTTTATGATGAGTGTTGCATAGGGCGCCAAAAAGCCTCGCGTCGGCACTGATTCATGTGACAGTAGTGATTAAAGATGATCTAGGCTGATTGATATTACAGTGAGTGGAAATAAAAATCGCGTGATACGTTTTTATTTCGCAAAATTACGTGGTAGTAAATTAGTATTAGATTTACGACTCATGCGAAAAAAAAAATACCGCCGGAAAACACAGTAATTTTAAACTCGACTTCTTCTAATTGAACTATCGAGTATAATTTAGTCCAAGTAGTTTTATTCTACTAAGAAAAATACCCAACAGATGGCGAAAATCCGACACTTTTAACAAATTCAATCAAAATTTATATTATCTTTCATTATTAACACTCTGAGGAGTGAGTTATTTTTTATAAAAATTAGTTTGTTCAAAAAGTTAGATTAAGTACTTGTATTATTGCTACAGACAAAAATAAAAAAAACTTTTTTTAAATGGATCAACCTAAGATTAATATTAATTATTATTTTAAGAAGTTAATATATTTTCTTGAATTATAAAACGCATAGCTTAAAGTGAAAGTTTTAAATAATTTTAACACCCATCCTTCGCTTAATACGGAAGATAGTTTCTGCTAGATCACCGTGTTCAACGAAACCGTGTAAATCGTGTCAAACAAATGTATTGAAAAGAGGGTCATAGGATATTTTTTATAGAAATAATAATAAAATAAATACATGTAACTTTTGAAAATTTATTGAAACATTACGAAACATAAAAAAATATTATTCGATCTCACTATCACTAGAAATTATCACAGAGGTTTTTTTTTTCTTGTTTTTGGCTGAATGTCATCATCAGTGCCTTCATCAATGCCTTCGATTATATTTCCGTTATTTTCCGTCGGCCGTATAAAAAAATCTGTAATCTTTGACTGTCTATCTGTTTTGAGATTCGTGTAAATTTCTTCATATCTAGCAATGCATTGTTTCATTTCTCGCTGAAATTTTAAAGCTCGATCCATATCCGGATCATTATCTAGAAAATGAATTTCTATATTTCTCAGTCTATAATGTCAATTGCACTCTGTCAAAGCCCCCTATAGTGAAAGCCATGCTATTGAGTTGAAAACAGGTACTTTTTTCAGATGAGCGGGCCGGTGTCATAATTTTCAAAGTAATATCACATCATTATGAAACCATTTACTACTTTTATTTTGAAGCAAATACACATACATATTGTAATTATATATCTTTTCAATTAAATCTTTTTTTAAATAAGAAAAAATCACATTTTCTAAGGTTTTTAAATAAAAATCTCTGAGAACAAAAGCAAACAAAGATGCCAAATCATTTTATTTAAATTATTTTTTTTACAATATTTCAATACAGAATATGAGGTTGGATAGTTCGTTAAAAAAATCAACGTCATTTTTGGGATTTTAACCAATTAATATTAATCTCGAAATTTATTTGTGCACACTGGTTCGTCACTCAATCTTTCCATAAGATTTCTCAAGTCATATCAGTAATCAAAAATCAGTAAGTGAAACTAGGATAGCACAATTCACTTCATTATTTTTTTAATATTGTTATTGATTGAATCATCATTTACTTGGTATATTGCCATTATTATATGATAAAAGACGCAGCATGTATTTCATAATATCACAATAGGCGTCAAAATCTTATATAATATTATATGAATTCCGCTTGTTACCGTCGTTTATGTAATTTATAATTTATATTTTATATAATTGTGATACTTAATAGTGGGAAGTTAAATTGTATTGGTTTTTACCACACGTCGCATATCTTGCCATTCGCTATATTTCTTACAATTATTACTTAATTTGCATATATGGCCCTTCCGATGTATCGTAAATTGTAAATTAATAACACCAACGAATCACAGAATATCCATACGAGAAATCTTTCAAACATTCATGTTACATTTAACGAAAAATAAGCTCATAAATTGGAATTTAGAGTTGATCTACGTATAACCGCCATACAATTTGTTAGTAAAGTCAGGGATACAACGGCCCGCTCATAATTTGCTGGTTTTCTCCAGCACTGCTTGGAACTTAAGACTGCTATGACTCTGTCCATCTCGAAGAAAATCCAAAATTTATTATCATAATTAGATTAGTATTATTATAATTCGATTTTTATATTCAGAGAAATTACTTGTGGCTCTTTCAAAATTTAACACTTTTACGGGTTCAATAAATTCACTCTTAATTTATCATATATAATATAAGTTAAGAATTTGAATTGTTGTCTACGATATGCCTAAAACATCTAAAATAAAATTAATCAAACAGGCGAAACATGTGTCACACGTATTTACACAACCAGTAGAATAAAAAATTGTGAATTTTAATTAGTTAATGAAAATAAATATCCACAAAACTACCGCCGAAAACATTAAAAATATTACGGAAAAAAAATTCCAATCAGGATTATCTAACGCTTGTCCGAATTAGTTTGCTCTAATTTGGCGTTATAGCAATAATTGCTAATTCAATCATTACCTTGGTGTAACTGTTTTATCGTAATTTCTTTAGACCTATAACAGTTATCCTATTTGATTATACTGGATTTAGGAACTGGCAGATGCAGTACGACCACTTTCACTATCACGGTCTCCAAACATCGTATTAAATTTTCTTCGACGTAATTTCGAACACTTCTTCCGCGAAACAAGCTTGGCAAGACAAGCTAGAAATCGTATAGTTAAAATTATATTCTTAATGCGCTTGATTAATAGTCGGTTGAGAGCAAAACTCAGAAAAAAGATCTAAAAAGAAAACTCAATGAAAACTGATATTTTTACATATGTACGTGCAAAAAAATAATATTTAATGATTTTCACTTACAATATCAAGGGTGAATGTGGTGGTTTCCAGCGACACCAATAATTAAGTCAAATTATTAAACTACTTGTTTACAATCATTCACGTAATTGATAAAATCTAGCTTATTAACCTTTTCAGTACCGCGATGTTTTAAGCTAAAAAACATTCACTCACATACCTACCGCATGTTTTTAATAATAAATAATAAAAATAAAAAATATGACTGAATTTATCAATATTAAAAGTTTACTTATAAAATGATATATATAGTTTAATATTTCCAAGTTACATTCGTGGTCTTCAGTGGCCTTACGGTATTCACGCCTTTTGTATGTAGCGGCCACCAGTGGCCTTACGGTACTGAAGCGGTTAATATGATTTTTAAAACGTCCCAGTTGGGTTAAATATTATTTTTGAATATTGTATTAAACGTTAATAAAGTTTATGGCTAACGTCATTCTCTATATCCTCTTTTTAAGATTGGGTTAAGGTTAAGTACAAATAATGAAGCATCATAGAAACCCACTTCTTTCGATACAAATACACCATTTGTTTAAAAATATGTATGAAAAGTTTTTTTCGTGGATTTGGACCCTTGATTACTAAGCGGATAACGAAAAAAGAAAGTCCAATATCGTCAAAAGTTAACAGCTACAGAATTATAAAAAAAAACATTTAAAAAGTTGCGTATATTTCGATAACCCCCAAAAAACAAAGCAGTTACTTGTATTGGTTATTTTATAGGAGAATAAAATACAAATTTGATAAACTATTGATAAGAAAATTAATAGTTTAAAATTTATGGAAATTAATGAAACTCAATTATTAGTTAATACACGTTTCATTTTACTTTTCTACAAAACGATTATGTTGTGGGGCTCGATTTATTGAATAAAACAAAATATTTTGTATTTTTTATAACATTTTGACGAGTTTTAATTTACATTTTTATTAATTTGTATATTATATCACTGTCAATATCTCTCCACTAACAATAATTGACCGCTGCAGATATTAAATAGATTGACTTTAAACACAAAAAGAAAACAAGACATGTAAAACAATAGGTACCCAACAAAAGCATGGTTAATAATAATAGAGAAAGGAGACTTACTCAAAGTTCGCTGTACAAAATCTTTCTTTGTATTACAAGATCCGTGTCTGTTATATGGTTAATGAAAGATGAATCGATAATACAAATTACAATGGATGTCGTGTTGTGTTTTATGTCCTACTAACTTTATACGAATGTCATTTAAGGCGATGACTCATTATTGGAAATTTATTTAAAAGAAATATATCATAAAGAAAGCATATCGAACATCGCCGCAGGTTCATCAACACTTTGTGAACCGGAAGCCAGTTTTCTTTTTGTCGTTTTGAAAGCAATTGTGGCGCTAAAATAATAACATTAGTGTATCCTTTTATAATTTGCCCTAAAGCAATATAATTTCAATAACCTCAAACGGTAGTCGTATGGTAATATAAATGTGCAAACACATTAAGCGTCTTCTATGTATAAAAAAAATGAATAGCAATAATAAAATTGATTAATTCAATAAACTCGTTTAACGTATCTTGAAGTGAAAGATTCGAGTGTAATTTAATAGCCATATTCATGTTCTAATGAGAATAAATATTGTTATGATAATTGTTTTGGTGAAATATAAATATTATGTATATTAATGATACATGATTAATATTATCTTCTCAATATTCATGTTGAACGTGCAATAATTTTGCAGCTTAAAAATATAATATAATGCAGCCGAAAATTATGTGTATGTGAACTGAATTTTGACAAACACCGGATATAGAATATCTTTGCGCCGAGAATCGGTCATCTAGCTACAGGGTTTGCAAACTATGTTCCGCGGAATACCGGTGTTCCACAGAACCTGAATAGGTGTTCCGCGTACACCCACATAACATAAAAAAACCAGTATTTTTCAATTTTTTCCAATTATGATTCCTTGGTTTGGAATCTATTTTCCATAACAGCAAAACCAGCATGCTTAATTCGATGAATATCCTGACTGATTTTATCAGTGATTCCGATATAAATGTCATTAAATTCTTTCTTGGCCGGATTGTCATCAGAATTATCCAATGTTTCGAAACAAGCTATTATTGTCTTACTTGCGTTATATACAACATATTTATGCGAAGCTAGATTTCATTTTTATGTTGCCCTGATCTAGCAGAAAGGTGGACGCCCATGGACAATATTTCAGCATATAAGTCATTCGTATATGAATGTATATTACACAACAAGGAGCCCCCGAATTTTAAAGGCTCACTACAGGTTGACTACTGGATTCATATGAAAAAGAGTCCTTGAATTTCGATCGTTCACTACTAAACATAGGAAACAGGGGTTGCTCATAAACTTCATTGAAATATTTCATTATTTTTTGGACATCACAACAATCCGTAGAAAATTAACTTAACTGTACGTTACAATATTATATTATATTTGCATACTAAACGTAGAGAGATTAGGCAAAATAATGAGTCGACAAGCGTGTCAACTTTCTCAGACACCTCTGGATCCATTTTCATTGACAGTTGATTTGAAATATTGAAGCTCATTGAGATTTTAAACATACCACCATTATTTAACGTTTCTAAATTTTGCACTTGACAATCAAGTGTGAAAAGGAATTGCTTTTGAAACGATGCAACACTTTCAAATTATTTATGAATGTCGACATTCATAGAAATACAATATACATACTATAACAATTTCAATGAACGCCAAGTTATTCATTATCAGGTTAGATACCAATAGGAGGTCATTGTTTCACTAAGGAAATTTATTAATATGGTAAATATTGTGCACCGCATTACGTTTGAGTTATAGTAAATTATTCTTAAATATATGCAGTGGAAAACTACCCCATATGCGCAAAAGGCGCGCGCTTGGGGCCTCCAAATCTGAGGGGCCTCAAACATAGCATAAATAAAATAGCATAATTATATTTTAATTTCAGTTTATAATATCATTATTATTCTACGAAGAGTTATGTAACACTTATATGTTATTCGAAAAAGAGGACATCCCATATGGGGCCTCCAAAGTGCTTAGCCCGCCACTGAATATATGTCAGATGTATGTAGTTAAATTTAATAATATATATAATTCCAGTGCTTCATGACGAATGTTCACAAATCTTTTCTACGACTTGACTTAATTTGGTGTCCAAGCTTGTAAGTTAAAACAACGCATTCCTTCAATGTGGATAGGCAAAGAAATGAGAGACAGAATTATATATATGATGTTAAAATTTAATTGATTCGGCCTTTATTTTTTAGAAAATCATTTGCTATTTTCCAATCAAAACTGATTGTAAAAACATAATATAATTTCAGTTTGAAATAATATTTATCTACACTACAGTATAATCTTACAGTGCCGTAGTGGTATCATAGGCAGCCTAGGATGTCAAATATGCAGGGGCGCTGAGCGGGGCTGTTCCCTTATTTTATATGACCTTCTACTTCTTTCATAAAAAATATTGCCTTACATAATAAAATGTATATTGACATAGTAAAAATAACCTTTATAGGAATACGCCAGCGGTGTGATTTGCATATGGTGTGGAAAATCGTCACTACGGCTCTATGTATAATAGTATTTAACACCCTTTTTCTAAACGGAAGAATGATCTAAATGAAGTTGTAATGATTGGACAGTGCGTTGATTTAAATCTACAGTTAATGAAGTTCTTCAAAAAGAACATAATGAATTATTGAAATCTCAAAACATGTTTCAAACACGTCAATGACTGTGGCTACTAACTATCAAAGAATACACAAATATTATATGGAAAAAATCCATTTTTTTAATTTTTAAAAGACGTAAATCAATGTTGACACTAACTCATATTTGTTTTATTTGTTTTCAGAATTGCTCGTGTGCTGAAAATACCCCGCTGAAAAATGTTCTACGGTAATCCACTTCGCATATGTCTCTCTATACTAGCTATATTTCAAATAGCATGTCTTGCCTCCGGGGTCAACTTAAGACCGGTTCATGAAAGAAATAATGAACAAAAAATCGATTCGTACGGAAATCCACTCGGAGGAAACACTCAAGGTGGATCAAGACAGAGGGTTAAAATTTACATGCACGATCAACAGAAAAGGTTCAATGCTGAAAAGGATAGAATGCAAAGAGCACAACTGCAGAGATTTCAAAAACATGGAGGAGAAACAATGGACAGCTACGTCAAAGCCTACAAAGACCAACAAGAAAGTTATCAAAAAGAAATTGAGACGAAGCATGCTAAGGAGGTAACGAATATTACTAGCGATGTTAATAGTGTCAAAAACGAGCAGCCAAGTGAGGGAAGAAAACGAGATATTGACAACAAAGAGAGGAAAGATTTAGCACCTCTCAATAGATGGTGGAAAAATTCCAGGCCTGCTAGAAATAATAGAGGCAGTTTTAAAAATGCAGATTCAGTCGCAGCTAGGCCAGCTTTGCGTGGACAACATATTGGAAAAACGCACTCAAGCAGGAGTGTCCCGTTTGTTGTGAGTCCAAATTATTTCACGCCATCTGCCACACATGAAAATAATGGTGGAAACTATTACGGATTTTCTCCACAAAATCTGTTCCTCAATCCCAGTATGACAAGCAGTATCCTGGCTGAAGGCTATGCACCGGGTAAATATTACAATACTGAAGATGTGAGCGCTCTCACGACTGCCACCCTGTCCAATTCGCAGGCACATCAGTTTAGTCAACTCAGTGGGTACAAAAGTAACGAAGATGTCGATTCTCTTACAGCGCTCCTCGGAAAGCAGCCTGGTGACCAATTGCGTGGCTTAAATCAATTGTTGAATCAACATTCGAACCATAAATTGATCGGTGATGATTTAAGTTATTTGAATATCAATTTAAAGGCGTCTTCTTTAGACCCAAGCGATGAAAAAAATGTGAACAAATATGATTATATTTCGCCATATTCTACAGACGCGCAAAAACAACTGTTGGGATACACGTTCGACAATTCTCAACCGCAAGTCGTCCAAACAAAAGATCACACGCCGATAACGGAAAATGTTCAGGATATCGCCGACACAAGAGGTCCAGTACAGTTTGGCCTACCAAGACCAGTTTACCCTACAGAGAGTCCACTGATTCAAACTTCATTGTCGGATAACTACTACAAAGTCCCCAGTCAGCCTTCGTATGACGTTGAACCGAAAATACTGAATTCGCCTTCACCGTATTCCGTGTCTTCGTCTTCTTATGGATCCGGTAATGACGATGTAAGTATTGAAAGTGAAACTGCGTTAATTTTTAATAATCTCAAATGGAATCAGCCGCGTTACAAACCTGGTAGGCGTCTAACTAGTAAAATTTTACCGCGGAGTCTAACCAACGAAAAATTATCTACAATCAAAAATGACTCGGAAGTAATCGATCGATCGAACAATCCAAAAGAATTTACAAATACTGAGTTTGATAAAGAAAATATTAGTACGCACAGTTTAGTCAAACGAGAAACACATACTAGCAGTCCATTAACTGAGGTAAATTTTATGTTGCCAAACTCGACAATTTCATCTATACGTTTGAAGCGATTTAGCACAAGCAAATACAATCATAATGATATTTCCCTGAAAAGCAATCGTTCAGTCAAC
This sequence comes from Himalopsyche anomala, assembly GCA_031772345.1. NCBI lineage: Eukaryota > Metazoa > Arthropoda > Insecta > Trichoptera > Rhyacophilidae > Himalopsyche > Himalopsyche anomala. Next base: position 6,476,266 of record CM062823.1, on the reverse strand, counting down.
AATTCAAATTCTTTTTTAGATTCAAATATTTTTTTTACGTCTAAAGATTTAGAACAACCGAATAACGTATTAAAACCTGATCGTTCAATCAATGAAACGGAAAATTCTGAATATTATTATTATGACGATACGGAAAATTTAAACGATACAAATAGCGTTGATTTCGATGAGGATTTTTTTCCTCTCGAAGAAAAGTTAAAACATAATATTTCAAACTCTGCAGGTTTTAACGAAAGCTTGTCGAATCTAAATTTGACATTAATTGGAATGAATATTTCGAGCGATAGTCCACATTTTGAATCATTGATCCGTTACAAAATGCGCAGAAAACCTAATCTATACCGTGTCGTGAACGGAATAAAAAGTAAAATATACCACCCAAACCCAGATAGATTTAAGAAACTATTACTGAAACGCCCACGTAACGGATTTAAATTTATCAAAAATCCACATGATATTCTTTACGGAAGGGGAACACCAAATTATGAAGCTCACCAGTACAATAGTGGTTATCAGATCGAGCGACCATTCAGAGATTCCTCTGGTTTTAATATTGAGGATGGAATGACGGGTTCAAACGAATATTCTGAAGAGTATGATGACGATGAATATCCCGATCCAGGCGATTCAGAAAACGAATATTATGAAATGGCTGATTATGACCCGCAGAACAGTGAAACGATTAACATAAATAATTTCAAAAACAAACGTAATCAGTATAAGATTACTAAACCTAATAATAATTTCAACTTCGCTCCGAATTCTCATAATCAATATGCATCAGGTTATATTGGTAACGATGATTATGTTTCTGGTAGTGACAACCTTAATTATTATCGCAGTCGAAATTATAATAAAAGAAATAAATACGGTCTAAGTTTTTTGAAAAATAATATCCGTTACGCGTCCGATTATAATCAGGATGGCGATTATGTTGAAATTGATGATGAAAGTGATAGTTTACCTGAAGATCGAACCAAATACTTGAATGCGTATCCCACCAGTGATAACTCTGATTATACTGAAAGTAGAAAAGCTTATTTAGACTACTTTAAAAAGCTGTCAAAGAATCAAGATGCAAATAAAGCTTCTTCACAATATTACAGCGCGTATTCTCCGATAGAACATGAAGAGTTTACTGATCATGATAATTATCAAATAGACGATGATACTGAGGAACATGGAGAAGATGCTGGTAATTATTACGTTGAAAATTTCAATCAATTCATAACTGAGAACAAAGAAAAAAAGCACAAAAAGAGACGACCTCAGAGTAATTTCAATATTTACAGAACCGCAACCAAGCTAGGACACAAATTACACAACATAAATCCTGGAGGTCACATCCCTCATCATCAAAAACATAGCGATGTAATTCACATCGATGCTGTAAACTATTTTAATCAGAAGGAGCATAATATTAAGCCTCATCATGGTCATCATCATCACCATTATCAACACCATCACCAGCACCAGTTGCATCACTTTAGACCCAAAAAGCACCACCATCGACCGAGGAGGACTTACAAATGGGTCAGACCGAGGTCTGGTAATCGACGATTATATAAAAAGACAAAGCGTGTTTTGCACGTGCAGAGTAATATTGATAAAATAAATGCAAAACTTTCAAACGCGCAGATTATAGGATAACTTCTTTCTCATTTAATTTCGTAAATAATTTATATGACCTCTAATTTAACTCCTTTCACGTCAACAACATATGTTAGTTAATACATTATTAACACTTATATTTAAGTAACACAAAATAGTTTCTTTTAAAAAGCATTATTTTGGGATCACCAATGTTGTGACGATTAGTGGTAACAATTTTCCGTTTACAAACCGTAAAATACTTCTTCCTTAATAATTTAAATGGGCTAATGCAGCAAGAATCTAAAAAAAGTTACTAACTGAACATTGGCATTAGCAAAATAGCATGGCTTCTTTAATTTAATTTTGATCTCGAATACTGGCTATCACGAAAATGCTAAAAGCGACAAAGTATTCAAACAATGATCGTTTTGTGGATCCCTCTAAGTTTCAACGGCTGTCGTATTTACAAGTCCTAGGCAGTACAGTCGTCCAGTACATGGCACTGAAGACTGGGGACGCTGGTTGATTATCAGTACCTATTAATACCAATTATAATGATACAATCTCTTACAATCTTTCCTGTAAATTATTACATACAGGATACAGCGAAAGCTTAAAAACTTTCCACACATATAATTATTAAACTTCAATCATCACTTTCTAATATTTAAAATCGTTTTATTTATACGTTATCTATCATTGAAAGAAAATTAATATAAATTGTTTAACATTTTAAGCGGTAGTAAATAAATAATTAATAAAATAAATAATAAAATAAATAATTCTACATACTTTTAACATATATTGCTTTATAGATTCAATAATTTTTGATAGTAAAGTTTAAAAAAGTTAACATAAACTATTTTAATATATTATATAACAGCTTTTTTTATAAAAGTTGAACAAAATTAATTAGCATTTAGTGAAATATACTTTTACCGGAAGATTGCAATGAAAAGATTGTCACCACCAAATGATGAAATTATTTATTATTGATCTCGCTGCTGATACAAAAAATGGTGAAATAGCCGGTCCACATCCCGTCTGACTGATGTCTTTTAATTTGGCAAAAGAAAAGTGAAGGTTAGGTCATTAACGAATTTCTCTTTCAGAACGTAATTTCTTAATGAGCATTACATTTCCATACGCGCACAAAATCACAATTAACGCATTAATTAATCTTATGGTATCAGATATAATTATGTTTTAGAATAAATTACAAAAAAGATTAAAGTATGTTGCATAATACATTTATTGGAGCGTCTTTACGTGGCGTAACTATAACGAGGAGTGCTGGAAAACAGAAGGATTGTTTAAAATGTGAAAAAATATGCATTTTGTAAGAAATTTACTAAATTATACGGCATCAACAGATAGATGACAGAAAATATGATGTACTTTATTGAGTTAAAGCTTTGTGACAGAATGTGGCAATCACGGTACTCCCTAGGTAATATTAACGTATTTAAAATAACTAAGACTTTACGACAAACAATATATACATTCATATTTTAAAAAAAACAACACAGCGTAACGAGCATTTCTTATGAGTAAATCTCTCTCAGTAGTTATTTGTTTGTTATATTTGCATGCATAAAATATGTATATAATCAAATAAATCTATTGGCTGTCAAATAAATATAAAATTAGCATAATTTATTCAATGAACATAGACAAAGTAGAACAACATGTTTTATTAAATCATATTCACGTATTTTCGTACACATAAAATATTTATTATATTTCAATTCACATCTTCTCATTTTTAATAAAAACATTTATTTATTTGAAAATGGCTACAGTGTTTTGTTAATCTAATTTAGGTAAGGATAATTCTTTTGAACATGCAAAAAACAGTTGAAAACATAACTAATTTAACAATGGGAACAAATTAAATGGTCAGAATTTAAATCAATTTTTGGTCAGAATAAAAATATTATATTGTCAGAATATTTTATAACCATTTTGGTCAGATTAGGTTAGGTTAGGGTTTTTTTATTTCATTTAAATTATGACTATTTACACTGACCGATAAATTATGACCATTTAATATAAATTCTGACCGAAAAAATCGAGCCTTTAATAAGCGATCGCGGAAAAGTCAAGATCTAAATTTTAGAAAAATATTTTTTTTATATAAAGAAATAATATTTTACTTTATATTTATTAAAAGTTATCCAATATTTTTTTGGATGTTTTAGTTTATTTAGAAAAAAACCATTCCAATTAACTCTTTATATAATCATTGAAAGAAAAATAGATGATTTATGGAATTTAGCTATTCTTACTATAATATTTTACAAATTATTTACTGAGATAAATTTCATAATACAAATAGATATTATACTTTATGTGTTTTGATTATTTTTCCTGCGATCTAATCGCTCTTATTATTGTCTTAAAATATTAAATAAATAACCAAAAGTTTCATTAAAAATTTTATTGTTTATTTATCATATAATATAATGTTACAAAAAATAAATAATAATTTTATATTTAAACATAGAAACGAAAATCGGTTTCTTAAAATAAATTCAAATCAGCAAACTGGCGTGATTAGGAAAGAAGCCGGATCGTATTGCGTATAAACTGAAGCAAAGTAGGATGGAATTTTAAATCCGATTCTGTGCAATGTATTTAAGTAGACGATATTACTCATTCTGGCTGCATTGAAGAGATATTGTTGATATTTCATATGCATCAGTTTTTCGACTGAAATATTAGCAAATTTATAATAACATCAGAAATGGGGACTGTTTCTTCTTCATTAGTAAGGCTTCGTCATAAAAACCACAATCTTAAATCTTTCTGGTACAATAACTAAATTTAACATGCGAGTGTTATTTGAGATAAAGTATACAAAGAAAACTAAAATGAGAATATGTACGGTAATAAATGGCTCACTTGAAAGTTTTCTAAAAGGGATTATGGACAAAAGTTTATATATTTCACTGAATAATATTGTATCATTTTAATAAATCTAAAGCATCATTGTAATTAATTAATATGATTTGCTTACACTAAGCTACTAAATGATGTTTTTAAAGATTTATAAAAAATGGCAATAGCTGGATTAATAAAAAAAACATTTGACAATGTTGCTACTCTATGCAAAGTGTTTATTATAATATCAATGGAACCAATTCAACCTGAATAATTTATAATATCATAGATAGACATTAAATATTTTTTGATAAGGCTTGCTTTTGCATCAGTTGGTCAACCTTTCTTTTTCAGAAAGTGTATGAAGAGAATGTTATAAATTAATCTCGACTCAAATTAAATGCATGTGGATAATAATTCATACATCTTATTTGAATTGGATAATAAATTAATAAATTAAAAAATCAATTCGAGACCTGGGTCGTAGAATAAAGTCTATGAGTTTTACCAGAAGGTAATGTAGATTGAAATATAATTACTTTTAATAGTCATTCATTTAATTATTTATTTAGTCTTACAAAAAATCATGTTTATTAATACAAACTTTATCAATTGACATCATTGTTCCTGCCCTTGAATTCAATTAGGCGATTGTATGACAATATTTTTGTTAAAATTTACTTAAAGAAAATTGATATTTTCATTGTAAAATATTTTTACAAGATATTTAATAAAAGATAAGCAAGCTTCCAAGTTGTATTTAAAATTTAAATTGTTAATTTGTTTTACTATTATATATTTTGGGATCTATGAGCATTGTAGGACGACAAGAACGGTGGACTTTTTTATATAGGGATTTCAAATAAAACACATTTTTTTCAAATTTTATTTAACTTATACGCAATTATTTCACCATATATTAAAAAATAAACAAATCAAAATAACTTTTTTAAAACAATCACAGTATGTTCAACTAAATACACTTTTTATTAAGAGTATTTTTACTTCAAATTTCAAAGTTTTATCAAAATTGAGTTTTTGATTTATTTTTTCAATGATGGATGACACGTGAAAACTACGATTGAAAAAAGGACGGTATACCACAAAGATAATATGTATTTATGGGAAAAGTATATTGGGATCATAAATTTAAATACAAATCTTTTTGAATTTTTGATGTGGGTAACGCTTATTTGCTTTTTCTTATTCGTAATACAATTTATTATAATTATATATATTTTTTAAATCTTTTATTTACAGTTGCATTATGCATCACAGTATGACTTCGGATATAGAGTATTCGATCAAAAGTCTGGAAACGACTTTGGCCATAAAGAAACATCTGATGGAGAGACAGCTTCCGGAGCTTATCACGTCCTGTTGCCTGACGGAAGACTGCAGCAGGTTTCTTACCGCGCTGGACCCGAAGGTTACCACGCTAAGGTCACATATCACCGATAAACTCCAAAAATCTCCACATCGCCTTTCAAGTCATCACAAGTCTTTAAAATAAGCAAAAGGTTAATTTAATACATAATTTTATTTAAATAAGTATATTAATATAAAAACATGAAGTACACACAATTGAGTAAACTGTATTAAATTGCCGCAGTCTACAATTTTTTAAATCTTCTATAGTTAATATTTTACTTTTTTCTTGTAATCCTTATAAGAATTCAATATCACGCCGCAAAATAAATTTTCTCTAATATTGTAACAAGATTAAAAATAGTTGTGCAAAATCATGTCTACGATTATTATTGCTTGATTAATGCTTTTAATTAAAAATTATTGTGATTAATATTATTTCATGAAACATACCATTTTAAACAAACAGTAGACAGTAAAATATATTAAAATATAAATACTTATTTTAATAGCAGCTTTTTACAACACTGCCTGTTTCCGTTTGCCAAGCTCGTAAGATTTAGTGCTTTTACTCTTTTTGTATTCACTTTTCTTATAAATCTTTGTACTTCTTTATTTCTATAATATGAACATTGTTGCTAATTATTACCTTCCATTGCCATGAACGTACAATACAGGTTTCTTTAAAAAATGATGCCATACATACACTAAGTAATACATACCTGTTTTGATGTATATCTTTTTCGTCTACCAAAGCATTGGCTTTATTTATTATCAATTGAATAAACATTACTGTTACTTTAACAGCACTCGCTTACATACATTACTCTCGTAGTTTTATAAAAGAATACTCAAAAGGAAAAAGTAAGTCACAACACAAAACGTCCGAACGAAGCAAGATATAAAATCCAACTGGAAAATGAACTACCAAGACCGCTTTTTTAACACAATCAAATTTAGAACGCACCAGCTGCTCCCCAAATTAACATCAACATAATAATAACAAGAAGCACTTTCTTAACTAGATTATTTATTAGAATATCTGAGAACTTGTATGCAAGTAATCCATGCATGCGATGAATGATAAATGAAAAAAATGTGCCAAGCACTAAAATCTTCGCGAAAATCTACACTCTATTTAGGTATATAGATATTTAGTTGTATTCTTTGTATGTGACCTGTATCTTTCCGCTGTACATTATAAAATAGTATTAAGGGTAAAATACAAATGGAGCACAGACAGTACCGGCGCGAGGTTATTTGGCGCCCTAGGCAACAGTTATTGGACCGCCCTCTTTTTAACAAATTGTCCATTTTTCCTCGAAATAATGAAAAAAAAAGTAATTCAGGATCATTAGAAATATTTTTTTTTATATCCATCCATATCCGCTCCCAATGTGAAGCATATGGCTTCCTAATGGAGGTATCCCAAGAGAAGTTTTTTCTACGAGAACTGTTTACTACTCAGTCGTTAACCCTCTCAAATAGAATACGATAAATAATTCCTACGAACCAATACAAACGTCAAAGTAAAATAAGACGTACGTTTGTATTGTAGTACTGTAGTATGTAAAAATAATTGTAGTACTTCATTTATGCGCCCCCTAGTGGTTTGCGCCCTAGGCGGTTGCCTATTTCGCCTGTATGGTGGCGCCGGCCCTGTGCGCAGAGAGGATATAATAAAACACAGTAAAATAATGATCATATTATAACAATTCTAAAATATGTGAAAAAACATCTCCCGAAACTACCTTGTGTTGTGAGTGTCTTTGACATGTATTATTTATTCATTTTATTTCCAATTGCTGATAAAAGAAAAATTCTGAGCATTTATTCAAAAAGTAAAATTTGTTTTTCATCAAGAGTTATAAAGATAATATTATGATAAAAGTTGCTTTTATTTTTATAGTAAAAAATAGTTTCACAATTTAATAATGAATTTCCATTTAAATCATCGAAAACAAAACGACGATTTGAAATCCACTAAAATTTGAACCTTCTTGTTAGAATACTTCTTAAAAATAATCTATTTGGCGTAGTAGCGTACACGCTGAAATTCAAACACAATTCACATTCTAAAATTGTACACAATATAAAATGTTTATGGCGAAGGTATTATTATAGCATAACACTGATATGTTCATTTGTAGAGATAGTTTTTTATGAGCGGTGAGTGGCTTTTTCTGTGTCAGTGAAAAGTTTTCAACTATTCCGTACTTAATTGACATTATCATAAATCTTAGCTTGAAACATCATTACATGACTACAAATAAATGAATAGACTTTTAAGAAGCCAAATTTAAACGTAGGAATTTATTTTTAGCTGGGTTATTTTCATGATCGATTCAGAAATGAAAGAACTTCACAACATTTGAACCGTTATAATATGTAAAATAAACGACCAATTATTTACATTGAACATATCATGTTGCAATCAATTCAATGCCTATTTCTTATATATTGGAGGAACATATTCTTCCCCAAAAGTGAATCTTAATGAACGAGGCTGAGCATGTTTTAATATGTGACGAATATTTCTATATTTGATGTCATAATAATATTAGAATTGTAACATCCTTGAACCGATGCTGAAAAGAAATGTTGCACTCTTCTTTTTTGAATCATAAACAGAGAAGCTTGTTCACTTTTAAGGTATTCACTGTCAATACTTGGTGGAATAGCATTATAATAAAAATAATAAAATATTTTTAGTACTTTTTCCCACTTCAAATGTATTTGATCAGGACCGGTTTCGCTCCTCACGAGCATTATCAACTGATAAGAAAAATAAATTTAACAGTGCTATTTATACAATTTAAATTTAAATTGAATAATTGAAGAGAAGCTTGTTTTCATTGAGATTTCATTGACCAGTAACTGCTCAGGTTTCTGCCTTTTTTAAGATAACATCCCGTTTTGTTGAGTATGTAAATATTATACATTGACTTCCGAATCGCCGGAAACATTCGAAAACTATTTAAATCTGAATTTAGATTAAAAGTTATTTTGACTGGCTTTTGAGCCATTAAACATTGGTTGGCCCGGTATCCATGAAAATATTACGTTTTTCACGAAACATTTTTAAAAATATTTTTTAAACAAATCGTGGTATATAAAAATCCAACCTATTTATACGTTAGTTTTTAAAAAATATTAAGCATTTAAGTTTTCCATTGTTCGTACTGAACACAGGTATTTTTCAGGAATGTTTATAAAAAAAATAGAACATAAAATTGATTCAATACCTTTAAGTAATGTCTTGTATATGTTCATAGTTACTGATAACTTTATCACTACGAAATATCCTAAACGCAAAGTTAATTAATAATAAGGTAAAAATATCAATGTATTTTAGTTCTACAGTTTTTTTTATGCTATGCTATTTTTTCTATGCGTTGATAGCTATTTCGGCTTTGACGCATAAATATTAAAAAAACTGTAGAACTAAAATACGTTGATATTTTTACCCTATTATAATGAAGCTCTACCAAGTAAATGCCAAATCAATAAATAAAAGCAAAGTTAATTGTTTTTCAACGAATGTTTACCGAAAATTATAAAATGTTTTATTTGTTTAAAAACGAGAATTTTGGTATCATAATATGTAGTTGGGCTTATAAAATTCGAATGTTTTCTAAAAGTAACAGTTTTATGATTACCCACTGGTTTGCCGTACGTAATTTAAATTAATTATTTCTGTATTCAATTATTTTAAGCAGTCAGTAAATTTCATAAAATTTCTCCGTTGTAAAAAAACAGTGATATTGTAAAATAATATAATATACTGTATTCTGACTTTTTCATGGAAAATAATATTTAAACTATAATAAATGTTTGGTCATAAATTCCCGGAGTTAACGATATAGAACGAGTAAAGAGTCTTGCGTCGTTTTATACTTTTAAGTTTAGCTGTGAAATATAGGAGCATTGCCCATAAGCTTTACTTAACTTTTAAAAAAAAGCGCTAGGTATAATAGTTTTTTTTTTGAGACTTACTTAATTATTTAGTGATGTCAAATTATTAAGGAATGATTCGGTGGCGTATTTTTTTTCTTTTTCGATTGAGTTTTTTAAATTACGAACGTGTATTGGTTGAGACAAACTTATTTAGTTTGAAAACAATAGTTCACTTGAGCACTACTCAGCTTACAAATTCGATGGAATATTTTATGTTTGATACTAGAAAATAATACAAAGGAAACCTTAACCCTAAAAGGACGAGCGTGACCGTAAACACCTATGTCTATTGATCCCACTATTCATCCTTTTTCTACATGAATATCGTTGCTTTCGATAATATTTAGTTAAGAAGGGTACACAGTTCAGTTAGTCATCAGCCGCGGGGACAAAAACGGGCACCAAAAGCACATGCGATTTTTTGAATTTCCGTTTTTTTTAATGAAATTTTTGAAACTGTTAGTTATTTTTTCATCAAAACATCAAATTATTTACAGTTCTTTTGCTAATATATTTGTATTGAAATTGTGTTGATCTAAAGAAGTCAAATTGTAAACATTTTTTAAAAAACGTTCAGCTATATTTCAAGCCCGAATGATTGCGGGCCCATACGGTCACGCTCGTCCTTACTATTAGACGGTAATAGACGTTTCTATACAACGACTTTGCGTTTTTTTAAATTTAATTTTTGTTGGGAATAAAAGTTATCCGTGACTTCAATATGGCTTAAAAAAAAATTTTATTGAAAAAAGCTCTCGTCTCTGGAGGGTTAATCAACTGAGACGTTTTAACAATTAAATTAATGATGTTTGTAAAAAAATATTTAACAATTTGTATAATCAACATATGTCATTGCGTCACCATGGTAGACAGTTTGGCGGAGTAATTATGGCGTCACTCGAGTATTACTATTAAATGATATTATAATAATATAATACAACTATTATATAAAGTTAACTAAAATTGCGTATATTAACCCTCCAGAGACGAGAGTTTTTATTCGATAAAAAAAAATATTTTTTAAGACGGATAACTTTTATTCCTAACAATAATTTAAAAAAAAGCCAAGTCGTTGTATAGAAACCCCGCATGACTATATGGTCACGCTCGTTCTTTTATTTCCGTGTAATATTGTGTACAAAAAGTAGTAAGGACGAGCCTGACCATATGGTCACGCAAACATTCGGGGTTGAAATATAGCTAAACATGAAATTTTTAAAAATATTTACAATTTGACCTCTTTACATCAACATATTTTCAATACCAATATATAAACAAAAGAACTGTAAATAATTTGATAAAAAATAACTAACAGTTTCAAAAAGTCTATTAAAAATACGGAAATTCAAAAAATCGCATGTGCTTTTGGTGGCCATTTCTGTCCCCACGGCTGATGTCAAGTCTGACTCAAGTCTGTATCCTTCTTAACCAAATATAAGTGAAAGCAACGATATTCAGGTAGAAAAAGGATGAATAGTGGGATTAATAGACAACTCTGTTTACTGTGATAATATGGTCACGCTCGTCCTTGGAGGGTTTTAACAAAATATTATTAACTGGCCATTACGTTACATGATTCTGCACAGCTCAATAAATATACTTGCATATATAATGAATTTTCATTTTTTTAAATATCATTAGCAATAGTATTAATAAATATAATAACTAAGTAATAATGTAATGTAAAATAATAATTTTGTACCTGGGAAATATATCTAAGTGTGCCTTAATATTGTTATATCAATTGACATGCACTACAGCAAAAAAAAACAATATTCACTGTAAGTAATTTAAAATTTTATTGTTGTTATGAATTATTATAATTACGTACCCTTTATATTTTAGGAGTAACAGAATAAAAAAAAAGTTATTAATATGCCATTTTTTGTTATTGTATAGCTAGTAAACACATTTTTTTATTTGATATAAATATTTTTTTGTTTATTACAAATGTCAGTATCTTAAATATTTAAAAAAAAAAATGAATCGAAACTGTTGCCAACCAATATATCAAACAAAGTTGCTGAAAATATTTCATTAATTGTACTTGAAAACATTTGTTTCACAATTCTAGCACTTCTAGTAGTAAATAATACTAATTCTAGTATTATGATACATTGGCGCTGAAAAAGTCGAGAAATCAAAACATTATTCAAGAGATTATGTACTTATATTTAATGTTTCAAAAAGTGTTAAATTATAAATAAGAGCATAAAATATCATCTTGGTATTCACAAATAGGAAAAGAACTTTACAATACAACGATAACAATTTCAGCATTCAAATTATTTCTAATGTTAAGATTTTCAAAGTGCAATATTTTTTTAATAAAATAAATTATTTTTACTGTTATTTAGTTGTAATTCTTATCTTTAAAAATAAACACTTCCTGTAACGATTAACAGATTGTGTAAAAACTTGTTATATGTATATGAAGAGTTTTTTAAGGAATAAGTCCTATTTTTCCATCAGTAGTTTAATTAATTTTAATTTGGATTTTTTTATATTATAATAGAAGCATTTAACTGGTTCTTATTTATCTGCTTATACCAAAATAAATAATTGTGCAATATTTTGTTTTTATTTTCAGGAAAAAATGTATTTTGTAACTATTTTGTTATATGAAAATAAATTGTTTTTTCTATTATATCCTTCTATTTTATTTATTTGTTTCGGTTAAGCCTTTTCGGAGCACTTACTTCAACTCTAAAACTATTTCTAAATGAAAAAAAGGGATGTAGACAGTGTAAAATTAAAACCCGTTCATAAATAGGGTTGCCAGGCGTCCCGATTAACCGGAACTGTCACCGGTTTTGAGTCTCGTGTTTCGGTGTCCCGAAAAAACTTCTCGGGACGCCCAAATGTCCTGGTTTACGACCCACGCTGATTATTTGTGGAAATTGGTAAATCCTAGGATTTTGGATTCGAAAGTCTTGGAAGAGAAGCTAAAAAAAAACAACGAGTCACGCTGGTAATTTGGGCAAATCGGTAAATTCCTGGGCTTTTGGATTCAAAAGTCTCGGAAAAGCTAACGAGTCACGCTGATCGGTAAACTGGACAAATGTCCCGGTTTGACTTGCAAGAAATCTGGCAACCCTAGTCATTAAGCGTGTTCATTCAAAATATTTAAAAAGGTTAATAATAAATTACCATGAATAGGTAATGAGATTATGAATTTCAATGTACTGTATGTGTGTATATCAAATATTAAAAAAATATATTCACACAATGTACACTGCTTTTGAAGGCGCGGAAAATAATTTAAATTATTTTAATATAAGTTGTGATTGTAAGCTACACAACTTACTTATTTAAATACTACATCGCCACATACACAGCGATGTGTCAAATTATTACCTTACCTCACAAGCTAACAACACACCAGTAAGTGGTAATGTTTTCACCATCAAGAAATATTGTATGTTAGTATTCGTTAGATTATTTAACCGGATCAATCATGGGATCATAAGAATCTTTGTATCAATATAAAGTTTTAATCAGGGCTTCGAACTGCTATTTTTTTCGTTCCAGCAAAAATAACGGTTTTCAGTTTTCGGTTCAGCTTGAATCCAAAAGCCCAGGAATTCGTTTTTTTAGCTCACCGAGGAATTCGAAAATCTCAAAACCCTATATTGATTTACCGATTTGCCCAAAATAATAGTGTGAACCGAAAAAAAACCGATATTTTTGCGGTTCGGTTCCGGTTTTCATTCCGGCAAAAATAACAGTTTTAACGGTTTTCGGGTTTCGGTTCCGTTCCGGTTTGAAGCCCTGGTTTTAATTGCCATCCAATTGTCATACAACAGATTATACAAAAATCAACAAATGATGTTATTAAGGTAGTCAAAACGATGTAATGTTACAATAATGTGTCAATAATTTTGAATTTCTAATTTCATTTTCGAAAAACTTGACAATTCTGACATTAAAGATAAATGTTTGATTAGATGTTAACCAAGTAAATATGTATCTTCACAATAATACCCACACTGATTTTGACAATAAAAACCATCACTTTCTTTTTCATCATAAAGAAAATGATGGTTATATAAATAATGGTACCTTGGCGTCCAATATATGAAATATTAACTTTGTAAAATACATAAACACACGTTTTTAAAAAAAATCGTTTTTTATTTAGCGGTAAATAGAGAAAAAATAATTTAGGACATCGATTACAAAATTCAAAAATAAAGAACATTCGGGATGTGTTCTGTTTACGTATCCATAGATATGAAAACTGTTTGCTGACAACACTATGTATTTGAAAAAAAACACAAAACATTATACGTGTGGCAGCACATTTCTGTCAGCGTTGTCGGGCATTAATTACGTAGAAAATATACGGGTGTTGTTTTCATTTAATTGTGATTCTTCACATCAATGAGAAGTAATGTTGACATTTGAGAATTACGTTGCCCAAGACCAGGGCAATATGCATCTTTTAGATCTCCCGGTCGTTATGATCGAGCATATATTCTCGTTCTTGACCTACGATGAGATAGCCAAAAACAGGATCGTAAGTAAAATGTATTTTTACTCCAGGATTGATAATATGGGATCGAGAGGAATGATGTCTTTTTAACATATAGCATGAAACAACGCTTTCAACTACGATTCTAACCCAAGAAAACATTGCTAGAATAACTAGAAATATAAAACAACAAGTACTTAGTAGGATCAAAATATGGTAATCACCAAGCTGGCGGTCGAATATTATTTGACAGCTAGCCGGCGTGTCAGTGTGGCCAACATAAGAAAAAATAATTATTACTATTCGAACTTTGTACGTACGTTACGTACGTTGTATGGTTTTATGATACAATTTCCGGGAGACTAAATTGCTTATTTATTTATTTTCGAACTTCGAACGTTCGTTTTATGATACAATTTCCGGGAGACTACTTTGCTTATTTATTTATTTTCGAACTTTGAACGTTCCTTTTATGGTGTTATGATACTTTTAATCAAACCGCGTTTTGCCAACCACTGTATACACTTTGTTGTGTCGTCTGTCACTTTAGATAACACTAACAATCTCCATTTCTCAGCCAGTATCTGCTGAATGTCCATTAATTCTGAAACTTGCACTATCACTTTAGGAGCTTGCGGTCTGCCTGCCATCTTACTATTCTGTACTAAAAACACTTAAGCAATGCCGTCTGCCTGCCAGTATCAGAAACTGTACCATGCTAGTAGTCTCCCGGAAATTGTATCATAAAACCATACAACGTACGTAACGTACGTACAAAGTTCGAATAGTAATAATTATTTTTTCTTATGTTGGCCACACTGACACGCCGGCTAGCTGTCAAATAATATTCGACCGCCAGCTTGGTGATTACCCAAAATATTATTGTCATGAAAATTATAAATGGCATCTTTCTGGAACAGGAGATGGATAAACTAAACTTTAGTTTTAGATTCTACCCATTTGCAAGGATACCATTTCTTACTGTACGGATGACTATGTTTATCATAAAAAAATATTTTTTTAATGAGGGACATAGGTTTTTATTTCTTCAATAATTAATTTTCGATTGAGCTATGCACCTAAACACGCTTTTGAAAAGTGAAACTATAAGTACAGGTGCATCATCAAAAAGAAATTTTGTTACACTCACTTATGAATGTGCTTAGTAATTGTATTGATTAATTAGGACGTTTAGAATGATTATTCCTAACTCGATGGCTGCCACAGACGAGATTTTTTGTAAAATTTTTCGTGCTCAACAATCCATAGACGAGTTATCTCGTTGATAACTAATTAAATTAATAGTTGCAAATTATAGCCGGCGTGCTAGGTAATTACTATTAATCATCTACGGCAGCTAAAAGGCTGAAGGATTTATTTTTGGAAATAGTACATTTTGCACAATAACCCCACAATTAAAACCTCATGATTAATCCAATGAAATTGTGTTATATCAATACTTATCAATTATAGAGTCTTCAGTAAAGATGCTTTACTACATGCTATTCTTTTCCTCCCGAAAATCCACTATATCCCTTTGAAAACAAATATGTTTCGATTGGAAGCTTAATTGCGGATATGAAATTATCAAAAACAACCTAACGTTGGAATTAAGGAAACTGACAATTCATGCAAACTATGAAATATGTTTACGAAAATTCGTCTCTATTTATCTATGGTTTGTTTTAAGAAGGTCAATTAAGCATGTTATGTTAACTTTTTCATACTGATATTATATTTGTATTTCGCGTAAATTATCGGTTTAATGATTCCCATGTATGCTAGTTTGGCATTATCCTATTCTTTATTAAATTTCCTACAGAGCTGCATTGTTATTGATGGCATTTAGTGAATTTTCATGTAGAAAAAGAGTAGCATGTTACAAAGCAAATTTACCGAGTATTGAATCTATAGATTTTGTGAAGGAATGATGGAATGACAATTTCAAAAACTGATATTTTTTACATTTTAGTTTAGGATTACTTTTATAACAAATACTGTAAAATCCTCAGTAAAAGTTTTAACGAAAGATGACAATTGATTTTGTATAATGCATCTCGGTATACATATATCACCAATCGAACAAGAAAGCTTAAATCTTTAATATATCTTTTTTAGATTTGCAAAGATTTCGATTCTATCTGTCAACGAATGCTTAATCGTGGATTCTTACTCATTGAAAGACGTCATGCTCTCAGTCTCAAAGCCATAAAAGCTCAGTTGCCACGCAGGGAAAGTGAACGCAGGTAAATATATTTATAATACTACAGTCTGGTAAATTATAAGGAAGTAAAGCAATCAATCAAGATAACTGTTGGGTCAGCACGGTCTCTGAATTTCTCACAAAAAATCTGATATCAATAGGTAAAATAACGTTGTATTGCTTCTAATAAAATTTATAAAAGTTTAAAAAAAAAATATATTAGGGGTGGCCGAACCATAATGCGTTTGGCGCATTGTATGATTACAAGGGGGGCATTGCATCCTTGCGCTTACTTATTCTTTTGAAGTAGGCGCCAAAACTGAATCCATCTTCATATTTTCAACACTAGGTTGCTCTCAGTTTAATTCATACAGCCTTCTTACTCACCGTTACACATTTTTTGTGAAAGTACTCGTTCACATAATAGAAGACATGATCTTAATAGTTACTATAAAACACATCATTAGACCTACATAAAAGAATGTCATCCAACAGCTGTGGTCTAGAGTTATCTTCATCAAACGAGACTCCCACAGCTGCAGCACCATCAGCGTGGTCCACGGCATCGATCACCTTCTCGTCCAATTGATCATTTCTGACTTGTAGATTGGTGCTCTAGTAAACGTGTCTTTTAAACTGGCATAAAATTAATAATTTATTTGCGCAATTAATTGAGTCATTACTTTTTCTCCACTAAGCGAAGCAGATCCTACCCCTGTCCATATTTTTCAAACTCAACCGTTAACGTAAAACGGATGAAAAGCTATATTCCCGCCAAGATGTGCGCGCTCACAATTCCCAAAATGTGGCTGCACACATTTTTACATATCCGGCACAGGCCGCACACAAAAATATTGTAAAAAAAAGTAATGCAAATAATTAGTTAACTTGCTGGACTCTAATCTAAGAAAGCACCAAGCAATTCGGTATGAATAATATTAAAATTTTCATAATCTACATTGATTCTTAGAGTTTTTTTACCGGCATGATATAATAACGAAAGAATTTATCAAATTCTTACCTTTTTATAACTGAGCACACTTTTTTTTTTGCTGAAAATTAACTGCACAAAGTGGATATAAAAAATCACACGATATAAAAATTAGAGGGAACATTAATGAAAAGGTGTTTGAAATTTATGGTGCATCTGAGCTCGTCAACAAAAGATTTGGGATATGGTATTGAATACTATTTTGATTTAATTGCTTGTCTTCACCTGAAACACTTTGATCGATATCATCCAGTGATAATTATTATTGCGAAAAATGATTTTTTTTTCTTCAAATTCAGACCTAGCTCTAAATTACGTCCATCTGTTATTTTCATACTTCTTAATTTGGATTCCAGTGAGAAAATTGGATAGAAGTAGAATTTTTGAATAATGGATAAAGATGCAGCTTAATCAAAAATATGAACTGTTTTTTTTTTACAAACAAATAATTTTCATGATAAACCCACCATAAATCTCTGATATAGTGAATAAATAATAATATTATAATCTAAATTACAGGCCTGGTCAAATATTATAGACAATACAACACTTGCCATATAACCCAAAGCGAAGTAACTAATCTTATTGATGAAAATGTAATTAACAAATTGAGTGTCTTTCCTATCCTCTATGCTTGATCAATGTTGAAATCCACCATTCCTCCTATAAATTCTAGTAATAAGGATTCAAATCAATAGTGGTTACAAAGACGATTTTTTTGACTCATTTAGTCTGTAGATGATTCCCACAAAATTGAATCACTGTGTCACACTGCCGGTGGAAGTTGTCAATTTCAATTCTCTATTACATTAATAAATTGTCTACCCATCCTTTTTTATAGATTTCATGCATTCGCCAAACATAATGATATATTGACATCAATCGAGACACGGCTGTCAATGCTGAGTATGACCTATGCCAAATTTATCGATCAGAATGTTTGCTGCTTTATTCCTGGAAAGGTATGTCATTTAATATTTCCTAATGAATTGTCTGCTGTATAATTCAAATCGAACACTCAAAGTATTAAAAAAATATTTTTTCCAATTGACAGGTTATTGATGAAATTGATGGATTATTGGGCATTGTGGAGCATTCTCCAGTGCTGCCGCGAGCCCATGAGGTTTTGCAAGAACTTAGGGATATTTCCAGCATGGCTATCGAACATTTTGATGATAAAATCTCACCTGAGTTGAGACAAAGAATGCTGGGAGGGAAACCCTTCAATGCACCACAACCTGTTCCAAACGGTGAGTGAAATAAATCTCAGACTTAAAATGTAAGGAATATTTTATTGACAGATAAAAAAATTCTCGGTTATCGATACCGGTTTTATCCTCCACTTGGTTGGATGGTCAAGGGTTCAACTACACTATTTAACACTTGAATATATTTATATTGCGATCAGCCTCTGCTTTTGTAATCAATTTTCATATACTCCTACCTGTTGTTTCTACTTTGAAAGAGAAAGGTTGATTAATTAACTTCAAACTTCACTTTGGGGGAGATATCATTTTCAAACTACCACATATTGTGATTTATTACTTAAATTAATCACCATGTGGATAAATTATTGTTAATGAACATTATTACATAATAAAACGATGAAATAATAACACTATTGTGATGCAAAAGATGATAAGCAAGGTGATAAAACCGAAGACACTGCAGCAAAAGTCCCATCTCTGAACATATTATACAAGTCTCATTGCAAATTTTTTACTGACATAAATGCATTACTTTTAGCGGCGGCGAATTCCGGTGGTGATCCAAACCAGTCGTGTACAGCTGAGACTGGTAACGAAATAGCCTGTATTAGAAATCGGTGTTTAAAAAACCATCGTAGTATTTTGCAAATGTCCAAAAAGTACTCCAAGGTTTGGAAAAGGGTAAGCGATCAACACTTATATTTATAATAATCATATCGACAGGCGGCAAATCGTTTGATTAACCTTTTAACTGAATTTTTAATTAAAGTATCTTTTCAGATGAAAATGTATAAACGTCAGCTGACAAACCAGAATAGGCACATCAAAGAGTTGTCAAGAAGACAAGCAGATCAAGATGGAAATATGGGTAAATTTTTTTATGATGCAACAAAAATAGAAATTTAGAAAATATTTTAATTTTTTTAATAATTCATTTCCACCCCCGATGTGGCACATATGGTATCCTAACAGAGGTTTTTTAGAAGTTTTTTCATCAAAAACTGCTCAACCTCTCTTTTTACAATAGAGTAGGTATAGAAGGGTAGGGCTAGGACAAAATTAGTGATAAACTCTGTTTATTTTAGGATTGAAAAGGTGACAATAAAACGAAATTTCGTGTTCGAAGGAGGATTTCAAAAGAAAAAAAACAATTTGACTTATGAAACAATATTAATAACGAAATAAACTCGTTGAAAAAGCGTTGTTTGAAAGAATCTAGACTACTTTAAAATGAGCAACTACAGATACTACTGAATTATTTATGTGTCTTTTGTCATTTTGTTATTACAGCGGAATTGAAAAAAAGAATTGAAGAATGCGATGTTAAGTACCAAGAGTTGACGCACAGTCAGGTTTCTGGAGGAAAAGGAATCAAAGGTTTGCTAACTTGATGCTTTTCTTTGATATTTCCATTGAAAACATAATTCACAATTTGCCGTGACGTGTATAACTTTTCATAATTACGCTTGCAGATATTGCGGTGTCTCCGGCGTTGAATTGTGTTTCGGGTACGTCCAGCCAATCTACATCAGCCACATTAAAGAATTTTAGCAGTCAGATCAAACTCGATCCGTCGCATCTGCACATGGGACCGACACGAGGTTATCAACTGACCACTACATTAGATTATCCTATAAAATCTTGACCTCTTTAGGAGTGATTTGTATCTATGAAATTAGTTTTACTGAATACAGTATTTTTCGACTTATCAATTTTTATTTATATCAAAATTTTCATTTATAATTCGATATTTCAAATGAATTGATATTTTAATTTTAAAGTTTTTTTAAAATGTGTATCTGATTTTGATTGAAGTGTTCTATTTCTTTTATTTATAAATTTCTTACTTCGGATATAAACCTGAATGCGGTGGATGTCCTGTAGCATTATCAAGAATCAATAGAATTTTAAAAGTGATTCCTTTCTGATTTGTGTAGTATCAATACATGATGAAACAATGGTAATTTAATAATATTACAAGCCTAGCAAAAGATAATAGGAGAGACAACATTTGGACGTACCTGTATGCCCATACTGCTCAAAAGGTTAAAATTATTAGTTTCTTCCCGCTGCTAGATTGTATACACTTGTAAATTCAAAATTTAAAAATGTGTATAAATTCTCCCACTTTTTGCAGGCAGCCCTAACATAAGGCCACGGAAAGCATCCGTGGACCAACCGCCCAATAGGGAGCACGCCTCGACGAATCAGACGCCGCTCGCTAAAGTTCGAGGGCATCATGGTCAAGGCAGAGGGCAACCGCTATCTTCCAGGTTCACTCAAATTAGACCCATTGCCAAAGGAACGAGACCGAAGACTTCTTCGGAAGCCGTGCAAACTAAGCTATCACCTTCAAAAAATGCTCATCAACGCGGTTTAAAAAGAAGCAACTTTTCAGAATGTATTATTGACAATACTTTAACAAAATCTGTCGTGGATTTAATGAACGAAAGCGATCTAATTTGCCACAACAAAAACAGCGTTAGTTCTTTTGTTGGATGCAATACTGCAAAAAGTAATTCTAGAATCAGTACCCCGAACACTTCCTGCGAAGATACCACCGCAGGACCCAGTTCGGCCTCTCAAAATCAAAGTAGTAATAGCCATTATGTCGGCCAAATGAAGCGTAGAAAGAGTTTCGAATCTCTGTACAAAGCTTTTGCGATCATCGATGAGCCGTCGGAGGCCGAAAAGTCTGGAATCGACGCCAAGAGAAACAACCCTAATAAAATTACCAGAGATCAAGTTTTGAATTTCATCGCTAGAGTTCAAAATGTCAACAGAAGAAACACGCATGAAAATCCGTTTCCTCTAGATTGTAATGTTCGAAATGAAGTTACAAATAGAGTAGATGATGCAGGAAAAGACGCAATGTGCGATGAGTTTGTCGCCGTGGGTGATAAACTCGTATCAGTCAGTCAGCTCGCCGCCGAGCAACCTTTGGCTGAACCTCACAACATTGACACATTTCTTAAAAGAAAAAGAGTATACAGCGAAGGCTGCATCGGCTGTTTGAACATAGATAAGATTCCTTTGATTCGCCAATGTAAAATGTGTGAGAAATCGAATGCCGAAGAACCAGCCGTCGATACGAAACGACATAAGCTTTAGAATGTACAATACTAGAAGTCGTAGATGTAATCTTAAAAGATCTTTTCGTAGTTTTTGTTTTTACTAAGAAATTTATTGTAAACATAAATATTTTTGATGATTGATTATAAAATACGTATTTAAGAATAATATGTACACTAAACTATTTCGGGCAGCTCACTATGAACATTGCTCAGGTGTATTGCTTGAAAATCTGGCTGCAAATACACAGATTGATCATTAAACTATATCTCGATCGATCGGCTTCCCGTCATATTGGGTATCGTCTTCAGCTATAGAATATTTCAACAGATAAATTTATTTACACCGTGCAATCGTTGCAACTAATAATGTGATGCACTCGGGTAATCAAAATACGAAATCAAATCTAAATATCCCAAATTAACAGTAGATTGGGATACACCATAGAAATACGGTCAAATCTCATTAAAACGAAACTGGAATTAAAATATTATTAATGATATATATTTTATTTGATAATTGCAATATTATATATGTTATTAACATATTTAGTATACAAAAATATCCATACGTAAATATTATAATGTACATAGAATATAGTAATAGGAAAAATTATTGCTGTTTATACTTTTTGGTGAGTAAGAATAAAATTTTCCATATGACTTGAAAAACATTTTCTCTAATTTTTACATCGGGAAATAAGTATTTTATAGTGAAGATAAATCATTTTCAGTGTGAAATTCATACTTTTAATTATTCACTTCTTCTGTTGCTAGTGTAACACATGTTCGCCTCTGAGAACTTTATATTTGCAATGAAACTTCTCTCCTTTTGGCTCGAGCACTTTTCCTGAAGTGATTAAATAAAAATATATTATTTTTATGATACTGTGTATTGTTAATAATCAAAATCTATTTGTGGACGCCGGTTCGGCTATTTTTTCAAGATTCTTTACTGCCGTCATTAGTAATTTCATCGAGGACTCTGAAAATTCTGTATTTGTTACGACGGCGTTTGACTTTATCTTTTGAATAAATTTTACTTTTACCGACATTCTCGAATATAATATATTTGTGTGTGAATAGTAAATATACATTGTCTTTTGAAAGATTAACATAAAACCAGACTTGTTATAATGACTTATGATTTCATAAAAATGTGACGAAATTGTAAAAAAAAATTCCAAAGAAACTTGTGTAGCATATTGCATTGTAATATTTACATTTCTAGGAAGATCTATGACCATATTGTTTTCTATTTTTCTTTATTAGTTTTTATTAAGTTTTCATTTTTATCTGTCGATACATTATCTTAAATAATCGTTGTATTATAATATGCTTGACAACATTTACCATAAACTTTCTTACCTTTACATATGTATTCTCAAAGTGGAGCATGTGGATACCTATTGGAAGCTGTCACACATGGGTATCTTGGACAAGACATAATTTTTTCACTCGATTGCCTTTTCAGAATGACTCGAATGAACGATGGTGATCTAGTTTTCAGTTTATCACTTACGAGCATCGTCAACTGATAAGAAATATAATTTAACAATGCTATTTATACAAAAATGAACAGTTATAAACAACAATTGGCATTGAAAAGAAAATACCAATTACATTAAAAGTGATTCTAAAATAGCACAAAATTAAAATGTTTAACACATCTTACATATAATTAAAAAGTCATCTCAGATTAATAAATTTAGAATGGGGATTGAAAGTAATTACAAACATAATTAAAATTTGGGAATTCTTTGACAAAGTGATACAATTAAAATAATGACATTAATAGAGTGAATGATAGTTTCCTATTTTTCCCCGCTTCCAAGTAGTTGATGAGTGTACATTCTTAAACAAAATCGACAGCCAGGAAGAAAATTCTGAAATAGAAATTTTTCAAAGACCATCTAAAACTAACAAAGATTCATCAATTCTAACAAAGAAATATATATATATATACATACCTATATATCTTTTAAAATTATATAAAAGTATAGTCAACAAGGGCTACTGCAAGATAGTTTTCAGTTTATCACCGAAACTGCTGTACATACATTAGCAATGTGAGGCTATCAAACCCATGTCTACTACTGTAAAGAATCGGTCTGTTCATTTTATTCAGACCATTTCCAAAACACTTTAAAACCTACTGTTAAAGACACCATTGAATATATATAGAAAGCAATGATTCTTTATAAAGTGAAAAATAATTTAACAATGCGGATCTGTAGTTGTAATTTTTAATTGAAAAATTAATTCTTGTGCATTTTCTGGCCAGGGACTAAAATACTATTAGCATCTACGGAAGCATATTACCATTGCTACGGTAGTTGCCAGTCAAAATTCCATGATTTATTATTGCCTACACATTTTTTTATGTACATGATATCTTGCATTTACAGTTTGATTTCATCTGTATTTCAAAAATTTCTTGCAATAGTGTGATCAATTGTATTTAATTATCACTTACAACATGTTTGTGTGATTTTTTTTGTAAATCTTTACAAAAAAGATAACGATAGATTGTGGTTAGGTGTTATAAAGTCTTCTTAAAAATCACTGATTAAAGATCCCAATGATTTTCCCAATGTTGCTAACTAGAGTAACTATGACAACATGTTATATTTTCTGATGAAAAGTTTGTATTCCTAAACTTTTGGCCAGCGTCCTCCCTCCTTGCCGACCTAGTTGGTAAATTGTAGTTAACATTTATAATATACTTTAATTGAACTTTAACCCTCCAAGGACGAGCGTGACCATATAGTCACAGTAAACACCGTTGTCTATTGATCCCAATATTCAATCTTTTTCTACCTGAATATCGTTGCTTTCACTCATATTTGGTTAAGAAGGGTACATACTTCAGTTAGTCAACAACCGCGGGGACAGAAACGGCCACCAAAAGCACATGCGATTTTTCGAATTTCCGTTTTTTTTAATAGACTTTTTGAAACTGTTAAGTTATTTGTTTATCAAAACATCAAATTATTTACATTTCTTTTGCTAATATATTTGTATTGAAATTATGTTGATCTAAAGAGGTCAAATTGTAAATATTTTTTTAATATTTCACGATTAGCTATATTTCAACCCCGAATGTTTGCATGCCCATACGGTCACGTTCGTCCTTACTACTGTCCATACACAATATTACACTGTAATAAAAGGATGAGCATGACCATATAGTCATGCGGGGTTTCTTTACAACTTTGCATTTTTTTTTTTAAATTTTGGTTAGGAATAAAAGTTATCTGTGCCTTCAATATGGCTTAAAAAATATTTTTTTTATCGAAAAAAAGCTCTCGTCTAAGGAGGGTTAATGAAAGTGTATCATGCTTACGCTTACAAAAATATCAGTACAGTGATCCCCCAATTACGTGAAAGTCGGGACAGCGTTATTGGGATACTGAAGCTCTTAAAAATTTGGGATATGTTTTTTTTCGCGAGAAATGCGAAACTGCCAAAACTAAGAATAAATTAAAAATATATGAATTAAATACTAAGTAACTAGGCGGTAAAATGCATAGTCGCCCACCAACGTTTTACTGTAACAGCCGCGCACGTGCTGAATGCATCAATATAGATGGAGGATGCGTCCGCGCAATTAGAAAAAATAGCCACAGATATTTCTGAAATTCGCGTAATTGGGGGATCACTGTACTATTATAAATTGATGAATAAAATGAATTTATTTCTTAATTTCCAGAAAGAGACCGAGTTCTACTTTCAAACTATTTTTCTGACTCGTCATATTTTTGATCTTGTTTCTAACATTCTCCCTACAAAGGAAAATCTTTAGCGGTTTTTATCCATTAAAAATGGTAGCTTTCTTAATCGTTTAGTAATATGTAAATAGCTGAGTAAGCGTAGGTTCCTTATTCAAATGTCTGAAATTACATAATTATTTAGATAATTAAGTCTAATTATAGAAAAAAAATATTAATTTAAATTGAATAAAATTCCAAAGATGAATATGTGTTTTTATTGTAGTACGTGGACAATTTTTTAAACCACCCAGCCCTCCTTGAGTTTTTACTAGTGTTTACTTGAACTCGTCGCTTGAATTCCTTTTTTTTCTTGACATAAAAACTTATTCTAGATTTTATATCAAGAGTTTTATTTGTTTCATTTATTGAAAAATGTTCTACTTGGCAGACATTCTTTTTTTTTTTTAATACAGCTCTTCAATGGAAAACTTTGCTTCTGGATGTCCTTGGTCAATTTTTAATGACTTAACTTTAATTTATTATAAATGAAATTTTCACAACTGTACCCGAGTCCACTAAAAGTATTCTTAGCTATTTTACAAATGGTTTTAAAACTTCTCAATCGATAGATAGTATTATCTTTGTAAACTCAATTCTATTTCCACAACCATTAAATGTGATAATTTATATCTAACAGACTTTGAAATGAATTATTATAAAACACTTGTACTATCTCATAGTCTTACTACTGTCCACTTTGAGCCCTGTTTACATGAATTCCACTTTTTAGTGTACATGTATGGCCGAATTTATCAACACATTTAAGAAAGGTTTCTTTTCTAAAAAATACACTCAGTAATTCAATACATTATTCAGTAAACATATAAGCTTAATGCTGGATCAAAAGAAAATCACACTGGTACATATTTTCAAACCAGCCATACCATACATCCATCTATCTGATCTTGGAAGTGGAATGTAGTCAACGCAAAGTTACCAATGGTTAACTCGGTGTAATTTAATTAGATTCAAATTAGAAAATTGATTCTGAAAAAAGCCGCATGAATACAAGTACAAGATTCTTAAAAAATTGAATAGATTTCATATCCAAAATTTTATAAATTGACCCCTATAACCAGAGCTGTAGCAATGATTTTAGCACCATTAGCCTGTATTGTGAGAGTGTCTTCACGCTTGGTTGTGGGGCTTTGTGGATTTCTCCAATTGCCCTTTCAGCTGATGTTGGGGTATTGTTTGTTTTTTTTTTTTTTTTTTCCCCCTTTTTTACGTGTTTGGCCCTGTCCCGCTGTATTGGATACAGAGGTGGGACAGGGTGGTCTGTGGTTATGTTTTTTTTTTTTTTTTGGTTATATGCAATTACTGCTACAGAAATACATTATTACAGAAATACATTACAATACATTACATTACAACACATACTACTCTTACTTTACATACATACATACATACATACATTGGAGGTTCATTATTCCTAATAAAAGAAAAACAGAAAACAAAGGGGATAATAAAAGAATTACAAGCAATTACATTAGTTCAACATATAACATTGTGACATACATACTCCATACATACATTGGGGGTTCATTCTTACTAATACAAAAGGAAAATATACAGTGGGTATCCCCTTCTAGACGTACCTTACATTACAGTGAAGGAGATGGGTGGATGAAATTCTGTCGGTTGTGCGCGAGCTTGCGTGTGGATGGGGAATGTGAGGAATTAGGGTGTTTGAGAAGGAGAACCCTTCCTTGGCCGTGGTGTGTCTGTATTTGGGTATGTTATGTTAATCGATTTAGTATGCGATTGATAGTGCATTTGGGTGATCTGCCATGTGCTGTAAATTTTTTCGACAGCTTCATGACGTGTTCGTGTTAGTGTCCTGTTTTGGTGTCTCTGTGGGAGAGTGGTATTCGAACGAACCAGGGTGCGCCTGTTATCATTAGAAGTGATTTGTTCTGTATAGTTTGGTGGCGTTGGATGTGGTTTCTGCTTAGCCGTATGCCAATATCGGATGGTAGTCATGATAGGACGCGTAATCGCGGTGTACAGAGTAGGCCTTGCTGTTTATTGCAAGTTTACTTTGTGCCACATCATAGGGTAGAGTTGGCCCGTGATTGGGATGCCTGGTTTTTTTTTTCAGCTATATGTCTGCAGAAGTTAATCGCGAATCAAGTGTGAGGCCGAAGTATTTACCGTTCGTGCCCACGGGTTGTCTGTGTTTCGATCCGGATGCGTTTGATGTTCGTTATCGTGTCTGTTTGGACTCGCAGACTGAAGGTTATTGCAGTGCTTTTTTTGGATGTATTTGAATGCACCAGGATGAATGTCCTCACTTGACTTTTGTGCAAGTGAGGTGGCTCTATTTCTGTTTAGCGATCGTGCTAGGATCGCTGTGTCGTCTGCATATTGCTCGACGTTGTTCGTTTCTCCGGTATGAAGGCGGGTATGGAATATATGAGTGTAATGATTGTTCAGCAGGGGCGATAAGGCGGACCCTGCGGACACCGGTGTTGGCGTACGCGTCGTCGATTTTTCCGCCGTTACTTTTACGCTAAAAGATTATTAGTCAATAAATAGTTTATACTTTTTACATAGGACTTTCGAGGCCTGGCCTCGGAGAGTTTGACTATCATACCTTCTAGCCAAACCTTATCGAAAGCTTTGGCTATGTCGAGAAATAGGCCAGTGGTAAAACATCGGCGGTTGAAGCCTTCGGAGATGAATTCCACAACTCTGAGTAGTTGGTGATTGGTGGAATGTCTGTGACGGAAGCCGTGTTGCTCATTCGGGATAAGTTTTTTTTCCGTCACAAATTCTTCCAGACGGGATTTAATTACACGCAGCCTGTATTAAACATGGGGCCCCTCTATATTATTTTATTAGGAGTGTCCGGTGATGCTCCTCAGAGCTTCGATTATTACAAAGTACAGATAATGTCAAGTATTCTTTGTTAAAAAATTGTGTCTGAATATCTTCATATTGGACATAAATATTTTTTAGTTACCGTTACATTTAAAAACATACAACGTTTACATCAACATTAGTTTGGGTGTAATTGAAACTGAATATTCTGAATTATTATTTTCTATGTCCTTCTGTTCAGTTTCAAGCTGCCACTTGTAATGAGAATATAGAACTGTTCCAATAATGTGTTCAGGCTGCCAACACTGATTTTTTTCATGAATTAAAGGTTAATTTATTGAAATAAAAAACAATTTTTATGGTAACACTTTTAATAATAAAATTAAAATATAGTAATAAGATATATTTGGAATCATAAATCCTTATATTTAAATAACATTAATTGATAGATGGTGAATTCTGATTTTTTAAATATTGTGCATAGGCTTGATTATAAATTACCGATACTGCCAATTTCAATTTAATTTAATCAACCAAAGCTGCTGGCTGAAATCGAGTCGAGATGAGTGTTAGAAAAACAATGAGTTTATAGCAAGTCATAAAATTTCACTTGAATACAAAATAATAAAAAATGGAATAATGAAGTATGTAGACATCAAAAAGTTTCTTGCAGCTTCCTTAAATTGCTCATTACATACCAATAAAAATGATATAAAATTTTCAATAAACAATTTTGCAACATTCAAAAGCAAGAAGTACGTAAAAGATTAAAAAATTCCAACGAAGCTGCAAAAAGATTTATGCTTTACATTAAGCCTATACAAATTTCTTTGTCAGTTGCGACTGAAATGTCTCTTAGCTGGTTGTTGATATTGTTCGCATATTATCAAAACTATCCATTTTAGCGAATCCGAAACATCTGGAAACTCCTGTCAGCAACACGGCATAGTTAAAGTACCACAGGGCAAAGAAAATTGAAGAAAACAAAACATCTGAGGAACTGTTAAAGAAATATTTGACTATGAATCATCATACCTATTATGTCACAACTGAAAAAGTAAAGATAAATTTTTAGGATTCGTTTTAGAGTTCAGAAGATAGTATTCAATTGAAAATGCTCATGATTAGCAAAACAAGTCCAGATCATATTATATAAGTGTAAAATAAAAATGTTCTGCAACATGCCACTCTTCACTCTGAATATAAACAAAAATCTTAAAAAATAAATACAATTCTCTGGGAAGCTTAATTGTGGGGCTATAATGCAAAACATAAAATTTCCAAAATGAGAGATATTGAGTTAGGTATGTTCGAACCCAAGGAATCGACTGGTCATACTAGTTTTAATGTAAAATGTCTAAAGCACTGTCATTTTCAAATTGGAAATCATATTTTGTTTTATTCGTTATAGTATTTGACTCGACTGAAAAGTTCGAGTTTTGGAAATAGTACGTTTTGCATGATAACCCCACAATTGCGGATACGAAAATGTCAAAAATCCATCATTGGAATCAAGGTAACTGATAATTTATGCAAATTACGAAGTGTGTTTATGAATATTCAGGGCCATATTTCAAATATGCTCTATTTATGGTCTGTTCTAAGAATATCCATTTGACATGACATATTGACTTTTTCATACTGATATTAAATTCATATTTCGCGTTTATTATCGGTTTCCCTGATTCTCGTGTATGATAATTTGGCATTTTCAGGTAGAAAAAGAGTAGCATGTTGTAAGGCATGTTTACCGATAAATTACAAGATATTATCCGTTGTTAAAGTACAGGTGACTGAAAATAATGACATACTAATAAGATTGAGATTCCACAAAGAAAAGATATATCTTGAACACAGAATCACCAGGAGGTAACAGGCTAAAATTATAGTTAAGGGGTTCGCGAGTTTTTAGCACGGTATCGGTTTTTGTGAACAAATAAAACAGTTACCATTAATAAGCCTGTTAATAATTTGAATTCAAAGAGATTATTATATTGTAACCTAAAAAAATGTTTTAAAAAGGATACGTATTGTGTGTCGCTCCCATCTTTCCACCATGTAAAGTTCGGTCACCACCGTATATCTGAAATACCAATAAGCGATGAATTTCCAAATACGGAAGATCATCTTGAGTGTTAGTAGTAAGTTTTAAGCGACAGAGTCTACGATACAAATTCTCGGCAGAATGATATTATCTGTGAGAATGACCAACAGTAATGATAGTAAACTAGTTTTGACAGCTACTGCAATTTAATTTATGATAGCAACATATGAATATGGCTATTGAATAACTTATGCATACATGGACAGTATGTAAATCAAAATTTAAATAATTTTAAAATCTGCAGTACGATGAGCTGACACTTTACAAATCAGACTCGTGATTCAATTACTTAAATCACGTGCAATTTTACAAGTATTCGTGACAATTTACTTATTTTAATAATACTTATAGTTTAAAAACCAGGATACTTGAACCGTTTGAAAGTTCAGATTTTTAATTTTGGAAAAATGGTACCTCATCAAAATACTTCAAATTTGATACAAAATTCATTATTAATAAGTTTGAATAAAAGGTTGTTAAATAACGATGGAATGATCTTCATAAATTTAACTTATTTCTTGCCAGTTGATTTGCAAATGTTAATATAAACCTATTTAAATCTTTACTGATGATTTGTCTGTGTTCGATACAATAAAGCAATTTGTATAGCCGGCTGCGTAAACAAGTGGTCAACATCATTGACTGCGGTTACGTAGGCCACATGTTTGAATCCCAGTACGCACAATTTTTATAAATTGATTTTCAATTGATTTATGAATTTCTGTCCAAAGACATGGATGTATAGTATATGATGTCTTGAATTCCCTCCCACCCATCCTATCATTCCCATATCCCACATTCTAAATTTGGTACAAAACAATCAAACACTACTAATAACACCAAGTTTCTGTATCTTTAAGTCAGGATTTCTTAACCCTGTGCCTATAGGCACACATTCGCTCGATGAGAAGTGTGGAGCTATTTTTTGAAGATGCAATCACAAAGAAGTAAAAATAATTATTTTTTGGTTGGAAGAATATGTCTTCTTTCTTTGGTCATGTTCACTCCCTATGTGGAGCATATGGCCGCCACGCGGCACCTCCATGTTTCCCTGTTTCCCGCCAATTGCTTTGCTTCCTCCCATGACATGCCTTCGGTCGAAAGAAGAGGCAGGCAGGATTGAGGCTTTCCGGAGGCATCCGCAGCACGTGACCCAGCCAGTTTCAACGTCTCTCCATAACCACTGACGTGGTGGGACGCTGTCTTGCACGGTCCCTTATCTCTGAATTCCTCACAAAATCAAACCACCTCACCCCCATTTTCCGACGCAAGCATCTGTTCTCAAAGCTCAGTATACGGTTTTTCCGAGTCTTCGTCAGGT
This sequence comes from Himalopsyche anomala, assembly GCA_031772345.1. Taxonomy (NCBI): domain Eukaryota; kingdom Metazoa; phylum Arthropoda; class Insecta; order Trichoptera; family Rhyacophilidae; genus Himalopsyche; species Himalopsyche anomala. Next base: position 6,444,497 of record CM062823.1, on the reverse strand, counting down.
GCCATGATTCGCAACCGTAAAGCAGTACTTGCAGAATGCAAGCATTGAATAAGTGGCATTTGGTATTACTAGAGTACAGCTGTGTGTCCCAGACAGTCCGCATTGAGTTGAATGTGGCTCCAGCCATTCCTAAACGAATGGCGAGCTCCTTTTTTGTAATAATGTCTTCGGGGATATGTACGCCGAGATATCTGAAGCTGTCAACCCTCTCGATGATATGTCCCGCGTTGGTATGGGTCCTATCAGAGTCATGACATGGTTACACATCACATTGGTCTTACTAGTGTTAATTTTGGAATGAAAGAATATGTAATATGTACATATTTTACCAATATTCGACAAAATTTTAATCTGTAAGCAAAACTTAATGTTGACCTATGCTGAAAAATTAACAGAAGCATTATGCCTTCAAAATCAAGAAAAAAATATTAAATTGGAGAATGACGGGATGGTAAAACTCATCTTTGCTGATGTTCCATTGGCTGATTTCTGGATTTCAACCAAGAAAGAATATCTTCAGATTTATTTGAGTTCTGATCGCACTTTCTACTATGGTTTTGATTACAAATGTGATTAAAGGGTCTTGACCTTGAATTTCGGGTTTCTCTTTCAATTATTGATCCAAATATAAAACATACAAATTCATTAAAACATCTCATTAAATAGTTAATGTTTTAATTCTTTAGTTATTTAGTAATTAATATATATGTGTAATATTGATTACTAAGTAAGTAAACACAGTAAAATAAATTTGGAATTTTATTTAAAGAGAAACCTTATTTACTTACTGGTAATCCCAAAATATAATATTTTTTTACTAGTGCTGGTATTCTATTTACAGAGCTTTAAAAAAGGTTAAATAAAAGAATATAAATTCATATAGTTCTTTTATGGTTTGTATGGTATAAAATCACAAACCAATGTAATTTCTATACATGTACATTTTTATATTTTAACTTGTGGTGTGCGGCAAAAATTTTGGAGAACACGTTGGTGTGCCGTGAAAAGGGTTGCGAAGCACTGTTTTAAACCATTCACCTGCAAAGTTTTGATTTTGAAGATACAATACTTTACGTAGGAGTTGTCGATATATAAATTTTCTGAAAATGGAAAAGCCTTAGCAACTGGGAAAGTAATTAAAAGTTAATTAATTGAACAGCCTTGATAAAATTGTTTTTTGTCCAAGGCTTCCTGCAAAAATAATTGATAAAGATAATTTGATGAAATAATGGATTGATTTTATAAGAATATAAGCATTTTTGAAATATCAAATATGCCTTCATTGATTAAGTGCAAATAATAAACATGTGTAATCGTTTTGTCATTAAACATAAGATGTAAATAAAAATCAAAGGTAAGGAATATAAGTAGATTTATTTCATTGGATTAATTCATTAAAAATTGGTTTTAAACTAAATAATAATACAACAAAAAAATATCTGCAAATCGATCGCAAAAATTACAAAACCTAAATAAACATTTCAGAAATACTGTAAAATATTTCATACTATAAGGTATATTTTAAATAACACTCAAGATCTTGCGATTTTATTAATTATAATAAATTGTAAATGCTCGTTTAAGTAATTGAAACTTATCATTAAAGTTATATTAATTTGGTATTGCCTTATAAAATAAATTCATTTTCTAATCTATGGTAAAATATTAATATTTCAGAGTCTGTGATCCTCACAATTTTGTGACACTATTGATTGTTACAAAATACAATATGCACGATGGATGATTTATATTGATGTTTATTTATTCATAAATCTAAGAAGAAATAAAATATGCCAAACTGTATAAATAATTCTAAAAACTGACCAAATATGGTAAAAAAAGTATTTTCAAATTTAATACATACATATTTTATATACTAATAGAAATACCAAACATTTATTCTCACAGTAATAAATGGCATATTTCTGCGACTAAATTGTGATTATAAAATATTGGAAATTAACAACTGCAATGTGACGCAATTTTATAATACTAATAATGACTTAATGTGGTAAAAGAAAAAAATTGTAAATGTAACCAAAGCAAAATATGGATGGGGAAAATGTGAGAAATTATAATATTTATGCACAATTTAGTGTAGTACTTTACTTGTAAAAAAACAAATATTCACTACAAAATAAATGCATTCCAACTTAACTATCGGCTACTAGAACATTGTTTTTGTAATTGCAATAAGTACCCATCCATTTTTATTTCAACTGTCGATTATTAACATTTTTTTATGTCATAAAAGATTTTTGATTAAATTATCATCTTATAAAATTATCATCAGCATTCAATGGTTGGATATAATATGACATTGATCTTAATTATATAATTCTTAAACAAGCTGTCAATTTGTTTTTATCTTCATCTGAAATATGAATAAATGCTGGATGCATATTGATTTCCCACATTTTTAATATATTCAAATAGTAAGTTTCATAAAAAAATTAGCATTTTCATTGGTATATTTAATGTTAAAAAAATACAATAATATATTAAATTCATATAAAATTAAATGACTTACATTATCTTTGGAATAATGAAGCTTTAAAAATATTATAAAATTGTAATATTATAATTTAAACTACAACATAACATTTAAAGCAACCTGTTAGATGCCTGCGTGATAAAAAAAATACTGTTGCTTAATTCTCATTAATAACTAATTATTAAAATAAAATTATAATCCATGGACCTTATATAATAATGTGGTGTGTTTGCCGTGAGGATTTTCATTTAATTCATTTTTAAAATGAAAACCAAAGAATGAGTTTCTATGCGAACTCAATATCAAATAATGTGATTTCTCTTAAATAATGTAATTCATACCAGTTGATATATTTCATAGCTCGTGAATATGTTTAGTGAAATTTCAACCCAAAAATAAAGACTGGTGAATTATTAAATGATTGGGATGCCGTGATACACATTGAATAAACCAAAATCATTACATCCAGTAGCCTTAATTTCTTGCACTCCATCTACATTTTACCTGGGCCAAAATATTAAATTAAAAAATAAATACGTATCCGGGAATAGTTATTCTAATTTATTTAACAAAAATGATACCACTTTTTCAGCAACGATAACGATGGAGCAAACTATCACAAGTTAAAAAATACAGTTGAAGATTAAGGTAGAAACAAGAGTTGGTAACTATGGGAAACATAATTTCATTTCTGATTATAAACTTTAAATTATCTTCATATTACAGAAAAAAAACAAATGAAGATAAACCATAAAAGGTACAGATTTCATCCTCACCTTTGGTAAACACATATTGTTTTGTTATTTTTAACTGTTTGCATTCGAGTACTGATGACGGCTATGCTATGCAATGCACAGAGCAGCATTCTATTTTTTCTTGTAATTTATAATGTTAATTTATATACAGTTTATATATATAAGCTTTTTCATATTTCTATACTATTCTATAGCACTCGAAAGTGCCACTCAATTCTCGACAGTCGTTGTCTAAGTTATACCGCTGATGTGGCATCGTCAAGTGCAAAAGGTTAATAAACTATTAGAATATAGCTTAAAAAATGGTAGTGTGTTAGGGTGTTTTCAGTATAGAAAATAATCTAAAAGAAATTATGAAAATGAATTATTAAAATAAACTGTCAATTTATTAAAACTTATTTTCCACATTTTTATGTTCGCCAAACTAATTTATTATTCTGATGGTGGATATCGTTTTAAAAATATTCTTCAGCACATATTCGAAAATTATTATTTTTTGGATGGAAAATAACTGAACCAATAACCAAAGACACTAGATCATACCATGCCTGTTAAAAATATCTAGTTATTACGGTAGATACCACAGAACAACGAACTGACATTCATTACTTACCAAGGCTTACTGTGGTTCCGCACAGTTTTGATCTATCTTCATAGAAATTTAACACTATCACTTTCAGATGTAACTTATTTTCTTGTAAGCAAAATGACAAAAATATTCTTGTTCTGTGGTAGATACCATTAGCACTAGGCAGTGTCAAGTTCCCATATCTATGCATTAATATCAATATACACATGTTTTGTATATTTATACATGAAATTAATTCATACAGTACAAAAGGCACTTCAAGGTGTATAAGTCCCGAATTACTTTGTAAATTGAACACAGTATAAAGGCATTATGGTTAGCGACATGTAATCAAAACATATGCTGTCAGGAAATAAATATCCAAGAGTATAAAACTCTCAAGAAATATTTAAATTGAGGTGGGTATGTAGAAAATACACATTATTAATTTACATCACATTCACTGCATGTATTCGGTATATCCTTGGGCCCCTGTGAATATAACATCGATCCATATTCGGGCGGCAGGCCCTGACGGTGCCGTGAGATAGTATCTTCGCTGTCTTGTCTTCACAACAAAGGTTGTCAGAGGTGTTGGAGATTTCGACACATTCAAATGGTCCAAGTATACCTCTTCTATAACCTGTAAAGATATAAATTTCTTTAGAAATTGTCATTATTTTTATACACGTGGAAAAATTGTTCCATACATAAAAATTTTAACCCCACAACGACAGCAACAGTGCATGAAAGATTCATACAGTAAATTTATTAGTGCAAAATTTTATGTATAATATGGTCAACATTTAAATTTTTTATTTTAATTTGTAATAAAATAGTTTAAAATGATATGATCAGCTCTGTTAGGTTTTATAGCACAATTTCGGCTCTCCGATAATTGGTTAAACTTAACAATGATGTTATTGAAAGGGTGTATTCATATTCTTCTTAATTTTTAAATTTAAATGCACCAATAACATACGTAATGAATTAATAAATAAATACCTGGAAGTAAGCTCCACCTCTTGGTTTTTTCTCATTTTTATCGGAGTAGTAGATAAAGGTTTTATTTGACCTGTCAAACACGAACCATCTGAAATAAGAATAAGGATTACAGTATCTGCAAACGAAATATTCATAAAAATCAATAATTACTTCATATTATATTATGTATGAGAAATAATTAACTACCTTTTGGACCAGCCGTGAAATTTGGCACCGAGTTTGTGGAGATAGCCTCTACAAGATACGTAATCTAACTGAATATGTGGACATAAATCTACCTGGTGACCTGTAATCAAAGAAATAAAAGCAGTGAAAGGTTTATTGACTTTAGAAATAGAAATGCAAATATATCCAACATGTTTTGCTTTGGTGACCCAATAGATCATTGGTCAACAAGCTTACAAAAAAAGGCACAGCATCTTAACATTGTTTTAAAACAATTTCTATACTTTAACGCTGAAAACAGCTATACACATTTGGCATTACAAATTATTAGATATTAAATCATTAGTATTAGGTATGCTAAGTAAAGTATCAGGATGTTATCAAAATTATATTTTTTTTAATGTATTAATAAATGTTACATCAAAAAAATAAAACCCTTTTTGTACTAATGCCACATAATTAATTTTAGATCAGGACTGGTAACGGTCATCACAAGCATCTGTGACAGATGAAATATAAAATCCTCGCTGTGGTCGAGTTGGTTAGAGCTTGCTTTATCGATCTGATGGGTCTGGGTTAGGTTCCCGATAAAGTCAATGTCAAATTTAGATTTGTTCAATTTAAATTTGAAACCTAAGACATGGGTATTTGTTATATCAATTCTCCTCAAGCTAATTTAGAATTAATTATGTGGAATTAATACAAAAAATATTTTACTTTTTGATATAATATAATGCCTTTCCACCAAGGATTGACAGTGAACACCTTTAAAGTTATCAATAAATATATTTGTGCCGCCTGTAAATATAAAATTAAGGGTTCATTAACTCTCGCGGCTCGGAGACTAGAAAAATACGTCTCTGGCGATGGGGGTCATTTTTGACCCCAGTGGTTTCCTCATTATTGGCCTTATTCTTATGAATTTCAAAAAAATAAATAGTCTACGGGCTTTAAAATATCTCTCTGCATCATTCCGCATACATTTTTTTATAAAAATCCTTGGTTTTTTAATAAATAATCATATTTTAAGTTGCGCGTAAAATATACGTCGTTCCAATGCCAATGTCAATGCGCGACTGGCGCGCTTCAGTCTAGTTATCTTACCAACGATCGCTGATAAGCGGGCGCTTATCTCTTATCTTATCGTATTTATATAAACTACAAAAGGTCCAAAAAACTATGATATAAGAATACCTTAATTATAAACATTGTATCACCCATATTAACCCAGATAGACCTACCGTTCCTTTAAAGGAACACTCTTTATCATGTTACAAATTTAAATATTTTTTCATATGAAAACATTAGTTTTGATAAAATTTTTGTTTATGGCAACACTAGATGGTATGACAATGACAATGCATATTTTTTTGTCAGTTGTTGTTGGGCTTTTGTCCTGATCGAACGTTTTAAAGTTTGTTCATATCTTTATTACAACAATACTCCACTATGGATAAGTCAAGGTATTTTTTTTTATTTTATTAGTTATCATTATGAAAATTTTTTGATGTAATTTTATTATGGGATATATAAACTTCTTCAGACATAACTTTTAACATATATATTCCGGAGTTTTATCAATGTATTGAAGTATATATTAACTGTTCCTTATAAAGATCAGTAGGACTATGTACTGTGTGAATCCAAATTGATTTTATTTTTTAGCATTGGAACAGGGCAGACCAAATTATTTATGTTATTGGAAGAATTGGAGACAAATGATCAGTTGGAGGTTCCTGATGAAATTTTCATTTTGCCACCAGAGAATGCGAATGACTGTATTACCGATGAAGATTCTGGGGAAGAAGATGATGTTACCTTGGACAATTTAGATGGAAACCAACTTCGAGTTGATGTAGATGTTTTGGTGGAAGATTCAGAAAGTGATGATGATTTACCGCTGAGTAACATAAGTAAAAGATTTCGTTATTCCACTTCAACTGTTTCGCATACGTCAAGAAATACCATAGTAAGCAAAAAACAACAATATAAATGGTCAATGGAAGATATAAGTATATCATCACAGCAGTGGAAAGAAATTCAAGGTCCGCATAACAATGAATCACCTACGAAACTTTTTGAAAAGCTATTTGATGATGAAATTTTTGAACTTCTTGTAAAATATTCCAACTTATATGCATTTCAAAAAAATATGACTGGTGATATTACTATAAATGAAATGAAATGTTTTATTGGAATACTATTATTTAGTGGTTATGTACGAGTACCGAGACGTAGAATGTATTGGGAAAATACTACAGATGCAGGCATGAAAATTGTTTACAATGCTATAGCAAGAGACAGATTTACGTTTATTATGAAGCATTTACACTGCAACGATAATAACAATCTAACTCAGGATGACAAATATTCAAAAGTGAGACCTCTCATGAATTGTCTGAACGAAAAGTTTTTGAAATATGCGCCTGTAGAAGAGAATCACAGTGTTGATGAAGCTATGGTTCCATATTATGGACGCCATAGTGGAAAGCAGTTTATTCGGGGGAAACCAATTCGATGGGGGTATAAATTTTGGGTTGGAACCTTGCGATTAGGCTACGTCAATTGGTTTGAACCTTATCAAGGTGCGTCTACAATTATCTCAGAGAAATATAAGGAACTTGGATTGGGTGCCAGTGTAATTTTAGAATATTCGGATGTCTTATTGAAACATTTTGAATGTAATTATACATTTCATCTCTATTTTGACAACTTTTTTACTTCTATTCCTCTAATGCACAACCTTAGTAATAGAGGTATAAATGCAACTGGTACAATTCGGGGGAACCGAAATTCTGGATGTTCCTTACTAGACTCTAAACAGCTACAAAAAAAGGCAAGGGGCACCTTTGTTTATAAATCTACCAAAGAAAATATTTTGCTGTGCAAATGGAATGACAATAATGTTGTGGCTATCAGCTCGAATGCAAATTCCATACATCCTGTTCAAAAAGTCCAAAGATTTTCCAAACAACAAAAACGTAAAATAAACATCGACCAGCCATATCTCATAAAAAAATATAATGAGAACATGGGTGGAGTTGATCGATGTGATCAAAATATAAGCTTGTATAGAACTTCAATCCGGGGGAAAAAATGGTACTTCCCACTGATCACACACTGTGTTGATATGGCAGTACAAAATGCATGGCAGCTATATAGAAAAGCTGATGGAAAAATGGATCATTTATCTTTCAGAAGAAATATAACTCAAGGTCTGCTTGAAAGCTACAAAAAAGATACAAAACGAAGACCTATAAAGACACCAATAAGTCTACATAGTTGTTCGAGATATGACAATATAGGACATTTAGTTGTCTATAAAAGTATACAAACAAGGTGTAAAATATGCCACAAAAATGCAAATTTTCAGTGTAGGAAATGCGATGTCGCTCTACACCCTAAACACTGTTTTGAAAATTATCATACAAATATGTAGGTTTTTTATTATGATAATTTTAATTGCTTTAGTAAATGAAAATAAAGTTATTAATGTGAAATATGTTGTGAAAATATAATTATTAAAAAAAATTTTTTTTGGTAGTCCTTTGTCCTACCGTTCCTTTAAAAGAACACCCATTTTCTCGGAAAATATGATATATACGTGGTTTTTATTATTTTTCCCATATTACTATTAGTATATAACCTAATAATTTGTAAAAATATTATCAATACAAGAAAAAAAAAGTTTCAGGACTATCTGGGTTAAAATAGATATTTAAGAAAATGTGGGTATTGGGGTCGCATTTCTTGAGCTTAGAACCGGAAAAGTTAAAAACAGCAAAAGAAACGATAGTGAAAATGTTTTCTATGTATTTTCTCAATGTTGATATTAATTATTAAGATGTAAAGGAAAAATAAAATACCTGCTGTTTCAATATGCATTCTGAGATTGAGGTCATCGGTATCGATTGGGAGGTATCTCGTCAAAGGTCTCTGCAAATCTTCACGAGGTCTCGGACCCAAAGAACTTACAGAAACTTTGCGTGATCTCCGGGGACCTTCCATCAAGTACGGAGAAGCTGTGAAACAGTAAACATAACACTTTTAATAAAATACTTTAAACCAGTGGAGGGGAACCTGCCGCCTTTTGACTTGATCAAAAAATTATACACAAGCATTTGGAAAAGAGCATAATCAACCCATTATATGTTCAACAGTTTAAAAAAAGTCGGGGGGTGTCAATCTTTTCTTTACTGAGGCCTTATGTTGAATCGGATAAATGAATGTGGCCTTTAGAAATGAAAAGGTTCCCCACTTCTGCTTTAAGCTATTAAGTGAAAAACAGTAAGTTTCGGCTGTTTTCGATAATTTATAAGTGATATACTATTTTTAGGTATGTTTTTTAAACTTTTTATTTTTGCAGCACTACACTATATTTTGTATAATAATTCTCGCAGCATATGGGTCAGCTAATCGATTTAACGCCTTTATCCTATTAAATGTATCACGTCATTTCTTCAAAAATTAACAGTAATAAAGAATTAACATCAATTGACACGGAATAATGACATTTTGACATTATACTTGGCACGGTTTGAATTTTTTCCTAGTGCAATAGGATATAAATTGTCATTAATTTCTACACCTTGACCTAATAAAGTTCATTTCAATAGGGTATAAAATTAAAATGTTAATAAGTCATCGCACATGATTACAAAACAATGAATGGCAGTGGCTTAATTGTTTACAAACCTCCATTCTCGCTGCTCATGTCTGACAGCTGACTTAGAGGTCTTGAATTTGGAGTAGCCGGTGGTAGATGAGAGATAGGAGGGACTCTGTTCTCTTCGATGAAACCTCCTGATGAGTTGTAAGAGTCTGTCTGAGAATGGCGGAGTTGCTGAAAATAAAAAAAAACTCTATAAAATTTAAGCATTTTATCAATCCATGATTCTTTAGAAGAATAAGAAAGAAGTTGAAAAATATATAACAATTCTGATTAAGCATTTGCATGTCTACATTTTGAAACCCAATAGAAGAGGTGCCAAGAAACAATTTTATGGGCAGCTAATTTTCAGAAGCAGGACAAATGGTTTAATAATTTATAAATATGATATTAGGGTATAATTTGGAAACCCAGCTTATTCTAAAGTTGTTGAAACATGCACCATGAATGTAATTTAGTAGATAAAAATAAATTTTGAAGATATTTTTAGAAATCAGTCTCAAACATGACTAGTCAACATCCAAAATATCATTCCAAAGTAATGTAAGACTAAAAATACTTTTAAAATGTAATTTGTTTTTCAAAATGAAATTAAAGTTTCATTTATTAACCATTTTGGAATAAGCCGTGTTTGCAAGTAATACCCTCAAATATCATTGTAAAGAAACTTTCTCCAAAATAAAATATACTTAAAATTATTATATATACTAGTAAAACTGAATCCATATATTTTGCAAGCAATTGTCACCAAAAAAGCAGAGCTTCATTAATCTTCATTCTATAAGTACGGATTTATGTATATCAAGTGAATATTCTTTTCTCAGTATGGGCAGTTTTATTATTTGATTTTTGGGTTTCTGTCTGAAGCATAGATATGTCTTAAATTTCTAATATTTGCTCGCACCCATCCTAAAAATGGGGCGTAGTAAGATCGATTAGCTAACTCAGTGGTTCTTAACCTTTTCGAGGTCGCGGTGCACTTTTGATCATAGGAAAAAGTGGCGGTGCACCAGAATTAAGAGATCGAAAAAAATATGTGGACATAATTTTTTTTCAACTTTTTCGGTTTTCACTATTTTCCGGATTTTTCGGTTTTTACTATTTTGCAGATTTTTTCGTTTTTACTAATTTTTTCGCGGTGCACCGGTTAAGAACCACTGAGCTAACTACTAGTCCTGTTCAAGCACTATCTTTATCTTCCTACTCTCTTCGAAAAAGAGAGGTCGAGCAACTGAGTAGCAAGCAGTTATCGTGGAAAGATTTCTGTTGAGATTTGCCTCCGCTCACAATCCATATGCTCCTTAGGAGTCGCCATTGAAAAGAAACAAAAAGATTCATAGAGGTCATAGTTTGAGCATTCCTGTATTCAATCATTGGTATAGAAAGTAAAAACTAAGAATAATTAAAAAAAAAAAAACTCATTATTAATAGGAATAACAACATTTTACAGCAAGTTAAGTTGGTTTTTTTGTTTTTGGATTTTGTTATCATTTAAACCAGCGATTTCCAACCTGGGAGGCGCGGAAAGTCCAAAATATGTATTAACTCTATTAAACGTGTCTTCATTACTATATGAAATAAAGCATGGAGGAGGCGCGAAAATTTTTTTTTTCAAAGGGAGGCGGAGTAGCATAAAGGTTGGAAACCACTGATTTAGACTGTAGAAAAGCAAAAGGATATAATCCAGAGTTTTTTTTCTATAATCATTATTTATATAACTTATTACACACAGGGCCGGCGCCACCATACAGGCAAAATAGGCAACAGCCTAGGGCGCAAACCATTGGAGGGCGCATAAATGTAAGTACTACAATTATTTTTATATACTCTAATAATAAGGTTTTTTTTTTGACGTTTGTATTTGTTTGATGTGAAAAAATTCCGTTGAGATACATCCATTATGAGACCATATGCTTCACAATGGGAGCGGACATGGATATATACAACATATTTCTATGATCCAGATTTTTTTTTCATTATTTCGAAAAAAAGTTTCGAAATACACATTACATCAAAATTATGTAACCTGTATCAAAATTGGTATCTAAATTAAGCTTTTAAGTTTTTAAAAAGATGTGCCTGTAAAAATTGGAACCAAGAAAAAGATCTTTCAATTTCTTTCTTTTTTCGATTTCTTATACAATTTACTAAATTAATATAAGATTGAGTCAATAAAACACCACTTCATAAGACTGGGTGTACTTCAAGGTTGTGTGTATTTAATATTTTGCCTTTGGCCTAAAATCATCAAAAAACATTTTTTGTGCTTCCTGTATTTTTTTAATGCGTGGGTTACATCCTTTTGACTTTTAAAAGTCGATTTGATAATAAATAGTATGTAACGATAGATGCTCTGTATACGCTTAGCCAATATTGATTTCGAAAATTTATTTTCGAAAGTGATAATGGAAAAAAATGTTTTCTATGTAACTGGATGATTTTTATTTTCGCCAAAAACTCAGTTACGACCTTTTGGCAGTTCACCCTCGAAATGAGAAGTAAGTATACCACTGGGTAAACAACAAGTGGGCTGTGATAATAATAATAATAAAAATATTGTGTTTTTCATTCAAGATAATTTTCTAACCAATTCATTATGAAGATGTGCAGCGATGTGTGAAATAACTGACACTTTGAAATTATTGGAAGTAATCCAAATATCTCGAAAATTTCTTTGCGTAAAACGCAGTGACACAACAAACACAAGATAATTATTATAAAACACATTTCGGCGAGTGAGCTGTCACCCTTTACAACAACACCCACCTTATTATCAGCGACCAACAACCATAATAGTATAGCATTATTGACAAGAGATGAGCTACAATAATATGTCAGTGAGTAAATCGATTTTGATTGACTCACCTGGTATTGCGATTCCAATTATTTAAAAAAAATTGTAAACCTGTTTTGCTATTATATATTTCCGATATTCTATATCCCTAGTGACAACCTGTGTTCAATCTCTCTTTTCGGAGGAGAATGAAAGAAAAATGGAAGTTTGAAAGTTATGAAATATTAAATAGTTATCCAGTTGTTTTATATGCATCCAGTTTTCAGTAATAACGCTTGTTAATTTAAAAAAAAAAATAGTGTGATATCTACTGCTGTATATTTTAAATAAGTTTATGCTTGGATTCTTGACATAAATGATGTTACTGCAACAAATCCGCGGACTACCAGTTGGCGACCGCTGCTATAAGGGATGCGCGGAGAGTAAAAAAATAGTACGAAAACATCACAGATATCTAGATATCTATGTCGTTGGATAGAAATCGAAATATAAATGTATGACTGATTTTATTCCAGGATTCGACCCCGTGGTACCCGGTGCCGCAAACGAGTGAACAAAATCCAAAAGTGGTTCACCTTTCGTATTAAGAGCCGATTCCAATAAAGATAACAAACTATAACAATTCAAATCCAATATCCAAAAGGATAACAAACAATCGTATTAGAAAAACGGTTACTTTTAAAATAAAATAAAACACGTCTTTGTGCGTATCCCACATTATTTATCAATGGTCGAGACCGGTTTCACTCATCACGAGCATTATCAACTAATTTGATAATGATGCAATTCATAAGTAGTTTACATGTCTGCGACACGAATTCTATTTTTGAATCTTTTTGAAGCGGCGGGAAAAGATTTACCATCACCGAACTACTGTGAAGATATTTCGATGTTGCAACACGTAAAATATTAAAATATAACAACAAAGTTACGAAGCCATTTGAAATTTTCGAAATGTATTATTGCATACGCCTATTTAATTAATTGAACCAAATGAGCCTTGTTGCTGTAAATTCTTGGCTGAATATATGACATAACAATGTTATATTAGATAACACTAATTGGTATTGTTTTATCAAATGGATCGTTTATTAATTAACAGAACTTCATTAATACAGGGTAAAAAAAAACTAAGCTTGAACAGATGTCGATCGCTTATACCGACTAATGGTGTGAAAATTTTGATGAAGGTGTTATAGATTACAAAATTATCGCTTTCTTTGTCGACTATTTTCGCTCCCTACTCGATAATAGACTCTAGACTTAAAATTTGGGAGGGTGGGAAGGACTTTTTTGGACATCACAAACACTCATGCCTTTGTACAAAAATCGATTGAATAAATGCTGTTCGTACTGGGCCTCGAACCCGTGAGATCCGTCAAGTACTAGATAGAATCGGGTGATAGAATCAGATAGAATCAGGTGAATCAGGTGAATCTATCAGAATAATAGAAGGAATGTTAATATCACGTGAAGCGTCTAGTTACAAAAAGCGATATGCAACAGTTTTTTTTATGTTTCAAATAAAAATATTTGATTCAAGTTAAGATTATTTCAAGATTTCGATTATGAGTATTCGTTCTTTAAATATAAAAAAATAACAGCGTTAATGAGCTGATAAACTATACAATTAAATAAAGATAAGTCGAATAAAACTGTTAATACCAGATAACCAGAATCAACCAGATATAAAATATCTCGATCCATGAATTGATTGTTGATTAAGATTTGAAATATTTTGTTTCGTAGTTTACAGTTGTATCGAGTAATAAAACAAATGATTTTAACATATTATTGTGTGTAAAATATGTGCATTTTTTTCTCTCGATTTTTACAAAATGTGTTTGTCGTTTTTTGTAACAAGACGCCTCACGAATGAATTTTGACACAAATCCGTCATACAGTAATTTAAAAAATATCCGTCCGGAAAATCAGTGACTTAAGTCATAACCGAAAAGAACGGATGTGTTAATCATTCGACTACAGAAACTACTAGTTTTCCTACTTCCGAAAATTCTAGACACATTAAGGCGATACTAATAATAGTCGAGTCAATATTAAAACCAGTAATCAAACCGCATCTTTCTTACTTTTGGCAGAGATTTCGTTCTCCTGACAGCCGCCACACTTTTCTTCTTCGCGTATGTTATCCACATTGACATCTTGGCACTTCGATTGGACTACTTGGGCGGATTTATTTCAACCATTACTTAATAATCCCGTATAAATATTTAACTGTATTTCAAACTACAGTAACGCAGGCTTCAATCAAAATACGCAGCGCATTTATATTCACGAATTATGCTGCTATAATATTCAAAACAGTTATTTTTGCTGTAGCAAATGACAGTCGATGTATATAGGTGACAAATTTTTAATTTGTATTTAGTTAACAACTGAAAGACCGAAACTCTCCACATTGTTGCACTCATATTTTTATTATAAAGCTAAATCACGACATCTTTTAATGTTTTACGTAAAAAAATTAAACAAAAGAAAATTGGATCTAAAATCATGAAAAAATTACAGATATTTTGTGAAATAACACTAGCACTAGCTGGCCGAAATTTGTGATTGAAAATATGTCACGTCATCAAAAACAAATGAACTAAAAATTACATCCCACATTCTCTTATACTCAGATAAAATTCGTCAATCTATATCCGAGAATTCAAATTCAACTCACCGCAGAATTATTGGGAAAAATAGCAAAATAGAAGTGACGACATAAATTAGCTTATTTGATTCGCCATTGCAACAAGTGATTTATGGAAAATTTGACCAATGAAGAGCTTAAATAAATGATGCAGAACATTTTTTTTGATTCAATTTAAAACATGATTTTTTTTATTTCAGTTCGTATTGAAATGTCAAGAATTTTAAAACATAATTCTTAAGTGTCGCAGATTTCCTACTGGAATCAAATTAAATATATATATATGGATTATTTTTCATTGCAAGCATGTTTGTATTGTATTATACATTTATACATTAATATAGATATGGTAGATAATACTAATAAGAGCAGCAAAAAGCGTCCTAAAGATATTCTTTTCTATCGAAAATATTGCGTCTTAGACCTGGAGTAAGCTATTGCTGTTTTAAAAAAAGCTTCAACGATTTTGTAAATATTTTTACGAAAAAGATCACAGATCGGCTTGCTGCGTATTATATCATACACAATAGCTTGATAATCGTACAATGAACTTGTTTCTAGATTCTAGAACAGCAGTCCACTCCAATGTTGGCAGTATTCAATAAATTATCTGTCCAGTAGTTAAATCCATTATTAGCAAGTCACACTTTGTCAATACAATGAATGTGTTACAAATTGTTACACGGTTTCGCATCTTTGAGAAGCATTTTCAGACTAACTATCGTAAGATTGTTTATGAATAAAGTTGATTCTAATTCGTATGATAACATTAAAAATGATTTTTACAACGTTACTGCCAAATCCACTGCCATCGGCGACACTAATTTTCAAATGTGAAAGTTGATAGCAATACAAAATAAGTTAGTCAACTCTACTATGTAAAGAAAAAGAAATTGTTTCAATACATAGTTTAATTTTATGGTCACATAACAGACATTGAAAAACGTAACCAGGGATGTGTCTGCCGAGCCGGTTGCTAAAATAATTTTGGTACTACGGAGAGCCGGTTCTTGGACGAATAAGACCCGAAAATTTCGAGCTAAAAAAAACGTCCCACACTGATAATTTTGGGAAATGCGCAAATTTCTGGGTTTTTCAAATTTCCATGAAATTGTTTGAAAAATCCCATGATTTAAAAATCGCCGACCATTTTTTTTCTCAATTTTTCAAGGTGCTGTGCTAGCCCACGGGTTCCCAACCTATGGGTCGCCAACTTTTTTCAATTTTGGATTTGAACAAGACTAAAAAAAAATGCCTTTTTCAACTGCATCGGGGTCGCGGGTCACACAGCTTTTATAAAAAGGGGACGCTATCCGAAAAAGGTTGGGAGCCTATGTGCTAGCCGGTTCATAAAATTTTAGCAGCACATCACTGGATATAACCGAATAAAAACTCCACAATCATACTAATTAATAACTACGAACGTATTTTATATTGTGATAAAAACCCATCGTTATGTATGAACAGAAAAATCGCACTCGAGATAAGAATGAAAAATAACAAAATATTGTTTGAAGCAAAGGTTAAGTTAAAATTACTATTAAATATTTTATAATAGCCAAGACGTTTTATCATATTATATAATTATGAAATACACATCGTTTTGAGATAAATTTTATTATCTTACTTTATTGATATTTTTTTTTATCTCTTTCTATCATAATACGCTTTATCATAATAAAGCGTAACAAAACATTGTACATATTTAATTCTAAAACTATGTTGACTATCCGTCATCTTACCGGCGATTTTTGCCGAACTTAAATGGTTTTTAATGAATATTTATTTTATACGATTCTATACTATTATCATTCAATAGTAATTTTCTTTGACAGCAGTAATTATTTAACCTTTTAGCTGCCGTAGATAATTAATATTAATTACCTAGCACGCCGGCTATAATTTGCAACTGTTAATTTAATTAGTTAATGACAAGTGTTGAACACAAAAAAAAATACGAGATATCTCGTCTGTGGCAGTCTCGAGTTAAACCAGGGGTGGGGAACCTTTTCTTCTCTAAAAGCCGCATTCATTTTTTTGATTCGACATAAGACCGCAAGTAAACATTGACTAGGGAATCTTTGGCCGGAATTCACGAATTTACTTTTCAGATTCTCAGGAATTTACGAATTTACAAAAATATACAGAATTGGCCGCAGGTTCCCCACGCCTGATTTAAACTATCCACAATTTTATTTATAAATAAGAAATTAAAAGTAAAATGTTGCGAAACATTATTATTTTCGAACACCGTTATGTCAGACAATTAATTTATACATGAATTGTGAATATAGATTTAACTAGATAAAAAATGGGAAGTATTCAATTTAATCACAGACGTAATAGAACAAACACGAAACCACTAAGTGAGTTATTAACGCAATGACCGTGTTAAAAACATCCGCGACTCAAGTTGTTATAAGTTAATAACTAAATTAGTTAATGGAGCAAAGAATGAGCGCGAGATGTACGTTCAGCGGATTTAAAGTTATCACTGACTTCAATTTGTGAATTCAGTTTATTTCAAAATAAACGAAGAAATGGGAATGGTTGCGCCGAAGAAATATTCATAACTCGATAGCAGGGCTGGCAGTCAAAAAGGGACATTTTGTATAAACTATCGATGTTATTTTGACAATATAATAATGTGATAATGCAATAAAAGTAGAAGTTGAATGTCAAATATTTGTGGAACATATTGTACTTGTAAAATTAAAACACAATTCATAGTCAAATTTTAGCGTTACATTTTGTACACCATCAGTTTTTTCCAGAGCTGTGGAGTCGCGTTAAATAAAGACAACTCCGATTCCGAGGAAATTTTTCAAAAATTTCATTTTAACTTATATATATGTATACCATCCGATCATCTTTAGTCAGCCAAACATGAAATGTTAACTTTTTTGACTATTTTATTTAAATACACATCATTAACTATATTTTTCAAAAAAAAATCGAGCCGCTTATTTTTCACGACTCCGATTCCACAGCCCTGGTTTTTTCAATTAATAAATTAAAACAATTCAAAGTAAATAAAATAAGGGTTGATTTTTCTCAATTAGAAAACAACTGTTTATCGTATAAAATTGTGGAATAATACAAAAATAGTTTTATCGTACACAGAAAATAATCTCGGTATCGTTACCCATTTTTCAATAATATTTTTTCGGTATCGTTAAACAGTACTGTATAATGTTTTCGTAAATTTCGTGAATTTAAATACAGGGCTGTGAACTGTGGAGTCGTTAAGAATAAGATGACTCCGGCTCTGACCTTAGCTTAAAACACGACTTTAAATATGTTTAAGGTTTAGTAGCATGCAGTGGCGCCAATTTCACACAAGCGATTGGAATAAACAATTCTAATAATTGAATACACGACTTTTTAAAAGATTAAAATATCCCGGTCGACTTCGACTACACAACCCTGAGTAAATTTTAAATATGTAAAGAATTTCAATCGACATCCTTAAAAAATAACTTTCTAAAAAAACTTGAATCGAATAGTAAATAGTAAGATAAAAAGTAAGATGAAATACTTAACCTTTCAATTAAATGTTTTAATCATTATTGGTAGCTAGCTGTTGACGAATTTTCACGTTCTTTTGTATTACTAAAGGGTTCGAATATACAAATGGATAGAATCTAATACATTGATTTTTATCTATAATCCATATATTCTACATAAGATATAGTTTAAGCTCACAAAAGTTTTTATATACCTACTAAGTGAAATTTATATTTGTCAAAATATATTAAAAATTAAAATGGTCATCTAAATAGATCTAAGTACACATTCGGTGCAAATGAGTTATAGCTTGCATGAGGTGTCTAGTTTCGAAAACCGTTACGTTTAATTTTGTTGATTATCCGAAAGAACATTTCAATTTCTTCATTTAAAATGATACTATTTTAGAATAAATCACGAAATTGAGAATTTCGAAACGGTTTCGAAATATGTTTATAAAAAAATAGAAAAAATAGTCTGTACAAATCGAATGATGATAAGCTAAAGCATTCTTTCATATTATTCAAATTTCTGTCAAAGTCTACAAAAAAGTAAAATATACCATTTAATGCTAAAATTGCGCTCTTAATTTTCCCAATATTATAACGATACACAGTTTCATTTGTATATGGTCGAAAGAGAAAAATATATTCAATATTGATATATTTTAACTAGGGCTGTGGAATCGCTTGAAAAAAAGACGACTCCGACTCCAGCTTTAAAATAATTGACGACTCCGACTCCGAGGAAATTTTTCAATAATTTCATTTTAACTTATATATATATGTATACACCATCAGATCATCTTTAGTCAGCCAAGCATGAAATGTTAACACTTTTGACTATTTTGTTTAAATACACATCATTAAATATATTTTTCAAAAAAATCGATCCGCTCATTTTTCACGACTCCGACTCCGGCCAAAATACCGCGACTCCGCGACTGTGACTCCGACTCCGACTCCACAGCCTTGATTTTAACTATTATTGATATCTACGTTTGACTATATACAGGTTTATTCAAGAAAATATATATAATGACCGATGGATCTGGATAAAATGATTTTGATAAAACAATGTAAATAACAGATTTTGAAAACAGACACCGCATAATATGGGGAAACGTAATTGAAAAGTCTCCGCGTAAATATTTATCCGAGACGTCGGATTTCTACACCACCGATTTATTCTCAAAGAAACTATTTCAAATGTATAATGCATCGTAAAAAAAATGCACTAAATATTTCAGTCAAATATAATTTTTGTTTACGAAATATTTACTGGTATTTTTAATGGACGCCGAGGTATACCGGTGGGTACTTAATATTTTATAAACGCGTAGCGGGGAGGGTAATTGATTTTAATTGAATTATAAATAAAATTCATCATTGTTAACATGACATGAGTCGAAATATTATTCAATATGCTAGCATTAAAATATTGCTGCAATCGATGATTGGGTTATAAAAATGCGTTGAATAATTACAAAATAACGATAAAAAAACACCTTTCGCGTTCTTTTTCCAATGGACAGTTTTAACCCGTTAACAGCTACAAAAAAATAACGTCTTTTGTCCTGTAAGCTAGCAATTTTCTAAAAACTAATAAAGGAAAACTTAATATTCATTTTATGAGTCATTAAGAGATGTCGGACCCTTTTTCGATGATGCAAACTCTAAAAAATATTTATTGACGTCGTAATAATGATAACACACTGGTGGGTAAGCGTGTGTGGTTAGTAGGTATGCGACAGACCGGTGGGTCGTTAGCTTTAGAGTGGTTAAGCAAGGTTGCTATCTAAATTAATGTAGAAGTTTGGTAATGAAAAATAATAGTAGATTTGGTGATCAACTATTATTAGCCACTAGAAATTTACCTACTAGAAAATTATTGATCGCAAACGCAACCGACAACGGTTCTGAAAATGAAATATGTTTGTAATTTCGATTTAGACACGTACAACTAAATTAAACAATCATTTATGTAAAAGCTCTCCATCTAGTATTTTAAATAATAAAGGTTTGAAAATCAAATGAATCTTATTAAAAAAAAAAACATTTTAAATAGGATAGAAGGATCACCATTGTTAAGTTTATTTCCTTTATGATCTAACCTTCCAACTTTTTGTAATTTATAAGTTAATAGCTAGATTCAAAGTATAGTTTAGTCGTAAATACCCGTTACGATAGTTTGCCCGAAGATGCTTCTCAAAAAAGCAAAAACACGTGTCAATGTATGATACCACAAGCCTGTGGAATAACAAGGTTATCAAATTAAATTTCATATTAAAAATGATCTTCCACAAAATTACCGGCAAATCAACGAAATATATACATATACTCAGTGCCTTTGTCCCCACGTAACACGATGGAACGGTGTTCCGGCACCTTTTTTATTGGCATTTTTAATTTTTCAAATTAATATTCGTTTTTTTTATTTTTATTTTGCTTTAACTTGCCGTAGCGCCTTCGGCACTTTTTAATACTTTAAAATACGTTGATAGGTGGCCAGTCAAAGAAAGACGAGGTTTCCGTGAAGGATCTCACAGATTTGTGTCCCAGTACAAACAGTATTTTCTTCAATCGATTTCTGGTACGAAGGCATAGGTGTCTGTGATGTCTAAAAAAATCTTCCCACCATACCAATGCT
This sequence comes from Himalopsyche anomala, assembly GCA_031772345.1. Taxonomy (NCBI): domain Eukaryota; kingdom Metazoa; phylum Arthropoda; class Insecta; order Trichoptera; family Rhyacophilidae; genus Himalopsyche; species Himalopsyche anomala. The sequence goes on along the minus strand of CM062823.1, from coordinate 6,423,235 downwards.
AAAATATTTGCACAAAGCGAGAGCGGTTAATTGACCACTACTTCTGTCTTAGCCCTATCCTTCTTTCTATCCATACTCTCTTCGAGAAAAGATGGAGGTTAAGTAACTGAGTAACAAACAGTTCTCGTAAAAAAACTTCAGTTAAAATACCTCCATTAGGTAGCCATATTTTCCACATTGGGAACGGACATGGATTAGAAAAAAAAATTGAGTTCCGCAATCTTTTTCTGTTTAAAAAAAAGCACTGCACATAATCAATAGTTGTCTGCATATCGTGTAGATACGTGAAATTTTAATGGCAATGTCTTTTGGGATAGTGAGACATTCATAAAAATCCCGTTAGCATTTTTTATAATACGATTATTTTTACAGCTATTTGATTGCAATAATATTTCAGGCATTTCCGTAATTTTAAACGATAACGGTACATAATGCATGTGGTATTTTAATTTTACGCAAATATTCGTAAATAAAAACACCGCCCGAAATCAATCGGCGGGTTTCCCACGAATTTCGAATATTTTATATTTGTAGAAAATGTGGGATAGTACATTTTTAAGATGCAAAATAACTAAAAAAACGAGTAGGTAAGTGTCAAACTAAAATATCATTTTTAAAATTTTATAATTCAATTGAATTATGTAGAAATTACGAGTAATTCATTCCTGTTAATAATGTTCATGTGCCATTTATAAATAAAACATGAGCATTTATTTTATGAGTCATGAAAAGTAGTAAAATTAAAAAAAATATATATATTAAATTATTTTGAAAGAATTCTTCTACAATAAATTTGCCTCATATATCGACATATTTTGTAGGGAATGAGCGAGTGGTAAATGAGTTAATAAATATCAAATGCACGTAAGTCCACCTAAAACTTGGTTTGAAATTTTGAAGCCAATCAATTCTTTGTAAGCAAGAGAATATTTTGAGTTCAAAATAATTAAACATCATTTTTTTTTTGTTGAAATGCCAAAGCGTAAGCCATAAGGGTAAATTATAAACCTACTTAAGTCCGTTTAACCGAATCACAATGCATGAACAGTCTGGTTCAATTTTTTGTTTGAAAGCTTACTTTGAATCGTTTGAAGTGTACTGTTTCTCGTCTATGTAGTGTGATTTTTATGTTAAAATGGAAGATAAAATAAGAGTTTTACAGCCACATTTGACTTAAAAGAAGCAAAGATCAATGGAGAGTGAAAGAAAAGAACAATCAAGCCCAAGTCCAAGTGTGTTATATCAAAACTGCCTATATCCATTTAAAAAAAACCTATTTTATTTTGTAAATATTGAAAATATAACCCAAAATGTGTTGTTTTTTTTTTGGTTAACTCTCGCGGCTCGGAGACTAGAAAAATACTTCTCATCCGATGGGCGTCGTTTAGGGACCCCAATGGTTTCCTCATTATTGGCCTTATTCTTATGAATTTCAAAAAAAAATAGTCTAAGGCAGCGATTTCCAAACTGGGAGGCGCGCCTCCCTGGGGAGGCATGGACTATTGCAAAGGGAGGCGCGAACAGTCCAACATATTTATTTACCCTTTAAAACGTGTCTTTATTACTGTGTGTACATGTACGGATATAGTATGAAGGAAGCATATGGAATGTGATTTGCAAAATAATGCATATGGAGTTCCCGTGAACTTCTTATCTCTGTAGTGATCGCGCCCTTCCGTCTGCGAACGACGGTAAGGGGATGCAATTTACAATTTTTCAAAATCTTTATCGATGAAGGAGACTGGAAAAACCTTGACGCTGGCGCGTCCTGGTACTTGAAGCTCCATAAATTTGATATCCAAAAAAATATGAAATAAAGTATGGGGAGGCGCGAAGATATTTTTTTCTTCAAAGGGAGGCGCAATGACAAAAAGGTCGGAAACCACTGGTCTAAGGGCTTTAAAATATCTCTCTGCATCATTCCTCATACATTTTTTTTTATAAAAATCCGTGGTTTTTTAATAAATAATAATATTTTAAGTTGCGCGTAAAAAAGACGTCATGCCAGCACACATGAAATTGCAACTGACGAGTTTAGCCCAGCTATCTTACGAACGATCGCTTATCGTGTTATCGCGTATTTATATAAACTACAAAAGGTCCAAAAAACTATGATATAAGAAAGCCTTAATTATAAACATTGTATCACCCATATTAAAATAGATATTTAGGTATTGGAGTCGCATTTCTTGAGCTTATAACCGGAAAAGTGTTATTTTAAACTTTTCTTTTTATTAGTTCAAAAAATGCTTGTTATGCGTGATTTAGGTGCGTATGATATTTATCAACTCAAATATAAGTTTATAAAATTGATCTAATGTTTTGTATATTTTATAATAGAACGACAAAATATTTTTCAACTTCGCCGCGTTGTTTTATTATACGGTTACTGTTTTTTTTTTACTTTCCTAATTTTCAAATTTCGATATGTATTCTAAAATCTTATATACATACATTTAATTGGTAAAAAAACATTATGACATAATGTATGCTAGGTGACGGTAGGTGCGGTGCGGGGAATTGATTTCTCCGAAATAGTTTATGAGTTTATAATCCATTAAGATAAAGTGGATAACGATTGCGGTTATCGGACCTTAGGCGCCGGCAACTAAACTAAATTTGATGAACATCGCAGATATTTTAAAAATTAAATATATAATTTATTTTAATGCTAGCATACTGATTCTATAACCATTTTAAGAATATTCTAGAAGCGTCGCCATATCAAAATATATACCATATTTTAATACTAAAGTGGGGCAAATTGTGAGATTAAATAAATAAACGCTCACTTGTTTGATTGATTTACGACTTCGAAAATAAATTAAACTATTAACTGCCCCATAAGTCATATATTCAATAAATTAAATAGTTGCACGAATTTAGTGAACATTCGGTGTTAATATTTTGACGTGTCTTGAGTGTCACCCCATTAAATTAGTTTTATTTATCTATGCGAAACCAGCCGTAAATAGTACGTGAATCATTAATACGCCAAAAATAAAATGGAGATAAGACCTTTTGAATATTACAACGGTGACTGGACAAGCTAGCTTAGTTGCTCGACGATATAAATAAATAATTTGTTATAACTACATAGTGATTGTAATACTGGTATTACTGGTAGCGGATTCCCGTAATTCATGGTGTTTTTCCAATACGGTAATACCGGGTTAGAAAATACAAAAAACTCTGGTATTTCGGGAATAATTTTGTAAGTTTGAGACTTATCAGTCATCAATGTCTTTTCGTGTGTAAGTTTACTGAAATGTTCCATGGAGAAAAAATGGCGCCAACAGGTGTCAGTTTGGCGGGAAAGCTTAAACGAACTTCGTGTTGCCACAGCAAAAAATACGCGAACAAAGTGAGCACATCTACAAGCACTAACTTTTGATTTACGGGACGCATCTGTCTAAATAAATTTTAGCGGATTGATAATGAAAACTATTAAAAGGGGCGGTACAATTCAGAAATAAATATCAAAAATGAAAAATTACATGACTTCCGTGACGGATCCCAGGGTTCTAGAACCCTGGGATCCCAGTACGATCAGCATTATTTCAATCAAGATTTATCGATAATACATAAACCAAATGATTGTATGTATTTGAAATTGATTTTTGTGGGCACACCATAATTTAAAACATATTTATGTCTACTAATATAATCAGTATTTTTTGAGGAATCGTGGACAAGAATTGTTTGTTCTTCCACGGTTTAGAGCCAGCCTAATATCGGTGATGTCACTTGAGAGAGCTTGAGCAATGTTCAACAGTATTGCTTTGAATGTCGAGATGTTCCGTGTTGATGTGAGTGATAAATACTATGTTTTCTCGGACTCTGTTATTTAAAATTCATAATAAAGTGTAGAATAATAATTATTATATAATGTAATATTTTTACAGTTGGAGATTTTTAAAGAAAATATCTGAAACATATATGTTTTTTAAATTATTCATCTCAGGGTCACTAATTCACTTGAAATTGGAGGAAAAACTAAAAAAAGCTGACAGAACCAGATGACTTTTTTCTCAAAACATGGGAAATGTTTAAGAAAACAGAAATTTAATAAGCAGTTGACTAGAAGAGACATGTTTCATTTATTTTGATTCCAAAATAAATAACGAGGCCTAACATATTTTAAATTGTTACACATTTAGATCCCTGGTGGAGCGATGCTATAGCAAACATTTTTCAATTAATAAATAATCAAATTTTTGATATTGTAAACGAAAGGCCAAAACTCATGGACGCTTGTTATATTTGGTAACAGCGTCCACGAGTTTAAATTCCCAAATGAACAATTTAAAACATTGTTTTTTTAATTGATTTATACATAAGCATGGGTGTGTGTAATGTTAGCATTTTTCTCAGCACCTATTCAATGTATAAAACAGGATGTTAGAAGATAAATAAGCTAACAAATAGCCCATTTCTTCTACCCTAATGACTGAATAACAAGCAGTTATCGTTATAAAACATCTGTTGAGATACTTCATAAGTTCTACATTAAGATATGGTAAAAAAAAAAAACTTTTTATATCAAGAATTAAAATTCACACAGCAAGTTAAATAGTACAGTTATTAATTTCAATATTACACTGAAAATTAATTTCTGATTGTAACCGCTGAATTCATCAAAAATATTTATTATGACAATTTATCGAGTTGAAAATGTTCTCAACAACTGAAAAGAGTGCCCAGAGTATTTCTGAATTATCAGACACCTCTCAAGCGAAGCACAAGTGTCACAAATATAGCAAACGCGTAGAAAATAAAATTAAAGGTCACATTTTTTTTTATCCTAATGACTATGTATGTTTATTTTGTCTATGACAAGGCAATTTGTCTGAAATTAAATGAAAATTTGAATGTCTGGTTGGTTAATAGGTCAACAAATATTATGTAAACTAAAAAAAAATTACTATATGTGATGCAAGTTATCAAATTATCAAATTGTTTCATGGCTATTTTTTTTACTTGTTCAACACAGGTGGAAACCTGATTATTTTATTAAATAGTCCCGCCAAAAATTTTATATAGAAGAGTAAAGTCAGCAATCAAAACAATATTAAATGCGGGAAAACGAAGAATGCGAGAACTGCTGGCTTAGTTCCATAGTGATATAACTATAAATTGGTAGTTTTGAGATATGGCTGACCAAAGTTTTGACTCATCTAAGCTGGGTTGTAAAAATGTGATCATTATTATTTGTGTGATCTTTTTATTGAATCATTTATCTCAATTCAATTCAAATTTATTGCAACGTGGACAAAACCGTAAAATGATATTTCTAGTAGTATTTATATGAAACTGAGAGAAGATTGTTAATAAGTCTTTATATTCATATGCAAACATCTGCCTCCTGAGAGAAAACCGGTGATGTCTTCTAGTTGTACTTTTGTTGAGCTATAGAAGAGAGGTATTCCAATATAATGAGTAATGTAACTCAAAATATCAAATTTTTGTCTTATACTATGGAATTAGACCATCGAGATAATGGTTTCATTGTATATAAAAAAAATACTTCAGTATTTTTTTTTATTATTGTAGTCTCTCATTTTTCACTGTGAAAAATTACTTAATTGTGTAAAAAATGCTATTATTTAGAAAATTTTATTGCGAATTTGATTCGTAATGAAGAATGCTAATAAATTAGGCAAAATACACAATTTTATTTTAGTATGAGAAAGTCACTACCGTGTGTCAAATGTTCGAGACAGGTTATTTGTGCTGCCGGTGGCAGGAAAATTAGCAGAAAAGTTTTAACAAAATATGAATTCTTTTAAGCCTTATATAAGTATTAATAGTATTAGTCACCTTTGAAGTGTTCACTGTCAATACTTCGTGGAAATACATTATCTTCAAAAAATAAAGCACAGCTGTCAAATATCATTAGTTGAAAATGTTTGTGATGAGCGAAACCGGTTCTGATTATATTAAATAAATGTGGAATAAATACAAAATAGTATTTTATGTCTTGAATATACTGCCTTTCCACCATGTATTGACAGTGAACACTTTAAAAATATTGGAATATCTTAAAACAAAATAAAAAATAATAGCTTGGATTATCCATGTGAACCCTCCTTACCCATTACCTTGGATAATCGAGAAGTTTACTGTATTTAAATTTATTTTTATAAACATAATATATTTCCACTAAGAATTGATAATGAACACCAAGAAACTATTTACTATGAATTGTATTTTTTTCTTGTTACGATAAAAAATGTTAAGATTAATTATAATAATAATTAATTCTTACCTTTTCAAGTGATGTGGAATCCTGGGTAGAATCTCCGAAGATACTGCTGCTGAAAAAGAGTATAATAATCAATATAAATATTCTTTTGAAGCACCGTTCTTACTATATGATGTAACACAAAATATGAAACTTTATGACTGTAAACAACAATTAATAAAGAACACTATTTATCTTTCTCATAAGCAGATGGTTTCAAATCAATACAACAATATACAGATATGTTATCATTTATTTCACAATAGGAAAGAATTTGATAACATGATTTATGTAATTATAATAGATAAATAAATTACAAACCAGCATAATAGTCCAATAACAGACTTCCGACAATCTGCCATATTTTATTTAGAGAATTATCACAGTAACTAATTGAATGACATGTTTAATATATTATTTCAGTTTTTTTTATTTGCAGATACATACTTGGAAAGTGTCTCTTCTTTTAGTCTGACACCTAAGCAAACATTATTTAAATAAATGTTTACTTTTACCAAAAATATTAATGATTGCAAAACTGAACAAATTATTGTTGTATGAAAATTTTGTGAATTGAAAATACTTAGGCGATTTAATTTTACTGTTTCTTTATGCAACAATTTTCTAATTTTATTAATAATCATTCCCGAATTAACTATGACTCATTTAATGACTAAATAACCAATAATTTGGTCCTTATTAACTCTGCATTATTAAATTAATATAATATGGAATATAATTGCTTCTGATTTTTTTTGCATACAAGTTGCATTTGACAAATTTTGTGTTAAAAATATTGAGATTCGTATTGTGAAAACAATCCTGATATATTTTTTATTCTTAATAACTTTATTTGAAGTTGACATTAAAATTTATATTAATATAATTCTCACTACCCAATATTATAAATCAGTGTTGGGAAACATAGTATTTAGTGTATAAGCTGAAGGTTGCGCATCACGGATTTAGACATTTATGTATGAAGAATGAGGGGGTAAGCAATACGCAAATGAAAATGTGATGAATTCAAACAAATATGTTGTTACTAATACAAGAGAAGAATTATATTAAAATTTGAATACATGTTATGCTATTAAGTCACAATAGTGTGAAAGTTTCAAAGCGTGTATTCAAAGCATAACCACAATGACACAATGATGTATGAAAACATTTATGATAGTCAAACGAAGCACTGATAAATGTCAACTGCAGCACAATTCTATGATGAATAATCAAACATTACATGGCACAACATGTTGCAAACTGGTATTTGAAATGATTACAACATGATAAAGAATGCACACAGTATGCAATAACAATGATGCTATATGAAAATGACCTATATATCCATATATCATCAATCGAAATTAATACTATTATTTGACACATAGAGAAATTATGAGCATGTGGGTCACATGGTGAATCACACATACAATGATGTCTAGTGGAGTTACTGTAAATAATAATATATACACGTGATAGCTATCAATATTTATCATCTGAATGAATAGCAGAGACAATCAATTGATCCAAATAATGAATGTATATTTTTTTAAAACTAAATTCGCTTTTTAAATAGAGTAAAATTTGTTTGATTTAATTAATATATTGAGCTCCAATAATTTCAAATTGACAATTTGCCAAATCTTGCATTCAGGGACGGATAAACTTTTTATTTTCTACATTATGATTGTAATCCCAGTCGAAAATGTTTTTTTTTTAAGTATGAGTTGTGATAATAATAATGATCAAATAATAAATTCATTTTTATGAAATAAAAAATGGAATTACAGTTAATAATTGTTTAAAGAGCCTGTTAAAGTTACTTTTTGAAAATTTTGACTTCAATTCACAATTTATACACACAAGTCCAGTTATAAAAAGTAAAAGTGAGGATATTATTTGCAACCCCGGCTTGTTCCAAAATTGTTGAAACATGAACCATGAACGCAAGTTAGTAAATAAATATAAATTTTGAAAGTATTTTTAGAAATCAGTTTCAAACATGGATTGATAACATACAAAATATTATTCCAAAGTAATGTAAAACTAAAAATACTTTTAAAATGTATATTGTTTTACAAAATGAAATTAAAATTTCATTCTTTAACCATTTTGGAACAAGATGTGTTTGTAAATAATACCCTCAAGTGAGCTATATTTTTATATAAGAAATAAATGCATCACTGAGTTTAAAGCCATTGCTGGCGAAAAAGATAAGCCCATGGGAATGCCCACAGATTTGAGTAGTGAGTAGTATTAAGAATTATATTTATTTTGTTTGTCGGAAAAGGTTTTATGATTATATTTATATAGGGTATAAAAGCGGCGACCCAGGCATGTTTAATATTTCATTTAAAATAGGAAGACTGGGCTCCCGATTCCCATGGGCTTATCCTTTTCGCCAGCAATGGCTTTAAAGCTCAGTGATGCATTTATTTCTTATATAAACACGAAACATTCATTTGCTAAGCGTCAGTTCAAGTTCATCCGTGCACTTGAACGCCTAAAGATGCCGAAAGGCGAAACCCAGGTCATTGGTGACAAAATCTGTGTGAATGTACATAATTTGAACGATTTAAATTTAATATTGAAATTCCACCAAGCACCTTCAGTCGAAATTTTAAATTATACGAATATTCAGACTTGTGTTAACTAACAGTTTCTTACACAAGACATCCGAGAAATTTTATTAAGCCACCAAAGATGTATCGTCTCCATGTTTAAGATGCAAGTTCAACAACTTTGCAAATTTGGAATAAAAGAATAATTAAATCCATTACAAAATGGTAGAAAACAAGGAAACTAGGGAAGATAAATGAAAGACGAAAGATTGAATGATGACTATCAACACATTGACTACTTTCATCTTGCGAATCACATTGCACAAGATCCCATAACATTTTAAGGAAATATTATAATAAACTAGTAAAAAAAGCAATGCTTTATAGATAAAATATGACACCTGTTAATGGGGCAAATTATCAGTATGTGCGAGAAATAAATTCAATGAGAATTGTCACTCGAGGAGCAACAATATCACGCAGGCCCAATACCTCAAATGTTAATATTGATCACACCGCGATTTGAATGTGGAGGGACCACCTGATCACTAGGGTAGATTGCTTGACAACGAAGGCATTTAGTTTTATCTTCTTATACATATCACCCACAACACAATAAATTAATATTTTTAAATTTATAGAAAAATATTAGGCAAAAATGTGACTTCAAAATCAATTCACAGCTCAGTGAGATAGGATGAAAATCATTAAGCAGAAAGCAACATAGTAAAACATCATAAATACTCAGGTGTGATTTTTTTCACAATACAAATTGTATAAATCGCTAATGAAAGTTTAATAACATTTGTGTGAAATAAATAAATTGCAATGTATTCAAGGAGATGCTTGTAGAATTAAACAGTTGGTTATTTTTCATACTTAAGAGATTTCGCAGTAAAATTGGCAGCGATCTGTCCACTGAATGCCTGTCTCCGATAATAAGAATTCTTTCGCTCAACTTTCACAAACTAAATATAAATGTTACTGGACTGAACATACTGAATATTTACTGGATAGAACGTTAAAATCGTGAAATGATAAGAAAAAACATACAGTGATAAACATTGATAAAAAAAGGGTAGGGTCAATAGAAATAAAAAATATTTTCAGGGACACTTTTATACGATATCTGATGAGTTCTTTACTTTCATGAATATTTTTTCCTTTCATTCTCGTTGATTATTTGCAATATAGTTTTGTGTTTTCAAATAATCAACAAAAGAATCTGTACAGTTGGACTAAAAAATCTGTTTCCAGGTAGCGTTAAAAAGATATTAATTTGATGTTTTCGATGGATTCGGGGGTAACTTTGTGGAAATTCATTTTTATGTAAAACTAAATTTCCTAACATAGTTTCTCCCGCAGACAGAAAGTTCTGCCTGAGGATGCTTTTTTAATATGGGAAACATGTGTCAAAAATTGTAACACAAGATGTGTATTTAATTTTATACGAGATATGAATTTGAATTAATTACATACTGAACTACACAATCAAGAAAGAGAGAAAGAGCTATTGAATTTTATCATGGAAAAGTAGAAAACCGTTTTCAAAATACTATCATGGCACACGTGCACAGTTTTGGGTTAGATATTATTAGTGTGTGCATGTTTTCGAATTCTTTATAATCAATCCTTTTGAGTGGTGAGTTAGAAAGTTTATAAATAAAATTAGATTATTTTGAATATTTTTACACTTTTAAACATAAAAATAAATTTCATAAAAAATTTGAGAATGGCAATAGATAATTTTATATCGAACACATGATAAACCCACCCTCTTATATATTATATTTTGGTGTATGTCATAGAAAAATAACATATAAAATGTACGTGTAACTTAAAAATTATTATTGTACCACAATTGCAAGAGTAAAATATGGTAATGATAATCTCGTTTTAATAATGCAAAAACTTTTACATGCAATCTGTCAAAATGCTTATCTTGAATTTATGTTATCATATCTGTCAGGCAACATAACCTTGTCATATGCTGGAAAAAATAAATAATCTACCAATACCATGTGTGCCCACCCATTCAATGTAGGCAAAATAAAAAAAACCTATAATTTGTCTATATCGTCGGTTTGATGCAAGAAGTCATGAAGTGTATTTCGTAAAAATAAGATAAACTTTTTTTATGATGTCTTTTATTCTGGTATGTGCATGAAATACAACATAATAATGTTAAAGGTATGTCATTTGATTAATATTGCTTTATATTAGACACTAAACGACTTTTTGAATTTATGCAAAGTAAGAAAAAAGGATTTTGTTTAAGGTAACTCAGTTTTGACCAAATTGTCAATTAATGACGTCATACAACCAACTGACGATATAATAAACAAATTATTTCTTTGATATCTCCAGTAAGTAGGGTTATGCAATTGATTTACCATGACATATTCACATTTATAAAAATTAAATGTTAACTAATTAAAGCAAGTTTTGTCATTTGATAAAAATTTATATAAAACCAACCTTTCTGCCTCATTCCCGATAAAACTGTCCGTTCCTTCTTGAGAGACATCTTGAATCTCCCTCTCACCAGCACCGTCGTCTTCATCAATCTTGTGCAGCATGGTCCTTTCGAGGTTCTTACTGTCTCTTTCTGGTTCACTAACTTTGGTGTCTGATTGATTTGCTGCCTCGTTTCTTGCTGCAGTCCGTTGTTGATCCTCTTCCCACTTTAGTTTGGTCTCTGTCTGTACTCGTCTTTTCAGCTCGGATATTTTCTCTCGTTCGTCTTCGATCACTTGGCAACCTGAAGAAAGATATTTAGGATAGGTCAGTACTAGGTATACACATACTGTGGCTGTATATTTAACTCGTTCAACATCAGAGGGCTTATCTATCAGCGCAAACTTTGATGTACCATATTATGTAAAATAATAATAAATGTTTTAGATTGTGGCTGTCCAAACTGAGGCCCGCGACGTGGTTCTGTGCAGCCCGCAGCACATTTTGAAGAAATGAAGTATTTTGAGAGAATAAGATTTTCAGCTCATGTAAAGTATATTGAAAATATCACGGATTTTGAGAAACAAATTATTGATTTTGGAAATATTAAGCAAGAAATTTTACTTTTTAGTCAACCTTCGACTCTCAGCATTACAAATGTAAGATCCGATCTTCAGCTGGGGTTGTGCAATTTGCAAACAGATCCTTTTTATACTAACAAATGTGAAACAGGATATGATTTTTTTTAAATTATTAGCAGAAGGAAGGTACTCTAGATTGATCACTTTTAGGGTGTTCACTGTCAATACTTGGTGGAAAGGCATTATATTAGTAAAAAAAAAAAACAATAATCCTTTGTACTTCATTCCACTTTATTTAATATGTCAGGACCGGTTTCGCTCATTACGAGCATCGTCAACTGATAAGAAATACAATTTAACAATGTTATTTATACAAAAATGAACAGCTATAAACAACAATTGGCATTGAAAAGAAAATACCAACTACATTAAAAGTGATTCTAAAATAGCACAAAATTAAAATGTTTAACACATCTAACATATAATTAAAAAGTCATCTCAGATTAATAAATTTAGAATGGGGATTGAAAGTAATTACAAACATAATTACATTAACACGTTAACATTGTTAAATTGTATTTCTTATCAGTTGACGATGCTCGTAATGAGCGAAACCGGTCCTGACATATTAAATAAAGTGGAATGAAGTACAAAGGATTATTGTTTTTTTGTTTTTTTACTAATACTCTAGATTGAGTAACTTTGGTCTCAAAATGGGCTCAATGCTTGGAAGTACATATCTTTTTGAAAGTACCTTTTCGACCATAAAATTCATTAAATCAAAATACAGATGTTCGCCGACAGTTACATTGCTATCAAATTTACTGCGTTTGGCAACTACGAACATCAAAATTGAACTACTTCAGTAAAGGATACAGAGCTGCTGCAGAATTCTCGTTAAAATAACTTAAATTGTTTACCAAACATAATTGAATCCTTTTACTTTTACTTCTAGTATTTGCGCAAGTACTTACTAAACTTAACAAATAATAGAATTTTAAAGTAAATTAACTGAATTAGTTTTGGTGAAATGCAGCCCTCGAGGTTGGACAGTCCTGTTTTACATGAATATAATATAATTGACTGTTACATATTACATAAATATAAACGCTAGATGGAATTCAGTTATTCTCTTCCGAGAAAAAGCACTTTCAGTCTAAATTTATAATAATTATTTTTCATGGATAAGAAAAAATACACTTTTAATGACTATGATCAGAGTCGATTAAAATAAATAGGAAGAACTAGAAATGTGATAATCATATGAATAGCTCACCTTTCTGTTCTAACATTGCCATGCGATTTCTTTCTATCTCCCTCAAGCTATCCAGCGTCCGCCTTCCTAGTGAATTCATTTCACCGGTCGTAGACAATATTGGTGCATCCAAAGTCACTTTAGACATTCGATCGATATCATCTTGCGATGGAACTTTGGTATTATCACCCAAGTCGCTAAAAATATCACCAGAATATCGTCTGCCCTCGTCTCCGGCACTTTTCCTATAAGACATCTTCTTGACATCGCAGGATTTGGTTATTTCACATAATCTTACAGTGTTACCGGTCGTTGGATCAATTATCCTAACTTCCTCTTCTAAGCTGTCCGCATAACTATCTCTAGCGTCTCCGTTGAAAGAATTACCAGACATTCTTCGGTAATCATCGATAATTGAATTATTTTGCTCTGGTGAAATGGATATCGACTGTTGACTTGTTTTTGTACACTTGCTTAAATATTTATTATCGGAAACACTCGACCTCGCATTTTTAACGTATCTATGTTTGACATTCTTCTGTTCTTGATCAGGACTGCCTTCAGATTTGAAGCTATCCTTTTCGTCGACCTCAGAGTTATTACTAGTATTCAGATCAATATTTTCCTTATTACTCACTACCTCACAGCTGTTTCTCGCTGCTTTGTCTTCTTTGTTCTTTTTTCCTAGAGAATCTCTTCGCATCATTTTACCGAGAGTGGCAAATGAAGGAATTTTAGAAGGCTTTTCATTGGCTTTCGAGCCGTTGGCCGAATCTTTACTTTTCTTTGAACTTCTTAAACTATTGCATTTTTCAAATGAACCGTATTCCGACTCAATATTTTCATTATTGAAGAACATATTCTCATTCAAACTTTGTGACATAATGTCTTGAGATTTACAGTACGCCTTTGTTTTCTTATCCTTTCCTTTTAATCTACTCAGAGAATCAAAATTCCTCTCCCAGAAACCTTGCTTCTTCTCTTTACTATCTGGACTCAACTCTGATCCAGAATCAGTTTTGACAGGACTTTTTTCCCTGAACTCGGCAGAGCTTATTGATTTGTCCGTCCTTTTAGGACTAGAAGATTCAACTTCAGACGGATTCGATTCATCTTGTTCTGAGCTCGGAACAATTCGCATCGGACTAGAATCATTACTAGAAGACTCGCGTATAACTTTGTTGGGACTATTTTCTATGCTTCTTAAACTTCTATCGTGATCAGACGTGATCAAGTCCTCGATGGAGCGTTTCTCTCCAAGATCCACAATCATACTCCTGGACATTTGATCAATAGAGACTAGCCGATCTTTGAGATTCTTTTTTCTATTTTCAAAGCATTCGAATTCATTTACTTCTTCGTTGTCCGAGCTGGGTGGAGAGAAATCGCCAGATTTAATTCTAGATCTCCTCTCTTCCATGCTTGAGTTTCGTCTACTATCTGCTTCCCTGTAATCGACTCCTATCTGAGAAACGGCAGTTTTGATTTCCATTTCAATCAATTGCAAGTCAGTTGTGAGTTTGTCGATTATGTCCAACATGCTGACGTAGTCAGCTTGTAAAACTTTTGTTTCTTCTACAGCTGAATTTAGATTGTTACTTGTTTCAATTCTGAGGTTAAGTATTCGTGATTTTTGAGCATCAATCTTCTGGGTGAGGGCTGTGATTTCATTTTGAAGTTCCTCTCTGTGAGCAAGACTAAAAATAAAATATTAAAAATGTTACCATTAAATATTATTGTATATTTGAATATATTTTGTTTGCAATTTGAATGAGATAAATCAGCCAACTAAATATTTTCATTATTCAAAAAAAAAAAAATGGATTGATTCATTTAAATATCTTTACAGCTTTTAAGAAAATATTCAAAAAAATTATGGGTTGAATATTATCACAACTTACTTTTCTGCTTCTTCTTCGAGATCCTGGAATTCCATGTCTTCAAATGTCTTTCTTTCATTTTCAAGAGATTCTTGAGCATTCCGTAGCTCTTCCAGAGTAGCAATATGCCGAGAAAAATCTTTCTCCATTCTATAAATGAAAACAAAAAATTTTACAACATAAGAATGTATGTGTGAATGTTTGAAAATCACATGAGGTATTTGCAAACCTGTCTCAATCCAGAATGGTTGAAAAATGAAACTTGAATTTCATATCTGTAGTTTTACATTACTTTGGAAAGATATTTTGTACGTTATCAAGCCAAGTCTAAGACTGCTTCTAAAAATACTTTTTTGGAACGAGCCGTGTTTGCAAATAATATCATCACGTTGACATACAATCATTTTTTAAAGATGGATTTAAAAACTTCTTAAGTGAATATAAATACTAATATTAAATATTTATTATATTGGGTTGATGCAAAAGTTATGACGTTTTTGTATGATCCCAGTGTTTTTTTTTTTTTTCAGAAATGATGAATAATATCTGCTTTAAAATGATTCCATTGTATAAAGGATACTTTCCCTCTACTTTCTATTCAGTTTTGCCCTGGCCAGGGTACAGTGAAGAGCCCTTGTATTTTTTCGAAATGTCGGTCGATAAACGACATTTACGACATTGTTTACTTTATAAATTCCGTAAAGACAATACTGCGACTGTGGCAACCAAAAACATTTGCGATGTGTATGGAGTAGATGTCATCAAAGTTCGACAGGCACAAAGATGGTTTACAAAATTTCGATCTGGGGATTTTTCACTAATTGATAAACCACGTGCCGGGCGGCCATTGAAGTCTGATGATGAAAATTTAAAAGTCATAATTGACACCAATCCACGTCTAACCACCAGGGAAATCGCGTCGATGATGGGAGTCAGCCAATCAACCCTATAGACAGACCAGGATTAATAAACATAAAAGGGGTAGTGTTTCATCACGACAACGCGCCACCACATTTGGCGATGATGACCCAACACAAGTTTAATGAGTTGAAATGGGATGTTATTAATTACCCACCGTATTCTCCAGACCTTGCTCCTTCTGACTATCACTTATTCAGATCGCTGCAAATTTTTTTAAACGATAAAAAATTTGATACAATAGAGCAGGTAAAAACATCCCTCAATACATTTTTCACATCAAAGTCTACGGAATTTTACACCAATGGTATTAATAAGTTAATAGAAAGGTGGGAGAAGGTTATAAGAACCGATGGAAATTATATAATTGATTAAATAAATAGTATTTAAAAAAATAAAAAATGTTTAATTTTATTTAAATAAAACGTCATAACTTTTGCATCAATCTAATAGATATATAAAATAATAACAGAATATTCTAAAAAAGGCAATGCAAAACAGGTATTTACTTGCTGACTCCTTTAGCAGCTTCTTGGAGTCGTTTATTTGCTGTTTCGTGTCTTTCTTCCTGTTCATATTTTTGGTCGCTCATCTGTCCTTCAAACGTTTGTGCTTGACAACGTAAACCAGTTAATCGCTGTTGTTCTAACTTCAATATAGCCATCTCGGACTCGTATTCTCCTTGCAAAAGTGCTTTCTCTAGTTCCAGCTGCAAAATTAAATAATTTTAACAGGCATATATATCATAACTCTACTTCGCTGTATTGATTTATTGTCCAAATTTGGTGGAACGACATTATATTATATAAGTGCAAGTGAATTCGCTCAAATAGTAAGCGTATTTCTTTTGGTGTACTGTCAGAAGTAAAAAAAAAATAGGTGTTTTGACTTATGAATGCAGATCAATAGATTTAAACACGCTCTATCGTCTGAAAAGCAAACTCACTCATTACATTTATTTATTTCTATATTTAAAAAAATATATACAAACTAAGTTGATTTTGTTGGCAGTTACTACTGGCAGAAACGTTTAAATGACTTTACACTTTTTAGCTGTACACATTTCAATTTCTACAGCTACTCTCAGACACATAGACGTCTAAACTTTCCGGTCAATTGTTATTAATTCATTTGTCTTATTGACTACAGCCACGCTACATTAACAGTTCCCTTCATGATATCAGAAAAATTCGATTATCTCAATTCAAGGTTTTTTGACTCAACGTTTTCTTGTAGCAAACTGATGAATTAATTTGAACCATCAGTATGGAAGCGGATAAGAATTCTATTGGAATCTTTCAACAGTGAATTATGGTTGAAAACATTGCAGACACGCAAACTAAAATATTTGAATAACATTTTTACATAAAAATTGTACGAATGAAATTTCAATCCAGTGGATCGTTTTACATTATAAATGACAGCTGCTGCTGAAGTATGTGAGCCACCCAAAAACGAAGCTACAAGTAGGGGAAATTTAAGTATATAAGTTATTTCGTTGTTAACTATAAAAATTGTAAGAGTGAAAACTTTTATAACTAACCTCTCTCAAAATATCATCTTCCTGCGAACGAATATCTGACATTTTGCATTTAACTTTGTGTATTTCAGATAACACCTTCTTCCGCTTGCATCTCAATATCTCCAATGTGGACACATTATCATCTGAAGACTTCTCCGGTTCAACTTTGATGAGTTTCACCTCAACCGGTGTCTGCAAATCTGAAATGCAGCTTTCTCTTCTGGAATCATCTTGTGTACCATTTTCACAGAACACCTCATCGACTAAGGGTACATTCTTTAATTTTTGTGACATTTTTTGTAAATATTCATCGGTGCTGCTTTTAATATTGATAGTTTTTTCAGAAAGCGTAACTGCCTGCAAAAGATCTCTATCGATATCTCTGTGAATTTCATCTAATTCCGGTATATCAGCAATCAAATCTCTTCGAATTTCTTCGAAATTTCTTCTATTGCCACCGAACACATTATCAGGATCGAGTAGCTGCTCTCCATCCGATGTGTCAGATGAATGATTACGATTTTCAGGTTTTAATCTTGCTATTCTCATTTCTAATTCATTAGCGAAATCCGTGTCATCAATCATAGGTATATCTTCAGTGAGACTCAATTGTTTTTCGATTCCTAAGCACTTGACATTTTCTGGACGTCTAACAATCATCTGACTGGCTTCGAGATTCAGAGCTTTCAAGCTAGCTTCGAGCTGACAGTTCTCCAATTGTTCAATAGACGGCGGAGATGGGAAAACAAAATGCTGCGGATTTGTTGGGTTTTTGTGTGTATACGTCGTCTTTATTCTAGTCCTCGGACTGTGCGAACCCGGAGATATCGGAGTTACATTTAAATACGGAGAGTTATTTGCAGCATTAATGATTCTACTTTGAATAACCATATTCTCATAAGGACTGACTGTAGAATTTGGAGAGGGATAATTGATTTGGTTATTTTCAGTCACCCTCGGTGATTGAATATCACCGTTTTTGGTTTGTGGATTTCTTTCATAACTTCCTGCATAATTAGAACTATTTTGAGCATTACGTGCAATTTTTCTGATCATTACCGGGCTTGAGAGTTCCGTGATAGGGAACTGTCTAGCATTTTGGACATGATTCTCTTGCCTGAGTATTGTCAGCGCCTGAGAATCAGGATTGAAATTTTCATAGCTTGAATGGTGTGAAGAATATTGGATATTTTTATTATCCATAGGTGACACAGCCGCTGGATTTATTCGATTCATTTGCGTATACTGTCCATTCGAAGTTGTAGGTGTGCTGCTTTGTGTAAATATTTTGACATTTTCATAGTTAGGTAAATCCGGTTTGTGATGTCGAGTTTGAATAACAAGAGGTGAATGAGGAGACGGCGGCTGGTTTCTGATTGGAGAGTAGTCGCTTCTGTTATGTCCGGTGTCAAATCTAAACAAACAAGTATATATGGATATTTAAGCCTTCTTTTAAAAACGTTTGTGTATCATAATATAAAATTCAAACATATAGTAAAAAACATTGCAAATATTATGTGATTGCTTTAGAGATAAAAATGTTAATAATGAAAATATTATTGATCAATCATTCATTACTCAATCATAACTCTGCAAAACTTGACCACTGTATCACTGTATCTATATATAGATTCTATTATATTTTTATACAATTCATTCAGTTTTTGGCAAACGTTGGAAAGTAACAAAACTAACAAAAATGAGTGAAAGATGATTTGATATCAATTCTTTGTCTGGAGTAACTAAAACTTTAAAAAAAGCATTTATTTGTAAAGGCTGACAATTTTCCGTCTATTAATTTTAAACTCTTATTTGAGTCAGATCAGCATTAACTCATAGATGTGAGATACTACATAGAAATTTGAACTACCATTCACTTGGTATAGCTCCGGTATAATATTATTTATTTTTAATTAAATGATTAACATTACCTGAAATAGCCATCACTGGACTGGACAATGTTAGGACTGTTTTGCAGTCCTCGAGGTAGTGATCCATTAGTAATAATTTTATTGTGTGGCTTTTTTTCAGTTGGAGTAGTAGGTACACCTGAAAAGGAAATAAAAAAACATGTTTAACATGCATTTAAATAAGCGCAAGTGGAAGACGAATCAAGTTTATAAATATTGGAATATTTTTTATTCACCTTGATTAATACACCCACCGCACCCATGTATGGGTTAATTTGATATCAACAACAGTCAAGTAAAATATAACTTCTGTTTATTGAAATTTATAATACCAAGGAGTGTCCAATTTTGAATTCTATCTGGTACCATAGGGAGATAAATCAGGCAGCTAGTATAAAATTAAAATCGATGACTTTGTAAAGGTTTTGTGATTCTCATGTGTGAAAAAATTTTCCATACAAGAAAACTTCGTACATCGATTCTTCCAAGCAAGACTCTGCCGTGCACAGAAATTTCCGTACTTAAAGAACTCTGGACAAATAACATTCTGTAGATATTCGACATCGAGACTATACATATTATTAAATTTAAACTTTTCTATTATAAACATATCCATATTAGTAAATATCTTGTGTGATCTCAACATGGTAAGTATTTAACACCCTCGACATTGAACAATTAAAACATAACGAATTTTCAATATTATTTTTTTTATGCTCGGAATATTCTGTGCTCAGGGTTTGTTATATACGGAAGCTTCTGTGTACGGAGTATTCTGTATGGAGATTTATTAGTACGGAGAGAAAGGGTTTTTTTCCATCATTTGACTTGAAGCATATTTTGATGTGGACTGTTATTTGAAAAATTATACCTGGTTTATAAATTGCTAAAATTTTAAAAAATATCACCGTACCTTGTGTTATTTGTTTTTCATATTCAGCGCAAATGTTCAGGATCTCTTCAAGTCGTGCTTGTTCCAAGAACTTTTGGCTCTCATCGTCCATCCTTGCAATATGGGCCTGTATGTAAATGATAAGAAATAAATATAAGATTATTTAGTGTTAATCCTTTCCCTATTTATAGTCACCTAATGCGATTGAGATGAATCAATTTCTTGTATGAAAAAAACAGGTTGTTGTTTAAGCATGTCACTGGCTCCCTGTTCATTACAAACAGTAAATTGTGAATGGAATAGTATCGTTCATAAAGTGTCTTATCAACTGGGATAAAAAAAAGAAAATCGTTAGAAAAATTATGTATGACAAGCATTGAATAATCCTCATTTATTGCTGTGGAAATGCAATTTTTTATATTTACAATTTACGTCCACAGATGACACTACTAATATTGAAATTTAAATAAATGATGATTTCCACTATAGAATGGTTGAAAAATAAAGTAACTTCTTAAGTCATCCAAAAAATGCGTGTAATTATTGAATGTACATGACAACTACCTAGAACAAAGTCAACAGATAATATATTAAACCAATATTGAATCTCTTATAATCCATAATGTTGATAAGCTATTGTTAGTTGTAGCAATGGTAAAAAAGTATTTTTTTATAATATTGATAGTAATATTTACAAATCACCTGAGCCCTGTGATATTATATGACTGTAAAGTTCTTATCGGTCAAAAACACGTGTAACCAATGACAAATAATAATATTTATTAAAAAAAAATAGTTACTTGCACTGACTATATTGTCGGCATACTGGCAGGAGATAATTAAAAAAAAAGCAAGTTCAGCCATATTTTGTGTATATTTACATAATTCAAACATAATATACTTATAGACAATTCCGATAAAAGTTATTTTTGGCAACAAAAAAAACTATAAATAGCTTAAAAAGTTTGAACATGTGAATCGAATTTGTTAATCATTATCAAATTTCATGCACTTTTGACATCAAGTAATAGTAATGTGCATAAATAGAGATGTTAAGCTTTCATGATTAACGAAAATGATGTTTATCTCAATACAAGGTTTTTAGACTTGTCGTCTTTTGCCAGAATACTGACAATATATGTTCACTTCTCAAGTGGAGGATAAGACCTAACCCAAGTCATTGACCAGCAGCATACGGAAGCAGCTTTTCAATATTATTCAGGGGGTCCTAGTTAACAGAGTCCCCACAGTTTCATATTGGTAGAAAAATGTAAGAAATCCCAAATCTGTATTTTGTACGCACGCCTTGGAAATAGAAAAAAATAAAGCCATTCTCAATTCACTAAGTAGTTTTGATTCCCATTTTAAGCGGATCCGCTTTAAAATAACGAAGACCCTTTGTTGAATGTAATCAAGTATACTTTTATATTATGAGTAAATATTTACATTTAAATTAATCTTCAAACATAAATAAATCATTTAGAGCAGTAATTTCCAACCTGGGAGGCGCGAACAGTCCAAAATATCGTGTTTTTATAACTATATGAAATATAGGATGGGCAGGCGCGAAGATATTTTTTCTTTCAGAGGGAGGCGCAGTAACATAAAGGTTGGAAACCACTGATTTAGAAAATTGGGTAGCAAATTAACTGAGAACTTCAAGTGCATTCTAAACAAATATAAACTTCTGTGAGTTTTATGCAAAGCTTGTGTATTGTCTAATTTATTTTTTCTAAAATTATATACATTTAAAATGCCGAAAATGATAAGGAATATATTTATTTAAGCCAATATTGGTGCTGCACCAAAATAATTCTGATATTTCATCATAATTAATACAAAAATATACACCGAAACACCAACGCACCGGAAACGACCTAACAGTACAAATTTCATAGTAGTACTGACTCGATGAGATGTGCTAGTGATGTTTTTGTGGTTTTCAGTTATTTTGTTTAATTATAATATTTATGATGAATCCACACAGTATACAGAGAGAAACGCTTAACAGTCAATGTGTTCAGTAATACAGAACAAACCGTCACTTGGGGCTGTATATATTACAGATATTATGAATCATGTCAACAAAGGGAGGTCTTATCTGATAAAATTTTTACTATCAGGTAGTGTAAGCATCCATTTGTTTACCTTTATAACATTTTATGGATATTGTAACTCGTTATATAAATTCAACAAATATAATTACTAATGTTTAAAGATTCAAGCATTTTTCAATGAAATAAATATACAAGAAGTTAATGTTTTAAGAATAAGACTTTACCTGTCTCCGTTGTGCTTCTGCCTCAGAATTGTATGTGTTCGGAGGGCTAGACACTAGACGAGAGTTGGCTGGATTAGTGTTACTAAATACAGGATTTCGATTGAAGGTAGCTGACGGAGGTTTAAGCTTGAGAGATCCCTTTGCGTTATGACCGTTACTCGTTGGACTAACATCATCGGGCACGTCGCTGTAGTAAGGATCCGCATAAGTTTTAGCCATAGTTTCAATTTTAGCAGCAGGATTTTTCATTGTGACATTTGTATACGAACAATTCCTTACTTCCACGCTGTTATTTTCATTCAATACTATTTTGCGTAAATTTCTGTAATCTCCATTGGAGACGTTTTGTATTTGGTTTTTATTTTGCACAAAATTCGAAGGTACCTCTTTACCTAGTACGTCTTTAGCGGGAGTGTTGACTGTTAGTGAATTGGAACTGAAGACTTTCGGTGAAAACATTTCACAGCTCGGACTAGTTTGGACTTGTGGAGAATTTTTAGAACTCTTTTGAGAATTTCGAACGTAATACTCGAATTTCGATACTTTTGACATGATTCCACCGGGTTTCGGTGGAGTATTAGCTCTTTGGTTCATCAAAGCTTCCTGATCTGAACTACTAGAATTCGACATCTGGTCATATTCTCTTAGCATCTTACGAGGTGCGACGGGAGGTTTCTTTTTACTCAATTCTTTGTAAGTCATATCCAATTCTTTCTCGAGGTTTTGATGTCCATCATTCTGTGTGCAGTTATTTTGATGATTGTCGTTTTGTTCATAGTATTGTCCATTGTGATTTTGTACCATTTCATTTCCGCCTGACATCACCGCCTGCCCGTTCATTCTTGACTCGTGATTTCGATGATGTTCGTTGTACGACTGTTGATTATTAGCGTCGGCTTGCTGCTGATAATTGTTGTCACCGGGTAAGAAGTGCATAGGTGCCATCGAGATTCTGGTGTTGGGTAACACGGATTTCATTAAATTCGCTTCGGCCGGATGATTGAAGCGGAGATAATTTGAACGGCCAATACCAATCATGCAACCTAAAAAGTCAAGGCATCGAATGAAATAGAAACATTCCCATACAGAACTTAAATACAACATTTAATACAACATCAAGCACAGTCAATTGAAGTTATCATTCTAAGTAATAATACATACAGAAAGCAAAAATAGTCTCAAATAGAAATCACATAACATATAAAGAATATAAAGAGAAATGAATATAGATATTTTCAGCGGCCGGCATGAAAAAATACCTTGAGATAGTCTAACCGGTTGATCTACTGTTAGCCCATCGACTACTGTTATCCCGTTAACTGGATAAAGTGTTACTACTTCGTTAGAATTTTCTATTCTGCAATGCTCCACTTGGACACCAGTTCCTTGAAGTACAATGTCTGAACGATCATCAGTGCCGATGGTGACTCTACCTGAAATTTGAAAAAGTATATATTTTAAAATCTATGATTTTATAGACAGTCAGTAAAATGTGTCTTATTTTAATTTGTCTATGTTCAATTTGCTGATGAGATAAAATTACATGCAAATTTGATAGTCGACAGCCTTGGTAATAATAATCATATTTTTTTTGGTTTTATTTTGAGCCAAAGGTAAAAAAGTGCAAATGTGTTGGCTTCATAATTATATAAGTTGCATTTATACAGTTGATTATAAGCATATATTGCAATATTGGTTATATACCCAGTGGGGCTATTCTTAAATATATTAGATTCTAGGTACTAATTAAAGGGGGTATCTAATACTTATTTTGAACGGTCTGAAATATTCACACACAATCACGTTTTGAATATTCAGTCTGTCACATGTTAAGTACATCAGATTGTCTGAAATAAAAGCTATGCATGTGGGAATAGCAATACAGGTTTCATATTTTGCGTTACAAAAAATTGCTAATCACATTACAAAAGTTTACATTTCTTATTAACCTAGAACAAGATGGCGATTTACAGTCTGTTAAAATAAATAAATTATTATGAAATAATAATGTTACATAGGCAAATATTATCCATAAGAAGATATGGGATAGATAAAAAAAATGGTATATTAATAATTAAAAAATATTATTGACAAACCTTGTTTGATTGGGTGTATAGTAACAGCTGTGCTGAGTCGACCGCAGCCCAAACTCACCAAATGCGGAGTGTTGGCTGCAACCCTTTAACAGAAATACTAAAGGTTAGATCAGGGTTTCCCAAACTATGTTTCGCGAAACGGAAATAGGTGTTCTGCGAAAATTTGGAACTCGTTGACCACTGTGCCAAGAACCTGTTAATTATTACTATACAATAATGTACAAACGATGTCAACCATGATGCATTTTTTTTTGATTTTAATAAGTGTCAATGTTTGATGAGAAAACTCAAATAAATTTGCTTATATAAAACTATTGACAATGGGATAAAACATAATGTATTTTATAAATATTGTGAAACCAACCTTAGAGAATTTCCTTGTTCTCTCACATCAACTGCAGAATTTGTATCTTCGGCACCGCTCCGCAACTGAAGACCCGACATGGCAACCGCTCAGCGGCAACGGAAGCCCGCTATGGCCCACCACCTTGAGCATCCAAAATCTACACCATCTTCATAAAAGAAATATTGAATTGGCATTACAATTTCATTATAATAAGGTAAAAATATTTTCCCCCCTCCTACCCATCCTATCCTATGTACGGGGCGTATAGAGAGCGATTAGCTAACCACTAGTCCTGTCCTTGCCCTTTCCTTCTATTATTCCTACTCTCTTTGGAAAAAGAGAGGTTGAGCAACTGAGTAACAAGCAGTTCTCGTAGAAACATTTCTGTTGAGATAAACTCCATTAGGAGTCCATATGCTACATATTGGGAGCGGACATGGAAAAATAAATAGTATATTTAAAGGTTTCAAGATTTGTAAATAAGGTGAAAAAATATCAAAGTATTTTAGTTCTACAAATATTATTTTATATATGGTTAATAATGGTAAATTTAATATTCTTTCATCTTATTACAATGTTTTTTAAGTAAATTCCAATTAAATCAATAAGATCTGTAAGACTTATAGAATTTGGTCGGCGGCTATTTTGGTTTCACGTTTTCATCACGTTTTGTATACATACTTGAAAGGTATTAGTAGTAATTGCTTTATTTGAGATATTTCACAGTGGTTATTTATATCCACAATTTATAAAAAAATGAATTAGGATTCCAACAACAATACTTTTCGTCTGCACCCCCCATGTTTATAAAAAGTTTGGTGACCCCTGAGTTAGACAATATCATATAATGTTATTATTGCTTACCATATATAATATGAAGGTATATGTGGATATTGACTTCTGTGCTGAATCATCTCAGTGTCGAAATCTGTAACAGAAAAAAATACAATTAAGAAAAGAAAAATGAATATCTATGCACTAATAAAATTGCGGGACCAAAGTGAGCGCAGTTATCCAAAGCTTTATGCATAAGCTGTAAGAAAGAGCACACATAAGCGTTGACCATTCGGCTACATGACCGGAATTTGAAATACCACGTAAATAAATCATTGTTTAAATGTTTCGCATTGTTAAAAATTAATTTCTAACTATGTGTATGAACGAACTGACGTTGTTGTGGAATAATAATGAAGGTCGTCTACAAGGGATCAATAGTAAAGTTTGCCGATTTTTAAAAACCGGTTTTTTTTTTTTAAATACGACATTCGAATGCCGGTTTTTCCAACTTGGTAAATCGATTTCTAATGATAATGAATGATTTGTTATGAGATTTATTAAAAATGTTATTTTTTAAATTTGAAACCGACATTGTTATAAATAAAACGAGTTATTTAATATAATGGTCAGTATTTGTCAAAGAATCCGTTGAAAAAAATATATTGAGGTTTGTTTTGAAAATATTTTTGCTGTGCATTTTGATCCGGGTACACTCCACGAGTCTAAAACCATAAAAACAAAAAAATGTATTTTCAATTTGATGCCTTAAAAATTATACGGGCTACATACATACTTCATTGCCCAGTGAAAATTAATTTTCTTTTTCAGGAAACAAAAATAATTTACCAAGTAATAGATAGTAAGAGGAACAATTAATATAATAAATAAAAAACGTTTAATTTTACTATTTTCTCGCTTTTTTAATTGAATTACACTTTATCGGTAAAATTTCAAAGACCAGGTTAAAAACCGGGTTTTAAGAAATATTGGGATACGAAAACCGTTATATGAATATGCCCTAATAAACTGTATAAAAAATATTATAAATTCGGCTCTAAAAGTTAAAACATAATTTATCCGCAGAAATGACAAATTCGCCGAAATTTTTGAAATGTTGTCATTAGCGGTCGACGAATTTATCGTCGCGCACTTAGGGAGTGGGGGGGGGTCGTGACATAATGTGACGATTTGTAACAAAATGTAACAATGGGGGAGGGGTGCAATGAAATTATTCGACAATAATGCAAAAGCGTCTATTTTGATTCCAATATGTACACATACAAATAGCTTAACCTATTTGTTTGCCAGCCATAGATGGAATAAAAAAAAGAGTAAATATAAATTCTTGGAGGATGTCATCGCTAAAACATTAATTTGCTTAGCGAATACTGAATACGTGACCATCATAATTATTTTTTTACACATCCTTTTTTGATATTCAAAAGCATACATAGGTATGTACCAACGGGACACAGAACACCAAATAGATAATTTTACATAATATAGTGTGTCTATTTATTAATACAAATCGTCAGGATATCTAGTCTACGATTGATTAGCGGTATACTGCCCTGCTAAGTAAAAACGGTATTTCTCTGGTTTTAGTGCAATGGCTGTAAGGAGACTTTTTAAATATACCTTATCTCTTTTCATATGAAGAATTGCTGAAATATATTGACTTTATCTGAAATATTAGAGTTATATTATGCATGTTCAGTCAACGAAATTGTATTTAAATGTTTGGTTTATATGTTTTACGTGAAAGAGGGTAAAAACTGTGTTGTTATTTTATGAAATTTAAATTTAGAATTTATACTAAGTGTATCTAAAGCATGAAATTAACGTATCAAATAAGTCAATGGACAACTTCTCGTTAAATTGACCAAGCTTTACGTGGCATAAACCAACAATTTAAGGAAATAAGTGATTATTTAATCTTCGGGTACCTATGGTTATGGGGTGCATTCGCTAAATACCAATAATATCTAGTTGATATTTATTGTAATCTACATGCCATGCAAATATTACGCAAATTTTCTGGGATCACTTTGTATTCCACCGGTCCTCGATCATAATTTCGACGTTTCGGTACTCGAGTGTCAATCACTCATTTCCATATCCCAGTAAAAACATCAAATAAATATTTGTACGTGTGACTTTATTAATCTCAGAAATGTTTTAAATTATTTCAGTTTCAATTTAGGACCCAGCCTTTAAAAAACGTAATCACATACCTTATACTCTACCCTTTTCTTTTACCAGTAAATTACTGGTAAGGGGAGGATTCATTTACTGTTTACAGGTAATTGAAATTTGACGGTAAATTCCAAGCCCTTTTCAATTTGCAATATCATTTCAGATAACTTCAAGGGGGCGATACATCATAAACACACAAGTCCGAGATCTTAAAAATGTATTGAAAAAATCAACAATTTATTTACAAAAATCTTACGCTCGTATGTTTGTGGAGTTACGAGATTCACATTATATGATGAAGTTATTGTTTTATATCGTTAATCTCTTCATTACATACAAATGTTACAACTAAAAAACTTCGGTGCATGAAAACAAATACTGAATAAATATGTATAAGCTCGGTCGGAGGTCCTTTCTCAGAAGTTACCCAAATGCGTGTCGTGAATAATTAACAGTAAAAAACGTATCCTAATTTTATCAAATGAATAACATCACATTACAATAGCATAAATCTGTTGATCGAAGGACCGGCATCATAAACACTTCAAGATAATTTAATTATACAGTCATATTATGAATCACAAAAAATCATAAAAAGTAATAAAAATATTATGTATTCTTAAGGTTTAGTTTCACTGCTAGACAGATAATATTTTGCTAAACCTATTTGAACAGTTTGATATGTTTACATTACAATATTACAAACAAACGACGTTTTTTTGTTTCACGCTATTTTTTTAGTTTTATTGATATTTTATGTTTTCTATCGCAGTGTTTTCATTCACTGATTGTCAACCACTGATTGCAATGAATATAAGGGAAATAATATTGGATGTGATTTTCGTGACATGAGGACTTTTGTCGGGCTTTGCAAATTATACATTATATTATTCATCGTCAAAATTTGGACATGTTCGTTTTTGCTTTAAAGCACCTCAAAAGAATTTGTAAGAACGATTTGAGTTCATTTTAAAGTTTTGAAGTCTTAACATTCTTTAGCAAATTTTATTTAATTATTTTTGGTAGCATACAGAGACGTAGTAAAATAAAAAAACATATTATTTTTTAAAAATTATTTCCTGGTGTACGTTTAATATAAGCGTACAACTGAAAATAAAAAAATCAAGTACAATACAGTGTTGTTTAAAATATTGTTTTCATATTATGTTATTCTACATAATGTAAAAAGTATAAGTCATTCATATTAATGCCTGGACTATTATCATTGTATCATACAACTTTAATTTTAGCATAGGCATAAAAAATGCCCGATCATTATTTTGTGAGGTAAGAAGGATAGTATCGTATATTTAATTAAAAAAGAAAATTATTTAAAAGTTAAATTAGGTAAGTATTCGTGAAAAATATTTCAAATTTAATCAACAGTTAACAGTATACATACTTCAAACGTAAGCACTTCGACACCTCCTTCCCCTTAATGATAAAGGACGAGTTATGGCAAATCTTTTATATTCAGGAAAAATATAACTTGTCATATTTTAACGATTAAAGCCAAATAATTAGATTTTCAATCGAAATGTTTCTTTACATAAAATAACATACTCCAGCCAAAAGCTAATTTAAAAAAAGGTTTCGATAATATAGCTGCATGAGGCGGACCTATTAGTTCAAACCTTACAATAAATACAACGTAAAAATACGATCTTCAGCATCACGAAAAAGACTATCTTTAGTTCTTTTCTTTTTATATGGGTTTAGAATATATCATATAATTTGGTGTTTAATGGGGTTTAATACGGTGTCCACGTGGACTGGCTTCACTGTGGATCGCTCACCTCTGTAATGATCGTGCCATTCAAAATTTAATAAATGCCAATAACCAAAGCATCAGCGATTAAGGAAACTCGAAGAACTTTGAAGAACCCGTCCTAGAACTTAAATCTTTATTTGTTTGTCAATCACTTAATTCTCTTTCAAACATGGTTACTCATTGTATGTTATGTTCAATATTTGAATAATCTATTTTGTTGATCGAATTGCTGTTTGTTCTGTTAAATTCCCGTTATAATATGTTGGATAAAAATAGCAATGCAGGTCTTTAGTAGTAAAATATATTTCGTAAACATTAAAAAATATTCATATTTTTTCCGGCAGTAAAATATGTATTCAAAACATATTATACAACGTTGTTAATCATAACTTATATAACAGTCTTCCTGAATGAAAACATTCGAATAAAAATGTTTCCATCCACTGCAGTAAACAGTGCACCATGTGCCGGAAAAGCACGTCCATACATTTTTATTAATAGACAAAAAGTATTTTAATTATAAACAGTTCAATGTCGACGTTTTACAGAATCGTTTATTAACAAAACAAAGATTATTTATGATATTAAGCAGACATCCTTTTTAAGCCATTCAACAACATGCCGACGTGAAAAATATCAAAAGGTATGGACAGCCAGAAAATATTAATTTCGGATAAACATATTGCTTGGTCGGCACTGGGGCATACAATCCAGGACCATTGGTGTGATATCGGGATTCACAATCTGTCAATCCTGGAATCACGGAATTGATCATTAATTATAATGCCATGTTTTATTATTTTACATAATTAATTATTATGAAAAATCTGGCATTAAAGCTAACGAGCTAAGCGACATTTTTTATTTATTTTTAAACCACATTTGCTTGAGATCAATTCGAGTAGAAGAGACATCATAAATACCCGTATCCAGGACCTCAAATTAAAAAATGTTATCCCACCCTAAACAATAAATGATTCTTACTAAATTGTATATCAAATTATCCAAAAAATCTACGACTGTTACAAAATATAAGAGGGAGTAACACAGCAATTCGTTTTTTTTTTTATGTAGGTGTTATACAAAAATATGTACACACATGCATGAACACACTGATGTACAGTCGGATATTATTTTATTATTAAAAATGGTAGCCGATCGGGAAGTATTGACATTTTAAATAGGATTTTTTGTGAATCTAAAAATCTCGGGATTGCGGATAGCCAAATTAATCGGGATCCCGGGATTGGATGCCCTAGATGGGAGTTGAGTGGATATATTCGAAATCAATACATTAAACATTTGGAAACGGACTAATGACTGCCAATCGATATTTCTTTTCTGTTTAATTATAAGGCACTATACTTTATATCGGCCCAATTATAAGAATTTTCGACAGATCAGTAGTCCACGGACTCTAAAACGGTGAGTATCTGGAGGTCTCGCGAATGTAAATATAATAAAAACAAAAGGGGAGCACACGGACTCAACATAAGTTCTGAGAACTGTTGGTTAAAAACTCGGTCAACCTACATCAAAAAATTATAGGAGTTAGGACAGGACTTTTTAAATTTTTAAGCATCGAAAATTCTGCTTATAAAAAATTTTCTTTAGGCAATTTTTACTATTGAATTTATAATCCGATTCAGTTGAAGTATGATTTTAATTTTGAATTTTCATCACTTCTTCACACAAAAACAAAGGCAAAAAACAGATGTTGAATTTGACATTCAAAATGTTGGCAATTAAAAACACGCAAATATAATTGACATTGGTTGCTCGGGTATTGAATAAAAACATCAAATAAAATAACGTATTTTACGCAAACGAGTATTTTAATATATTACCTTCACCCACCCATAACAACATTATACAAATATAACGGATTGTTGCAATTCGAAAAAGATTAGAAATCCGTGTCCTAGTCGAACCCTCTGTTTCGACAGTTGGTTAGAATCGTTTTAAATTTAAGTTTTTTAATGACCATTTCATTAATTTTGTGATTTTTGAGAAGTACACGGTCGTTAAAATTTAGACTGATATTTTTTTTGTATTTAGTATTTACACTCGCCGCAACAGTCTGTCAGTGAGTGATATTTTATAAGTCGGTCACGTCTATTTTAGTGTATGTAATTTTTAAATAACAATATGTTTTTGTTTATTAAGCGTTTATTTAACTGTGGTACAAAAATACATTTTTTTTTAAATCAAAAACTTACATTATTAAAAACACGATATTCTTTTGTACTTCATTCCACTTTATTTAATATGTTAGGACCGGTTTCGCTCATTACGAGCATCGTCAACTGATGCTCGTAATGAGCAAAACCAGTCCTGACATATTAAATAAAGTGGAATGAAGTACAAAGGAATATTATGTTTTTACTAATATAATGCCATTCCACCAAGTATTGACAGTGAACACCTTAAAAGTGAAAAACTTACATGTTACATTAAAAAACGTATTTTAGTTCTAAAAATGTTATTTAGTTCGTTTTTAATGGAGTGATAACGTTGAAGGAATTTCGCGGGTTCGTATCACCGTGTGTGTTCTTTCTTCACATATAAATATAAATTACATCGCATCCAGCCTATCTGATTCTAAAAAACAGTATGCAAGAAGATTAATATGCCTACACCTAGTAATTTCTTAATTACTACCCTCACCCTATCTGAAAATAGGTTTTTAGAGACTGAATACATCAAGTTCGTGTTAAAAAAAAGCGTGAAATAAATAGTTCGTTTAAACTTCATATGATCAAAATCGACATAATGAATCTAGGATAAGATCGATAAAAAAATACAACTGAAAAACTTTAAGCATTCAATTGACAAAATTAAAAATATATTGTCGAAAGAACCTCCCATGTGTCATAAATGTAATTCTTCAGGAGACAATAAGAACTGATTTTTGAATTTTAAAGATTGATTTTTAAAACAATAAAAAAACACGCTATTACCTGAATATGAATGCAAACTCAAATTTAAAGTATAAACAAATAATACCTTACAACACTTTTTTATGATGTGGTCATAATACTAGGAGATGCATAGGTTGTTTTTTTTATTTAAATAACCATATTTCATATACAAGACAGACTTTAATATTCGGTAGAACAGTTGAATCTCTCTGCAGTGTCATATTTAACTCACAGTCGTAAAATCGAGCACGTGGGAGGTTTTTGATACACAAAGTTAGTGTTTACAAGGTTATCACAAAAACAATAAAATCTCTCCGAATGTGATATACCATTTTAAAATAATAAACGAAAGTGTAACAAATTGAATCATAGATAACGTATGTAACAAATAGACCCCTAAAATCGACAGCTTACTAACTAAGTCAACACTCAACAGTGATTTACGCAATCAAAATAAATCCACCAGACGTTGTGTCTATTCGACATCCCTTAATTAACCAGACCGAAGGTGATATATTTTAAATAGAGCAAGCCGTGCCGTGTGTGATGGGGAAATCCAGAAACTTTCAATAATTTTCAAGTGATTGCTATTTAATTAGATAGCACCACAAAATTGTCTACAAATAACTGTGATATGTTGTATTTATTTTTCAACCATGCCCGCTCCCAATGTTGTGTACATTAAATCTGGATTGAACACCACACTGAAAAATTTGCTTGTAAATCAGTTGCTTAACCACTATTTTTTGGATATTAACCCTTTTAATGCTGGAGGACCGAAAAATCGCAATTATTATTTGTATTATGTGAGTTATTTAACAGATGCGTAAAATGCGCCGAGCCGATTTTTCAGCTCGGCATATCAATCTATCCTATCGGCCTGTATCAATCTTTTCGCAATGTAACGTGACATTATAGATAAACTCACTTTTTTCACTTGCGTGCAAATATGCGAAAAAATTTGGTGCTTTGTAAAATAATAAAATATATCCATTTTTTTTTTCATTCAATGACTACTAATAGATAATACATAATGAAATAAAATGTGTTTCAAAATTAATACATTTTTTTAATGGGAACTTAGTTTTGTTTGTTTTAAATTGTCAACGTTAATATTTTTTATTGTTGTATTATGTTCGTAAAATGCAGATAATATATCCGAATATTATTTCCATAGATTATAGAGAATACAATTATTTTTTTTAAGTTCCAAAAAAATGCTTTTCAATACTTTTTTTGAAAAATTGTAAAAGACGATTTTTTTCTATAAAAAACGCTTGGCATTTTTGCATATACATAGCAAAATCGCCCGACATTAAAAGGGTTAAGTGAGGCGTACAATATAAAACACAGTGAAGCCAGTTTCAATTTATTTTATAGGATAGTTGAAAGTTTGCTTGAGCACTTTTTAACAAAATTTTAATGCTTATTAACTTAAATAACTACAGAAAAGCCCAGACACCAATTGTCAACTTATTAAACGTTAACGAATACATTCCATACAAAATACATTATGAAACTCTGTAAACTAATTGAAATCCTGCGCTCTGATAGGCTCTTAATGACTTGGCCGGAATAAAAACATCCTAAATCGGATAGGTGGGAGAGAATGTAGATATGACATAAATCCACACTATAGATCGAAAAAATCAATTTATAAATTTAATCATCCGGGATTCAAACCCGTGGATTTGGCATTTACGTAGGATACTAAAGTAAATGAGTATAAGGATTTAGTATTCTGCTCTAGAAATTCAATAAAAAAGGCAGGAAACTAAGAGCCGGTTTCGCATAGGTAAGAAAAACAATTTAATATTAATTTAAGGGTGTTCACTGAAAATACTTGGAAGAAAGATATTTTATTAAAAAAAAATAATACTAATTTGTACTAATTCCACCTTAATAAGCCTAGTAATTGTATTTCGTTTTGTATAAATAACACTGTAATTTTGTATTCTCTTATCAGTTGATAATGTTTGTCATGAGCAAAACCGGTTCTGATCATATAAAATAAAACTGGAATACGAACAAATGAGTATTTTTTAGTACAATAAATATATACATACAAAAATAATCGAAAAATACCTCCATACATAAGACTAATTACATGATATTTATTGATAATAATATGATAGAATGCCTATAATTATCAAAATTAAACAATAATCAAAGAAAGTAAAATATGACTACGCGGCATAGCTAGAAACCGTTATGATAATTAAACCCTAAATTGATTATCAGAGCACGATTTGATAGCACTGGTGTTTGGGAACTTTCGGAACGCGCCAGGCCGAAGAGTTCAAATAATTTCTGGTTGAGTCAAAAACCGAGTCCAGACACCGTTCACGCCCTGCATAGCATGAACGGTGAGCTGCATGTGCTCAATACATTCCTACTCATTTGCATTCTTCTATTTAGACCGCCGCCATTGTGGATGTCAACACTCCCGATTTTTCAGGGAGAAACAACTGGCGCAATACAAAAATATTTTAGATACGATAGAATTTGAGAGATGAGGCATGCTAAGTTTCATTTTGATGAAATGAATGTTTGCTTAGTTTAAGCATTGAAATAGATAACACGTTTTCTAAAATGATAATTTAATATACATATGACGTCATTAGGATATAACATCAAATGAAACGGCTACGGTAGGAACCCTTCCACGGTTAATCATTTGAATGGTGATATATTATAATATTAAATTTACATTCAAAATTTAAAATGATAACGTCATTCCACTCGATTTGTAACTAAGTGTGACAGGTGTTTTGCTTCTTAAAGAATATTTGAATTTATACCTGAAGTCCTGAAGAAATAAGACGACTCCGACCATACCTTAAAACATAGTTTTTTAACCTTTTTGGGACCGTGGCAACTTTTGAGTTTTTCTTGCATGAATTTTTCTGTTTTCCATACCTGTTTAAGAATAAGTTTCATAAGGAATTTTGGGATTTCCCAAAACGAAAAGAGGCGAGCCTTTTTGAAAGCTTTTCCGATAATTTCAAATCCAAAATCCCAGGAATTTACAGATTCCCTAAAATGAAATGACGTGAGAGCTTTTTTGTAGTTGTTTTCAGACATTCCAATTTCTAAAACAATTTACGGATTTCGCATAATTTGCCCGTGGCCCATCAAAACTGTACTGTGGCTCCCCTAAGAAAATCTCTGTGACCCCTGCTGGGAAACCCAATTTAAAACACGATTTTAATTATTTTTTATGCTTACTAGCATGCACTGGCGCCACTTTTGACCCTATCAATTTGAATACACATTTTTTTAGAAGCATTACAAGTTGTTAGTTTTTTTTAATCACGACTCCAGTTAAAACAGTCCAACTTCACAGCCCTGATATTTTCACCACGACTGAAGGCACGTCTCAATTGAGTGAAACATGTCCCACTTTAGGTTCACAGCAAACGAAATAATGGAGTTATAAAAATTAGGTAATGAATGTTTGTTTAGAAATATTGTGTCGGATTCTCTTATTCGTGAGCTCAGACTGTAGCTTTTTAACTTAGCTAATTGAAAGCAGCTAAGTGTGATATCTGACAATCCAATGAAAAAATGTTTCAAAAAGGAAGAGGCATGGTAAAGATTTGTGTGCATTTGAAGTATTTCTTTACTTTGAAAGCCGAGCTGGAAAACAGCCACTTTGGACAGCGAGAGGAAGACAGTTCTCGTAGGCAGCTAAGACGTGATAGAGGTGGATATTAAACACCTGCGACAATCTACATTAGATAAATATTGCTGATAGATCGGAAACGGAAAAGTCGACAGAATTGAGTTCAACGACCAATATAGTGCGAAAGTAAGGAAGCTCGTATATTTTTTATTGATTTCTGAATGGTAAACCAAAGATTCAGGACCTCACAAGATGCGGATGAGTGTTCGCAGAGTGTGGCGGAGCTATTTGAGATCGCGAGACACTAAAACTAAAAATAAAATGCACTACTCGAAGCAAACATCCTGTGCATACAAAACTGCATACTGCCAACTGCATTCATTATTGCTTTACACTTCGCACGTGTCGCATACATACTTGAAACACTCAAATAAAATTAATAAAGAAGTTCCTGACGAGTGTGGAACGGAAGTTCTCACCTGATACGAGAAACGAATGATTGTATTATCGGTGTTTTAAGCACAATATATTACTTCACTACTTCTACTCAGTAGTATTTTACAAACACGTTATATTGTAGTATCTTATTAATTACCAATATAGTTAAAATGTAAAATAATTGGGATTCTATAAAATCTAATTAAATTCTATATAATCCTTTGTAATTCATTCCACTTTATTAAATAAAGTGGAATGAAGTACAAAGGAATATTGTGTTTTTATTAACAAATGACTATTTATTTTTTAATACAAAGCGAGATAGTAAAGTCAATCAATTTCATACAGCGTTTTGATTTGAAACACGTAATTACACATGAGCGACCTCTTATTTCACCATGAAGTTCAATACAACGGCTTAACCCGTCCTAATTGATCCAACTCATTAGATAATCATTTTTTAATGTAAATGTCATTTGTATTACCATTATCGTTTGTTTGTTTTTCTATCATCCTCTCCTTGCATCCCATTTTATTTGATTTTTATTATAATATATCGTATAAGTAGTTGTCTGAGGATGCCTCTGAAAGAGGCGAAACACGTGTCACATTTTGTAACACAATACGTGGAATAGTTATTTTTATTTTATATTCAATATAATCATTGGTGCAATATGAAACTATGATATAGACTTATAGACTTGTTGAAAAATGTTAAACATATCAGGCAAAAAAAAGTTATTTTATTTTTCATAGAACTTATAAAAAATAGATGAACGGGTTTAACTATATATGTATGTACAAATCTTCTTAAGCTTATAGTATAGATTTGATCGAATGATTATAGTAGTAATGTTTTAGGATAATTATTATCTAATCTATCTAACATTATGTTTGTGCATAAAGCCCGTATTTATTTAGTACGGTAATAAATTACTATGAAAATTGGCCAGCAAGTACAGGAGATTATTTGAGCAGTATCCGCCTATTACTCAAAAAGCAATTTAGAATCAATATTAGAGTGTTTTCGAACACAGTGATTGTTCACAAACAGTAAGTTATTGATTTCCCAACGTAATCGAATATCTAAATTAATTTATGGCCTAAATATTAGTCCAAGGTCAATTTGAAATGCATCCATATATTTACGGTTTCACCAATGTCATGAACAGTTGTCATACCGGCTGTGTGGCCGAATGGTCAACGTCGTTGGCTTCGGTTACGTAGGTCACGTGTTCGAGTCCCAGTACGGACAGTTTTATAAAATTGATTTTTCAATCGATTTATAAATTTCTGTTCGATGGCATGGATGTATGTGATTTCTTGAATTCCCCACTCCCACCCATCTTATCCTATGAACGGGGCGTATCGGGAACGATTAGCTAACCACTAGTCCTGTCGTAGCCCAATCCTTATATTCTTACTCTCTTCGGAAAAAGAGAGGACGAGCAACTGAGTAACAACCAGTTATCTTACAAACACTTCTGTTGAGATAAACGTCTTTAGTAGTCCATACGCTCCACATTGGGAGCGGGCATGGTAAAAAATAACACCAAATTTAAAAACTGAACCCTGTACATCAGTGGTTCCAAAAGTGGTTCATACGGACCCCCAGGGGTCCGTGAAACCCCTGAAGGCGTCCTTGACAAATTAAAATTTATTTGGGGGTGCGTGGACAACGTCAGGGGGTCCGCAGAAGAATACATATAATAAATACTCCTGACACTTTGTTTGTTATAACGAAAATTAAAATAAATAAAATGGTTACAATTTTTACGTCCTGAGTAAAATATAATTATAGTAAAAAATAAAACAAGTAATGACAATCACCCACCCAATCCAATTGGGCTTGAGCAACTGATTAAGAAACAGTTCTCGAGGAAAAACTTTTGTTGGCATAACCCAATTATGGACCATATGCTCCACATTGGAAACGGATATGAATAAAAAAATCACCATTCAAGGCATTTAAACTAAATTTATTTTTTCAGTTGGGGGTTCATGGTCTGGTTTTTTTTTTGAAAGGGGTCTATGAGCATAATAAGTTTGGGAACCACTGCTGTACATGTTTATATAATTTTGACATACAAATTTAATATGAGAAACTCTAAAATTAGTTCAAATAGAACTCCTCGGATATGAATTCATAGCCAATGCAAATACGTTATGCAATTCATAAGATATATTACTTTTGTAGACATCAATAGGTATCGCTAATGATCCGTGACGTTCAATCTTATTTGTTTAGACCGTGACCGGTGACTTCATACCTTACGTCGTATGTCACATCTTAGCATCTCAGGTACAAGACAAAGTTTTATTTATTTATTAACAATCTAGCGTCTAGTTGATTGGTGCATCTTCACTAGGGATTGCAATACCGGACGAACATACCAATAACGGTATTCGGTAATTCATATCATATTATACGGATACATTCCTCATTAAAATTTTATTTACACATAAGATTATCAGTATTTTTTAGATATTCAATTCGCTGTTCGCATATACGACCCTGGTCTATCGCTACACAGGTCGACCTTCCATCAAGGATTAATAGTGCGGCAACATTAAATAAACAACAGACAAAGTTAAGTAGTGTCAGCACTCAGCACTTACTGGTTTTCATAGCCATGTGCTTTTTCTGTCGTAATAATTTAAAAAATCAATAACAGCTGATTACCTGCATATGTTTACAAGTATCAGCTGTGGCACGCACATTAATTAAAGATAATGTTATCTCGTTATCAAATTACACGAAGAAACGAGTAATCAAGAATCACTATTTTATTTGTTAAAGTGAATTGATTATTTTGTCGAGAACGATATACGTAGGAAAAATACAGAATAAGGTTGTATGATAATTATAAATATTGATCCTTAGTTATATATCAAATGACACTAAAAGCACAGTTTAGCGGCCAAACATAATACAAATTCTTCTCCCATTGGCTGAGGTCATTTTTAATCATTCAATAAAATATATTTATGGTGATTTTAGCTCGTTCATAATCATCATAAAATAATACACAATTACAATGTAGCCAAATTCAAATGATTATGTTGTCTTACTCCGTTTGAAAAGAAAGGTTAACCAATTGACCGACGATAGATCTTCGTAAAAATACACGTAACTTAAATAGCCCAGGTGTTTTTTTTTTCTCAATATAAACATTACTTCATTTATACATAAAAATGTTACAATTAATATGTATATATTTAACCCAGTTACAGTTGTTCACTCGTGTGTTTTTAACTTTGCTGATAAACTTAAAAAATAGTCACGCGTCGATTCACTAGGGATGCCAGCCTCTACCCACTACTGTGCGGGTGCAATCACGCAGTTACTGTGTTTAACTGTCATCTGACATTTCACATAACCTCAAAACTTTAAACATCGTGTTGTCATTCTCGCCCACTTTCTATTCAACATACCTAGTCTAACCTAACCTAATATTATTGTCATTTCTTCTTTGACTAGCGCTTGTTACCATTCTAACGTAACCTAAGCCATAATGTTATTTCAACTCTTTCTACCACTTGCAAGCAGGGCTGTGGAGTCGCGTGAAAGAAAGACGACTACTACTCCGACTCCAGCTTTAAAATAATTGACGACTCCGACTCCGAGGAAATTTTTCAATAATTTCATTTTTACTTACATATATACCATCAGATCATATTTAGTCAGCCAATCATGAAATGTTAACACTTTTGACTATTTTGTTTAAATACACATCATTAAATATATTTTTCAAAAAAAAATCGAGCCCCTCATCCGACTCCGACTCCGGTCAAAATACCGCGACTCCGACTCCACAGCCCTGCATGCAAGTGCGTTTATAAACTTACTAGTTAATTATTTCACTGACTAGGCAAAGGGAATTTGAATAAAAATGATGTAGGCTTTAACTAAAACTATATTTTGTATATTGACCTGTGAATGTATGCATTGACCAGATTAAAAATAATATCGCCAATATGAACCTCAATGAACTAAAAATACTGTTGTTTACTGTATTTTTCAAAAAAAATGTATTGTTTTTATTAACATTGTTATTGCGGTTAGACTTGTTCTTCCAATTCAGTTATGAAATAAAGCACACCGGCATGAATTTTTATGTAACATACGAATGTAAAAAAAGATCGCAAAAATTGCAAAAAAAAAAAACAAATCAATAACTAAATGTATCAAAAAAAAAAAACGTATCGCTGTTTACATAAGCGACTCATTTGACTTAAAAGGTACAAATTGACACATTTTTTCGTTATAGCTATATTATTTTAGTATAATAAACTTTTTTTTTTAAATTATTGTTTCATAATGATTCATTGTTTCATTAATATGTAGGACAACGCCATATTTATGATATTGCGTTAATCAAAAACGTAAATGCGTTAACGAATACAAAATACAAATTTCCGTATAGGCATAACATTGACTAATATTCTACGTCGTGCGTCATCGTCTCCTAGAAGAATAACATGTGTAAATACCTGTATTTATTTAATATACGCACAGATACAAACAGTATCTCTATTGAATGTAACATTTTTTCCGTGTCCTTATTAAATAGTTTCATCAAGGATTAACAATTAATTTCTGATCAGTAATAAATTAAAAGTTATCTACCATATGTTTTTTCACTCGTTAAACAATGTTTGACACTGTAAATCCTGATAAAAATTTAAAAAATCATATCCTTGTTGTGGTAGTAAGGAAAAAAAAATATCAGTACCCCTACGGACCTATCTACATATATATATGCAAATAGGTTATAGAATACTTTTTCAAGGAAAATGCCTTTTCAAACGAACACTCACGTCCAATTATTGTGTCATTTTTTATTAAATATCTATAAAAAAGCTTCAAGGTAAGTAACAAAAGCCTTTATCGAAATGCAAGTAAAAATTTAATACGTCATATAAAATTAAATTTGATAAATTTGTGACAAGTGTTTCGCCTCTTTGATAAGCATCAGATGATGCTTCTCAAAAATGCGAAACATGTGCCACAAGTTGAAGCAAAAAAGTGGAATAACAAAGTTATCATATTAATTTTTATATTCAAAATGAACATCCACAAAGTTACCTCCGAATCTATCAGACATTAATACATCATTAGTATTCAAAATATATAATAATATTTGCACTTTATATTTACTGTATAACATATTTAAGGATTGTAATTGTAACCATTTTGGTCCCTGGTAGAGTGGTTAATGTCGTTGGTTTCAGTTACGATGCTCATGGATTTGAATTCCAATACGGAGAGTTTCATAAATTGATTTTTTATTCAATTTACGGATTCCTTTTCGAAGACATGGATGTTTGTGGTGTCTAAAGTTGCCACCTGCCCGCCCACACCAGAAACAAAAGCGACGAGGTGAACTCTAGTCCAGTCCAGTCTAGACATATACTTATATTCTTACTCTATTCGAAAAAAGGTGATTGAGCAACTCAGTGACAACAAATTCCCGTAAAAAAAACTATTGCTAAGTTAAACTTTATAAGGAGTCAAGTCAATCTTCTCCACATTGGTAGCGGACATCGATAAAAAAAAATCAATTGATTTCAGCGTATTAGGGAACCTTTTTTGTGGTAGCTCATGTCATTGTTATGTTTATTTGTGGAATATGATACACATCGACTTTGGAAAGGAAAAAGGACGTAACCCACAGTTTTTTCAAAATTGCTTTTATTCAATAATCACAATGTATCAAACTTGATACACGTTCTATCAAAAGGATGCAAGCCGCAAATGCCGAATTAGTATTTAAATTTAGCTTTTAAGTTTGAAAAAGATGAGTTTGTAAAAAATTGAAACCAAGAAAAAATACTGAAATAAAGGTTTGTCTTCTACAATTTCTTAAATTAATATTAGATTATGTCAATTAAACACCAGATTAAAAGTCTCAGTGCACTTCAAGGTTGTGTATAATTCATAATTTGAATATGTCACAAAATCATCAAAACACGTTTTTAGCGCCTCGTGTAAAATTTAATATGTGTGGGTTACGTCCATTTTCCTTTCCACAGTCGTTATATATAATCGGGTCTTATTGAAGAAAATATAATAACATATACGACTAAAAATATCATGAATATTATATGTGAATATTATTTATATTATATTTACTATTTGATCATTATTTCTACGATCTATAGAAACAGTTATTCAATTTTGTAATAGTCCCTACAGGGTTAAACAGATATTGTTTATGTTCAAGTCAGAGGAAGAGAGAAGCGTTTTAAAATTAACATGTTAATTGGGTATTTACTTCTCACATTCTTCAAGTGCATCTGGTTGCAAGTGCAAGTTGATTAGGTGCAGAGATCGATCTTAAAAGCATTCAGTTAGTGTTCGTTTTGCTTAAGCCATTGAAAAGCTGAGAGTGCGTGTTTAACAAACTAAGAATTTTTATTGATACGTTCAGAAAGAAATATAAAACAACACTTAATAAGTTGTTGAGTGTAAAATAGTATAATCTAACATGCCACATTGTTAAATTGAGACGAATTAAAAACAGGATAATAGTATCCAAATTAAAGTATGAGAAAAGTAAATATTTCTTTAGCCCCGACTGAAAATTAAAACATCTTCGAACGGTTTTTTTTTAACCATGTCCGCTCCCAATGTGGAGCATATGGACTCCTAATGGAGTTTATCTCAACAGATGTGTTTCTACGAGAACTGCTTGTTACTCAGTTGCTCAATTTCTCTTTTTCCAAAGAGAGTAGGAATAGAAGGATAGGGCTAGGACAGGACTAATGGTTAGCTAATCGCTCTCGATACGCCCCGTTCATAGGATAGGATGGGTGGGAGGGGGAATTCAAGACATCACAAACATCCATGCCTTTG
The DNA here is from genome assembly GCA_031772345.1 of Himalopsyche anomala. Taxonomy (NCBI): domain Eukaryota; kingdom Metazoa; phylum Arthropoda; class Insecta; order Trichoptera; family Rhyacophilidae; genus Himalopsyche; species Himalopsyche anomala. Next base: position 6,379,702 of record CM062823.1, on the reverse strand, counting down.
AATAGAAATTCATAAATCGATTGAAAAATCAATTTTATAAAACTGTCCGTACCGGGATTCGAACCCGGGACCTCCGTAACCGAATCCAACGACGTTGACCACTCGACCACACAGGTGGCGGGTTTTTCCAACGGTATAACATGTTCATAATATAATAATATTATTTTACTTGTTAGTCGCCATGGCCGGTTAGTAGCGTTTTAGCTTAGTGGCTTATTGCCAAAACTGAGCTCAACTCGAAGCACGCATTTTTGTAGACAAGTCCATGTGATGATCGTCCTCGAATTGAAATATTAAAATTATAGTGAAATCGAGTTTTGATACATTAAAAATCACTGCCTTATAATCTCTTAAAAATAAGCTGAAAAAATGCTAGTTAAACTTGTTCGGCACCCAACCGATCATATTTAGATCAAGGTAAATGGTGATAAAGCTATTCTATTGAATTTCCATCAAACAGCAGATTGAAAAACCAATTTATTAATTTGTCCATACTTGAATTCGAGTGCTATGGGAACTCCAATCGCATAGGATTTTTTGGGAACTCGATGTAAGTCGTTTTTCTCGGCGGGAGAAAAATGCACCGTCGCATTAATGCGTCAGGATTCCTCCCCAAATACAGGGTAACTTCACGATGATGGCGAAATTGGACAGGTGGCGTAATCACCGATAACCTCCAAGAAACATGCACGTATTCGGGTACAGTGGACTTATGGCGAAGGAATGTATTGTTGCATCAATGATTGAATAATGTTTAAGTTATTTGTATCGACTGTCGTATAGAATGTGCAGGTCAGTAAGGTGTCTGGCTGCGAATACAGCCGAGATAGAAAAAAGTGGTCCGGCAACTAGCAAGGACGCTGCTATAATCTTTAACTAAATGGACACTCGGTACCTAGATAGGCTTAGTAAGGTGCTGTACATATGTGTGTTTCAATGATGTGAAGGATGATACATTTCACATGAAAACAAGCCTTCTTTTTCTTAAGACATTAAGAATGAAAATGTGTTTCTAAAACTATACATTGAACGACTTTATCTATAACTATACATATAACTAAATATATCAGTTATATTTAAAATGTAAATTATTTTTTAATATTTCAATTCGTCGTTTCAAACCTAGTCAATATTTTTTCGCATCATTTGCCAACCTTGACATACTCACTTACAAACATAATTCGTTTCAAAACAATGAATTTATAAGCACACACACAGTTTAATTTCAAGAAGCTAACAACAATGCATGTTTTAAATTAATTCTCATCTTAAAACGTGACATTTACGAACACGTCGAATAAACAATCCAAATTGGGCATTTTTTTTAAATTACGAACAAATCTATTATGCACTTAAAAAAGAAACAATTGAAAATCACGTGATTGATGACAAGCAGGAATAATGTGTATAATGTTAGTATTTTGTCAGTAAAATGAAATAATCCGATGACTTGGATCGTGAATTCACACGTATGGTTATCATTATATCTAAGCAAACAATGGAATGATTTTTTCAGGTGTTTTGGGTAATTTTTCAATGAACTAATTTTGTAAGAAAACAACACAAGAGACATGGCCTTACAGTAAAGATAAATTGGGTGTTGATCAATCATCACATATATCATTCTATTGGATTAACCTAGTCTGGCATTATTTTTTCAAGGATATTGGATTGTTTCACAATGGTCAGCTCTTTTGGAAGTATTACAGCATTGCATTTTACAGGGACAGCGTGTGAGCCAGTCGCGTTACCTTTCAGTACACGGGAGTTTCATTTAGAAAACAATCAGCCTCGGAGCCGTGTAGTGAGATATTTTCCTTCTAGGTTGCATTCACAGGTTATGATCATAAGAAAATATAAATTTTGCACACGATCAATGGATATTAAATCAAAGACATGTACATTTGTGTTATTTACAAATATCTGTTTTCCTTTTACCAAACCTGAAAACGATTCTGAGAGAGAGAGCCATCAGTTGGCTTACTACTGTCATTTTCAACAACTCACTCCGAATAGAGGCTGTGTGACTGATTTAAATCTTAAAAAGAGATGATTGACTACGAGTCCATATGCTCCAAAAAAGAATCGGGCAAGGGAAAAATCAAGTGTGTAAAGCTTCAAGCTAATCTATATTGAGTTTTTCTGAAAATAAAACACTCATTTGTACTAATTCCACTATTATTTTATATGGTCAGGACCAGTTACGCTCATTATGAGCGTTATCAACTGATGATCATAAAAAATAAAAATGAAATTAGTACGAATTAGTGTTTTTTGTTGTTGTATACAATGCCTTTCCACCAAATATTGATAGTGAACACTTTTAAAGTGATTGAGTTATTCACTGTTGAAATATAATATTGTAATTACGATCATTGATATTTAGTTGAACAAATAAGTACATGAATGAATTGTTTACTTATGTTTTATTCATTTCAAAATCCACCTAGGGTTGCTAGATTTCTTGACATCAAAAACAGGACATTTTTTAGTAACTCAAAAGCCCGGACCCCTGGCTATAACTTCAGTGATCGAACAAGAACCGGTGTACAAGCTTCGGCCGCTATCTATCCCATCCGAAATAGTATTTTAGAATTTGCTTGTTGGAATATATATTTCACTTTGATTAATTAAGCTTTACAGAAGACTAGAAAAAAACTAATATTCGGGCAGGTTTATAAGTGATTGCTACGCTATTTGCACGTGTTTTTTTAAAATATATTCTTTGCATTTTTTGTTGGAAGGACTAAATATTTATGAACAATGAAAGTTTATTTAAAAAATGTGATTTTTTAATGTGGAAAGAACACTCGGGGACGTCAGAGTAAGAGGCTTAAAGAAAAAAATCCGGGACGGATGGTAGCCTTACTCCCACCATCAAATTACTGCATTTTCAGATGAAAGCAATATACACCGACGAATATGAAAAGTTGTGTGAATTAAAACATAAATGAATAATACGTTTAACGCAGTGTGGATTATAACCCAGTAACATCACAACGTAATAAGACATTCGCTAATTAAAAAAAGATTGCTCTGATGTCACGCTATTGTAATGATACATTTTTATAAATTATTGACTGAACCTCCGTTGGAGGCAGACGTTGCCAAAAAAAAGTACGAAAACCAGTTTCGAATCGCCAACCACTAATTCAGCATTTTTATTATTTTAATCATTTGAGGTACGCTGGTTTGGGTTTCATTTTCGATACCGCAATGCAAGGTCGCGAGGACCAAGTTTTTACCATTTGCCTGTAAGGCTGTTTGAATAAACATATTACCTATGGATTTTTGGTACGCAACATAATATCACATATTTACCACGTTTATACAAGCTTATTTTTAAAAGATTTCACGAATGATAAGTGCCATTTTCGTACTATAACAATGAGATAGTTAATACTACTTTCGTGTCTATCCGTAACTAAAATATAAAAAATAATATAAAGAGTATATTAAAATGCTATGTTTTAATACAGACAGACGTCGACATAACTGACAGATGCGGGTGAGAAGCCGAGAGCCCAACACAATAAACAACATAATATGTATTTTATTGTGTTAGGTTTTGCCAATGTCTATTTCTCACATCCACGTTTTTTTGTAAGACTTCCATATTTTTATTGAACAAGATATAACTTGTATTCTATACGTCAAAATTGTATGTACAGGATTACGAAGATGTGCTAACGCTGTTTAACTAATTAAATACATTCGCTGGTCTTCCTTAATTATCTTCAGATCATGAGTCGAAAAAACACATGTAGCTGTGTAATCACCATGTACTAAATTTTGTTTGGCAGCGGAGAATAAAGGATTCAATTTTTTATAACATTAAAATAATGTTTTCGATGGATTCGGCAGTGAAATGGTAGAAAATAATTTTGAATATACAATTTAATTTGATTACTTTGTTGTCAATCAGTGGAATGATAGTGATCAAATCGTATTATTAACTAAAAGAATAACCATTATTGTGGAGACATCGATTTAAATTTACCTTACTAGTATAACACGTGTTCACAATAAAAAAAATGTAAGACAAAAAAAAATATGATTTAGGTTGATAAAAAAAATGTAGATATAAGATAGCATGCGAAATTTACCACGTAAACATTTTTTTTTGTAAATGGCAAAAAACACATTTAACAAAACTTAATACTTGAGAAGATACAACAAGTGTTGTTGTCAATCAATCATTACGGGTAGACTTTGGCGGGCATCCAAACACAATCTTTTCAAAAAAAAATACCAAAAGCACGTTCTTTATAAAAAAAAACTTTGAAATCAATGGAATGCACATATTTACAGAATATTGTAATATAACTAGAATAAATTAAATAATATATGGGACGTCACAGCGCATATAACATTATGCTGGGAACACATCGTGCGCAGTATCAGCGAAAAGGTTTCACAAGCGTAGCGGAAAAAATATTGATATTGAACTTAATTCTTCCCAAGGCATCCAAGATATTATTTAATGTATTCCTTGCAGTACAAATGCCATTCAATGTTTAAGAATACCAGAGTGAAAAATTGAATAGAATGAGGAAGATATTTTCAAATTACCTGATTGATATCACGGTATGGGAAGATTGGCTGAAAGACATATTGAATAAGTTCGCTTGTTCTGCCAGATGGGAAAAGCTAACAAAAAAAAGAAGCTAAGCTTTTAATACATCGGAATTTTATAGGATGTTTTACAGTTTATCCAATTCGCAGTATAAATATTTACGAGAAAAGATAATCGATAGAAAGCAGAAAGCGATTATTTCATAAAATTTTAATGATAAATTCTGCGTTGCAAAGTTCTTTTCGAAGAAGCGAGAATATTAAACATTTTCCAAGAACAAGAAATATCGTAAAATTTTGAAATTTAGATAGAGTTACATCCGTTCAATACTATGAACACAATTATATTGAAACTGTAAGCAAGGTATCCGGTAAAAATATAATTAAATGATAAAATTACTATACTTTCAATGATAATAACTTTTACGCAATGAAAAATGCATAAGTATTTAATTTCCTGTCCGACTTTATATCATTTTTTATCTATGCGGGGTGGACTTGTTATATGCGTCATGTAGTTATAAATTTATTTAATAGAAAAATAGTTATTTTAGTTTTTAATTCCGAAATAGAATTCATTGTGATAAGACATCTTAATGTAATATTTTCTTTCGGAACTGCACACGAGTTCATTTTCAAATCGCTGATCTAAATTATTATTGTATACATTATTGTAGTGGGTCGGAAGTAATCGTGCATGCCACTAGGGAATCCAATCCCGAGCCAAAATGTCGATCCCGGGATTTTGGGATTACAATTTTATGATACCGAGATTCCGGGACTAGTCCCGAAATTGGGGGTTTTTTTTATAGTGCCACACATTTCATTTTTATAAATGAAATTCATAATATTGGTCAAAAATTAATAATACAACTTATTCTATATTATATTCTCTATTATAGTATCTTGGGAATGCGACCGTAGAAATAATGAAATATATTTTTTAGACACTAGATATAGGAGCTAAAAGGAGTGATTTTTTGTTGAGTCTAATTTTGAAGAGTTACTCTATAATTGTTTTACCACCTCAGCCAGAAATTTTATTTTAAAAAAAGTCATATACATACATTAGAACAATAGAAACACCACTCAAGTTATCTACACACTGGATTTGACAGATAATAATACACATAACAACGCATAAAACGTAAAGCAAAGCCGAAATGGCATTAAAATAAATAAAAAATCAATCAACATTGCAGTATGAGAAAGAAACAAGAAACATTTCATACTGATAACAAAACTTCTTATCACCAAAAGTGTCCGCTTACAGTAATCTATAATATGCTTTAGAATTAAATATTTTTGGGATTCATTAAAACCAAATTTATTACCATAAGTGACTTCTAGTATTTCATTTTATAACTTTCGTCTGCAGAGCTTATTTTCGAATATGTTATCTTAATTGTGTTGGGTGAAACATTGTTTGTTATATTTAAGAATTCGATAATCAATTGGGTGCGTTTTATTTTACAAAGCCAAGACGATTCTATTTTATAAGAAAACCAATCCCGAAAGTTTCGGGATCATGTCTTCTAATCCCGGAATTGAAAAGTATCGAAAACTGTACGAGTCCCGGGATTGGATTCCCTACCTGCCACATTCTGAATAATCTAAATCCGATATTTTTCTCTTTCGCTTACCTAACAACTCTCGACATGACTGACATGTTAATAACACAAAAAGCATAACGAACGTAACGCTATTTTGCATACCGTGAGCGAGGCTAATTGTTTTTTTTTACAACGTACATACGCCTTGTTATAATAATATGACCCTGGCGACCTTGTTTGACTGAAAAGTAACGTAACTAAAAGCGCACACCTTTTGTTGATTAGTAGTGAGGTGCCTAGGGTTAAAATGTGTTAATATTTTAATACCACTTAGCTAGTATGCGATAACAAACACTTTGCCAGTTCAAAAACCTTTGAAAACCAATGATGCAACTTGCAGTTTTGTATGTATAGCAAAGCTACAAATTGTACTCAGCTGTACGTAAGTGAACTGAACCGATATACGTTACCATTTTGCATTCGTTAAAAATTATTACTTCGAAAGCTGGCGAATAGCGGGTTTTTTTTGAATACATGAAAAAATAATAGTGGTCGACTCTTATACCACTCAAGATAGAAACCTCAACAAAATACTGATGGAGATACTGTATTTTTTTTGTGATGAAAACACAGTTTGTAGTAATTAAAATACAAATAATAACGTGATCAAGACTGGTTATTGGTATTTAAAATTGATCAAAATGCGCAGTCGTTAAGCAAAAACGACTCTTATATGAAAAAGAGTAATGTGCTTAAAGTGTGTTTTTTCATTTTCCTTTGCGAGAAGACTGTAAAATACTATTTTTCTAACATATTTGTTTATTATAGGAAGAATTTGTGAGATTAAAATAGTGAGAACAATTGAATTTCTTCCGTTTCATTTGTGACATTCAAGAAATTTGTAACTGTGATTTTTCTCGTAGACTTATAGCTCCAGTAAGTTTCTTTAAATTATCAAAAATAAAAATAACAACAATTATCTTAATATAATAATACAGTGTTAATTGAACCCTAGAAATATAAAAATACTACAATAACACTTCCTGGTATTTATGAACAACGTTATTGATAATGCAAACCAAAGAATTTCCTAGAACTCGGTTGTATAAATTACTACACGATATTTTAATCCCTGCAGGTACAATGGAAGAGTTCTCAAAGCCAAAATATAAATCAATCTATTCTTCTGCTATCTGCATTATTCATCATTAACTATCAATAATGATCTATCATTAATAAGTTCGTTGGACTCTAGCATCATTAGAAGGCATTACAAATCGATTGTCTTTTCTGTAGTTATTCGATTTTCCGATGGATGGTAAACTTAAAAAAAATGTAGGATAAAACAATTTCGAGTATATATACAAAGCATTCAATATATACGATCAATAATCAAGATAATGTAATATTTTAAGTGCCAATCGATATCGATAAATGATATTTTCTAAATATCTATGTATAACTGTAAAAAATATTGATATTTTAGCATAATGCAAAAAACATTATTCATTACGATAATTTGACACACATTGTTATACCATTTAAGGACATATGAGAATAAGTAATTAAATTTACAATTTGTTTTTAAAATAATTAAGGTTTATGCCAGCTGGCCGGATTTTATAAAATCAAAACCATTAGAAGTATGTAATGCTACAAATTAAGGTATCTTAAAGTATTTTTGCTTTTCATCAGCTGAATATTGGTAATATAGAAATATTAACAGCTTAACGACTGTGGACGCGTATTTGAGTCTTTGAAAAACAAAGGTTGTTGGCCGGCGGACGCATATATGCGTATAGGCGAAGTATCTGGAAGCTAAGAAAATTAAATTTTGTAAAGGTATCTCAATTTGCTTACAAATTATAGTGAATTTAGTAAAATTACAATTTTTGCGAATTTTTCGCAAAAATTTATTTCGCCAGGTGAAATTTAATAAAACAAAAACGTGCGGTCGTTAAGCTGTTAAGTATGTACTGTAGATACGGTTAGTTGAGTTTGGTACGGCGGTAGTAGATGGATGGAAACAATTCACAGGCATTGGGCGTCCAAATTTCGTGACGAAGAGTAAAATAGGTGCCTGACGGCGTGACTATAATCTTAATGAATGATATGGAAAATATTATCATTTTCCTGTTGGTAACTTTGTAGGTGCGGATGATTCAACCTGAATGATAAATGAGAGATACAATTCACACAGTATTTATACTATGAATCGTCGAGTTAGAATACCCACACTCATTTTCTATATTCTGAGACAAATACACAAAAAGTTGATTATTTGCATAGGAGAAGTAAAACACCGTTATGTTGGCGAATAACATCGTAGTATTTTTTTGGTTCATATCGCCTATAAAGCTAAATTATTGTGGCTTCGATTGATGCAATTATCATTTTTTAATTAATATTCCAAATAAAACCGTTAAAATTCTGCTTGATTTGCTACGTTTATTTATATCACTTTTAGGGTGTTCACTGTCAATACTTGGTGGAAAGGCATTATATTAATAAAACACAATATTCCTTTGTACTTTATTCCACTTTATTTAATAGGTGTAATCAGTTGACAATGCTCGCAATGAGCGAAACCGGTCCTGACCTATTAAATAAAGTGGAATAAAGTACAAAGGAATATTGTGTTTTTATTAATAGTTTATATACATATTACTTTTTAAATAGTTTAATCTTATAATAAAATAATAATGAAACAAAAATATAAAAAGACAATATTGAGTCACAGCGGGATTAAGGCTAGAAAGATTATTAAAAGCAGGGCAGTGGAATCTGAGTCGGAGTCGGAGTCGCGGTATTTTGGCCGGAGTCGGAGTCGGGAAAAATGAGCGGCTCAATTTTTTTTTGAAAAATATATTTAATGATGTGTATTTTAACAAAATAGTCAAAAGTGTTAACATTTCATGCTTGGCTGACTAAAGATGATCTGATGGTATACATATAAAGTTAAAATGAAATTATTTGAAAAAAATCCTCGGAGTCGGAGTCGTTAATTATTTTAAAGCTGGAGTAGGAGTCGTTTTTTTTTCACGCGACTCCACAGCACTGATTAAAAGTAATACTTTTTTAGAATTTGCAAAAAATAAATGATAAAAATATCAAAATTTATTTTAGTAATACTCTATTCCATAAATCGTTCTTTAAAACTCTTGGGAAACAACATAGTCTCAGCTGCAATTCTTAAAATAAAGTTTTTAAATGAGACAGGGTGTCTCCATCTCCTAAATTTAGCTGTATTGAGATTTCCCTCACACTAATAATACCAAGTTATTCTCAATTCTTTAAAATGAACAGTCATACGATGCGTATTAAATAAAGCGATATATCACAAGCATTAATATTATATTTAAAATACGTTCTTTCCTTTCTAAATATTATCAAAAAAGGTTGAAAATATCGGTACCTAATACACAAACAAATTCAATTTATGAAACATTCAAAATTTGGTGCAAAACTATCAAAAATTCGACGTCTACCAAGAAGCTTCTGCCTGTTTAAACCACTTGCATGTAAAAATCTAATTTTGAAGTTACAGTACATTACGTAGGAGGTGTCGATATAATATTACTTAATTGAAAATATATGAAATATAATGCATACACCTTGGTTTTTTTTCCAGATTTATGAATCTCTTAACGGGTGATGATTAAGATTCGTAGCGGATGTTAACTTTCCTCAATTTGGACAATCTATTTTTAATCAAAATTTAATATTTTTATAAACACTAATATATGTGACACATTTCCGTAACTAAAGCTTTAAAATAATTGCGAGATTATGGAACTCGGCGATTCATGACATGTGCATTATTCATACATAGCGTTGTTATCGAATTCGGCAAGTTAAGCCGGATAAATCTCCGCTCCCAGGTGGAATGCCTGTTGCCCGGTACCTTTTCAGAATTAAATATATGTTTACTATAATCAGATTACGAATTGAAGTGACTGTGAGAAGTTGAACAACTTGTTTGTAACGAATAGATAGGTAAAAAGAAAGGAGATCGAATACAAATGTATATCTTATGGAGGATATAACCACAGAGTCAACTCTATAGAAAAACACAAGCTTGGGACTTCAGTGGTCGATAATATTTATATTTTTCAAAACGCATTTTGTAGCCAGCCGCCCCCCCCCCCACCACCCCACTTGAATTAGGATTACGGACGTCAATAGAATGCAACTGCGTAGAACGTTCAATATTAAAAATAACAGACACATTGCCGACGGAAGACACTTGGGGTTAAATTGTTTTGGCAACGATACACAGATTTTTTTGAAATAAATTCTTGAGAATAAATAAATAATAATATCCATCGTCAAAATCAAAATATTGGTGTATTTCAAATACGCGGCGGAAACGATGGCGCTGTAAGATTCAAAACTACTATAATATACGCGTATATTTATTTATAGACAAAGAAAACAAATCGTGAAAATGAATTAAGATTTTTACGCGGAAGTTTATTCATTCAACGTTTTTCAAAGAAGGAGAATGAGTTTTGTAGTATTTTGAGATATGAATTATTAGATTTGAAAAATAATAAATGTGAGATTGTGCTTATTTCTCCAATTTCTGTCATAAAATAATACCTACGTTGAGTTATATTATTATTACTCATCGGGCAATGAATGTTGAGAACAAGTAACGTATTTTTTTACGTAAAATATTTGTAGAGTTTTATAACTTTAAAATATTTGTATATACATATATGCACTGGGAAAAATGTCATGCACATTTAATTTTATCCACTTCCTCTCCTAATATGAAGCATATGTCGTCCTAATGAAAGTATATCAACATAAGTTTTTTCTACTGTTCGCTTCTCAGTTAATCGACCTCTCTTTTCGAAAAGAGTTGGCATACAAGGATAGAGCAGGGACAGAACTTGTGGTTAACTAATCGCTCTGGTCACATTCCGTTATTGTAGGATTAGGATGGAAGGAGAGATTTTTACACGTCACAAACACCCATGAATTCGATCACGCTGATGGCCACTGCGCCACGAATCCGACAAAGTTTAGAATAACTAAAATGTCAACAATTGTAGTTTTAATAATGTTTCAATCAACAATTCGTGACCAGTTTTCATTCATGATTTTTTTTTAAATCATCCCACAATGACGGAATAGTAAATACAAATATGTGCAATTTTAGCAGGCGGCCACTAATTTTTATTTGGCGTAGCATTAACTTGGTAGAACCATACTTTAATGAGATAAAAAAATTCAATTTAGTTTACAAGATATATTGAATACGTTCAATAGATTTTTTGGCACAACGCCATCGTCAGAATCATATAAATCTCTGACACGATCGGTATTAATTATGTGCTTCATATATAATATAATCAAATGCTATTTGACAACTTCGTGGACGTGAAGAGTTTTATTCCATTTTGATTATTCGTATTCGAAAGAGGTGAAACACGTTTCACACATAGTTACGCAACCAGTGTAAAATATAAAAAAAACACTTTTTTTGTACTTATTTCACAATTATGTATTAGAACCGGAACCGGTTTCGCTCACCATGAGCATTTTCAACTGATTTCAAATACAATTTAAGAACTAGAACGTGGGTATTTGTGATGTAAATTCTCATCGAGTTTTCTACGTATGATCTTTCAACTTTACAATATTTGGTGAATTGGCATTACCTGTGATGCCAAATATTCTTTTAATAAAAAAAAATAAACACATATTATACTGCTACATATTAATCCATGCTATATCAATATAATATTTTTTATATGCAAGTAAAAAATGCTCGTGATGAGCAAAACCGTTGCTGATCCTAATAAACAATTCTGAAATAAGTACAAAAGTACCATTATTTTTAAATATAGTACAATTATTGTGAATTGTAATTCAATATTTAAGACCATTGGTTAGGTTAGGTTACCTAGTAAGGTTTGAATCTGATAATTGAAAATACAGGTAGTCTTTTCCTATCATTTGATATTTGTGTTGATAAACAAGTGTTGAATATTTTAGTCAAATGTCAAGATTGAATGAACCAGGAAATCGTTACAAAAAAAATGAATGAAGAAATAAAAAAAGGAAAAAGGCGCCCCGCGAGGCGTGTCGAGACGACCCAATTTTCGGATGGTAAATGTCATTTTCATTTTTGAAATACATAATAATCAAGTCAGGCATATTTATATGATAAAGCAGGAATCACTTTTCTAGATTTTCAAATATATTGCTTTGAAAATACGATGGCTTCCGAGATATAGATTTGATACAAAAAAATCTTATGTGAATGAATAAATATCGACGGCATACTGGCAGAAGGCGATAACTCAAAAACCGGCTGTTTTGAGGTATGAATCTTCTGAAAAAACATGTTCAGCCATGTTCTGTGTATTTTTACATAATTTGAACACAATATACATCAAGTCAATTCCGTTCAAAGTAATTATACTATTAACAACTCTAAATAAATCTTTTGAATATGTTGAAAAATACTTTAACATTATCGATTTTCATTAAGTGGTTGGAACGATAAATAATTATTGTAGTTCATAAAGATGTTAAAATTTCATGATTATCGAATATGACGATTATCTCAAAACTACGCTTGACTCAACGCCTTTTGACAATATAACAATATAAATCAATATTTTTTCTTACCTTTAATTCATAGAACTCCACCATAACAGTGTTAACTGGTGTGGACCGACCAACAAGTGCGATTACTCCATTCTGAAACAAAAAAGTACACATACATCAATATTTTGTAAATTTTCAATGACGAATTTAATATTGTTTCGACCATATTACAATGTCTTCCTTCAGTGAGTTAAATTGAAAAAAACTCAACTGTCTTAATCTTCGGTTTTACATATATTTTTTAACGATGTCCGCTCCCAATGTTGAGCATATATAGATTCCTCAGAGTTTAGCTCAACAGAAATTGTCTACCATAACTGCTACTTAAGCAGGTGTTCAATCAATTTCCCCTTTAAAAAGAGTTGGGAAATATGAACAAGAGGGAATTTTCGACTTCAAAGACATCCAATTCAATTTTATTTTATTTTATATGATCAGGACCATTATCAACTGAAATAATAAAAAGTTTTTTTTTAAATTTAATTTCTTTCCAACAAGTATTGACAGTAAACACCTCAAAAGGATTTATGGACAATTCATTCATCAGCCGATCGAACAACCAGATTATGAAACTGTCTGTATCGGGATCTGAGCCCCTCAACTCCGTAGCCGAAGCCAACAACGTTGACCACTTGACCACGAACCCCGATATAAAATTGTGTATATACATATGAATAACCTACCGTGTTACATTTTTTGTTGTATGCATACAATATATATACACCAACCGCCATGGAACCGTTATATTTTGTTTGTACTTTCGTCTTACATTTTATAAATTTAGCAGTCTTGCCAATTACAGAAAAAAATAAAAATGTTATGTTGTTTATTCAAAATGAATTACCTGACGGTAATCCGTGGTGTTGAATGGATGTTGACGTAGGGTATAAGCCTTAGAAAATTAAAGTTGACGATTGTATAAATGCCCAACTTGAATGAAACACACCGGAATACTAACATTCTTTTAAAACTAAGAAAATGAGAATGACAATAACTAGGTATTCAACCGCTGAGTAAAAATAATAAACTATCGTGATTGAGGTAGGGGTGGAGCCTGACGTGTTTCCTCGAAATTAGTAAGTCAATTGCCGCATCGCTTAGCGGGATTTGAGCTTTCCGAAAAAAGCACTCGAACGAACTGAACAGGACAGGTAAACGCTCGCTACCATTGATGACATTAACACAGGTAGATAAGGCGAGGTGCGCCGACACGCCATTCAAATGACAATCACGCACCGATGGCCGTAGAAAATTGCTAGTATACGAGCGGTGTTGTTTTGTGAATACACAAAAAAAAATATCTTGAGGCATGACAGATACCAGCCAACACTCGTAAACAGGTATACTGCATTATTCTTTTTAACCTTCTTACTTTCTAATCACCAATAATTGTTATCAATTACAGCTAAACAGATATTATTATCTTGATGCGTATCGTGAAAATATAATCATCTGATAATAAAATATGTTTGTGTATCTTCGAAGAATGCATCGATTTTTATCTACCTAGTAACTGACATTTTACTTTTTTTTTAAGAAATCACACAATATTACTTTGTACTTATTTCCACTTTTATTAGGACCGATTTTGTTCATGGCGAGCATTATCAACTGATCATGCTTGATAATCATCAGTTGATAATGCTCGGCATGAGCGAAACCTGTTCTGATCTTGGTAAATAAAAGTGGAAGTAAGTACAATGTAACATTGTGTATTCTTAATAAAATGACTTTCCACCAAGTATTGACAGTGAACACCCTAAAAGTGACTTGTTTAATGCGACTCGTTGAAACAAAACAAAAACAGTGAAAAAGTAAATTTAAAAAAAAGGCATACTTATGTTTGCCTAAAAAGTATAGTATAATTACAGAATATTGAGAATCTTCGCATATATTTACATCGTAAATATGAGGAAAAAATGAGATATCGCTATAGTATTGGAGAACTGATTCAAAAAAACAAAATTTACTTTTAAACCTCTCTAAAAACCAAGTAGTTCCCATGCAAATAAAAGTGAAAATATTACCGTATAACCAATTTTTCTATAAGGAGAGTTCGTTTTTCTGGGTGCAGGAAAAAGTGGATCTGGTCATATCTGATCCCAAAAGCTGCTAATATATAACTTTGCTATAATGGATCAAGCTAGTCCTGGATAACAACCCGGTTAAGACATTAAAAATTATGTTAAATTTAGATTTTACTTATTTATGTTTGAGATTTAATACAGTTTTGATGTCTCTTCTCCTCTTACTTTTAAAAATTTGTCTTTGATTTTATCTTGTATGATCTTTCGATTTCAAAATATTTGGCGCATTAGCATCAACTGTTATGGCAAATATTTATTTTAAATTAAACAATATATCAACGTGAGAAAGGCGAGATGCATTCGTAAACAGTGTTAGTTCTTTGGATATAATTTGAAATTAATTCGAACAACGCTGCTTTTTAAAGTACTCGGCCAATCGCATTGCAATTCAACGCGGTCAATTAATTCAATGCGAATAATTCTTCTCCCGCGGAAACTTAAATGACTCATTAATTCTAAGCTAAGAGCGTGAAATTTGATTAGTTGTGCCCGGTACAACTCCAACCGGAAGGTAGCACCGCTATTAACATTACGGTATGGTCACACTTAGAATTCTGTGGACAGTGATGATTTGACGAGTGCAATTATTGAGTGTATAAAAAAAACTATGCGTGTGAATGTTTCTTTGTATCTGTAAATATACAATATGGCGAATTATTTTCAATTTCAAATTTGGAACGCCATTAAAATCGCACATGAATAAAAGATAAGTAACAAAAATTTAAATTTAGAACACTATGAAATTATTACATCGAGTGTTATAAATAAATTTCAGTGATGTAAACATTCAAATTAGATATGAAGAATAAGTATACGTCAACGAAATGATATAATGAGCGATTTTTATGTTTTGCGTTGGCCACAAGTAGCTGAATTTATTATACATTAGAAGTGACCTTACATGTGTTGTATGAGGGTTGGGGGTGGGTGTAAAAAATGAAGCAAGTGACTAGATTTCTTTCATATGTATTCTAAAACGTTAATAAAACAATAAAATTGGCATATGTAGTTAAGAAGGAGAATGATATTTAAAAAATACATCAGAACAAAACGATAAAGTGATCTATTTGAATGAAGGATTAAACAAATATTTGTTCTTCTGTTTTAATTTATTTTCGTCACCAAAAACGAAAGTACTTGTTAAAATACAAAATATGATTATTCGGTGCGTTGTCTTATTTTTTATCGCATAGTCATTCTACATACTATATACTGGTACTGATCATTATAAAAAGTTGTATTATTGCAAAACAAGAATTTACAGTTGACACCTTAAAAGTGATTATTTACTATATTTACTATAAGTGAATAACAAAGTTCTGACGATGGCGTTATGATTAATTTTCTATAATAACGAAATTATCTAGTATTTCTACAAAGTAAATGTCAATTCAATCAAAAAGAAATTTCTACTAAATAAACAAATCAATTTTTATACAATGTTCAATTCAAAACATTTTTGTTTTTTTTTTACATATTTTATAAATTTATACTGCTAATAAACGATTTTCAATTCGATATATTATAGCATATAAACCAAGTAAATAACAAAAAAAAAACAAGAAATTTTATTTAATATACTGAATATAAGTCACTTTTAGGGTGTTCACTGTCAATACTTGGTGGAAAAGCTTTATAATAATAAAAAAAACAATATTTATTTGTACTTATTTCCAATATTATAAGAAAGGAACGGTTTCGCTCATGGCGAGCATTATCAACTGATAATTGTTTTGTTTGTTCAAAAATTGCTTGTTTTTCCAATTACATTTATTCAACTTGTTTTTGAGCAAATAACACTGTTAAATAATATTTCCTATCAGTTCATAATATTCGCCATGAGCTAAACCGGTCCCGATCTTGGTAAATAAAAAGTGGAAATAAGTACAAAAGGAATATTGTGCTTTTCTTAACTGAATATAAGTGATTTGTGGATGAATATGAGTGGGTGCGAAGAGGGATTTTTGTATTGTCTCTATTGGAAGAAATTAATAGAAATTGAAAAGGTAGCTATTCAAATATGCGAAAACATTACGTGGAAAGAAAAACGGAAAGAAAACATAATTTACTGAAGTTGTCTAGAGTCATTGCACCGGATATAGAAGGTCAGACAAAACCGCAACCGTAGCATTTATACTATTCAACAACAAAAAAACGTCGTTATAGACTTGGCATTATGCAAGTGTAAACAGTCAAATAACAGTGAATATTAATTCATTTAAACGTAATACAAACGCAATTTGATATCAGATTAACCTCAGTACTAAGACTATTTGTGAGGATTATATAATATACTCCATCCGTTGATGATATTCGTGATGATCGAAAGCGGTCCAGATATATAATAAATAATGTGTAATTATTAAAAAAAATGTTTTAATGTTTATAATACAAATTCTGGTCATCAAGTTCACTAAGACAGTGAATAAAGTAATTAATATTTGTACGATCCATAATTTATGGCCCAAAGATGTTTCTCAACGAGGCGAAGTACGTGTCAAACATAGTTACTTAACCAGTAGAATAACACACGCACACACAAACACATATATATATATATATATATGTATAATATATAATATATTAAACCAAAATTCGTTTTTATACGCTTTTAAAAAAATAATACAGTAATACAAATAAACGAAATTCAAAATATTACTTATAAGTATATCATTTTTAATTCCGGCTTATAACTATGACGTATATGGGATGAAGTATTAAGCAGTCACTTTTTGGGCATAAGGAACGCGTTCTGATGTGTTAGGATCTAATACAGCCTTTTGTTTGTTATTGCTGTCTTTTGTTGTTGATTTTTTGTATTTTTAGGGAATCCGTTATCAAATTTTGTAAGAATAAAAAATTCGTGTACAAATATATTATTTGTTATTATAAGTGAACCGTGCTATTTTTAAATCGTGTTAAAAAAAGTTTAGTGTATACTTCAGCCCGATATAAAAAATACAGTTCTTAAATAAAGCCATTGAAACTTTCATCCGCTAATACAGTGGGTTGCAAGCTGATGAGGTGATTATGTATACAAAGAAACAAAACACAGTAAAAATAGCATAATTGCGAAGTATTTAACGATCTATTACAAATTTTGTAGCAACTGTAGCACCAATTGGACACATTAAAAATCGCAAATAAAAAATCTTCCATTTGCCAGATGATAGGGTTAAGAGGAGATCTTCCGGTTCGCAGAATAAACATCTCGCCAATTCACCGTAATTATTTAATCGGGCCAAATCTATTAAAACTGCTATCGACAACTGACATGGCTAATGAAGCGAAAACAGTTACCGTACAAATACAATAGGATGCTGTGGCTAAAGGTATGTCTTCACAGTAGCAATTTTATTCGAGTAATAATATTTAAATTCAACATAATACGACAAAAACTCTGATTACGCGGTTTCGCTTAAGCTCAGTTTAAATTAAAATGATGAATATGGATATAATAGTTAATCTGAATAAATTTACAAGAAAATTAATAATAATAAAGATGACCGACGAGTGTTCCACAAATAACGAGTCATTGCCATGTTTATATCCAGTGACTTCGAGAGTTACATTCAACGATTCAACCAATCAAAAAAAATGGTTGTAGAAGAGACTAGTAAAAATGGCGTTTTGTCATACGACGTGTAAAAAAACAATGAATAACAACTATTCGTCCAAATTTTCTACAAATCTATTTTTCTTTATGATTGTTTCGTCTTTTTTTGGACACCCCCTATTTTTATGAAACATAGGACTCATTAAAAGTAATTTTGAACATCCCGAAACCTATCCTTTTGTTTTGTATGAATATATTACTTTAAATTAGGCGGTCTCTATTTATGCATATTTTTAGGGTCCTATCCACTGTGTCAACCAGGCTTCGGGTGTATCGTACATTTCATCTTTTTTAACACGGATTTTTCGCATGGAACGTGAGCGTATTCCCGCGCAAAAAAAAATATTAGAGTATTACAAAATTAAGGTTAAGATTATTTCTTCACCAACCATGATAGTGTTTATAACTTACGAAATTTAGTCTGAAGATACATTTTATTGAGACGAAACACAATCAGTGGAATAAGAAAGTTATTAAAATATTTTTTACATTTAAAGGAATTTGCACAAAGTTAATGCCGAATCTATCGAAAATATCTTACAATATTAAGGCAATGAAATAATTACGAGATAAAAAATATTTGAATGGGGAAATAAGTTTGTTATAAATGCAAAATTCTAAAAGAGAAAATGTTTGATAAGTTTGTTTTTTATACAAGAACCTCAAAGCTGCATGCTTGTAATAGAAAATTCAATTTTAACAAAAATATTGTTAGTAACAAAAAAAGTGCAGTCAGCTAAGGAGTTAATTTGATTCAAAATAGCTTTTTGGTTTTAAGGATAATTTGCAACATAAAAAATATTTACCATAAACAGTTTTTGGCATTTGCCAACAATTTGTTAAATTAAAATAAGTTCACTTTGGAAAAACACTTCTCATTTTAAACAGTGAAATTGCAATGGCAGCTTTGTATCATTTGTTTACAATCTCAATTCACAATAAAAAAATCATTTTTGAAAAAAAGTATATTTTTAAGGACTTGGATCTTGAATAAAAGACGTCTGGTCACCGTATATAATATCCACCTACAAGTCTCATCTTAATGATCGCATAATATTGTATGTTAATATTGTAAATGTACCATTTTTTAACGATTATAATTAACCTAGTAGTCAGAATGAAATATGGTGATGCATTGTACATTTTCTAAAACAATTTGGATTTAATGTCTGCAGTAGAACATGCATACAGTGAGACGTTAATCGTCATTACTTTTTAAGCAACCGTTAGTCCAGTAATGGTATTAGCCATACAACACTCATACGAATAAAAAAAACGATGAAAAGTAGTAAATAAGATACAAAAAAGAATTAATTGAGACAGCATTTAGTAAAAATAGGAAGCGGCTCCGCAACCGCCACACTGGTTCTGTTTCGTGATTGATAATGACAAAATAACGAGCCACAATTATAATTAGACAATTGTAAAGAAATGTAATAATTTACGAGACTTTATAAACGTCAAACATTATAGAATTTAATAGAACAATAATTGTTTCAAGTCAACTTTGGCGAGTGTTTTTTGTAATTAAAAAAAAAACGCCTTAATGTACGATTCATTTAAAATGTATTAACAGCCTATCTTAGGTAAAGAGTTTGATTGGGAAGATTCTCAATTATTGGGATTAAAGATAATATTGTTTGCAATAATCGCTATACCATCGAAGGATCGGTAAGCATGGGTTGGACTTTGCTTATTGATATTTTCTCGAGTGGACACGAACTTGATCAGAAGAGGACCAAGATCCATACTTGATTAAAGAAGGAACTATACGATACGCAATAATAAACAGATAACGCGAAGGAAGAGGAGCTGTCAACATCACGTCAGTTGTGCGAAAGGTTTAAAATTAAAATATTGATTGAATTTTTAGTTAAAATTATCAATGTCTGTAGCAGTAAGCAATCCGCACATCCATAAGAACGTTTCGGATTCAAGTCACTGCTATTTAAATGTATTTTTTTAATTCAACATTGGGCATGGATATCTATGGATATGGATATCTGGGGTGTATTTTTTAAAACTCTTATGTATTTAAAATTGCTTTATCTCTTTTTTTATCCCATGTCCGCTCCCAATGTGGAGCATATGGCCTCCTAATGGAGGTATCTAAACATAAGTCTTTCTACGATAACTGTTTGTTATTCAGTCGCTCAAACTCTTTTTCTAAAGAGAGTAGTAGGAATAGGAAGACGAGGCTAGGACAGGACTAGTGATTAACTAGTCGCTCTCGCTACGTCCAGTTATTAAAGGATCGAAAGGGTGGGAGGGATTTTTTAAATATCACAAACACCCATGCTTACGAACAAAAATCGATCGAAAAGTGCTGTTCGTACTGGGACTCAAGCCCGTGAGGTCCGGCACGGAAGCCAACAACGCTAACCGCTGCGCCATAGGACCCGACATTTTAATGGATTTATTCAATAGGCCGCACTCTGCTTGACGTGTCTGATCTTTCCACCGTTGGACGTAAATCGTCCATCAAGATGAAATCAATGAATAACAAATAATGCGTGGTCAACAGACACATCGCGCATGACCGGTAAATAAAAACTGACATCAAAGTACTGGAATTTTCATACCGAATTTAGTAGCTAATGATAGTGAAATATCATGTTGCATTGTATCTAGAACAACTAAGATTAGTACAGATAAAAAATAAAAAAAACTGCAAAACGAAACGGTCAATAATGTAAAATTAAAGCTGAAACAAACTTTAGATTATCAGGTTTTAAAGATAACCTTTCGTTCAACTCCTAGTTCACTTATTACCTTCTCGTACTAACTATTGAAGGTACAAATTCAAGTGACTTTAATGAATGTATCAAAAGAAACATTAGTTTTATTCGCTTTATTATTATTACATAATGTATATTTGAAAAAATGTAAAATAAAATATACAAGTTGAGTTACTCTGAAATCATCACTGATGTGAATTTTCTTTCGATTCAATGAATTTATTGTTTCTCAGCTAACAACGTAAGTTTTTATTCAACAATAAACGTTTAACTCAATCTCGGTGTAATCTAACACGTCGGTTCACAAGGATGTATTGAGAAGACAAAAGTATGTCAGCAGCTTTACAATCTACAGCCATAATAAGCTGTTAGCGCATAATGACAACGTATGAAAATTTCATTCGGTTGCGTTTAAGTAATATCGGCCAATCTAACTCTAACACTTGAAGTGAAGAAAGGAAACATTATTGTATTGATTAAGTATGTGGATTTTGAAGTACAGTGGAACCTCTCATAACGAGTTTAATTCGTTCCAGAGTCTTACTCGTTATGCGAAACAATTTTTCCCATATAAAACCATGTAAAATACAATAATGCGTTCCATGCCGAAAAAAAAAACATTTTTTATATTTTTAACGTTTATTAAAATAAAATTACATACTTATAAATTGTAAGCGTAACAACCTGAAATGCGATTTCGATTTGCAAAAAAAAGCAATTTAAAAAATCGACTAGTTTATTAGTATGAATTTATGACAAATAATTAATTCTTTTTTACTAGAAAGCAGTCTAGAGACATTCGTTTTAGCCGACGCTTCAAAATTGTCATTGAATACATTTGTAAAACTCATAGCCACCTCCTTATAAGGGTGATGCTTCTCAATGTACGATGCAACAGTTTCCCATGCTTTTAGCATTTCTCTTATTGCGCCAGAAGATTGTTGATCTGCTACTTCCTCATTTCCCACGAACAAACTCTCCTCCATAACTTCTTGCTGTGAAAAACAATATAACTCCATAAGCTCTTCGGTGGTCAGCTCTTGACTGTGCTCTTCTACAAACTCATCAATATCGTTGTCATCTACCCAGTCCCATGGTATTAGAGTGGACACTCGCTGGTGAGTGACGTGGAGATGGGACTTTCTCTTTCTGCGTCACTCGTTATGCGAAATGTCGCTCGTTAAGGGAGCATTTTTTTCACAAACTGTTTTGCTCGTTATGCGAATTACTCGTTATGAGAGGTTCCACTGTATACAATTGCTTTAGAAACAGTTCATTGAATTATTAAAAAGACGTTTCGAATACGTTTTTGACATTGCGACTGTTTCTCTCCTCTGAATAAAATGTATAATTTGATTTTTTTAACGGTGGATGCCTTTTTCCGAATATTTTCCGAATATAAGGTAAAGAATTTTGCGTCTAATTGTCAACCAATCACACGCGCTTTTATTGAGAGCTTATACAGCTGCCGAGTAAAAAAGGTTTTGTATTCTAGGACAGATGTCAGCAAACTCTTAGTTCAAATGAACTATATAATATGAGCTATACATACAAGCAGTAAAGCAATTTGGATTTATAACGAGAGCCATAAAAATATTTTTTCAAAATACGGTTACTTAAGTGAATTAATAATTAAGTCATAAAGTTGGTAAGGCTTTACGAATAAAATCACAAATATTTAAAAATAGTTTTATAATCTTACATTTCCTCCCACTGTAAATTCATATAATTAAAAAAAAAAACAAAATCCGTAAACAAAAATATCATTCAGCGTAGCGTACCGTATGCTTTAATATAATCTATTTTTTTATTATCTAAAATCAACAAAATCCATATTTGAAACATTTTTTTATTTTTAACGAGACCTAGTTTCACCTTTACGCTCGGCTTATTCTGAATCATATTGATTACTTTTATTCGTGTTTTTTTTTCTAATTATTTAAATACAATAGTCGTATATTTATTTTACTATTTGTTTTCAAAAAATATTTGGAATCTCTACCAACGGTATATGAGACTAATATTTTTACAAGGCCAGTAAATTACAACTGTTGAAAAAAATAGTAAATAAGAAAACATTTAAAAAATATTTTTTTAATGTTTTTGACAGCAATCACAAACCTGGATTGATTGTACGCAAAATACCATTTAAAAAATAACGAAAAATTAAAAACACTATAGAATATTTCTTTTTTTTACCATGTCCGCTCCCAATGTGGGGCATATGGACTCCTAATGGAGTTTATCTCAACAGAAATGTTTCTATGAGAACTGCTTGTTACTCAGTTGCTCACCCTCTCTTTTTCTAAAGAGAGTAGGAATAGAAGGATAGGGCTAGGACAGGACTAGTGGTAAGCCAGTCGCTCTCCATACGCCTAGGATACGTTCATAGGATAGGAAGGGAGGGGGGAATTTAAGACATCTCATGCATCCATGCCTTCGAACAAAAATTCATAAATCGATTGAAAAATCAATTATAAAACCGTCCGTACTGGGATTCGAGCACGTGACCTACATCACCGGAGCCAACGACGTTGACCCCTCGACCACACAGGCGGCTTTCTTTACAAAATGATATTTAAGTTTCATTTTTCAGCAATATTGAAATGAGCTGGGTTTGCAAATAGCAGTCTCATATTTTAAATCTCATTATGAGTAATACACCAATACTCCATAAAGGACCGGCGAATAAATTAATACTCACACATATTTTAAATTTTTATATAACCGATACTATTACTGACTTTTTTAGAATTAATATGTAAGATTTAGAATGAGTAACTTAATAATTTCTACCTAGATGACTCATGTGATTAATCCAATTAGTGCATTTTGTGGTATATTCGGTTGGCAATCCAATACAAAAAGAGAGATCCAAATCCGGATTACGGAGAAAGTCAGCCAATTCAATTTGTGTAGCTTGTCATTTTAAATGATTTAACAGTGTCCATAATAACATATCATATTATGATGATGAGATGACTTAACGAGACAGTTTGCGGTTTCTATGTGGGGTAACGTTCGTAAAGTAATCCAATACAATACGATATTATTTCAATATAATTTCCTGTTACATCATTTTTATTTTCACACGAACAATCGGTTGAGTTTCCTGGTGGTATAAATTACTTATTATATAGACCTATAAACATATTATACAGTAGTAACTTTCACCGTTATAATAGAAACACGAAACTATGAAAATCGGTTATAACGAAACAAACGTTTTGTCCGCAGAATTTTGTATCTTTTATAGCGACGAATAAGAATAACCGACCGTTTATTCTGGTCGGACGGACTAAAATCAGTGCTGTTTTTGTTTATTTGCCGGTATAAATATACCTAAACCCGTAGTTCAGTAATGAGCTAAGTCTTACAGTACATATTTGTACCTGAGATGCATATGGATACATGTCCAAATTTAGAAGAAATGAGTTAATAATGATAAAAAAGTATAACCAAAATATCCTATCACAAAAGAGTACTTCTTTTTTTCTTATTTTTCATCTGAAATATATAAATATTAATTAAGGAATTAATATATATGAGTTTAAAGTCGAATAAAAAGTTTTCACGTTTTGTACTTGCATACTTCTCAGGTACAAATAGATATAAAAAGTAAAACGAACAAATCAATTGTAGGTAATTTTGATTTTAATAATTGGCAATTCTGGAGTTATGATAATAATTCTCTGTACAGCAATAAGCTCAGTCTTGTATTGATGTATATTCTTATCAGCTTCAAATGCTCGTGGTTAGCGAAACCGGTCCTGATCTTAGTAAATAAACGTGTTATCAGTACAAAATAGTGTTATATTTCTTAATGTAACGCCATTCCACTATGTTTTAACAGTGAACATTTACCCTTAAAGTGTGCAATAAGCTCACTCAGTGTTGAACTCTGTGTCAATGTATGTTTTTATCAGTTTAAAATGCTCGTGGTAAATGAAACCGATCTTTAAAAACATATGGGGAATGAACATTTTGTATTTTATTCTTCAATATAACGCCTTTCCACCAAGCATTTACAGTGTACACCTGCACTATAGATAACGTCGGATAAATATATAGGGCTTTAGTAGCTTTCATTTAAAGCTTCATAGAACCTCACAGAACGCTATATGCTTTTAAGTGTAGGCGAATTAACTTATATATCTACATAATTTATGCACTCTACGAAGAAGTTGAGTCATACAAAAGTAAGTGACGTTTTTAAGAAGTGTTCCGGTCAAATTTAGTGTTGCTCGAAAATAGATTAAGTTTTCGTTATACACATTTATTTATAAATAATACGAATGGCTAAGCAAAAAAAAAAATATGTCACAACATGACTAAAATACTGAATATTAAATCCCACGTAGGACACACGAAACAAGTGTATTATTAATAAAGCGGTACTCTTATATAGAAGAATAAATCATATTAATTTAATTATCTACTTACGATTCAATTACCTAGGACGAGAAATGTATTTCCTCAAGATGATTCAAAACCGCTTACCTGGAAAAAAAATGTTTTATATTTATATGACACATCAAAGTAATATTCGTTTATGAATGAATATGAAAATTTGTATTTTATTGTGATTACTGAACGAAATTTATCGAATTATTTTTACGTAGTCGTTTATAAATACTCGATAATGTCCGTCCGTCTGAATGATTGTCCGCGATATCCCCTCCCCCTGCCCCTTCCCCCTCCCTTCACAAAGCTCCGCTGACGCAATATTTTTATTCATACTAAAGACATATTTTCCCAATACACTGTTTATTATTTGACGATACAAATCGCTGAAAAAATTTCATACAAAAAAACGCCGCGACCGTGGATCGAACACAGAACTCTGGATTACCAGTCGAGCTCTCTATCAACTGAGCTAACGTCATAAATATCAAGGCGATAAAAATACATTATATAAATCAAGCATTTGAAAATGGAACGATATTTGTGATTCACAAACTGACTTCGATTGTTTTTATTCAAGATTGTGACGTCTGTCAAATATGAATGTGGTATATTTTACATAATATAGTTTCGACAGTTAAATGCAAATATTCCATGTGTGTCATATGCTGACGGCTATTAAATATTTTACTTTTTAACAGAGGGTATTTAGAATTTATCCCGATAATTTAAAAGTTTTGTATCTTTTGTTTTAAATAACGAGTAAACGAGTCTATGCTTTGGACAAGGTAAATTTATGCTCAAATAGTAATATAAATAAAGTAAGCGAAATAGTTTGATAGATTGGGGTCAACGAGATTAAAATACGGCAAAGTGAGCCAAGTTAGGATGATGGGAAAAAGTGAACATAATGTGATTGGTGAAAATGATATTTTTTTAATTCCCTAATGATAAGTACACGTAAATTCTAAAAGCGATTACTACTATTGTGTTTTTGTAGAATAATGATAAAAAATGTGGCTTTTTATGATATATCCAGTTTGTAAGATGATAGTTAGTTGTGATTAGCGGAAAAGATATTTTTGTTATTAAATCACTGAAAATCTTTAGTGTAATCAAAGACTTGCTTGAAATTTTACATAAATCTTTTCATGAGTTTAAATTTAAATGTTAACATAATTATTTTTTTTCGCAACAAAAAACCGTTGTTTACGAGCTTTTTTAAAATAACAATAAAACATTAAATAATAAGACAAATGAAAAATTTTGTCGCGAATGTCACTTTGGAGTCGATTGCTCTTTTCGATTCGTCATACTGATTTGTAAGTCGTTTCACTGCTTAATGAAAACTAGTGACTCGCGGTTTAATTCTAAATAGTCTCTCAACGCGTCCTGTGTTTCCTCACTGCAGCGTCTAAGTGTAGAAACAAATGACTTGTGGTTTAATTCCAACTGGATTCACCACGAATCATTTGTTTCCTCGCTCTAGCTAACATTGACAAACTAGTGGCAAGTTGAGTAAGCAGGTGTTTTGAGACGATACTAATATGTTAGTAGAGACGAACGAGTGACGTTCGTTCACTAAAAAGATTAATTATGTAGTTTTGTAGAGGACCCGTGTCTAGAATATAACGTAACAAAACTTTATTTTAGCCGAAAAATTCCATCAAAGCCTTTGTCTCAACAGCCTCCATATATTATTACGGTGATAAGATAATAACGAGAGTGGCAATATTTCGAACGCATATTGTATCTGAATGGCGTCATTTTAATGATAACAAATGTACTTCAAACAGCAGGTTGATTTTTAATTGGTTTTTTCCGTTTTCAACATCTGTGACAAAGCCTCATACAAAGAATCGTATTATATGTGTATTCATAGTTTAAAAAAATATGTTGATTGAGGTTAATACAACGGTTGGCCAAGTGGTGGTCGGCGAGAGAATTACACAGTGGTCAGCAGAGAAATGTGGATTTTTATAAAAATTGAGCCCACAAGTACCGACAAAATAATGACTCAAACGAATGAACTTTGCATGATGTACGAAATCATCTTAATCTCGTAAGACAAAGTTATATAACTTTTTTTCGAAATATATTTTTTTGAAAAAAAATTTAAAGCTGGTCGGAAGAGGTACGAACATTAGGACTTTCACTTTGTAGGCTTAACATGTAAATGTGACATATAACCAAAATTAGATTTATGCATCGTTATGCTTCCAAAACAATACAAAATAATTTGACGGATAAATCAGTACTAGCAACATAATGAAATAATAAATAAACAAGTATTTTATGATCTATTTGTCAAATTGATGTTGTCACCGACACGATAAATTGACATTTGATTCAACACAATTGTGATGTGGGACTTAAATTGAATATTATGTAATTTTTGACATTTGGAGGCCACAAATGTGTGGTCATATGTGGGCAATTTATTAAGCAAAATAAAGATAAAATAAAAACTGGCCTTCAAGATAAGCAGTGAACTGTAGAATAAAATTTACACCGCAGAAATTTTTACTAAATCACTGCACCAATTATTTTATAGCTGGAAATGGCGACCCAGATATTTCTCTAGCGGTTTCGCCCCTGAGACAAGCTTATTGAATATGTTCCTATTTTTTAGAAAACTTAGTAAAAAGTGTAACGTACCCTTCTCTTTACGATAGTGCAAGGCAGAATAGCAAGAGGCACACTATATGGTCAAATTTATTTGATGAACATAGGGCACAACTATCACATTATTTCAAAGTTTTCATCACGTGATACGTCGTAGATAATTTCACGAACAGTACGTTTTTGTCAATAAGTGTTAAATAATTATTTGCAAACTTAATTAATATCACTTTCGATGGATTCGGCGGTAACTTTGTGGAAGTTCATTTTAATATAAAATAAAAATAACTTTGATTATTCCACGTATTGTGTATCAAAATGTGACACGTGTTTCACCTCTTTCAGAGGCATCCTCAGACAACTACTTTCGCAAATGTTTGCTTAAGTACGAATGATTTTAATTTTACTATTCTGATATATTATAATAAAGATCAAAATAAAATGGGAGGGGATGATAGAAAAACAAACAAACGATAATGGTAATAAAAATGACATTTACATTAAGAAATGATTATCTAATGAGTTGGAGAATGAGTTTATTTTGATCTTTATTATAATATATCAGAATAGTAAAATTAAAATTATTCGTACTTAAGCAAACATTTGCGAAAGTAGTTGTCTGAGGATGCCTCTGAAAGAGGCGAAACACGTGTCACATTTTGATACACAATACGTGGAATAATCAAAGTTATTTTTATTTTATATTTAATTAATATCATTCAATTCGAAGACAACTAAGAAATTATACGATTTAAGAAAATTAAGTTTAGGTTTTTAACATGAATACACAATTACGAAGTATGTTAGAGAATTATCATTTATAATAAGAGTTCTTCTATGGGTCCTGCAAACCATAGGAGTAACAATTTGTGGTGAAATATGTCATCTTTTTTAGGATTAAACACGAAAAATATTTTAAAGGAACGGCCATTAAAAATACAGCAATTGGAAATTCGAACAAGTATCGAACCATAGAGCAATAACTAGTACAACAATTTTTAATGTGTTCATTGTCAATTACTATTGGAGGAATTACACTGAAAAATAGGACATTTATGTACTAATTCAAAAATATTTATTTTTGCACATGGGACGGTTTGGCTCATGGTGAGCATTATTATCTGAGGAATTATTTTTAAAAAAGTGTAAAATTCCGATCCTGTATCTTGTTTAATTTATTTAGTTGATAATGCTAGTCATGAGTGAATTCAATGCTGTTTTTATTTTTTAATTAGTATAATGTTTTTTTGGCTGCATATTGTGTGAGAATTTTGAAACTTAATCGTTTTCCCGAGTCAAAATCTGAAATTATTTATCTCTGTCACCCAGCCTCATTTGCATATGAGAAAATAGGATAGAAGAGCACACGCCAGCATTTTTTTAAACCCCGCTCATGCCATTTACACCATGCAAAAATTGAAATAGATTCACAGAACGAGACTGATAGCCACCCTTCAAGCGGCTTATTAATAAATCATAGAAGTGATCGATTTTCCGTCTGTCATGTTCCAATAAAAAAAATATATCTAGTAACAATATTTTGTTATTGTTTTCAATTCGGTATCGACGTGGGCCGAAAGAGTTAACAAGGGTCAATTGAGAGCTTCCGCCATTTTACGCACTGACTTCAAATATCGCCGTGCCATACAAAACACCACGTATTTATTTATCAACACAAATGCCTACAGCATATTATTTTTCAACGCCTGACGCTATCCCCCAGAACATTCTACATACGTATTTTACAACATTACACATCACTCACAAGTGGAGCTAATCGGATATTTTTAAGTGGCCGTTTTAATGGTAAATTTGCTTAACTTATATTATCGGACGGGGAAGAATGCATGAGAAATAAATAATAATCAATAATGACTGAACAACCTATATCTAAATAATTATATGGCTAATCCAATACAAAGCATAAATGAAAAGATGATATTTTGTGTGTCTACGCAAGCTACAGTAAAACAATGAGTGGTTAAATCATTAAAAAAAAAAACACTCTTTTTTACTAATTTTAACTGGTAAATAGATACATTAATAATTTGCTTAACAAAGTATAATTATAAAGGGTGTAACAAACAATTGGTAATAGAAATATGAAAGGAATTTACAGATGAATATACAAAATATGACAAAGTGACACTAAATTGATAAGTAAAATGTTTATTACCTCTTACAAAAAAATTTTTTTTTGTAAAAAAAAAGTCCCAGATTATGATTATTTATTATCATTTACAACAAATAATAAAAATAATTTTCCAAAAATCTCGGATAATCTATAGTATCCATACCTGAAGAAACAACAAAAAAACATGTGAATGGCAATATATAATAGACGACAAAACAATACAGTATTTGAGTTTAAAATATGAATATATTGTATAGCCAATGAAAATAAAAAAACAATATCAGACTTGTACCAGTTTTTTACAGAGGTTACAAAATGCTTATAAAATATTTAGGATAAATTTATTTATACAAAAGAAAATTATAGCTATCAACTGAGAGTGTGTGATGGAGCTTAAGTATCAAATTTGCTTTATTAAAAAAGTGTAAATTTTTAGAAGTTTTGTCATTAACGACCTGAGTTTCGCCTTTCGTCATTTTCACACACTCAAATCCACGGATGAATTCGAATTGATAGATCGAAACATGTTTGTACCATTCATATAGAAAAAGAAAGACTGATAAAATTACATTGTACTACCAATTACTCTTGAAATCATATTTCGTACGAAGATACTTTTCAAATTGACGAAGCGCCGAAAACGAATGTTCATAAATTAGCTGTCGAATCGATTGAAAATTATGATTATTTTATTCTTGGCGGTGTATTCTTAAATTCGCAGTCAACACCCACTTATATTTGATTCTGGGAACATAGTATATATTTTTTATCGATGTTTCTTCTCAATATAATATATGTATCTGGTGAGTCGGCTGATAGTACACTTTCATCGCTATTAAACCAATTGAGTACTTGAGATCTCGTAATGCATCTCAAGTGGATGACTTGGACTGTGTGACATCACAAGACACACTTTTACCCGCATCATTAAGCGATAACAAGTTCAAAGCACTTGGCTATTGTGTTATTGTTCTAATAATATATGTATATGACAAAATGGAAATTCACAAAGACAAACGTGCTAAAGAAATACTAAATTAAGAATTTTGATAAGGTGCTTTGTGGGCTGATACTCTGTTGCGCAATCGAGCATTTATCGTAATGTATTTGTTACTTATATGGCAAGTAAGTAAGTAAGCAAGATATGCCAGTCATTTCTAAGCAACATTCAAGTGGTAGATTCTTCTTTTCTGTAAGCAACAAATTGACTCTACTAATCTAGAAAGCACGATTATTTCGACGAACTCTGTGGTATATTGGCAAGAGTTGTACTCAAACGTTTAGGTGGGTTTGGGTTTAAACCAGGCCTGGCCAACCCAAATTGCACCCCGGGCCGCAATGATGATTTCAAATTTCTCCAAAGGGTCGCACATACATGCATACGTTATCAAAAAAAAAATACATTTTATTACAACGAATTTCATAGTTATTTAAGTACAATAAGTAATTTGAATGCAGAGGTAATCTGAAATAATTCAATCAAGGTAATTGTGAAAAAAAACAATACTACAACCAACAACAAAATCAGACACATCAACAGAATCTATGCATTTTGTCCTTTTCGCGTAATTTTAAAAATGTTATTGGTTTTAACTGCTTAAGGGTGATTTATACATTCTGAATTATCTGTTACTTATAGAAAACATTATTCGTCATATATGACAGTGGGCCGCACTTATGAGCGCTGTAGGCCGCGAGTTGGCCAGGTCTGGTTTGAGCTAAGGCCAAGGCTAATGTCATATCTTACATTTTTTAATTATTCTATGAATTCACACACTTTTTTACACGGTTTTTGTGGAACGTATATACCGTAAGAGCCGGAAAAAAGTGTTGAGTATACTCAATACAACAAATTGCGTGGGGGAGGCTTGCATGAAGTTTGCACGAGGGCCCCAAAATTCTAGCTATGGACTGGTTGAACCAATGCAATTATAGTAAATTATGAATTTTATTTCAATGACGAGTACTATTGGCCGTTATTTTCTTATTTAGCAAAAGGTTTTTTTAATAAAAAATATTTTTAGTCAGATTTTTCGCTTTAGTGACTGAAAACGTTTTCATTGATAGACAAATAAGAGGGGATAGCTGTATCACTCCATTGTTGAGACAAATTTCTGATGGCACATAGCGTTTCCTCTTTATTTTTTTTCTACATCCTCCGGGCATCGTAATTCATAAACATCTGACACCATAATAATAAAATAAATATGAATATACGTGAGTGCACATGAGCGCAACGTTTACCGACGCCATATTTTAAATCAGGACTGCACAACTTGCGGATCCTATACGCGTTGTAAAATTAGGCATTTAAACTATTTCTTTTATTTTTAATATTTCTAGGTGTGGCAGTGTTGAGCGATCTCTGTTGATGCATTTTTAAAAGAATATCAGATGCATTTAAATGTCTCTTTAAAAAATACAAAAATTCAAATGACATCGATTCCAATATGCGTGGTCATCAAAATTTTCATAAAGGTAATAAATTAATATAATGTTAGTTATTTATACAAAATACGGTGAACGTTCTCTGTTGGTACATTTTTAAATGACGATGTAAATGTTATCAGATGCATTTAAATGTATCATTAAAAATGCAAAATGCCAATATGCATGCTCATCAAAAAAAAAATATAAATGTCATAAATTATATGAGCCCCTAAGAGGTGAAGGGGATACAAAGGGGAATTTAAGAGGAAAAAACCGAGTTACTTGCGTTATAATATTCTACATGTCTTTAAGCATCTTAAAATTGAAGTGAGCTCAGTAAAAAATATACACAACAATAGCGTTATCTACATAAAATAAAAATATGCAATCCACCAAATCCCCAGGTAATGACGTAATTGTACTTTAAAGTGCAATAGACAGCTTTTACCATTTTACTACTTGGCTCACTTCGCCTCTCGACACATAATATACCCCTGTTACACGTGAAGTGAGCCAACTAGTAAAATGATTTTGAAAACTTTTTTCTTGTACTTTTAATTACTAACACATCTTGGGGCTTTGGTGGATTGCATATTTTTATTTTACGAATATAGGACTGTTGCAATGTGTACTTCACTTTTCACGATAATTTAAGACGTATAGAATATTACAAAGCATCCAACTTTTTTCTCTAAAATACCACTTGGCTCACTTTAACTCTAATGTAATGTAACTTAGAGTCTAAAAAAAATGATGGTACAAAATGTTGACAAGCAAGGTATATAATTGTTCACACTTGTATGAAGGGGACTAGAAGTGTGGTTGTAATTTTTCATAAAAATATATTGAATAAAATTCTTTTTTAGATATCATGAATTTACTAGGGTATCCAATCCCGGAGCTTTTTTCCAATCCCGGGATTTCGGGATTGATAAATTTTCAATCCCGGGATCCCGGGATTGGGATTAGCTCACCGAGGAATTTGAAATCCTCAATTCCCTATACTTTTTCCTCAGATTATCTCCAAACCTTGTTTTTTTTTTAGCTCACCGAAGAATTTGAAATCCTCGATTTGGTATACTTTTTCCCCAGATTATCACAGAAACTCGTTTTTTTTTTAGCTCACCAACGAATTTTAAATCCACAATTTGCCAATTTCGTGTCAATTTTCAGGATTTCCTAAAAAATTCTCAATACCGAAATCCCGGGATCGCGACCATGTCAATCCCGGGATTTCAGGATCAGAAAATTGAACGAGATCCCGAGTCCCGGGATTGGATGCCCTAGAATTCACCAACATACACATTTGTTTAACATACATGCGTGGCACTCTGTATACGCATTCTAATAAACTAATTTAAAACGAATAAAAATAAATAAGCGCCTTCTGTTCTAATTGAAGCATTTTCATCGTTTTATGACACTAGAGTTTAACTGCTGAACATGTTTTATTATGATTGTCTTTTAATAGTTTCTATAAAATAAAGCGTAAAATATGATTGCTTACATTAAAAAATATATAACATATCACTACCAAATAATATCAGTATTAATAATGTCAACATTACACATTGGTTTAATGAATATTGCGTGTTCTAATTGTAAGAGGGAAACAAACACATGAACACATCAAGAGAAAAGTACGAGATAAGGTTCCCCGATCACGAAAGTACAATTGTTACATAAATCATTGCTCATCACGAATATTATACACTGATGATAACGCTTATGAAGAGTGAACAGTTCTGAGCTTTGTCAGAAGAATACCCCAATGTGTCAAAACAAGTAATTATTGTTTTACTTCCGTTTTATACAACCTATTTATGCTAATCAGGATTTCCTTTTTATGCTACAACGAAGTCGAAGCGCAGGAACAGGATCGACGCAATACCATTAAAAAATAAAAAATATTTTATTAATATATTTTTTTGTTTTTATACTATTATACAGTGGCGGATTAAGCACAAAAGAGGCCCCAGGCGCAATAAATTTTAGAGGCCCTGTTTTTTGGATAACATAAGGACGTCAAAAAAATTCATGTTAAATATATAAAAATCGGAACAAAATATATATGGGTAATATAATATAAACTATTTTTGAGGCCCCTAAGATTCAGAGGCCCCAAGCGAGCGCCTCATGCGCTTGTATGATAATCCACCACTGCTATGATAAATTGATTACCCGATCAAAGAAATAAACCAAGTGTACCGTTAAAATTTCCGGGTTTGCTGTGTTCTATTGCAGAAAAAGTTTGGGAAACCCTGGCTTACACGATGCAAGATGCATGAGATCATCTCAATTAGTACAAAACTAATATAAATATTTTTTTCCTACTATATTTAACATTAAAATCTAAAAAGTGCTCCGCGGGATTAAATATTGGTCCGTGTCCTAATGTTTGCCGACCGATGATGTACACCATAGAAAATTTGAGAAGTTGAAAATTCGTATTAACTATTATTGCCTTCTGTTACATTGACTAACATATTTTTTCGAAATGATTCTTTGATATACATTTTGTTATTTTTAAAGCTATCTCAGTATGGTGCGATATTATAATGATGGCTACCGCAACGACTCGAGGCGAATCGAGTTCAAAGAACTGAATAATTTAACTTTAACCACTACGAGTTGTTAAACTCATCCTTTTAATTGACTTGCAGATGATGATGCGCCAAATAATATCGCGTGTAACGAATTTAATACAATTCTAAGAAATTATATTCAGTTATATTCGGAATAGAAATTGTACAAAAGCAGTTAACTGAATCCGATAAAAACGATCAAAAATTCATAAATTATTTATTATTAAATGTATAATTAACATAAATTTGACACATAATAAATAATCCATATTAATTGAAGACCAAAAGAGTGGGTGAAACGCAGAATCATGAGCGATACTCAATATTGATTTCAGTTCAATAATTATTATAAATTTAATTAAAAACATCAAATTTATTATAAATACTTTCGATGTAAATTATGGGAACATAAAAAATAATATAATTTACACTGAACGAAAATCAAAGAGACTACATAAATCATATGATTTTTAAATATATAACAGGAAAACATGTTTCTTGCGTTTAGTTGCATATCGATTGTGGAAAGGAAAAAAGGACGTAATAACATGTTTTTGGGCCATATGCAAATTATGAATTATACACAACCTTGAAGTGCACGGAGACTTCTAAACTGGTGTTTAATTGACATAATCTAATGTTAATTAAAGAAATTGTCTAGGAAAAACCTTTATTTCAGTCTTTTTTCTCGGTTTTAACTTTTTACAAGATCATCTTTTTCAAACTTAAAAGCTAAATTTATATAAGTACTAATTCGGCATTTGCAGCTTGCATCCTTTTGATAGAACGCGTATTAGGTTTGATACATTGTGATTATCGAAAAAAACCTGTTTTGAAAAAACTGTGGGTTACGTCCTTTTTCCTTTCCACAGTCGATATATTATGGAAGTTCTGTGAGGTAAGTGATGTTTGATATGATACAATATCCACAACTTTTGTCTCAGGGCTTTGGAGTCGGATTCGTGGAGTCGGACTGTTTGTATCGGAGTCGGAAATAAGCTAACGACTACGATTCCATTTTAAATTTTGTGTGTATACTAGAGGTCTGCACGAGCCAAAATTTTACAAAATTACCCGGTCCGAGCCCGAAAAACTCAGGCCCGACCCGGCCCGGGCTCGAGTCTAATATCGAACCCGACCCAAAACTCGAAACTCTTCATTTTAGCTCACCGTGGAATTTGAAATTCTTGTTTTGCTATACTTTTTCCCAGATTATCTCCGAGTCCTTTTTTTTTAGCTCACCGAAGAATTTGAAATCCTCGATTTGCTATACTTTTTCCCAGATTATCCTCCGAGAGTCCTTTTTTTAGCTCACCGAAGAATTTGAAATCCTCGATTTGCTATACTTTTTCCCAAATTATCTCCGAGAGTTCTTTTTTTTTTTTAGCTCACCGAAGAATTTTAAATTCTCGATTTGCTATATTTTTTCTCAGATTATATCCGAAATTCCAAAACCCGACTATCAATTGCGCTTACCCGCCCGAGCCCGGCCCACGGGCCGGGTCGGGTAAGAGCCTACGGGCCAGGCCCGGGCCCGTGTAGACCTCTAGTGTATACACATCGGTAATCAAAATCCAAAGTTGGCGCCAATGCATGCAATTAAGTCTTAAAAAATATAAGAGGTACGAATTCATTAAAAACAATTATCTATTGTATAAATAAATACTATTTTGTAAGATTACAAAAATAGGGTTAGGGAAGAATCTTTCAATTCTTTATCTAGACAATGAGATAAAATATGTATTGATATGAGGAAATCACACTCCCGTTCGCCTAAGAAGTTGTCATTTGTAAATACATATAGTATTAGTAAACCAAATATATTAGAACACTACCCTATAATTAGAAATACTTTGAAAAAAGATATTTTTATTTTATTCTATCCCAGCGCTGGCATGTCATGGGAGGATGGATGCAAAGCAATTTACGGGAGACGGGAAACATAGAGGTGTCGCGTGGCGGCCATATGCTCCACATAAGGAACGAATATGGCCAAAGAAGAAGAATGTTGAGCATATGGCCTCCTAATGGAGGTATCTCAACAAATTTATTTTTTATATAACTGCTTGTAATTAGTGTCTTAAGTTTTTTTTAAGATAGTAGGGATCGAAAGGTCAGGGTTAGGACAAGATTAGCGGTCAGCTAATCGCTCTCGCTTTTCCCTGTTATTTTAGGATTTGAAGGGTGAGAGAATTTAAGACAACACAAATACTCATTACTTTAAAAAGAAGTCGACAAATGAAAAAATGCTGTTCGTGCTGTGACTCGGACCCGTGAGATTAGTCGCGGAATCAAACGACGTTGCCACGGACCAGACAATATTTAAGTGGCTATAAAACATGGAAACTCAGAGTCATAAATATTCTCAATTTATTGAATATTTTAACTGTGTAGGATGTAAAAAAAGATGTTTGGTGTCACATTAATATTGTGGGATATCGACTCTTTTATAAGAAACAATAATTTCCATAAAGTGTGAAATATAATGTGGCGACGAAAATAGAAGTCGAGACAAGCGGAACGAATCTATCCTCAGTTGACAGAGAACATGTGTATGATATTTTCAGCAGATGTCAAAGACAACGAAGATAATGTGTCTTGAAAAGACGCAAGAAGCACAGAAATGTGAGCACAAATATGAACCAAACTGCTATCCGAGATCCAGTAGGTTGACATCGAAAGATGAAAATTAAAAGGAGACTAAGCTCGCGTGACAGAATTATAAGTCTATCGCAACATGTTTACGAGAAAATTAATAAAACAATTTTAAGTACGAAGGGCCTGTATCTCTCATACTATGTTGTGATTTTTCCTCACATAAATTTTTTGAATACATATGTTCATATTGTATGCATAATTTTACTGTGCGTAATTTTATTTGTATATATGGATGCTCCAGAAAACGTATATGTATTTTATTTTGTTCACACGGTATCTCATTAAGTATTATTTAATATAAAGTTTATATATGTGAGCAACGTTTTGACCGAAAAGATAATAAACATTCATTCATCATATTAAATAAATATACAAATAAAGAAATAATAACCATCTGGTAATTACATCTAGGTCGTATTGAAATAAAGTGTACAGTGAAATTAAACAATCGGTCTGAACTAAATATTAT
Organism: Himalopsyche anomala; assembly: GCA_031772345.1. NCBI lineage: Eukaryota > Metazoa > Arthropoda > Insecta > Trichoptera > Rhyacophilidae > Himalopsyche > Himalopsyche anomala. The sequence goes on along the minus strand of CM062823.1, from coordinate 6,341,207 downwards.
AATTAAAAAATATATATATTTCTGGAGGAAGCTGGTGTACATGTCGTGATGTTGCAATCATTTAAAAAAATGCATTTAGAACCTGAGGCTTCTGATATATTTAAGATTATTTTTCACTCCGGTAAAATATGAGGCGCCTAAAAGCAAAAACCAATACGTCCACATTATGTCAAAATTTACCAAACAAGTACGTATCTCAATCTATTTCATATAATATATATCTTGCAAAACCCGAGAAAACTATACGAAAAATGCTTGGAGTTTTTACCATGTCATAAAAATCACATAACCGCTAAATTTCATGTCGATATCTCCAATATATTTCGCTTATATTTATTGCAATAATTAGTTGCTCGAGTATAAACATACAATGAAAAAAAGGAACTATCATATCAACGAGACTTAAAAATAAAACGTTAAATACAAAAATGTCTTTTACTATTTCGCTAGAATAAAAAGTGGATAAAACGATTTTTAGACGCCTCATAAAAATAGTTATGTATAAAGTTAATTGAAATTTAACAAACAAAAAAATATATTTAAAAGGAAGTGCATTGATTGCCGACCTGTTAATTGCAATAGTGAGTAAGAAGAGCCTTTGTTCACTTAACCTTGAATAAAATCAATTAGACATTAATCCCCCATTAAGCCATAACTCAAACTTCAATCAACAGTCCAAAAAGAGAGCTCAAAACAAAGAGATGCACTCGAATGATTTATTGTTAAATTTAATGATGGTTTATTAACATATTAGTGTGGGGTTTTCCCACTTTTTGTGTCAATCGGATTCGATAAGCAACAATTGACGAATTGAAATAATAAGACATATGTATTGTTAGTTGACCCATAAAAGGGTGGCAGTAAGTATAGGTAGGACAATATTTGAAGAATGAATACCTTGATCTCGGATAGACTAATCATAAACTGGGCAGGAATAAATACCCTAGCATTATTTTAAGAAATAACTTCCACAAAAATTATATTTCTCATCAGTTGATAATTCTCAGGAATCAGAAATATTGTGTTTTTCTTAACAAATGCCTTTTCACCAAGTATTGACAGTAAACACCCTAGAAGTGACAAAAATGTGTTAAGTATACAAAGAGATTCTTAGTCAGGATTAATTAACTTGTTGGTTCATTGTTTATACCAGTTCGTCAAAAAGTGTATTTATTTATAATTTCAAAGCGGGCAATTGTCCCTACCTACTAATTTTAAACTCTTTTTTGTGTTAGATCGGCATTAATGCGTGTATATTTTGAAATAATTATCTATGTAACGCAAAATATCGATTCCAGACACTTTATCCTATAGAGTGATCATTCCTTAGCTGTTTACTCAGAACTATTCTATTACTTACCAACTTCTGCCAGAACAGTGACGATATAATCTCCAATACCATCAGTTTATTACATGCTTTTCGGGACAAGAAAAACTTTAAAGTTGTGCTTGCATCGTAACTAGGAAGTTCGAGATTATAAATTATTTTAGTATGTACATTAACCTGACATGTTTATACTAATTTAAGACGAAGATGACAGCAGAAACAGTTTCGGTAAACCATACCACATAATTTATTCTCGGGCTTCGCTGTAAAACATTTTCAGAGACCTAGTATCATTTGATATTATATCTGCAGCCGTGATGCGGCATCTTGTAAACGGGTATTTTTAAAAACTAAAACTAGATCGATCTAATCCGTTAAAAAAAGTGCAAAGCCCTGAGGATAAAATGAAATACATCGTTACTTTTGGCCAAATCTTTTTTACGATATCAATATTCGAAAAAAACTGGATCTATTTCGATAATCATAGATTGTAGTACTAAAGACAAGCTTTCACATTTAATGTATTCAATTATTTACGTGCACATAACGAATGATAGTAATTAAAATAGAGTTGAAAACACAGCTTAAATTGCAAAATATGTACGGGTCTATGTTTGAGAAAAAAATGTAGTGGAGAATGTAAATGGATTCTACTTAATGCATTTAATTGAATCTTGATAAGAGCTTTAAATTGATTTAGCAATAAAACATGCATTATAAAATTGATTAAAATAAATTAGGTAGAATCAAGATGCCTTTTGAAGAAATAAAACACGTGTCACAATTTGTTTTACAGCCTGTGGAATAACTAAGTTGTCAATTTAAATTTTATATTAGGTAAAATCAGTTTATCGATTTTTCATCGACTTTGGTATTATAGGTGACATGGTATCTTCATCAAGATTATCACGAAATCATAGTGGGGAAAGCATATTAATATTTAAGAAATTTTCAATTTGATTTTCAGACATGAAAGAACTCTATAATAATAAGATTAATTTATCCCTTTTAGGGTGTTCACTGTCAATAAGCGGTGGGAAGGCATCATATTAAGAAAAAAAAGGCAACATTCTTTTGTACTTCATTTTCATTTTTATTTATCAAGATCAGGACCGGTTTCGCTCATAGCAAGTTGACAATGCTCACCACGAGCGAAACCGGTCCTGATCTTGCTAAATAAAGTTGGAAATTAAGTACAAAAGAATGTTGCGTTTTTTCTTAAGATTAATTTATTTAGTTCTACATAAATTATCAATGTTTCTAGCGTTCCGCTGTTTAATATTTGAATTCTTGGCGAAATCTACTTACGGACTGGACTATCAGAAATATCAATTACATAATATATAATCTCCCATCGTTTTGTGCCAATACTCAACATCCCCATCACAGCTCTGAGCCCTAAGGATTGTAATCGAACATTCATATTTTTTTAGATATTCGGTTATTTGAATATTTGATAAATAATTAGAATATTATTCATGTATGTATTTTTTTTTTGTTTCTGGGTGTAGACTGTTATTCCAACGATTCGAATCTGAATGGTATATCATGTATATATTAAACTACTGAGGTAAAGAAAAAATAACAAATGGTGTTGCATTACATATACTCGTATATTTTGCAATGCTCACAATGAGCGAAACCGGTCTCGTTTCAATAAATTGTATGTGGAAAAAGTACTAAAAATATTTTTATTATAATGCCATTCCACTAAGTATTGACAGTAAACACCTTAAGAGTGATCATTTATTTTATAAAAACACCAAAATACCCACTCAAGACACTCGTGAGAAATTTGTAATAGTTGTTTTAAACGAATATTTTCAATCCTAAATCACAACGAATATGTTAACTTGTTGAGTCTTTAAGAATTTTTGTTATATAATCCATAAAACAATGTAAACATATTTTCATTGTAAATAATATTTTTAAAAAATAACATTGATTTATCTTGAAATTCCAAGTTACCTTTTTATCGTATTTCATAGTACATTTTTCAAAGTAAAACAAACGAGGTTTTCTGCCAGCATGTCACACGATGAAGACGTAACCAGGTTATCTGCCATTTTGATATGTTTATGGAAGTGTTCTGTAATATAATTTATTTTTCAGTAGGCTGATAAACGTACCGGAAGAGATAACAACGGCAAAACAGTGTCATGTTCGCTGTAACTTGTATTATAGTTTCAAGACATGGCAGTAGAAGTCTGCACGGACCCGGGCTTGGCCCACCGATCTCTATACGGCCCGGCCCGTGGATGGATGGGTGGATGTCGGTCAGGTCGAGATTCAATCTTAGTCTGGGCTCTAGTAATACAATATTTTGATTGGCATTGTTATACATATCTTAATAATGAAATCTTTTATTTTCAACGAATGGCGTCAACACATGTTATATATAATTAATATAATAAAATTGAGTGGTCGAATTTAAACTATTAGCTATTGTGAATAATACCCAGTATCTGCTTTCTATCGATTTTAAATTGTTGAAATTCGGTTGTGTCAGAAAACTATTATGTATATTATTTTTAATTAACAGTACAATAAAGCATCATATATGATTGTGAATTGAAAAAAAATCGGAGTTTTTTCAAGTCACGAAATATAAATCTGAGCTTCGGGTCGGGTTCGGGTAACAAGTGTAATATTAAGACTTGGGTCCGGGCCGAGTAATTTCATCAAATTTCGACCCGTGCAGGTACGTGGCAGGTACGTCATAAATGGTATTATCAATCCCACTCGCCTTTTGAAACCTGACTAAGTTTACACACGTATAAATCTTTATTGTAATATTTAAGCATACATAGAGATTATATTGTAGAATAATACAAATATATTTACATTTTGACATTGTTTCCGAAATGCGTGCATAATGTTTCACAAAGATTTCATAATACAAAACACTAGTAATGGATGATCTGTCATTCGCAGAACTGCAATCAAATGAAACAAAAATGTTAACGTTGTTACAAACATGCAGACATGCTTTTATAAATATTTCATAATATTTATACATCAGACACGGGAAATAAGTCGCTTATAAGCGAACAAAACACTCTGTCTCAATTGCCTTCTCCGAATCGTTCTCAGAACATACATTAGAGTTGTATCAATACGAAACGATAACAATTCAACGATTGGATTGTCATTTACTTGGTAGAACTCCATTATTATAATGGAGTTAAAAAATATGAATGCATTTAAGTTCTACATTTTTCTATAGTTGATATAGTTCTATCGAAAAAGAGTTGACATTGTTATGAAAGGCGAGGGCGACATAGATTTCACGATGACGTGAAGTCTAAATAGCTATCAACTAAATATATTTAAAAAAAATGTAGAACATACCTTTTTGACCTCATAACAAACAACTGATTCCTCACTTTTCGTGCCACTGGAAAAGCAGTTTTACAGTTGGGAGTAAGTGATTCGCAACGATTCAGAATGTCTCGCATCCCAAAAAGATCGTTTGTATTCGTTTTCAAACGATGCAATAATATGGATACTTTATGATAGTAGATATTCATATATACTTGGAAATATCATCAATTTTTTTATGAAAAGAGTTTTTAGATGACATAAGTGCTATTCCCGCTTGGATAGCACTTATTTTGACATGGTCTGAAGTAATTAATTAACACTACCACGTTTTGAGTATACAGACCTTCCAACACAGTCACGTGTTCAGTATTTCAGACCGTCCAAAATAGGTGATATGCACGCGGAAATAGCACTACAGGTGTTTGCCTACTTTTTATATAAGATTTTTTTATACATCAATTGATTTAAACATTAACCCTTAGAGTAGCGAGTTGTTTATTTTTTAATTATTTTGACCATTGATAGACACAAAAATATAAATACATTTTTTTTGATTTTTTTTTTTTTTTTTTTGGATATCAAATTTATGGAGCTTCAAGTACCAGGACGCGCCAGCGTCAAGGTTCTTCCAGTCTCCTTCATCGATAAAGATTTTGAAAAATTGTAAATTGCATCCCCTTACCGTCGTTCGCAGACGGAAGGGCGCGATCACTACAGAGATAAGAAGTTCACGGGAACTCCATATGCATCATTTTGCAAATCACATTCCATATACTTCCTCCATACTATATCCGTACATGTACACACACATGCGGATACATACATACATACATACAGTATACAAATTGTTTTTAAACAAAGAGAGTCATTTTCGTGATGCTAAGTTCGTTCTAAAATTGACAATTTTATACGACATAAGATCTATGGAGGGTCGTCGAGCAGGACTGCTCTGGGTCTAAAACGATTCTCAGGCAGTGTCTCGTCATAGTTGTGGAGATCAGAGATCGTTGGGTTAGAATGTTTTCCTACCTCGCTGTGAAACTTTTGTGATATTTCACGAACGAACTCGCGGATGGTAGGTATTTTCAAGTCTCTGTGAAGCAGCGAGTTACGCACGTACCACGGGGCGTTACATATCTGTCTCAGTGATTTATTTTGGACAATCTGGAGAGTCTTCATATGTTTACGGTGAGCATACGTCCATATTGGAGCAGCGTACACCATGATTGGACGAGTAATTGCTGTGTAGAGGAGCAGCTTGCTTTTGAGAGTAAGTTTGCTTCTCGCGTTAAGCATAAAGTACAACCTTGCCTTTGTAGCATTAGCTTGACGTTTTTTAATCGCGACGTGTTCATTAAATTTAAGTCGACTATCTAGCGTGAGTCCAAGATACTTAACCGAATTGGACCACTTGATCTCTGCGTTGTGCATGCGTATGCAAGAAAAATTAGGTTTTCTAATAAAACCCTTTGAAAACATTACTGCCGCGCTTTTTTCGGTATTAATTTTGATTCGCCATTTGTCGCACCAGTCTGCTATTGTATCGGCAGCAGATTGAACCTGCGTGACAGCGCCTTGTCGATTTCGAGATTTAGCTAAAATAGCCGTATCATCTGCATATTGTGCTATAATTGCGTCGTTTTCTCCGCCGGAAGGAATGTCATAGGTGTATATATTGTATAGTATGGGTCCCAAAACAGAGCCTTGCGGAACTCCCGCCCGAGTTGACCTTGATGAGGATCGAATTCCATCCATTTTAACGTTGAAACATCTGCCTGTCATGAATGAGTTGAGAATTTTTACCAGCGGTGACCCTATGCCAGCCTTCGACATTTTGAAAACAAGCCCTTCGGTCCATACTCTGTCGAAGGCTTTTGCGATATCTAAAAAGAGGCCAGCCGTGACTTCTTTAAGAATGAATCCACTTGTGATAAACTCCGTTTTTTTGATAAGGATCAAACTGGGAAGAATATTTATTATTATTTCAAGAGATATGTATTTTTTTTAAAATTATTTTTTAAAACTTACTTTCATTTGTGGTTATGTGACGCCCTACTGACGTTGATTCCAGGAAGAGAATCAGTGAAATGCAATTGTTCAGTAAATATGATATGGTTTCCGACTTGTTTTTAAAATTCTTTTGTTCATTTGTTCAAATCATAAAAATTATGTGACTGTCAAAAATCACAAATGTTTTCTATTCATATGTGAAGAAATAATAAAAAAAATAGAATGGCAATAAATATTAGACACATCATTTGGACGCACATATGCGGCCATACCCCTCAAAGGGTTAAATATGATTCAATAAAATTGCATTCAAATTCGGCTACTGTTCATTCCATTTTTTTTATAAAACGAATGTAAGGTCAATATTAAAAGAAAAAACGATATGCAATCAGATCAATAGATAACAAATTAATGAGGTACATAAATGTAAAGCACCGTACTTTCTAATGGTTCTAAGCTAAATTCCTTATCTCGAATACGAAGCTGGAAAAATACTTTTATTTACCGAAGTTTCATAAGTACTTAACAATCTGAAAAGGAAAAACGCGTGGTGTGGCAGCGGTTGCGTAAATATTTGAACGACCGAATAAATAAAATTGTGCGTGCGTACAGAGAAATATTCCACATTTGGATAGTGCAGGTTCGATGTCGGATAGAGCCACGTAGATTTCCCACGTTGAATTTTATTAGAAACACCTGTTGCCGCAACACGGTTAAATCGGATAGATTGATTTACCGTTTTGTATGATTTATATTATGTGGACGAATCAGATTTTCTAATATTTCGTCATTAGCATATTGGGAATATGTTGTACATACAGTACAAAGTGTATGTTTCAAAACTCGACAATAGATATTTCTGTGGCTGTCTGTAGTGTAAAAGTTTCAAGTATTTTTTGTTGAAAATGAGATATCAGCATTTAAAAAATATTACACATTTCAAATGCTTGTAACTTGACTACAGTAAACTCCCCTATAGCGCCCCCCCCCCATATAAAGAAGTTTCCTATAGCGTATGCGACCGTCCCCCCAATAGCGTAGATTTTTTTACAAAACGATACTATTTCATGGCAAATTAGAATTTTCATAAATATATTATATTATAAATACATATTTTAAATATGTGCATTAAAAAAATATTTGCCAGTAGCTGTCTGTCCCTTGACAAACATAAGATTAAGACCGGTTTTATTCAAAGCGTGCATTATCAAATGATAAAAATATAATTTTACAAAAAGTTATTTGTATAAATAATCCACTATCAATTTATATTTTCATTATTTGATAATGCTCGCGATGAGCGAATCTGGCTCTGACCTTAATAAATAATTCGGAATAAGTACAAACTTTTTTTTTAAATAAACGAAATTCTAGTATTTGGGGCAATACAAATACACGTGAAGTTAAACAAGTACTAATAAACCATGAGTTTGGGTGCATATTATGATATGTGCACTTTCTCTAAAATAGTTATGGAATTTCGTTAATTATGGTCGTAATTGCGAAACGATAACTAACTTCACATGGGTGAATTCGATGGTATCGATCTGGAAAACATTTGCTGTCAAATGAACGACGGAATCTTCCCACACGGCAAACGACACGATGCAGTTATTGCACACGTGAAATACTCTTTAATATTTGCTAACGAATGTAGAATATCAGAATCGTGACACAACTTCTTTGACGTAAAAAGACAAGTCTGTACAACTATTATATACTACTAAATACTATTAATATGTATACGATTTCTTAGCTCAATAATTATTTAACCACTCTAAAGCTAACGACCCACCGGTGTGTCGCATACCTACTAACCACACACGCTACCCACCAGTGTGTTGTCATTATTACGACGTCGATAAATATTTTTTAGGGTTTGCATCATTAAAGAAGGGTCCGACACCTCTTAATGACTCACAAAATGAATATTAAGTTTTCCTTTATTAATTTTTAGAAAATTGCTAGCTTACAGGACAAAAAACGTTGTTTTTTTTTCTAGCTGTTAACGGGTTAATAGACGAAAGCGCCATTTTTCTCTCCCGAAAGAGTTAACGTACACAAATAGTTGTGATTGATATTTACCAGATACATATAGCATCGAGTGCTTATTTTTTTTTCCAAAATTACGCTGAGTAACAATTTAATTTTATAAACCTGGTGCTAATTGTTTAAGTAAGACAAAAGCAAACATTACAGTGTTGTGCACTAAAATATTCGATGGTGTAACCTTTTTACGAAACAAATATTAATTGTGTCGATAATGAGGTGTCAGTTGCAAGTGCCTTCCGAGTGATAACGCCTCGTCTTTAAATGAACATATTATGTAACGAATAATCGAAAATGAAAAATCATTTTCCTCTTTTTACGAGTGAAATGAGCGTACAAAAAAGGTTGCCAGAGTGCAGGGGCAAAATAAATGTAATGACTATATTTCCTTGTTATATAAACAAAGAATGATAATTAAACAAGTTTTTATACTATATTATAAAATTAAATTTGATACTGTATTATTCCACTCATTGTGTCACAAAATGTGAGACAAGTTGTTATACCATTTTATTTTAAGAAATACGAGCATTGTCATTTTATGGTATTTTGGATTATCTCGCATTTATTCTTAGCTTGCAGTGATCTGCTTATTAGAAGAGCTCTTAAAAAACGATAGATCGGAGATTCACCGTGTTGATAAAGGTACCTATCTATTATCTTATTTGAGTAAGATTTATTGTTTTTTATACAATTATACAATAAATGGAGCACTGGCGTGAGACGTAATTCAATAAATTGATCATTATTTATAATAAATAAGTATACAGTCATACTTGGTCAATAATTACTATTGTCAGCACTGTCATTACAATTAGCTACGCATCATCATTATCACATACTAGAATTATTTCAAATGATTATTTCCCTTTCAGAACGAATATAATAAGAGAACAGACGTATCATTAAGAATTGCAGTAATGAGTAGCGACTTTTTAGTTTCCAAGGGCACACCAAAAAGGAGATCTCTGTTTGACCAGGTTAATGCCCAACCCAGATTGTTAATTTAAATGAAGCTGATGATTCATTTAAAAAAATTCTTAGCGTACAATTATGGTGAGAAAAGACTTCGGTTAAGAATTAAGCAATGAAAAAATTTGTGTTACATCTGGCAAAATAATTATCATCACATGGTATTACTGCAATAAGAGGTCAAGAGAATGAACAGAAAATCTACAGGCGCCTTGCAGATATGATAATATTGCATGGAGTGGCCTCCGAAAAAGCCAGCGGTAAATTGGTTATTCCATGTTATACGCCCACGGGAGACAGCTTCTCTGCAACCTTGCGAAATTATTATTTGCACTTGGCCAAAAACTCAAATGTCTGCACCAAAACGTCATCGGCCAATACTCACCCAAATCGAGCACAAACGAAATTAACATTATTGAATACGGTTAAAAAATAATATTATTTGATCGAAAATTGATAATTCATAAACCACCTCATAATTAAAAATAATTCAACTATTATTATACGAACATAAATTTTATTTGATACTTTAAAATAACTCAAAATTATTATACAGTACATTAGAACAGGAATGCACAACCAGCGGCCTATTTTGATTTTTGTTTGCGGCCCTCGGATGATTTCTCAAAATTAAAATATGTATTAAACATATTATTTTAAGTAAATCATTGATGTTAATAAATGTGAGCAAGTTTTTTTGTAAATGAAGCAGAATACATTGATTCATAAAAAACGGCTTACCAATGAAAAATTTAATTTAATTTTGCTGTTTAGTACTACAAATATTATGTCGAATTCCACAGAATTAATTTAAAATGTACAAAAAGAAAAATATCATGTAAACCCATATAAATAAAAACAGTAAAATCAGAGTAAGTACACAATCCTTAACCTTTTTACGTAGTATTTTTGTACGACTGTGTTACATGGAACGAATCCCCAGTGTAAAATAAGGATTTAGTTTACTTTTAATTTAATTTATTCTTGCTACCCGAACCAACTATAATTTGTTTTTATGCGCCCCACTGGAATACAAAGGTTGTGCATGCCTGTACTAGAGATTAGCTCGAGAAGAACAGGTATCAAAAACGCCAATGATATCAAATGTTAAAATTAAAAACAATTAATTTTAATGATGACCAGGACGCGAACCAATATCAATACTGACACAGCTATCAACAATATTTTATAAGTCTTGTAAAGCTATAATAAAAACTTTGTAACTATATTTCCATATTATAAAGGAGTTCTAGAAAGTGATTTCCAATTAAATCATTACAATAAACTCGAGGTCGACATTAACATTAATGAATACATTATATCATTCGACAACAATCATTTTTTTGTGCAAAATTTTGTCGATTTTCAAATGATTTTTTTGATGCATTTAATTAAATAAATATCTACACATGCAAAACCTCGATTAAAATTCAATATAAGTGCAATTCTTCAGTTTTTACCTTAACCTCATATAAACCACGGCGCTATCGTAAAAGAGTGGATTGATTGAAAACCATTTAAAATTCTACTTTAGAAGTACATACATCGAATCCACAATGGGAGTGGACATGGTCAATAAAAAACATGTTTGCATTCATCAAAAAGTATGGTTTTCTTCGTAAAAATACGTTGCATAACATGCATTGCTATTTTTCTGTATATGTAATTTAAAATGGATTCTAAGAATACTCGAATTTCTTTGAAATGTGAGTAAGTAAAAAAACTAGTCGTATATTTTTATTTGCTCATGTTGCTTTAACTGCCTGTTTTTACATAAGAAAGGAATGCAAACCAACGAAGTAAATCTTATTTCTAGAATGGATATGTTGGAAGAGATCAAAAGCAACTATTTCCTTAATCTCAGATTTCAAACGCATTTTTTGATCATGTCAATGAATGTGACTGATTATATATCTTATTTCACTTTATTTATATAAACGTGTTACAAATACAAATTATGAGTGTATTGCTTTTATGTAGTCTTGTATAGGCCTATAAGACATAAAATACGTGTGTATGTCTGTCTGTCACAAGAACTCTTCCCAAACGGTGAACAGTAGCAATGTGAAATTTGCACGTCATATTGGCTGCCATTTCTAACGTTAAACTTTTCACAGTATAATTTATAAATGGACTATACTTTGTGGGTACATAAAGAACGGTCTAAATTAATATTCTTTAACTTTCAACATTAGCTAACACAATAATTATTTTGGGCGAAACCAGTCAACAAAAAATATAAAAATAAATTAGTACGATAACTTATCGAGGAAGTTAAAAAACAAAATCTACTGGAATCATAGAAAACAATATTCGTCTGAGTCAAAGCAATCTTTTTGGGCCACATTCATGTCCTTGGGAGTAGGGATTCTGAAGTCTCGGGTTTTTCAAAGTCCCGGGACATGAGACGTGATAAAGTCAAAGTCCCGGGACTTCCCGGAACTTGGGACTTTTATTTCCCCTTCAATAAAATTATAGATTTATTTTAATTAAATATTTGTATGTATGTACTAAAAAGGGATGATAACGGTACATGTATTGAAAAAATAACAATGAATTGGGTAAAATTATGACCGTTACTTCACAAATCACAATACATACAGCTTTTATACCTTTTTTGTCCTATTGAGACATTGGTAACTTTGTACAATAGTGAAAAACATTTGTAAATAAAACAACATCAGATGATAGACACCAATGTAAATTTATTTAAAATCAAAATTAATTGCTAAGATTGCTTGCATCCAATTTTTATTTGTTAGAATGGTTTTTTCAAAATTAAAATGTACAATTTGGCTTTCTTAAGTCTCGGGACATTTAACAACAAAGTCCCGGGACTTAAGACAGCAAAAAACCTTAAAAGTCCCGGGACGTCTCGACACAGAATCCCTAATGTCCACATGGTATATCGAGGAACAATGGTAAAGTGACATAGGCATCGACCTTGTGAAAAGGCGACCATCAGGAACCGCAATAATGGAAGAATTGTTTGGAGTCGAAAAAGAAGGAATAATAACTTGGCCAGCTGCATTTTTGACACTCCCGAATAAGTACTTAGGTACTAAAATTTTCTTTTAAGCTGTTTAAGCTTTAAGCCAAATGGGTATATGTCGAATGTTTTTGGAGTCCAACTCGCTCTCAACCTTGCTTCTAACTTAATAATCAACATCGCAATTTTATATTCTAAAAATACGTGGTGGAACGGATACAGTCTAAAATTGTATATGTTCTCCTGTGGGTATTATAATAAAAAAGACAGAAAACCTTGCTTTATGACGTCACAAATTATTGTTGAAATGCAACATATATACAGGTGTACGGATTAAGTTAATACTATCATTAATTTAAACGAGTTTTTAACTTAAGATTGATCTTAACGCTTGTCAATCTCAAGGTTATGAAAAAACAATGAAAGTATGTTGCTAAGAAAAAGTAGGCATCAAATTACATATTTAAATATATCATCGAAACAATATCAAAAAGCAAAGAAAAAAAATACATATAAACCGAATCGGCAAGTTGAGATAAATATTGTTTATACAAAAACAATTATAAAAATATTTATTTATTCGTGTCATGACAGGTAACAGAAAAAAAATTATGAAAAATTAGTAGGCAGAAAAGTCGAATAAAATGTGCGAATTAATTCGCAGAACAATAATGTATTTAGAGATGGAGAGCAGTGCAGTACTGGATTTAATTTAATTTAGCGTCTAAAAAAAATTAAACGTATTATTTACCTAGAATTTATGGTGGTAAAATTTATCATACCACAAATATATTTTAGAGTTTTCAAGTACGCCACTGCATGAAAAACGGCATCATTCAGAATCAATAACGGCAATGTTATAAAGTCTTCAAGTAGGACCTTAGTGGGTTATGATATCGTTCAGTTGAAATATTTTTAGTCATGTTAATAATTGCAAGCGTGGGTTATTTACCAAGACCCAACAGGAGTAAGCGTAAACATGTGGGCCTAGGAATGTTGTCCGCATGTGAGCATTTATGTATATACTCCACATATGGGGTGGCAAATCAGCTGGTCTATAATTTTGACAATACTATATCTAGGTAAATTACCATTTCGAGGGGACCTTTCAATGTATTAGTGTACCTAGGTTGTTAAATACGTTTTGAAATAATAATGAAGAATATTAAAAACAGTACAACAAAATTTCCGCCACACGTCATCCACCCCTCGTTATTAACTTCACACAATATTTTTAGTACACTGGCAAGGACATACATTATTTTGTACTACATACTATAAACTAGTATAAACTAAATACTATAAATATATGTTGCTTATTTTAAATTTTACTTACGATTCGAGATTATGGACCTTGTGGTGTTAGTTTGTGCAATCAATTTTGCTTTGTAGTAACAATTTAATTAATTATATTCTCATTGGGTATATTTAAAAGGTTCAAACTATTTGCTGTGACGTCCAATATTTGATATATTACATCTCAAAAGATTTATCGTAGCGTTTTTAAAAGTTAAAAAAAAATAGATTTAGTATATGGTAACGGTTTTCAAATAACGTTTAAGAAATAGAAGAAGGAAACAAATCAGATTCAAACTTTAAGAGTTTATTCGTGGACCTGTTCGGTGTGTTTTTTTACAGGCACGAAATCGCAATAAAGTCATTATGTCATTAGAAGTTTATCACGAAGCGAAGGAAAAAAACAATGCAAAACGAAACGAGTATTGGCCAAGAAGTTAGCAGCCTCTGGTAAAATTCACCTTGTTAAATTTAATTCGGATTAGCTTTGAGCGATTTGGCGATATCGAACGCAGCTGTGAATTGGGTGGGTCGGCCTTTCTCTCCCACACTACGCCTGATGATGATGAATAGCACACTCAAAGATAAACGACTTGGCAAAAAAAGGCTTTGTCAATCACCGCGGGTTTATCTTCTGTCATTGTTGATAGTTGTGTTTAACTTCTAATAATACGAATTAGTAGTATTATATAGAGCCATTACGCAGTGAGTTGTCAAAATTGATAATGATGACAAATGATAAAGTTGATATAATAAATGTATATAAAATAAATATGAGTTAGCACGTAATAGTTTAGTAGTAACGTTTCATATTTTAATAGACTCGCTTAAAACGATGTTCTACAAAAAAAACCAGCAGCAAAAAACGCAGCATCAGCCAAATGGATAAACAGCATTTTTTAAATGTTCAAAATGGTAACATCAGATTGAGACAGCTTTAAAAGCAATCGTATTAAAAAAAAACTAAGGGAATTGCACATCAGATGGCAGCGCAACATAAATACATTCGCTCAGCAATCATGCTCGCACCCTCTTTCAGTCTGCGCATCATGCATAATGCGAAACTAAGTGCAATACAAATAGATAAAATCACGACACATATTTTTTTTTATAAATTACGTAGTTACCTGATGAGTTGATTCAGGTATATTTATGTTCTGAATCGAGTTGATTGAGTAAGTTGATCGTAAGTTGATCTCGCACTGTATTTACAATGTTGGGCGATGTAGTCAATAGTTAGTAAAGATAGTGTGGGATGGTACATAGAGCAGGTAGACAAATAGGTAAGAACTAAAATGGCACAACTATGCAACTTCCGCCACATGGTTGTAACTTTGGCATAAAGACTTGTACTTTAAAATTAATTACGTCATTTCATACACGGTTGAAATCTACTTCGATGTTATGTAGACTAGGCAAGGAAAAGCATGCATTTCGTATTGATATGATATGCGATTGTATGACGACGTTAGCTGATTGATGAGGAAATGCAGACATCTGGAAACAGTTAAAAGACTCACGGATTAATCGCAACTAGTCATTACTGAATTGGAATTATCATTCAGATAATCAATATGTGTTGAATTATTCTGTATTGATTACAAATATGATATAATAAAACTTAATAAATATTATGAGACCACCAGATTAGGGATTTCAATATGACCGAAACTGGGATCCCGATATTTGTGGTATTTTTCTATACCGAAATACTGATTCTGAAAATGCAAAAATACTGGTATTTCGGTAATGAAAAGAAGCCATGTCCGCTTCCAATTGCCTCCTGTTGAAGGTATCTCAACATTTTTTTTATACGACAACGGGTTGTTACTTAGTTGCTTAACCTCTCTTTTCCGAGAGGAAGGATAGGACTAGGGCAGGACTAGTGGTTAGCTTATCACTCTCGCTACGCCCTTTTTGAGATAGGATGAGTAAGAGGGAATTCAAGACATCACATACAGCCATGCCTTTGGGCAGAAATCTATAAATCGATTGAAAAATCAATTTAAAAAAAATGTTCGTACAGGGATTCGAGCCCGTGACCCCCGTGTTCTAAGTCAACAACGTTGGCACTTGATCACCCAGCTGGCTACATTTTATACATTAATATGACACAATTACCCATTACAAATTTGATCAGAAAAATGAAACGGGATATATGTATATTATGTACAAATTCAAAATAAGCTTAAGAGGATACAGTACCTTTTCGCCTGAAAACAGAGTAAATCGATCGTTTGCCGTCGACTAAATCTCGTGAACCGTTCACTCAAAAATTTTTTTTTTCAATAATTACATTTTCCAAACGCTTTTTTACACTATTGCATTTTTTTTTCATGAGAATAGTCATATTTTAAAGGAAACACGGCAAACACAAAAAACGGAATTTGAAAAACTGCTTTACGTAAAAATCATTTTTAGAGATTATTATAAGATACCGAAGTTTAATGTCTTAGAAAGAAATGCAGATAAAGGTTTGTTTAAGAAAGTGAATTGAGCAGAATTTCCAATTTATGTTTTGTAATGATTGTACATCCATTTGAAATGTACCATTTCTCCCACTTTTTCTGACTGATTTTTAAAGCATAATTAGATCATAAATACTTCTACAAAAAATTGGAATGTTAAAACATTTTTTTTTTTACTTTTAAAAGCAAAAAAAAAAAAAAAATTAATAATACCAATAAATGGTAACCATTTTTCGGGGATGTCTTTTTCTTACCTACCAATCTTCAGTTTGAGCTCAGTTTGAGATGAGGCTTGGTCTAGAGTGGACGTGTCGAAAATTTCTTTAGATATTTTTAAATCACTGGTCAACGAACATTAGAGATATGAATCAAAGCAATGTATTTTTTACACTACCATAAAAAACGTTTAATATCGGTTGGGGTGAGGGTTGCGCAAAGCGCTGATATATAATATTATTTAAAATACAATAATGTCTTGTTCAGTCGAAATACTTGGTCTTTAGACCAGTATTACTTTAGTTTATGGATAAGCATTTTGAAATAATTATTCGGCAATGGTTTTAAAAAGAGATTCTATTCAATATAATATTAACAGTAGTTGAATAAAAGTCATCTAAATGGAAAAAAAACTTCAAAATTATCGGAGAAGCTAAGATGTTAATAGTAAATATTTTTTACATAATATACAGATGGTAAACCATGTTTTTTGCAACGTTAAGTTTTTTTAATTGAATACATTTTTCTACCGTCAAACGTGTTTTTTTAAACTTATAATTGAACAAAACAGAATGCTAGAAAATATTCGAAATTGATATATGACAAATATAAATACATATGTATGGATACATAATAAACTTTTGAAATATTTTTATTCATACATTTAAGTCATTGTTTTGTACCACCCAGCAAAGTTAGTCCGATGCAGCCGATATAACTTAACGACTTTAATTTATCTATTATATTAAATGATTGAAGACCATATTTTTTCGATAACTTACCAAATTATGTAACAATGTTATACCTACAGTACATTAATATTCAAATCAATCACATGGTTTGAATTACTTTTAATATTATTAGTATTGTGTTTTCTTGGCACAACCCTGAAATTTGAACTTGTATATTGGCGTAGAACTAAATGTTCCCAAACATGTATGCATTCGATATAAATTATTCGAATAATTTCTTTTGATCAGATATAATATTCATTTAGTTTCTTCCTTATTGAGTTATATATTATATAAACTTGAAGTAAAAATAAGCACATAATAAAATTTACTAATGGCTTGAAAGAATTATTAACATGGATTATGAATATTTTCGATAGTTTCGGTATTCACTTAAGAAAAAGTCATTTTATAACAAATAAACTTTGTTATTCCACTGATCGTTTACAAATTGTAACACGTATTTGGCTTTTTCGAGAAGCGCCTTCAGACCAACTATTAATCGTCAAGCTATTAGTTAATGATGTTTACATTTATTCTAAGCAATCAGTAGAATAATTAAGTTTTCTGATAAAAAATATTGTTATTCCGCGCATTCAGTAAAATATACACCCAATCCTTTTTTTTACGCGATTTATTTTTTTGCGATTTTGAGTTTCCGCGATTTTTTTGGACGGCACCGTTACGCTTTTTCATACATTTTTGGTACTTTTTTACACGATTTTGGAACCGATTTATCAAATTATATGAAAATATTTTGTTTTTACGCACCACTATCTGGAACCAACGGATCATCCTGAGATTTTGGATCCTAGATTCACAAGGTCAATAGAAATATGGAATCCGCAATACATTTTAGACGCTATTAATAAAAAACGTAAAGAATTCACTGTGCGAAATGTTCAATCGATTTGATAAGAACGATTACTTAACTTACAATAATTTAAAATTTTTGTCTAACAAAGTTATAAATATATATATATTATAAATATAAGACAAAGTTACGATAATTTTCGGATTAAATACATAGTGAAAACTATAGCGCGAACCAGAAATAACTATCAATTGCAACTTATAATTCTTTTACTAAAATAATTTTCTATTTTAATCTTATTATGTCAATATTTTAATCTTTTTATGCAACAAAATTATTTTTCAAAACTGTATTCATCAATATCAATATCATAACAAATCATATCAAATCAATATCATAACAAATAGGTTTTACAAAATTAAAAATAAAAATTAATTATTTCAATATATTAGAGAAAGTTTGAGAATTTTGTATTGTATGGTTTGTTTTGCTTCTCCGAAAACCGTTACTAGCTTACTGTTACATTGCAATACCTC
Source organism: Himalopsyche anomala (assembly GCA_031772345.1). NCBI lineage: Eukaryota > Metazoa > Arthropoda > Insecta > Trichoptera > Rhyacophilidae > Himalopsyche > Himalopsyche anomala. Next base: position 6,322,475 of record CM062823.1, on the reverse strand, counting down.
ATTACTGTCTATATACCCATTCGTGTGTTAGGTGGTATTGTTATTTTTGTAATGAAATATAAAAATGTTTTGCTTGTTTTGATACTGTAAAAATACGTATAGTGGTGGTTACCTATTTCAGTCAGTGCAATATTTATGCTGTAGGTCAAATTTAAGTTTTGCATTCCTACTGAGTCGCCTTAAGTGATCTAGAATCTAGGATCGCTTGAGATTTCTATGGTGTTATTTATCTAGCTGCTAGATAAAAATATTTTTGACCTTCCTATTCTATTGTGTATTTAAAAATCTAAATAATTTTCTATTGTTTCCCGTTTATTTCTATGTACCCATATACAAACTAATAAAAATAATTATTATTTAAATTGTAATGGCGCGCAATACCTTTATGGAACAATGGACGATAACACTATGCTGGTATTAGTAGCTGCATAGTCATATATTTGTTACACGCTGTTCTATTCACCAATATTTGAATATCTACTAAGTAATTTAGTTTTGGTTTATGGACTGTGACAAATAATGTAAAATGTAGCACGGCTCTGTTGATATAACATAATATGTGCCCACCCGTACAAAGAGAAGTATATCTAAGTAGAGCAGTGTATAATAAAAATGGAAAAAATTCCAGAATTTCTACGTCACAAAGAAACAGCTCGGCGTGGGGGTTTTATACACATTCAATAATAATACATATTCGATACAATCTTTTCAATGAGCATTGTAGGTAGAAGTTAGTACACGATGTATTTTACTAAGCTACAGTAGCATGGTATTCCTGTCAATTTATCTTGATTTTGCCGGGTGGCCCATCATTCTTTTTATTACAATGTATAGTTTACCACTAAGTTCAACGCTAATGGTATTATATCAATGGTGGATAGTGACTAGGTAGTCTATGAAGAGGAGTGTTCGAGGCTTATAAAGCCATGGATTAGAGATAAGTTGACAAGAATAAAAAAGTAATATCAACGCAAAAAAATTAACTATAAAAACATTTTGTTCAACTTAAAATACAAAAATATAAGCATTTTTTTCAACATTTAACTGCTTCCAATGCCGAGAGCATACGGCCTCCAAACGGTTTTTAACAAGAATTGCTTGTTACGCAGTTGCTTAACTTCTCTTTTTTTCGAAGTGTAAGGATATAAAGATTATTGCTAGGAAATGACTAGCGGTTAGTTAATCGCTCTCGCTATGCCCATTATATTTAAAGATTAGAATGGTGGGAGGAGGGGGGTGGTATTTTCACACATCACAAACATTCATGCCTTTAAACAAAAATCGATATATTGATTGGAAAATACTGTTCATAATGGGGCTGTAACCTGTGAGATCTATCACGGAAGCCAACGACGTTGACCACTGCACTACAGACCCGCATTTTTGAAAATATTAAAAAATAAGCAGAGTCGGACCATTTGTAAATGCCGGAATCGGAGTCGCCGAAATACCAAATGATTCAATACTGAACATGTATAATTCAGTAAAATATCAATGATAATATTATTATCTATTCTTGGTGAAACTGCAGTGTTTACTTTTGTATAATATAATATTATAAATAAAACATACCATCAAAGAAGTTTTTTTGTCAAATATCTTGCGATTACTATGTATGTATGTATGTTTTATTTTTGATTGATGATAACACTGTATCATCGAAGTCGAACAGAACTGCAAAACTGCAGCAAATAATATAGTGTAATACCAACATAATAGGCGTTGCTTATCGATATCAAACGTATATTAATCAATGCAAACAATACTTAGCGAGTCCGCGTAAATCGTATTTGTATATATTTGAAATTGAAAGATTATCAACAGGTAGGTGTTGTGACGTCAGGAGAAAACCAGAAAACAATTGGCTCACCTTGCCAGTTTACAAATAACGACTGTTTAATTGTTATTGTTAGAAAGTTTGCATTTCGATTCTTATCACGTGTGTACTAAAGGCGCAATTCTGCAAACATTATTTAAATGCATAAGAAAATTAGTCGAGGTGCGAATGTAAATACCGTTTTCACTCGAAGATCAAGAGAGTATGACTATCTTTCACGTGAAACAGCGAAGGCGTTTTAAGTAAACGGATGTATTCATTATTAACCAGATTAGCGAAATTAGCAACTAAGCATAACGATATGAGCCGAGAAATTCACTGCATCAGATTGTTTTGAAACAATCAAATGTATTTTGGGTATAACGTTTAAGTGAATAATATTTCAAAAAAATATTGTAAAAGATAATATGTAATAGTAATCGTAGAAAAATATAACACAGGTATATATAGATATCTTAGATAAGCCGATAAGAAATCATAATAAACGTAGTCATACTAATCCAAGGTTGGGCAGGTAAATCCTAGGATTTCCCATTCGAAAATAATACAAAAGGATACAAATCCGAAATGGCATTTACCCTTGTATCTGAAACGCGTAAGTAAAGTAAAGCCGAATATTTTGTATTATTGTTTTTTTCTCTCTGTCTAACCAGGTTTTCTAGATACTACTAAAACGTAGTAGTAAAAGTATGTTGTCAAAAGTTTCAATCTTAACATTCCATACATAATTATAACTTAGAATAACTTATAACGTTTGAATTAGTGTTTTGGGAAAAAAAAAAAACTTTAACCGATAAATAAACGTATATATCGCATGTTTAATAACATTCGGACTAGGGTATCCAATCCCGTTTAATTTTCTGATCCCGAAGTCCCGGGATTAACATGGTAGCGATCCCGGGATTGAGAAATTTTGAGGAAATCCCGGAAATTGACACGAAATTGGCAAATTGTGTATTTCGAATTCGTCAGTGAGCTAAAAAAAAAACGAGTTTCTGTGACAATCTGGAGGAAAAGTATACCAAATCGGGGATTTCAAATTCCTCGGTGAGCTAAAAAAAAAAACGAGCTTCTGTGACAATCCGGGGAAAAGTATACCAAATCGGGGATTTCAAATTCCCCGGTGAGCCAAAAAAAAAAAAAAGAGCTTCTGTGAAAATTTGGGGGAAAAGTATACCAAATTGAGGATTTCAAATTCTTCGGTGAGCTAAAAAAAAAAACGAGGTTTGGGGAGATAATCTGAGGAAAAAGTATAGGGAATTGAGGATTTAAAATTCCTCGGTGAGCTAATCCCAATCCCGGGATTGGAAAAAGGCTCCGGGATTGGATACCCTAATTCGGACGTATCTAGATTTTCGCTGTTTCTGAAATGTACATACATATTCGGGGACAAGGATTGTTGAAAATAAAGTAAAAATATGAGATTATTTACAACAATCTTTTCCCCCAAAGGTGTATATTTCAGCAAATTACTCTAAGCATGCGATGTTGACTGTCGTTTCGATGATACATACATTTATTGAAAAAAGTTTATATTCAGCAGTGAAAAGTTTATCATAGAAATGGCTGATAATATAAAGGTGATTATCAAACATGAGTATTTTTGATGGAGTTACCTATGTTTTTCTTACAAAATAATGAGTCAATCTCCAAAACGCAAAGTAATATAATCAATTAGGTATATATTTAGTTTGATCGTATCTATCATAGCCGGAGAGCAAAGCAGAAAGCGTGGTAAATTTATTTCGGTTAAGAATTAAAATAGCCAAACACAGTTCCGTGATTTTTATCCATTTGTTTTGTCATAAAGGCCTGCCTACTCAATTGGTATAATAAAATTTGTAAAGCAAGTCGATCGCTATATCATCTCGGTGTCTCGAATGTTATTCTTTTCATATTATAATGCATACAAATCAAATGTATTTAGTCTGCTCCCAGTGTAATTAGAGTACCATTCAATTCATCGAAGAAGTTGATTTGGATAGCGGTTCACCTTACCTTAATTAGCATTCTATTACATGTATGAAATATGATTAATGATGTATTGCAAAGAAGATAATATGACTATGCGCATAACTCAAATATTTTCTATAATCGATGTATAATTTTACAGTCGAATGAAGTTGAAAATAATTTATCTTAACTTTGATTTTTATCTGGAATGTATTTTTTCAGAGAAGTACCTTCAGGTACGGACCCGCAATAAAATTGCTATGGAATAACATTATAGAAAAATAATCCATGTCTACCGAATTTAAAGTAAATGCGTAGCTATGCGTTAAAAATTCGTTATGTAAGTTCTCACTTACTTAATTAAATATATTGCAATGCTTAATAAATACCTGAAGAATAATTAACCTTCGAGTTTCTATGGGGTGAATTAACGTTGCAAAATTCTTCTTATTTCAACCATTCGCTAAATATTTCCAATAATATCTAGCTGTTATTTATGGTGGTCTCTAATGATACCTCAATAAATGCAAAATAAATATTGCGCAAATTTGTCTGGGGTCACTTTGTATCTTGTCGCTCCTCAATTCTACTTTAGACGTTTTTAAGTGTAATAAACTCAAAAGTCGTCGCCGTATACCTAGGTCAAGGGAGCCAATCCTCAAAATCATATGGCTGAGAAATCGACATAGAAAGACATTTTTCTTGGATATTTTTTGTTTTTATAAATAGAACTGTGAAAATTTGAACACAGATAAATACTTTGTGATGTTATGTTTCGTGATAATGGGTCAACAGCGTCAAGCCACATATAATATACGAAATTATTCGGAAATTACAATTTTTCAATCCTGGTTTCCCGGGTCGGGATGCCCTAGGCTGGACTTAACCTTCCAAGGACGAGCGTGACCATATGGTCACAGTAAACACCGTTGTCTATATATCCCACTATTCATCCTTTTTCTACCTGGATAATGTTGCTTTCACTCATATTTGGTTAAGAAGACTTCGGGTAGTCATCAGCCGCGGGGACAGAAACGGTCATCAAAAGCAATTGAGATTTTTTAAATTTCCGTTATTTTTAATCGACTTTTTGAAACTGTTAGTTATTTTTTTATCAAAACATCAAATTATTTACAGTTCTTTTGCTTATATATTTGTATTGAAATTATGTTGATCTAAAGAGGTCAAATTTTAAATATTTTTAAAAAATTCACTTTTAGCTATATTTCAACCCCGACTGTTTGCATGCCCATACGTTCAAGTTCGTCCTTACTATTGTCAGTACACAATATTACACGGTAATAAAAGGATGAGCATGACCATATAGTCATGCGGGGTTTTTTTTTTTTAATTTTGGTTAGGAATAAAAGTTATCCGTGACTTCAATATGGCTTAAATTTTTTTTTTTTTATCTAAAAAAAGCTCTCGTCTATGGAGAGTTAAGTTAGAGTCTGATCATTTATTTATGTTTTTACAATTAAATCTACATGCAAAGATGATAATCAAAGTACATATTATATTCAGCACATTATTGTTTAAAGTGAATTGACGTATATAACACCGTACTTTCCACTGAATGACTCATTTCATTCATTTTCATGAGTCATCACTGCAGAACAAAATGAAAGGACATTGCACGCATTATAATTTAAGATTAACAATAATCAAGCGAGTATAATTATAGAATTATTATGTCAGCATGTATAAATTTACTGTTAACAGATAAAATGATCAAGTAACACTGTCTCATGAATATCAGGTTCGCTTATATTATATTATTTGAATTACGTATGTTGATAAATACAGAGACATAAAATATTAGTACTTAAATAATAGTAATATCTATCTATAAAACATAAAGTAAAAACAGCTTTTAAGACTTTCGCGTTCATAGAAGATTGCAAAACCGGACAAATAAATTAATACAAGTGTAACAAAAAATAATTCAATGGAGCAAACAAATACGACCAATTGGAATCTCAATATAGGGCGAATAAATCGAAATAGATATTTTATATAGAGTGCCGTCATTAAAAGATATTTAAGTTAACTGGTTGTTAGTCAGACGCTTGAAGACTACTAGGAAAGGACGAGAGATTTCTCTGCAGATCATTTTACGCCAGTACATTACCGACAACGTAGACCAGGGGTCACCAAATTTTTTAAAAAGCGGGCCGGATTGAACTTTAAAAACTAAGGGGACCGGAAGACAAATAAATTCTTATTGGAACCCAATCAGAAATTATTTCATTTTATGTGGTTACATAATAATTACAATGTAAACAAACACTTCTTAGAATTTCAATAAACGAGAATATTCGATAAATTTTTGAGTAAACGAACATCTGGTCGTCTCGCCTCCAATTTCTATCTAACTTCCTTCACTTTGAGCCCTACTAGATAGTTTTATGACAATTGATGATTTGAAGTAAATAGTTGTTGTGAATTCACAACTTAATCATGAAAAATTATATTTCTTATATGAATTATTTCTATGCAAAAATCCAAAACTTTTCGCGGGCCGTAGTTTGGTGACCGCTGACGTAGACAATAGAGGTTTGCACGGGCCGAAATTTTACAAAATTACCCGATTCGAGCCCGAAAAACTCAGGCCCGATTCTAATACCACACTTGTTACCCGAACCCGACCCGAAGTCGAGATTTATACTCATCAAGCCGAAAAAACCCGTTTTTTACAAATTTACAACAATTTACGATTCACTATAGAACTGGTTATACTTAAAATAATCATGGCTGACTTATGACACAAACGTAAACTATAATATTTTTTTGATGAAATAAATTCCTTACTCGGGGCCGGCCCGAGCCCGAATCTCAATTGCGCTTACCCGCCCGAACCCGGCCCGGGTAGGAGCCTGAGGGCCGGGCCACAGAGACGCATCTATATTACCTTGTGTATTTAAAATATTGCTTATTTTTGACTTGTAACTTATTTGCAAGAAAAAAATATAACCGATTTATATTATCTGTGTTGATAACATGTAATAATATCAAAAGAACTTTCAGAATCTGTATAATTATTGTGTAATTAAAAATATTTTAATTTACCGTGGAAATAATGACTTAATCGGTGATTTAATTGAAAAAATAAAAACAATTAAAATTACGGTCATTACTAGTCGTACAAACAGGGTTATATCTTCGAAAAGGTTTCGTAACAAAATACTTGTATAATAAAACGACCTGTCTAGCACTCTCTACAATTATTTTAAATTAAAATGTCTACGCACGTATGAAATTGATTATATTAAGGTTCATTTAAATACAAATGAACATTAATCAACAATTTACTACAGACTATAAAATAAATCAATAAAATACGACACAAACACGTTCAAATAACTACACACGCGCGTTAAATATAGTTAGTTACGAAATAGATCAAATACATTGATTCCAGACAGCAATTTATCAAGTTTACTGGAGAAATTAACCTATTGACCTGCCCAATAGAATACCATCACATCTTATAACGTAACTTTTCATAGCAGTATTTATTTACAAGTGAAAACGCGGTATGGCTGCCCGCATGACAAAGTTAACCTTTTGGCCCTTAGTTAGATGTATTAACAGACTGACACCGTTTCTGAATATTCTATGGAATTTACAAAATTAGATAATTAATAAATTGAAGAATATAAATATTCGTAGTTCTTATGCTGGAATCTATCTAATTGATAAGCGACTGATATACTGTATATTCAGTGTTTTTTCCACCATGTAACGCGGTGTAACGGCGTTCCGGCACCTTTTTTATTTGCATTTTTAATGTTTCTATTCAATATTAGAACTATTATTTTTATTTTATTTTGAAAAAAAAATTGGAGACCATTGGCTGTTTGCATCTTAGGTTTCTTTTGAATGTAATGTACCAGGTATCGTAACACTCGTAAATTAATGCCATAATACAAAACAATACCAGGTCCATAGACTTACTCTGTGACGAGTATCAAGAGTATTATTGATTTAGTGTGTTTTTTGTGTCACGCAGATTCCATCTACAACCAACGTTCCCTCTAAGCTGTGCGCGGCCGCGCAGCAGTTGGGAAGCCCCGCGCACTCATTTCGGGTTGGCGCACTGCAATGCGTTCAATTAATATTTGATCGGTCCGCGCAATCTCCGTGCAACCTTTGAAATTTTCGCGCAGCTAACCCTTCGGCTTAAAGGGAACGTTGTCCACAACAGTCGTGTCACTTTTATTTATCAAAACCTGTCGGAGTCTTTTTGACTCTTTTATAACCTTTAAAATACGTTAATCGGTGGAAGATTAAATTAAAGTTAAAATAACTGTTGATTGTTAATAACTGCACACTACTTAATAATCGTAAGTATAAGTGTTTAAAGATTCTCTTCGAGTTGGTGCCTTTGTAGTTTGGCTATGTTGATAAATATTATTGTAAAAATATCCAAGGCATTGTATTATGTCGGATATTATCAAAATATTGGTCAAAAAATAACGTAGTCGTGGCGTGACGTTCGAAGAGTATAAGGACCGTGAGTGAGTCTTCATGGAATGTCCTAATTAATGCCCAAAAGAGACATAAATCCACCCGACGTTCGTATTACTGTCTGTTACCAAAGGCAGCGAGAGACATTTTGACGCGGATGGAAAACAGGTGACAGCTGAAGGCATCGGATATTGACGTAAAGTAAACGAACCCGAAATGGTTAAAGACTTTACCGTCCAGTGGTTTGGAACGGTAAAATGAGTCGTGCAGTTCGGCTTGTAACCATAATGCCATACTATGATAATGCTTTGTTGGAAACCGTTACTCTAAAAAGCCTGCCATTTCGGAGCAATGCAATGCGATGAGTAGGCAAATGAAACCATTTATTAGGAATTGAAGAGGCTAATGCTCCGAAGATTGACACTTGATACTGTGTTATATAGGTTTGCATTCGATACCAGATCATGGTTACAATGAGCACGATGTTTTGAAACGTTAAATTCAAACGTATTCTATGCGTTGCATGTCGTTCTGAGATTTCGTACAACAAATACGTGTTTATTCAGTAGATACTTAATACTGATCCCAGTTAGGGATTGCAATACTGGTATTACTGAAACCTGAATCCCGGTATTCAGTTTTATTTTTTCAATACCGAAAAACCTGTTTTGAAAATGCAAACAAACGTCTTTTTTACTATTGAAAATCAAGCAGAATTGGATGTATAAGAATCATCACGTGTTTTAAATAAAATTGTTCACGATGAATTGAAATATTTTTAAATTGCTAAGCGTTGTATAAACACCGAATGTATATAATTATGACATATTTTTCAATGATTGAATTTTATAAGAAATATCGAAATACTATTTTTTATATACTCGCCCGATTTTGCGATCCCAATTGGCCTTTTTTCTTTTTTGATTTTGTAACCATACTATTTGCAATGCCGATATTGATATATTCGTCTGATAGTGTAATCCTATTTGTAGGTCATTTTGAGCTTTTGCACAACAAATAAGTGTTGATTCAACACACGCATTGCTAATCTCACAGTCGAGTTGTCGACTCTCTTGGGTATTCATCCTAATCGGATTAGGCAGTTAAGTGGGAAAAAACCAATGCATATTTGAAATGGTATGACTCTCCATCCAACCCTATTCTATCCTAAAAACGGGAAGTAGGAAGAGCATAGTAGAGATTGAGCGATTGTCTTTCTTGACAACCGGCTTTCATTAAACGGCTTATGCTATCTTTATATTTCACAATGGAAATGGTTTAAAAAAGACTCATGTTTGATAAAATTTCATTAATTATAAGAAAAAAATGTAGGATGTAACGAATTCTGATGGGGTTTTATAGAATCGATAGCTAATTCGGTACTACTCGGTCGAAGTAACTTCAATAAAATCTCAGTAGAATTCCAAGCTAATATCACACAATGGTGCTGAAGACAGCCAGAATAAAGCGGCTCATTTTTTGATAAATATTAACAATGAAGAAGATTTCTATAGCACACAAATGTTATATTCTCTTACCTCAGAGTTGCAGTAATGGCGTAACCAAATTTAGTTTTTACTAACGACAAGCAAATGGCATTTAACTTCAAATTAAATTAGATAAGTCCATTAAAGCCATGACTCTCACGGTAAATATTTTAGATTAAAAAATTCCATCTCGACACAAAAGTGTCGTGACTTGGTTGTTTTTGCATCCGTTTAACTTCAATGGTGATCATCATTCATAAGCGGAAGCACTCGTCTCCACAAAAGGCACTTAACGACATACAAACAATAATTGTTTTTTTAAAGCATTGATGCATGGTCAGATTGCCGTCGTCAATAGTATTTACCAACTTCTCAAAATGAAATAAAAAAATACAGTGGAATATCGATCATCATTTGTAGGGCAAATGGCAAGTCAATTAAATTGTATCCCGACACTGATAAAATAATATATATTTTAAAAGCAGTATATGTAAACAGTTATTGATTTTTTTATCGACACGTCACGAATCTTGATAAAATTATGCTACAAAATTATATATTACGTTTGTTATTTGGTAAAGAACTACCCGACGGATAAAATATTATAATTATTTTAGGTGGAGCAAGGCCGAGCGATGAAACATGCTATGAACAGTAATAATTCACGACTATCTTAAGTACTTAAAAAATATATTTATTACATACATACTGGGTTGATTTGAGAAGTTATAAATGATGCGATACAACGTTATATGGCTTCCGCGCTAAAATCATAAATTCGTGTGCCTAAATACACATTTAACTTTCAAATTCTTTATTATTCATTTACTTATAATTCATTCAATAATTAAAGCATTACGGGAGGTAGTTCTGTATCTTCAAATATCTATAATAAATCCATACCTTTTATGTAAAAAGAATTCAAGTGACTGTTAAAGAAGAATGAAGAATGCAAACTACTGTTAAAATGTCCCGCATCGTATCTATGTAGATTTTGACAGTTTTGAGATATCAATGTTTTACAGAAATGAACATGTTAGTGGGACAAGGATTGTTGAAAATATTTTTATTTTTTTACACATTTTTATTCCCGAATGATGAAAATTTCAGTATAACTGCGTAAATCTAAATATACCTGTATATATGCGATATGTTATTTATTACGTACAAAATTATTATAAAAACAATGTAATTCTTGCCAACGCCGATTCATAGGTATAAGACAAAACAGTTTTACAAAGTTTCACGGAGAACATAATAAATACTAATACCGACTACTAAGAATTAATAAATATCTTTATTAAATACGATAATTGGCTGATTTAAGATTATGTATGATAGATAAAGGCAATATCGCTAAGGCACTGATATATAAAATAGTAAATCATTGATTTTTCTGCGTCAACGCACAAATTATATTCCAGCTGTAAAAGGTAAAACTCCCACGCCGAAATATTAAATTTACTACGCCCCTGCAATTTAAAATTTAAAATGGGTGGCAGCTGCATTATAAAAATTATCTTAGAATTAGGCAATTAATTGAATAAGAGCTATATCCTAGAATAATACGACACGTAAAAATTAGCGATTTAAATTTAGTAAGCTTGAAAGCTATGATTGTTTATTTTTGGCAAAGCAACGACATAATTATTGGCGTATTTATTTTTCATTATGCTTAAGTATTTGTTTTCAAATTGAGCATGTCGAAACAGAAAGAAACACAGTTTTAGGGCGTCCGATACAGCGGACGGTTAAGGGATGTAGATAAAAAATTGACAATATAAAATCACAGGAATATTTGTAAATACGAATGAATCATTCTTATAACTATTTGTCACTTCCACAGAATTCACAGAAAGTTCGACTAGGAATCGGCGGCAGTGAGAAGTAAAATAATTGGTAAACATATTTTCAATACACACATATTCCATTAATTCGTTTCCCAAAATATATTTTATTTCAAAATGGTCATGTGCTATGTTTGGCATGAAGAAGATGGTGGCATATTGTAGACGGAAACGTCTTTGCTTCCTGCCTTATTCATCCCAGATATTAATGACAAAACCATTCCAGCGGTGTTTTATAGCGATAGCGGTAGAATAAAGTACATTTATGTGTCCCCTGACAATTCGTATTTTTTGGGATACCAGGTTGTGGAAAATTCATGATGATTTGAAAAAACCGGCTTCCTCCATTCTGTCAGTTTTTTAAAACTTTTCTCATAAAATTTAACTGATTTCGAGACAAAAAGACATTTTTTCCGATATTCCACAGTAGTATTAAAGGCTTTGAGTATAGCCATTACTTAAGGCAAATATATCCTAATTAGTGTGTATGTTATTTCACGTCGGTTGACAAACACATACAAGTTCGACTTATACATTCAGCTAATTATATTATCTTTTACCTTAAATGGAAGATAAATAATAAAATTCAATTCAAACATAGCAATATTCTTATGTTTGTATTTGTAGTTATACAATATATGCAGAAAACGTTTCAACCTATACAGAAAATAATCATTTTAAATGACCTGGGTGTGTACCCAAAAAATATATTTCAAGTACAATACCGTCTAAGCAAAATAAGTAAGTTTCCGTATAAAATATATTTTCTAAGAAACAATCGCTCTGAAAAAATAATGATAGCGAAAAACATGACAATAACAATGATAATAAACTACCTGCTTACTTGAGTTTACAATAGGAAGGTTTGTTTATGGTGTTCATTGTTAGTCCTGCACACTATTCTTAATTACTTAAGATATTATAATTTAGCAATAAAATTAGTGCAAAGATGTCTCAAAACCAAGATTATTTTTGTTGATAATAAAATTTTAAATTTTACGTCATTTTAATACGAAAAATTACAACCATCGGAAGCGAATATTGAGAAGTTGTATACATGCGTACACATGTGAAATTTTATTTGCCAATAATGAACACTGTATCTCAATCTTTAGTCAGAGCACCCTCAATCCAGAATAAAAATGTCATTCAGTAATGTTGATATCTACTTCAGTGTTCACCAACCTTTTGAAAACGTCACGAACAACAAATCACTAAACTCAAAATTTTGTATCGGTAAAAAAAAAAGTTGATAAAATCATGAAATGTAATAGTGCTTGTTTATTTGAAACAAACTTATCGGTGTGATATTTGTTGCGCGTATAAAAACATTTAAGGATTCATGACTTCAACAACTCTGCAAACCACCAGTAGGCGACCCCTGATCTAGTTTCTTCGACGCTACGTTATCTCGAAAGACGAAATGAATTTTTATATTCAATTTCAAATATACTTCACTCGCGGATGTAATTTCGATTTCCGGTAAGATAGTCTAGTACGGGTATACGATTCAATTATTTATGTTATTTAACCCATTAAGTTAACTTATCCACTTTCAATCGTTGGTGAACGAGGTGATACAATGAAATTTATTTCATGACTTCAATGCAAAGGGCTTCATAAGTGTTTTTTTTAGATTACAGGGACAGAACATAATGAAGGAAAAGGTGGATTATTAAGCTGCAATTAATTATGAATAATTATTTCGTTCCCCGAACTGAACTTTCAATTCGGTTGACGTGCAATTTACCATACTTATCGAGGGTTATCGAATCCAAATAGTTTAAGAAACACCTTTCTAAATGAAAAAAAGTGTTCAGTAGCTTATTGAAAATGATGTATGTATAGCAAAAATATTGAAATACATAGATACTCGCTTTTAAGTTTCCTATATCATACCGTGTGTACAATATTTTCCTGAATAAACCTACAATAATGGGAAGATAGAGCGAGTGATTCGCAAAGATTCTAAAAACAAGTAAGTACTCAAAGTAATGTTGATATGCTTTACGAAATGAAATTCTTAGATTAATTATATACAACTATAAAGGTCATTTTTATGAAAAATATCATAAAATTGCAAACTCTGCGCCATGAGAATCCTTGCGTGCAGTAGAATCGCATGCATCCACTTATGCAAATATAATAGTGTGGAGTCCTGTACGAACCATTTATTTGATTCAACGTTTGCAGAGAAAATCCAATTAAAGAATTTTTTTAGATGCCAAAAATCTGGTTTGTTATCTTAGAGTGAAAACTTTATGACTATGAGATAGCGTTCAGTAGAAAACTCGCGGAGATAAACTCACAGTAAACAACTTGAAGGATTGAGATAACGTATTCTACAAAAATAATTAGCTTACCTCACGCAGACGTCTGTGCTATATGCGGCACCGCCGGAAAAAACTTTTTAAGTAAACGAAAAAAACTTTTCTAACATAGGTATATTCATTAATCTACTGGAAATATCTCTGCCAGATCTACTCGCAATGTAAATAAGATGCACTGCGAAATGTCGCTACAAAACAATGCAGAATCACTTCGCAAACCAAAACAATCCGTGATTCACCACACAGAAATGTCACAAAAACAATAAGTAAATTTAAAAAATGTACACTGCAAAAGATAGAACTTTTAAATAAACGCAAACTAGATAAAAACAGTTCACTTTCGGTTTCTGAAGTTATACAACACCAGTTTGATAATTACACTTCACAGACTGTCACATTACACAACTCGCACGGCCAGCGTACATTTAAAATGTGTTTTTTGTGATTATCCATCTACCATTGCTTGCCCCTCGCGTATAAGCAGAGCAGATGTTTACAAAACGCACACTACGAATATCCAACGATACAAACGCCTCTACACAGAATTTACACACATGCAAACTTTACTATTAACGCACACAATAACAAACGTTGACTGCCAAAGTAAAAAAAGATTTTTCCCAACATTGCATTTTTTTATTATACAGAGAAGCACAACATTATGAATATCTTCATTACAATAAACTGTTTGTAAATCAATATTTTCACATTTCTTGAAAATAATGTTTGGTTCTCACTTCGAGCATTTTACAATCATATATCAGTCACTGTGTTTTTTCACATTAACATTAATTTTGATAATGGAAGGTTTCATGAGAAACTAAAATAAAATAAATTTGTGAATCGGCTTTTTTAAAAATTGCAGTGAGTAAAATTAAATGTTTGCAGGTAAACTATCATTGACAAGTATTACTGATAACTCTTCCTATATTTTGAATACTTTTAATAATTAGTTGTTGTGGTAACATTAGAGAGATTTGACGTTTGCTTGTATACATGTTAGTTTATGTTGTATACTTTCTTATCTAGATACTGGGGGCTAGGATATTAATTTAATTGTTTACATTTTTATTAACGGCCTCAAAATTAATTTCCACCACGAAATGATACGAATTAAGATGGAAAAGCGAAGTAAAAGAGAAAGAGCGGAGAATTGGACAGAAGAAGAGAGAAATCTTCTACGAAACCTAGTGACAGACCGGTTTGATATAATTGAAAATAAAAACACCGATACCGCTACAAATATGCAGAAATTAGAAGCCTGGAAAGAAATATGGGAACGGTATTATTATAAAATATTATTTTATTATGAATTTTTATCGAATGTTTTGTTAACTCTCCATATTAATCAAAAGACAAAATCAATTCTTAGGATAAATAATTTCAAAGATATCAATAATGTATAATTGATTTCGAAGAGTTCACAGTTATTTGCTTGTATTATTTTTTCGAAAATATATAATGGGGAAATCTAAAACGTTAAACACGGTCTACTAGTCACATGTCGAGTCATCTATATTCAATTTTAGTTTGAAATACCAAAGCAATGCTGAAAACTTGAAACTATTGAATAATAAAAACATTTCCATCCTTAAAATAACTAGGGAATTTATAAATCGTTTCGTTTTTCTCTGTTCTATATTAAATATACTAAATCTGTAATTTTAGACAAAGAATTATTTACGTTAGAAATAATGCAGTTGAAATTTAGGTAGAAGCATTCAGTATATATATCAAATTAAGTTAAATTTCTATATTTGTGAATTTTATTCCAGATTTATTTTATTGAACCAAAGACCCAGAACAGTCCAGAAATTAAGAGAGCAATGGAAACGAATGAAGTTGTTATCAAAGACAGTTAAAAAGAAAGGTAATGAATATATCATTTGATAATTTTGCTACTGTTGTTGTTGTTTTAGAACAAGGGTCGGCAACCTTTTGTTCTAAAAGTGCCAAATATTTTACGTGGGAATTAGTTCGGTCCGCACTTGGGTCACATGCGTTGCGGCGAGAATCTTGTGGGCCGCACCACGACGCCTCGCAGGCCGCAGGTTGCCGACGCCTGTTCTAGAACACGGGTCGTCAACCTGGTCCGTACCGCCCACTAGTGGGCGGTAAAGGCTTCCGTGGTGGGCAGTGGGGGATTTTTATTTCTCCTAAATTCCTTCTGGAAATTTTTTCACCCATATGCTGGATTGAAATATAGCGATGCCGGTGAGCGGTAAGAACATTTTACCATGAAAAATAAGCAAAAGTGGACAGTAGTCATAAAAAGGTTGACAACCCCTGTTCTAGAATAGCATTATTTTGTTACCTATTTTTTGAAAGATTTAATTATTTGGTATTTATTACCATTCAATTAAAAGAAATATTAAGTTTCATCACAAATAACAAACTGGTTCATTTATTTGTTGTAATCTTTCAATACTATGAAATATAATCAGAATTTTCATTTGCTCATCATTACCACAGTCCAACTGTATTAACACATAATTGAAATGTAAGGTATTAAAATCTGTTTCGGTGATTGATGGCCACACACGCCAATGATTATTTCTTAATAAAGATTTCGTTTTGCCTACCTTATAAAGACTGATTTCACTAAACTACTGAAGGTACAATATGACTGAAAACTATTCCCTTGAATATTTAATTTGTACACATATACTTTATAAATTACGAGATAATAATTACTATTTTCGTTAGTCGTTTCAATGTTTTTTGAATGTTTATAAGTAGGCTTGATCTGTTTGAGTTGATAGATATTAATTCATCACCGTCATTAATGTCACCAAAAAATGTGTACCAGGAATTCAATTTCAATATAATATATTGGTGGTGGTCAGCAGTGGGCTGGAAAGGGCTCGTAAAGGCTTGCGTTAGCCCCTTGTTAAATCAAGAAAAACAATAGTCTGTGGTTTATGTGATACAGTGGTTGGTGTACATGTGGTGTTTCTGACATATATATTAACCCTTTCCGATCCTATGTCGAATCTCATTCTGCATCAATTTTATTCTCTTGGATCCTATGTCGAATGTCATTCGACATTTTTATTCATTATTGAGTTAAAATGCAAGTACACATTTTTTTCACTCGTATCTATTACAATGGTAGTCTGAGCTGAGGATCAGGTGGTTTTTATGAATATTGCAATGTGAAACCGTCTACTTGCAATGGATACAAAAGGGTCATTTTAGGAAATGGCTCGGCCTGTGCGGCACGGGCGTGCAGTTCTGCATTCTTCTTTCTAACAGTTACACTTGCCCTGTGTACACGCTAACAACTTGAAAATTATTACGGATATATACTATTGTTCTAATAATTCTAACCTTCCAAAAATGCCTGAAATTACAAAAAATCGCAAAAAAAAGAAACTTGGGGGTTATGAATGCTTTACCGTTATCATACTTAAGAAGTTTTTAAAATATAAATATTAAGGTCATTATTGTATTTTATATATTCCGAAAATAAATTTTATTGTTACTATAAATCAAATTATAAAATAAATTAAATATCAGTTTCTCCAGTAACACTGTAAATCTCTTGTGGATTTGGTGGATTTTTTTTTGTGGACCAGAAAGGGTTAATTAAAGTATAATGCTTGAAACAATTAATTGGATTGAAAATAAAAGAACCTAGTTCTGTGTTAATTTTGGAAGTCTTCACTCTTCAAGTTGAATTTTCATTGAATACATTTTTCAGCTATTGATATTGATTATAGTATTACAGTACATTACGTATTGTCATTTATATTCGATAGCTTTTATAATTATTATGTTTGTTTGTATAAGAGTAATAAAAAAATTCACTCCTTCCCTGAATCACTGTGAATAGCTGTAAGTTTAAGAAAGCCCTTTGTTAATGCATTGGCAGTACACCGCTGGTGGTATTGATGGATAAACAGTAGCTTAAAATATACTTTAATAACTTCATCATTTTAATAATTGTAATGTTTTCTACACACCTTAGTAAATTATTTTCCGTTTTATTTCATCAATAGTATAATAGTTGCAGTCACCTGTGCATAATGTGTTAATAAAAAAATACTGTATTTAGGTATGCTGGATAAAGATGATGGCATGGAGGGTCAAGTCATAGATCATGTGAATTCAGGAGGCGATGTCTATACTCCTGTAGAAAATGGAAATACCACAATACCGCAGTCGGAATATAAATATGCCAGAGATTCCATCATGGTAATTTTGCAAATTTATTTTTTGGTAACAAAAATATTTACTGATAATGAGTATTACACTATATCGATGGGTAACGGCCAAAACATCTAAATTAACCTTCCTTTCAATTTTACGGGGGGAAAAAATCATTTTTATCGCAATAAAGCTTTTTTTTATGTATCAAATGGTAATCAAAATGTGTACCGTTTTTGTCATTATCTCACTGTACTAATGGTCGTTTTATTATTGAAGTGGTTTTAAAAGTTTTGAACTGCAACAAGGTTGCATTAAATTTGTCTTTATTAGTAGAACATGCTTACATTGTTTATTGCTAGATTCCTCATTCAACAAACACTATTTTGGCGCTCCTTAATGTCATTTTTCTTTCTATAAGTTACATTGCCTTAAAATGGATATTATATTGTTAACAATCTTTATCATTATACGTTTCTCATATATGTAGACATTATGTCCAAAATAAAAGTATCACGAAAAGAGTGTAAAATAAGTTACAAAGAAAGCAAGAAATAACCTGTAAAAAACTCGGTGAGAAAAATACGTTGTTATTAAATTAATTTAAATTTAATATTAAAATTTCACTAAGCACCTTAAGTCGAAATCTTGAATTATAACAATAATAAATGCTGAACTTACCTCAGGAGTTGAATAATTCCCTACAGTTTATTGAAGAATAAATTTATCTTGTTACAGAACCCCAAGACTAGAAATGTAACTTCAAGATTGTACCATTCAAAAAGTGGTATTGAATACAAACGATCTATGCTAGAATTGAATAAATTAGTCAAAGAACAAATCACAAATTGTGCTATGGAAGAACACCAGCTAAAAATGGAACAACTACGAGAGGAGCATTCCCACAAAATGGAAAGGTCTAGAGAGATGCACTCGCTGCAATGTGAAAATGAACGATTAAAAATTGAGCTGATGAGGCTTGAAATTGAAATTAGAAAAAAACAACTCAACGATTACGTTATTTAAGCATAGCCGATATATTTATGTAAATTTGTGTATAGTTACTTTGATTAACGTGGAAATGAAAGAATGTGTAAATAATTATTATGAATTAGCTATAAAAAGTAAATTTCGTTTTACAAATATGAAACTAAATCTCTTTTATCCAAATAACTAAATTCACTTCTACGAGGGTAGGAAAACATAATATACAGTGAAGCCTTTTTTCATGCAGTAGATATGTTTTGCCGAAAACCTTGTATAAAAATTTACACTAAAAATACTCACCTTCCTATGAAAAATTGCAGTTATTTCGAAATAAACCAAAAATCTTGAAAAAAAGTTTATGAAAATTCAAGAAAATGACAACAAATAAATTCTTACTTCAAAAATCTAATTGAAATTAATAAAAAAAACTTAACTGTATATTTAAAAATATAGTAAACAATTTACATATTTCAATTAGCAGAAATATTTTATAAACATTTGCCTTTTACGGGCTCTTGTGCTGAAATGATGAATATACATGTATTTTATTTAGATATCTGAGGAGTCGTACGAGTACATAAATGTTTTTCATTCGACGATTTAATATCGAGTTTTAAAAACTATCATTCCAAATATGTAGATACAATTCCAACACTCAAGGTGTGAATTATTATTGCACCATTATTTATTATCTCAATCATATATTTATTTTACATAGGTGCTGATTAAATTGAGATTATTCTATGTTTTGATTTATTGTAGAATATTGTTTTTGTGCAGCATATTTTATATAGTAGAAAAACAAATAAATGAATGGTACCCCGAAGATCTTGTAAAATGATGAAGCAATAGTTTTGTATTGTGAACTATGATTATGTACTTATTTGAAAAGTGTTCAAATAATTGTAAATATAATTTTTTCAATGAAAAAATATATCATGGTTTTATTGAATTTCACTGTGGCTAAAATAATAATTTCTCTGAATAAATTGACATTCAATATTTGTTGATAGATAAAAGCTTTTTAACTGAAGTTTTCAGAGTGAGTTGAGGCTTATTATATTTAACTACAGACGTTTTTCTTTAAATATTTGATTTTAATAATATTTATTTTACTTGGAATACTTGTTCATCAAGGTATAAAATATTTCAGTTCAATGTGAAAAATATTTTAAAATATTCAAATTCAAATGAAACCCTTCTGAAAAATTACAATTCCAAGCTTAAAGAATTCCATTTGTCCACAATGTCTGTGAGAAAACCCAAATTCACCAGCCAGCAAGAATCAGTAAGTTCATCAAATTTATCATTTTTTCTGATGATAAATGTTTCAGTTTCTTCAAGTAGGCTTATAAATCTTTCAGGAACTCTACCTTTTCTGACCCAACGTACTTCAGTATGCAGGATAAGGTTACGTTATTTATCTTCAAAGTCTTTTAATCGTACCTTAAAAATTCGGTGCTGCTAGAATAGAGTTGATTATTTTTATAATTATTTTCATAAAGTGTGCATAGGGCAGTATTTTACAATATAAAGCTTTCTAGTGGATAATACAATGATTGGACGTAAAGTTTTAAAATGATTCATATTTCTTACAGAATATAATGAACCTACACAAACAATTTTTAAAACCTTAACAAATATACATTTTTAGATTATATTCATAGATAATATGTATATAATTTACATTATATTAACACGCATGCGCGCAGATGATACCTGCGCATTTTATTAACATGATAGCACGTAAAGTGTAAAGAGTATGACTTATACATGATGGTGTGTGTAATTTATCAGACGCGGTTCTTTTTATTTGACAGCATTTACGTTGACACAATTTCTGGCACTCGGACGCACACCATCTAATCCTGCAAGACTGCATCCTAGTGTACAGACCCAGTAATGGCTCGATGTTATTTGGCGCGCCTCCTTTTTAACAAACCGTTCCATTTTTTTTCAAAATAAGAAAAAAATTCTGGATAATTAGATTTTTTTAAAATATACCCGTGTCCGCTCTCAATGTGGAGCATATGCCCTCTTAACGACTGTATCTCAACAGAAGTTTTTCTATGTGAACTTTTTGTTGCTCAGTCGCTCAATCTCTTGTTACGAATCATACAGAATACAATACATAATTAAAACGTACAAATAAAAATATCATAATAAAATAATATGTAGATTAAGTACCATTATTTATTATTAATAGAGAATATAAAATTAATTTTCGTACTCCATTTATGCGCCCCTAATGGTTATTGCCCTAGGCGGTTGTCTATTTCGCCTCTAAAGTAGCGCCGGCCCTGTACAGGCCTCTATTGCATTAAAATTAAAGTTCTTTCGCCAAATATGGGTCGATTTTAACAGCATAAAAAAACTAAAATTAACACATAAATGATAAATTCTGCCATTTCACTAACTTTCACACACTGCTGAAAATGATAAAAAATTTCAAACTTTTACGGTTAAATAATAATAAAAAAACTCAACTAACTCGTTATCGTTTCTTAAATTGCAAAAAGATGAAATGAGATAAAAATATTTTTTGACTGGCTTACCATAATTACCAAATATGTAAATAGCTTTCTAATATCGAATCATTTGAAATAAATATTATATAATAATTATGCCGGGTAAAGTATATTCTTTTGCCTCGACGGTACCGTGGGAAATGTTCTTTGTATTGGTATTACGGCAACGCCGCATTTATTTGACGTTCACGATTCGAGACAATTCAGTTGAGCGATCGTATTAGTGGTGTTTGTGGAGCGTGTTGGTATTTCGCGGAAAATTCAGCACTGTAACATAAAAAGGTAATTTTCCTTCAAAAATTATAAATAAACGTAATATATTGTTGAACCCAATCATGAATATAACACTTCCGTTGTTTTATGGATGTGTTATGTTCGAAAAAATGCTTTTTCATTTATAACTTTTTTGTAAATATACTCGCAGTGATTTACGACGTCAATATGTATACAAATTTATTTTTAGGGAATCCTTGAACGGATTTTCGGCGTTAATTGTCTCAAATGTCGCATGCATTTTTCTTAAATTGAAGCCAAATGTACATTTACCGTTTACATGTGTTTACAGCTGCGGTTCATTTAATATATCGTATGTTTTTTACATTTGGACTGTCAGTTTGAATTTATTATCCTTATAGGTAATATAATACGAGTAGATTTTTTCCCGCTTTGGTTTGAGATTTGCGGATGGCCTTGTGACAGATAAATCAACCTCTATGACCAAATTGAACCATATTTATGCAATTAACACACACTTATTTCAATTCATATACCACATTTAAACAGGGCTCATGAAGTTATGGATAATTTCAAATGTTTTGATTGGTTGTATTATTTTATGCTTTCAAAATTAGTGTCTAATTAGTGAAACTTAATATAACTGCTTCTTATCTTATATTTGGTCAACAAGTTCGTAAATTTATGAGGACTGGTTGATGGCTCTTTTATTAAGTTTCCCTTTCAAAGCAGGGGTGGCGAATGTAGGCGAAAGAGTCGAAGACATAGCCAATTGTGTGTTATTTAAATAAAGTTATAAATATTGTCTGGCATGGACTATAAAAAATAATGATAAATACAGAAAAACCATGCATACGACAATGATAGATAGGTGTTACACTGCAATAGTATTTCTATAAAAAATAAAATGAATTTAAAAATCAGATGCCACTTATAGCAGTATTTGAGCCGGGTCGCGAGATTTCCAAACTCATAGGTAAGTTGTCCCCGTTTTGAAAGATGAAAAAAATTACATCCTAACAGAATTATGGAAAAGAATGAAAAAAAAAAATATTCAAATAATAATTGAATGTTTGTTAACATATAAGGAAAATAGTCCAAAAATAATTTAGTGCACGCACTATAGGTATTAAAATACATTAATTGGATATTATCACAGGCATTTCATTTCAATTTCGATGGTACTCCACGCTGTCTACAGAAATGAAATAAATCCCATTATCTGCATACATTTTTTTTTTGTGTTTTGTTAATCAGTATTTCAAAGGCATTGTAGGATTTACAGATAAACTTAACATCCCACATACATATAGACATCTGGCAACCGTGTACCGTCTACAGATTGACCCTATTCTTTTTAAAGTGCTTATGTTCTATTTGAAATGTTAAGCAATGAGCTTACCAGGAAGCTTCTTGAAACTTGAAACCACACAAACACTTGCCGCTCTAAGAAATTTGAAAATGCATAATATGTCTTTTGACAAGACACGTAAGGAACTGGCTACATGGTTTATACCATCAATTACTATATAAAAATCCACACATACTAAAATCAATGTGCCCTCATAGAGAGACTATGTCAGAATTTTGTGTTTTCTCTCCATACCCTGCGACTTCTTTGTGGTTATAATTGTACTGTTTAATCAATTCAAAATTAAATGAAAAGGCAATGCACAGGAAGTGTAGATGAAACTAATTGTTAGTTTTATTTTGTTTTTGTTCCAGTTGTATTGTGTGATGAGTCAACTCACTGGAAGGCCAAGGTTTTTAAGACCAGGTAAGTGCTGATTTTAAAACCAGTTTCAATAGTTAATTAGACTCTTGTCACGTTATAAATAATATTCTAATCTTATTGCAATGAAGAGTATTGTGTGGTTTTTAAAAATTGCTTGTAATAATTGTTTTAATAATTGTAATTTTATTAATTTTGAGTTCAATCTCGATAGGTAGTTTTTCATTTTGAGTAATTAACAGTTTGATCGGTATCATGTTAATTATTATTATCTTTTTAAATATTTTTAAAACTTGCAAATAAAAAATTTCAAATGAACACATAAATGCATCAAAATTCTGAAAACAAAATTGTAGTTATCTCGGTTATTCTCAAATTTACTGAGATCTAGAAACTAATTCAGGGGGTTCGTAATACACAATACGGTTTTTGTATTTGGTTTTTATAGTTAGTATATATTACTGAAATGTAATAATTCCAACTGTGTTCATCATTGTTGCAAATGGCTCTGTATTGTGTTAAATATAGAGTGAGCAATCTGTATTCTCTTTATATGAGATTGACTATATTAAATAATATGGAACAGCAATGGCAAGCTTGTAATCCTTGGTTTAATTCATTTCTTTTTCATAGCTGACGAGCCGTTGCATTCGTGGGGAAGAATTTCAGACCAAACAGTTCCCTCGAGTGAAGACAGCAGCCGCGGCAACACCGACCGCGACTCTCACACTGCGTTTGTGTACAACCGTCATAGTCACCTCGCGATTGAAACACAACGAACAAAGTTACCGATATTCTCATGTAGGAATCACATCCTGTATTTACTGGAGAAGTTTCAGACTTTGGTTCTGGTCGGGGAAACTGGTTCGGGCAAGTCTACGCAGATTCCTCAGGTATGTTATTAACACCTTATTTCTCATCTCTTGTTACATGTCACACCATCTAATGAGATGAAATAAATTTATCCAAGGCTGTGGAGTCATTAAAAAATAAAACTACTCCAACTTTGACTTTAAATGAAAACACAACTCCGATTCCCACTCTAACTCTGAATTTGTTTTAAAAAAATAGTGAAAAATCTTTTTTTCCTCCACTGAAGTGGTCCTTAATTTTTTCAATTATTTCCCATTCTTTTCACAGTGGTTGATTAACCAATCAGCGCAGAAGGCATGTGCTTGGGGCCTCCGAATCTTAAGGGCCTCAAAAAACGCATATATTATATAAAGCCATTCATTTTTCAATATTACTTATAATTAATTATATGTAGACTTTTGCAATGCTTTTATGTTATTTAAACAACAAGGCCTCCCAATTTTATTGCGTCTGGGGCCCCTGAATTGCGTAATCCGCCATTGTACATACTGTCTTTAATCCACCATTCAATGCAATGAATAAACTATTTTTTGAATATATTTGGCTTATTAATACTGTATGTACATACTTATGTATTACAACTTCATAAGTGAAAGAGGGTGTGAATTCCTCATAACAGTATTTTATTTCATTATCTCAATAGAGAATTGAGAAATTCTTCCATGATTTTTTGTAAACTTACAAAATATTATTTATTATTAGAATAGTTTCAGTGTTTTTAATGGATTCGGACCTCTGATATTTTTTAAGGCTTAGTAGCATGCAGTGATGCCACTTTTGACTAGCGATTTGTATACACACACATTTTTAAAAGGAGTCCGAGTCGTTAGCTTTTTTTGACAGCCCTGGATTTATCGATACACAAGGCATGATGTTCTGTCAAATATACTAAAATTTGAAAGTAAAATCATTCCATAGCTGATTTTTAGTATGTATATATATTATGTACATCACCGATGGCAATATACATAATATGTATGCATAGTGACAATTTACCTGCAGAATTGCATAAAATCAAATGTTCGCAATAAATTTAAATTATTCTGATGGGTGGCTGCTCTCCAACAAAGTGTTTGAATTTTAGATTTATCCAATTATTTTGAATTGGCAACTGTTATTTTGCTTTGAAAATTTAAACATCTTACCATTTTTCCTCATCTAGAAAAAAAAAACAAAAACAACTTCCATGAATAAGTTTGAAATCTTTTTTTAGGTTTTTACAAAGTCATTGTCTATTGTTTACTGAATACATTGTCCTTGCTTTTTATCACATGGTAATATTTTGTCTGTTTGCGAGACGTTTTTGATTCCATTATCTATGCATCTTTGAAAAACCTTCAGCCTTGTTTATTTATGCATTTAAAGAAATATTGAAGCATTTTCTAAAAAAACGACCGTGTTCCATTATTTTTTTTAGCCTTATTTTCAATAAAATGTTGAGGTTTTTTTATTATCATTATATTATAAACATTTTTGGGAGAGCAGAATGGAAAAAAAAATGTTTCGTTGGCATATATTTTGATAATATAATTTGATATGCCTTTTATTATAATCTTTCTTTTGGTATGATTTGAGCAATGCCTGATGCATTTTAAATTACTAATGTCAATTTGCCTGTACAAGTATTTGTATGAATTATTTATTGTCATAATAATTAGAAAAAATATTGTTTTTGACGAAATTTAAAAATAAATTAATATTGAATAACATAAATATTTAAAGATAATTACAACAAAACATTGAATTGGGAAGTAAGTATTGCCTTATTTAAAAAAAAAACTTAATAATAAATTACTACGTAGTTGAAATGTTAAATATAATGTAGCATCGAATTTTGTTTCTATCTATCTCATTTTCTCCAACATGTCTCATACAACCTTGTGTCTTTCCAAAATAATTTTAACGATGTTTGTAAAATAAGTCGTTTATAAATATTAAGTGTTTAGTACCCTTGATGGTACTCCCAAAGAATCCCCTGAGACACACCTGACATCCAATTGAACGCAATAGTGCTTATATTCAATGAGGTACATCCATCCATCTGATGAGGCATGTCCATTCTTAATGGGTACATTAATGAGAATTAAAAAAAAGACACATTATATAAAACATTGAAAATTTATTTAATAATATTCTTTTGATCACTTTTAGGGTGTTCACTGTCAATACTTGGTGGAAAGGCATTATATTAGTAAAAACACAATAATCCTTTGTACTTCATTCCACTTTATTTAATATGTCAGGACCGGTTTCGCTCATTACGAGCATCGTCAACTGATAAGAAATATAATTTAACAATGCTATTTATACAAAAATGAACAGCTATAAACAACAATGTCATTATTTTCATTGTATCACTTTGTCAAAGAATTCCCAAATTTTAATTATGTTTGTAATTACTTTCAATCCCCATTCTAAATTTATTAATCTGAGATGACTTTTTAATTATATGTTAGATGTGTTAAACATTTTAATTTTGTGCTATTTTAGAATCACTTTTAATGTAATTGGTATTTTCTTTTCAATGCCAATTGTTGTTTATAGCTGTTCATTTTTGTATAAATAGCATTGTTAAATTATATTTCTTATCAGTTGACGATGCTCGTAATGAGCGAAACCGGTCCTGACATATTAAATAAAGTGGAATGAAGTACAAAGGATTATTGTGTTTTTACTAATATTCTTTTGGTTGTCTTGTTTGAAATAACCATCGTAAGTTTTAAACACTTAAATTAAAGTATTATTAATTATCATATAGGTTGTTTTTTTTATTGGAGGTTTGTTTTTCAAATTAGCAACACTCTTTCCAGCGACAGCCCATTTGTGGTATGCGCTGTGTGGCATTTTGTGTCGTTCTATTGAAACAACAGCTTTCCACATTAATGCCATTCAATTGGGGAACGAAAATGACAGCTATCGCACTCCCATTAACTAACGTTCTACAACAGTGGTTCTCATGTGCGGCCACCACCAGTTTCATACTAAATGTATGTTTCATAGTAAAAGTATGTTATCACATTTGTTGCGGCCACGAGACATTTTTTGATGTTTATAATGCGGCCACAGTGAAATTTCACATGAGAACCACTGTTCTACAACCATAAAAATAATATTATTGCTCATTATTTGTGTGGGTTTTTTTTTGTATGCATAAAAGATATTATGAGGACAAATTATAACAAAACAAACAAATTGTAAAAAGCTAGATACATATGTATGTCAATATAAACCAATTAAATAAAGATAATCTTTCAGTCAACATGCTTTATTCCTTTCCCGAGATACTGTTTGCTTGAAAACGCTAGTACATAGCATAATACTGCGTTTCTCAAACTTTTCCCCCTGTGACCCGGTTATTTTAATATTTCTCCTTCGTGACCCACTAAATTTTTTATGGCCTATACCTACTACCGGCCTATAGGTAAAATAAAACGGTATATTTATGTTCATACAGTCTTTATATGTTATAATACAAAATAATTTAATCTGATAAACCTATATAGAAATCAAATTTACCAATAATTATTAAATGAGAAGTATTACGAAATTGTATAGTAAATATAGAGATTTATTTTTAGAAAATTGGCTATCGGGCATTTTTCTTTCTGCGACCCGGTACCGGGTCGGGAACGCTGGCATAATACATAATATGTAACAAGGGTTGCCATATATTTTTTAGTAAAAAATAAATTACATTTTTATAATATAATTACTCGAACTTCCTACATAATGAATTATTACTGAGCAAAGTACGAAAATTTGAGGACGTTTGTCTTATTACACCTTTTACGCTAGATGCATCGAAGTACGTACGATTTTTACACACTGCACAAGCACATCAACGGTACCGGCGCCGCGCCGCAACCTGGTTAGTACCACAAATTTCATGCTGGAAAAAATGACCGTCTCTAAATTTTCGCAGTCATAGTAAAGTTGCTAAATTTTTTCACATGTTACTTTATTTTCAACAATCATTTCCGTTTAACTTACATATCTGTATACCATCAGATCATTCTAGTACATTTCATCAATCAATATGACGAATAGACTAATTTAGAATATTTTTTCAAACAATATTTATAAATTATTTTTCTCCGATTTTTCCGACTCCGAAAAGAACACACGATTGCCGGCTGTGACTCCGCAGCCCTGATTAATTTATTTTTATAAAAAAAAATGGTCTTATAATTGAAATGATATTTGCTTATGGTCTTCAATTGAATTTCCCCTAAACAGATATCAATTTCTTTAACAATGGTATCAATTATTATAGTTGTCTATTTGATATTGTAAGAAAAGATAACACATGCCAGTAGGCTGGGAGAGT
The DNA here is from genome assembly GCA_031772345.1 of Himalopsyche anomala. Classification (NCBI taxonomy): domain Eukaryota; kingdom Metazoa; phylum Arthropoda; class Insecta; order Trichoptera; family Rhyacophilidae; genus Himalopsyche; species Himalopsyche anomala. The sequence continues at coordinate 6,293,721 of CM062823.1, read as the reverse complement.
GATTTTCAAGGAAAGCGTCCTAGGTGGCGTGATTAACTCGACTACTCGGTACGCATTTTTTTTGCCTATTTTGGCTTAGTGGTTTGAACAGACGTCGCCATGTTTGACTCCTACAAATGAAATGTGATTGCAAGTCGATAACCAGTTATCTATAATATGAATGTCAGATATATTCAAACGTTTAAAAATAAAAAAAAACCATCATTAAAACAACATAGACAATAAAATAAAAACGGCAGTAATTATTCAATTTTATCGACTGAGGCAGCGTTTTCAAAAGTGTACCGCGTATAGTTGTCGCAATAAAAAGGGCTACGATAAATAAATCTTGCATTTCGCGACCAGAGAACTTTTAATGGCGAAAAAAAAGTAACAACGAGCCAGTTTTCCAAGTACCATTAATGGTATTCATTGTTAGTTCTGTTTCTCCAAAAATCGAATCCACGCCTTGTAGTTTTTGTGTCGCGATTTTCTGTGAAAACTGTCGATATGTAAATAAGCAAAATAGTATTTTTTTTACTGGCTACACGGCTATCTATACTTGGCAATAATTTGAAAATGTTCCACGTGCGTTCTCCGTTAACCCTTCCATGGAAAGGGTATCCATGTTCATTTCATTTTTTGACCTTTCCGTCTTAAATGCCAATTCAGCTATATGAATAGCTTGTATCTATGAACTGTAATATGTATATATAATATGATACTGTCTATTGTGTGAAATGAAATGAAATTGTCTTTTACTTAAAAGCCTTGGTATAAAATCATTACAACTAATCTGTTATATAACTAAATCTAACCTTGTATTTTATACCGTCTCCTTTTTCTTGTTTCCTTACGGTAGCTCTCGTAAGTTGTACGTAAATATGTTATTTGGTTATAGTGGAAGAGCTCAATTTAATAACTATTTTCCGCTAACATCATTCTGATAAAAGCCAATAGACAACCAAAACAGATATTTCTTTAATTATCGAATACAACCGGTCGAGATCTTTTGCTCTATGATACTTACGTTACAAATATTTACTCATTAGGCACTCATGGCAATCATTCAGTGGCGTTACTGCTACTGTGTACCGGGATATGCCGGGTGTATGCATGACGGTAGAGGGTGCAAGTTTGAATTAACATGGAGAGATGGAGAATAACTGTACAATATTTCGATATAAGATATACAATTTGCCAAAATTACCATACACTGATCTGTCTGAAGATGCTTCTCAAAGAGGCGAAATACGTGTCACAATTTGTTACATAACAATTGCCAAAGATTGGTCACTAAAAATAGCGACCTAATTCCGAAACACATTCAAGTTAGCCTTTTCAATGACTGATCTTGATAGCTGAGTTTGACATTGTATTCAAAACGTTTTATCCCAAGGTAAATCAATATTTCATGTTTATTTTATGCATGTTCTGTATTTGAATAATATATGATTTATTATTAAATCATGTATTGCTTACTCGCAATCCTTTCTGGAATGGCTAGCGATTGTAACAATTTTCTTTATCCGATGAAAGTTTGAGCATTTCTTGTTGTGTGGTGATGACCCGCGGCATAAAGAGTCACGCCACCCATACGTCATGACGCCACGACACGTTCTCAAATGGTGTGATTCTGTTTCTCCAGTCATTTTTTTAAAAGTCGGCATATACTATTTTTACAACGTGATAACTGTAATATCTTGTGTATTTAATCGAATATACATATGTATATTTCTTTTCTGTGCAATATGTTTGATCGTTTGTATGGAAAGTTTATTTTATATATTACTAGCTGGCCCGACGAACTTCGTACCGCCTCAGGATCAATAAATGTTGTGTTAATTTATTGCATGAATTAAATTCAGTTTGAATGAATACTCAAAATGAATTAAGTTCAATAAATGGGCAAAATTCAAAATGAAAAGTATTTAAATTACATTGAAATGATGTAATTCACGTGGCACAGTCGATAGATTTAAAGGAATGCAGTAGATCAACGATTTGATTTTGAATTGTGAAGTTTAAATGATCCACATCTTTTTTTTTAGCCGCAAGAATTGCTCGTTCAATCAACCAATTGTGATTTTTGTGATTAGATGTTTGGGAACATTTTGTTGATGAAGCCGTCCTTCGTTGAGACGAAATTGCAAAAATTCGGCGGAATCGAAATCAATCCGTTCGATTCGTCAACAGGAACACGGCCGTTACCGACGATAGTCAGCAATTGCTTGGAGAAATCTTCGGCAGATGGATCGTTTAGAAATGTAACTCGCATGTTTGTCGTCAGCAGAGGCAAGCGTTTATTTCATCGGCAACGGTCAATCTTGGAATGACTGGTAGTGTTTGGCAGAAATCGCCAGATAGTAGAATCATTGCGCCTGCAAAACATCTTGAGTCACTGCGCAGATCTTTCATAGTTCGGTTGAGTGCTTCCAATGCGCGTTTGTGTGCCATTGTGCATTCATCCTAGTTGATGATTTTACTCGCTTCCAAAACTTCGGCCATTGCTGAGTGTTTCGCAATATTGCATGTCGGTTTTTCAGTCGTTTGGAGGTTTAACGGAAATTTCAACGCTGAATGAGCCGTTCGGCATGCTTTTATCAACGTAGCCGCTATTCCAGAAGAAGAAACTGCTACAACAATTTCGGATCTCGCACGAACAGTAGCCATAATCAATGACATGAGGAATATCTCCCCAGTTCCACCGGGCGCGTCAAGGCAAAATAAGCCACCATTTCCATCATAAATTGCATTCATTAACGTATCGTACACTTCCCTCTATTGTGGGTTCAACAGTGGTAAATTCGTTTGAACTGATTGGTTCAATGCATCTCGAAAATATTCACGTTCACGTTCCAATTTTCGATTGAAAGCGTCGTTCATTCCACGATCTGGCGTTGGCATTCCTAACTTGACTAACAAACTGCCGCACATGAGGTAACACATGTCTTCGATCTAAAGCAAAGCCTGGTTATGTATCTCTTCATTCATCTCGAGATCGGGATTCCCTGAACTGACACGAATTTGATGTAAAATGTCTTCTGACATGTCATCCTTGTACCTTGTTCCACAGTTCACATGGATTCGATGGAAAGCATGTCAAAATAATGATAGAAAATTATGTGCGTATCTGATTTGGAGATTCAGAAAGAATTTCCAAGTCAGAAAACATAACCTCATTTCAATATTATCCGATTTTCTTTCGTTTTCATTTCATATCATCGATTTTTTTATTCTAATCCATACTCTAAATTTAAAATTATTTAAAAGTCGATCGTGTCAGTGCCATCTAGTGTCATCTATCTGAACCCAGCATAAAACAAAATGTTCATTATTTGAAAACTCTATGAGAATATTAATTTTCTTTATAATTTCTTTTCCGTGATATTTTTCCGATGTTTTAATGCTTATTCTGCTATTCTAGCCGGAGAGGAATTTAATAAATCAAAGATCATTGAAATCCGTGCAGCAATTCTCGAGATATACGTGGTGTAAATAACCCCGCTTTGTTTTATGTATAAAGATTATTTTGTCAATTAAACACCAGTTTAGACGTGTCCGTGCATTTCAAGTTTTTGTATAATTCATAATTTGCATATGGCCCAAAATCATCAAAACACTTTTTTGCGCATGTGTGGGTTACGCCCTTCTTGCTTTCCAAAGTCGATATAATTGTTGACAAAACATAAAAAAGAAATTGTACAATTTTCGTTGAACTTCATAAAAATAGTCAATTGAAACTTTCTTTGTTAATAATTTCGCATTCGACATTATATAAGAGAAAAACCGTTTAATTAAATATAGAATGCTTTTCCATCAAGTATTGACAGTGGACATAGGAATTACGTACGTAGCAGTATGCATTTAAAAATAACCATAAAGTAATGGCTTACTAACGTTATGTAATATAATTCACAGTGTACTTTTGCTGTCAAATATCACGAAATATTTTTTTGACGTTCTATATATAAATAGTATAGTATTAATTGAAGTGAAAAGAGTACAGTTTCTAATTCCAAATAAAACTAATCTAAGAACATTGAATAAATAACAAACAAACAATCACACCTAATGCACAAAACACATTTAAATGTAATGTCAATATTTAGACCATAGATTTGACAGATATGAAATCGAAACAATCGAACACAATCGAACATCAAATTTGAATTGTCAATTCGATACAAACGTTCGTGCAAACATCGTAATATTGTTGTCAAAAAATGTATCATACCTAATTATAAACATAACCTCATTTCAATAGTATTCGATTTTCTTTTGTTTTCATTTCATATCATCGATTATACTCTAAATTCAAAATTATTTAAGTCTATCGTATAAATACAGTGCCATCTAGTGTCATCTACCTGAACCGAGCATAAAACAACATGTCATTATTTGACGTATTCCTCATTTGAAAATTTTGTTCTGTATGAAGATATTAATTTTATTCATAATTTATTTTCCGTGATATTTTTCCGATGTTTTAATGCTTATTCTGCTATTCTAGGTAAATAAGAATTTTATAAATCAAATATCATTGAAATCCTTGCAGTAATTCTCGAGATATACGTGGTGTAAATAACCCCACTTTGTTTTATATATAACTAGCTGGCCCGACGAACTTCGTACCGCCTCAGAATCAATAAATGTTGTGTTGGCTGAATTAAATTTAGTTTAAATGAATACTCAAAATGAATTAAGTTCAATAAATGTGCAAAATTCATAATGAAAAGTATTTTAATTACATTGAAATGATGTTATTCACGTGGCACAGTCGATAGATTTAAAGGAATGAAGTGGACCAACGATTTGATTTTGAATTGTAAAGTTAAAATCATCCAAGTCTTTGTTATTTGCTGCAAGAATTGCTCGTTCACTCAACCAATTATGATGTTTTTGATTAGCAATGATATTCAGGAACACTTTGTTGATTGTCCTTCGATGAGACGAAATTGCAAAAATTCGGCAGAAACGAAATCAATCCATTCGATTTGTCGACAGGAACACGGCCGTTACAGATAGTCAGCAAATTCTTGGAGAAATCTGCGGCAGATGGCCGTTTAGAAATGCAACTCGCATGTTTGTCGTTAGCTGAAGATTCTTCACATAGCGCCACAGAGTCAATGTTTTAAGGCAAGCGTTTATTTCATCGGCAGTGGTCGATCTTGAAATGACTGGTAGTGTTTGGCGAAAATCGCCAGATAATAGAATCATTGCGCCTCCAAAACATTTTGAGTTATTGCGCTGATCTTACATTGTTCGGTTGACTGCTTCCAATGCGGAGGAAAAATAAGCCACCATTTTCCTCATAATTGCCTTCATTAAAGTATCGTACACTTTCTGTTGGGGGTTCAACAAAGGTACATTCGTTCGAAGTGATTGGTTCAATGCATCTCGATCATATTCACGTTTACTTTCCGATTCTCGATTGAAAGCGTCGTTCATTCCTCGATCTGGCGACGCATCATGCAGCGCGTGAGGTAACACGCAAAAGCAACGCCTGGTTATGTATCTCCTCATTCACCTCGAGATCGGATTCCCTGAACTGACGCGAATTCGGTGTAAAGTGTCTTCGGACATGTCATCCTTGTACTTGTTCCACAGTTCACGTGGATTTGATGGGAGCATGTCAAAATAATGATAGCAAATAATATGCGTATCTGACTTGGAGATGCAGAAACAATTGCTTCAGCGATCTTCATGCCCCAATGAGTATAGTTTTCAAGCAAATTGAGCTATTGACATGCGGCACGAAATGTTGGGCATACTACGCCATTGACAGTTCGAAGTGATTCAATGATGTCAACCCGAAGGGAATTATTGTTTTTTTTCAGATTTTTCATGTTCACAGAACTGAAAGACTCTTAGAAAACCATTCCGAGCACTCTTACGGATTGGTTTAGAAGTACTTGGCATAGCTAGTACCTCTTTATTTCACTGTATTTTAAATAATAAAATTACATCTTCACAATGTTGACAAACGACTACTTTTGTTTGACAGTAACTGTCAAACAAAGGCTGTTGCTAAGGAGTGTGTTGGTTTAGGATAAATTTGTTCTCAATGCATGTCACCAACATAATGACAGGGATCTTTTCAAAATTATTCAAATAATACTTTATTATAATTTTACGAAAGTTCATTCTAAATTTTCATATTTTTTACATTACGAAATGATATAAATTCTCATTATAACAAAGAACGCAACATTTTCCAAATCTTCAATACTATATTTATGAGATTATCTTTCATTAGAAAAAAAAAAAAAAATTGTTTAATGTTCCACACATACAAACAGTTTTACAGTCAATCCTGTTTTTATGCGGTAGATGCGTTCCACGAAATATCGCAAAAAAACGCATGTAAAAAAAACTTGACTTCCATAGAAAAAGTAAAGTGCGTTACTTAAATTTTAAAATCCGCATAACAGCGAGTTAAAATCTATATATTAATAGTCGTTAATGTCCGTCCGTCCGTCCGTCCGTCTGTAAATTGTCCCCGATTTCCCCTTCCCCTCCTCCGCCCCAGCCACGCTGTCAACATTTTTTTATTCATACTAAAGAGATACTTTTTTCGTTTGTATATTATGGTCGCGATTTCGCCTTTTCGATGACGTCAAGAAAGACGGTCCCCCTCCCCCCCATCCTGCCCCGCTGTCGTCATTAATTCATTTCTTCATTTTTCTCTGACGTCATGAGTGAATTTTTGAAATCATGACATTTTTATTTTATTATGTGTAAAAACAATTAATTTTCAAAAAATATTCTGTCAAGCTGTGGGATTCGATACCATGCCCCAATTTTCATGCGCGACGTTCGGACACCTAAACCACTGCTCCACAAGTCCAGTTGATGGTTACGAAAAAAAAACTCTATTTAAAGTTTTAGTTAACTAATAATGACATCTGTGGGTGAAATCTTGCACTAAACGAATTTGACCGTTCTGCAGCGTTTTGAGAGGCTATATAAGGCTGCTCAATTAAATATAATAATTTAATATATAATAATTTGATTAACTATTTATTTATATATATACGAAAAATGGTTGTTAGCAAGCTTAAACATTATTCCAAATATTAAATAATTTACGAGGTCTATTTCTGCTAATACGAAAAATAGTTGTTAGCAAACTTAAACATTATTCCAAAAATTAAGTAAATAACAAGGACTATTTTTGCTACTATGAAAAATGGTTGTTAGCAAACTTAAACATTATTCCAAAAATTCAATAATTTACGAGGTCTATTTCTGCTAATACGAAAAATAATTGTTAGCAAACTTAAACATTATTCCAAAAATTAAGTAATTTACAAGGACTATTTTTGCTACTATGAAAAATGGTTGTTAGCAAACTTAAACATTATTCCAAAAATTCAATAATTTACGAGGTCTATTTCTGCTAATACGAAAAATAATTGTTAGCAAACTTAAACATTATTCCAAAAATTAAGTAATTTACAAGGACTATTTTTGCTACTATGAAAAATGGTTGTTAGCAAACTTAAACATTATTCCAAAAATTCAATAATTTACGAGGTCTATTTCTGCTAATACGAAAAATAATTGTTAGCAAACTTAAACATTATTCCAAAAATTAAGTAATTTACAAGGACTATTTTTGCTACTATGAAAAATAATTGTTAGCAAACTTAAAAATTATACCAAAAATAAAATAATTTACTAAATAGGAAAAATAATTGTTAGCAAACTTACGAGAAATTAAATAATTTACGAGGTCTATGTCTGCTAATAGGAAAAATAATTGTTAGCAAACTTAAACATTATTCCAAAAATTAAGTAATTTACAAGGACTATTTTTGCTACTATGAAAAATGGTTGTTAGCAAACTTAAACATTATTCCAAAAATTCAATAATTTACGAGGTCTATTTCTGCTAATACGAAAAATAATTGTTAGCAAACTTAAACATTATTCCAAAAATTAATTAATTTACAAGGACTATTTTTGCTACTATGAAAAATGGTTGTTAGCAAACTTAAACATTATTCCAAAAATTCAATAATTTACGAGGTCTATTTCTGCTAATACGAAAAATAATTGTTAGCAAACTTAAACATTATTCCAAAAATTAAGTAATTTACAAGGACTATTTTTGCTACTATGAAAAATAATTGTTAGCAAACTTAAAAATTATTCCAAAAATAAAATAATTTACTAAATAGGAAAAATAATTGTTAGCAAACTTACGAGAAATTAAATAATTTACTAGGTCTATTTCTGCTAATAGGAAAAATAATTGTTAGCAAACTTAAACATTATTCCAAAAATTGAGTAATTTACAAGGACTATTTTTGCTACTATGAAAAATGGTTGTTAGCAAACTTAAACATTATTTCAAAAAATCAATAATTTACGAGGTCTATTTCTGCTAATAGGAAAAATAATTGTTAGCAAACTTAAACATTATTCCAAAAATTAAGTAATTTACAAGGACTATTTTTGCTACTATGAAAAATGGTTGTTAGCAAACTTAAACATTATTCCAAAAATTAAATAATTTACGAGATCTATTTCTGCTAATAGGAAAAATAATTGTTAGCAAACTTAAACATTATGCCAAAAATTAAGTAATTTACAAGGACTATTTTTGCTACTATGAAAAATGGTTGTTAGCAAACTTAAACATTATTCCAAAAATTCAATAATTTACGAGGTCTATTTCTGCTAATACGAAAAATAATTGTTAGCAAACTTAAACATTATTCCAAAAATTAAGTAATTTACAAGGACTATTTTTGCTACTATGAAAAATAATTGTTAGCAAACTTAAAAATTATACCAAAAATAAAATAATTTACTAAATAGGAAAAATAATTGTTAGCAAACTTACGAGAAATTAAATAATTTACGAGGTCTATTTCTGCTAATAGGAAAAATAATTGTTAGCAAACTTAAACATTATTCCAAAAATTGAGTAATTTACAAGGACTATTTTTGCTACTATGAAAAATGGTTGTTAGCAAACTTAAACATTATTCCAAAAATTCAATAATTTACGAGGTCTATTTCTGCTAATAGGAAAAATAATTGTTAGCAAACTTAAACATTATTCCAAAAATTGAGTAATTTACAAGGACTATTTTTGCTACTATGAAAAATGGTTGTTAGCAAACTTAAACATTATTTCAAAAAATCAATAATTTACGAGGTCTATTTCTGCTAATAGGAAAAATAATTGTTAGCAAACTTAAACATTATTCCAAAAATTAAGTAATTTACAAGGACTATTTTTGCTACTATGAAAAATAATTGTTAGCAAACTTAAAAATTATACCAAAAATAAAATTATTTACTAAATAGGAAAAATAATTGTTAGCAAACTTACGAGAAATTAAATAATTTACGAGGTCTATTTCTGCTAATAGGAAAAATAATTGTTAGCAAACTTAAACATTATTCCAAAAATTGAGTAATTTACAAGGACTATTTTTGCTACTATGAAAAATGGTTGTTAGCAAACTTAAACATTATTCCAAAACTTCAATAATTTACGAGGTCTATTTCTGCTAATAGGAAAAATAATTGTTAGCAAACTTAAACATTATTCCAAAAATTGAGTAATTTACAAGGACTATTTTTGCTACTATGAAAAATGGTTGTTAGCAAACTTAAACATTATTTCAAAAAATCAATAATTTACGAGGTCTATTTCTGCTAATAGGAAAAATAATTGTTAGCAAACTTAAACATTATGCCAAAAATTAAGTAATTTACAAGGACTATTTTTGCTACTATGAAAAATGGTTGTTAGCAAACTTAAACATTATTCCAAAAATTCAATAATTTACGAGGTCTATTTCTGCTAATACGAAAAATAATTGTTAGCAAACTTAAACATTATTCCAAAAATTAAGTAATTTACAAGGACTATTTTTGCTACTACGAAAAATAGTTAACAAACTTAAACATTATTCCAAAAATTCAATAACTTACGAAATTTCTGCTATTACGAAAAATAGTTGTTGGCAAACTAGAACATGATTCCAAAAATAAATAATTTACAATTTAAACACTGCAGGGCAGGGCTGTCGATATACGCCCCCAGATATATTTCTTTTACTATCAGAATTTCTGGATTATTCAATAAATAGGTTAGTAATTTATTTTTGACGCCTGTAAATTTTCTGACTACTTAAAAATGCAACAAAAATCCCCCCGTTGAGGTCAACGGGCTTACAGCTAGTATACACTAAATCGCAAAGTATAAGAAAATTAGGGGAAAACCACGGCGTAATTTTTTTTTTAAATAGTCACTGTATGACAATTCTATGTGTGTTTTAAGGCATATGGTTCTAAATCACTCTTTTTCGGAAGAAATAGTATGCGCATCAATTTCATAAAACTATGGTTGATTTCTTACAATGAAATTAGTGATCAGAGTTTGTTCAGATTTTCTTTTTCGATAATTAATTGGTTATGCAGTTTGTTATACCCATATATATATATATATTAAAGTTATCGTTGAAACTTGAATGCGCGATCAGAATTTGAATCATTTAGAAAGAAATGATCTTTTAATTTACTGAAAAGTTGGAGACCTTCTTCAATTATTTTCGCAGAATTTCTTTCAGTTCGTCATTGTTTTCTGGTTTTTTGTCAATAATTAAATTTAAATTATTGACATCTCCGTCACTTACAGCTTTATCTGTAAGTAATTCTACGATATAATTTTCGCTAAAGGTATCAAACCTTTCTTCGCCAAGTTCATGTGCTAAAGTAATCATTTCAGCTGATATTACCGATGTTTCAATGGTTTCATCGACTATAACACACCTAAGTAGGTGGACTTAATTCAGCGATGGCAGATGCAAAATGATTTAAACAGTCCGAAATCGTATTTATTTTTCAAATGTCGGTTGTGTTTATGATTCTCTCTATTCTATCCACAATACAACGATATATGCTCTCGATGTAATATTTAACATTTTTATATATCGTAAAATATGGTACATTTAAAAAAATGCATTTCTAAAAAACCGCATTACTTCGAAATCGCATAAAAACAGGATTGACTGTACATGGGGATCAAAAATAAAATAATGATTTGATAGTATTCTATAACAATATATTAATACATGAAAAGTATACTGATTTTTTTTACATACTTTCTGATTTTATGTACGTTCATTCGTCTTTTCACACTTCAGTATATATTTTAGCGACGGTGATGAACATGAGACATAAATTCCTAAAAGTTTTTTTTTTAAATGGATATTGAAGATTTAGTTTCGAAATTCTGACACAGCCGTTCGTCGGTACATCTCTAATTCAAAGTATGAAACAAATGAATTTTACAATCAACGCCACCTAGTGTATTAAGCGTAAATTGCATACGTCATGTTCCGCGTTCGATTCGAAAAATTAAAAAAAGCGTATTGTACTGAGACATTTATTTTCTTTATAATTTCTTTTCCGTGATATTTTCCCCATGTTTTAATGCTTATTCTGCTATTCTAGGCGCATACGAATTTAATAAAGCAAAGATCATTGAAATCCGTGCTCTAATTCTCGAGATATACGTGGTGTAAATAACCCCACTTTGTTTTATATATATAGATAGATAGATATATAGATTATAACAATTGAACCGTTCGTTCCAAAGATATTATATTATTTGTATCTTGTAAAAATCAAACGAAACATTCTGTATCTTAATGAATACTTTCTACATAATATCAGCTGTGATAATTACAGTAATTATTTTATTTACACATTGGGAATGTAGGAGAAATATTCTAAAACAATTTATCTAATGTATTTGTCTGCATTCCAGGAGTCACTTGATTTTTTTTCTGTTTTAATTGACGACGATATTAATTATATGTGATGAATTCTTCTACGAGCAAACATACCAGTTTTTAATGAAGTATCTGAATGAGATCGGCTTATTTTGTTTATCAAATTCTGTGAAAAAAATGATTATTCAGTTTGGTTTGCCATTTCACCATAATTTTACATACGCCAGAATAACGGTTGCAAATTGTGCACATTTATTTAAAAAAAATCGTGGTTCAGTTCGCGAAACGTATCGTGTGCTACTTTGTGCCAACTTTGTTCAGCGATGAGACACATTTTTGGCTTAATGGCTACGTCAGTAACTAAAATGGAGAGCGTTATATATCCATGATAACTGTCATATTCGTTTCACGAATGAATGAAATTAATGTGGAAAACTGTGATTTCAACAAGACGGCGCAACATGTCACAGCGTGCTTCACAATTAAAAAAAGTGTTGCTTATTCGAAAGAACATCTATTACTACTTATAAGTGTATCAATAGTTAAACCAGATTTAAGCACACGGGCGAACATTTATATATATCGATTAAAAGCAATTAAAACGTTTCTAGCAATAAAGCTTTTATATTATAATACATTATCTCTAATTATGTATCTCTATTTTCGAAGACTGTCGTGCTATTGTGCCTCACTCCATCGTCGTATGACTGTTGTAACTTGAGTAGTGAATACTTATTAATTGATTTATATTTATAATAGTATAATATTCAGTATGTGTGCATTAGAGGTCTGCACGGGCCAAAATTTTACAAAATTACCCGGTCCGAGCCCGAAAAACTCACGCCCGACCCGGCCCGGGCCCGAGTCTAATACCGCACTTGTTACCCGAACCCGACCCGAAACACCGAGAAATTTGAAATCCTCGATTTGCTATACTTTTTCCCAGATTATCTCCGAAAGTCCTTTTTTTTTTTAGCTCACCGAGAAATTTGAAATCCTCAATTTGCTATACTTTTTCCCCAGATTATCTCCGAAAGTCCTTTTTTTTTTTTTAGCTCACCGAGGAATTTGAAATCCTCAATTTGCTATATCCCAAATTCCAAGGCCCGGCCCGGCCCGAGCCCGACTCTCAATTGCGCTTACCCGCCCGAGCCCGGCCCGCGGGCCGGGTCGGGTAAGAGCCCGTGGGCCAGGCCCGGGCCCGTGCAGACCTCTAGTGTGCATTAATTATTGTTGCATCGGTCATACTCTGAAGCTGCATTTGAATAATGTAATTCCATTAATGTATTAATAATTTTGTTTTGTCTGGTAGGAAATCATAATTAGTAACTGTCGAAGTCAGTCCCCGTTTGACGCTTGAATTCAGTCGATTAGTAAATTAACATAATAATTATAAATATTGTAATGATCAGTGGCGGTTCCTGACCTAAAATCTTGGGTGGGCTAGAGAAAAGCATATTTCCACTTCACCTTATACATTAATCTACAAGCAAATTAACAAATACTACGACACTACTGCAATGCATAAATTATTATATAATAAAATCAATGCTAATGTAAGTAAGAAATATTAAAAAATTCATACGGGATCTTAAATCTCTCTCTTAAGTCTCTTTTAAAGTGAAAAAACAAGTACTAACAGCAATACAGAGCTAGCTGTCAGTGAGAGTCAATACCTGTCACTTTCATACAATACATCGATATTGGTATTTGTGTTTCAATGCATAAGTATGCGTCATGGGCTAAATCAGTTCAGCCCCCAACGAAGACAGAAACTTGTTAAGTTAAAGCACAATCGCGTGTATTAGGTGACGTTTCCGTACATACAAATACAATAAAAATCTAATCGTGCTTGATTGCGCCCCAGTGTAAAGAAATATTGTCTGTGGTTACGGGCTAGCCGTTGCTAGCCCTTGAGTGGTGTTGCCAGAGTGACGTAACGTCGCCTCTTCCCTGTGAAGTATTTATAGGGTTATTGTTTTTTTATGCCGGCTCAGTTTAAAATTGTAATACAAAACACAATCGGGAATATGATTGTAGGTAGACGTAACATTGTTTTATATTGACAGAGGAAAATTAAAACAAAGATATTATATTCATTTGGGAAAGGTTAGTTACACTTATAAATGTATTTATTTTGTTCAGCGGCCGAATTGCTGTTCATTTTTATTCAGCCATCTAAAGTTTTGGTGAAAAATGCAGGTCGGGCTTAGCCCACCTAGCCCAGTACCTAGAACCGCCACTGGTAATGATCACGGCTGATAATGAATATCTCTATCAAATTTTAGATTATGTAAATCTTCATACTATAATATATTATTGTGGTGCTTGTGAATTGAAAAAAGCTTCAGCTATTCGCTTTAATTCTTCTGCGTCCGACATCTCCGCTTTTGGTTTTAATGATCGAACAATATTCCAAGAAATATAAAACTGGCGTTCTCTCAATACCGCAATTTTATTATTTTATTTTTAATTCGATAATTTGACTTTTTCCTTATGGACAGGGTTCTGGAGTCGCTATATAACCTCTGTATCACAGTCAAAATTATATGTTGATAAATAAAAGGTAACTACCTTACTTTGTCTATGCTGAAAAATGGATCATGGGATGCCAGAGACAAAGTTTCGCTCAAGTTATAAAATATGCGAATATTATACGCTAAAAGCGGAAATCAATCTAGAATTATTTTATTTTTGAAAAGAAAGTTTATTGTCATGCAATTATATGATATTCAAATAATAACATACTTATTTTTTACTAATTCCAACTTTATTTTAAATTATCAGGACCGGTTTCGCTCATCGCTTAAAAAATAATAATAATGTGGAATTAGTACAAACGAGTTCTTTTATTTTTTTGAATGTAATGTTTTTCCACCATTCAGAGTCTTTTTCGCCGCTAAGGCTACATTATTATGATGAGTTTGGTTGTGCTGCTTATAAATCAATTCGGTGTCCGGTTAAGTGTTGGTATAATTCAGGACTGTCCGACTTTATGTAGTTCGAGGTCATCATTCAGATTGATGAATACAGCATAAACATTAAATAACCTTATTGGAGATTTTTATCGTGAGTCTATTGAATGTTCGTTTGAAAAAAGACATTTTTTTTATATTGAAATAGACAGCAATAAATATTTTGCACTCTTTTTCGATACGTCTTGAGATATGCCACGTTGGCAGTTGAATAGAGTATTGCCGAAGCAGAAGAAGTAATGGAATCCATATTTCATTAACAATGGTTTAAGAGTACATGGAGACATTATACTTTTGAGTATTACAACTGATAAAATTTCCATTATCAGAATAAAAATATCAATATATTTTTGTGAGTTGAAGTAAAAATTTATCGACGGGCAGCACAGAATCATAATGCGGACTGACTTTGGCCACGTTTTGGAGAGCCCTGGTGTAATTAATGTTATCATTAGATCTTCGTACATTGGTACTTTTTGGTTTCAATAAAGACCTTAATCTACGACCTACGAGTACATCATTATGAAAGAGTGCGCCAAATACAAAAAAATAAACTATAAAATATGTTACAATATGTTCAGCAAATCATACTAGTTGTGTATTGGTGTTTTGATTTATGCCTCTGGACAATAATAATCCCATTATTTCAAAAAGAGGGGAGTTGGACATACATTAATATTAATTATTTTTTAATGAAGTGCTTAACTACGTTTATGATTTTGTTTGTCGCGTTATAAACATTGCAATGATGATGTGTCATGTTTTTATATGCGGGATATACTGATATTCATCAAGCTACTGCTGGTAATTAAATTTGATATTTTGTACTGCTCATTTAGTAATTTTTACTGGTCTTAACACTGCATAGGTATTCGAACCGTCTCCATGAGGCGACATGGATCAAGCGATCGTGTGATATTTACTGCCAGGCGACGGGCATGCTTCTATTCAGAAAAGCTTCTGTCATTTGAGCTTAATTCATTAGCTTATAAAAAGTGAAAATCTACCGTGCTTAATGTTGATCATTAGAAATTACCCCTAATGGTGGCAATCAGCAGTTCCAGGGGAAGTCATTTGTAAGGCCATATTATTTTTGTGCTCAAGTTTATAAATATACGCATAATGTGTTTTCATCCCTTCCTCGTTCAGCCAAAGTAGAATGTAGTGCCATTTGTCACGAGTAAGCCGTTCAGGGTGCGCGTCGTTTTTAGGGATTGCAATACCGGTATTTATGATGTTTTTCAATACCGAAATATTGGTTTTAAAAATGTAAAAATACCGTTATCTCGGTATTGAAAATCAACTAACATCGTATTTTAAATGCATAGAAATCATTAAATATTTAAGAGAATATTTCTCCAGATAGATAAACGTTATTAAAATCAAATCATTAGTAAAATCAATCAATGTCGACAACAATAGCTTTTAATTTAATGATACATTTGTTACAAGATACACTTAAAGATCCAAAAAAACATTTGACATAACAGCTTACGCCAATGCGTCAAATATTTTGTAGTTGAAAGATCATACGAGATATACTCGGTGAGAATTTTTGATAGTCACACGAGATTAACTCAAGGAGAATTGACTTCACAAACACCCATGTCTTAGATCACAAATTAAAATTTAAAAAATCTAATTTGACATTGACCTTACCGGGAATCGAACCCAGACCCACCTGATCGGTAGAGCAAGCTCTAACCAACTAGACCACAGCGGGCGACAACTTATTTACCAGACGTCATTTCAAGTTCATTCGTGCACTTGAACTTGGCGAACTCCAGGTCGTTATTGACAAGACAAAAAATGTATATAAATTTGTAACGATTTAAATTTAATATTTCACCAAGCAACTTCAGTCGAAATCTGTAATTATTTCTTATATTTTCGTTTGTCATGGAAGACTGTAAGGACATCTCGATTTACGGCTATATGTATATTGTTCTCTGTAATCGAAGAAAAACGCTATCTTCTTAGAATTTTGAATGATCTATGCGGATAAACGATAGATCGAAGAATGATCATTCTGTAAATCAAGGTTTCCCAAACTTTTTTTGCAATGGAACACTTTGCAAATTCGGAAATGTTAACGGAATACGGTAAGTAGTTCATAATAGTATAAATACAAAAAATATGTCAATAAAACACCAACATAAAAATGAAATCCTGCTTTGCATAAATATGTTGTATAAAACGGAAGTAAAACAATAATAAATTGTTTTGACACATTAGGGTATTCTTCTGACAAACTCGCCAAGAAAGAATTTAATGACATTCATATCAAAATCACTGAAAAAATCAATCAGATTTTCATATTCACTTATGTTGAATAAAGCATGCTGGTTTTGTTGTCTTCGAAAATGGATTTCGAACCAAGGAATCATAATTGCTAGTTTTCTGAAAATATTGTTCGCGGAATACAAACTCAAGTTCTGTAGAACACCAGCGTTCCGCGGAACATAGTTTGGGAAACTCTGGTGTAAATGAATGATCATCGCGAGAAAACTGTTTTTATAAAAACGGTAAGTCATTGCAATAATGGAAATGTTTTTCTGCAAGTCATTTTGATATCCATTTGTAGAATAGCTTGCAGATCAATTCAATAGGCTCGCTCTTTTCGTTGAAAACATCTTCAATCATCGTCTTGGAGTTTTCATCGGGATTTTGACCCACTTTCGACTCCTGACAGCTCGAGTGAATTATTTCGTATGAATCGAAATTATCATAAGTAGGCGCGTTTATTCTGGAGTTATCAATAATCTACAAAGCTATCATAAATACATTAGCATTTTGATGGCATAACATATGCCAAGTTATCCATTGTTGTGGTACTTTCGAATCGTTTTATTTTTCTCGATTTGTTTACAAAGCTGGAAAGTTTCCTTTGTTGCCACTAAGTTAAAACAAAATATTTTGTAATTTGGTAGCACCAGGGAAGTACTCGAATTGATGTTGTACGTAGTTGAGACTATTATTTATGCTGTCTAAAATCTAAATTACGTTCGAAAATCAGTATCACACTTTTTGAAAGACCCTGGACACCAGACTAAAAAAATGTCATGTTCCGGTAATACCCGTGTCCCGAGAACGTCAGTAATTTTATGGATATAATTGCAAACTAGCATTTGTCACACGAACATATATAAACCAAATTCTCTTTTTGCACGGGGGATACGTTCCGTGCGAAAAAATTCGTGTAAAAATAATTTAAGTGTTCATACAGAAATTAAAAATACATCACATTACATTGGAACGTGCAATTTCGAAACCGTGTAAAAAAACAGTGCAAAAAGAGAATTAGGTGTAAATTGGTAATATTATTTTTTAATCCATGTCCGCTACCAATGTGGAGCATATGGCCTCCTAATGGAGGTATCTCTACAGAAGTTTTTTTCTAAGAGAACTGCTTGTTACTCAGTCGCTCAACCTCACTTTTTTCAAAGTGAGTAGTAGGGAAATAAGGATAAGACTAGAACAGGATTAGTGGTTAACTAATCGCTATTGTTACACCCTGTTATTAAAGGACCAGAAAGATGGGAGGAGAGGACACAATGTGAATTGACATCACAAACACCCAGTCTTCGATCACAACTTTGAATTGAATAATTCTCAAACTCACTGTGATCTTACCGGGAATCGAACCCAGACCTGCGTGATCGGTAGAGCAAGCTCTTACCAGATTTGAATGAATAAAATCTACTTTGTACAAATTTCGTTAAAAATCTAGCAAATGTCCCATAAATTTTTTCTAGGGTTATTTCGACACAGAATCTCTAGTGTGTATAGATCAGGTCTGGGCAAATGGCGGCCCCTGATGAAACTATCCGGCCCGTGGAGTATTTTGAAAATTGTGTAAATTAAACATTTTAAATTGCTTTTAAAAAGGATTTCCAAACTGAATGAATGACTATTCAGAGGGTAAATCTTTGATTGGAAGTCTGAGTCTTATGACCTTCTAATTCGCAAAAAATCAGTTTTTTAATGTGGCCCGCGGTAAATTTTTCATTCCTAATGTGGCCAAAATATTTGCCCACCTTTGGTATAGATTAATTATATTTTTGTAAAAAACGTCCATATCAGTATAGAAATGATGGTATTTTAGCTGAAGCGCAAATACCTGACCACATTAATATGTAACCTATTTTTGTTAGCACTAATTGCGGAGAAACGTTACCATCGAATTTTGTTCAACTTATGTAATCAACATGTGAGCGCAAACAATAATATCTATTGTGAATTGTCATAAACAATGCAATTGTATGAATACCTCGTGATTTTGACAATGGGTTTGTTGACCTTTCCCGACTGTATATATTTACTAAGTAAATTTTGCCTTGCACACTCGTGTTTATAGTTTCACGAGGATGTTTAAAAAAATAGAACACAAGAAAATAGCGACACGGACAAAACAATATTACATATATTTAGGACATTTGGGTGTTCGTGATTTTACACATATTCTGGTCGTTCGTTTCGGAAATGCAACTTAATTTGTGTTAAAAATAACGCAATCGTTACTACGATGGAACATAACTATGTTCCATTACCAAAGAAATATTTTGTCATTTCAACACTGTAAAAGCATTCGATTTCAAGCATTTACAAGAAAAGCACCTCACATTGTTATTTTCCAATGTAAAAACAAAAAACGTATAATGGTTTTTCCAATGTAAAAAACCGATAAGTCTACATTTTGTCAAAAATTCACGAAAAATACTTACCTACATATATAAACTACAACTCATATATAACTTGTGAAACCCGATAAAAGAATCAATGTCGATATCGTCGTTGATTTTCTACAAGCTCGTATCTCAACTTTTGTCAGTCTTGAGTTTTTTAACGCATTTTTAACAACGTGTTTAGTCTCAAATCAAAAAAGCCCACGGCAGTTTTTTACACTTTGCCAACATTTTTGGTTTGATTTTGAAACTATGGCGCTCAATTTGAGCTGTGTTCTAGAAGCTTAAAATTTTACCATCGAAATGCATAAAAAAATATTGAATCAGCATTCAAGAAATCTCAAAATTACATTAAATTGTTATAATACAATTTACCATATCGTTATATCATTAATATAATATGTATTCCTAAAATGGTAACATGCATATATCATCAAAAATCCATTAGTAAGAATTAATTTGTATAATAAAATGGTTCAATTCGTCGAGACTCGAGACGCATTGTATTTTGGCCATATTGTATGGACGATTTAACCCAATTAAGTGTCATGAAATTTTCGTTTATTGGCGACGCATTGGCGGGTCTGATACGCTAGAAATGTCTAGAAACCGTACAATCATTGTCTGTTTGCTTATCCACATGTATGTATTTACATATCGTTTATGTTCTGGCAGAAGTTGCTAAGTGACAGATTTCTCTCATATGCATGGCCGCAAAACATATGAATATAAAAAGCACGTATCGATTATATATATTTCCTATCATAGAAATTTTATATTGTTAATCATTGAATTGTCAAATACTTGATTATTTTGGCTTAGCAATTTCAGCATCACATTGCTTCAAATATATGTTATAATTCATGCTAAACTAATTATTCTGCTATTTTTATCTCAATTTGTAGCCTATGAATTACTTACTTATTCAAACGGTTTTTTTTTGTTCTGCTACTCGCGAATTTTACAAAAACCGGCCCGTTACAACGAATTCGACGTACAAATTCGGATACAAGTAAACAAACTGAATTTTTGTATACAAAATTCCAACGTTGTCAATTTTTTTTTTTTATTAAAGTAAAAGGCTACATATCTATTTTTTGATAGCCCAGAATTGGAAGCATACAATGATTTCGTGTCACGCCTAAAACTGGTTAGCTGTAGGTTCGTTACAAAAGCGAAGTGTATCTTAAAATTTACGGTAATTTGCTGTGAAAATTCCGGTTTAGAACATCTTGCTTCTCTGCTCTAGGAAGCAATTCAATATGTACATATTTAATTGCTTAGCATAATTTACTTAGACGCGTAAGTATATTAAACGGCAGCTGCATAATAGGCGAAAATCATCCGACGGAAGTGTTCGTAGAGGCCGTCAACCCGAATTTTTGAAGGATGCCATTTGCATAATCAAGTATTCCTCTATTCACTTGGCCATGTTTTTAAATGGATTTATTTATGTAACTCATCACATTCCGTTTTGTGTTTGTTTACCTGTAGGTAACGATAGGTATTTGTATTATGTGATTTTGACAGCACGACATCCTACGTATATGTAGGTACATAACTGCCCCTTGACAACTGATCTACAAGCCATCGTTGACTATTATTAAATTAAAGCAGTACGTGTCCACCGAAATAACGATTGATTGGCGATTTGATGTATGAGGACACGTTATATGTCGTGTGTTATTCGATACATTATAATTATAGTGAACAACCCTTTTTGCCGTAAATCATAAAACCACACTGCCCCTATAATAAATACGCTCGGTTCTTTGCAAGTGTTGTTAGTATATTATATAAACGTACTTTACAGTAAAAATTACCTTATTTGTTACATTGTTGCCAACAGCAAAGCGCGCTCATATTGTGTCTGAATTTTGAACTATTTTTTTTTTGATGGGTTTTCACTAGGGCTTGCATTACCGATACATGGACAAAAATGGTATTCGGTAAATTAGAAAGTTAACCGGTAAATATCGGAAATAATTTTATCGCGAATTAATGATAGATACAGGCAGTAGCGGCCGGTCAATGTGGCATTTGATTAATACACCCCTTGTATATGCAGGGGCGGCTATATTTCATGAAATAATATTAAAAAATAACATTTATACCATTCCCTCAGTTTAAATTAAAAATAAATAAATAAATAAAACATTTGTTTCTAAAATATTTATTATAGACAATAAATACACGAAAAATTTAAAATGAGTGAATGGTATAAATGTTATGTTAGAATATTATTTCATGAAATATAACCGCCCCTGCATATACAAGGGGTGCATTGATCGAATGCTACTGGATACAGGCATATTCCGATATTGGCGGGTCCATGGTACAGTGGTCAACGTCGTTGGTTTCCATGCCCAGACATCGGGGGCTCGAATCCCAGTACGAACAGCATTTTATCCAGGGACGTGGAGTCGTACTTGAAAAAAACTTGTAACTTCGAGTAATTTAATAAAAAAAAATGTGTATTTAAGTCGCTACGGTCAAACGTGGCGCCACTGCATGCTACTAAGCAGTGGCGGCCGGTCAATGTGGCACTGGATCAATGCACCCCTTATATATGCAGGGGTGGTTATATTTCATGAAATAATATTCAAACATAACATTTATACCATTCACTCATTTATTAATTCTTCATGTATTTCTGTTCTGGCCTTCTTTATCCTTCTTTCCTTACTTACTCATTTTGAAAAAAAGTGAGGTTGAGCGACTGAGTAACAAACAGTTCTCGTAGAAAAATTTATGTTGAGATACCTCTACTAGGAGACCATATGCTCCACATTGGGAGCGGACATGGATAAAAAAAAACATAATATGATATTCGAAAATGTCGATTATCTCAAAACAATGTTAGTTTGACTAAACGTTTTCTGGCAGTATACCGACGAATCCAGTACTATTGAATCACCCTCGATTGTTTGTGTAAATCTATTATGTTGCCAAACGGGCATACGTGTATATTATGTTAAAAATCGTACACGTTGAATCGACAAGGCATGCAATGTGTACCTACGTAGTTTTTTCGTATAATTATGAAAGTACATTATTTTAATGGCACGAAAAATATGTTTTTTTTTCTATCAAATAAATCGGGAAGGAGCTTTTAGCCCACCCACGTGTCGTGTGAAGTATTTTGGGAATTTGAATAGTTAATTTCGTTTCACTTAGACATGTCAATAGGTTTGTATTGATTTGATTTGACACACTTAACATTAAATATTCAATTCTATTATCGACGGATTATTGTCAGAGATATGCCTAGGTCCATGTATATTTTTCATCGGATACGATATTGAAAAGAATCAACGTATGATATTAATTTATGCGATACATACTATAGATTCACTTACGAAAATTTGAGTTGAGTGATTGTGTAAGTAATTGGTGGTTGTGGTAAGAGACTACTCCGCACACCTTTTATTTTTATTTAATACGAACCCTCGACCTCCATGTTCTGAGCCAACGACATTTACAATCAACCGCACAGTTCGGGGCTGGAATCCCAATGCGGGCAATTTTAAAAGATTGTTTTTTTTCGAAATTATGGATGTATCTAATGTCTTTGAATTCCCTTTCCCACCCATCCTTTCATAAAAAGGGGGCGTAGCGAGAGTGATTAGCTAATCACTAATACTGTCCTAGCCCTATCCTACTATCCTCCAATCCTCCATGAGAGGTTGAGCAACTGCAGTAACAAGCAGTTTTCGTAGAAACTATTCTTGTGAGATAAACTTCATTTGGAGTCTATATAATTCACATTAGGAGTGGACATGGTAAAAAAATAAATAATATATAATATGTTCTTTCGTGCTTTCTGTATATCGGCAATACATTTTATATTATATTTTCTATATGCTTAATATACATATTATATGATATTAAACAGTAATTAATATTCGCTGCGCGGATAATCCGTGTACGGAAGAATACGATAAGTCCGTTTGCTAAAAAATGACGCTAAGAAGCTTAAAATTGAAATCACCACCTTTATGTGTTCATTAATGACCAAACAAATTTGAAAAAACATCAAGTGAAAAAGGGCAGCGAAAAAGTGTTACTTTCCACCATGTAAGCGTTTTGAATCCTATTTACCTTCTAAGACATATTATACCACATACCTACAATAATTTCATAATTAAATGAAATTCGAGACAAGTGAAAATTTATAATGTTGTTTTTCGTTTCCCCCTCAAGCGTTTAGATCTATACTTTATTGTACATGAGACAGCGATATACACGTATTTTTTGCCAGTTATTTCTTCCCGTCTCTTATTCAGATAAGACATCTTTATAGAAAATCTGTATGTATCTATCTATAAGTATGTATTACGCTTTTCTATTGCTGTCTCAAGTTTAGAAATAAGCTTAGAAAGATCCGGAAAACAACATTATCTTAAAGTTTTGTTTGTAAACAATCAATCATTTACTTCATTCTATCTATTTATTTATCTATGGCAACATTGCCCATATGTAATTTAAAATGTTTGATTAAACATAAGAAAACAAAGTCTAACTTGTAAATTTTAAAACATATTTTGCATCGTCTTTAATTTTCAATATAATTATATGAATAACAATATGAATGTTTTTTTTTACCACGACGGTTTTGTTGAAGAATGCATGAATAATATAATATGTACTCTCTTATTAAAATTCAACAGACACTCCCTCTTGGCGCCATTGTATTAAGCAGCTACTCTCAACACTTGACTGCGAAATCTCGTTCAGGGTTGAATATTTACTTTCATCTAGGTACATACTTCAATGGCTTCAATTTTACGAGCTAATGTTTCGCTCTCGTAACTGTCAATGATACAATAAGAATAGGCATGCCTACAATTTGATTTATTATAACCTTTCCGAAATAGAAAATTGTCCGAAAAAAGATCCACTTACTAGTTCTAATTAAATATTCCGAAAATGATTTATTTATCGCGACGACGTGTAAAATAAAAAAAATAATCATTAGAGAGATAGCTGTTAAAAAAAGAATTTAATGGCGGACATGTTTTGATGTGTACAAAAATTTGTACACAATTATCTTTATACCTAAAGGTCAAGTCCCATTACATTTATGAGGCAATAAAATATTGAAAAAATGGTTGTATTTTCGTTTGTGATAGCATTATTACGTAATTTAAAAAAAATGTTTATTACACATTGTGTATAGATAGATTACTTTGGTGTCCGCTTGGGATGCAATTTTTAATCAAATTATCTGATTGTACACATTTGATGGCAATTGTTTCGTGCATAAATTATTTTACTTAAATTTCTGATATCTACTTGATCTGTTATTTATATTTGAAAAGCCAGGACACGGCCATTCGTGACATCTTTCTCCTCGGATGATTTTCACAAAATGTTTTCATTTTGGCGGCCGTGGCAACAATTGTGGGCCACTTTCTGTGTTCTGCAAAAAAAAATAGTTAATCGTTTCGCTGCGATGTGTAAAATGTATATTCGATCGAATTTTACCTTTTGCGAAAGGGTTACACTTATTTTTACTATTTGAAAATGGAATATTATCTGGAATATATCGCTACACCAATGCAACATTAGGACGATCTTAAAATCGTTTGTTTCGAGATAATGACAGTTTAGTGTTTGATAACATTTAATACAGTTTTATAAGAGGAGTTCCTGCTACTTTTTGAGTAGTATTTTCGTATAAACATGTTGTGCTTTACTAGGACAAAGATACCATATTGTTTTAATCAAATTAACAACATAATATTTGTGTATCAATTGTAGGGTTTTGTGTTACTTTTGCATTGGTAGTAGGGCTTCCAATCCCGGGATCAGGGATCCTGACCAATTTGGCAATCCTGTAATCCCGGGATTTCTAGATTAACATAAAAAAATCTTTAAATAGACTTAAGAAAAATCTCAGTAGGGCTGGAACACTACACCCACTGGCGGAAGTAACCTTTTCAAAGGATGGAGTTTTAAAAAAAGTTTTGTGTTCAGAACAATTCTGGAATCTGTTACACACTTTTTTCGGCAATCATCTCAAGCAACTGTATGTAGTATATGACAAAGCAATATGTCGCCATGGCCGTTGGCTGTAACGGCAGCTATTTTTTGTTGTTGTATTAAAATTAAAACATGTTATGGTAAACGATCAATACCGGGATCACTCCACTTTCAATTTAATTGAAGTCATGTCAGATTGGTTTTTTTCCTGTGCAGGTCTATTCAACACTTTGGATATTATTTAAACGTAATTTTACCAAAAACACTTCCACTCTTTGGCTAAGTTTCTTAATAATCTTGGTTTCGCTGCTCATATTTGTGGATAAAGAGGACATTATAAGTATGAATTGAGTCGTAGCTGATTACCACTTCCCATACGGTGCTAAAACATACTTACGGTATGTTGCTGGCTAGTGAAAACATGTTTTTTCACTTGGTTCTTTAAGGGCCAACAACATATCGGAAGTATTATATTTTTAAGCACCGCAGGGGAAGTGTTAACCACTCGCACGCCAACGGCTCGCCGGTGCGTCAAATGCCACACGCAAAAATATCATACACATCGACTCCCACTCCTACCAGCTTCGATTTAAAAAAATAAAGCTGAATTGTTATTGTGTTGTGAATATTATAATATGTCGGGTCCGTAGCTCAGTGGTCAACGTCGTCGGCTTTTGGACGGATCTCACGGGCTCGAATCCCAGTACGAACAACATTTTTTCAATCGTTCTTAATATTCTTAATATTCCCTCCCACCCTTTCAACCGTAAAATAATTGGGCGTAACGGAAGCGATTAGAGAACTATTAGTCCAACCCTGCTCTTTCTATATTCACCCTTTTTTGAAAAAATGAGGTTGAGCAACTGAGTAACAAGCAGTTTTTGTAGAAAGAAAATATCTCCATTATGAGGCCATATGCTTCAATTGGGAGCGGGGTTTTTTTTTTTTTTTAATTATTTAGTTTCAATCAAATCAAAAAAAATCAGGTGCTTTTTACAGTACCTTTATAATATAGGTATTGTAAGCAGCGGCTGTGTTTTCATATAAATTCAAATATTTTTTCTTAAAACGCGAACCGTCAATTTAGAACGCTTGACTTTAAGAATTTTAATATGCGGAAACCTTGCCCTCCAGATAACCTTGACCAGCGATAACATCGTTAAATAAACTATCCAATATTGATCATTATCGACTGTGGCCAATAATTTCCAATGCAATTGTATGAATGATTGTGTCACGAGGTGTTAAAGATCAAAACGGTTTGAAGAGTGACACAGAAGTCAAATGTCAGGCACTCATTTTCATTACACATGCTCAGGGCTATTATTTACAAACGTATCGGTATTACCGAAACCGGCATTCCGGTATTTCGAATGTTATTCAACAACAAAAAAAAAACAGTTTTGGAAATGCAAAATTAAAAGAACATTACATGGTAACACATGTGACGGTACATAAAATTATTATATAAATAAAAAAAATGTAAGAAATATTTACAGTGGAACCCCCAATTACACTACCCCGAATTACGCGCTGGCTTGAAATATTCGTCGCAAATCCCCCAATTGCACGGTCGCATTCCATTGTCGTTACTACGAGACGGTCGTCTGTGCCACGCATACAGTCAAATGTTTGCTAGCGCCTGTGTATTCAACACGTGCCAGGCTATACACGCATAGCTGGGCGTCTGTCTGTGTGCAGGATATTTACTACTACAAAAACAAAATATTTCGTCCAAATTTTTTTTTTTCAAAGCTAAGGGAAACCTTAGTTTTGCATTTTCCGCGGAAAATAACCAAATACCTAATTTTGTATGAGATTCACACTACCAATTACACGGTCCCGACTATAGTGTAAATGGAGGTTTTACTGTAGATCTTTTGTTTCTGTCGATAGCCACAAGGCAGGCGGCCATTAAACGTTGGCTGCATATACACAACGGGTGGTGGTGGGAAACCAACTTGTATAACAAAACAAACGAATTTTAATAATAATCGAAAACAGTACATAATATTCGTTGCTGAAAATTTCCATCTCTATCCAATGCATTGCTCAGTTGAACAGCTCTTGCAACTGGTGACTCATGTGACCGAGGCAAATAACAAGTTTTCTTAAGAAAAATAAGTCGGTCTTGGCGACGTAAATGAAAATTGAGAGCATGTAAGTTTTGCCAATATTAGGATTATTAACTTAACCTCGAAGTAGAAAAGAAAAATGCTTTAAAATCGTTAAAGATCTTCGAGCAATTAAGAGAGTGTAACGACATCATTTTAATTATGTCCGTTTCCAATGTAAAATACATGGACTCCTCGTAAAGATTATCTCGAAAGAAGTTTTCTACGAGAACTAATTGTTATTCAATTCCTCAACCTCTCTTATAGGAGAGTGTGGGTATAGAAAAGGGATAGGGGTTGAGCAGGACTAATGTTCACACGCAACTGTAGGTCAACGACTTAGATCACTTGACCAAGGACGTGGCAAAACCTTATTACTCTTGGATATCTAATAGCGCAACAAGCGTTGAAGCTTAGAAGACGTTTTTTGCATCCGTATTATTTAGACAATCACCCACCAGATCAAGACGAACGGGTTTTAGCATTATTTTTAAACTAGCCTTTTAATTCATTGGGAAAATCAATTTATGCCGGTATTTTATATGGAATACCGGAATTCATTTATTATTGCAATCCCTAATTGGTATTGATGATATAATCATCTCTATATAGGCGATTTTCGAGTTCAGTGACAGTAACGTCATCTATATATTTGTGAGAAATGTTTTTGTAGCAACATTCGTGTATTTAACTAATTCTATCGTGAAGATGGTGGTGATGGTAAAAAGATGTCGCGTTCAAGCTATTTCATTCGTGAACGGTTCAATTATGTATACAAGAAATGGGTCTATAAGGACGATAAGCGCCCTCAACGATACTCAACCTTTCTGTCGTCTGGGCCGCATGAAGGTTTGTCACAAGATTGCGTGTTCTGCAGCGTATTAATAGTAATGCGTAAATATACTACATACTATAAATGTAAGTACACGCAAAAACAAATGTACCCAAAAAACTTATTCGTTTACGATATTTTTTTTTGCAAATAATACCAGGTATTTGGATAAGGTATCACTGGTTGAGTATCGTTGCATTATACAGTTAATCTAGTAGTATTAGGTTGAGTACCGAAAAACATTCTAGTTAGCTATGTTTTATCTACAACATTTACATTTTTTCTCATCAATGGATCTCACTGACGCATAAACTAAAGTTGTTTTCATACCGCGAATCCTCACCTACATTTTTATTAGTTTTACAGCTAAGCTATAATATTAGATTTCGATATGTTTCCACAGGAATGGTTGATATAATTTTTTCATCAAGTAACAATCTAAATTTCAAAATTAAGTATCGATTTCAACCACTATGATAGCATGATGCTTGTTTATCTACCAGCCTATTTTAATGTCAACAATATTGTATTACATTCATGATATCAGTGTTCACGTTTATTGAATTTCTTTCATTGTGTATAGTATAAAAAAGTGGCATGTCTTATATAGATTTTACTATTCTAGTGACAGTAGCTAAATCTCGGCTGGGCTTTCCTTCCCCGTTCTAGGCTACCGGTGCAATAGATAGAAAATTGACGAAACGTTTGATTTTAAAGGATAGAGAAGAATCACTCATTTCTAATAGGATTGACGAATCGTGAAATCATACAGTGACTCTGACTCCGGCATAAACAACACATCTGACCAGACTCCGATTTAAAAAAATAAATATTATACACATATCGACTGTGGAAAGGAAAAAGGACGTAACCCTCAATATTCCAAAACAGCTTTTTTTCGATAATCACAATTCTATCAAAAGGATGGAAGCTGAAAATGTCGAATAAATATCTAAATTTAGCTTTTAAGTTTGTAAAAGATGAACTTGTAAAAAATTAAAACCAAGAAAAAACACTGAAATAAAGGTTTTTCCGGGACAATTTCTTGAATTAATATTAGGTTATGTCAATTAAACACCAGTTTAGAAGTATCCGTGCACTTCAAGGTCGTGTATAATTCATAATTTGCACATGTCACAAAATCATCAAAACACGTTTTTAGCGCCTCCTGTAAAATTTGATATGTGTGGGTTACGTCCTTTTTCCTTTCAACAGTCGATATTATTACTATATATTTCTATACAACTTCGAAATATGCAGCACGAATCTAAACTCTGATTTCTTCACATACACAAATATTTTTTGTCAACTACAAAAAAATTCTAAATTATATTTATTTCAGTCGATGTAATATTTTTTTACTCTTTAATATTATATCATATGTGTGTTAATTTATTTTTCCGACTGTAACGCCAAGCACAAATACAGCATACATTCTGAATCTGTCTACGCACCAAGCACATTTAGCTTATGTCGAAAAGGTTGCATTGCCAACTGGTGTTTAAAATACTGCTTTAATTTAAAATAATGTTATTTAAGATTTCGTGTGAAAATGTTTGGGAAAATTAACTTTTTAATTTCCCCACGTTTTGTCACCAGCGAATGTACAAAATTTGAACGATTTAAATACTATACATATGTATAAATTTTCGTAGACTTGAAAGTCTTTGAAATAAATGACATTATCCACAGTGAGAAGTCTTAAAATGAAGACTCGACCATAAAACAATGCTTTGCAGAAGACAGGGTGGTGCTTTTAACGAACTTCCAAAAATTGAAGTGTCCTTTTGTAGAGGTCAACGAAATTAAAATTTCGTTGAACTTTAGGTTCGTTGATATTATTTTTTTATTATAATGTCGGGGCCGTAGTGCAGTGGTCAACGTCTTTGGCTACCGTAACGGATCTCACGGATTCGAATCCCAAATTCCCTTCCGCCCTTCCAATTCTTTATAACGGGGTGTAGCGAGAGCGATTATCTAACCACTATTCCTGTCTTAACCCAGTTCTTTCTTTCCTTACTCTCTTCAAAAAAAGTAACAGCCGAGTAACAAGTCGTTCTCGTAGAAAAACTTCGATGCCAAATGCTCCCATTAGGAACGAGCATGGATTTAAAAAAATACATCGTCGCCAATTCTGGAAGAACACTTATCTTGGAATTGTGTAAATTTGACAAAGGAGACGACAATCAACTATAATACTGCAAAACTAAATGACTTTTTACTTACTCTTGGTATTGCAATAATTAATTAATGTGTTGAAAATAAATATATGTGTACGTATAGAAAAATTATAGAGATCGTTACAAATAAAAGAAGTACTTTTACCAAAAAATGGGTTACTTGTTCCGTATAATATTGTCGACGGTATTATTCTAAGTTACCTTCACAAGAAAAACGGTGTATGATGTCATAGATTTTCTTTTGCATTGTATGTACATATCGCAGTTATTGCGCCTCGGATATCAGGGAAAATATTTATGCAATTACGTCGCGTCGTAATACTAATAATAAAAAACATTCACGTGAGATATTCAAGATCTTGTTCAATTAAAACACAAAAAAAAACCACTCAATTGTTATTAGTATACACGTTCTTTCGACGCCATTTAAATAAAGTATTTGAAAAATAACAATTTTTCAACAGTACACTAGTAATGTAAACAAATGTATTTTTTTTTGTAGATAACTTGTCTGTAAATCGCTCAATTTTCATCATTAGATTTCCATTGGTGCTCAATGTTGCACCCACCGTCTTCGTGGTTGCAAAACGGTGATTGGGAATGGTGCTGGAGAATTAATTCAAAATTTGCCAACATTAAGTGATTCGGCTGATGTAAAGTTTCTATAGCTTACCGTACATAGATTCTTTTTGGGATTATGAAAATGCACGAGGGTTAGTTTTTAAACTATGGCCTTTGATCCAATTCACATCAGAATCCGAACAAGCTAAAGTTGTCCACAGATCTACTGTATGCATATTTTTATTAGGTAATAAGAATTTTAAAATAAAATATTATTTACAATTGATTTTATTATTATTAGCCTAAAATATTGTTTGAATAAATCTTAATTATTGTATATTATATTATTCAATAATAAACCAATTTTGCCGCCTGTGTGGTCGAGTGGGCAACGTCGTTGGCTACCGCTACGGAGGTCACGGGTTCGAATCCCAGTACGGACAGTTTTATAAATTGATTTTTCAATCGATTTATGAATTTCTGTTCAAAGGCATGGATGTATGTTATGTCTTGAATTCCTCCCTCCCACCCATCCTATCCTATGAACGGGGC
Organism: Himalopsyche anomala; assembly: GCA_031772345.1. Taxonomy (NCBI): domain Eukaryota; kingdom Metazoa; phylum Arthropoda; class Insecta; order Trichoptera; family Rhyacophilidae; genus Himalopsyche; species Himalopsyche anomala. The sequence continues at coordinate 6,262,096 of CM062823.1, read as the reverse complement.
GTATCGAGAGCGATTAGCTAATCACTAGTCCTGTCCTAGCCATTTCCTTCTATTCCTACTCTCTTTCGAAAAAGAGATGTTGAGCAACTGAGTAACAAGCAGTTCTCGTAGAAACACTTCTGTTGAGATAAACTCCATTAGGAGTCCATATGCTCCACGTAGAGAGCGGACATGGTTAAAAAAAAACCAATGATTTTTGACAATTTAATTGAAGTATTGAAAGTGGGGTTTCATCTTGATTACTCAATTCTTGAAATCGGATATGCATCTCATTTGTCGAAATTCGAATGTTTCCGGTAACGTACGGTGATTTTATTAAATCTAAAAATCCGTCACGGAAGCCAACGACGTTGACCACTGCGTCACGGAACCGACTGCGTCAAAGCCCCCTATAGTCAAAGCCATGCTATTGAGCTGAAAACAGGTACTTTTTTCAGATGAGCGGGCCGGCGTCATAATTTTCAAAGTAATATCACATCATTATGAAACCATTTATTACTGTTATTTTGAAGCAAATACATATATATATTGTAATTATATTTCTTTTCAATTAAATCATTTTTTAAATAAGAAAAAATCACATTTTCTAAGGTTTTTTAATAAAAATCTCTGAGAACAAAAGCAAACAAAGATGCCAAATCATTTTATTTAAATTATTTTTTTTACAATATTTCAATACGGAATATGAGGTTGGATAGTTCATTAAAAAAACCAACGTCATTATTGGGATTTTAATCAATTAATATTAATCTCGAAATTTATTTGTGCACACTGGTTCGTCACTCAATCTTTCCATAAGATTTCTCAAGTCATATCATTTCTCAGTAATCAAAAATCAGTAAGTCAAACTAGGATAGCACAATTCACTTCATTATTTTTTAAATATTGTTATTGATTAAATCATCATTTATTTGGTATATTGCCATTATTATATGATAAAAGACGCAGCATGTATTTCATAATATCACAATAGGCGTCAAAATCTTATATAATATTATATGAATTCCGCTTGTTACCGTCGTTTATGTAATTTATAATTTATATTCTATATAATTGTGATACTTAATAGTGGGAAGTTAAATTTTATTGGTTTTTACCACACATCGCATATCTTGCCATTCGCTATATTTCTTACAATCATTACTTAATTTGCATATATGGCCCTTCCGATGTATCGTAAATTGTAAATTAATAACACCAACGAATCACAGAATATCCATACGAGAAATCTTTCAAACATACATGTTACATTTAACGAAAAATAAGCTCACAAATTGGTATTTAGAGTTGATGTACGTATAACCGCCATACAATTTGTTAGTAAAGGCAGGGATTCAACGGCCAGCTCAGAATTTGCTGATTTTCTACAGCACTGCTTGGAACTTAAGACTGCTATGACTGCGTACATCAAATAATTTTTGTATCTGTTGTTATTCAATGTTTACCAGCTTGCAAAGTACAGATTTTAATTTTTTTCAATCGGTTGAAATACGTTTTGGTCATTCTATACAAAAAGTGCCAAAATCGTATATGGACGTTCCGTTTCTTACGTACTGGCAAAAATCAGTGTTAACTACGTAATCACCGGAAAAAGTCAAATTCTTGCAAGCGATTTTAATCTCCGGTTTCTACTATCGGAACCCGGGGGGCTCATTCTCGAAATTATTAGTCATTAGTCGTACAATACGACATGCGCTATTCTGTGAAGTTCCGATGACTACGACGTGTCTAACAAATAGATTCTCTTTTATATTCTTTTCAACTTCTTCCGGAATGTAAATTACATATTTGACTTTGGCTCACGTTTAAACTTCATTAGTGATTGGCAAAAAAAAAACATTTGTATTTGATTGTACATACATACACAAAAATTCAATTTATAATATAGTACATATGAGGCTATGTTTTGAAAACCCGGTTCGTTCCATAGTGATGGAAAAATGAATCTTGAATTTCATTTTGTAAAACAATGTAAATTTTAAAAGTTTTTTTAGTTTTACACTACTTTATTGTGATTTATTGTGTGTTATGAAGCCAGGTTTGAGACTGATTAATTATTTGTTTAACTGTTATTATTTAATTAGCTTCATTTGCAATTTAAAAGTGATACCAGTAAAATAAAGTAAATGTAAAGGATAACCAGTAAAGATATTTCCGCGTTCATGGTTCTTATTTTGAACAGTCTGAAAATACCCAACACGTAATTGTGTATGTATTTCCATTTATAAAAATTAACGAATTAATTAAATGAAATAGTGTCCAATTAAAATTTGGTAATAATTAAATCAAAATTAAAATATCAACAAAATGCGTAAATGCGAATATTTTACATTGCATTTAATAGTCTCTTTAATTATTTCACCAATAAATAATCTAATATTAAATAGGTAATTACCAATGTTCTAAACAGGTTAAGTGGGATTGAATATTTTTTCCGGTCCGAAGTATCCAATAAATATTTCATTGATAGAAATTCATTATATACAGGAGAATAATATCATATAACTATATTGAAGTTCGAGGAAATATTAGGTAGATGCAAAACTTAAGACGTTTTTTTTTATATAAAATTAACACTTTTTTTAGAATTTTTAAATATTTATTTAATCAATTATATAATTTCCATCAGTTCTTATAACCTTCTCCCACCTTTCTGTTAACTTATAAATGCAGTTGGTGTAAAATTCCGTGGACTTTGATGTGAAAAATGTATTAACACATTGGCGACGGTGTGCACAAATTTGTGCGTTTCAGAAATGTTCTGTTGTGACGGTGTGCACAAATTTATGCGTTTGATTTCCATATATAAAAACGCATGTCAAACACCTTATTTCTTGACATATTTACTTTAATGTGTGATTGGAAAATGTCGCCAAAGGCAAAACTTCGATTATCGAGTCTTTGTTGGTTCAATAACACGATTAAATATGTAAATGAAAACGATGCTAGAATCGTCATTCTTAGGTAGCGCAGTACCTAACAATATTCTCCGCGTCAAGCTATTTTTTTGCAGTTAAACCGTTAAAAAGTTTTGCTTGTTAAACCGTGTTACATATACTAACGAGCTTTATTGTGTAATCGTATATGAAGTTTATTTTACTCTATTATACTAAATAATTTGTGAACTTTTGCCATTTGTTTTTGAGACAATAGAGATTTTTAAACCGTATTTGTGTCATATTGTAATGTGTATTTGAATTTATTTACTATTTAGATTTTTGCAAGCAAGTTTGCGATTTGTTTTTACGGTCTTTGTGATTAGTTTTTGGGACTATGAATGGTCTTGTGAACGAGTATGTGACGCGATAAAAATGCATTATTTAACTGACGATGACATCATTGAAAAGAACCGAAAATAATAAAAATTTGACACGCGTAATTAAAGTAAATGCCCATAACCATGCGAACCAATAAATTATGACACTTAATAGTTTGATTTTTACGGCATCCAGAAAATCTCAAACTGTGTAACATTTGTTTGCATTGACGTATTATGTGCTTTTTTAACGAAATCATTTTTCAAAATACATAAGATTAAAACTATATATTAACAACACTGTCACTTTTACTTATAAATTACGCAATAAATCAATTAAATTTTCATGTATGGCATGTATGACGCATTCACCCATCGTCTTGCAAGCCAAACCAATATTTAGCAAGTTACAATAAAAAACGTTTAAAATTTATTTTTGCCGATGAGTTTAACTTGGCGAACACAAAAAAAATGATTAGCATAGCAAAAATAAGTAAAAAACGACACTTTCTTTTCGATTTTTCATAGACAAAAAATATTTTTAAAGAAAAAAATGCAAAAATTGAAATATTTTTTTAAATTACCTCTTTAATCACATTACTTATACAACACAAACATTTTTTAAAAATTTTAAACTCTGAATGCAATAAAACAAGAGCAGAAAATATATCGCGATCACAGAAACGAGAATGTGTTGTCTTCGACCAACACAAATGTACTAAAATTTATTTAAATAATATTACAAAATATAAAACGAACAGCAGTATGTTTTTTAAGTCTAATAAAAGTAAAAGTCAACTCGTAAAATATTTTAATTTTAAGTATTCTTAAGCAAAACATATCTTATTTCAAAAGTCATTTTCAATCATAAATAATAAAGTAAATCGACACAAAAAAATACACATACGCAACAAACCCTCTTGAGTAGCATAAAAAAAACAAAAACTCGAAATAAATTAGTTTTGCCTTAACGGATACTGATTACTAGCCCACGTGTGTAAACCCGCGCTAGCGTGGGGCCGGGATTTAACGGATAACGACCATTTCCGCGTTAGTGCGGGGCCGGGGTCTTGAGTGTTAAGAATAGGCTGCCATTGTTCAGATGGTTCTACTAATCACTTCACTTTCTTAAACTAATCTCGTAGATGTTGTGGCTTGAAGCCCGATCTCAGAGTGCACCATGCTCAGAATGGGACACCTGCTAGGATTTTTTAAAATGTTCAAAAATATATTCTCCAAATATTAATTGTATCAAAAAAAATGGTTATGGGTCACCAAGTCTAAGATGTTTATAATAAAAAGTTTTACTGTATATTATGAAAATAGTTAAATCACATCGTCTAAATATATTTTTTCCATTATTATTATTTATTTAAAAAAAAGTTCGTTTTGTTGATACGCACCTCACAGTTTGAAGTTTACTGACGTAATTGAGGTCGATTGCTTAGTGCGGAGCTCTTCTCTAAACTCCCTTTGTCTCGATTATTTATCACCCGCCGCAAGTCAGTTTTTTTTAAAAAATATAGCCGTAAGCAATGTGTTAAGAAATGTTTTAACCTGCTCTATTCTATCAAATTTTTATATCATTTATTTTTTTGCACTGATCTGAATAAATGATAATCAGAAGAAGCAAGATCTGGAGAATACGGCGGGTACTTGATAACATCCCAATTCAACTCATTTAGCTTGTGTTGGTTCATCATCGCCACATGTGATCGCGCGTTGTCGTGATGAAACACTACCCCTTTTATGTTTATTAATCCTATACGGTTGATTGGCTGACTCCCATCATCGACGCGATTTCCCTGGTGGTTAGACGTGGATTGATGTCAATTATGACTTTTAAATTGTCATCATCAGACTTCAATGGCCGCCCGGCACGTGGTTTATCAATTAGTGAAAAATCCCCAGATAGAAATTTTGTAAAACCACCTTTGTGCCTGTCGAACTTTGATGACATCTGCTCCATACACATCGCAAATGTTTTTGGTTGCCACAGTCGCAGTATTGTCTTCATGGAATTTAAAAAGTAAACAATGTCGTAAATGCAATTTATCGACCGCCATTTCGAAAAAATACAAGGGCTCTTCACTGTACCCTGGCCAGGCCAAAACTGAATAGAAAGTAGAGGGAAAGTATCCTTTATACAATGGAATCATTTTAAAGCAGATATTATTCATCATTTCTGAAAAAAAAAAAAATCACTTGGATCATACAAAAACGTCATAACTTTTGCATCAACCTAATAACTACCGATTCAATTAATAATCTCACTACATACTTCTAATGCATGGGTTTTTTTAAAATTGTTTTATTATTAAATGTATTCGATATATTGCTCTCCATAAATGTTTATTTTCAGACAGAATTATTCCCTTTAGATCGAATACCTATTTACCCTATCTGTGTTTCATTAATTATCTAATTTGTGTAAAAACACTCCCAGCATCTACACGCAACACGCATAATTAGTACTAATTACGTTTAGTTTAATCACTTTGCATGTTGACAAAACGCTAATGTACAAGTTTCATGTCACTCAAATATAATGGATGTTCAACCCAAAAGTGTAAAACTGTATTAAACGTTGACCGGAGCACAATAGTCCGTCTAACCATTTTGGTGTTTCAGTTATAAATTTCCGCTTGTGTTTGAGAGACAGTTCAATAATGTTTGCATACGTTAATTACTGTCTTATGAACGCATACAAATGCTTGTTGTTTTTGTACTAGTCCCGTGAAAATATTTTTCCGAGTGCATATAATTAAATTGTAAACATTTGAAAATTACAGAACATGTGTAAGACACCAATAATTGTGAGCGTATTGTGGATTGTCAATTGTTGAATGCAGTTCCTGCAATACTGTAGATTTTCATTTGTTTGTGAAAATTCGAATCGCTCCAAATTCAAATAAAGCATTAATTTTATAATATGATAGAAATCGTTGGTTATTCATAAAAAAATTGTCATTAACAATGTGTTCAGTTAGTAAAAAATTGTGATCCTTCTGAAATCCAATTTTATGAAAAATGGCTCAATGTTGAAGAATTTCTGCTTCTTTTTAATTTTCGAAAAGTTCGGTTGTTTTAATTTTTTTTTATAAAGTAAAATGTCTTCCAACTTATATCCCGTCATATAAAGGCATGCCCAGGCAAGATTTCTTTATTTTTATTCCAGTGAAAATAGTCATTTAGAGTTATTAAGACATTTGACATTATGAACAAAGATACGTTTGTACTCTTCTTGTCTGTACCAGTCGTTGTCAAGTTTTTTTTAAATTTAAATTAATACATCGAAAACCGGCGTTGTATTGAAACGATAAAAAACTTCGACCATAGTATCTCATATATATATATTTTATTCGCCGTTTTAAATAATACTAGAATATATAGCCTTATAAAAATATTTCCTTATGTGTATAGAATCTGTCAAATTTTCAAAATCTTTCCGAACTATGTTACATAGTTATGTACAAGAAAAAATATATTTTTTTTAAACCTGTGTAGTTTTTTTGAATTTGAAACTTCAATCTTATCTTAATGTGAAATCAGGTTATTTGAATGAAATCGGTTAACTTTTACTATTATAAATGGACATAAAAACAGCTTTTTTAATCATGTTCAATGATCAGTTGATAATGTTCGTGATGAACGAAACCGCGCCGAGTTAACTTAACATTAATACGTATCAGAATTAGTCATAAGACTCGGAAGTTAAGATTTGTTTAAGAAAATCTAGAATTTATTTACGCTCTTACGTGCTTATGTCCTAAACTGAAGAATAACATCTTTTATTCCTACATTTAATTCAATTAATTTGTATTAAAATTGCAGGTGTGACGCTACCCCATCCATTCACCGCCTCAACACAACTACAAGCGGTTCAAAGCGATATCACCCACCAGCAAAAATAATACTCAATCAAGAATCTCGAAAAGTGTTTTTTTTCTCTTTAGTCCTACGTTGCCATTTTGATTACAAAGTTATATATATATATATTTATAATTATTCATAAATCAGTGTGATGTGTGCAGTGTTAAGTATTGTGCTAAAATTAAAAAAGTGTGACGAGATAAGGTGAGATGAAAATCATCGTGAAACTATGATTTTAATTGTGGACCAAACGCTAATCAATTTACGGCCATTACAGGCAAGGCTAGTTAGTTCTGAACATAGTACAGCGAAGCAAGAAAGCTTATCGTGAAGCATGGTGACCAGACATATAGACACGTAGACAATTGCGCACAAATATGTTTACGAACAATTAGAAAAAAATGAAAAATATAATTTAAAATATTTATAAAATAATACGTATTTTCCATCAAAGTAACACAATATTTTTTAAGAGATGTGTCACGTACTTCTTTTACTTATTGAATTCATTGTAATTTCTGATTTGAGGGTATTACTTAAAAACACGGCTTATTCCAAAATGGTTAAAAATGAAACTTGAATTTCATTTTGAAAAACAATGTACAATTTAAAAGTATTTTTAGTCTTTCATTAGTTTGGAATGACATTTTGGATGTTGACAAGCCATGCTTGAGACTGATTTCTAAAAATACTTTCAAAATTTATTTTTATCTACTAAATTACATTCATGGTTCATGTTTCAACAACTTTGGAATGAACCGGGTTTGCAAGTAATACCCTCATTTAATGTTTACATGTAATAGATCTTTTTTGAGAATGGATCTCGGATATGTGACTTTGCTGCTTGGCAAAATACCTTCGCAAGAAAACTAAAAATCAAGACACGCCAAAAAAATAACATGCCCTATTAGCTTAAGAAAGCAGTATATTATACTTAGCAAAACAAATATGATTGCCGAACATGTAGGTATTACGCAATTATCACTGTGCGCGTTCGTTGTATGTACCTATATTTTTTGTGAAATTTTCATGTGCGCATAAGTCATGGATGGAACCGTGTAGTATTGCAATAAGCAATATTGCCTCGCTGTACTATATGTTCACTAGCATCGTCTTGTCAGACTGTTAGTAACGCTATTACTCCCAAGGTTGGGTCGCTGGATGATGCCACCCTATACAACTGAATCATAAACATATATTTTATAGCAGTTTTGATGACTGGCTAAGTTATTTTTTTTTACATCTATGCGCGCATTTCTTCTTCGTGTTGGTGGTTGACATTGCTCGGCCGATACTTTATCTCGGTAGATGAGGCTTAATTTATGACAGGGGTAGGAAAAACGGGGAAAAATGAAAGTATCAAGGGATTACACCCTAAATTTCAGTACTTCAGGGGCTCTTGGTAAATTATTATCACAGTCGGAAAATTTATAATCGTCGATTAAAATATATTACTATAAAATAGTAACTACATCAATCCGTCTCGAAATGTGGTAAATCAATGGCCGTCCACTTCTCGTTAAACATTTCATCTTACCGGTTCACCGGGATTTGAAAACTAGAAAACCGTGTTCCCTTCTTCTTAGTTCTGAGAGATTACTGTAATTTTTTTTGATGATTGCAAAATAATAATATTATAATACAATTAAATCCTTCGATTGAATTCTTTTTCGCCCTATAATTTGTTAAAATATTCCATTATACAATGTAATTTTTAATGTTCAATTGTAGTTTTTTTCCCTATAAGCGTTGTTTTTCGAATACATAAAAATGCCGCCATCTGTTTATGGCAGCAACGCAATTAATGAAATATAATCGGAAGCGTATATCGTGTTATGCGGGTCGTGCAATAGAATACTGTGTTATAGGGGGCGTGCCTTAAAACTGGTAAAAATAAAAATATTAAAAAAAAAACTATCAATTATGTCGATTTAGAGTTGGAGGTTTTTGAGTATTGTGACCATCCTCAACAGAGTTAAAAATGGTTCGCTGTAAGAAAATATTAAAAAAAAAAAAAAACGTTGCTTTAGTCGTATCGTGACGCAATGTATATTAATTTGTCGGCCACTTTGTGGAAGTGAGCAAATTAATTAACCAACCAAGGGGAAGAAAAACAAAAGACGGCAGCCGTAAATTTTCAGATATTAATTATAAAGTTACCCACTGTTAATAAGATATTTTTTAAATTTTCTTTTTGCTGAATATGCGATAGCAACGTGTTCGGGATAAATGTGAATTTAAAATATGAATTACGAAACAGCGATCAGGCATTATTAGTGCATTCATGATAGTATTTAAAAGCGTTTTAATACGTAGAAAATACGACAAGAATTTTTGGACTATGACGGAATGCGATGTGTAGTGTGTCTATAAAGAATTTGACTTTTTGAATATTATATAACATACAACCTAATAACATAAGTCTGCGGAATTCTAGCCGTGTAAATCTCATCTTATCTCTTACTTCAATTAAAGAGTTATTTTTGTTTTCTTTACATGATAATCCGATAGATTAAAATGAACAAAGAATTAATCCCACGGAAAAAAATATCTGTTTTAAAAATACATATACATATTTTATTTTTTTCTCGTGATATAATGACAAGCGAAATCAATCAATCGCCATCAATAGTTTTATTAACTAATCGTTCATTGAAAAATAAATGTTGTCACCCTTGTTATATATCATATTCGAACATACCTTGTCTTTTTATGACAGTGTATGTATAATGCTATTATTGGCATTCTGTAAATATATTTTCAGGTGTTCACTGTCACCACCTGGCGGAAAAGCACTATATTTAATAAAAATAGAACACTAATTTGTACTAATTTTACATTTATTTATTTATTTAATTAACATTGCAAAAGGTTGACAAATTATAAATTTAAAATTTTTACAATGGAGAAAAAAAATAGTACAATTTAATATTAAAATCAGTAGAAAAAAAAATGGCAAAGAAGTCAACTGAGTAAGCTCCGACGAACTCTACTTTAATACATAAAAAATAGTATTCGTCAGAACTCACCCACGTCTACGTGGAATATGTCGACATCCGAAGCAATATTGTTGAACACAGTTAAAGCTCTCCCCAGTGGCATCCCCATTGGCAGGCTGGTTCTACACCTTGGGAGAACAAACAATTCATGTCCACGATTTCTCAAAAAATAATCAGGAACATTTAGATTCACATTCTCAAGATTATGATACCTATATACCGGTTTCGCTCATCGCGAGCATTTTCAGGAAACATCTCTAATTTGATTGTTTTTTGATGCGATTGCAAATCATTTATTTGTAAGAGGTCTTAACGTGTAATTGTTTTACACGCTTATTAGTTTTACTTCGTTAACCCTTCCCTTACTATGCAAAAAAGTACAAGCTCCTGAGCTGTGTACCCGTTACACATCAGGCAAACAGGAGTGAATCATGACAATTATATGTAGTACTGCTGTAGTAGTGTTATATGATTGTCATGATTCACTCCCATTTGCCTGATGTGTAACGAATACACAGCTCAGGAGCTTGTGCTTTTTTTGCATAGTAAGAGAAGGGTTAAGTATAAATAGTTCCGTTTTAATGTATATTCTCATCAGAAAATGCTCGTGATGAGCGAAACCGGTCCTGATCATATTGAATATATTTGGAATTAGTATAAAAAGTGTGATTATTTTTTAAATTGTGTAGATAGTTTTAGATAGTATTTTTATTAGGGCTTGTCGGTTTTCGAAAACCGGGCATGAAAAACGAAATATTTTTTTTGTTTGCGTTCATATTGTTGATAAAGAGACGAAGTTTAATTGTATTAATTAAATTACCGCTTTCTAGTAATATTTTGAGAATCCATTTTTAGGAAATATTTGAATTTGGAAACCGGTTTTTTAAAATGTTGGTTTTTGTTAAAGGTTTATATTTTTATATTCAGCAATGTTTGGATAATACACCATTTTATTCGGGTGCTAAATCGTTTAACCTTCCACCTAATGGTCATGTAATTTGTCTATTCATATCGTTTATACAGCATTGCATACTTTGGTAATACCCTGTATTCTCAACGAAATAATAAATATGACTGTGTGGGACTTCCTACCGCGAAAGTAGTACTCGGCAATCTTCCATCACATCAGTACAAACTTCCAAGTGTGCGGTCGTGTCTCTCTTCACTACAGTATCGATTCCGTCTAAAGATATACAAAAGGCTAATCCTATTTGTGATTACATATCGAAAAATATATGCTATTGCACATGTTCGATTGTAAAGTGAAACATTACTTAAAAGGTGGAAAAATCTAGTGATAATTCGTAACGGTACAGTGTTTAAGTGGTTACAGTCGGTTTAAATCTTTGTTATGACTGCAGTTCACGGTCGAGCGTGTCTACTATTTTCCTACTATGAATACAAAATAACGGTGGTTGGACTCTATTGAACCTGTTTTCATGCATCATGTGATAACTCGCTAGATGGCATGCAATATTGTGCCATACACTGTCTCATATAGAAATATGTTTACATTTGAACATAGCCTAAGACACAAAACGCTATAAATATACCAGGGCTATTCGGAAAAAAACCAGCGACTAGGGCTCTTTTTATTTTCTTGTGTATACAATTCGTATAGAATAAAAAGTGGCGCCACTACATGCTACTAAGTCTAAAAAAATATTAGTGGTACGAACCCATTAAAAACAATTAAATTATTTAATTAATTGCCAGCAATGGCTTTAAACTCAAAGATAAATTTATTTCTTATATAAACACGAAATATTCATTTACTAAGCGTCAGTTCAAGTTCATCCGTGCACTTGAACGCCTGAAGATGCCGAAAGGCGAAACCCGGGTCGTTAGTGACAAAATCTGTGAGAATGTACATAGTTTGAACGATTCAAATTTAATATTAAAATTCCACCAAGCACCTTCAGTCGAAATCTTAAATTATATTTAATTAATACATGGTATTTTGTAATATTACAAAAAATTGTGGAATACTTTTTCAATTCTTTATCGAAATATTGAGATAAAATACTGATATGAGGAATGCATTGCACACCCCCGTGTTTGCCTAGGAAGTTGTGTACTGTAACAGTATTACTAAGCCTAATATATTCGAAAATTATCCTATTTATCGTTTTGATTAGTGAAATAGTGAGTGAGAATGTTATTTTTAACCGAATTCGGAGTTGTAGTCGGAATCGTGTTTTATTTTTTAACGATTCCACAGCCCTGAAATTTTGTATTTTGATTAGATTTTTATTTGTTCGGGCTATTATTGCCATTGTTTTAAAAAGCGTCGCACGTTTTCTTTTGCCGCAGGTGTGCGAAAATCAGCTAGAAATACTTCTGTTGAGATACCTCCATTATGAGACCATATGTTCCACTTTGGGAGCGGACATTTATTAAAAAAAGTAAATAATAAGCCACCGCTTCGGCATTAATTTTCGAGCACTTGAGTAATGGTGGACCAGTGTGTGGGCAGTAGCAATTACCGGTGATGGTCGAGGCATTCAATGGCTTACGACGGCCCTGATTGCCTGCCTTCTTCATATTATGATTGAATCGCTCCGACAATATTTCGCACCGTGCGCACCGCACCTCACGTAACTAAATTTTGTTCCACCGTATTGAATCCGTTCAGCACGGTTCTTTGTACGATTGTATTATTTAATTATTTTACACGTGCCGCAGTAAACAAAACTAATTTTCTACATAATGAAATGTATAACAAAAGCTTTCATTTTGTTTTCTTGCTCCCAAATATCATTCGAGTTTCATTCACCGGTCTCGAAAGGTGAAATTTCTATTGATTTGCAACGACTATAATATGATGTTTTTGTTTTTCTACACAGCTTTGTACAATATTATTTTCAAACATGGAATACTTGAAACTCCAAGTATTATCAAACTGTGTTCGTAAATTTAACCGGCGTTGCTATTGTTATTTTTTTATGGACAGCCGTCAAATTTTGAACATTTTTTCTATGAATATACTGTACACAATTTTGATTACAATGATTATACAATTTAAAAAATAACATTGACATCGTGCCTGTCTTATATGGCCCGACATATTATGGTATTTGAAAATTATAATAAAATATCACTGAAAGTTACCAGCTGTCGGAAAATTATTAATATTCCGTTGATCGAATACAATAGGTAAAAAATACCTATCTATATCGTTTGTATTGAAAGCTGTGTACATTTATTTTATTTTATTAATATATTACTCGTACATACGTACTTAGAATAATGGTTTTCGAGTAGGAGCAATTTTATGATTGTTTTTTGCGGTTGATAGTAAGTTTGTGTTGATAGTAGTTGGGTATGAGAATGTGAGATAATATACAATGAAGGATTCATGTGTAGGGCCAGCTCATTTTAATCCGGAAGATTTCTTTTATGAAACAGGTCATGGGCTGGGTGTGAATAAAATATAAACTAGACACTTATTCACGAATAGACAATTATATTATTAAATCGTGTATTTAGCTTTTAATCTAATTGGATTTTTTATTCGTATGTAAAATCATAACCAGTGTAACAATGTACGGATACGGTGCGTTAAATCGGCGGTCCCATCATTTCTAAAATCATATATATGCTGATCATAAAAGATTAATGTTTTTGTTGTGTTTTAAATACGTTTATGAATCCTTGAATCAGTGCAACAACTACTCGGACCACCACAATTTTATCGTATACCATTGGTTGGCGACTATTGCTTTGATTGGTGACCCAACTATAGCCTTCTATCCCTTCGCCTTGTCTGAAAAATGAGGATTGATTTGCAGTCTTTTACTGGGAGTTTATAATATGCTCTAATGTAGAAACGGATATGTCTTAAACAAAACCACCCGCATGATGCTATCACAAGATGTCTGTATGGATGATTTTTCGCATAGCTAGAAGCTTGATAATTTATTGGCGAAGATGCCATCGCAGTAACGGATAATTTTTATGAGACGATGCGTCTTTCTTCATCACTTGCATTTGTTATACGTATTATACTGAATTTATGGTTGCAGTAGTGACATGTTCCATTTGACATCTAGTCAAATTAAACCGCGAACGTATTTCGATACGGTGATCCAACACTCGCAAATATCAAGCCGGTGTGTGTTCGGAAAATAGCGAGTGCGATTGGATAATAGGTTTTCTTTAGTGAGTCTACCGAATAGCTTTTATTCGAGTGAATTGTTTCGCCTTCGAATGTTGTCTGTGCGTATCGAAGTTTGCAGATTATTTTTCTAACGGAAGTTGCGTTTTATTTGGCGGGAACCGTTCGCCTTTTCTCATAGTATGGGAAATAATAAAATAATAATCAATGAGTATAAGCTGGTAGCCGAGTGAAATATCTAATGTGTTCATGGAAAATCTTGCAATTGTAATAATTTAAGTGAACAGTTTTGAATGGTTTATTTTGAGAAGTTTTGCTAGTGAATAATTTTAATGTGTGTATTTACATTCAATATTCAAAATATGAATTCGTTACGGTGCTAACATATTATAGTTAATAGTTTCAAATCAATTAACGAAATTATAAGCTTATTTTTTTATTATAATTTATTTTATAAAGGCCTTCGTCAAGTTTTAAAAGTAGATTGACTAACAGCTCTAATAAATTAATACCAAGTAAAGTTGGTATACATACCATATTAGAAAGTTTATATAAAAGGGGGGTCAATATTTTTTATGATTTGAATAAACTGACTAATAATATACAATTATTTATAAAGATCTAAAAAAAATGTACCATCTACCAAATTTTAAATTTTTATTCTATAATATTGGTGAGGGGTTAGTCTAACATTTTTACCGTCCTCTGCTGTTGAACAATCTATTAATAGCTTCTTCAGTTGCAAACCTCTGCCTTCTATAAATCATCAAATAATAGTTTACAAAGTAAAATGGTTTTTTGATAGTGAGCTCGATTCAAAGTGGGTTGAAGGGGGCTCGTGCGAGCCCCTTGTTAAATCAAGGAAAATAATATTGTCAAATTTATGCGTTTTATAATGTATAAATATGTAGTATATTTAAATTTAAAAAAAAAACTGATCTTCACTTGGTATTTCTGACCTACTTTTATCAGCTATTGATATCAATTAAATTATGAAGTATTGCCTATTGTCACATAATATATAAGTAACCTTTTGATAACTTGAATAATTATTGCGTATACTTGCAAAAGTTTTTAATAAAAATTCACACATTCAATAGTTATAATATTAAGCGAGCCCCTTTTTAACGTATGGCAGCCCGCCCGGATTGATATCTTGTACACTATTACTAAAAAAGCAGACTATACATATATGGTCGTACTAGTTTCAAATATATGAGTGGGGAATTATTTTATTGCGTATGATTTCATTTGTTATCAATTTATAATCTATATGCATTTTTAATTATTATGACTAAAGGGAAACTTTTTATTGCGATAGTAACTATGCTAGAAAAGCATCATATATGTCGATACCTCAGTTCCAAAGTGTAACAAGTCAAAAATTTGTTGTTTTGAGTTAAGCATGAGGAAATGTTTAAAATACCGATATCTACCTGTTACAAAATTTATCAAGTGGTAATCTGTGGTTATTTTAGATTGCTAGTGGTTATTATTCTTTGAATCCAAACTGTGAAAACAACGAAATTCCTGTGAAAAACTTTGAATAATTATTCATTATTAAATATTAGAAAAAAAAAAATTACAATAATATTTAAATATTATAATATTATCTAGATAATTTTATAATTTCATTAAAATCTAAAAAAATTAGACGATCAGAAGAAGGTAAAGGCCCAAAATCTTGTTTCATAATTATCTCAAAATTACTATTTTTGAGTTTTCATACTTTAAAAATGAGGTATCTATGTATAGATGGGGGGAATGAGTTACTTAGGCACGACTTGAGCACAAAAAATGTATACGAAAACGAATTACTCATGTTTCAATTCTTATATGATTCTCTAAGAGTCATTTGCTTCATGATATTGTCAAAGAAATGTTGGAGAGGGAAGAAAATCCCTTGCTGTAAATTCTAAATGGATTTTCTCTAATTTATTTGTTATGTTACTCTGCCTTCTATTGACAAAGCAATGTCAGAGTGAATATCGGAGCAATAGTTAGTGATTTCTGACAATTCTAATATTTGCATAGAGGCGATCGGGTCACTCGTTCATTACTAAGATTAGGTTGTTAGAATTCTTTCATCCACAAACGACTCATGTGTATTGTACACAATTATTTATTGTTTTTTTTTTAATATACACAGGTAGCTGAAGTTCAATTCGAACTATTCTTGTGAATTAAAAAAATATTGACTAGAATCTCATGTGAATGAAAGTGTTCAATAATAATAGAATGATTCTCAAATATTTTAATAATCGTGTTACTTGCAATTATTTATAATACAATAAATATAAAGTGAAAAATAAAATTATGTGTTGTAGAGGTTACTTAGTTTCTTTATGGACCATGACGCGTGGAATTTTGTGAATCAATTCAGTGAAGAGGGAAACATACTTCTTTAAAAATTAAGTGCAATATTAAAATCCAAATTAAAATGATCGGCCCGTCGTCGCACATAAGCAAGCTTTTGCTTAGCTTGTTCTTCCTGTTGCTCGTTTTTTATGTGGCGATGGACGTAAGCATGTATCTCCGGATACAGAACTATCCCATCAGCCGTGACTTTGCAGGCAGCGGCGACATGACTGTATCATCTTCCCACGATCCGAAGAATTCAACATATGTTACCATCTTGCAGACGAGGAATAATTATTCTAATCCGAATGCAACAAGAAAAGAGTACTTCACTGAAGTTTATAAAAGTATACCTAATAGAGAGCCTTCATCGTCTTCCGATTCAATAATCTCCAGATCTGTACGCTTCGTCAATCAAGAGCCGCAAATTGATTATGAAACTGTTACGTTGATAACGTGCGATATCAACCCGCTGTGTTATCCGACAGTTAAAGCTCTTATGCTGGATCATACTAATCATTATCTGTTTGCTCCGTTGGTGTCAATATTAGATGTAGTCGCCGGGATCAGCGAAAATATGCCTTACATTACTCCTAATGCTATTTCATACTCTCATGTTGTTCTGGCTATGATCGCCGGAAAACTAATATCAGTCGATTGCCTGGCTTATAGAAGACTAGGAGTCGTTCTATTCCAAGTCAGAACATTCATGGACGATCTTGACGGCCACGTTGCGAGGGCTAGAAAGCATATTCACGGCGAACGGTCCGAAGTGGGAACGGCAGGGTACTATGTCGATGGCGTGTGTGATCTTCTAGGTTGCGTATTTTTGATAATTGGACTGTTTTATTACCTTAAAAATAACCCACCCAGAAGGGGATACGTGAAGGTGCACACTCTATTGCCGCATTTTAACGAAAACGACCCAACGAAAGAACCGATCGATGCGAACGGAGAAGTCGGGTTTGTGTACAAGCCGAAAGTGTCCACAGAAAAGATGGTCAGAAAAGTTTTGATGTTTTCCGGACAACTGATGCTGTCTTCCATGTCGTGGAATCGATACATCGACGTGTATCAGGACGCTCTCGAGAGCGACGATGAGAACATAAGCACGGCTCAGCGGGAGAGGAGGCTCTTTGTCTTCCGATCTGGCTTCTTTTTCTCCGTCGCGTGGTTGTGGAAAATAGTGAACGTCCACAGCTTCTTGCACTGTATTCTCTTTGCGATATTCTGCGATAAACTCTGGGAATTTCTCCGATTCATTCAGTTCTCGGGTTAC
The DNA here is from genome assembly GCA_031772345.1 of Himalopsyche anomala. Lineage (NCBI taxonomy): Eukaryota > Metazoa > Arthropoda > Insecta > Trichoptera > Rhyacophilidae > Himalopsyche > Himalopsyche anomala. Next base: position 6,244,214 of record CM062823.1, on the reverse strand, counting down.
GCCGTTCTCGTGGCTTCCGTCTGCTTCACCGAGATGCATGTCATGAAAGTGCAGAACTATGTCTATAAAATGTTTGTGTATAACAATGGAGCGCCTTCGTAAGATGTTGTGATTAGATAGTTTTTATATTAAGAGTAGATATTGTCGTACCGATGCCATGAAATGAATTTATAAGAATATGTCCATGGCCACTTTTCAAATGGATTATGTTATTCCGAGCGGCATAAAGTTTATAAAAAGTAATTAACACATGTTATTTCGCTTCTTAGGGTAGGCATACTAATTTATATTGTACCACAAAAATCTTTCGAAATTATAGGAATCTCTCATTTTATTTATGAATCAAAAGTCTTGAGTTTCCTGAATGAAGTTACTCATTTACACTAAAAATATAGAGGTATTTGAAATTATTATTTAAGAGTTTATCTAATGAATACAAATCCTATAAAATGTACCTAATTTGCATTTTCGGGAATGGAGTGGTGATATTAACTTTAATACTCGTCACTAACAATATTTTTTTAAACCTCATGTTTTGGAAAACATCAAGTTGATAAGATCTGCTGATTCAAAGCCTGTTCTTTTTTTAAATGAAGGATATCACAGAAACAAGAGCAATCCCATTGAAAACTTTAAAAAAAAATTCAATGTATGTATTGGTTATCTCAGTTTGTTTGAATAATTTTATTTCATTCTTGTGACAGCTGTATAATCATAACAGAGATTGTGTGAGACTACAGTATCATTCTCAATGTTACAGTGTGGAAAGAATTGCAGATATGACATTGTTATTCGAAGCTTTCATTGATGTAAACAGCTAGCTTGTCTCAAATATTTATTACACACAGCGATGGTATAATTTTTTCTGGGGTCTTATAATAAAACTCTTCCATGTGTTCAATCTAGGCAGGTACTTAGGCTAAAACTAATTGGAAATATTACCTACTGGACTCTAAGTTGCTTCTGTTTCAGCAGAGCTATTTATGCAGTTATTAGCATTACTGTGTAATAAATTTAAATATACAACGAAATATAACACTCACTAGTGCTAATGATTTCCAAATAAAGTTATACTGCTAATGTATTTAGATGTTATAAGAAAGGTTTGATGGATTATAATAAAATACAATACAACCGAATATTGTTAGTGATGCAGTATGTGAAAGAGTTGGTATTATGAATTTTGTTAGGTTTTAATTGAGGTTTGAGTGTGGTTTAATCAGGTCAATGTATATTTTCACTTATTTTAAATACATGAATTACTTGACATAGGTTTATCTTTGTCACTATGGAGTTAAAAGGTGTAGAAAGAATCAAATTGTTTTGATTGTAGGTAATTTTAACTTACGTTTATTTATAAATGCATTCTTTTGTAGTTTTCGTTATTTATTACTTACAGTCATGTGTTATTTAGAGATTTATTTCTGCACTATTCCATAACTATTTAATTTATTATAATGTACATACGGGCTCGCACTTTGTCCTGCTGACTTTAGTCCCGCCCATATTTACTGGTGTAAAATATTTACATAATACATGGTAAACTATTATTTGTTACCACTTTACATTTTATGTCAAATTTGTGACAAGACATGTATTTAAAATGAGACAAAATTGACAATACTATTGAATCATTTTTTTTATCTGTTTATTTATGCTGGGCATGTGTTTTTCACAATATGTTGTGATTGTAATTTGAAATGCTTTGCCACAAATGATGCATTGTTTTTTTCTGTGCTATATTTAAGTTTATCAAATGTATAATGCGTGTGAAAACCAGACATGAAAAATCATCAAATGTCTTTATCTGCTTTTATTTTTGTAGGCAAAAACGTACACACTGAGTCTAGCTTCTATAAAACGAGTCATTATTGCAATTTGAATTAAACAACTGATGTTTTGTTACATGTTATATTTTTTCAAACCTAGTCATGTTATTGTAATAAAGGTTTCTTAATAGTCCTAATTGACTGAATAAAATGTCCTGTATAGTTTACCTATTTTATAGTTGATTCTGATTCGCCCAGGTTACTTTTTTTCAGGGTTTTCAGTGACCTTCATTCAATCACGTATTAATGTTTCTAACCATTTTTAACCGTTTCTGTGATTCATGTATTTTGATTGTTTTTGGATACTTACAACCAGAGCCGCAGCACTAATTTTAAAGCTCTTGGCAAAAGCTAGATTTGGCATCCCTTTATGTCATATTATTTTATTATTATATAGTGCTTGTTGGCGCCGCTCAGAGCTTCGCATCATTGGAAAATGTCCCTTTGCCAATGCCTTTTTACGATATAATTCCATGGTCAATGTCATTGGCTTCAGTTGCTGTGCTCACGGGTTCGAATCTTAGTATGAGCAGTTTCATTTTTCATTAGATTTATACGTATGTTTGTGATGCTTAAAATTCCCTCTTACCCATGCTGAAAACAAGGCTTAACAAGAGTTATTAGCCGGCTACTAATCCTGTACTAGCCCTACCCTTCTTTCTTTCCAAACTCTATTCGAAAAAGAAAAGTTGAGTAACCAAGTAAGCAGTAGTTTTCGTAGAAAAACATTTGTTGAGATAAACTTCATTAGGAGTCTTTATGATCCACATTGGGAGCGGAAGTGATAAAAATAACCAGTAACAAGTTCTCGGCTCGGTGTTTTAATATAGCTTGTTGATTTTTCAGTGTGCTAGGTTTGATATTCGCAATCGATATGATGTATATTATAAAGTGATATGTGATAGAAAAAATCTTATTAGTTTTAAGAAGAAAAAAAAGTTGTTTTATACTAGAGTGTTATAAGTTTTATCATGTTATTGTATTTGAAGTGAATGTAGGATAAAAGTTATAAAAAAAAATGTGGCCCTTAGTGGACCTACTACTTTAAAATGGAAATTCATGTTCGAATTTCCACTTATGTTTTACATATGATTATTTCACAAATTTACATTCATAAACAACTGCATATAAATTTTCGATTTAGGTTTAACTTTGTGGAAATTTATTTTTAAACTAAAATTAAATTTGATGGCTTTATTATTCCACTGATTGTAAAATAAATTGTGACACATGTTTCTAACCCCCTCCCTGTGTGCAGTATAAAAAGGAAATCCCATTCTCCATTTTGTAGTTTATATGTTAAGACTCGATGTTTACTTTATTAAGAAATATTCTTACGACAGTAAGTCTGAAGATGCCCGAAGAAGAGTCTGAAGATGACGTGTCACAATTTGTAACACGATCGGTGAAATAACAAAACTATCATTTTTATTATTATGTTAACTGCGTACATATAAAAATACTTGCATAATATTAAACCGTCACCATTCATTACTGTTATAAAATTTTGTCCATGAAATTGAGAAAATGTTTTCAATTTCCATAAACCAATTTGGTCAGTTGTAACATTTAAATTTATTTTTAAAACTTTTTTCAGTGCTTTAATGCATTAACGAAAATTTGAAAGCGGTTAATTTATGTAAATTATCGAAAATATTATATGTGAACATGGATTGGTTTAATTTTTATACAATTGTTTATTGTAATACTTAACATCGTGATTGCAATGACGATAGAAATTTGATGTATGCTTATATTTTTTACATTTAATGAAAAAAAAATTTCATATATTAACTAATTATATTTTTTGGAATATATTCATTATACATGGGTAAAGTTTCTTCGATCCTGAAATACTTGCCTACTTAGAATATTTGTATTTATTATTATTATTTTTTTTTCAATTATTAAGCAGATTCCTAATTCTATAATGCAGTGGTTAGCAACTTGATCCTTCGTTGCCCGTAAAGTAATCTTAAGGTGCCTGCCGTAAAAACACGTTTTAAATATATAAAATATCCAGTGTACGGCATACATAGATTTATGCAGACAAACGGTGATTTTCACATTCTGGCCAGTCAAGTTTTCTGTTGGTTGGTTCAAGTTGGTTGTCTTTCTGGTTGAGTTGACAACCAACGACGACGTTGGTCACTTCTGCCACTTGATTTGTATGCCTTTCCACTTAAATAAGTGTGTTTTGATTTTACCTTTAACTCCCAGCTTCGTCCATCAAAACTAGTCATAAGCAATCTATTTTGGATGCCTGTTTTAGAAAAAGTTGCTGACCACTAGTGTAATGTATGCGTTGTTCTGAAACCTTTCTATATTCCCCGCTCGTTGAAATCGAAACAGAGTGAATTCTTTTTTAACTGGTTGAGGATTTTCAAAATCGTCTGGTCAAAAAGGAATGAATATCATTTGAATATAAATTTATAAATCAATTGAAAAGTCGATGTTCGCAAATTTTCATTTTGGATTTTGAACCATTGATCGAAAACTATTTGCATTGGAGTGATGGATTGTCCGATGTCATTGCAACCATTTTACTATTGTTTAGTTTGTCTATCTCTGACTGATTAAGATGCCTTGCCAGAATTTTATTGTACGTGAGATCTGTGGAAAGAAATAAAATATATTGTTAATTACAAAACAAAATAATAAAATGTCAATAGCTGCTAGTTTGTCGATTGTACACTTTTAATTATAATTTTAAAAACAGCATTTTTTTGTCATCTACCTCATTTGAATTAATTTTAAGTTGTGAAATATTCACCCAAATTATGATGCTTATTTTTGTAATCTTTTTACTTTTTTACAGTTTTTTTTACATATTATATATATAATGCATTCTGTTAATAGTGCAGCAAGAACACATCGAATATATTTCTGAGCCTTTTTACTTTCATTTATTACTTTGTATGCAATCTATATTTTTATGGAATTAAATTATTAATAAATAATTGATAAATATTATGATTTTTCTTTATATTCCATTCAGAGTGAATCGAAGTAATAAGGTAAATTATTTTGTTTTGTAATTAATGTGCTGTACATTTTAGAATTTAACTAAAAAAACATAAAATAGTAGATTTTAAATAAAATTCATGTGTGGATTTTTAAAATCTTTTATTGTAATAATTATTAACAGTATTGTTAATCTGTATTAAATACTACTCACTTAAAAAAAACTCTTATGTGCATGTTACAAATCATTTTATTGAATAGAGTTTGAATATGTAATAATTATGACTGTTGGCAGCAGTTAAAAAATATTAAATTTTACTGATAATATTCGTAATTTGATTTTTCTTTGATGGCGTAGAGTTTGGAATCACTATATATTTTGCACTATAATGGTTTTTGTTTTAAATTTAAATAACGTTTTAAAGATTGCTTTTTATTGGGGAGACACTGTGCTTCTGTTGGTGACTATTTATTTCCCGAGTAATTTAATATTCCTACATACAATAACTGTGAAAGCCTAAAAATCCTCTGAAAAATACCTAGAATAATTTAAATCTATTGATCTAACATCTAAGAACTAGAATTCTTCAGATTGTGAAATTGGAGATTTTACATATCGATCTAGACACATTCATGTGTCGAAATTTGAATACATTGTTATCTGCTCTGGTTTTGCTTAAGTCTTCTTAATCTCACTAATTTGTAGATAAATTTTTGTATTAATATCTCAATATGTTTTCAATCATGTCAAATCTTTATTCCTTCATAATTAAGATTGTCTTATATTTTGGATTAATACGGTAGATTTCTACAGATTAATATTGCCATAGCCTTTAAATTGTTTGAGTTGCACAATTATATGAGAAAAAAAATCTAAGTTTGTATTTACATCGAGATGCGGATGCGAGGACACTATTTTATTTTACTAGTAGGTGATGGCATCACAGCTTTGTAGAAAATTGTTTGAGTAAAAATATTATCTTTTATTTATTGAAAAAACTCAATATCATGAATAAATTGCACAGTTTTTGTTTACAATATTTACTTCTCGCTGAAGTGATTTATTATAATAAAATGAGCACTCATGTTATACTAACATTACACAGTGACACTTTTTCACAGTAGAAATAAAATAAAAAAATCCTCTTATTTCTTAATACAAAATTATTATGAGATGCCGTCAGTGAATTTCAATGCAATTAATTATTTTCTCAAAATAAAATGTTTCCTTATATATTCTGCATTATCTCTGCTTTTTTCACTTGTTTGTTTTCAAAGAACAAAAATACCTTGGATTGAGAACTTTAACTACATTAGTACAAAGACTAAAGCTTTGTTTTGTATGTCAATTCTTGGTGAAAAAGCATTTCATTTAAAGAATCAATAAATATTTTTTTTACGAATTCTACAACATATAATGATCAAGACTGATTACACTTATCGTAATTATGTTCAGTTTTATGAGATGAGCGAAATCAGTCTGGTGCGTTGTATGAAATTGAGGAATTAATACAAAATAAATGTTTATATTTTGCTTTATTTTATATTTACGAAACATTTCTTTTTATAGGTGGCCTAACTATAGAAATAGCTTTTCCTAATAATTATATAATAATTACAGTCGTTTTTATGATGTTAATTAGTTACATTGTGTGTATATTAACCAGAAACCTCTACACCGCGGGTCATCAAACTTTTTCAAGTCATGATCTGCTCTGATTGGTGTGAACGCTTTGGACATCCTTCACTGGGGAAAACATCTTTCAACTTCTCAAGTGTTGCCATTTAACAATAGTGACTCGTAATACAGACATTTCATGTCTGCAATAAAAGTTCATTTTATCATCTTTAATTCTGAGAAACAGATTACTATGGTAGGTATCATATATGCCTGTCCTCCTCTTAAAAAAATATCTCCATTCATAATATAACAATATTGGTGCTACATTTTATATTAAAGAATCAATTTGTTACATAAATGTAGCATTGATCTTTGACACACATAATCCCCTCCGATTTAAAAATAGACTTGTTACACTGAAATCAGGAAGTTGTTACAAATTGAACTAACTTCATATGAATTAATGCAACCCACTATTTACCCTTTGAGAACCAGAATTCGATTCTTTAACAAACAATTTTAAATTTGAACGTATTTTTTACTGTTTTTTCTCAATTATCTTAAGCCGACTGCCAGCTACAGTTGTTACGCAGATGTATTGATGGATCATAATTGATAATTGGACATTGGATAATTGTACACAAACAAAGATTGATTAAAAAGTTTCTTATAAACAGAGTCGACTAGCAAAAAGTACAACGAAATGTTCAGCAGAATTTTTTTGAATAATATATATTTTAATAATTTGCTTGGGCTGATGTCATACTACAATCTGCTTAAAGATTCCTGTTTTATCAATTGACGTTTACAATGTATATGCTTAAAATTTTGTTCAAATCGCTAACGATTCATTACATCATTGATGCAGAATATTTTTTCATTCATTCACAGACAAAAAAAACCCATGTACTATAGAAGTATAAGAGTTGCTGGAAAAAACGAGATAGCATTATATTCTGTTATTACTCTTGATACAAATTCTTGGAATTTTCAAATACCATAAGTGTGTATCAATATTACTCTACCTTATCATGGAGTTCTGCTATGTGACTGCTAGCCCAATCTACTCGTTATTAAGTGGAAATATGTATTCCACATTAATTATTTATGAATCACGATTGATAGTTGGAAAGGGTTATACTTCATAATTGATTGTAAACCCACACCGGGAGCGAATAATGTCAATGTCAGATTAATTAAATTGATTGATTATTTATCACATTCTTTTGAATGAATATTTCATTATTTAGACTAGTAGATCTTATAACATTAGACGTAATCATGCTGCGCAAACTTTTCTCTCGAGTATTTTTTTTTTTCAATAGAATACAAGCTGTCGGCCTTGCGTTAGTATTCTCTACATATATTATTCTCTTTTTTATGAAATACATTCACCGATAAATAACTGCTTTTGTGTCCTGTCGAGTTTTTATTAGAGGATAAAAGAATACATCAATATTTAGATTGTAACTTAATTTAAAATTTGTTTTTGTATATTTCACCGGGATTTATATTTGCTGGATAAATAAATGTCCTATAATACTTGTACATATTTGCAACACTCGAGAAATCAGTACAGGTAGTGAGTTATTTTTGACTAAATTAGGCTTTTTCGTATATTCTGATTATTTAAAAAAAAAAAAAAAATGCAAAATTTTATAATAAATTAAAAATTATTTAATAAGTGCAACGATTTGTTAATTCTACTACCTGGGTTACTATCAGTTCATTCTGTTTAAAATGTTATCAATTTAAAACTATTTATTGATTTGGCATTTACTTGGTAGAACTCCATTTTAATAGGGTAAAATATCAAGGTATTTCAGTTCTACAGTTTTTTAAAAAAGTTAAAGGTTGATAGCTATTTCGGCTTAAGACGATAGTTCTGACGATGGCGTAAGCCGAAATAGCTATCAACCTTTAACTTTTTTAATAAACTGTAGAACTGAAATACCTTGATATTTTACCCTATTTTCAATTTAAAACTGTTTATATTTGAGATGTAGTTAAAAATTATTACTAGACAAATTTGTAATGATATTTATTACGATATAATTTATCTGAAGTTCTTAAAAGACATTTTTCAATACAAAACTTAATTTTCGCAAGGTGTGCGAAACATTCTTGCGGGGACTGTAGATCACAAAATACTTTGTCGTACCAGTACGGAAATAATCATCAAAGGGTTAATACTTCAACGATATCACCTATGATATGTTGTGCAATATGTTTACTATTCTATTGAAAGGTAGTATGCTTAGTATTTTGCAAAGTAAACCATTGTACTCAATTTAAAAATCACACTTTGTAGATAATATAAAATTACTTAGTTTACACAATGATAAAGTATCAACTTGTTTGACTTGCATCCAATTAAACAAACGCGATAAACTTTTCAGAAAATAGTGTTTCATAAAATGTTTATTTCAATCTATATGTGGAATTGAATTTTGCAATAAAATATATCTCTATTGATTGATAAATAGAGCAGATACTAAGTAGGCACCTGTTTATGATTCATTAAAAATGTCCACCTGCACTAGTACGCTCTATCATTTATAATCCTTTAAATGTTATATGGCCCCTTTCTTTCACATTAAAATATTTCATCGCCTGATAAGAACAACAGTATTATTACGTTTTGATGTTTCTAGTCTTGCTTGATTATGGGCTTTTTTTAAATTTAAACTTCATACAAAACTACTTTCTAGAATTTTACTTTGAGAATTTTCCATATTATTTCTTCTGGACATCCTATTGTTTTTATTCTTTCGAAGTTTGAAGATTGTTCTCAATTTTAAATTGTTTGCCTATGCAGCAGACCTCGCTTTAGTTCATAGGAAAATATAGCTATTTGCTTTCGATAACTATCTGCTTGGCCAATGCCATAAAACGTGTTAATCTTTGGATCAAATGAGGTGCCAGATGAAAGGGTCAGATTGATCATTACAATGAACTATACATTTAGATATAAAATCAGTTGGTTGTATTTGCTTGCAATTTTTGCTTTTCGTACCATATTAAAGATTTAAGATTCATACAATGTAAGAGCAATTGAAGGTAATCTTTTTTTCGTACGTACGAGTAACAAGTAATTTTTACGAGTAATCTACCTGATAGCTATACTTAGGCCACCATTAAATATCTTATGCAGCTTTCTATAATTTATTAACACTGCTTTTTTTAAATTTTATTTTTTTTCAAATATATCAAACTAGATGAGCTTTGATATTTTTAAATTTACTCATTTTCTGTGATAGGAATTGGATCTTTCGAAACAAACTTTTAAGAATATATACTCAAAGTTTTAGTAATATAAATATAATCTTTCAAATATCGAAAAATACTAAAGTAAATAAAACATTTTTACTTCCAATATTAAACAATATTTGCTTACAGTCAAAATTTTTCACCGATACCAAGATTTGTTTGTGAAAAATATCTTATGCACACTTTATCGAACACAGGAAAGAATTTCAAAATAAAGGTGTATTTAAAATACATAATATTATATTGACTGATTTCATAATGTTATTTTATGAACATGGATCGTTGCCACTGTTATTAATCATTTGTTTTATGTGATTCTGTAGATCTTTTCGATAACTGACCGCACTGATAAAGTTTACCACAAAAATATTAAATTACCCGAACGTCATTATCAGTTTTATGCGTTTGGAAAATTTTGCAATATTTTTATATTGAGTATTATTGCTTCTATAAAAATCTAACATGTCTTAAGATCTTTAGACTCTTCGACTTTAATGAATTTAATTTAAAGTAGTTATAGTCATCGTTTATTCTTCCCAATTATTAAATTACTTAAATGATAGCCTGAAATGCCTAATACTAAGTCTGTCTGAAGATAAATAAACATATTTATATATTCCGTAATGTTACTGGTATAGTATAAAATAAATGATACATAAATTATTTTTATTGAATATAGTAATAAATATAAACGTCTGTTGAATATAGTTAACATATATATTTTGTATGTAAGATTTTTGTATAGCTTTATCATTGTTGTGTATTTAATGTCGATTTATGTGTATAATACATTCACAGTAAATGAATCAAATCAAAAACTTCTTTTATTTCATTAATATTCAAACTTCACCCTTAAACATCTGGATCGGTGCTGGAGAAGGACTCAGGTTTGTACTATTTATACAGAATACGTCTTGTAGTTCAGTGCTCGGCAATTGTACCAATAAATACCAATCTTTGAAAATACTTAATTCTTTGACAGAAGAAATGGAATATAGAAGAAATGTGCATAAAGTTCAAAACGATAAACCACTATAAAACCACCTCATAGTATTTATTCAATGCATGAGGGCCCAGCTAAAAGGGGGGCTTAAATTTCTACAGACTTAACTCTTTTTTACACGGTTTTGAAATAACACAGTCCAACCAAAAAGAACTAAAACTATATTTTTACACTAATTATTTGCTCTAACACGATTTCCATAAAATAAAAAAAAGAAGAGGATAATAGATTTCCTAATAACAAGAAATTTAACTACACAAAACAAACAAAAGGTTACATTGGATCCTGACACATTAGACCTAGACATGTCAAGACATTTCTAGAGATGAAAGTGATTTATGTCCAGTTCCTCATAAAAGTCCCCATACAAAATCGAGTAGCGATGAATTGTACTATTTTTTCTTAATAATAATAATATTTTGTGTAGTTTTAGAGTTTTCACTATTACCTTTTTTTATATGATTTTCTACACCCCCCAATATTGTTATTTTGTCAAATAACATGTTTTTTTAAATACAAATAATTTAAGATTAGACTTAAGTTATTTTAATGAATTCTATTACTTTTTAACACGGTTTTTGTAAAATTTATAAAAATAGAGTTGAGTGTACTCAATATAACAAATTGCAAAGTGAGGAGGTTTGCATGACGTTTGCATGAAGGCCCTAAATTTCTAGCTTTGCCACTGGTTTACATTATATGATAATTGAAAATGTTGATTATCTCAAAACGGAATTATTTGACTTGGCACCTTCTACCACTTTATTTATGATATGTTATGGATTACAGCCATGCTCTGCTTAAGAGTTCTACCATTGTGATCAGACGGGTCTGATTTCAAGTTCGGTAAGGTTGATTGCAAATTACTTACACTAAAGTGTGAAATTGAGTTTTAAATGTCATTAAAATAAAAATAACATTTCGCTTAATCTGACAAAATTGTGTAAAAGGAAGAACAAAAGGAATGCTATCATTTGCAAAATTCAAAACGCTAAACAGTTTATTTAAAAAAAAAAAAATAATCAAGAGGCTATTCAATACAAATACCTACTAAACTAAGAGTTAGCGAGTGTTTTTCCGAAAGAGCTTTTGCAATTTTCCAAAACAAATTGGTAGTCTTGATTTTTTTTACCTTTATAGCTTACAATTTTTTTTAAAGAAAATGACTTATTTTCTTTCTATGTCGGATAGTGGCATCTGTAAAATATAATTAAAATATATAAATCATGTGTAAAATGTTCAACAGATGTCAGTACTATTTTTATAGAAAAATGTTTGTAGATGTAAATATAGATGTCACTTTTAACAAACAATAATAAAATTGCAGTTACAGGTTATCAAAATTGAATTTCTTGAAAATATCAAAACAACATTCGTTTGAAATAATGATAATGTTAGAATCTATAGAATGAATGATACACATTTAATACAGAATTAACAATTATTTTTTATTCATTTTTAAAGTTGAATATTTTATTATATTTATTTTCAGTATCTGTTGGAGTCCGGCTATTGCGCAAACGGTGGGAGCATTGTGGTGACCAGCCCTCGTGTATCAGCTGCTGTGGCTTTGGCGAACCGTGTCGCTCAAGAACAGAATACCCTTTGCGGAAAAGATGGCTACGTTGGATATGCTGTCAGCTTTGATAACCAATATGGACCTAATACGAAGATCAAGGTATACATTTTTACAATCACTACACAACTTCAATTGTTATTTTTTCTTATTAAATTGAATTTTGGAGAAGCGAGTAAGTGATTTATTTTTTAACAAACTGTTTGATTCAACTTAGAAGATTTAAGACTGTGTTTTTCTAAAGACACTCATCTTTACGACTCGGAGAAATTAAAATAGCTGTAATTAAACAAAATAACTACAGTGATGTTGGAAATCCACAAAAATAACATAAACACATCACACGGAGTCAAAACTTCTACAAAAAATTGAGATATCAGGATTTCTTCGCGTAGGCAAATTTTTTTAATTGAATGCAAATTTATTGCTTTCGAACGAAATCTTAAATGTTGTTAACCTGTTCTCTCCCATGCGCTTAAATTTGTATTTAATGATAAAGCATGAGACAGTAATATGAAAGTGTATAAATTTTCTATGAAGATGTTGTATTTGTATAGTAGACAGTTAGTTAATTTTTACACTCTGCTTGCATGTATGCTCTGTTGTTTGTTCAATAAAAGATGATGTAGTAATTACACTAGTTTCTAAATCTATAATTTTAAAAATATTTATCTGTTATTATTTTAATGTTCTAGTATGTGACAGAAGGAATCCTGTTGCGGGAAATGTTCTCTGATCCACTCCTCACTCAGTATTCCTGCATAATTTTGGATGAAGTTCACGAGAGAAATCAAATCACCGATGTTATTATGGGATTGGTGAAAAAAATATTAAAGGTAATATTCTCATTCATAATTAATTTATAAAGTTTAAATTAATTTTAAAAAGAGGTGTCTCAATGTAAGATGTTACAAATTGTCAGACGTGCCTAGAAAGCAGGGAAAGCTTATTTTAAAGCTGGGGTCGGAGTCCTCTTTTTTTCACGCGACTCCACAGCCCTGCTAGAAAGTTTTGAATCAACAAATTCAACAAATTGAAATTGTTTTTGTATGGTTTTAAAGGTGAGGTTTCATAATTGAATTATAGAAAATGTACCATAGAATTTTATTATTAAGGTTATTACTCAAGTGATATGTATAGGTAAATTGTACACTTTTATTTTAAAGTGTGCATCTTTAAGTATCCTGAAACATCGGGGTTCTTAAACTTATTGGCGTTAAGATTAATAAGAGACGGACATATAAGTACACTAAGGTGGTGGCATCTAGTTTGAGGATGCGGATATGTGCACTTAGTGATGTAGATCAGTTAAACATCAGAACCAGTATCACTAAGTTAGCTTTTCATCAAGCTTAGTTATTTATTTAAAGAAGAGTGTAATTATCAGTTTAAATAAAATGTGATCTGGCAATTATCATTTATTTTCACTGGTCTTTTCAAAATAAACAAATCCATTTTAATTGAAAAGCATTTGAATAAAATTTATTCATTTGTGTTGTGTTGATCTTGTAGAAACGCAAGTCGCTTAAACTGATTGTGTCGTCTGCTACTATGGATGCAGAGTTTCTGAGAGATTTCTTCGATTTAAATAGAAGAAAAACTAAAAACACCAAACCGGAAAAAGACGGTAGTGATTCGACAGCGAGTATACTATCAGTTCAAGGACGTATCCACCCTGTTGATATTTTTTACTCCAAAGGTAAGAATTTAGCAGTTTTATATATACATATGTAATCGCGATAAAGGTGTGAATTGATAGCTCTCTCCGATTCGTTCATTTAAGTCTTATCGCTGTGTAACGAAAGTAAATGACTCGTGGTTGAATTCTAATTGCATTCTCAAGAGTCAATTGTTTTTTTCATTCTGCCTGTTACTAACAATACAGTGTTATAGTGAGAAAGAGTGATTCGCTTTCCCACTATAACACTTTTGAATGATTTTAATATTTCCATTCAGGCGAATGATTGACTCAAAGATTAAATGTTTGGATTTGTTCATTTGCAAAAGGTGCAATTTTTTTCAAATATCTTGATTGAGCTGTAGACAGTAAATTCGAGACTTTATTTTATGGTATCAATTCTTGTATCTATATTCATCTTTATTTTACTTTTACATCCTAGATCCTGTCCCTGATTATGTGAAAGCCACCATTGATACAATAATAAAAATACATGAGACCGAACCATTTGGAGACATTTTAGCATTCCTCACAGGACAGGTAAGCAATATTATAATAATAAAAATGACAATCCGGCGAATCTTTTGGTAAGACTGTTTGATTTTAAAATTTTCTGTTTATTTACATTGATTGTTTTATGACCAACGGTATCACAATAATAAGAAACAAATTTATATCATATAAATTTTTAAAAATTATTACTTGTGTGCCACCATATAAAAGAAAGGATTAGTAGAATAGTTTTACAATGAAATGCCCTAATCATTCAAAATATTTAAAAAATTCTAGCTATTTGGATTTTGTCTATTATATTGCATACCAAAAATCATTTAATAATATTCTCATTAATGTTAGTGTTGTAAAATCTAAACATATCAGTTAACTCTAACGAAAACTTTCGATGGATTCGGCGGGTAACTTTGTGGAAGTTCATTTTAATATAAAATAACTTAGATTATTCCACGTATTGTTCTACAAACTGTGACACGTGTTTCGCCTCTTTCAGAAGCATCCTCAGACAGACTAACTTTCACAAATGCTTGCTGAAGTACGAATGAAGCCCAAGAGATTTCTCAATATTCAATCACATATTATTATATTCTTATTGTAATTTTTTTCTTTTTAAATGACTCTGTTTTAAGGATGAGGTTATGTCGGCTTCCAAAATTTTAATAGACTACGCTTCCGACCACAGAAAAAAGATAATGTTACAAAGAAATAAAAACAGTAATTCGGGATCAGAGATGTCTGTGGTGGTTATGTACGGAAGTCTGCCACATTATGAGCAGCTGAAAGCGTTTCAAACTGCTCCAGCGAGGACCCGAAAAGTTGTAATTGCTACAAATATTGCAGAGACGTCTGTTACAATACCAGGAATTATTTATGGTAAATGTACTATGAATTTTATTAATTGGAATTATATTGATTATAAGGTCGCACATTTTGAAATGGGAAAATATGTGACATATAACCACACCTGTGAGGATCGTATCCAGCGATGCAAATAGTTTCAGATATCATAGGGTACACATAATCAGTTAAAAACAAATGTTTATTTGTTCTATTAAGAAAAACGCAATAATTATTTGTACTTATTTCCACTTTTATTTACAAAGATCAGGACTGGTTTCTTTCTTAATATAATGCCTTTCCACCAAGTATTGACAGTGAACACCCTAAAAGTGAGCTATGACAATATTACACCTCTAACATGTAATTACAAAGATCATCAAAGAGTAATAAAGCTAAAGTGGTGACTAATGGTAATTTCAAACATAATTTTAATTTCGGAAATTTTAACAAAGAGATCTAAAATGATACAATAATAAAATGGATTAATTAATTAATGTTATGTAGTTGAATTTCCGCAAACTAACCAATGAATCTATCTATATATATAATTTAGATAATCTTACAAACATAGCTTTTCTCTTATATTCCAGTAATAGATTGTGGTTTTCACAAAGTGAGGTACTTCGAAGCATCTGTTTCTTTTGATAATCTGGTGACTTGTCCTATCTCAAAAGCAAATGCTATACAGAGGGCTGGTAGAGCTGGAAGAATGGCCAAAGGAAAATGTTACAGGTTAGTCTGACCACTGTAAACGTCGCTATTTTTTGGTTGCAAAATTTCATCTTTGGACTGTCAATAATTGATACACACTCGGTCGTTATATATGACTTTATTTATGTTCTAGGCTTTATAGTGAAGACTCATTCCTGAAGATGCCTCCCAGTGTTGCTCCAGAAATGCAAAGAAGTGATTTGTCAGCTATTGTTCTTCAATTGAAAGCTTTAGGTATAGACAATGTACTTAGGTAAGAAAAATTACTTTAATATAATCCTTAAAAAGCAATGTATTTATGATTAATAACCTGTCCAAATTTCATTCTTTCATCGATACTTTAAAAAAGATTGTTGAGGGAATGATTGACAATCAGCACTCATTAGTGAAAACTATTAGATTTTTATATGTGCTTTAAATAATTATATTTAAATCAACTGGGATGATGCCAACACTTTAGTAACCTGGATTCTAGCAAATACTCTACTTATATAATACTAATTATATTCATCGTTATATTTCAGTA
This sequence comes from Himalopsyche anomala, assembly GCA_031772345.1. Taxonomy (NCBI): domain Eukaryota; kingdom Metazoa; phylum Arthropoda; class Insecta; order Trichoptera; family Rhyacophilidae; genus Himalopsyche; species Himalopsyche anomala. The sequence goes on along the minus strand of CM062823.1, from coordinate 6,227,683 downwards.
CTATAGAAACTTCAGTGTTTCTCTTTCTGTTATTTATATTTTCCACGATATTTGCTTAACATAAAAAAATTAAAATACTTGTATCTGCTTCTTTTTTTAGATTCACATTCCCTTCTCCTCCTTCTGCCAGAGCTTTGCTCTCTGCAGTAGAAGAACTGTTTGCTCTAGGAGCAATAGACGATCGAGGAAATTTGACAAAGCCACTCGGAGAAAGGATGGCTGAAACACCTCTAAGACCTGCGTTTGCCAAGATATTATGTCATGATGGTAAGTAAAATATGCATATAAATTGTGTAGCTTTTAATCATTAGTCCATTGTTGAGAAGTAGTTTATTAGAATCTGTTTTTTGAAATTCATAAAAGTAGATAACAGAAACTTATTGAAAAACAATTTACATGAATAGGAAGATATCTATATAAATGTTGTGGTTGGTGGTAATAACTAATTCATTTTCATGGGTCTGAGTGATCATATTGACATGATTGATTGACTTATATTGACATTCATTTATTTAGACCCCCGAAGATGACACACGTAGTGTTTGTGAAACATTTAGCGATTACCACCAACCACATCTTGGTGTCCTCCCAAGATAACAGTCATATTGATAATAGTAGTGAAAGCCCAACAATCTACATACCGTAGGTATATTTTTAAAAATAAATTTTTCATGGGCCATGTATCAAATTAAAATTGAGTATGATCATAATAAGTGAAACAGATTTAAACTTTATTATTTTTTATTTTATTTAGAGGAATCTGGTTGCTTTCAAGAAATCCTTTCAATCGTGGCTGCATTACAGGTTGATAACGTGTATGTTAAACCAAGCGGAGGTCAACAGTCCATAAATGCAAAAATTGCCAAGAGAAACAATTTTGAGGTACGTTAATTACTTATTACTAAATCGAATCCAAACGATAATTACCTTTTAATTTTTCACTTTAAAACAGGTTCCTGCTAAGCAGAGATTTGAGAGTACACTGCACTTAGAATAAATAAAAATGTGGTGTTTTCCAACTTTTATAATACATTCGTTTATAAAACATACAAAACTGAAGTTTTTGTATGGTAATCATTTTCTATGATACATGTATTCTTTTTCTTGGACTATACTCACTCCCTATGTGGAGGTATGGCCATTACGGGGCACCTCTATAATTCCCTGCCATTTGCGGCTTGCTTTGCTTACTCCCATGACATACCAACAACCTTCAGTTCTACTGAGTTCTTATGGATAGTACTCGATGATCGTCTAGAATGCTGGAATCCTGTTTGTTGGAAGATGATGCAAGCAAGGTTGACAACCTTGTTGTATACGCTTGTCGAATTAAATCTTGTAATACCTTTGTAAATTTCTCATAATTGAATCGCCTGGTTTTTGAATATACAGTAGAACCTCGATTATCCGGACTAATTGGGGATGAAGCAGGGGGGGCTAAAGGGGGCTCGAAGGGGCTCGCACGAGCCCCTTGTTAAATTTTACTAAGGCCGGCGAGCCCCTCGGTAATTTAGGAGAAAACAATATTTTCCGATCAAATTAGTATATATCTGCAATTTGACTTATATTTTATCTACGACAGCTCCACTATAAACAGTAGTACATTTTTAGCCATTTACATTATTTAGTTTACGGTAAATTGCATATTGTTACATATTATAAGTGTATTACGTAACAGTCAATTGCTTATTTAAGTATTGCTTATAATTTCATAGAAGTGATAAAAAAAATTCACTTCTTTCCCAGAGCACCAAGAATTGCTTTGAGATTAAGCGAGCCCCTTGTTAACATATTGGCAGCCCACCGCTGGGATGAAGGTAGTATAGATAAGAAAAAATCCGGATAATCGAAAAAAAAAACATAATTTACACGGAAAGACATATCGACGTACAATCAGTGTAAATAATTTTTATTTCTCCAGATAAACATAAAGCTTTAGTATCAAATTAATTTTTATCAAGAAATTCATTTATTGGTTTTTGCTTAAATAAGCTAGCTGTTCTTTTTGAAGCTTCCAAATCGCGAATACTTTTAAGACATATAATATATCCTGAGATACACTCTTCTTGGCTCTCAAACCACTTCATGGCGACATACATCAAAGCACTAAAAATCCTTAGAATGATGAGCAGGACCAATAACTCTTTCTTTGCATATATCTTCTCCGTCTTCTTGATCTTGTTGAGACAAATATTTCCTTAATTATTTTCACATCATTCAAAATTTGAAATGCAAGATCGTTCGCATCAAAATTTAACCACTTGATAACATATTCTTCGACACATTCAGCACATATTGAAATTTGTGCTATCTTATGCTTCTATAATGTCTCTTATAACAATTTCTAGTGTGTTACTTGAACTTTCTAATAATCTTTTCAAGAATTTTTTCCATGATTTTCTCACTGTTGACAAATCTAAGAAATTCCAACTCTCAGAAATTTTAACTTTGTATCTATGCAATTTTTTACTTTTGGAATGATCTGAATCGTTTAAAAATTTCACCATTCATCCTGGTCTTTTTCTGATGGTAATATTCAACCGGAAGACTTCTTCGATTTTCAACAACGCAAAACAATGAGCAAAATGGTATGCACTCAATCACATATGTGAATAACGGTGGAATCAATTTGCCATGAGAAAATTAGCAAATTTGTAAAAAATTTGTTCCGTAAAACAATCCGGATAATCGAAAATCCATATAATCTAGGTTCTACTGTATATATGTATGAAAAAATAAAGCATATATTTCTTTAGTGATTTTATTTTTAAATACGCACTGAATTTGGGTTGGCGTCCCAGTGGTATTTATTCAAACATTATTATTAAATAACATTTAATAAAAATCTTTGATCAACGTCAAAATCTTTTTTTTAGGTTGCCGAAGGAGATCTTATGACTCTACTGAATGTTTATGATGCTTACACCAAACAAAAAGACATTGCTACAGCTTCTCATAACAAAAAACACTTGAAAGAATGGTGTCATAAGATGTTTCTAAATGAAAAAGCATTAAATAAAGTAACTGAAATAAGATTGAGCTTGGAGAAGTTACTTGTTAAGAAGTTCAGTATGTCTACTTCAGAAGCAATTCTATTAGATGGAGGTAAGAGAAGAATTTAACAATGACAATGTTATTATTACATGACGTTCAAAATTTATATGATTTGAATATTATTGGTTGTACGAGTTCCGTAGAATTCAGATAATACCAATGCCAAATTTTATGATGTTTACAGTCAATCGTTGGCAGAAAATCATTATAAAGTTATCTATGTATACACTTTTTATAATTCATAATCTAATAATATATTTTATGTATCACCAAGATGAACTATTTTTTTCGCTCATAAATAGCCTTACATTGCATCTGGTTGCGTGAATTTTTCTAACTCAAAAGTCAAAACTAAGAGACCTAAATGAAGAAAACTAGAACTCTAGTTTAGCCAAGAGAAAAAATCAGGAGAAAAACGACTCGATATAGTAAAAAGGAGTAGACTTAGAAATGTACGCGATTTTTAAATGTACGAGTGTTTGCTAAAATTTAAGTGCCAAACTGCAAATTGGCTACTTAGTTTGTATTAGACAAGTTAAAAATATATTTATTTGTTCTTTAATAAAAAAAAAATGTAATAAATAAATATTTTTTTGAAAATTAAACTTTTTTTGGTGTTATTTGAAGATTTCCCGCATTATTCGTTCATTTCACTGTATATGTAAAAATATTGTTTAAAGAATACACTAATAAATTGTAATCACCTGACATTTTGAATCCGTTGCTGGTTTCATCCTTAATGAGAAAATGCTATATGTTTGTAAAATTATCACATTATCAGTACTATAAAATATTTCAGCTAAAACTGAACAAATTCTCCGTAAGCTTTGTTGTGGGCTCTTTCCCCGTGCAGCTTGCTTGAAATCGGATGGAAGCTATCGAACATTACTCGGAGGATCAACACCCTTACATATCAGTCCAGAAAGTTGTCTTTACAATACTCAGCAACCGCAGTGGTGAATATGAAATTTAATATTTCCTTTAAATAATCGTTCATTATTACTGATGAAATTTTCAATTTTCAATTTTAAGAATACTGAATGAATTCATAAATACTCAGTAACTGATATGAATTCTCTATGAGAAATTTGAAAGATGTGTGTTAATGACCAACATTAACCCTTTGGTTACGGACCGAATTTTATATATATTCTCGAAAAAGACGGGTGAAAATTTTTGAACATTTTAGGGGTTTCGAAAAAAAAAATATTTTCGACATTTTTCAAATTAAGTCAATGAAATAAAATACAATACATTTAAATTAGTATATATTTAAAGGAATATAAAATATACCATTTTTTACATAAATTGCAATTTTGACAGGAAAATGCAATCGTATTGAATATAAAATGGCAGCTATTATGTTTATTTTCATCGCCAAATCGTCGAACCATTCCCGTCCCACCCGACAAACATATCAAAGATTATAAATATCAATTAAAATTTGTATTTCAAAATTCTAAATAAGTCGAGTGATTTTATTTTTTGTTGGTATTTTCATATTAATATAAATATATAGATAAGCAATCAATAAAGTATGTTTGTTATAATATCATAGATAAATGTGTATTAGTGCCTATTAAAACAATAGTTGGATCGATATCTGCCCGTACGCAAAATTACGGTACATTGAATTGGATCTAAAATCAGTGGCGATAAATCGCTGCGTCAGCTTTTTCATTAGAGAAATGAGCAGCGATTTTTCGTTGCTTCGTAATCAAAGGGTTAATTGATGACTGGAAAAAGTCAACAAATATGAGAGCTGCTTATGAAATCCATTGTACATCATTTGCCAAGCTACACATATTATACCTCCAAATATAGTCAAATATGGGGTAATCTGATGATCGAAGTATTTGAATCCTTGCGAATGAATAAACAGGAAATATAGGCATTTACAACTTGCTTGATAATTTTTCATATTCATATTTCTATACATTTGGCATGGTTCATCCACCGAAAATTGCTTTTGTGTTGTATATTTTAAAGTAAAAGGAAGATAGAAACAGTCATTGTATCCAGATTATTTTTTAGATATTATCTTATTCGAACTATTGAATGCTATAGATTAATAATTTCATTTAAAAAAGAATAAATGTTCAAAAAGTCCAATAATTAATCCTCTTTATAATAAAACACTTAAATTCACATAAGAGATAGATTTTCGAGTATTATCTTCTGTAGGGATGTCGCTGTGCTCATAACTCATCGTTATTTATCATGATTTAACTTAACTATAGTTCTGACCATACCATTACTAAGCCTATGCGGGATTACTTTTTCAGGGTCTTATTTTGCGATGTGCAAAGTTCATCTGAGAAGACTTACATGAAGAATTTGGCTGTCATTAAAAAGGAATGGCTGACAGAATTGGCTCCACACTTTTACAAAGAATCGTAACTTCATGATTTGTATGAATCATTTTGTTTCTTTTGAATACTAGCTACATTGTATCAATGATCAACGAAATATATTTTTTTTTATCAAGAAAAAAAAGCTTTAGCAGTATGGACAGTTTTATAAATTGATTTTTCAATAAATTTATGAATTTCTGTTCTTAGGAATGGATGTATGTAATATTAGTCTTGAATTCCTCCCTTTCACCCATCCTACCCTAAAAATGAGGCGTATCGAAAGCGATTTGCTAGCCACTAGTCCTGTCCCAGTCATATCCTTGTACTCCTATTTTCTTTGAAAAAAAAAGAGAGGTTGAGTCAGTTCTCATATAAACACTTATGTTGAAATAAACTCCATTAAGAGTCCATTTGAAAAATATTTTTGGCCAAGATTTTTACGCTTATTCCTAAACTATGAAAATGGAAATGTCAAACTTTACGTCTCATTTGCATTATTGAGAACATTCTAAAAAATGTGATGTTTCACTAGAACATTTATTAAATTCCTTTCTCTTTTACACATTTATCATTATTCAATTATTAAGACATAATACCCTAATATTTTCGATGGATTCGGCGGTTACTTTGTGGAAGTTCATTTTTTACAAAAAGTTAAATTTGATAACTTTGTTATCCCACTGACTGACAAAATGTGACCCGTGTTTCGCCTCTTTGAGATGCATTCAACAGACAGAACATCTGGATATCTCAGGTTTTGTGATGCAAATCCACATCCACAATATGGTTTATAATATTATTATCATTACAGTTCTTGGCAGTTTAATAAAAATATTACATTTTTAAAGTCTTGTATAGAAACAAAGAATAGACGTCAATCAAAATACTAAAATATGTAATCAAAAGGTTATGCAATAATCATAAAAAATTAAATAACACACGTTTCTTTTAATCATTTATTTTTTAAAAAGTGATGTCACAGCCATATTTTATACAAAAAATAGTAACATGAAATTCATTGGTTATATATTGTAAGTATATTATAACTAATCAACAGTTTATTGAAATACTCGTGCTCAAAATTTTAAATGATATATACCTTGTTATTGTTTATAACATTTACAGTAATTTGAAATCGTTATAGGAGGGTGTTTTTATAAATGTTACAGGATTGCAATAAAATAATAAGTTGAAATGAAACTTTTTTTTTCGGGTGGTTTAGCTCAATGTGTAATTAATCTTTAATATAATGAAATTGACAGCATTCTGGCTGAATATTTAAATGTGGTGATCAAAATCATTGTTCAATGTTTGTAAAAACTTTCTTATCGGTTTATGCATAAACTGTTAATTTTTCTTAAAACAAAAAGTAAACAATTTAATATATATTTTATACATACACCATTAAACAGACACAATAACATTTCATGCAAGACAGGAACAATAAAATAATTTAATTCTAATTGCTACGTATATTACCCGAAAATATTTTTCAATGCTATTTATTACCCACATTGTTGATTTTGAAAATTTCTCGATAACGAAAGAATATTATTAATTTTGTTTTTATTTTTTTTCATAATTCAAACGATACACATGTGGTGTGATTTAGATTATTTAGACTCTATTAGAAATGATAAGATTCAAAATCAACAACATTTTGAAATTTGACAAAAAAATATTTATTTGCTTTAGGTTGGGATAAATAAAAAAAAATGGTGGCGGGCTAATTAGTTATTTCTGAAAACGGAACCGTGAATGTTGAACTCACAGATAACCACAAAAAAAAATCTTTATCTTAAATTCAACATTTATATGTCAAAGGGGAAAGATAAAGCATATCCGTCAACACTGTCGCGGACGTTTTCGTTAAAATATTTTAGAAATCAATTAGGGGGTATGATAAATAATTCAACAGCCTTAAACTAATCCAATCCACAATTAAAAATAATTTTATTAAGTTGCCAGAAGAATCATGCTGCTATAAAATTAAATTATTTTGAAGTAGAGCAGTTTAAATGAATGGAACAAAATAATATTGTAGTGGAAAAATATATTTATTTTATAAATTTAATTCTACACTACCATTTGGTCTTTTTGGGTTTGGTCATGCCAAAATATTGAAAACAAATAAATCATTAGTGTAGGATGAATTGGAAGAGTGTTGAGATTTATTTAAAAAACACAGTTCCTCTAATCTGGCAACTTAAAGGTATAATCGAGTGCGCCAAAATTTGAATTGGCGAAATAAGGAACCATTAACCGTCAGATACACATTTATTGGTGACGAATTTTCTTTCGCAAACAACTTTTCTTATGCGAAAGTTTCAGTCGAAAACCACTTTTTTTATACATTTTTTCCATCACTGTTTATATTGATAGTTTACAAAACAACACAAAAACATAGTATACTTTGTTTCACAATAGTATCATTCCCATATGAATTTACAGCTCAGTGCTATAAAAATTATCAATGTTTTAAAAAGGACAAAATTACAATGGTACATATAAAGTTTGTGAAAATATTATTTGATAACTTTCTACTAAAAAATACAACTGTTGAATATGTGGCAAGTTTTTATGAAAAAACGTATTCCTATTAGAACAATCATTTTTAGATAGTAAAATATATTCTTATTGAAAATAACAATTTTTTAACAGTTATGTGAAACAAGCATCTTTAGTTATATTATTTTTTATTGACAGATGTCACTTAAAAGGAAACCAAAGATTTAATTAAATGCTTTTAAATTTTCACAGCCTACAGCTTTGTTTTTCTTATTAAAGGAAATTACTCCATATTATTTATTAAATAAACAAAAAATAACATTACATACAAATTGACATTCCCGTTTTTAACAACTTAGCTACCTACATACCGATATTTATTATTTATTTAGAGAAAATGCAAAATCATTATAATACAAACTCTAACCTATTATGATAATTAAAACATTTTAAATTATAGTGGTTTGGCTGACATTAAAGATATGGCAGTAGTTTAAAATGCATATATTGTTAAAGAGATTAAACATAATTAAATAATGTGCGTTGAAAATATACTATATCGAGAATAGAGAAAAGAATTGCAAAATGGCATCGTGACCAACTTATTTGTTGATATTCCGGGAACTTTTTTACGCATCAAGGTTTGTCTTTTGATCCACAAAATGTTTTGACAGCAGATGGTTTTGAAATCAAATCATTCATGCTAATGATTTCAAATAAAATAATAGTGACATTTTACAACTCCCGTTAAGGTCATAGATATATTTATAAATGCTGAATGTCACGCCCTTTAGTTTTATCAATTGATGTAATCAAATTTATCACGTTATTCTAGTCATCAGCTATGTTATCATATTACATAATTAAATTAATTTTCAACATAAATAACAAAGATTTATGAATTTCTAGTTTTGTGTGTTCTGATTTTACATTATTAATATAGTACTCATTAGCTATCTGTAACGTAACTGCTTAGCCAAAACCGACCGATTAATAAAAAAATAAGTTTTATCCATGTTGATAAATAATGTTATCAGATTATTGTTTCAAAATATTAAAAATTCATGAAGATAGATGGGACAAGGTTTAATTGATGGCTTATTTACTTGGGCTGAAATGAAATAATGTTTCCATAAATTCTTATTATAAACTAAATAAGATTTTTCCTAAATATATCACAAACACTTATAACATAAATAAATGCACCATTATCCTATATTACACTTGTTCTGAATCTATTGTAATAACATATATTTTATTATAGGTATTAGGGAAATTTATTAACAATATTTTTGGGACGTTCTGTAAAATGATTTTTTTTAAATTTTTCTTCTTCAATGTCAACTGAATTGATAGTTGCCATATACATTTACAATTAAGTGGTGCCCATAAGGTTGATCACAATCGACTGATATATCGCAGGATATTGAAAAATACTCGAAACACATTTAAATTATTGTAATTTGTGATTATAAAAAAAATATTTTGTCACCAATGATAAGATACAAGTGGAAGTAATAACAATTCGTAAGCTGAACTACTTATCATCACTCATATTAGAAGATAAAGGAATGTTTCTACAGCAATTTGGAGACTTGATTATAAAATTAGGGAATCTTTTTATTCCACATCGTTCACAGATACATATTTGGATGTCAGAGTAAGTATTTTTAACAGACAATTGCTATTGGCGGAGCTTCATGCCTCATATTCAATTTTAAGAATAATGAGCTGGCCCATTTTTCAAACGTATCCAGAAACATTATAAAAATCAAAAATACGAGTTTGAGTGGTGTTCCCAAACTAGGCAGATAATTAAATTTATGAGTGATCTTCTTACTTATGCAATAATAAATGGTTGTAAAAATAATGCAACACACAATTTATTATTCCAAGTGTCAATCTCTTTAAAGCAATTTTTAATGAAATATTTTTTTTTTGGCAATTTGGCAATCAGAAGAGAAGTGTTTTGTTTGCTATCCATGATTCTGTTAAAGTGGTTAATCTTAATGGCGTATTATATTTCACTATTAAATTCTGTCATTTTTATTTCGAAGGTATGTTTTTTATTATTTAAATTCTTCCCATCTTTAACAATTGAAGCTTTTGAATAATGGGGGTGGAGTAATTTCTTTATAACAAGCGATTGAATCATCCCGCCCACATTGAAATTTGAAAATATTCTTTGGATACTTCTCGGTTTCATAATCATTGGTTATTTGAGATGAACCTATCACATTCTAGAAAGAACCATTTTTTTTCATTCTTTGAAAGTTTGTTGAAAATCAAATCGAATACAGTTATGTTTGTACTTTAACTGTAAATATCACAAAAAAATAATGGGCACCATTGACTTAAAGACAAAGCACTTATTTGTTTATTAATGCATTTTTCTATTCATGAAATAATAAATTAGTCACTGTCACTAAATTTAAACAGATTCAAAGGGACTGGACACTGAAGCCATTTCTTTTTCTTAGAGTTTTTTGAGAAGGGATAAAATTATTTTTAATAACTGATCTTAGCCATTTATTATTATGTTGCTAGGTGTAATGTTAGCAGTTTACATTGCTGACAACAATATTGTTTTTGATTTAATTTTAAAATAAGGATCTTCTGTTTTATTCTAAAAACCGAGATAAAAGTAGAAATTATTGGATCCTTTAATAACAAACGCTTACATATTGATAAATTGACTTTATGCAGTTAATTAAATCACTTGTTTAAAAAGGGACTTTGCAATATCACATTTATAAATGTTTTAAAAAATCTGGCAAATTTATTTCGATTATAAATACATAGTTTGAATAATACTATAATGCTCATTTGATCATCCTTATTTGTGACCCTTTTTGAAACAAATAATTTAACCATCTGCCTCTGACTTTTCCGAACATGATAATATTTATGAGATGATTATTTTGCATCGACAGTGATATACCTATATAACATTGAGAAGGTTGACATGCAGACAACCTTTGCTGGGTCTTGCAATAGTTGATGCAGTCGGACGATTAAAAGCACTGTTCCAAGAAACTTGCATTGTGGATTAGTCGTTTTATCCTGCATAAGATGCTATCGATGTTGTCAGTGTACGTTGTCCAGATGCGGTATTTCAGTATTCTCATACATATTTTTTCATATAAGTAAAATCAATCATCAAAAACTTATTTTCTACAATATATGAATAGAAGCCAAGCTTTTTGATGTAGTATAATTTGCTGATAGCTGTTGGCAGATCACTGGATTCCGAAGTAGACGTAATCCTTACACCAGCTGATCGCTCCCTCCTGGTCTGCGCAACACATTGGGTAGGCAAAGTTAGACTTTGTTGCTTTTGCGCATCTCTGACACAGTTCAAGAAGTTCACTCTGTTGACAAAGAAAGTAAAAAATTGTTAGAAATCATTCAACTGAAACTAGTGAAATTATTGAATGAAAATTTAAATTATACTGTGACTTATTTTACATTGAGTTATGAGTTATCTTAATATGGGCTCACAATCAGTATTTAAAAAATAATATTAAATTATTTCCTGTCCCATAAAAATCAGCAAAGAGAAAATATCGATGAGGTGAGGATTGATTAAAAGAAGACTATCATTGAGGAGATCTCATCAATATTAAAAAAGGAAGAGATGATGTGATCCATTCGTTGCAAGCTCAGTTTTCTGGAGCGCTATAGAGAAATAATAGTCATTATCATCAACATAGATTAAAAAATCAATTGGAATTGGTTGCTTACATTATGGTCACATTGTGAATGTTCTTTGAATTTTTTGATGAATGCAACTGTCGGAAGCGCCCAATTGGGCCTCGCCTCTGTCTCCAACGCTCCTAGCCAACAAATCATCAGCAATATCATCAGAGACACCCGCACTAATGTCATCTAGAAAGAAAAGAAAAATCAAATTATTTTACCAAATAAAAAAAAGCAATTTATTTTCTTCTACAAAGAATACTGTATAATGGATTATCACTGACAATTCCTCTACACAGATTCAAAGATATCTTTCAAATGGGATGAATTGAACAAAAAGGGACCAACGGAAAATATGTAAAATGGAAATATTGAGTGTCAAAGTTTGAATATGTTATTAGATACTTTATGTAAATATTATGAATCTATATATTAATACTCGATAATGTCCGTATGATTGCATGATTGCATGATTGTCCGCGATTTCCCCTCCTCCTGCCCCTTCCCCCTCCCTCCTCAAAGCTCCGCTGACGCAATATTTTTATTCATACTAAAGACATATTTTCCCAATACACTGTTTATTATTTGACGAAACAAATCAAATCGCTGAAAAAATTTCATACAAAAAAACGCCGCGACCGTGGATCGAACACAGAACTCTGGATTACCAGTCGAGCTCTCTATCAACTGAGCTAACGTCATAATTATCAAGGCGATAAAAATAGTGTATATAAATTAAAATTTGAAAATGGAACGATATTTGTGATTCACAAACCGACTTCGATTGTTTGTATTCAAGATTCAAAAATGGAACACCTGTCAAATAATGAATGTGGTTTATTTTACATAATATAGTTTCGACAGTTAAATGCAAATATTCCATGTGTGTCATATGTATGCTGACGGCTATTAAATATTTTACGTTTTAACAGAGGGTATTTAGAATTTATCCCGATAATTTAATAATTTTGTATCTTTTGTTTTAAATAACGAGTAAACGAGTCTATGCTTTGGAAAAGGTAAATTTATGCTCAAATAGTAATATAAATAAAGTAAGCGAAATAGTTTGATAGATTGGGGACAACGAGATTAAAATACGGAAAGTGAGCCAAGTTAGGATGATGGGAAAAAGTGAACTGAACCCACCCTTTTTATTGCATAATTTAAATCATTTTTTCTCTAAAATACATTGTTTATGCTTTCGATGGATTCGTCGGTAACTTTGTGGAAGTTCATTTGAATATAAAATAAAAAATAACTTAGATTATTCCACGTATTGTGCTACAAACTGTGACACATGTTTCGCCTTTTTCAGAGGCATCCTCAGACAGACTTACTTTTACTTACTGAAAGTAAGTCTGTCTGAGGATGCCTCTGAAATAGGCGAAACACGTGTCACAGTTTGTAGCACAATACGTGGAATAATCTAAGTTATTTTGTATTACTTTTTTATGCTTATTTATTGAAAAAACTTTCACATAAAATTAAAAGTTGATGACAGTTCCCACAAAAAAAAATTGAAAACGTAATTGCACTTAAAAGTCAAATGGAAAAGTTTCACCATTTTTATGTTTGGTTCCCTTAAAGACTCATATATTCCTAAAAATAAGCTCCGTTTGGCGAATTAGTGAAGTTAATTTATTCTTATTAATTTGATAAATATGCATTTGATTGTAACATGGAAAATTGATAATTTTGTTTTGATAAAATGTGCAATTAATTTATAATTCTATTAAAATGTTATCCATTTTACATCACTTGTTAATAAGCACAGTGGATACTTTGTACATGGTTTTGTTTTACATTACAAAAAAATATTTAATAATACTTTGTACAGTTAAGTTATTTAATATGCTCAGAAATTAAAATATTTATTATGTTTTTTAATATTTACATAGGACAGACCATTTGTAATACAATCATTCTAACTATAATTTATTATTGGTTTATTGAACCATTGGAAGTATTCATATTGTTTGAACATACCTTATGCAGTAACATTGTTTTTGTCTTTAAAATTAAATAATAAAAGTTCATTCATAATATATGCATATATACGGGAAAATTAGGAGATGAGAAATACAAACAAGAAGCCATGGTGGCAGTGGATAAAAATGAAACAGTATTCCTTTAAGTATAATATCAATTAAAAATATATAATTCCGACAGATAGTGTTAAAAAAATATGTATAGACGTATTATGTTAATTGTTTCAATTAAATTTCCAGTTTGAGCCGAGAAATGATACTCATTGTATCTGTCTGCAATAGTTGATAAAAGCACTTGTCTGGCACAAATGACTGGTTAGTTGGCGACAATCGCCATTTTGTTGTTAATAAAATGCGACATTAATATGCATTATAAATTATTAATAAGTATGGTTGTAAGTAAGAGTACTAGCTATGTATATGAGGTATTGTCCTTCGATGACAAATTGGTGAACTTTAGCGTGACTTTATTTACAAACATGATGCATTGTTTAACGTTGCCTCCGTCGACAATATTATCGACGACTATACTATTACATATTTCATGGAAATAATGCTGATTTATTATATTACTAAGATAAATTGACTTTACTGTAAACAATATAATATCAACGTTGTAAATCCCACAAACAGTTGTGTTTTGGTTGAAATTATTTCAAAGTAAAACATAAATACAATAAACCTTTATATTAAAATTTTCATAAATATATTATAATATAAATGTATATTTTATATACGTCCATTGATAAAATATTTGTCAGAAGCTGTTTTCACTTCGCTGGACGTATTTTATGAAATATATATAAAAATGGTAAAAATGTTTGATTTCGTTCAATTCATATTGACAGCCCACTGCTAGTTTTACAAGAACTATCTGTTATTCAGTCACTCATAAGATAGAGAGTAGAGATAGAAAGATGAGAAAAGTATAATATCTATTATTAGGATCGTTTGGGGGAAATAAACATCATAGAAATCTTTGACTTAACACATATATACATAAATTGATTGAAAAACAAATTTATGAGTCATCACGTGGATTTGAATCAATTTGTCAACGTTCTAATCATACTCGGTAAAAATCGTTTGAAATCATTATTGAATGACTATTGAAATACCGTCATACAAATACGACGCAGGTAAAAAATATTTTTGACTGCCAGTCGTTGAATAAAATAATCATTTAAATTTGATAACAATAAAATTGGAATAGAAGTAACCAACAAATTGTTATTTTTCATACGATTTGGCAGATATATAATTTTGACTATATACTGTGTTAAATAAAAGTGATAAACTATTTTTTTTTCATATTTTAAACTACTTTGTATTAATATAAAGGCTGCGACCCTATATGCATACTAAATGTATTGGTTAATTAGATGTCATATGACGCATTTAGAAAATATTATTAAAACAATAAACGTTATTATGCTCATCGATAACAAATTATATAGGCCATCAGTTTTCTTGCCCAATCTTAGATTATAGAAGTGAACAAAAAAAAAATGCTTGAATTATTTCCGTTTTTAGATAATGCAACACTTAATTATCGATATTGATAAAATAGACAGTTGTATGCCATTAAAAACATGTTGATCAAGTAAACATTTTTTTTATTTGCTTCATAATTTGAGATAATAAATTTAGATTGATCATTTTTATTCTTCAGATGTCGTAAACAAAAACCAAACCAATTCAATATGTTGGTACAGGAAACTGATCAATTAACTGGGCGTAGTTTCTTTATGAGACTAAGACTATGTTATATAATCTAAAATAAATAATTTTTATTAATTTTATTATATTATTATTTATTAGCACCTGTTATACACACTTGTGTAAACCTGTTTGAAGTGTGATGTTACTGATAATGCTCGTCATGTGCGAAATTTGTCCTAATCATATAAAATAAAAGTTCACAGTGGAAAGACATTCTATTCATAAAAAAAAAAATGTAATACATTTTCCTTATAGAATAGCTTCAACTGATCCTTTTGAAATATAAGAATACACAAAAATTACCTTTAAACATACACATTAAAATTAAAGAAAACTTTTTGTTTTAAAAAAAATACGGGTGACATTCTGGGCAAATAATGTTGAAACCAGTGGTTTTAAAGTTTAATAATAAAAGTTATTGACATTTTTTTTCATAATTTTAAATAAATCTTTGATATAAATCAGAAGAATTGTTCTTTATGCGTTTAAAATGTGTCAAATTTGCAAATTCTACTACTATCTTTCCAAACTATGTACATATAAAAAAATTAAACTTCCTTTAGCTTTTTTAAAATTAAAATTCCGATAAAAGTATGTATTATATACATATACGTATGTATAAGACTTCAATATAATCTTTATAAGAAATCAAGTTATTTGAATGAAATCGTTGAACTTTTACTATAATAAATTAACATAAAAACAGATTATTTATTTAGTGTGTTCTGGACGCCAAGCGGGCGTAAAAATATTGTGTTTCTTATTATTTAAAAAAAAATGTTATCGACACATTATTTTATTACCCATCACTGCTAAATCGAATCCTTGATAACAATTTTACTATTCCCAAAGGCGTAGTATAACAAAAAAAAATGTAAACAAAAATAAAAAAAATGTGTCATAAGAACGCATATTTTTTTAAAATGCAAGCGTAAGAATTAAAAGAGGCCTAATGTAAACAAGATAAAAAAATATTACACAGGTTTACCCTCATTGACCCTTGAAAAAAAATGAGTTTCTTGACCCAATTTTTAAAAGTATATCGTGCTCTCATTGATAATATTTTTAAATGCAGGACCAGATCAATAACATACTTGCCCTTTTGAGATGTTTTTCAATTGTTGTATATTTTTTTCTACTTACAAAGTGAAAGAGTTTCTAATGTCTGTGAAACAAGTCCTAAGTTTCATGGCTTATCTATTGTAATTTCTGGATATATAATGTATAGACTTACCACCAGTTTCTCGCATGGATTCTAATATAGTAGTCTTTCTAAAAAGCTGTAGTCTTTTAGAAGAGCTCCTAACTAATACTGCCCTTGTCGGGTCCGTAGCGCACCCTATCTAAGTATACGTACGAACAACCTTTTTTCAAACAAATTATCGATATCTGTTTGAAGGTATGAGCGTTTGTGATTTTTATTTAGTTTATTAAAAAAATACTTATACGCAACCTTGGAATGCACGGAGACTTCTAAACTGGTGTTTAATTGGCATAATTTAGTATTAATTAAAGAAATTGTCTAGGAAAAACCAGTCTCGGTTTTAATTTTTAAAAGTTCATCTTTTTTCAAACTTAAAAGCTAAATTTAGATACTAATAAGGCATTTTCCGCTTAGTCCTTTTGATAGAACGGGTATAATGTTTCATAAATTGTGATTATACATTACAGCTTACGCCAATGCGTCAAATATTTTTGAAGTTGAAAGATCATACGAGATATACTCGATGAGAATTTTTGAAATGAGTAACTCAAGGACAATTAATTTCACAAATACCCATGCCTTAGATCTCAAATTAAAATTGAAAAAATCAATTTGACATTGACCTTATCGGGAATCCAACCCAGACCCACCCGATCGGTAGAGCGAGCTCTAATCAATTAGACCACAGCGGTCGACAGAAATGATGATGGTGATGTCTAAAAAATCCTTCATACCCTTCCAAAACCTTGAAATAACGGCGAATAGCGAGAGCGATTAGTTGACCAATAGTCATGTCGTAGCCCTATCTTTTTATCCCTACTCTCTTCGAAAAAGAGAGGTTGAGTAACAAAGTAACAGACAGTTGTAATAGAAAAAAAAACTTTTGTTGAAATTCCTCCATTAGGAGACCATATGCTTCTCATTGGAAACGGACATGGATTATAAAACATATATATTTAACCTTGTCATCCTTTGCATTGTTAATAATAAATAATTGAAGAATCTGATGCCGCCACTAAATAATATTATTGATAATAAAACTTATTAAATGTTTGTAAACGCAATAGGTCTATTTTTTGATAGATATTGCATAGGTGACCTTCCAGAAACAAATATTATAGATTTTTCAAAAATTTTAATGGTTCGTCAATATATTACACTTTATTATTCGATTTATCTTGTGTCTTATATATATATATGACTATTTTTAAAACGTGTTAGTGATTTCGATAGTGCTTCGTGTAAAAAAAATATTATGACGTATATTCGATATATTGCCGAACGTTATAAGTTGTAGACAAACAATCAAAAGTGGTCGACTAATATAATAAAAAGCTAATGAATGATCCTTATACGTATCTTATTCTGCACGCATTTGGAAATAAATACAATCTAAATTCTTAGAGTATCTAACTGGGGTCTATGGTAATTGATAGACGACGCTTGAAAAAGATTTATAGCTGTATAATATCAGAGACAGTAAAAAATATATTGAAATATTTATAGCGACTTAAATATTATGAAATAAATTGAAGTCAATTATAAGAATGTATTTTAATGCATAGTTGTTGCCCGGCTGCAAACCGAAATTAAAAATATCGAAATAATGATTAAGCATTTTTATTATTAATATTTTAAAAGTAGTCTCTCACTTGAACTAATAATCGGTTTGTAACGGTTGTCGAGCAAGCCGTTTTTTGCAATATTCAATAAAACACTCAGGTTGCGTGCACTTTCCCACGTTCTTTGTTTTGTAAATAAACAACTAAGCGACAGGTACAAAATTAATTGTACTTTAATCACATTTATTATTTGTGACGTAAGCAAGTGTCATAGGATATCACGCAGTCAAAACGTGTCAAAAAAATACGTAAATGTATCATTTTGTGAGGCGGGGAATTGAGAGAACAATCTGTAACAAAATTACATAATATTCGAATGTATTTATTATTCTCAAATTAACAATCTTATTGGCATTATCGCGTGAATTCTCTCTTTTCTAGTGAGATTTGGCCTACAGGAGGTCAAAAAGCATTCAATTATCATTGGAGTGTGAAATATAAAAAAAATAAAGATAAATTTCTCACATGTTTTATTTCCCGTTAGCGATAAGTCCAAGATAATGTTGACTATAATAAGAAGCGACACACTTCTTCAGCCATAGATGAGCTAATCGTGACGTTTAAGAGCATTACTGCCAATGGAAGCAAACACGACAAGATAAATAAATGATTAAACATTTTGTTGGTTTGAAATTATATAATAATTTGCAAGGACATGTTTATTAAGAAAAAAATACTTAATTACTTGCAGCATAACAATTATTCAGGAAATATTAAAAGCCCCCACGCCTCATTTATTGATCGTATGAGAGCTAAATGTTAATTTTCAGTAACGGTGACAAAGGTTTTCTAGGTTTGAAAAAAGGACATTTAGTACTATCTAATAATGAAATTCGAGTAAAATATTTCGAAGTAAACATTTATTGAAAACGGAGTGATATATACTATCTTTGTATTTGTAACTAATTCTACAATATATGTATGTATAAATAATTTCTCCTCAGTTATATCTAAATAAACCATACATTTTCATTTACATGGCATTAAAATTGAAATAATGTTTAGTATTTTAATTTTAATTGAAAAAAAAAACTTTTTAGTAAGAGAATTTTGCTTATTACTCATATTAATTATGTGAATTTATTGTTTTAACTCTTCCTGTAATGTAAAAATTTAAACTTACAGTAGTAATTTATCGAAATTTTAAGTTAATTAAGTAATTTTAATAATGACATAAAATTGCTTAGAGTATCTTGCGTAAAAAAGTCTTTACTTCATATACAACGTTAAAAATCTAAATAAAATCACAGTAAAGTGATTTAAATAACAAAAAGTTACTGCTCATCTACGATCTGCTACGCCGTAGACCTTTTACGCCGAAATGCAAAAGCTCCAACAACGAATGCTCTATGTGGTGACTTAAAAGTGTATTTTTGTAAAGATACATTGAAAATAGTACTGTAAAATGTCACAATCAAAATTAAAAAATTCAATCACCATTGAACACCGGCAATATATAAAGTTTAAGTAACAAAAAAATAGTGACGTAGCTTATATATTATTTACAATTGAGCGACTTATTCCTCACAACTGTTTGAACAAATAATATTTTATAGTTGTATTTTAAAAGATTATTGTTATTAAGCTAACGAAGATGACATTGAAATAATGTAGTGTGTATATCTAAAATAAAGGTTTTTCAACCTTACATGGGCTTTGACCTTTAAGTGATAATAATTGGTTATTGTTCACTATAAACTAATAACATTTTGTAAATAATTGAATCATCCAAAAAGGAGTATGAAGAAAAGGGCACTTATTATACTATGTTTTTTTTTGCATAACGAATACAAAAGAATTACGAAATAATTGTTTGATTATAACAATTACAAAACTTTGCCATTTTCCATTTCATAAAACAAAAACAATACTGCAATTTTTCAAAGAAATCAATGTTTTTAATAATTAATAACAATATTTTACATTTAGTAGTGTTTATTTTATTTGTCTTTTTTAATTCATCTCCAGAATATCAGTGACATTGAATATTGTAATGAGTTCCTGGAAGTGGAATAATTCTTATTGTTCATAAATACTATGTTATTAATTAGACATAAAACTTGGTATAGATTAAAAATGAATAGCTTAAAGATCATAACGAAGAGCATATTAATAACCAAGATTACAATCGTTACAGCACTGCACACAAAGATTAGGCTCCAAAGATATGAATGCTTTTTACTAGCCTTTCTGACTTTTGTTATTATACATCAGTAGTCTTTCTGATATTTTCTTTATTCTAATAACATTTAAATTGTTAAAAAGAGATTCAAGCGATTGTTTTATTACCTGTTTTTCTTTTCGGGGATTTGTTTACTGGATCAATTAGTTCATACAATATACTGATCAAACTTAGGAGATGACACGTCCACAATATTCATACGTCCCGATATGAAGGTATATCTTGTAGTTCAGATAAGTTTAAAGTTTCGTCTCAAATTCTCAATTTGTGAAAAATATAAATGAATGCAATATAGTATTCCAAGTAATATATAAAAAACCGTATATTTTCGGTCCTGTTCCTGTTTTTCAAAACAAATGGTTATCCTATGTAAATATATAAACAATGTACACGCATATAGAACGTAGACTTATTCAGAAGTGTGTCGCAATTCCAATTATTTAATATTTTTTCTTGGACGTGAGCAGTTTTTGCACATTGTACACACAAGTTTCTGCTAATTAAAATAAATAATATTATTCGAAAAACAAAGTGATATCGGGAATGAAAGGCCATTTTGAAGTAATCTCGCGTAAATATTCCACTAGGGTCACTCCGCTTGACTTTGGTGAGTGCAATAAAATTTATCAGACGCTTTTTTATTGTAGACCACTGATCCCCTTTTAACTATTAACATAGCGTATCATATTGCAGATAGCGGCGGATTACCCCATAAGCGCACGAGGCGCGCGGTTGGGGCCTCCAAATCTTAGAGGCCTCAAAAAAGTTTATATTGTACTGACATGGAATCCAGTTATCTGAACAACAGGATATCCGAGCGTATTGCGCCCGAGGCCTTCCAATTGCTTAATCCGTCACTGTTTTCAAAGAAATACATCACAATGAATAGCCGTATTAAGTCAGAAGAATGTAAGCAAATTGCAGTGATGGGTATCAGATAACAATTGCCAATATATACAAATAAATATATTTTTAGTGAAATTTTAAAAGACGACCCTGAAATTTTGCAGCGTAAAAACGATAACCTCGCCTGTATTTTGGTGCCAACAAGGATATCAGGAGTGAATCACCTGGTCGCCCGGCGTAATTAGAAAAATATTATCATACATTTCGTATACGTATAGTTGACTATAGTTGTGTATATTTTTTAAATTATCAAATTTACTTTTCATAAATTTGCATAGAAAATTTGACGAAAATGTATGTAGACATCTATGACATCTTGCAGTATAACTACGGCCTTGTTTGTTTTTGGCTACCGAGCAAAGGTGGGCTGGGAGGAGGCTAGAGAGGCTCTCACAAGCCCCTTGTTAAAATTCGGCGTGGCCGGCGAGCCCCTTGTTAAGTTATGAAAATCATTCGTTTAAGATCAGATCAGCCCCTAACTGCAATTTAT
Source organism: Himalopsyche anomala (assembly GCA_031772345.1). NCBI lineage: Eukaryota > Metazoa > Arthropoda > Insecta > Trichoptera > Rhyacophilidae > Himalopsyche > Himalopsyche anomala. Next base: position 6,205,954 of record CM062823.1, on the reverse strand, counting down.
TTTAAATTGTAATACGAAACATAAGACTTAGTTGCTAAGACAACCAACTGGCCGCAAAAAAGCCAGCGAGCCACGTCATATGCATCATCCATGGTATGAAGACATTATGGCTGAGATTTACCGAGTCCCTTGTTAACATATTATCGCTGATACCAAGGATATTAGAGGACAGTGGTAACCAGACAAGATAGTGAGTCACCTGAAGATTGGCGTAGTGGCTATAAATATATTATTATTATTCATATTTAGTTTAAATCAGAATGCGAACAATGAAGGAATTTTCTTTTTAGCATATTATGTAGATATTAAAACCCGTTATTTTTTTATTAATATTATCCTGCCATTTCAATATTATTGTTTTGTGAAGTTCGTTGAATAACTGCCGTGTTTGTTACACAGGACTATGTAAACAACCGCTTTTATTATAAACTCAGTTTTAATTGTTCAAAGATGCCCATGTTAGAACTTTATTAAAAAAAACTTACTGCTGTATGTCGAATTGCCAGCTCTTCGCGATGACATATCTAACTCATTTTCGATAAAACACAGAGACTGCCGTCTTTGTTTTTGGAAACCTCATGTAACCATCACGTAAGGCCCCCCATCGCAATTTTTTTTATATTGAGAATGAAATTGAGGATGAAGGAAATTTTTGTTTCCTTTTTCGTCGAGTCCTCATACACTACATGACTCTTCTATTAAGCGACTACGCCACTGTCCAGAGCCTTTATATACAGGGGTGGGCTGGAGGAGCACGAAGGGGGCTCGGAGGGGCTCGTGCGAGTCCCTTGTTAAATTTTACTGAGGCCGGCGAGCCCCATTTTAATTTAAGAGAAAACAAAATTCTCGGATCAAATTAGTACATAATTGCAATTTCAGGCTTATATATTATCTACGACAGCTTCAGTATACACAGTAGTACACTTTTAGCCATTAAGATTGACAAGTTTTCGGTAAATTTAATATTGATACATATTTTGAGTTTATTAAGTGAAAATCGATTGGTTATTTTAGTATTGCATATAACTTAGCGGATAATTTAAAGGAAATTAAGCGAGCCCCTTGTTAACGTATTGACAGCCCACAACTTATGCTTATGTATTATTCAGAATCCAAAATGCCGCATTATAATAGTTAATTTTATTTAAAAATACATTTTATATCATTTAAAAATGCCTGACCTGTTCTCTATTTGGCTGTTAATCAATTATTAAGATTCGAACCTAACACATGGCCGAAACAAGTTTTCCGGTACTGAAAGCGGGGCGTAAAGAGATTCATTAGTTTACTTCCCTTTGTTGATTGAAGTGGCATTTACTACATTATAAAATAAAACATGACAAACTATTTGTTTCCAGAAGAATTATATTGGTTAGTTGTAAAGCTAGTTTAACTTTACACCTTCGTCAAAGCTATCTAGTACTGACGATGTAGTGAAGATGATATAGCTTATTAACCAATATAATTCCTTTTTAATCGCTTTATGTTCTAGATTTTGTGGGCGTGCGGCGCACACCATGAATATGCCCATACTTGAGATATATTTTTTTTTTACTTTTAATTCTATACTTTCTCTAACCTTAATGTTAACAGATGACTTTTCGTCATAGTCATATTTCGTCAGTTTTATATATCCTATTTAAATACGCGTACAGTGCCTGAGTTCAGATTTCTCATTTTAACCGGACGTGGATCCAATATCGGATTTCATATATTTTTCTTCTTTCAGTAAAGTATCTGCTACTTAACAAAATCCAATAAAACCCTACTGTTTTTGTTTAGGATTACCAAACTATATATATATATATATATATTAATCAAAAAAAGATTTCGGACTCGGCATTTTATGTGTAAACCATTTAAAAATGCAACTGTAATATTGTCAGTATAATTCAAAAGTCGCTGGAATTATTTGATTCCAAAGTATTCGAGAAACAAATAATTATCGGGGAAGCTTATTTCTTGCTAGGAGGCGTGATAAAGATACTTTGTCTCAGATTTTTTTTAACAACTTTGAGTATGGTTTTATTTTTGTGACAGCGATTGAAAATTTGTATTGTCCAGGAACAAACTAAACGACAAGACAATTAAATCTTTATTATTTTAACCTGCGAGATTTGTGTGTCAAATAATATTTAATGACAAACGTTTTAAAGACAAGTATATTGAAGAAAATGTGGAGAGAAGAATGAATATATACAATGTCATTGTTTTCATAGCTTCTACGCAATTTCTTAGTTCGTTCACACATGTCAAGAAAAATATGACAATATTGCGTCGAAGGGTCTTGAAGATTGATTACGAGTTGTAAAATAAAGTTCATTAAGCTATCTATATAACATTGACCTTTTCCGTTGTTTTACTATGTGTAAGAATGGTTTACTACAAATTTACATTTAAAAATTATCATCGATCTCGATATAATACAATTTACTAAGTCCACGTTTCCACGAAATGTGGTTTTATCTGTTTAGTATATTACTGGGGTAATTATTAATCAACTTGTTTAAAATGTTGCCATAATAAAGAAATGAAAACAAGTTAAGTGAAAAACACATTCGAAGAAAGAGGACACGTCCTTGAACAGTTTTATCGATTTAATGCAGATATTTATAAACTAATATATAAATAGATAGGTATTTTAAATATAACATTGAGATAACAGGAACTGACGGAAACGCGTTACTTACATCAGGATAATGGAATCAGAGGACGTTTTACATGTATAATAGATAGATTTATATTTTTTTTCTTCTCAGAAACGTAACATTTTGCTTACATCTCTTTTATTAATATGAATAATATTTTAATAGTTTCAGGTTGATATAACAATCTAATGATCTTCATTTTAAAAGTACACATAATGTAATAAATAAATCACTATGCCAACATTGTATTATTAATAGAATATTTTTATATGTCAGTAATTCGATAAAAAAAAACTTTCAATGTGATATTGTACTTTTTTAAAATATGAAACCAATGAAAATATTAGTCAAAGTCCAATAGATTGTACGTTAATCGAAAAGCTGTTGTTATTATTCCAATATTAGATATTTCTTTGCAATATTATGAATGATGTGAATATGTTTACACCCTCACACTTATTATTATATTATTATAATTATTCTCTCTTCTCAGTAAGTATGCTTTTTTGATATTAAAAAGTCAAAATACTCATTAGTGAATTAATCTATTATTCTTTGTTTGGATATACAATAATTACACGCATTTTTAAATGGAACAGTTTGAATTTAAGATGTATGTTTAAAATTATAAATAAATATCAGAAAAAAAAGAAATGTTAATTAAAATATGTATTGTTAGTTTCTGAATCTACAAAGGTGACTAAATAAAAATAAATATTATATTATATCAAATGAAAAACTTACGGTGGAGAAATACCAAGAATAATTTCCAAAAGCCATTTCAAATGAATCTTGTTTTTTCACAATTATTTCGCGAAATCCTTTCTCGCAGCGTATCTTCAAAATCACTTGTTTTAAATTAATCACTTTACTTGTGTGGACGTTATTTTTATCACAAATTATTTCCGTATCACAGAATCAGTTTTAAATCACATACGATTTATTAAATACAGTTAAGATCGTGAGAACTTTGCTGCAAATAATCGATGTATTAACTTATTATTAATATCAGCACTTAAGCACTATATTCCGTTTATGAATCAATCAACGGTTAATGAATATTAAGATAGTAAAGAGTTTTAAAGTAAATGACTGTGTATATCAAAGTACTGTCAAATATACGACGTGAAGTAAAAACAATAATCTTAATCCGGAGCGCGTTGTCGTGAAGCAAGCGACTAAAGAATGAGCCAGCGTTCGATTGAATAGAGCTTTTATAACAACGTGAGAAAATGATAAAGAATAAAATTAACCTCACTTAACGTAATAATGCTGAGTAGACGAGAAATTAATTAAACACGCTGTGAGATATTGGATTTTATAATTATTCTAACGAGACGACTAGACCACAACGAGACGGCGATGATTCAATATTATTTTATTGTATGACGCCGTGCCCCTTTTGAAGTATGCCTTTTAAATATAACAATTACACACATTATAAATTAACGATTTTTGTAATATGTAATTGTGTGAACACTATAAGAATATTTTTTAATATCATTTATTGAATATAAATGAACATAGTCTATTTGAAACGATGTATTTTTTAAATCGCTTAAGTTGTAATTGATTTGAGTAATAATTTATAGATATCAAACATCAATATAGACCGCATTTGCTATGGATATTTAAGTTATCAAATTTATAATCAACAGTACATATTATAACATTATATTGAGTATTTTTTCTGTTTACTATCTTCAAACAATAACATAACAATATTTTTTTCATGAGAAAAGTAATAAATTATTGATGTGTATTTCTTTTGTACTTGTAAGCAAATAAATCTACAGATTTTTCTCTGCCAAAGCTAGGACTGCCTATTTTTGTTGTTGTTGTTTATACAGTTCATTAGATAAGTTATATATCTATTATTCAATACAATAATTTTACTTGATTTAAGCAACCTCCATGGTTGTGTGGTTTTGAGTTCAGATTTTTAAATGAATACATTGATTATTTAATCGATATTTTCATTTTATCGTATTTTTTTCAAATTTTCTCTTCAACCGGATTTCATTCGAAATTACTTCGAACCTTATATTTATATCTAAAAAATGAGGTTATGTATTAGCAATTTAGAGCATATAATAGTTGTTAAGCTTACAATATGCTCTAAGTTTGCTAATTTATGGGTAAGGGTTCCTAATATAAGTTTGTATATTTTTTTTACACGTGACGAGGTACACTCGTTAAAAACTGTGTTGATGTAAAATCACAATGAAATTCATTTAAGAATGTATTGGATGTAAAATATAAAAAAATGAAGAAAAGGAAATGATATTTTTTATAGAGTTGTGAGTGCTTATTATTGAAACCTAAACGAGTGTTTCGATGATCCACAAGTTCCCCGATTAGCAATGATACGATTTTGAAAATGTTGGAAATATATTCACCGCCATTTGACAATCGACCACGACTGAAACTAGACTACATCTTCACTTAACTGATAGTATACTTTGTTGAAATTAGTCGTAGATTCCTCTTTTTGAAAGTAATTATTATACACAATTAAAAATCTGATATATAAAATACTATTTTGGCAGTAAATTTACTAAATACAGAGACTTTAAAAGATTAATCAGTATTTTCAGTTACTATTCTGTTTAGTGGACGCTGTACATTTTCTGAAAATTAAGATTTTCTCAAGTATTAATTACAGATGTCATCAGAATATAATATTATTTACTTATTTACATATTTCCTGCTAGATTAATAAAAATTGTACGAGATTAAACAAGAATTATTCTCGAGTATTCTAAAACTGTATATTCATTATCAGCTTCATAAAAATTGATGTTCATTGATACAGAAAAATCAATTAAAAATATAGCGTTTTGTTGGCTTTAACTTAATTTTACATCTAGCCATTAGATTTTTCATATTGAAAAAATCTTTCTGTACTTCGTAATGCCATTATTATTACAAACACTCATATTTTAAAAAGAATTATTATTTTTGATAAATGCTTTATCCAAAATTTTTAGAAGAGTTTTTCGGTAACAGTCTTTCAATTAAATGTCATCACAAAAGTAATAATGTAGTGACATAAAATATTTCTCTTTATTAAAGTGATCAGCGAAAATTCTGAATTTCTATTTTTTATAAGAAAATCGCTGAAATTTATATCTTAAATTTCTACGATGACAAAGGGACTGAGAAAAAAACATCAATCACTTCATTGCAAAATATATTAAGTCAGTTCTTGATAAAATGAGTAATTTATTTGAGTTAACATTCTCATTGGAAAAATATCCAAATATTTGAATTTTTTTACCAGAGTTTTAGGAAAACAAATGTGGGAGCAAGCCAAGTTCTTGTAGGCGTAAACTATCTTGTTCTAGCATCTTGATATTCTGTGAATGAATCACAAAAGTATGTATTATTATTTATGTTGGCACATCGTAATAGATTTAAAATTTTATAGGGCTCTAAAATGTATCTAGAATTCTATGGAAAACGAGTCCGGTGTTTTTAAATTCAGAAACATATTCCATCATTATTCGAAAAACAAATGCACGTCGCTTTGTTTCAACCAATAACATGACATCATTTTTTAAAAATAGTGATGGTGGATATGTTGACATGCAAGATTGTTTTAATACGATTATTTGTGAATTTAGCCATTTTAAACAGTCAAATTGTGTTTACGTTAATTTGAAGTCAGATTCAAATGCATCAAAACATCTACTTCACTAAAATATTATATTAACTTTGATGCATAAGCCGACGTAAACTGTAAAAGCTTTGGCTGGAATTGTGAGTTTTAAAATTAAAATCGTCCCTCAACATTAAAATCATTTTAAAATACGGTGCCATCTTAGTTTTGACACATTTCAAGTTAATATGAGTATGTAATACACCACTGAACAATTTTATTTTTTAAACTAGATATAGAGCAATACTATTGCTAGGGAAATTATCAGTCGTAATTTATAGAATAATAATTCATCTTTAAGAACAAGAATTAAGTTCTAGATAGATTATTTATAATTAGCAAAATATGTGATCAATCATAAGAAAACTGAACGTATAAGATAATATCAACAATACTTATAGTCTAGCCATATATTTTATACTAATTGTATATAAACATTAAGATGTCTGATGTCTTTTACTATAGTAATTATTATGGGTTTTATATAGACTATATCGAAAGCCTTGCGCAGCCATTTTTCATGTTCAATTTTAGGTATAAATGAGTAAGTGTGTTATACAACCTTCTGTGTTACACATATGTTTTAAGTGGTATTTCACTTGTCGCGGTCATATTTTCAATAAAAATTAATGTTATAAGTACATGCATGTGTTTGTTTCTTCTATAGAGACGTATTAACAAAAATAGGTTCAGATTTTTTTATTTTATATATGTTCTGAACAATGTAATGTACGATAACTGATAGTAAAATTTAAATCAATATATATATTTTTTAATAAACTTGAAAATTTCTATTATTATGAAGTGGTTAAATAATAGTTTTTCTCTACTAATACCTAATTGATTTAATGAAACCACTATTTAAGTTTCTACAACAGGTTTGTTTGAATCGGTTTCTTCGATTGTTCTTCAGTGGTAATATATTTATTATATGTAGGTGAATTCGAGCCACAAGCCAACTCAAGGACATTTTACTGGGTGCTATAATGTCATGGCTATTCTTGAACAATAATTAGAGGTACGTATCCACTTAAATTAATTTATATTTTAGTATATCAGTAACTCTTTAAAATTGCTGTTACGTTGGAATAATATTAGTAGTGTTACGCCGCAAAGTGAATACAGTAACTTTTTTGAAAATTAGTAATATATAAAGACATCCAATTGATTGAGACTTAAATGTAATATTACCAATACTTTTATGCTGTATTAGTAAATTGCTTATGTAAGAAAAGAGTTTAAGGCGCATATCATATATAATAAAATAAAAAATCAATAAATTGCCCTATTCTTAAGATGATAGATAATATTATGAGCTGGTGCCTCTTGGTTGAAAGCGTAGAATTGATAACGGGCCGATCAACACAACATGTTTGCAGAAGAGATCTCTTGGGTAGCCTATTTCTTCGTGTCACTACATCCGTGGGATACGACAAGGTTTCCCCATAGGAAATCCCGATACAGAACGTCTTTGGTACACGCCTTTCCTAGCATAAGAAAATACGTCATACCAGACGTAAGAATAGAAGCTTACATTTATTCTAAGAGTTTTTAAATGTTTTTTTAAAAGTTTTTTTATACATTCAATGCATTATTCTTAAGTGAAGCTGTCAAAAATTTGAAAAATTCTCATAGCGCCTTTCCATACACGAATGTGCATATGGAAACTATTAACTGTGTTTATATGAAGTCCCTTATTACACTTTATCTAAATTTGTCTTTAAAATATATTCAATTCGTTCCTAGAACACCAAATATATTCAAGTTATCATAATGTTTGGTGAATTATTTTTAAAATTTACTTACTACGATAAGTAAAGTCGGTATCTTATCTGTCTGTAAGTTGATATATTCATATAAATATAAAAAAGTTTGTTTTGTACGAATAAGCTTTCTTTGGAATTGTTTATTTGGTTATTTTATATAATACTGTAACGAAGTTCTGGAAACTTAAACTTATTTTTTATAAAAAAAAATATAAAACATTAAAGCAATGGGCACCAGGAGTTTTTTAAGGCATGTTAAATTTACGTTTGCGAGATCTATTTGTAACGACAGTATCATAAATAGTCTTATTTATATAAATGTATTCATTTTATTTAAAAAAAAAAAACAAGAAAAATGTTATATAATAATGTTATATTTGATTTGTTCATAATATTTTTTATCAATAGTATGCCAATACATAATTGGGTAGACCAGCGTTTCCCAAATGATGGGTCACCAATTTCCTAAAATAAATCTGTATATTTACTATATAATTTCGTAATACTTCTCATTATTAAATTATTGGTACATTTGATTTCTATGTAGTTTTATCAATTTTTTTAAATTTTATTATAACATAAAGACTGTATGGACATAAATATACTGTTTTATTTTACCTATTTTTTTTACCATACCCGCTCCTAATGTGGAGCATATGGACTCCTAATGGAGTTTATCTCAACAGAAGCATTTCTACGAGAACTGCTTGTTACTCAGTTGCTCAACCTCTCTTTTTCCAAAGAGAGTAGGAATAGAAGGATAGGGCTAGGACAGGACTAGTGGTTAGCTAATCGCTCTCAACACGCCCCGTTCATAGGATAGGATGGTTGGGAGGGGGGAATTCAAGACATCACATACATCCATGCCTTCGGACAGAAATTCATAAATCGATTGAAAAGTCAATTTATAAAACTGTCCGTACTGGGATCCGAATCCGTGACCTCCGTAACCGAAGCCAACGACGCTGACCACTCGACCACATGCGCGATCAATTTTACCTATAGGCCGGTAGTATAGGCCATAACAAATTTAGTGAATCACGAAGAAGAAATATTAAAATAACCGGGTCGCGTTTGGGAAACGCTGGGGTAGACAATTCGTCGAATATAAACAATGTTTTGATTACACACCTATCACAAATACGGAAGTTTTTATTTTATGAAAAACATAACAATTTTCTTGTTAATTTTTTAATTGCGTAAAATGATTGTTTTTTTACAGAATTTGCCAACAGTAAATTTACAAGGTATACTTGGAAAAATTAATTAACGCGTGACAATACATACCTAGCGGTAAAATGTCAAACAGAATGAGTATTTTAAATAATATGTATTATCCACAAAATAATCTATAGTTTTTTTTTTGACGCAAATGCAAAACAATATGAGGGAGAATTCGTGGTTTGTATATTTTTTTTGTTAAGCTGTGCTAAAAAATGTCGAAACTTGTCGTCGAATTTTATTTATATTTTTTAATTTTTGCGATTCTATCCAGAAAGCTGTATTTTTCGCCCAGTCAATTACGTTGCTAGGACGTTCATTATTTGAATCTTTTCCGCTATATGTACTGATAATAGATTAGTTACTTTTGTATTCGATATTACACAATGATTGGTTTTAAGTCAGTCGCAGATCTCTAAGCTATTAAATAATCTGAATCCAAAAATATTTCCCGCTATTTTGAGTAATTCTTGAGTCCCTCTCTTCTCATTGTCACGTTTTGGCAAACACATTTTTAAGCCATTTTCACTAAATAATAACTTCACATGTTTGAACTATTGGTTAAGTATGTAACGGTTTTCTTAAAAAATCATTTTTGTATCCATTATCAAGAGTAAAAGTATCAAAGTATCCATGCCTTCTCTATTTACTTTCGTATCAACTTATTATATAATTTTAAATCTTATTTATATTTATTTCTCTTAATGTATAATTTTAACCAGTCTTCTGGTCGAATATTTTGGATATGTAGCAAATATTACTGACTAGTTATATTAGTATCATATTGTTTCGCGTAAAATGTTTAAACATATGATTGGGTAAAAATCTGCTTGAAATTCTATGAGTCATGAAGGCGCCCTCGTAAGGAAAGTGTTACAAATTTCTCCATTTTGAAATGAATGTGTAGATAAAATATAATTATCGAAATGTACCACAAAAAATGTATTTATACAATTATTTATCTCTTCGCTACAAGACCAAAGTGACACCATGACTGTGTGGAGATTTGACGTCGCTGTGGTCGTGGATCACATTTTGGAATGGAACAGATTCTTGGGAGCTTTGTAAGTATGTGAAAGATACGTGGAATAATCAAAGTTATTTTTATTTTATATTATACCGAACATAAGTTAAAAAACTGTTCCGTTATTCAATTTATATCTGATATCGAAATCAAGTAATATCTCAAAACTGACTATTTTGACTAGTGAAACTTTTTTGATGGGGTCCAATACATTAATATTTTTTTTTCTCCCGTTGCGTATCTTGATAACTTTGTTGACACGTCTAGTTGCCGTGACACTATCAACCTATCCACTAGTTAGGTTGCATTTTGTGAAATTAATTTTCATATTATGTAAATAAAATTTATTTTCAAATGTTATTCAATAATTAATAGGAGACTTATTATTTATTCATTAAATTAAGTATCTTATGCTACAAAATGAGTGGTGTAGCAAAGTTTTTTTTAATAAATAACTTTATACAAGAATGGATATAATATTAGCCTAAATAAAACTGCTAATGTTGTACAACATAAAATTAACCGATTGTATTGGCTCAATTAAAGTTTGGATAGTTTTAAATGACATTATTTTTAAACTTACTTTCTTTAAAGACACATATGTTTGACTCTAAGTCAAAAACAATATTTTCAATGTATTTTCTCACACTGCACTCAATTAATTGAGTACAAATAAATGTATTATATTAATTTAAGAATGTAATATAGAAATTTTAATATTATTCCAAATGGTTTCAACAGTGGCGGGCTGATTTTACAACCTGGCAACTAAAAATGTCAACGTAACCTCAGATATTCTTCTGGAAAATGGCTATAAATTATATTTTATAATAAATGCGGGATGCCACCTTTAATTAATATAATATGCTAGACATGTCAACTTTTGACAATTAAAAAATATCATTTAAACCATGACATATCAATTAAATCCGAAAATGCACATTTCGTACATCAGTTTTTGGATCGTTGCTATAGAATTTTTACAAAATTAAATACTTTCTTATTTTTAACATAATTATAATGACATTTAGCTTATAAATATTTCAGGAAAATATGAGACTTGGCAGTTTTACTAACGAATACTCTCTCACATACAAGTAAAATAATTACAGTATTTAATTTAATTTTATGTAAGTAAACGTTTGGCCGATTCTTGCCTTATATTGATGAAATAATATAAATACATTTTTAATGTAAATTTCATTTCAATTCAATACATACAAATAGTCGTATGAAATGCCCTTTTTAGTGCTCTTATGTGTTAATAATATTATGGACAATGATAATCATTAAACGTTAATAATATACGTAACAATATTTTGGCTTTCTCGTTTCGACAATTACTTGCGAATTCAATAAATTTCAGCTTAAAAATAAAATATGTTTAGTTGAAATCTAAGCGTAAATTTATAATATTCAATGTAGACAAATAAGTTTCTACTCAAATTTTCTAATCTACTCTATTTTTCCTAATAATGTGGTGATCCCCGGTTCGTACAGTGAGCACATTTAGTATTATTAAGACCCGTGTTATCGCGTTCCGCGCACTTATCATGCTTTGTTATTAATTTGGAGGCGGGACTTGACGATTCCCAGCAAATAAAATGTTAGAATTTCGACAACGAGTTCGCGTTAAATGTAAATAAAATGCGTTCACGCCTTCTGGACATGACAGCCAGCTGATATGCAAAACCGTTCGGTGTTTTCACATTTCAGACAGCACGTGTTTTATCAGAACTAATTTGAAACATAAAAAAATGTTTACAATTTTAAATCAACTAGATATCCATATATACTCTATTAATCTTAATGAATTATTTTATTAGTTATGGTGTCAACAAGCTATACGTATTATGTACATGTAAATTCATTAAGTGTCTACATCTAATTTTTGCTACAAAAATAATTCGTGGTAAAATTTTATGATTTTTTTTATTAATCAATTAATTATTCTAATCTATTTTATTTCAACCTCCTCTAGAAGCTAAAACATATTTTTAATTTGTGTTTTAAAACAATTTTTAAAATAATTAATCTAAGTATTTTAAATATTTATTTGGTTGGTCAACATTAAAACATACCTATATAAAAAATAAATAAAATTACAAAGGAATGAAAATAATATGTTATTTTGAATGAAAGGTGTTTATTATTCTCTATTAAAAGTATAAACTAAATTTGTGAATAAATATTGTTTGTCATATATTTAGGCAAAATATTAATAAAAAATACTTGTAAAATTATTCTCACTGCCCAGAAAGTCGTGACATATTATCGATGCTCCCTTAGATCCAACTATAAATGCAAGTTATTATTTAATGAATAAAATTGTGCTTATATTTTTTGTTTCCAGACACTGCGGAAAGTTAATATTGGAAACAACTGTTACTTACTTGTTCATTTCATTCGACAGAGTAACGTTATGAATGTGGGATCCAAGAAATCAAACAAAAAGATTTATTTTTTTATTTACTGATTTTATAAGTTTTCTGGACACACTCCTATTGTTGGGTAAATGCTCGTCTGGTGTTTGAAGATTTGTTATCCTTATCCAGAATGTTTTTAATAAGAAAGCATGTATGTCCATCACTAGTAGAATCGAAATTTTTTTGTGAAAGTGGAACCTTTTGAACAATGTTGATGCTAAAAAGAAAAGATTGCTATCAATTTATAAAAGATTTTTCTTGAATGCATTTATTTAACATGGATGGTTCATGTTAAATAAAAACAGCTTTCTTTGACTGCTAGGGCGACATGTATAAGACGGTTACACTATTTTTTGCGAAAAATAATGCAGAAAAGATGTCTTTCAACAATATGACATTTGGTCACCCTCGTGTCTTGATATTTGTTATATTTAAACCTGACCATCGACCTAATTAATGTTTTCCTTGACGCAGTGGCTAATTTTTTTGATTAAAACGATGGATTTGATTTGGCAGCTTCTTGGAACATTTTAATGTTATTAATTTTTAGATGACCAATCAGCGAATAATTTTATTTTGATGGACATGTTTTTATTATCGTCTGTCACCGCTAAAAATGAAAAAAAAAATATAAGCATTAATATTAAGTGGAGCACAAAAATAGCTCCATAGCAACATTTAATGAATCAAAGGTTTCTCTCTCTTTGTACTCTTAGATTTCCCCCAATTTAAATATTTCAACGCCAGCAACAATTTATTGAAAAATAAATAAAAACAACGCAATAACAGTAATCGATGATTATTCCTTGCAATGTAATTTATGTTTATAATTTAAAACACAAAAATAGAGATCGAATTTTATTTCTTTGTCAGTCTTAAACTATTATTTGAGTACATTTAATATTACAATAAACTTCCATGCAACACATTTTGCTAGGAGTAAAATCTTAAATAATGCTGACATAATACGATTATGAAGTCTTTGTTAACTCATATGTTGTGTGTTTACTTTTCCTGGTATTTATGGTATATAATGTATGACGGAACCAATTAAGCCATTACAGTGAAACCTCGATTCTACGTTTTTCAAGGGAACGTAATAAATGAACGAATAATTCGGGAAACCGATAATGCGGGAAATCTTCAAATAACACCAAAAAATGTCAAAAAAAAACTCATTTATTTATTACATTTTTTTTATTAATTAAAGAACAAATAAATATATTTTTAACTTGTTTAATACAAACTAAGTAGCCTATTTGCAGTTTGGCACTTAAATTTTAACAAACACTCTTCAAAATCGCGTACATTTCTAAGTCAACTAAACTCCTTTTTGCTATGTCGACTCGTTTTTCTCCTGAATTTTTTCAAATGTCTTTAATTATTTTCAGTTTCTCAACTAGAGTTCTAGTTTTCTTCATTTAGGTATTTTAGTTTTGACTTTTGAGTTAGAAAGATTTACGCAACCAGATGAAATGTAAGATTATTTATGAGCGAAAAAAATATTCTACAAAAATGGTCAATCGGGATAGATAATAAGTAACTGGGACGGGACGATAATATTTAGATGATAGATCGAAGAAATCGGTAAATCGAGAAATTATAAACGTGGAATTACTAAACATTGCTATTACGGGGTGGGGTCTTGGTCGAGTAAAAAATAAACGATCCATGCATAAAGACGAAGATAGTGAGAACGGAAGATCGGGGTTCCACTGAAAAAAACGCGAAACGAAATGCGAGATATGATTATTTATGAGAAATATTCAACGAAAACGGTCAATCGGGATAATATTTTTGACGGGACTAAAATATTTGAACGATAGATCGAGGAAAACGGTAAATCGGAGAACGGTTAATGCGGGATTATTTTACATTGTTCTTATGGGTGTTTGGCCGGGACTATGAAAAATAAACGAACCATGCAAATACAATATGTTGATGTTTTTCAAAAAATATAGATTTGGTGAAAAAAACGTAATGTAGAGCTTGCAATCAAATATGATAAGATCCACATTTTCCTGAATAGAGAAAAGCCCAATTTCTTATAGAAACTTCGATAGTTTTTTTAAGGTCATATTTTGACCATTGCATAGATACTACGAAATTTTTCTCTAAGTAAAAAAAAATAGATTCTGTTCTTTTGAATCAGTCCTAAAATATAACTGGATTCGGGCGTGTTTGATCCCAAGCTCTTCGTACAATGTTACACTATTGATAAGTTTATATAATAATTAAATTATTAAAATGCTGCACTTCGATATTTTTTAATCATTTAATACAATGGTATCCAACCTTTGTTACTGGGCCTCCATTTGAAAAAAAAAATATCTTAACGCCTCCCCATCCTTGATTTCATATCGTAATAAAGACGTGTTTTAATGGATAAATAGATATTTTGGACTGTTCGCGCTTCCTTTGCAATAGCCCACGCCTCCCAGGTTGGAAATCGCTGATTTAGTATATTATAAAAAATGAGCAAGTGTACAATCCTATAAAAACAGTACCCATACTGAAAGCTTTAATCTAAGTCACCCATCTACTTGTCAAAGAATAAATGATTAAAGATGTAAAAAAAATCAATATCGGTTTAGATTTTTACTTTGTGATTATTTATTAAAAAGTCTGAATGTAGATAAATTGTGAAACTCATTGAGTTCAAAGTCTCTATCATCCAGTTATATAGTTTTAACTGAACAATATCTGTCAAGAAAAAAATTATTTTTCCAAAATCTAGCACTTAACATGTTAACAATATTCAATGCATCTTGTAATATTGCGTTGTTTAAAAAATGCGAACGATTAGGTTATAATAATAAATTATTAGAAGCTAGTGTATCACTGTTGGGGTCAACTCGCGAGGGAGGGGGTTAATGACACATCTATTGACACGATTCTAGGAAAATCATGTGGGGTTAATTTGGGAGACATTTTTTTTATATGCAACACTATTTTTTTGTGTACAAAAAAGATTGTACTATCAATAAATACAATTGGTTATCTTAATTTATGTTAATGACTTTTCGGGACGATGCTAGAGTTTGTTTGTAAAATTTTGTTCGTGGACTTATGTTGTCTACACTCGGCACTTTTTTTAAAAGGTAGATATGTTTGACCGAGCACCTTGTAAAAAAGTGATAGAATAAATATACACACTTGAGATTTTTTTTTAAATTATAGAAAATTTTGTAAAAAATGTATTTACTTAAATACAAGAATTAAAGTACACAAAATATGTATTTTAATTTAAAAAAATATATATCCATTTTTGACACAATTATGTCAAAAAATTGAAAATGCTTCACTACAGTTATATTAAAAAAGTTAAAATTTACTTAAAACACTGTCAAAGCCACTATCGCTGTCTAAGCTCACATTTTAAAATGAATAATATGATATGGTTAGAAATATTAGATCAGCGATCCGTATTTTTATTGTGTAATAAAAAGTATATTTCGCATCTTAAAAAAGCGTTACTTTTCACCTGAGGTAAATATTCCTGATAATTTAAACATTTTTTATAAAAACAAAAGGTAGTGCTCTTGTGGTTTATTGCGATTTTCTCAACGCCCTATTTTTGGAAAATATAAGTTATGATATGAAACTTGTCAATTGGACGTGTCCAAATGCTAATTTTTAGAATTTTTTTCTACCAAACATTTTTTACAGCCAAAGAAATTACCTACCATGTAAGCATTTATTTTTTAGAAATGCGTGAAAGTTCATTTAACTGAAACATGTATGTTTTAAATATCCTTAGCATAATATAAATATTTTCAGTCTATTCATTGACGTATGTACATATATTATTTATAAGACTATGAATAATATACAAAATTAATGACGGTTAAAAGCAATAACAAAAAACATCAACCTTTGATTGGAATGCAGTTTACATTAACAGTAAAAAAAACTTTAAAATGCCTTTCTATCTAAGTAGATTAAAAAATCCAATATAAAAGTATTTGATTATTTATCGTGTGTTAACTAATTACACGTTGTTAACTAATCGAGAGCATCAGTAAATGGAGATGTTGCTCTCATGAAATACCTTTTGTTGTTTATTCTGTCTCGGTAATTAATATGAAATGCTGCACAGACAACATTGAAATTATTATGAAGGTTAAGCACCCAACTAATCTTTATGCAATGTTAAACGACAATTATTTAATTGTTATGTTGTTTGAATTATGTACTTATTGTAAAAATAATCTGAAGAAAGCTTGTTGCTATTAAAATATGTCTGGTGATTGCATTCACATACTTAAACGATTTTTACAATATAATACTCGTTTACAGATATATGTAAATTGAAATTATTAAGATGAAATATTATAATCTAACTGTGCATCGATATAATAAATTTGAAAAAAACAGTATTTGCTCCATTGGCGTCCCTCTAATCAGACGATTACGATAAGACTAGTTGATAAGATATTTATATAAAAAAGAATGTCTGTAAAAAAACAAGTTTTACAGACTTTGACACTAAACATTTTTTTACAATAAACAATATACCCTTAACCCCTCAGGCACGGAAGCTTAAAATGGATTTTAAATAACGACTGATTCATATCCAATAAATAGCAGAATGATCTGCAGATGAAAAAATAAATCGATATCGTAATTGATTTCCACCATTCTGGTGACATTGTGGGAAAATAATTTTGATACGAGTGGTTGTTAATTTTTTTATTGAAAGTTATTGCTTACAGATTGGAGCTTTATTTTGGTAGTATATTGTAACACTGAAAAGTTTTGGCCATAGTATTAATTTTTTTTTTCACCATTTTAAAAATAGTTTCTTAAATGTTTGGGATTAGTCCGATTCTAAAATTAAATAAAATATTTACGTTAAAAGTATAAATTACTAAATCTTCAATGTGATCTTTATAATAAATCAAGTTACTTGTCTGAATGAAATCGGCAAATTTATGTTATTATAAATGTACATCGAAACAAAACATTTTTGTTTTGGCGATTGCAGAACAAATATGTTTGCAAAACACAATTAATTATGTAAAGATGTATTAATATCTGTTGGGGAAGAATATAGAAAAGTCGTTGGATATGCATTTTTTCCTCCACATAAACTGGTTAACCAGCTATCTTTCGGTTGATTGAGATCCATCGTGAAATCTGGAAAGAGTAAAAATTTAGGAGTGTCTAAAATATTATATTAATTTGATGCAATTGAACGTTTAATCGCATTGAAATTTTTGAGGAGCTTTTCACGTTCTAAACGGTGTCTGGCAATTAACATATGAAATCATGAAACGAGATTAAATTAATTAGCATTGATAATTATAAGCTATATACATATGTCATAAAATGAATATCTGAGCGAACAACATTTCACGGAATCAAAGAGAACTTAAAATTAATGCTATCATTTATTTATCTCTGAGATGTATTAATGAGGTCAGGAGTGCTATAATTATTTAATAATATTGAGTCAAGCAGCAATTCCCAATTAATGCAAACTTTTGATGTATCTTTTCAAAGCGGTTAGTCGAAGGATTATTATTTTTTGTGCCCTTTGTTTTTTACACCATTTTTTAAAATACCGATGTGTTAGTGCGAAGGTATTTTATGTCTAGTTTTTGCCGAAATTTAGTACAATTTCCATAATGTTCGTATTCATAATATTTATGGATTGTCAAATTATTGTACGTTTAAATAAAGTATGTATTTCAGAAGATATTATATCATTAAAGTACATGACATGTCCGTCTCATCGATATTTATCATGCAAAAACAGTTTTCATGATAAATTTCATGAAACAGGAGATACATTATATTTGTACTAATTTTATTTTCACTTGAAAATTTCCCGACCCTTGCTATACGCCATCGATATGGCATTTCAAATCGATTCTTAAAAATGACATGGATGCTAAATATGACTCCTAAAATATATAATCACTGCGAATGGTTTACTTAAAATTAAGTTATCTCTCAAGTAAAAAGGTCACGACCTAAAAAAGGCAATCTATTTAATGCAAAATAAGAAAAGACTTGGATATCACAGGAAGAATACGAATCGATGTTTCTGGAAACTGTGGTGTAAAAATAAGAGGTTTCAATCACAATTATTTAAATAAAAATTGTATAGTTCTTTGGAATTGCTCATGTACATTAATATTTATATTTTGTGAAGCTGATATTTGAAGTCTCTTGAAAATTAAAAGGGTGATAATATATCTATATATTAATACTCGATAATGTCCGTCCGTCTGAATGATTGTCCGCGATTTTCCCTCCCCCTCCTCCACCCCAGCCCCGCTGTCGCCATTTTTTTATTCATACCAAATACATACTTTTTTCGTTTGTATATGGTCGCGATTTCACCTTTTCGATGACGTCAAGAAAGACGGTCCCCCTCCCCCCCATCCTGCCCCGCTGTCGTCATTAATTCATTTCTTCATTTTTCTCTGACGTCATGAGTGAATTTTTGTTTTATTTTATTATGTGTAAAAACAATTAATTTTCAAAAAATATTCTCTCAAGCTGTGGGATTCGATACCATGCCCCAATTTTCATGCGCGACGTTCGGACACCCAACACACTACTCCACCAGTCCAGTTGATGGTTACGAAAAAAAAACTCTATTTAAAGTTTTAGTTAACTAATAATGACATCTGTGGGTGAAATCTTGCACTAAACGAATTTGACCGTTCTGCAGCGTTTTGAGAGGCTATATAAGGCTGCTCAATTATATATAATAATTTAATATATAATAATTTAATTAACTATTTATTTATATATATACGAAAAATGGTTGTTAGCAAGCTTAAACATTATTCCAAATATTAAATAATTTACGAGGTCTATTTCTGCTTATACGAAAAATAGTTGTTAGCAAACTTAAACATTATTCCAAAAATTAAGTAATTAACAAGGACTATTTTTGCTACTATGAAAAATGGTTGTTAGCAAACTTAAACATTATTCCAAAAATTCAATAATTTACGAGGTCTATTTCTGCTAATAGGAAAAATAATTGTTAGCAAACTTAAACATTATTCCAAAAATTAAGTAATTTACAAGGACTATTTTTGCTACTATGAAAAATGGTTGTTAGCAAACTTAAACATTATTCCAAAAATTCAATAATTTACGAGGTCTATTTCTGCTAATAGGAAAAATAATTGTTAGCAAACTTAAACATTATTCCAAAAATTAAGTAATTTACAAGGACTATTTTTGCTACTATGAAAAATGGTTGTTAGCAAACTTAAACATTATTCCAAAAATTAAATAATTTACGAGGTCTATTTCTGCTAATAGGAAATTAATTGTTAGCAAACTTAAACATTATTCCAAAAATTAATTAATTTACAAGGACTATTTTTGCTACTATGAAAAATAATTGTTAGCAAACTTAAAAATTATACCAAAAATAAAATAATTTACGAAATTTCTACTTCTAAGAAAAATGGTTGTAAGCAAACTTAAACATTATTCCAAAAATTAAATAATTTACGAGGTCTATTTCTGCTAATAGGAAAAATAATTGTTAGCAAACTTAAACGTTATTCCAAAAATTAAGTAATTTACAAGGACTATTTTTGCTACTATGAAAAATGGTTGTTAGCAAACTTAAACATTATTCCAAAAATTAAATAATTTACGAGGTCTATTTCTGCTAATAGGAAATTAATTGTTAGCAAACTTAAACATTATTCCAAAAATTAAGTAATTTACAAGGACTATTTTTGCTACTATGAAAAATAATTGTTAGCAAACTTAAAAATTATACCAAAAATAAAATAATTTACGAAATTTCTGCTTCTAAGAAAAATGGTTGTTAGCAAACTTAAACATTATTCCAAAAATTAAGTAATTTACAAGGACTATTTTTGCTACTATGAAAAATGGTTGTTAGCAAACTTAAACATTATTCCAAAAATTAATTAATTTACGAGGTCTATTTCTGCTAATACGAAAAATAATTGTTAGCAAACTTAAACATTATTCCAAAAATTAAGTAATTTACAAGGACTATTTTTGCTACTATGAAAAATGGTTGTTAGCAAACTTAAACATTATTCCAAAAATTAAATAATTTACGAGGTCTATTTCTGCTAATACGAAAAATAATTGTTAGCAAACTTAAACATTATTCCAAAAATTAAGTAATTTACAAGGACTATTTTTGCTACTATGAAAAATGGTTGTTAGCAAACTTAAACATTATTCCAAAAATTAAATAATTTACGAGGTCTATTTCTGCTTCTACGAAAAATGGTTGTTAGCAAACTTAAATATTATTTCAAAAATTAAGTAATTTACAAGGACTTTTTTTGTTACTACGAAAAATAGTTAACAAACTTAAACATTATTCCAAAAATTCAATAACTTACGAAATTTCTGCTTTTACGAAAAATAGTTGTTGGCAAACTAGAACATGATTCCAAAAATAAATAATTTACAATTTAAATACTGCAGGGCAGGGCTGTCGATATACGCCCCCAGATATATTTCTTTTACTATCAGAATTTCTGGATTATTCAATAAATAGGTTAGTAATTTATTTTTGACGCCTGTAAATTTTCTGACTACTTAAAAATGCAACAAAAATCCCCCGTTGAGGTCAACGGGCTTACAGCTAGTATATATTAAAACATCTGAAGACTCCGAGAACTAGGAGGACTTTACACGCGTGTTTATTTACGCATTTTACAAAGCACATATAAATACAATGAAACTAGTTATAATTCAGTAGTTTAAGGTCTCATATAAGAGAAGAGAACAGGAGAAAGATGACACTTAACAAATACTAAAAGATAATTACCAAATCGCTCTCTCTATATCCACTTGTCATCATCGAATAGCGTGGATGGTTATGAATAAAATCTACATATATAAAAATTCACTAATCGAATCAATGTAAAAAAAAATCAGTTTAAGCAGAATTGAATGCGTTATGATTCGTGTACAGGAAAGTACGATGAAGAATTGCAATTTTTATGTCTAGGTCAATAATCAATCGAGTTTAAATTACGCTTGATGGATTATAAAGTGTTTAATATACTTTTATTATCATCATTTGTCCGTCTACCGTCTGATACAGATATAATTTCTGTGCAGACAATTAATTGCTTCTGTTATTCTGCTAAGTATAAAATCGATTATTTATAATGTAATTATTGTCATTGTTTATCACAAAGTGTACATTAATCGATATTGTTGAGCTATTTTTGATGTCGTATTTTATCTTACGTTTTAAATATGTCTGCACGCGTTTATAAATAGATTACGAGATAGTAAGTTTAATGAAACGCAGTTTTCTCACTACGTGACAATAAAGCATGATTATTATTTGATGTCACTGTTAAATAGAGAAACAGGAGATTTTAAAACAAGTAATTGTGAGTATGCAACGTAAAAACGATGATATTTTGACAATAGAACCTAATGAGATTTTTATTATTTAAGGGTAAGAGAGACGTAAAAGTTGATGTTGAATTACACTGTGAAAAATATAAATTAGTGGTAATGTATCTAAAAGTAGTCACCTATATATCGATGGCCATACGTTGACAACATGTAACCGACATTTTTTTTATAAAATGAGTTATGCATATCAAAAATTCTTGTTAATAAAAAGTTTATTTATTTAATATTGTGTCAACAGATTATTTTAAACAAACATAATAATTATTTTACTCCAAAAAGTCTTTCATTTTCATTGATTTCCCAATACTTATTTATTTATGCATTTTTTTGGCTCTCCTGTAAAATTGAACAAATATCGGTTACGTGTTGTCAACTTGTGGCCATCGATATGTGGTACATATTTTTATATAGATTAAAAACTTTGTTATTTTGAAAAAATGCTTTAGTTGAATGATATTAAATAATTTCATAATTTGTAATAACATAAATGTGTCGCTGAGGAAAATAAATAATAAATAGAAAAAAACTTCGAGATATTTAGTTTTTTGATAACTGTTTAATTCACAAATTAATGCAATAATAAAATAGCTGAGCCCAAGTGGAATCACAAATACAAATCAATTCTTGGAAATGCATTTCATCTACGAATACCAAAAGCACGCCGTAGAGGTCGTAGTAGGCGGATATCACGATCGCAAGAAATGCAATCTTCACAAAACATTTCTCACAAATCGGACTTTGGGATGTTTGTCTATCTATTTGTTTCCAGTTTTGTAAATTATAAAATGAAATGTTTGCATTTTCATTTGTCAATAATCACTAATTAAATAAAACGACATTGCAATAGTTATTCTCCAATACTCATTATCAGCACGCGGCGAGTATGCCGTGGAAAGTTTATGACAATACTCTTTCATACTTATTATACCTAGCAACATTTACGAATAAATGGTCAATAATTCTACCAGTCTGAACATTATGGGATATGTTGAATTTCGATGACATTCTAATGATGTATAAACCAATTTGTTGATTTCTTCAATGAAATGATTTGTCAATATCTAACATTTTTCTGCATTGAAAAATAAAAAAACAAAATCGAACTCATGAGGGGTATATTAATACCCAACTTAACCTTAACCTAAGTCGTAATGTCATTTCCACTTTTGCTAGGGCTTGTCAGTATACTAAGTATATAGTCGTTCGCTGTAGTCTATCTAGAGCAGGGATGGGGAACCTTTTCTTCTCTAAAGGCCGCATTCATTTTTCTGATTTGACATAAGGTCGCAGTAAACATTGACTAGGAAATCTTTGGCCGGAAACAATTTCATGCCAATTTCTAAAGCTTAGAAATTTGCGGATTTCCCAAAATTATCACCGTGGGACATTTTTTTTTAGGTCTTCCAGGAATTTTCAAATCCTGGATGCCGTCTATTGGATTTTATTTAAGGTTTGAAATATTTATTTTTTTGTATGAAAATTACTTACGACCATTTCGGCTTACGCCCAAGGTGACCAGCAATAAACTCTTGCAGACCAGTGCAGGTCCGCGGAATATAGGTTGAAAAACACTGGAATATTTATGATTTAAATTTTTGTCCTAAGACGTGAGTGTATTCTCTTCGAATTGATCTCAACTGGCTTACAAAAAAATCTCATTGAGTTTATCTCGTATGCAGGGCCGGCGCCACCATACAGGCTAAATAGGCAATCGCCTGTGGCGCATATCATTAGGAGGCGCATAAATTGAGATATCAAATTATTTTTTTATAATATGATAACAAATAATAGTTTTTTATTATGCTTGTATGTTTTCGTTATAATTATGTACCGTATTCTATATACTTCGAAAAATAGAAGTTAAACGACTGAGTAACAAACAGTTACTCAAAACTTATGTTGAGATACCTCCATTATAATCCACATTATAAGCGGACATGCATATAAAAAAAATATTCCACAATTTGTTAAAAAGGGAGCGCGCCAAATAACCTCGCGCCGGTACTGGTCGAATGATCCTTAAACCAAAACATATTTGGCGAATTTAAATTAACTATAATCGCAAATATTCAAAAAATAATACATAACCTAAGCCGAAATTTCATTTTTAATCGGTCGTCAGTAGGTCCAATCGTACATTGACTAATCAAAGAGAATTTGAATTTTAACTATGTAAGCTTCAAGTTGTATTGACCAAATTTCACACTGTAACATATGCATATGTATTTATACAACTTTATTCATTATATTTTGAGTCAAATACTAGCGTTTGAATAATCTCAATAATATATTATTGTGAATGAATATATAATTATGTAAACAGACATATAGACAAAACAATCTAAAGGAAAATAAAATAGTCTAGCAACTTTAATATGCACGTAGAATCTTACTTGGTATTCGTTAAATTTTTACAACAAAGATAGTAAACAAGATGGTATCTCTCGATTTTTTTTTAAATTGTTAGCAAAATAGCGTATAAAAATTTTCAAGGTTTGATTCAATTTTTTTATTAGTGTCGTACCAAAGTCTGGACGATTTCAAAAATTGTTTACTGCTACGATAACATTGGATAATTATTATATACGAGGTATCACATAAATTAAATAAACATCGAAATATCTCTTTCATTGTACGCTGCTTAAAAATAAGTGGGATTCACTTCAAGTAGCTTATGAATTTAATTAATGTTTGACTTAAAATGACATAAGGAGATAATTGTCATGTTCTCTCTATTAACCCATTCACTGCCCAAATTTTTGCATTGGTACACTTTCGATAAATGCAAACAAAATTTTATATAAATGAAATATTTTTTAAAATAACTATTACATAAATTATGCCTATAAAACGTGGAGGTGTTCATTGTTTTGTTCTTAACATATGTTATATACATATAAAAAACACATTTCCAGACATAACCTTTCAGATTTTTTTAATGAGTGATTTTTTTTTATTAATTTTATTTGAAAAAATATAAAAAATAATGGTAAAAGGTACATGGAGAATATTTTATAAATGAAAAACAATATTTAAAATAGTAAAAATATTACATTTTTAAAAAATACATAAAAGTAAATCTTATCTCACTTTTCGTAGAACAATCTAAAATATGGTGACAAACAAAATCCTGGATCACCAAAATTGTGGATAAATTTATTGTAGTTTTATGTAGTTTATCTCTGTAGATATAAGGGTTTCTACGACGACTGCTTGTTACAAATATGTTCAACCTACGTTTGTTTTTAGAATAGGGTAGGCTGGAAGGAATTTGAGACTTTACATACATTCATGCCTTTGGACAGAAATCCATACATCAATTGAAAATCAATTTATTAACAATTTTCGCACTGTGACTCGAACCCGTGACCTCTGTTCACGTTGTACACACGACGAGTCGCGTCGAGGGCACCGCTGCAAAGTATGCGGGACGCGGCTCCCGCGTATTTGGCACTGGATGGGTTAATGCAGTATAACTATTACTTATCGTTCTAAATACTTCTTGAAATTCAATAATAATTAACGAAATCGATTCAATATTCAGAAGCATTAATTTACTTATAGTTTTTTTTGTTAGCAAAAATATCTTTAATCGGAATTGACTTACAGAATATTATGTTCAAATTAGCTAAAAGTACACAAAAAAGGGTTAAATCTTTTTTTCGGAAGGTGCAGCGTCTCAAAATCTGGCTATTTGCATACATAACATAAAATAGCCAGTTTTCAACTTAATGCCTTCTGCTATACCGATGATATTATGCTATCTATGTGCAGCGGTGGGCTGCCGAAATACTAACAAAGGGGTAGTTAATCTCATAGCTTTTGGCAAGGCTCTGGGAAAGAGGTGGATTTTTTAATCACTATTACACAGTTATTTTTAATGATAACCAATCTAATCTTATCTAACAATATGCAATATACCGTAAAATTGTCAATAACTTTAAATGTGGAATTTTTTACTTCCGGGATTGAACATTAAACATAAAATCTCGTAGAAATTGAGATTCGGGATTGAGAAAATTTTTGCTCGGCAATTTCACGTCGGTTTCAAAACTCCAGGAATTTGCGGATTTCCAAAAACTACCAGCGCGAGAGCTCTTTTTTTAGCTCTTCCAGTATTTGAAAAACTGAAAAACCCAAGAATTTACGGGATTCCCAAAAAATACCTAAATTTGGAAAATTCTTTTTTTTAGACCTCGCTTATTTTTCTGTAATTTTCTCAATCCCGACATCCCGGGATTAGTAATGTTACAATCTCGGAATCCCGGGATTGGAGACCCTAAGGCAGGGTTTCTCAAATGATATTCCGCGGAACATTGGTGTTCCACAGAACCTGAATAGGTGTTCCATGAACACCCACATAACTTAAAAACTATTATTTTTTCAATGTTTTCCAAAAACTAGCAATTATGATTTCTTGGTTTGTAATCCATTTTCCGTAACAGCAAAACCAGCATGCTTAATTCAGCGCAAGTGATTAAAAAATCTGACTGATTTTATCAGTGATATCTTTATTGGTGAATTTGTTAAAAGAATCCCCCAATGTGTCAAAACAAGTAAGAAGTGTTTTACTTCCATTTTATACAACCTATTAATGTAAAACAGGATGTCTTTGTTATGCTGCAATGAAGTCAAAGCGTAGGACCGGTTTCGACGCCACACCATTTAAAAATAATGAGTGTTTTTTTTTGTATTTATACTATAATTACCCGAACTAAAAAACAAGCCAAGTGTTCTATTAAAATTTTTGGATTTGTGAAGTGTTCCATTGCAGAAAAAGTTTAGGAAACCCTACCCTAGAGAGCAGTACTAGGCTATACCCATAGTCTTAGATTTAAATCAAACAACGAATTATATCTTTCCTAGAAAGAGATTTATTTTCTCCGCATCGAATATACAATCGTTATTTATACTTTAACTATCATGTTTAAAATGTTGGATACTCCATGTTGACTAAAAATATTAGTGATCTCTGATCCTATCGGCAAAGTACGCAACATTTTTTTTTTAATAACAAAATATACCAGAAAAACAGGTATGAACACCGATTAGATTCATTTGAAAATCGAGTGTGTCCTACCATTTTTCGTAATAAACGATGTAAAATCCGGAAATGTGTTGCCGCAAAAATATTATGGTTTGATTTTTTTTCTCTTTAGATAAACGACGGTCAAGGTTGCCCAACTATCTCATTTATAAGTTATCACGTTTATTGATTCTATAAACAGAATATAAGTATTGACCAAAATTACGCATACTCATTCATATCTATATTTTCCATGGCTGTTTTTTACTATAAACAAAATCGTCAAAATCGTCAAAACTATGTATATTTATTATTGAGATAAAGGTATAGGTAAATGTTTCCCATATTATATTGCTTCGCGGAATCCAAGGTCTTTAAGCGTTAGATAACATCTGGTTTCCGTACCATCAAAGTTTTATATATCATATACATATTTAAGTGGTAGTTTAAGTAAATACAAAGGTGTGCCACCAACGGTGGGCTTGAAGTGCCTCGCGCAAGCTCTATATTAAATTATATTTAGGCCGACGAGTCCTTGTTGAATTTGGACTAATAATAGTCTGAGAACAAAACTGTACTTTTTGACATAATATATGGGCTCTAAAGAGGTGAAATGAGCCAACTAAACACCATCACGTTTTTATTTGGTGTTTCGGTGGATTGCATATTTTTATTTTACGTAGATAACAATATTGCAATATGTATTAACTGAGGTTATTTCACTTTTACGATGTAGAATATTCATTCGCATTTAACTTTTTTCCAAAATAATACTTGGCTCACTTCACCTCTAATGGGTCCATATAATCTACGACGGATTATGTAAAGCGTTTGAAACAAAAAAATAAAGCGGTGATAATTGTTCCTATTTATGCATTTATCTTGGAATTGTCACTCTTGCAATTTGAGATAGGTGAGTACATTTTACGGTATATTGCGTATTGATACACATTAAAAGTGTATTAAGTAACACTTGATTATCTTAAAAATGATTGCGAATAATTGTATAAGACTAAAAGTGATTAACAGTTTGCTCTTATCCCAAAACATCACGAATAGCTCTGTGATTAAGCGACCCCCATGTTAACGTATTCGCAGCCCACCGCTGGGTGCAACTGCTAAATTTATTTGGGAAACACTGGTGCTGGTATATGTGGCAGTAGGTTTTTTCAAGAATATGTAGAAATTAGCTTACGCGGTAATATTTTTTGTGAAATATTGTCAACAGTTTTAATCTACAATTCAAGATATTGTTCTAATTGCGCAGTTTTTCAAGTAAATCGAGTTCACACAAAAATTTTGAGAATACGAAGAGTAGGATTTCGATATACTCAACTAGCAAATAAATTCTTGGTAACTGCTTTTGTCTCATATATAGACTCAGAATAGTCAAGATTATATTTATTTTATTAATTTCAGGTAATACCAACCGAACAACATATTGTCATTTTTTTAAAATTTGTGTCCGCTTGCATTGTGAATAGGGATTCCAACTATTCGTCATTATCAACTATTCGAATATCGAATAGTAAAACTGAAACTATCCGGATATATCCGAATATATCCGAATAGTTTTTAGTATATGCACACATTATATGTTTATACTTAAATATTACATGAAATAGCACCTACATTAAAAACGAGCTCATTTGTAATAAGAGTCATTTATTCAAATTTCAAAAATGCATATTTTAAAAATAATGTTTCATATTTTAAATTTGTTCTTAACTTAGTTTTAATTGTTCCTGCCGTTGAAAATACTCATCTAGTAGTGAAGGCGAAAACACCACTACCTGGGGAATTCAAAATTATTCTTTAAATGTGGAGAAATTGTGATGTGATCTTTCGTAGATTTTGTAACATATTTCATTAAAAATAATTACGAATACTATTCGGATATTTCCTCAAATATCCGAATATCGAATAGTTGAAAAAGGGCCGAATATATCCGGATATCGAATATTCGAATATGCGGATTGGAATCCCTAATTGTGAAATATGTATACTCCTATCAACAGAATTTATTTTTAGATTATTTTAAATGAATTGTCAACTGTTTAGCATACCCTTAAAATTGTGTGAGAGAGAACACCAATCAAAATCTAAAATAAATAAACTTAACCACTGATATTAGTGATAATTTAATATTAACACATACCTATGATATGTTTTGATTTAAAAAATATTTGAAAATAACCCTTATAAAAATGTAATTAAGTGGTCAACGTTGTTGGCTTCTGTAATGGATCTCACGAGCTCGAGTTCCAGTACAAACAGCATTTTTTCAATCAATTTACCAATTTCTGTTTGAAAGCATGTGGTTTTGTGAAGTCAAAAATATTCCTCTCCACCCTTTCAATCCTTAAATCCGGGGTATAGCGAAAGATATTAGTTAACTATTAGTCCTGTCCTAGCCATATTGATTCTTACTCTTTTCAAATAACTGAGTAACAAGAGGTTCGTTTAGAAAAACTTCAGTTAAGATACCTCCATTAACCCTCCAGAGACGAGAGTTTTTTTTCGATATTTTTTTTTATTTTTTAAGCCATATTGAAATCACGGATAACTTTTATTCCTGACAAAATTAAAAAAAAAAAAACTCATAGTTGTTGTATAGAAACCCCGCATGACTATATGGTCATGTTCATCCTTTTATTACTGTGTAATATTGTATACGGACAGTAGTAAGGACGAGCGTCACCGCATGGGCACGCAAACATTCGGGATTAAAATATAGCTAAACGTGAATTTTTTAAAAATATTTACAATTTGACCTCTTTAGATCAACATAGTTTCAATACAAATATATTAGCAAAATAACTGTAAATAATTTGATGTTTTGATAAAAAAATAACTAACAGTTTTAAAAAGTAAATTAAAAAAAAAACGCAAATTCAAAAAATCGCATGTGCTTTTGGTGGCCGTTTCTGTCCTCACGGCTGATGACTAACTGAAGTATGTACCCTTCTTAACCAAATCTGAGCGAAAGCAACGATATTCAGGAAGAAAAAGGATGAATAGTGGGATGAATAGACAACGGTGTTTACTGTGACCATGTGGTCACGCTCGTCCTTGGAGGGTTGAGAAGGCGTGGATATAAACATGTTTTAATTTTAAGGTTATTTATTTGTAAAGTGTGGTATAAACAAAATTACATTCAGTAAAGTTATGACACGGCGCGTGTATGATTTTTATAACATAAACTAATTGGACATGTCTGGGTATTTGAAATTAATTGAACTATTGCGGAATAAATATTAATCTATGTAAAATCTTATTCATGATGATGCAATTTATACTAAATATATGGGAAATAATAGCTTCCATTGGATCAGAAGAATTTACTAGATAAAGTATTATTTATAAAATATTGACTGTCTATGTAAACAAACATTATAAACCAGTGCCGCCGCTACGATTTTTATATCACGTATTATGGATATAAATTTCTTGGTAGACTTCTTTGGGAATTTATATTGTTATACATATTGCACATGTTTATATTTTTTACATAATGCCACGTTGCCAAAGTAATGAATAGAAATTTGTGTTTTTTTTAAGAATATATTTAAATTCATTTACATAAAAACCATGTAGAGTCAATGTAGATTGCAGAGCATTAAGATAACTAAATGATCATTTCAATTGAAGGTGTTAAACGAGAAAAGCTCGCTGCGTACCCATTCTTCGGAGAAGGCAAAGATAGAAAGATAAGTATTAGAAATGGTAAGTGCGCTCAGCTTTTTTTTTACACGATATATACGTTTCACACAATACTGTGTAAAAATTAGTAGAATTCATGAATTTATAAAACCGTGCTATTTGATAAAGGAAACAATAAAAAAATCATATAACATAAAACATTATGTCCATACAAATATGTATTTCAATTAAGAAAAAAAATATCATTCATCTTTACTTGATTACATACGAAGATTTTTATAAGGGATCGGACATAATCGCTTTCATCGATAAAAATGTCTGACACGTCTAATGTATTAAAGAAGTTGTTTCCCTTTAAATTTTTAAAAAATGTATTTCTTTTATTTAATACAATGATAAAGACACGTTTTAAAGGATAGATAAATATTTTAAACTGTTCGCGCCTCTCTTTGCAATAGTCCACGCCTCCCTAGGAAAGCGCGCTTCACAGCTTAGAAATCGCTGTATTAAGATCTAATAAAGCATTTTGTTTATAATTACTATTAAAGATCCCATTATCGCTTTTGTGTTTTTGTTTCTGGGAATCGTGTAAGAAACAAATAATTCGTGAAAACATGTAATATTTGTTCATTTTACTTGACCGCGTTGTTTTCAAAATCGTGCTAAACAAAGCTGAGAGTAGTTACTTAATTTTTTTGTCTGTCTTCAGGTTCACGACTGTTTTCAGGTTAACATAAGTTTAAAATGAGGTTAACTGTAGATCGTTTTTTTTTATCATGGTGTCTGACCTTCCCAACGTGTTGATTATTTAAAACAGTTTTATATTAGAAAATATCTTGTTGTTTTTTGGGAATTTAATGCCAGATTATCAATAATAAAAAGTTCATGACACTACTGTTTTTCAAAGACTGCATACACATGTAGTCGATGTTTTCAATTTGAAATATTTACACGATATCAATATTTTAAAAACGATGTGACAACTAATTTGAAATATGTATTTAATCATCTGATAAATTTAAATTACGCGTCGAATAAACAAAATCAACACGATACATTAAATTGTTTTTTGTATTATAGTATCTCAAGCATTAAAAGACGTGAAGTTTTATTTAAGTTTGAAGTAGATACTAGACTTTACACGATTAAAGGATGGAAAATACCACATACAATTAACTTAAATTGAAAGTATTCGATTTTAGAGGTTTCGATTTTCTGACAAAATATCCCAGGTTTTTCCTAGCTATTCAAAATTAAAATTGACTAAGGTAATATAATTTATTTATGTAGCGCTGACAAGATTATGCTGACTGCTAACATAAAAAAATATATGACAGATGATATGAGACCATCCATTTTTTCCAAAACAGTAATGATACCAGGGCTGTGGAGTCGCGTGAGAAAAAGACGTCTCCGACTCCGACTCCGAGGAAATTTTTCATTAATTACATTTTAACTTATATATATCGACTGTGGAAAGGAAAAAGAACGTAACCCACAGTTTTTCAAAACAGCTTTTTTTCTATAATCACAATGTATTAAACTTAAAACACGTTCTATCAAAAGGATGTATGTTGAAAATGCCGAATTAGTATCTAAATTAACTTTTAAGTTTGAAAAAAGATGAACTTTTAAAAATTGAAACCAAGAAAGACAATTTCTTTGGTTAATATTAGATTATGTCAATTAAACACCAGCTTAGAAGTATCCGTGCATTTCAATGTTGTGTATATTTCATAATTTTCTTATTGCGCAAAATCAAAACACGTTTTTTGTCCTTTCTGTAAAACTTGCTATATGTGGGTTACATCTTTTTTCCTTACCACAGTCGATATGTATTCCATCAGATCATCTTTAGTCAGCCAAGCATGAAATGTTAACACTTTGGAATATTTTGTTTAAATACACATCATAATATATATTTTTCAAAAAAAATCGAGCCGCTCATTTTTCACGACTTCGACTCCGACTCCAACTCCGGCCAAAATACCACGACTCCACGACTCCGACTACCACCCCACAGCCCTGAATAAAACATTACCGCCACAGCGGATTTTAAGTATACGGATACACAGAGTACTTAATATCATTTAAACTAAAAGGCTGAGCAGGACAAAATTTCTTTTATTTTTTTAAGCATTATAGTGCACTGTTGAAAGATAAGTCACTTGCAGTCCTGTAACAGGTCAAGAATATGAGAGGTAGATTGATTAATTTTCTTGATCGCTATTGCGTTATCGAAGGTGACCGTGAAAAAGCGGCTGCGTACACGTAACAGGTGTTAGTGAAATATTCAACAACAAACATTTGTATTTAAAATAGTTAAAATGTTACATATACAAATTTATTTAATAATTGGTAACAAGCAGATAAAAAATTTGTTTAAATATTATAGACTTAAATTTATTTATATAAATTTTTCCGAATGTTGAATAAGCGTTTCATATATTTACATATATATGGACCGCCACTGAATTTATATATAAACTAACATTGCATCGTATCACTGGAATCAAAGTTCTAAAAATCATGTAACTATCACGATCATAATCATTGTTTATAATCATCTGTGATTAAAATGACACTCATGTTATCATTAAATCATGAAATTAGTGACAAATCATTCAACTGGTTGACTTACTACGCAAAACGATTTTATTACTAAATAACCCTTCTTTTTAGCATTTTTTTTTATACATACACGTGTTATTATGTTCTATGCCAGGGATGGCGAAGATACGGCACGCGTGCCCGAGGTGGCACGTTTGAGATTTTGGATGGCACGCGAACGGATTTTCAAGTGCAAAAAAGTTTAAATAGTTACAATTTATAATAATAAATAATCTTTGAATTATTCATTCATTCCGTTTTATTAATTTTCAAAAGTTGTTGTAATTGTAATTTTTAAGCTTGTAAATAAAATTCAGATTTTTTTATTTCTATTGTGCTTTTTTTACTGCTTAGGCACGCCACACAATAAAAAAATAATATTTGAGTATTTTTGACACGCGGACCCAAAAAGGTTCGCCATCCCTGTTATATGTCTTTATACATTCATCACTGCCTTCTCATCCGTTCATTGTATACGGCAGAATATGGCGTTTTTTTGTCTACATATGTCCGCTCCTAATGTGCAGCATTTGGCTTCCTTATGGGAGCATTTCAACAGAAGTTTTTTCTACAACAACTATTTATTACTCAGTTGTCCAATCTACATTTTCGGTGAGAGTAAGGACAGAACAATAGGGCTAAGACAAGACTGTGCCTATCTAATAGTGAGTACGCCCCGTCATTTTAGGATTAGAAATGTAGGAGAGAATTTTTAGACATCACAAATACCAATGTTTTCGAATAGAAATTAATAAATCGATTGAAAAAATGTTGTTCGTATTAGGATTCGAGCCCATGAGTCCGTCACGAAAGCCAGCGACTCGACGTGTCAAAGTCTTGTGGCGTGCAAAAAAATGTGTAGAAAATCAATCCTTATTGATCAAAGAAAAGCTTTTATGAGTTGAGGTCTACTCGCTCTCCGTATGACAATATCTCTGTGAGAGGTTTGTCTTAAATCAATACTTTCCAGGGGAGTTAAAATAAGAATTGCATTTGTATGAACTTAAACGTAAAATATGATGCTTCGAAGTGAAATTTACTTATCCAGCAACGCTGATTCGACTAGTCCTCTTACTCTTCTACGCATAAATCCGTTGTAGTGATTCTGTCATATCCAACTTTTTTGCGCGAATTTGAAGATCAAAATTTTTGTTTTTCATACATTTTTACGCGATATTTTGATTTATTGAACCAATTTTTCAAATTGTATGAAAATGAGATTTTTTACGCGACTTTTTTTACGCGTCAATTCCTGGAACCAATGTATCGCGTAAAAAAAGATAGGATGTATGTACTAGGGCTTGTCGGTTTTCAAAAACCGGTTTATTTGCTAAATTTTTGACATTCGAAAATCGGTTTTTCAACTTCGTAACCGGTTATGCCGAATTTTCCATATACAAGTCTATAAACAAAAGGACAGAAAATTTGATTATTTTATTTGATGACATTTAGACCATATGCCCCACATCAGCAAAAGGATATTTTCGATATCAGGAAATTTTGTTACAAAACGATCATTGGATGTTTTGTGTTTTTTTAAATCATATTTTCTGAAGAGTAACACCAAATGATTTCTTGTTGTGCATTATTAATGTATATAAATGAACAACGTGAAAAAATTGAACGTTTAATCGCTATTTTAATTGAATTATTATTTTTTGTAAATCTTCGAAAACCGGATAAAACCGGTTTTCGAACAATATTGTCATTCGATAACTGGTTTTTTCAAAAATCGGTTTTTGTTAAGCCCTACTATGTACCATTATTAAAGTCAATATGCGACTTATAAAGTAACCAACTATAATCCTAGACAGCGTAAATTAAATTTAATAGATTCCCGATATTTGCTTGGATTTGACACGAGCCAGAAATCATCATAATGATTGGAAGGTTAGATCTTATTATTTGACGGTCATCGTAGAACTTAACACATTAAGACTGAGGCTGACCATGCTGAGGATAGGTAACTTAAGTTCTTTTTTGGGTACGCCAAACAAAATTATTATTTTTATGCAGTGAAATTAAAGGCGGACCTCCACTTTCACACACAATTGGTTCCTAAAAATGTGTGCGAACTTTGAATGTTCGAAAGTAGAGGGATGCAAAAAAAACACCAAAAATTGTCCTTTAAAATGTTTTTTTAATAAACTTGTCAAGAGTTAGTTGTGTTTTACACTTTTTTTTTTCTTTTCTTCATAGAGAGTTCTGTAATATGCAGTGCTTTTATTGATCGCCCTGCCCTACGCACTACTTGAGATATGCGTTCTTTTGATTTTTAGAAGGTTTGTGCCCAGAGGCAATTGATTCTTTCTTTAATAAGAATGTACGATTAGGCATGTTCTTCCAAAATAAACCAATCTCATCTACGTTGAATATTTGACCAGGAGAATATTCTACATCTTCAATAATTTTGGACAATGAGGAAATAAAGTCTTTTCCAGCATCTCTATCCACATCAGTCGATTCTACAATGAATTTAATATTATATAAATAATAATAACACCTCGTTTGAAATTTAGTAAACCAGCCGTTACTTGCCGAAATAAAACATTATTGCATTATCGCCATAAAATCTAAATATAACGATTTTTTAAAAATGTGCGGAAGTAGAGGTCCGCCTGTACTTTAATTTTATGTTTGACTTTTATTATGTTATTATTTTAGTTGAGTTTGTCAATAAACTGTTGCTTCAATTACATATTTTTATATCTTCTGTTGAGCACACAATTTCATTTATCGCAATCCTGTCCAAAATGTATCCCCTGAGATCAGCAAAAAAATACGCGTAGAGAAAAATAGTTTACATTTTTACATACATGTAAACGCAAGTTCGGCGCCAGACAACTTTAAGTCGCAGTGTATCTCTTAAACGTGACTCAGAAAAATCTCGCAAGGCTTATCTCTGAAAAAAGAGCGAAACGCGTGCTGATCACGTGACATTCACGTGATAAAGACCAAACTTGACCCAGACTTTCCCCATAGTAACGACTCAGATCGGCGAGCCGGATCTAAAGCGGTATGCATTTACTTTGAAACGAGATAAATACATATCAACTGTGGAAAGGAAAAAGGACGTAACCCAAAGTTTTTTCAAAACAGTTTTTTTCGATAATCACAATGTATAAAACTTGATACAAGTTCTATCAAAAGGATGCAAGCTGCAAATGCCGTCTAAATATCTACATTTAGCTTTTAAGTTTGAAAAAGATGACCTTGTAAAAAAATAAAACCAAGAAAAAAGACTGAAATAAAGGTTTTTCCTAGACAATTTGTTTAATTATTATTAAATTATGTTAATTAAACACCAGTTTAGAAGTCTCCGTGCACTTCAAGGTTGTGTATAATCATAGCAGTCTTAAGTTCCAAGCAGTGCTGTAGAAAATCAGCAAATTCTGAGCTGGCCGTTGAATCCCTGCCTTTACTAACAAATTGTATGGCGGTTATACGTAGATCAACTCTAAATTCCAATTTGTGAGCTTATTTTTCGTTAAATGTAACATGTATGTTTGAAAGATTTCTCGTATGGATATTCTGTGATTCGTTGGTGTTATTAATTTACAATTTACGATACATCGGAAGGGCCATATATGCAAATTAAGTAATGATTGTAAGAAATATAGCGAATGGCAAGATATGCGATGTATGGTAAAAACCAATAAAATTTAACTTCCCACTATTAAGTATCACAATTATATAGAATATAAATTATAAATTACATAAACGACGGTAACAAGCGGAATTCATATAATATTATATAAGATTTTGACGCCTATTGTGATATTATGAAATACATGCTGCGTCTTTTATCATATAATAATGGCAATATACCAAGTAAATGACGATTTAATCAATAACAATATAAAAAAAATAATGAAGTGAATTGTGCTATCCTAGTTTGACTTACTGATTTTTGATTACTGATATGACTTGAGAAATCTTATGGAAAGATTGAGTGACGAACCAGTGTGCACAAATAAATTTCGAGATTAATATTAATTGATTAAAATCCCAATAATGACGTTGGTTTTTTTAATGAACTATCCAACCTCATATTCTGTATTGAAATATTGTAAAAAAAATAATTTAAATAAAATGATTTGGCATCTTTGTTTGCTTTTGTTCTCAGAGATTTTTATTAAAAAACCTTAGAAAATGTGATTTTTTCTTATTTAAAAAATGATTTAATTGAAAAGATATATAATTACAATATATATATGTATTTGCTTCAAAATAACAGTAATAAATGGTTTCATAATGACGTGATATTACTTTGAAAATTATGACGCCGGCCCGCTCATCTGAAAAAAGTACCTGTTTTCAACTCAATAGCATGGCTTTGACTATAGGGGGCTTTGGTATAATTCATAATTTGCATATGTCACAAAATCATCAAAACACGTTTTTAGAGCCTCCTGTAAAATTTTATATGTGTGGGTTACGTACTTTTTACTTTACACAGTCGATATAGAAATATGAAGTAATAATGTATGAAATGGATAATTTAAGATATTACTTTTGTGTCATTTATTTTATGCACAATCGATTCGTGGTTAAATATTCTCTGTGCTTTTAAAAAATAAAAAGCTTGACAAAATTCCTTCTGTCTGGTTATGATATTATTAAAATTTACAATTGCTTTATTTTTAGCATTAAAAGATAACGCCTGTTTTAGGGTATCCAATCTCGGAGCCTTTTTGTGATCCGAGATTTCGGGATTGACTATTTTTCAATCCCGGGATTGAACACTCGACATGAAATCGTGTATAAATTGGGATTTGGAATTGGCAAAACACTTGGTCTACAATAAGAAAATTATTGAATTTTTCAAACAATTTCATTTCCAATTTCAAAAAACCAGGAATTTATCGATTTGCTAAAAATACCAACGTGGCTCGTTTTTTTTAGCTGTTCAAAGAATTTCCGAATCCAAAAACTTAGGAATTTACCGAGAAAAGAAACGTTAAATGACTGAACGCTTTTGAATATGTGAATCGAATTTGATATATTTATCGAATTTCATAAAGTTTTTGGAACGAAAAGTAATAGATATAGTGCATAAATAGAGATGTTTATGTTTTAATCTTTAAACAAGGTTTTTTGAATTAACGCCTTCCGCTAGTATACCGACGATAATATAAACTCATTTGAACAAATCCTTATTTTAATCGCCTGTGTGGTCGAGTGATCAGCGTTGTTGGCTACCGCTACGGAGGTCATGGGTTCAAATCCCAGTACGGGCAGTTTTATAAATTGATTTTTCAATCGATTTATGATTTTTTGTTTAAAGGCATGGATGTATGTGATGTCTTGAATTCTCCTCTCCCACCCATCCTATGAACGGGGCGTATCGAGAGCGATTAGCTAACCACTAGTCTTGTCCTAGCCGTTTCCTTCTATTCCTACTCTCTTTGGAAAAAGAGAGGTTGAGCAACTGAGTAACAAGCAGTTCTCGTAGAAACACTTCTGTTAAGATAAACTCTATTAGGAGTCCATATGCTCCAGATTGGGAGCGGACATGGTACAACAATACTTTTTCGCAGCCGCCTGTGTGGTCAAGTGGTCAACGTCGTTGGCTACCGCTACGGAGGTCTGGGGTTCGAATCCCAGTACGGGCAGTTTAATAAATTGATTTTTCAATCGATTTATGAATTTTTGTTTAAAGTCATGTATGTATGTGATGTCTTGAACTCTCCTCTCCCACCCATCTTATGAACGGGGCGTATCGAGAGCGATTAGCTAACCACTAGCCTTGTCCTAGCCGTTTCCTTCTATTCTTACTCTCTTTGGAAAAAAAAGGTTGAGCAACTGAGTAACAAGCAGTTCTCGTAGAAACACTTCCGTTAAGATAAACTCTATTAGGAATCCATATGCTACAGATTGGGAGCGGACATGGTAAAAAAAAAAAAAAAATCGCAGTGCATCGTGGATGGTGGAAACCATTTTATGCATACGTCGTAGCAGTAGCGTAGACCATCGTAGCTGCGCATTGAGCCTAAGCAGTTTATGCACATTTATGCAGTTGTTGGATTTTTAAAAAATATCTTCAGTGGCGTATGTGCATATTTTCTGAGCAAATAACTGTTTATTGATAATAAAGTTTTTTGTTATTTCTTAGGAAAGTTGACATCGTACTCGCTAGGTTATCCAATCCCGGACCCTTTTTGTGATCTCGGGATCGACAATTCTTCCGATCCCGGGGTCCAGGGATTGAACATTTAAATTTTTTGGAATAGCTAAAACTTTCCGACATGTTATAAAGTATTATCTATCTTAAAAATAACTGAAAAAAAGTGTATTAAAAATATTACCTTAACCTTCAGTTGACTAGTTCGAAACAGTATTTTTACCATAAAGTAAAAATTGCATTTATTATTACCATCCGATTTTTCCTACACGTCTCAAATTTTCAGTGAAATGTATATTTTTAATATTAACAATACATATCTTTCATAGCCGCTATCTGAAATTTCTAAAAAATAAAACAATTATTTTAATCACACAAGGAATAATTTTAACGTCTTTTTTATTGCTTAAAACAATAATTATTACTTTAATGTTAAATTTCCCGTGAGTAATGAGCATTGACGTAGTCTTATTTATTCGGTGAGGGTATTTTTTTTTATTAATTGTGAAAATCTAACTAAACGATTTTGGTAATTATGTATTTTATAAACGCTGTCAAAAAAGGATTCGTTCTATGCGTATTCCGGGAGAATTTAAAACATTATTAAGCGGATATAAATAATATTCAAAAGGAAATACAAATATTAAAAATAATTGTATTTTTTTTAATTGATTTTCGTTGAGCGGTTGTCTCTCGATTTTCCATTAGAATTGATAAAAATGTGTCAAGAAAAATAATAATTTAATAATATTTTTAAAAAATGTTATTTTCTTTGCAATGTACAAAAATAAATTCAAATATATTTTATTGCACTCGTCACTTGTGACCAAGCGGTACGACCATTAAATGAATGTAAAATATGAGATCTATAACAATAGTGCTTATTATTTTTTTCTCTAGTAGTCTATACAAGTATGTATGTATGTTATCAAATATTTTTCTTCGTATATGAACATGGGGGTTGATTTCACATCGAAATTTTGTATTTTTCTGGCATCATTTAGGCGTCCTTTGTGCTCCTCTAGCTTATGCGCGCCCAGGGTGATCTCTATATTTACCAATCCCTAGTTACGACCCTGTATATGCATATCAAATGATTCGAAATACAAAAATATACAGCGCATTATATAAAAATGTTTTTGATTATATTTGCATGCAAATCTCTAAGGTTGTGAATGCACAAATATGAATTTGTATGAATTTACACAAATAATATTATTAATAACATAACGGCATAGGTTCCGGGAATGTATAATGAATGTCAGATATTGAT
Source organism: Himalopsyche anomala (assembly GCA_031772345.1). Lineage (NCBI taxonomy): Eukaryota > Metazoa > Arthropoda > Insecta > Trichoptera > Rhyacophilidae > Himalopsyche > Himalopsyche anomala. Next base: position 6,165,110 of record CM062823.1, on the reverse strand, counting down.
TTTACAAGATAATCTGCCAGTAATGTTAAAATCAGTTGAAAGTGGCGTTTGTGGGTCAAAATTCAATGATAAATTCTGTTACTTTAAACAAAAACAATCAATAAATTGTTTACATGATCTGTTACATAAATACAAATAAAGCTTTTAGCAGTTCAAGCTATGTGTTAACTTATTGAAACAAAAAAAGCAGACCTTGCCACAACATGGTAAGGCTGGGTCATAAAGCAGCGGTTTCCAGCCTTTATGTTACTGCGCCTCCCTTTGAAGAAAACAATATCTTCGCGCCTCCCCATCCTTTATTTCATATAGTAACAAAGACACGTTTTGAAGGGTAAATAAATATTTTGGACTGTTCGCGCCTAGCAGGTTGGAAATCGATGTCATAAAGAGTTTGTGAATAATCGATACAGAAATTGGGCAACGACAAACCCTGAAACGTCCGTATTTTTAAAAGTATCCTCTACATTCGACGCCTTTTGGTAAAACAATATACTGTAATTATAGTAATGACATATTAAATGTTAATTTATAATGACCTAACAGCTTCACTAAAATCCAATAGGGGTTTTGTTGCTAGGTACCTAATTATATAGATAAAGGAAAAATATCACACACACTAATCTAGTTGTCATGCAAAATGTTTATTATATTAAGGAATATTATGTAAAAATCACTGAACGAACGCATGATATTGATTGGATAAAGATATTTTTTGTTTTTTTTAGTTCTATGACGTATAATTCACATTTTTTGAGGATTTTAAAAACGCGATACCTTTATTATAAAAAAAGTTTCATACTACAAACAATTTGGAGACTATTAATTTGTAGGCAAAGTAAGAGGCAATACATGTTACTTACTGACTTAATAGAAAGGCAAGGCGTGAATTTTTGGTTTCAAATTTACAGTTAAGGATTAATTCCTAAATAAAATAGTTTTTTATTAATGTGTATATTTGAATTAATTGGTAGAATAAGGTTTTTTAAACTATTTGAATGATATTTTAGTGTTTAGTGAATTTCATTTGTATTTTTGCTTGCCAGGAAGATTGCGAATGACACTCTACATAGAGAAAATAGACTGTCTAGAGCAAGGGTTCCAAATTTATTCGCTAACATTCTCCCTTACACCATTGTTCAGAATATTATTCCTCCTCTACCCAAGATAATATAACTAAAAAAGTATCTTCGAAATAATATACATGTACGAAGTTTTGTACTCTTATTTAATATGTGGTTGTTGATGTACATATTATTATATATTTTTTAAGATGATTTTTTACTAACTAATTACTGAACTTATCGAAGCATATTTGAATAAACAAAAACTTCAGTAGAGTTAGTTACAGGATCACTTTTAGGGTGTCCACTGACAATATTTGGTGGAAAGGCATTATATTAAGAAAACCACAATATTCCTTTGTACTTATTTCCACTTCTATTTACCAAAATCAGGACCGGTCTAATACCAGTTGATAATTCTCGCCGTGAGCAAAACCGGTTCTGATCTTGGTAAATAAAAGTGGAAATAAGTAATAAGGAATATTGTGTTTTTCTTAAGAGTTACAGAATATTAAAAAAATTCGTCCATGTGCATGTGAAATGATTTTATAAAACTAATTAATTAACATGTCACGTTGTAATTAAAATAATATTTTTAAGGAACTTTACAAAAAAACAAGAATCTAGCGATTCAAAGATTCCTCCCCTGGAACTCTGAATTTCCCTGCCGGTTGAGAGTTCAGGAGTTTTAGAGGCTAAGTTATTTTTTTATATAAACTCGGGGAAATTTCATCATGCATTATTGTAGAACTTGGAGATACATAGCAACTTACCAATCAGTGTCAAATTGACAGGATTATTTTTTTAGTTATATTTAAGTCCAATGTTTCCTTATATCGTCGATGCATATCAAATATGGTCTATGTGGCTACGTGTACCCATAATCACATAGACCATATTTGATGTGCATCGACGATATATTAGAAGATTAATATATCGACACGTAAAAGTACTTTGAATTGAACCAATTCTTGAATGACGAAGTGTGCCATTGTCTTAAGAATCGAAATTACACCAAAACCTCACAGAGAGAACAGACGATTAGGGTTATTTATATCTGTCACAGTTTATTTCAATGTCTATCCATTGACCACAGATGTGACAGAGAGCTGTCTGGTTCAATCTCATATGCCCATAAAAAGTTATATCATCCTCATCACCGAGATCTACATATGTAGAATCTAGAGAAGAGAAGGAATGCTCTTAAAGGTACTTTTATAAAAATAAAAGATGTTTTTTGCACCAGTTACACAATTTTATGCAATGAGGTGATCGGTTTACAAAATCCATTAAATTGTGGAAGTAGTACAGAAATGTGCTTAAGTAAAATACAAATTATAATGCCTTTCTATCAAGAATAAACAGTCACCATTTAAAAATCATGAAGAGAAGTTGAAGATGACACAGAGTTCCGTCAAAAATGTCGGAAACGATGACAATCCAGATAAAGCATATTTTTACCAGTGACAATTTTTATATATATTATATAAAAAAAAACAGAAATAAATAATGATGTTAAATATAAAATAAATATAAAACATGTTTTTATAATGAAAACGATAAAAGCACATTAGAGATATATAAGTGAGTAAACAAAGTAATTAAGCATAGCTTTTGACATTCGTGAGATACTAAAGCGAGCTAATTAGCGGTTTTATATCGAAAGTCGTAAAATGAAATAAAATCATGTCATCAATTCGAATAACCGTTCCTAAAGAGATAATTTTTCCAACGATGCCACTCATTGTTTTTATTATTGATTGTTTTAAAAAGATTGAAGTCCGTTCCCAAAATGTTCAAAACATACCATAGGTTCCCAACCTTTTTCGGGTGGCGACCTCTTTTTATAAAAGCCATGTGACCCGCAGCCCCGAGGCAATTGAAAAGGGCATTTTTTTCAATAAGGTGATTTTAGTTCTTCTTCTTTGGCCATGTTCGCTCCCTATGTGGAGCATATGGCCGCCACGCGGCACCTCCATGTTTCCCTGTCTCCCGCCAATTGCTTTGCTTCCTCCCATGACATGCCTGCATCCCTCAGTTCCGTCGAGTACATCCTATGGATAGTACCCGACGGACGTCCGGGACGCCGGAATCCCACCGGTCGAAAGAAAAGGCAGGCAGGATTGAGGCTTTCCGGAGGCATCCGCAGCACGTGACCCAGCCAGTTCCAACGTCTCTCCATAACCACTGACGTGACGGGACGCTGTCTTGTACGCTCCCTTATCTCTGAATTCCTCACAAAATCAAACCACCTCACCCCCATTATCCGACGCAAGCATCTGTTCTCGAAGCTCAGTATACGGTTTTTCTGAGTCTTCGTCAGGTCAGGTCAGGCCATGATTCGCAACCGTAAAGCAGTACCGGCAGAATGCAAGCGTTGAATAAGTGGCATTTGGTTTTAATCGAGTACAGCTGCGTGTCCCAGACAGTCCGCATTGAGTTGAATGTGGCTCCAGTCATTCCTAAACGAATGGCGAGCTCCTTTTTTGTACTACCGTCTTCGGGGATATGTACGCCGAGGTATCTGAAGCTTTTAACGCTCTTGATGATCTGTCCCGCGCTAGTAAGGGTCCTATAAGAGTCATGACAGGTTTGGTTACACATCACATTGGTCTTACTAGTGTTAATTTTTAGACCAATGCGACCTGAGTTAGTTCCTAACCCATCAATTGTCTCCTGGATGCCCTTTATTGATTTATCGAATATGACAGCATCATCGGCATATTCAAGGTCACACATATTCAGACCGGGACCAACAGCTATACCTCGATCAGGCAGAATTGACCTGCGAAGTATAAAGTCAAAGATAATGATAAATTTTCCAATTTTAGTTCACTGTAGTTTTAGTTTTGTTGTTCAAATCCAAAATCGAAAAAAGTTGGCGACCCATAGGTTGGGAACCCGTGTAATAGACCATGCCAATAGATTTTCTTTACAAATTGTTATGGTTTTTATCCAGTATTTAAGCCTGTCTTATATTAAGAAAGCAAGCATATAAAAATGTAGTTAGGCAGGTCAGGACAAAGACCTTTAGAGACCATAAGCCTAAAATAGGCATAGAAAATATGGTTTCCATTCCATAGTATATACGTATATATTTTCTACAGTATCTACTCTTAATTTGTGTGGCGAACTACGAATAAGATGATAGCCTAATATTAATTCTATGCAATGATTTTTTCCCCACGAAGAAAATACTTTTTAATTATAATATCTTTATTAACTGGTTTGATGTCTCAAAAGCGGTATTCGAAATTTTTATTCAAAATATATATTCAGTTTCTTGATTGAATTGGCATTTACTTGGTAGAACTCCATTATAATAATGTGAAAAATAAGACATCACAAACACCCATTCCTTCGAACAGAAAATAGAAGATAAATCGATCGAAAAAAAATTGTTCGTACTGGGACTCACGGACGCCCATAACGCTGAATGAAAAAATGAAACGACAACTAATTTTCAAATTTATCCATCTACAGAAATTGCAGTTAGGTGATGATTTGATATAAGACGAATGATTTTCTTATCTTAACAAAGGGCTCGCCGGCCGTGCCAAAATTTAACAAGGGGCTCGCGCGATCCCCCCCGAGCCCCCTCCATCCCATCCTTGGTCTTAGGTCTTAGAAATTCACGTCTATACTTGCATATATGGTCAATAGTGAATACTCGCATTAGTAAAAAATTCTTTTCTGTTAATACTTTCATTCAAATTGTTCAGTGAGTGTTGCCAGCATTTGAAATATGTTCTTATCACTTCTGGAGGTTTGTGGGTGATATTTTGGTTTATTCACGTTACTTGCCTTTTCGATATTTGGTTTTCTGCGGCTAATAGCATGAAGTGGTGAATGATTCTTGCATCTAACTTCAAGCCCAAATTTCAATTATTTGCAAAAAAACTTGCGATCAAATGGTTTGTAAAATGTCCACTTGAATACCATATTTCAGATAATCAAGTCAGTAGATTATGATTTTTGAAAATAAAGGATATCATAAATAAAAGATTTCATTTAACTTTTACTGTCGAGAGTGGAATTTATCACATATGATTTAATTTTGTGTAATTATTTTCCAAATTGATTGGTTCTGATGTATTATTTTTGGTTTTATTACACCAATAAAACAGTCAGGATTTGCATCTATATTATCATCGAAGTTATACAACAAATCGTAATGAACAACATGTCTATTGGATGATTCAATATTTTAATATAAAATAGTTTGGTCAGCTCTGGTCTTAATATTTATTTATTCAAATTATTTTTAATTACACTGCCATCTAGTACCTACTACTTAAAACATTTGTACAACTGGATATTCATAGATGGCGTTAACATGTCATCAATACATTTTGACAGTTTTTAAATACACCATCTGTCATAAGAACTGCCACAAATGTCGAAAAAGGGCCTGTGAAAATCACAAAAAAGACCTCCATAAAAGGTTTTCTTAAAAAACTTATAAATTTATATTTTATTGAGTTAAAAAAACACCAGGTTATAAGTATTTTTTGCACTTCAGGATTGTGTTTATTTAATAATTTTACTTCAGTTCAAAATCGTTAAAAAACGTTTTTTGTCTCTCTTGTAATTGTTCTGCTCTGTGTGGGTTGATCTTTTTTACCTAACACAGCCGATTTGATGACAATAGAACCTCAATTATACGAATCTTCGATTATCCTAATTGAAAGTTTCTTATCATTTTTTTTCCATCGTCTATTGAATAGTTTGTCTCAATATTATCTGGTGGTTTTTAAGATTATTTATATAAACAATAAAAAGTCTTTCAGTTTGTTATGATTATCAGAATAAGACATAGATGAGTGGTGAAATTTTTAAATGATGGTATGAAAAACAGTTCATACCAGGATGAAAATGCCAAACTATAACTAAATTTAACTTTTAAGTTATAAAAAAGAAGCACCTGGGAAAATAACGACTAGGCAAAAGGACTCTTAGGCAAATTATTAAACTAATATTACATTAAATCAACTTAATACCAGTTTATCAGTCAAAGTGCACTTCAAGGTAATAATTTGCCTTTGGCCCAAAATCATCAAAAAACGTTTTTTATGAAAATTCTTCTTCCTTTCCTTCTGTAAAATTTGTTATCTGTCGGTTACGTCCTTTTTCCTTTCTACGGTCGATATGTTTTTTTCAATATTTCAATACAAATATTGACACTATGTAAATATATGTTCGTTCTCTTTTCGGTAATATACATACTTTTTTCAATTATCTGAATTTTCGGTTATACATACTATCCTCATCCTCAATCAGTGAAGATAATCAAGTTTCTACTGTATTATAGTAATTTTACTTTTGAAGAATAAAAATTTAGTTCTCGAATAGGGTTGGTCAAATATGATTACACAAATTATTGTACTCCTGTTAAAATTTTAATGTTCTTTCATTTTCTATTGAATGTATGTAAAATAAACAATTATTATATTTTTATTTTTATTGAGTCTTGAGAAAAATACATGTATTTTGTGGTAACATAATTTTTTTAAAAATATTTTTTCATCATTTTATACATTGGGATGTGTATTTATTTGCAGTCCTGATAGAATTAACAATTGCCATCAGATGTAAAAGTGAAAGCTGAAAAAAAAAGTGTAAAAATATATTAATAAAAGAAAATCATTTAAGTGGTCATTAGGTTGATACTTTTAAATAATAAGCCACGAGCTTAATAAAACAACGGTTCTCTATTTATCATGTTAAGCACATTTTTAGATAAATAATATATTAAAAATGTTACTTTGATCAATATTGAGATGTCTTCAACATCATGTACTGTGAGCTGGGCTTTATTTTGTGTAGCTTTTTTTCTTATAAATAGATGTCACTAGTCTAATTTTGGTTAATTTAAAAGGGTTGCAAATGATAAATAAATTTTATAATTGAATGCTTAATAATAATGCTCTTAAAAGCATAGTGTACTTACTGCCTTTCTTTTGACAATTCTCAATCTTAAGTAAGCACATATTTGAAAAGTCTTGCTTAACTCCAGCGTTATCGGTACCACAAACAGGTGCGTAAAGATACGGGCAGACGTTTGGGCAGTCACTAGCATCTTCTGATGAAACTGACATCACCACTACGAGAACCACTAAAAAAAATCAAATAACAATTAATAACACTTGACATTATTGTATTTCATCAATTATCACACAGATAGCGTAACCAATTATTATTTAAAACTATCAATAAACATACACACACTTAAGTAAAGAAGTTTTATAATAAACAAATAAATAGACTGTATTTCATTATTTCTGATACCTAATTCTACTATTCTTTATTTATCTTTGTTATAAATTAATTTTATTTGGTCAAGCTTAAACCCAAGTCCGCTCTCAAGACATTGAAGTCAATACATAATATAGAAATTTTCATTATTCTTTGAATGCTGTAATTAGTTACATATTATAGCTTAGACTATTTTTTGAAATATATTTCTTTTATAGTCGAATTCCATTGTATGTCAATATTTAACGATTAGTATTATAACCATATCAATATTTAACAATAGTAACTAGGTATTATCAATTCCCAAAACAACGTATTTATGCATTTGGTGCACTGGAATTAAAACAGTATTTTTACTATGTATTTATTCCCAATTATAGAGAAATTGATTTAATATAGGTACCTTCTAGCTAATTAAAAACCAGCTTGTGAAAAATAATTTTGACAAATTATGTTACATTTTATGAAGATATTTAAAGTTTATTTGAAACCACAGAATTCTCAAGTGAAATATGTCCTTAAGAGGAAATCTTCTGAATATTTGTGATAGATTCATCAGTAGCTATGCAAATTTATTTTTAATATAAAAAATGATAACCTTTTTATTCCGCTGATAGTCTGAAGATATAAAACAATGTCATATTTTTTATTTTGTTTTGTTTTTATCGAACATCATGTATGTGCTAATATAGTGTTTATTTGTGTTACTCCACCAAGGATAACAGCAGTATATCATATTTGATTTAATATGAAGAAATATTATTTTTCCAATAATCTATGAAAAGCCACCAAAACTGACTTAAAAACTTTGACAATCCGGAGATAGTAAAGCAATAGGCCAACAATTCTAGCTTTTAAACAACCAAAGAGTAGCTTTAATCTTTAAAATTGTATTTTTTACTGAGTAGAGTTGTAATAAAAATAAATGAAAAGTTAATATAAAACTATGTGCTTAGGTGGACAACATTCAATTTCATCTTCCATTATATCATTTCATAAAGTGAAAACGTTAAATTGATCAGATACTTTTAAAAATAAATAGTACAAATATTTGTACAGACTATGCAAACATTTATAACAACATATGTTATAACTAGCGTACTAAAATGACATTCTAAAATCTTATCTAATCTCAATTAGTTTTGTGTGTTATCACTATGAATTATTGATTTATGTGATAAAAATACAAAATATAATCAATAAGTATGACAAAATGATACATAGGATTACACCAAAAAATAAGATGAGTGGATATATTATTTACATACATTAAATAAAATGAGTCATTTCCCTTTCAACGAAATTAATATATTGATCTTTATTAAAAAATCAAACATATGTATTCAATGCCTTTGTAGATAAGTTAATATACTATTTACGTATTAGGAAAAATGAGTTATGGAGTATTGTGTAAAATGTATCACAATAGAAGACTTTCTTTGTTATCACTTAATTATTAAATACAATTTAGGGTGTTGGGCAATGTGTGCGGCCGCGCAGGAGTGCACTCACTTTAATACAAATATTAAAATTTTTACTAAGAATATCCCTTATTAATTTCTCATTAAATATTTTCTTCATTTTGCTTATATTCTTAAATTAAGCCTGATTTTTTTTATTTAAAAAAATAGACGAGTTTTGTTATTTTTTATGTTTTTACCTACACTTATTAGTATAAATTAATAAATGATAATAATTTTTACCATACACATTAAAACAAAAAAAAACACTTATTGTATATGAAATATATAAAATTAAGCCGCACAGTTATTGGATTGCTCTGCGAAGCCATTGAATATTCCTCAACAATAACCTCTCATCTTAGAGGGGATATTGGTGTTGGGGTTTTTTTTTAATGAGACAAGACAGGGAGAGGGGAAAATTCAAATAATAAGAATGCTAGAAAGGAGGATTCAGTTGTTGAGATGTAATGCATAATTTGGTAAGTTTTGGGACTCCAAAAATTCTATGATTTACACACTTTTTAATTTAATTATTTTAATTTTTTAAGATGAAATATTACACGACAAAATCCCATCCCCCTTCCAATCAAACATATTCAAATATTAAATCTTCTAACAACGTGAATTGTCTGGATTATATTTGGTAAGACAATCTTAAAAACGTAATTTATTTTGAAATTTCGTAAGATCCAATTGTAAACTAGTAAGTTTGTGTGTAATTGAGATATTGTATATTATTATTATCCACATAATATTACTATTATTATGGTATTTATAAATATTTAATGATTAATGATATAAAAATGCAATTTGATTCATGGTTCATCACAATAAAAAACGTTATTATTATAATATAATTAAAAATACTCACAGAAGAAGAATGAAAAGAACTTCATGTTTATGTCGAAATTATATTACTGATTTATAAAGATTGATTACCAGGCTATTTATAATACACAGGACTTGTATTGATATCTGTGAATAATGTTTCTCAAACTGTTGTGTTACATACTCCATGATATTCAGGTGACTTTAAATTTACAGTTTTAATATTTTTTTTATGTATGAATTTTGATTATAATTACAATTTAAAGTTACATAGGGGAATTTATAATTTTTTCAACCATGTATAAATATTTAAACAGGTCAAAAACCGGCTGTTTTGAGTTATGAATGGAAATAGATAGATTTTAATATAATATATTTAATGTATAACTTAAAGCTTTTGAATATGTGAATCAAATTTGTTATCAAATATAGAAGTTTTTAAAACATTAAGCAATATAATAGTATGTTCAGTGGATAAATAGAGATGCTAAAATTTCATGATTATCGAAAATGACGATTATTTCAAAACAAGGTTTTTTGACTTATCACCTTCTGTCAGTATACCAATGATATTATATATATATTAAACTAAAAATTCGGTTAAGTCTGTAAAATATTATCATATATTTATACCGACAGTAGAAAGGCAAAAGGACGTAGCCCACATTTTTTTTTTCGAAATAGCTTTTTTTCGATAATAATAATGTATACAACTTAATTAATACACATTCTATCAAATGCTTCTTTGTAAAGCTGCAAATGACAAATTTCAATCTAAATTTAGCTTTTAAGTTTGAAATAAGAAGTGCCTGTAAAAATTGCGATCAGGAAAAAAGACTAACAGAAAGGTTTTTCTCAGGCAACTCATTAAATTAATTAAGATTAAGTTAATAAAACACCAGTTCATTACTATTCGTGTACTTCAATGATGTGTACATTAAATATTTTGAATTTTGCTCAAAATTGTTAAAAAACGTTTTTTGTGCTTCCTGTGAAATTTGTTCTGTGTAGGGAAGGTCATTTTGCCTAAAGTCCATAAATATGCAAAGATAATAATGGCAAGTCAACACTTGTAGAGGTCTTGGGCTTAAATCCTTGAGCGGAAGTTTTCATAAATTATTTTTTAAATTGATTAATATATTTATGTTAAAGGCATGGATGTCTGTGATGTTTAAAACTCCCTCCCACTCATCTAATTCTAAAAATAAGCACTATATCTGTCTTAAACCTATCATTATAACCTCACTCTTTTTGAAAAAGTAGTAAGAAGTTCTTGTAGAAATACATCTGAGGAAATAAGCATTGTTCCACTTTAGGGATAGACATGTTTTTTTTTTTAAGAAATAATGCAACCCAAGGATATAGATAAGTTTTATTTCAGAGTAAAAATTGGGAAGAGGTTGACAGTCAATCTGTCCTGTCATTTGCAGTGTTTTACAAAACTACTTTCATAAAATTTCAACTAGTTTCAGATAACCTATCGACCTCTATTATATTGAAGACCTAAGATTTTTGTTGAATAATAATTGTTATTTACTTATTTATATTTTGTACATGCGACTCTCAATGAAATTCCAGAAACTTAATTTCATGAGCTTATGATTTGATGGATATAATTAGTCTTTTTTTGTTTTCATAAAATACTGTAGTTCAATACTTTACAGTGTTCAATACTCAATACAATACTCTTATAATGTTCAATACTTTAAAGCAGTGCTCCGCAACCGGTGTGCCGCGGCCGCGGTGCATATAATCTAATAAACGAAAAAAAAACAAATAGATTTTTCAATTGATTTATGGATTTCTGTTCGAAGGCATGGATGTATGTGATGTCTTAAATTCCTTCCTCCCACCCAGTCTATCCTTAAAAAGAGAGGATATCGAGAGCGATTAGATAACCACTTGTTTTGTCCGATCCTTATTCGTCTATCACTACTCTCTTTGAAAAAAAAGAGAAATTGAGACACTGAGTAATCGGCAGGTCTTGTAGAAACTCTTCTGTTAAGATTATCTCCATTAGGAGTCCATGTGGACATGGTTTTAAAAATATGCATATGATTCTTTTATGGTTTTTATCATATATAAACACAAACTAATATAATTTCTGTATATTATGGACATTTTTACTTGTGGTGTGCCACGAAATTTTGAAGAACACGTCGGTGTGCCTTGGAAGATAAAAGGTTGCAGAGCACTGCTTTAAAGTGTCTTATGATGTGGCCACAAGAGTAAGTTCACTAGAAGAGCAAACGAAAGAAAGCCCAGTACATGCTATAATTCATTTTCGGCAAAAATGACAGTTAACGTCTTTTTGCCTTAACTGTTTTTTTTATTTTATTTGTTTTTTAATCTGTTCAATTTGTACTTTAATGTTAATTTGTTTATAAATAAATATAAAATACAGTATGCAGCTTGTATCCTACAATTTTTTAACATACACTGAGCAAAACTGGTTTTGAACATTTATATAACCCACAACAGATTGTCAATTAGCCATATTTAAGTATAATTACCTTTAGCTATCATCACAATTTTAATAAAAATATACAGTTTTATCCGAACATTAGTGAGACACAATTTATAAATATTTTTTACGTCACAAAACATACATATTTTCTAATTCAATATTTCTCTACTAAACTCATAGTGATGAAGGTCTGCACTATATTAGACAAATAAGTATGAATTAAAATAAATATGTATTTCTAATTATTACTTTAATGCTTCCAAGTCAACACTTGAAGACCATTGGCATAATAAATAAAGTCACACTGAAGTGTAAATACAATAATGTTTGTCAAACTTCAAAGTAAATGTTGATGGTGCATGAAATAACAGGTTTTGAATAGGTTAAGACAATATTTCATATGTATTCTTAGAACACTAACCTAAATATCATTATGTCATATCCATTGCAGATATATTTTTTCTTTACTAAAAATTGAAAAGAATTAAACACACAATAACAAGTTGTTCAGTGCTATTAATTATTTAATTTTAAAGCAATATTTTGTTAACTTTAAAAGGCGTTGATTTTTTGCAAGAGTCTTGCAGTATTATTATCTTTGTAAATTAAATATTACATTGAGCATGGCCAATAATATTGTATATCTTCTTCTTCTCTTCTTTGGCCATATTCGCTCCCTATGTGGACCATATGGCCGCCACGCGGCACCTCCATGTTTCCCTGTCTCCCGCCAATTGCTTTGCTTCCTCCCATGACATGCCAGCATCCCTCAGTTCCGCCTAGTACATCCTATGGATAGTACCCGACGGACGTCCGGGACGCCGGAATCCCACTGGTCGAAAGAAGAGGCAGGCAGGATTGAGGCTTTCCGGAGGCATCCACAGCACGTGACCCAGCCAGTTCCAATGTCTCTCCATAACCACTGACGTAACAGGACGCTGTCTTGTACCCTCCCTTATCTCTGAATTCCTCACAAAATCAAACCCCCTCACCCCCATTATCCGACGCAAGCATCTGTTCTCAAAGCTCAGTATACGGTTTTTCTGAGTCTTCGCCAGGTGTCATGATTCGCAACCGTAAAGCAGTATCGGCAAAATGCAAGCGTTGAATAAGTGGCATTTGGTTTTAATCGAGTATAGCTCAGACAGTCCGCATTGACTTGAATGTGGCTCTAGCCATTCCTAAACGAATGGCGAGCTCCTTTTTTGTACTACAGTCTTTGGGGATATGGACGCCGAGTACGTTGTATATCTATTACTAGATAAATTAATTAACATTTGAAAAGCTCTGTGTAATCACCTCAAGTAGGATGCACAATAGTCTGCGCGAAGATGGTGCTATTGAGTATATTTTTTATGAACTTATTATAACTTCCAAGTCCAGTAGACTTCTACCTCCAAACTATTCTTCCTTCCTGATGTAATATCAATATATTGGTATTAGATTAATTCATGTTTATTATAATTTATAATAATCACCTATGTTTGACTTGAACATGATTAAAAATAGCTGTAAAATATTGATTTGCTTTGTTTGATATCACCGTTAAATATGCATTGAAGTTTTTTTTTGTTTATTGAAATAAGTATAAAACTGTGTTATGCTGTAATAATAAAATAAATATTTGTTGAAAACACTTTGCCATTTAGGATCTCAAGGTTACATCAAAGGTAAAAATATTTTTTTTTATAGAATGTTGGTAGGTGTATACAAAAGTTGATTTTATAAGAATTCAGCTATTTTTTATTTATTTATTAACAGAAAATGATCTTGACTTTACTAATATGGCCTTCGCATTTTATCTCAGGCTTGTATTCTCAAGTGATTACTTAATTTTGAGACGTGATCCTGAGAGTTTTTTTTTAAATCCATATCTGCTCCCAATCTCGAGCATATGGCCTACTAATGGACAGTGGCAGATTATCGCATAAGCGTATGAGGCTTGCATCTGTAGCCTCTGAACCGGGCTTAGAAACATTATATTATCAATATAATATAATGTTTCTAAGCCCGGTGTCAATACATGAAATCCTGTTATCTGAAAAACAGGGCTTCCGCATTGTATTGCGCCTGGAGCTTCCCAATAACTTAATTTGCCACTGCTAATGTATGTATCTCTAAAGAAGATCTTCTATGAGTACTGCTTGTTACTCAGTTACTCAACCTCTCTTTTTTTCGATATAGTAGGGATGGAAAAGATGGGGTTAGGGACTTGATTAGTGGTTAGCTTATCGCTCTCGCTACACCCTGTTATTTTAGGATAGTTAGGCTGGAAGGGGAGATTTAGAAATCATGAACATCCATACTTTTGAACAGAAGTCGATAAATCTATTTTAAAAAATCTGTTTGTACTGGGGACTTGAACTCATTAGATATGTCACGGAAGTCGTTGACCGCTTCACCATGGACTTGATAATTATTAGGCTTTTAAATATATACAAATAAATGAAAGTTACTTTATAAACGTTTCATGATTATAATACTATTAGATACTCATGCTATTCCAAAATAGCTATTCAATAATTTGTACTTCTATTAAAAGATCATCTAGTTTTAGAAAATAAATTTTACCTCCCTTTGATGTCGCAATCGAACCTAAAATTATCAATACCTTCTAGGCAGGTTTGTCATGGGAAATGAGTAAGCATTTTTTGATAGTGTCACCAATGTGTCACCAGCAATAACAAATAAGATAAACTCTGTAAAGTATACGAGGCGTAGGAAAACATTGGAAAAGGTGTGTTACCCATTATATTCAGGGACGTTCCGTGGGCATAGGCGAGTAGGCAGTTGCCTAGGGGCGGCAAGTCATAGGGAGCGGCAAATGATCAATTTTTTTTTAATGACTGAATAATTTTGACACACGAATTTGGTTTAGAATAAATGATGCCTCAATGCCTTTGATAAAATGAATGCCGACAATTTTTTTTTCAATGATAATAATATTACGACCGATGGATAAACAGTAGTTAAATTTATCGCACAAATCTTCTTTAAATATGACAGACTACAGATAAAGTAATTGTAAAAAAAGTATTTCGAAAAATAGTAAATGCGCTATTTTAATCTCTGCCTAGGGGTGGCACACAGCCTAGGAACGTCACTGATTATATTACACTATCTTTTACACAGGATAATTATGCTTATTATTAATAATTGATGTTTTCAAATGTAACAAAAAGATTCATTAGAATTGACTAGTGGTTTTATAATTGTAACACTTTTAGTATACCAGACTGCTCTTATTTGGGTCTGTAATCATAGTATTAACATTCAACCGAATGCATATTTTTATTTGTTTCATCTTATTATTATGATCTCATTTTCATTTTTATTTTCATTTATATTATTATGTAATGAATTGTTTACTATTTTACCGTGTCGGGAATGACAGCATTTCAATAAAATGAAACACATAGATAATAAATTATGTACTAAGAGTGAAGCACAATTAAGGTAGTTTTATCTTGAGTTTTTATATTATAATGACAATGCTAGTGAAAACTACATGCTTCTTTATTTTACTTCTAATATTTTTTTGCTGCGAGATATTTGGATTAAGGGTATATTGAAACATAACATATATTTCAGTAGTAAATAATATTTATTGAGGGTTAATTGTGATACCTATACAATTGAAGAAAATGTTTATAGCTTAAGAATAAATATACTTTGTGGACTATTTTAAACATGTTATGTTATTATTCGAAAGATGTGCAGATTCCTTCAGAAACTTTAGCGAAACCTAGAATAAGAAAGTATTAAATTAGTGTTATCCTCATTCAATGTTATAACTGAATTTTGACTATCTATTTGAAACATACATAATACTTGTGTTGAATATATATTTTTTTAGAAATACATTATATTGCTTAAAACATTTCATTATAGTTTATGAAGCTATTGATTGATGTACTTAAAAAAATGCCATAGCTTTTTTGACTTTCACGATTTTGATATTAAAATGAAAATGATAGATTTTTGCAGTGTAATTGGATGTCATTTGATAATAGATAATATTGTAGCAGACATTTTTCAGATTTAACGTGAATCATATTTTTTCAATCAATTTTATATTTAACGCATTTTTGACAGGTCAAAGAAAATCTTATAAGAAATAGATTTATCTTATCAGCAAGATTTTTTACATCTACTGACAGTTTATTTGACGTTTTCTCGCGATCGACTTCTAACATGATTCTTATAATTTTTTTTATTTAGTAGTGTTTTTCCCTTCTTCAATCTTAGAAATGTTTATTTTAAATACTAAATACATGTCATTAGATAGGTATATGCTTACAAAATAATTCAATATTAGTGTTTTTGTATATTTTATATTTAAATTATATATTTTTTCGAAATTCACAGAAGCTTTCGGGATCGACCAAATTTTGCTTTGGGATCGACCGGTCGATCGCGATCTATCGGTTGGACACCTATGATGTATACCATTCACCGACTTAGGGTCACAAGAGCCAAACTAGAAAAATTCACGTTTTGAGTTTGTGTAATGCTGTAATTATATATTTTATTAAAGACAAAAAAACTATCTTGGAAAAATAAGCGTTAAGAAGTTGTGGTAGGAGATGTTATCAAAAAATGAAAATATAAAGTAAGAAGCACAAAAGCATTCTGTTGATAATTTTTACATATAAAAAATATCTATTTACTAACATAAATCAAGGCATGAATAATTATAAAATAGGTGTGCTAGAAATAATTTGATAATAAGAAGAATAAGAATGCTAAGTTTTTCGAATTCCATGGTGTCAAAATCTATATTTGTGTTTATTTAAAAACTATTTGTTTTAGATTTGGATCTGCATTGAATATTTTAAAATAAAATTATCAAACTTCAACTGTAAATTATAAATGTGAAAGTAAAATTATTTTGTGAATATACTGACTATTTTTCTCCCGGCAATTGGTGGCTGCCATCTCGCATGCATTTGAAAAGCCTCGCTTGACACCAAAGTTACTTTCGGCACACAATGGTGCGTATAAGGCTGGGCATATCTGAGGACAATCACTCTCTTTTTCTTCTGATGATACTGACATCACCATCACGACCACTACTTTAATACAAAAAAATATATACATACACTGCATCAAAAGCTTTTATTTTGTCGTTAAGGATGAGTGCACAGTGTCAGATTTTGCAGCAGTGACGTCTATTAATGATTTTTTTACAAAAATTCGTGAAATGGATACAATCTATTTTGCCATAATTTTGTTAAAGAGTGACCTAGGCAAAGGGTGACTTATTATTTAAAGTATTATAAAAGATTTGGCAATATAAAACTATTTGTCTTATGAATGTTTATTATAGTTTTCAAAACTAAATGCAGATATATAGTCGAAATGGATTAATTTCACTGCTTGAGCATGCCACTGATGATTTATCAATATAAATCAATATTTTTGGCATGTTTTTATCCTTATAAAAACGAAAGGATTAAGAACATTTTCAAATATATGTAACACGAGAGAGCAATATCAAAGCGAACAGTGCATACAATTTATGGAAATATTTTTGGAGTTATTATTTATTCATTTGTAAAGCATAAAAAAATCTTAGCATTATATTATTTAATTCAAATAAAAAATAAATAAAATCTACAAATCACTATAATTGTCCAAACCACTTTATCAAATAAGTGGTTGTAAACTACTTCATGTTATAATATGACAAAATAATAATTATAGAGTTTGTGTAAAATTCATTACTATAAATAAATCGTAAATTGAAATAGTTTATTGTATACATAATAATATGTTTAATAACAATTCAATCAACAACAAAAAAATCACAAATATAACCTGATATTAAAATTATAATACCATTTATTATACTCACAGAAAAAAAAAGATAAGAATGACTTCATATTGCTATGGAGGCTAAATCAGCTGTGACTGTATTGCAAAGAAGTTTTCACTATTTATTTGGTGCCGCAAATGTTATCACAATAACAGTGACTCTCAATCTTCAAGGCTCACATATTTATTGATTAAAAATCACTGATCATATTATAACAATTTAAAATCAAACTACCAATACGGATGTTTCTGGAATAGCTGTAATGAATTATTTTAATAAGTACTAATTAGTTTTGAAGACTATAATTTAATGTGTATTCGATAAATTTTCCCAGACCATAAAATATTTCAAGGAAATTAAGTTTTATATAAAACGTCAGCATCCCACTAATAAAATATCACTAGCGGTAAACTTTTCAGAAAGCCTTTTACATCTACAGTGATGCAGCGGTGGGCTGCCAATACGTTAACAATGGGATCGCTTAATCTCAAAGCAATTATCGGTGTTCTGGGAAAGAAGTGAATATTTGTATCACTCCTATTCAATTATATGCAATACTTAAATAAGCAATCGCTTGTTACTTAAAACACTTATAACGTGTAACAATATGCATTTTACCGTAAACTTATCAATCTAAATGGCTTAATATGAACTACTGTGTATACTGAAGCTGTCGTTGATAACATATAAGTCAGAAATTGCAGTTATATACTAATTTGATCTGAGAATATAATAATAAATAATAAAATTTGAATTGCATCACGGGGCACCACAACAGATGCTTACTCAAAGTAAAATGATGTTACAATGATAATGCAATACACATTTGCTCATATGTACAAATTTAACATTAAAAAATAATTGATTAAATCAAAAAATAAATTAAAAAATAATCAACAATTGATAACAAAATAATCGCACATTTAAAATAAAAAATATTTAATGCATACAACAATTTGTTAATTCTACTACCTGGGCTATCATCAGTTCATTATTAGCTGTTAAAAATTGTATCAAATGTAAAACCATTTATATTTGAGATGTGGATACATGCGTTGACATATTACAATTCATTTGTGTTCTTTAAAGACATTTTAAAATACAAAACTGAATTTTCGTAAGGTGCGCAAAACATTCTTGCGCAGACTTACATAATAGTATGTATACCCAAATCGATAAAATGTTTATTTTTTAGTATAACTTTAACCGCTAAATGCTAGAAACATTGTAATAGTCGATGCTAAAAATTCAATTGAAGTGGGAAACTTATGAACTTTTTACTACTTCGGTGCAGCCTTTTGACTGATTCTTTTTTTGTAAATAAATCTGAATAATCAGAAACTTTTCTTTTAAGATAATCTCCATTAGGAGTATATGTGCTCTACATTGGTAGTGGACATGGTTATAAAATATCCATATGGTTCTTAGTAGCTTCTGTAGTTTGTATCACATATAAACACAAACTAATGTAATTTCAGTATATTATGCACATTTTTACTTGTGGTGTGCCTTGGAAGATAAAGGCTTGCGGAGCACTGCTTTAGAAGACTGAGAAAAAACTGTATATTTAGCTAATTTTCGTAAAATCATCACATATGTATACCATATTTGATGTTCAGAAACGACATATTTTGTATGAAATTCGACCTAAGACCAATTCGAGATACGACCAAAGTTCAGGAACGTATCTCAGTCGTATGTCGAGGACTACCTGTATGTTATGAATTACATATATTATTAGAAGTTTTCTTGGACTTACAACCGAGGTAGGTTCCTGAGCTATTGTTGCGAGTTGAATTGGTCGCAAATCGGATTTAATACAAAACATTAAAATTAATAATAATTTTATAATCATTAAATACACTTTAACTTAAATATTTTTTTAAAAAGAAGACAAGAAATGAAGTAATGTAAGTTTATTAATCCATTGATTCATTAGCTAGAAAGGGAACAGTGGTAAGCTTTTTAAAATAGATAAGTAATTTTATTTGGAGTGTTTTCTTTTTTCGGCCTGTAGATTACTTCTAATTAATTAGATTAATTTTATTTTTCATTTGTAAGATCCATTTTTGATAAGTTAGTTTGTCTTCATGATCAATATTAACATCAAGTTTCTGACTAAGCTCTACAGTGAGATTTGTTGTGTCTTCAATATCATCTTCTTTTTCAAATAGCGTATTGGTTGTTTTCAAAATGTTATGTAAATTTTTGCGAATTTTGTACATGCACCTTTGTGCAAGTGGCCTCTTGCCATCCCTTTATTTATAATTACATTAAGAATATTGAAAGCTATTCTTCCAACATTTTAAAACGTTTTTCTTTCATCTAGCACTATTATGTAAGTTCCCTTCATTGGTCTAGTACAGAGATGGAGAACCCGCGGCCTTTTGATCACTCCGGTGCGGCCTTCTGGCCAATTCTGGAAAAGCGAGGTTTGGAGATATCTGGGAAAAAAGTATAGCGAATTGAAGATTTAAAATTCTTCAGTGGGCTAAAAAAAAAAACGAGGTTTGGAGATATCTGGGGGAAAAGTATAGCGAATTGAGGATTTCAAATTCTTTGGTGAGCTGAAAAAAAAGAGGTTTGGAGATATTTGGGGGAAAAGTAGGGTAAGGGATTGAATATTAATCAATCTCGTCCTACGTTTACTGCGGCCTTATGTCGAATCAGAAAAATTAATGCAACCTTTAGAGAAGAAAAGGTTCCCCACTCTGGTCTAGTATGTAAAAGCTTTGCCCTAGCAATCTTGCCAGTCTGGGCTCAAACGCTCATCGTCTTTACCTCGTATGATTTTCCATTGACGAAATACACATTTGGTACATTGATTTTAACTGTTAAATACTTTTTAATAAACTAAAATAAAAAATATCACATTAATTCCATTTGACAGACACATTATTGATACAATGTATTACTTATTCGAAATTAAATATTAGCAATTTGGTAATTGTGATGCAATATGTAATTTAAAAAATCTCTATTTCTCTAGTTTTGTTTCATTTTTTTTATCCATGCCCGCTTTCCAATTTGGAGCATATGGCCTCCTAATGGAGGTATCTCAAGATAACTTTTTCTATGAGAACTGTTTGTTACAACCACTCAACCTCTCTTTTTCAAAGGGAGTAGATGGGATTGAGGGGTAAAGCTAGGACAGGACTAGTGGTTAACCAATCGCTTTTGCTACACCAAGTTGTTAAGGGATTGGAAATGGTGGGGGGGACATTAGAAACACCCATGCCTTCGAACAGGAATCGAAAAAATGCTGTTCGTACTGGGATTCGAACCCGTGAGGTCTGGCATGGAAGCCCACAATGCTAATCGTTGCGACATAGGGACTGACATTTATCAACATTAGGCATTATAAATGTGATAAAAAAAGAATGTTCTGAAAAAGAACATGTTCCTACATGTTTCAAATTGCTTTGTTGTTGACATGTTTAAACATGTTTTGACATATTTGACATGTTTTGATATGTTCCGACATGTTTTGCCATGCTTCGACTTACTTTGTTGTTGACATGTTTAAACATGTTTAGACATAATTTGACTTTTGAGATGTTTCGAAATGCTTTGATGTTGACATGTATCGAAAAGTTTTGATATTGACATGTATTGACATGTTTCGACTTGATTTGAGGTTGACATGTTTTAACATGTATTGACATGTTTTGACACTTTTTGTCATGTGTCGACATGTTTCGACTTGATTTGATGTTGACATTTTTTAACATGTTTTGATATGTTTCGACATGTTTTGACATGCTTCGACTTGATTTTTTGTCGACATGTTTTAACACTTTTCGTCATGTATCGACATGTTTTGACATGTTTTGACATGTTTCTACTTGATTTGATGTTGACAAGTTTTAACATGTTTTGACATAATTTGACATGTTTTGACACGTTTCGACATGGATCGACATTTTTGATGTTGATATGTTTTAACACGCTTTGACATGTTTTGATTTTGCCATGTTTTGAGATGTTTTATCATGTTTCAACATGCTTCAACATGTTTTGACATGATTTGACATGGTTCAATGTTATTTTTGTAGTAGGCTAACGAAGACAGCTAACGGTTTTGTTTTTGCCACATTAATTTGTAGATCGATTATTTTAGTTGAGGCTCTAGATCAGTGATGGCGAACCTTTGTGAGAAGTGGGTCAAATTTACTTAATTATTTTTTTTTAATACTAGCCAGAGGTCGACTAAGTCAGCGGTGTCAAACGGGAGAGTGGAGAAATTCTTTGTGAATCAGATTCTGACCCGTGGGTCATAGGTTCGCCACCACTGCTCTAGAGCCTATTTATTGTATAATTTAATCTATTATATTATAGTCTCAAGTGCTGTGATATATAAATGAAATTTATTTTTATAATAAATTAAAAAATACTCATTATCTGTCAAATATATTTATGGAATTTGATATGAGTAATAGCAGTTTTTTTTCAGCGGTACATTTTTATTTATAATAACATCAATATGGAGGATTACAAGTTATGTGTGTTGAACAGAATCAGCAAAAATTTATTTGGTTTACAATTTTTAAAATAAGTCATTTTTCTTTAAACCAGCTCAGCAAGGTCCATCTGATGTTTTAACAAAACCTGGAACAAACAAGCAACATTAGCATTTTCATAAATTAAGCAATTTTATCTTCAAATTGTAATTTACAAAACCAGAACAAGCTATATTTCATGAAAATCAGCAAATTCACAGATACAAAACAATGTGAACTCAGACACGGCAAAACATCAATACATATCAACAGAAGTATAGTTATCCTGCCATTTATATATGACATACAAATTTTAGTGTTATAAACCCAGTATTGCATTGTATTTTCCTCATTGAGATTGTGTAATTAAGTTATCAAACATTATTTTATTCAAATTTTAATTTGTGTGTTATGCTTGTTTGTAAAGACATTTTTAAAATATAACATTTGTCATTTCTTTTGGAAATATGTTTGTATTGATGTATTAATAATAAACACAATCAAATGACAATTCAATTGAGCAAATAATATTTTTTTATCTATTAATTTTACATGTAAAATACATGTACAATACACAATTTCACTTATTTATTTATCATATAATTTATCATCAACAACACAGGCATACAATGTGTAACAAACGGTAAGCTTTAACTATAAAATAAAAGCTACGATGATTAGATAATAATAAAGCATTCTTAGTGACTAAAATTCAGTCAATGTTTTGTCAAATAATATAAATTACCTATAATCTATGTTATCAAAGTGTTTTCAAAGTTGAACATTTCGAAATCTAGTTTGTTACTTAATATGTAAACAAAAAATCTCTTTATTATTTCTTATTTTTTATTATTCCATATCCGCTCCCTATGCGGAGCATATGGTCACCACGAAGTTCCTCCATGACTCTCTATCTCCAGCCAGTCTCCTTGCTTTTTCCCAGGTCATCCCAGCGTCCCGCAACTTCGCTGAGTACATCCTGAGAATGGTCATCAGTGGCCTTCCACGACGCCGGTATCCATCCGGTTGGAAGATGAGACAGGCAGGGTTCAGGCTCTCTTGAGGCATCCTTAACACGTGTCCAAGCCAGGACCACCGCCGCTTCTTTATTTTGGACGTAATAAGAAATAATAAAAATCTCTTTATTATTTCTTATTTTTAATCTTACTTTGTTTATATCCACAATTATTTGCTTCCATCGCACAATCGTTTGGGAAAGTTGTTCTGACACCTTCAGCGTTAGTGGCGCACAGAGGAATGTACGACATTGGACACATCTGTGAACATTGTCTATCTTGAGATGATGCTGACATCACCACCACAGAGACCACTAAAAAGGAAAAAAAAATGTACCATTATTAGTCCCGAGATTATGATTTCACTCTGACACTTCATTAGAAAATGGTGATAAGCAGTTGCACCGTTTCTGTTGTGTGCAATATTATCCATTTTTATGCACAAAAGTATATCATATTGTTTGGACAGCATGTGGCAGTAAAGTTTGTTACAGCACCGGCACAATCAGTTTCCCATGAATTTTCAACAAAATATCAAAGCTGTTTTTGGAAAATATTTTTATTTCAACCAAGCTTCTTCTCAATATGGAACAAACAACTCCTAACAGAGCTTAGCACAACATAAGTTGTTTTATGAGAACTGGTTTCTCTTCTTATAAGTAAGTAAGGATAAAATAATGAGTCTAGGACAGTTCGCAACCCAAGTACTACAAGGTTCTACCCTAAGGGAATTATTTCAATAATAGTCATAAAGGCAATAAGAGGTAGTCAGTCAATTGCTTCGTTTAGTTTGCCGAAGTAGGTACCAGGTAGTTTAGAAAGTTTTGAACAAAACATAACTCAATGATACAGGACACAAAGTAATGTATCGATAAGTAAATCTATATTTTGTTTATACAGACATTTATAAGTGAACAAGCAAAGTATGAAATAAATGTTAATTATTAATTGAATAAATAAATACTCACGGAGAAAGAAAAATAAGAACTTCATCATGCTGTAGAAGATAAATTACTTGTGACAAAATCAGTAGAAATCTTACTATTTTATTGTAACAAAAATATTTGAAAAATATTGTTTCTCAAACTTTAAAGTACTAATTTGTAAAATAAAATAATTGTGGGATTCTATTTTTATATTTTTACAGTCGATTCTCTTTAATTAGGACACTTTAGGACCAATTTTCCCTCTAAGACGAGAGGTTAGCTGCGCGGAAAATTGAAAGGCTGAGCAGGCTAATCCAACAAATGGCCGGCATAATTTGAATATTTTTTCAAAAAAAATCAATATTACATATTTGATATAAAAAGTAGTGTTTTTTTTATTTTGCTTTGCATATTATAGTTAATAATTTATACTAATATGTGTATTAAAATAATACGTTTCTACATAAAATAAAATCAAGCAAAAATTATGAAGAAATAAGCAGAATGAAACGAATAATCTGTTGGAAGTAAAGTTGTTTACTTGTTTTATAAAATTATTAAAAAATGAATAGTTTTTCACTTCGTTCTTACAATCAACGCTACATAATTATATACTGCATCTAGATTAGTTTCTTGTGATGATAACAGGTAAGATTTAATTCTTATTATATTATCTCAATAGTCCAATTCTAATTTATTTTGGTTAATTATGGTTATTTCAATTAAAAAATATATTATTTGAATAGTTGCATTGGAGTACGTGCCAACCTGTAATGAGTGGGCGGTTTTAAAACTGCTGTGCAGCTTAGAGGGAACACTGATTGGAACTAGGGCCTTTCCAATTAAGCAAACTCCGCAATAAATTAAATTGATTTCTTTTTATACAACAGTAAGAAGGATAATAAATACTTATATAAAATAATAAGCAGGTATGTTCAACTTAATACTGCAGAAATATGTGTGTAAAATAAAGTGTAATCTGTCTTTTATTGTTGTATGTTATCACTTCTTCATTGCCTTTCTGCATAAAATAAAGCTGTAGGCAGGAATATAATGACTACAATAGTTACATCCTTGCAGTATTCATTTTCATTATAACATTGTAAATTCGGCCCCTTATAGTCAACGAAATGTATCTCATTTTTCTCTACTATGTTTGTAAATCAGTGCCTTTTTCCCATGCAATGCAGTGAAACAACGTTTCAGCACCTTATTCTCGGTATTTTTGATGTTTCAAATCAATATCATTGGCGGATCCAAGGGGGGGGGCATGGGGGCCATGGCCCCCTCCTTGGGAGAATTTATTTTCCATTTTTATAATTTATTAAAACTTTATTTTGAAATGGGCTCTTTAATTGTTTAGTTTATTATGTTTTATAGAATACATACTTACTTAATTATGTATTGACTATTTTTATATACACCCAATCTTTTTTTACGCGATACATTGGAGGAAGGTGGCGCGTAAAAAAACCTCACTTTCATATGATTTGATAAATCGGTTTCAAAAATCAAAATATCGCGTAAAAAAGTATCAAAAATGTATGAAAAAAAAAATTGTTCCTCAAATTAGCGCTAAAATATTTTTTTACGGTGCCGTCCAAAAAAATCGCGTAATTTCAAAATCGCGCAAAAAAAAAATCGCATAAAAAAAGGCTTTCATCTATTTTTTAATGTATTATTTATGTATCATGCTTATTTTCAAATTGAATGGCCCCCTCCTGGGACAATTTCTGGATCCGCCACTGATCAATATTCACAACACTTTATTTCTAGAGGTCTAATGCTTTATATATTGTTTTACCGATTTCTGTTTGAAGGCATGCGTGGTTGTGAAAATTCTGTCCCACCTTTCCAATCCTAAAATTGACTGGGTTAAGGTAGAGTGATTAGTAAAGCCAACCACTTGTCCTATCATAGCCGTATCTTTCTATCCTTACTCTCTTTGAAAAAAAAGAGACATTGAGCAACTGAGTAACAAGCAGTTCTTGTAAAAACCTTCATTGGGAAACCATATGCTCTACATTGGGAACGGACATGGATTAGTTAAAACCTTGACAAGAAGTGAGTTCCGGTTTTTTTTTTTTAAATACTGTTTTAACTCGATGGCTGCTACAGACGAAATATCTCGCAAAATATTTCATGCTTAACACACCAGTTACGAGTTAACTTGTAAATAACTAATTAAATTAATAATTGTAAATTATAGCTGGCATGCTAGGTAATTACGTACTTTTTTCTACAGCAGCTAAAAGGCCAAACCAGTAATTTTGTTTAGGCTTATAATAATATGTGAATATCATTATCAAACTAAGCTTAGATCTAAGTACAGTGGAACCTCGATTCTACGTTTTTCAAGGGATCGTAATAAATGAACGAATAATGCGGGAAACCGATAATGCGGGAAATCTTCAAATAACACAAAAAAATGTTTAATTTTCAAAAAACTCACTTATTTATTAATTAAAGAACAAATAAATATATTTTTAACTTGCTTAATATAAACTAAGTAGCCTATTTGCAGTTTGGCAAAATCGCGTATAGCAAAATCGCGTACATTTCTAAGTCAACTAACTTCTTTTTGCTATGTCGACTCGTTTTTCTCCTGAATTTTTTCCAATGTCTTTAATTATTTTCAGTTTCTCAACTAGAGTTCTAGTTTTCTTCATTTAGGTATTTTAGTTTTGACTTTTGAGTTAGAAAAATTTACGCAACCAGATGAAATGTAAGATTATTTATGAGCGAAAAAAATATTCTACAAAAATGGTCAATCCGGATAGATTAGTAAATGGGATAATATTTAGATGATAGATCGAAGAAATCGGTAAATCGAGAAATGATTAACGTGGAATTACTAAACATTACTATTACAGGGTGGGGTCTTGGTCGAGTAAAAAATAAACGATCCATGCATAAAGACGAAGATAGTGAGAACGGAAGATCGGGGTTCCACTGAAAAAAACGCGAAACGAAATGCGAGGTATGATTATTTATGAGAAATATTCAACGAAAACAGTCAATCGGGATAATATTTCTGACGGGACCAAAATATTTGAACGATAGATCGAGGAAAACGGTAAATCGGGGAACGGTTAATGCGGGATTATTTTACATTGTTCTTATGGGTGTTTGGCCGGGACTATGAAAAATGAACGAACCATGCGGGAAAACGGACAATGCGAGAACGGTAGATCGGGGTTCCACTGTAACAGGTTTAACCTAAATCATGAAACATATATGTCAAAGTAAATTGACAACCAGTCAGTTCAGAAGCTATAATATCAACAAAAAATATAATTGTGGGTTTTTCAGAATAGGTCAGCGGCATATAATGATAAATGACCTAGAATAATATATATGATGTTGATGATATATGTATATTTTTTTTGATAAAATTTAAATGGAAAAGAGGAAGGTTAAATTGGTGTCTTTTGATTGCTTGGTCAAAGGTTGATTGATTAATTTGTATTATTTACAAGTGCTTCCATCCGGCTTTGCTCGGTATTTATATTGTGTATAAATTAAATATTATTTTTTTAAATATTGTATAAATAAAACTTTAATATAGTTATGAATGCATATCTTGTATTATATAATATCATATGATTATATCGTCAGTATACTGGCAGAAGGTGTTAAGTAATAAAACCTTGTTTTGGGATAATCGACATCTTTGATAATCATGAAATTTTAACATCTCTATGTATGCAATATAACATTCCAACCTCTTCATGAAATTCGATAATGATTAACGAATTCGATTCACCTATTCAAAAGCCTTGTTATTTGTAGTTTTTTTTTTTTTTGAGAAAAACTGAACTGACTTGATTTGTTGTTAGCTTCAGTTATGGAGGTCACAGGTTCGAGTCCCAGTACGGACAGATTTTATAAATTAATCTTTCAATCGATTTATGGATATCTGTCGGAATAGTGTCTTGTAGGTTTCTTTACATAAAACTGTATTTTGTTTTTGGTTACTGGTCAATCTGAAAGGATTATTATCTATTACTAGAAGAATAATATGTGTGCTTAAATTTACTTTAACTTAAACTATGTTCAATATCAATTTGGATGAGCTAGATCAGGAAAGAGTTTTAGAGATCACAAAAATTCACACCTTTTAACAGAATTTCAAAAACCAATTTATGAAATGATTCTGTACTGGGATTTAAACTCTTGAACACCACAACTAAAGCCAACGACCCTGACCTATCGGCCCTGACTTATCATGGATAAAGTCGATGTTAATAGCTCATAAATCTTTGAATATATTTTTTTAAAAATATTTTCTTGACACTTATTGTTAACAAGCCATGTGCTAATATAACGATTTTCCAGAAGGAATTGATAGTGAGATTTATTTATATTTTTATACACCTTAATAATATTTCAAAAGAGTTTGCTTTAACACATACCTATTTGAAAGATATTGTTTGGGATGCAAATTACAATTACCTTAATTAGGCTGATTTGAAAGTGTGTTTCAATTATATTGGTTAGGGGTAGTATGGTAATAATGGATAGTACTAATTACATATGGTTTCAGTGGTACATTTATTTTATCATAAAATTTTGAATGTTAAAAGCAGTGAAGATATAAAAAAATACGCGTTGATCAGTTTCTATTTCCAAATAGTAATAATTAGGGATCCTTTGGAGAGTATCCTCTGACGTTAATGTTGTTCTTTAGATTAGCATTGTCCATCGGAAGTTCTAGCAAAACCTGGAAAAAACAACCTTTGTTAGTGCTGTCACAAATATAATTATTTAAAATAAATATTCTAAAATTAGAAACATTTAAACAATTTCTAAAATATGAACTCTGAAGAGGTGAAACACGTGTCACACCAAGATAGATGAGTGAAACAAATAAGTTATCAATCAAAAAGAGTGACATAATGAACTTTACAAAACAAAGGTTAAGATAAATTAGATAAAATTTTGTATTGGTGTTTCGTAATTTGATACAGCACTCTTAATTTAATCATAGCTTCAGGTACATGTATTTTTTAAATGATGTGGCAGTAAAATTAATGCTAATATTAGATCAAAGGTTTTATAAAATTTTGAGAATTCCTAAAATATTTTTCTTCAATTCCAGTGAAAAACAGAATGATTCTGAGTAAATAATTTAATGATAGGCTATCGATTTTTTTTATTAATAATTATAGAATTCAAGTTTTTTGAATGAAATCAGAGATTTTTTTATTAAAGATGTAAAAACAGAGCTGTTGCGCGTCATTCTGGCTTGAAGGGTAAATTTAAATGCTAAAAATTGATGCTCAGGCTTATGAAAACCTTAAAAAAATTAAACTTTCGCTATTTGAATTTTATTTAACTGCTTTACATATATGTAGGTGTAGTGGAAAATTTAAATTGTATGATTATTTTTATTACACCCTGTATGAATCTCTCATCGACGAATACAACTCAACTTACTAGTCTTTTCTCGGCAATTCCTTGCTGTCATCTCACAATCATTAGCAAAGTTTTGTTTGACACCTTCGCTATTGGTGGCGCACAATGGAGAATATAGAAGTGGGCATATGGCAGGGCAATCACTTACTTCTCCCTCTGATGATACTGACATCACCACTACTACAACCACTGAAAGATAAATGTATAAGTATGATTTATTTTCCTGCACATATCGTCACTTTTCTGGCAGAAGTTGGTAAGCAATAGATTGATAGTTCTGAGTAAACAGAAGATGAAAAATTTCAGCTTTTTGAATAAAGCCTCTAGTGCAGTGATGCACAACCTTTACCTTCTAGCGGGCCGCATAAAACAAATTTATCGTGGCTTCGGGCCGCAAAGAAAAAAATGATTTAAAGTACGCTCAATCCTTTTTTTATACAGAACATACGTTCCATGTAAAATAACCTTAAAATCGTGTAAAAGTGATCAAGTGAATATTAGGTTCCATTATATTATTTTGATTGTGTTATTTCGAAAATAAATAACCCATGCAAAAAAAGGATTATGAGTATGTGCTTATTAACTTTTCCGGTTCTAAGCTCAAGAAATGCGACCCCAATACCCACATTTTCTTAAATATCTATTTTAATATGGGTGATACAATGTTTATAATTAAGGTATTCTTATATCATAGTTTTTTGGACCTTTTGTAGTTTATATAAATACGATAAGATAAGAGATAAGCGCCCGCTTATCAGCGATCGTTCGTAAGATAATAGGCTGAACGCCGCTAAGCAAAGCGCGCCAGTAGCACATTGATATTTGCACTGAAACCACGTATATTTTACGCGCAACTTAAAATATGATTATTTATTAAAAAACCACGGATTTTTATAAAAAAATGTATGAGGAATGATGCAGAGAGATATTTTAAAGCCCTAAGACTATTTATTTTTTTGAAATTCATAAGAATAAGGCCAATAATGAGGAAACCACTGGGGTCCCTAAAAGACCCCCATCGGCCGAGAAGTATTTTTCTAGTCTCCGAGACGCGAGAGTTAAAAATCGTTTCATTGTGAAATATTTATGTTTCATTTATATGTAAATCATAAGTTAATGCGTTCTTGGTCTTTGTTAATTTTTAACTTTTTTTTTAATTTGACATAATATTTGTAAGCCTGTTTCTATGAACCGATTTATTCTCCTTCATTGAAGAAAAAGCTTGCTTACATTTGTTTAATAAATGTTTTACTTGAAAAAAGTATGTTTGAGAAAGAGATTTAAGGGCCGCCACAGAATTCTAAAAGGGCCGCGTTTGTGCATCACTGCTCTAGTGGTTCTCACATAAAATTTTACTGTGGCCACATTATAAACGTGAGCCCTATGGAAATGTCTCGTGGCCGCATCAAATTTTATATTTTGAGATGTGATAGAAATTGCAGTGAAAAATAGATCAACTTATAAGTTTATATTAAATAAAAGACAATATTTTAAATATCAATATTTACTATAAAGCTGTTGGTGGCCGTAGCAAAATCCTCCGGGGGCTGCACATGAGAACCATTTCTTTAGCATCAATATTTTATAGATAATTATTTTATCAAAATATACCGTATACTCTTGATTATCCAGACTAATGATACAAAGGGGTGGCATAGGAGTGGCACGGTTAACCGAAAAACATGGATAATCTGAATCATGTTGTATATGTGATACGTTTCTATTAAAGAAATTTTTTTTGAAATCTTTTTTGATGTTTGACATCAAAAATCTGTAATTTTAGTTTTTTTTCTTGAATATTTTGATGATTTTCTAATATCAATTCGAAATTCCCTTGGGTTATCATATTGTTATTTTTGAAGTCCCATTGGTCAATCTATTGATGTTTGCAATTCTGTTATTTAATATGAAATACTGAAAAACTGATATTAATATACTCATCCACTATTGCAACCCATATATATGATGAACCTTCGAACTTAATAAAAAAATGCAAACCAAATAATACCTACCTTAAATGATATTTATTGTCATTAAGTAGACGACTTCTGTCTTACAACAAAGTTTTCGTTATGTTGGAATTTAAATATAAGGGTAGGTCTGATAGTCGAGGAAATGCGGAATTATAATATCATTAATTGATTTGTATCAAGTAACTGTTTAAGTTGCAATAATTATAAATTTTACAAAATCAAATAATATTCTGGTAATTTTTATAATACTCACAGAAAAAGAAAGATAAGAATGACTTCATAATGCTGTTGAAGATTAATCACTTACTGACTAAGCTGGATAACAGTTTTGACTTTTTATTGCCAAGGAAACTTGTTTGATTTGATATTGTTTCTCAAACTTTAAAGCACTGGTCAAATATATAAAAATGACAATAAATTTTTAAATTTCCAAACTTTTGTTGCAAAAATATATTTATAATGCTGCATATGAAACTAAAAGTATGGTGTAAATATTGTTATTCTGATAAAATCATATTTATAGTTTAATCAATGATGAATGTCTATCACAAGAACTTTTGCCTGATGATGAAGAATAGCGGAACGACGTGACATTTGCACATGTCACTCTGGGTACCATTTATATTATAGATCAACTGCTATTTTCAACTTTTACATTATAATCGATTGATGGTCTATATTTTATGAGTATTACATGAGGTACAATGATATTTTCAACTTTCAACATTAGCTAAGACAAAAATAGTACCATTACAACTCAGACGCAACTATTTATATTTCTGGTGTCAGTGTTGGAAAGCTTAATATAACCAGGGTGAAGCTGGGAAGAACACTTACTTTTTCTATCTATAGAACAAAAAAGTTACATATAGATTATAGATGCGTGGTATATAAGTTGGCATATTCCCAGGTAATAAGTAGGTAACTATAATCCCTGACTTTTATTTTGTAATTTATAACCCAAAAATTAGAATATTTTATCATGAAGATGATGATTTTTATAGAGGCGAAACACATGTTACATTTGTTACGCAAGTTGTGTAACAATGTTATTAAATTAAATTTTATATTAAAAATAAACTTCCACAAAGTCCGCCGAATCCATTGAAAATAATAAATAGTTAGTTTCATAATATTGTAGATTAATATTGCGTTATCTGTTAACATTATCCACAGATCTGCTCCATACTATCTTATCTATTTTTGTAATCTTAAAAGTACTGAATTAATTAAAAAAAAATATTTGTCAATTTTGTCTAACTAAAGTTCATAAGTATTAATTTATTTATAAAGATGAAAAATTATGCTGTTGATATTGTCTCATTTTGCTGACCTGTCAATATGATGCTGTTAGGTGTCAATGGGTTCAAGTTTTTCAGCATTTATTCAATTCAATAAAAATCATTCCGTAAAGTATTCGTCAATGAAAATTGACAACACATGTTATCTTTTGACAAGCAGAGATATCAGCAAATATACCTAATTATTTGCATATAATTTTTTGACATATTTGTTGAGTAAATAATTGTTCTACAATAACAGGTTTTTCAATTAGCAGAAACTAAGTACTAAATTTGTTTCTGGCTTTCTTAGAATTATTTTGATTTTCTTTAACAATGTAAATATTGTGTGTGACAAAAGTAAATCAACATGATAACTATAATATGATTAAATGGACATTGCTTTTTTTTTGATAAAATTACAACACGAAAGAGAACTTAAGAGCAATAGGTCAATCTTGTGATATTTTCTCGTTATTTCAGTGCTAGGTTTACTCATTCAATTTTAGTAATGAATTATCATCATATATGTCGTGAAAATAAAGATATTTCATAACAAAAAAATACTAGTTAGGTCTATAGTGCAGTGATCAATGTCGTTGATTTCTGTGATGGAACTCACAGGTTCGAATCGCAGTATAAACAGCATTTTTTCGATTGTTTTCTGTTTGAATGCATGGATGTTCGTTATGTCTTAATTCCCCCTTCCACAATTAGCCTACCACTAGTCAGGGGTGGGCTGGAGGGGGCTCAGAGGGGCTCGCGCGAGCCCCTTGTTAATTTAAGAGAAAAAATATTCTTAGATCATATTAGTATATAACTGCAATTTCTGACTTATTTATATCTACAGCAGCTTCAGTATACACAGTAGTACTTTTTTAGCCATTTAGATTCATAAGTTTACAGTAAATTGCATACTGTTACATATTATAAGTATATTAAATAAAAATCGATTGCTTATTTATGTTACTTTTATTTGCATAGGAGTGATAAAAAAATTCACCCCTTCCCCAGAACACCGAGAATTGCTTCGAGATTAAGCGAGCCCCTTGTTTACGTATTGGCAGCCCATCGCTGCCACTAGTCCTGTTCCAGTCCTATCCCTACTCTCTTTGAAAAAAAAGACCCTAAAAAATTCTACGCTAATACTTAGTATTTTCCATGTCCTTTGGAAATTTACCTTTAATTTTTTCCGCAAGTTTAGTTTGTTTTTCTGATAAAAGATTGTCTATAAGAAACATATCATACAGTGGCGGTTCCTGACCTAAAATCTTGGATGGGCTAGAGAAAAGCATATTTCTACTCCACCTTATACATTAATCTACAAGCAAATTAACAAATACTACGACACTACTGCAATGCATAAATTTTTATATAATAAAATCAATGCTAATGTAACTAAGAAATAATAAAATAATAATACGGAATCCTTAAATTCGTCTCTTTCAAAGTGAAATAACAAGTACCTACTAAAAGCAATCCAGAACTGTCACTTGCTGTCACTGAAAGTCAATACCTGTCACTTTCATACAATACAACGATATTAGTTTTGTGTTTCAATGCTTAAGTATGCGTAATGGGCAGATTCTGTTTAGCCCCCAACGATCAACAGAAGCTTAACAGATTGAAACACAATCGTTTGTGATTGATGACGTTTCCGTACATACAAATACAAAAAAAATCTAATCGTGCTTGATTGCGCCCCAGTGTAAAGAAATATTGTCTGTGGTTACGGGCTAAATATCGCTAGCCCTTGAGTGGTGTTGCCAGTGACGTGACGTTACCTGTTCCCTGTGAAGTATTTATAGGGTTATTGTTTTTTTTATGCCGGCTCAGTTTAAAATTGTAATACAAAACACAATCGAGAATATGATTGTAGGTAGACGTAACATTGTCTTATATTGACAGAGGAAAATTAAAACAAAGATATTATATTCATTTGGGAAAGGTTAGTTATGCTTATAAATGTATTTATTTTGTTCAGCGGCCGAATTGCTGTTCATTTTTATTCAGCCATCTAAAGTTTTGGGAGAAAAATGCAAGTCGGGC
Source organism: Himalopsyche anomala (assembly GCA_031772345.1). Lineage (NCBI taxonomy): Eukaryota > Metazoa > Arthropoda > Insecta > Trichoptera > Rhyacophilidae > Himalopsyche > Himalopsyche anomala. The sequence goes on along the minus strand of CM062823.1, from coordinate 6,130,057 downwards.
TTAGCCCACCTAGCCCAGTACCTAGAACCGCCACTGATATCATACCCATTGTTAATAGAAATTTGTTTGTGAAGATGTCGGAAGGCAAAGCCTGGGTTGTTAGTGACAAGTTGTGTGAATGTACATAATTTGAACAATTCAATTCTAATATTGAAATTCCGCCAAGCACTTTCAGTCGAAATCTTAAATTATAAAAATAATAACACTAATAAATGTAAAAAGTTTTGTATAGTATGTAAATGACATCTTGATTAAATTTACGATTTAATTCATTGCAAATATACGATGAGATCCTGTTTTCTATTTTGAAGCATGTAGATTCATTCAAATATTGACAGATCACAAATGCCAACTATAAAAGTTATATGGAAGTCATGCGAAATATTCAAATTTTTTATTTGTTTATTGTTCAAACATTCGATTACCATCTTGCTAGTTTTTCAACTTTTTTATTTTTATATTTGCCTAGAGCAGAGATTCTTGTTAAAAATTCATCTTGTTAGATGCTTTTATTCATTAGATTAGTGCTGCAGTTCCGCAGTGGGTTTGGACGAGCTGCCACTGGATATATTGCTATATTATATGAGATACATTTATGAATGCGTGACTGAATGTCAATAATTTTTAAATATATTATATAAATAATACATCATTTATCACCTCACATGTCCTGGGAAATTCTCGCGACCCGAGACTGTACTACTGTAGTATTTTAAAATAACATATATTTTTACAAATTATTTCTATGCATGAAGTTCAGTAGCATTCTTTAAATATGTATTATTTTTATTTTTCGATTATGAAGACATAATATTTACAGTTGAGGCTATTATTTGGAAACCCGGCTCATTCCAAAATGGTTGAAAAATGAAACTTAAATTTGATTTTGTAAATCAATATACATTTTAAAAGTATTTTTGTTCTATATGACTCTGGAATGATATTTATTTTATCAAGCTAGGTTGGAGACTCAGGAAGAGAAATTTAGATAAATAATATCCTTTTGATATTTTCATTCAGAAGCTGTGTGGGTTCAAATTATACAGTTCATAACTCAAATAACAAACCAATACCAAGGAAGGAAACCATTTAAGTAAATTCGGAATGTAATGTTGGATTTTTTCTTTGAGCTATAAACTCTGTCCGTACCGTACCTACTTAAAAATGAATACGAAGTTGAAGTTGAGTATTAAAAAAGACGACAATATTGTATTGTAAATAATTGATTTAGCTGAAGAAGCTATTTCCTTCAAAACATGATATATTCATTCAGTAATTTTACAGTTTAATTGTGATAATTCGCAAACTAACAGATGCCACATGTCAGTACAATGGTCATATTATTTTAACAGCTTAACAATCGCGGACGCGTATTTGAGTCTTTGAAAAACAAAGGTTGCTGGCCAGCGAAAGCATATATGCATATAGGGGAAGTATCTGGAAGCTAAGAAAATTAAAGTTGGTAAAGATATCTCAATTTGTTAACTAATTATAGTGAATTTAGTAAAATTACAATTTTTACAAATTTTATTTCGCCAGGTGAAATTTTATAAAAAAACGTGCGGTCGTTAAGCTGTTAAAATAAAAAAGATTTTGAAAGTTTCTTACCGTTTTTTATTCCTTTCCGATTCAGAAATGTTGTTTTAAATTAATGGTTCGCAAAGCATAAAAAATCTCAAACTGTATTTGTTTTAAATGAATAAAATCTACTTTATACACATCCCATTAAAAACTTAATTAGTCTCGAGTGTCAGGTTTATAAATGTGAGTAGATAACTTCACTAGAGCTATATGTAATACTGAAATAATTTTCAATCTTATTACATAATTAAAGCATAACTATATTGTATGTAATTTTTATAACTTGATAGTGATGTTTTAAATTTCCATGTGGCTTAGTTAAAATTGTCACGAGTCTACCTCGTGTGATTTAAAAATCCTTGTTAGATGCTAGATACCTTTTTAAATTGTAATAAGAAACAAAAGCATTATTTCTTTTTCTTTATTTGTGTTGTTAATACAGTAATTACAGTATTTAAGTGGTTTTCCTTAAATTATTAACATTCTTTTGTAGCGTATTATTACAATAAAATTTATTAAACATAATATAAATTCGTCGCATGAGGAATAATGAAATTCTATCATTAATAAAAACAAATAATTTTTGATGACAATTAAAGTTCTTCATATGAAAATGTCAAGAAAGACTTGATTCATAGAACTTCTAACAACTACTATATTTGAAAAGATAATTCTAAAAATAAAGATTTTGGAATTCTTTTTGAATACCAATATGTATTATTTACAAACTTCAACAGGTAAAAATATATTCCATTGGATCAACCCAATTGTAACTAAAATTATACCTGTGTCCTTCTAAGCAAGGTCCATTGTTACATTTTTTTTATTATGGATTTAATAAAGGTAATTTGTTTGCGATGCCTATCAATCAAATTGTCATTCGATTGGCAGAACTACATTTATAAAATTTCCCAGTAAGGAATTGAAGAGACTTTATAAAATGTCAAACATAGAAGATAACGGAGTTGTTATTCTACTTGCATGTGCAGTCAATGTTTAATAAATCCCCAAACAGATTCATTTAGACATTGATTTATCAAAAGATTCATATATTTTTATCTAGATGATTTGGTGATTTTTTCATCCCTTTCACACAACCTACTTAATTTTGACAACAGGGTGTGGATAGAGCTATCGGTCAACTACACCTTTAATCTCATCCTCATTTTTCAATCATTACCCATTCTGAAAAACGATGTTGAATGATCGATTAAAATCCTGTCCTTATTAAATGAGTTTGTTGAAATGTTAAATTAGGAACCCACATGCTTAATATTTGGAGCAATAATGGTTAAAAAAAAACAAACATGTTGACAACTGTTTACAACAGCCATTGAATAACCTTGTGCATTATGTATTTTTATGTAAACTAGCTTAACTGCATGAAATTAAATGTTGTGTTCATCGTGACAGTCAAAAGATATTTTTATACATAGATTTGATTATCAGGTATAATTTAAATAATCAGGGAAACAGTTGATTATAATTTCAACATTAATTCATGCAGTATATAAAATTATCATTTTTTTTAAATTTAAAAGAACTAGTGAACATAATATAAATTAACTTTATAACGATAATCACAATGCTTAATCGTTCAGCTTTGAAAAATAATTCATTGTTTGAATACCATAATTTACTTAATTATAAGATCAGGGATTAAGCAACCGATTGACAAGTTCTTGATTTAACAACTTCTAATAAAAATAATAAAAGATTTTTAGTACTTTTCCACTTTTCACAGGATTTACAAATTACATACATAATATGCTTAACACCTATAACATACATTTTTTTTTTTTTTTTCATACTAAGCATGTTAAGCATTTTAATTTTGTGTAATTATAATGTAATTTGTAAATCCTTTTAATTGTTAGTAATTGCTTACACCTTTTTACTTCAATTTAACTTGTATAAATAGCACTGTTTAATTTATTTTCCTTATCAGTTGATAATGCTCGTGAGGAGCGAAACCGGTCCTGATCAAATAAATTTTAAGTGGAAAAGTACTAAAAATCTTTTATTATTTTTATTATAATGCCATTCCACCAAGTATTGACAGTGAACACCTTAAAAGTGATTAACAACTTCTGTTAAGATAAACTGCATTAGAAGTTAATATGATTCAAATTGACAGCTAATTTAGAAAAAAAAGTTTTTATGATATAATTGCATGTTTCTGATGAGTAAGAAAAACAGAAAGTACATTTGATAACAATATGGCTAAAAGGTAGTATTTATTATACAATGCAAATGGATCTTAAATAAAAAAGGTATTTTATCAAGCTTTAGGACAGTATGTTTGATGTAAAAGAAAACTGTAATAAAAAAATACATTATTGAATAAAACCAGTAAACTGATTTTATTCTTGATCAGAGTTTGACCAATCAAGAGGACCAGCCGAATCATCAGGTCTGAAGTGAACTGCTTTGACATGCCGCTTTAAGGCATCCATTAACTTGAACGTTTTATCACACATGTGACACTTGAAAGGTTTCTCATCAGTGTGGATGTACACGTGTTTCTTCATATTGGCGAGTGTGAGGCAGGTATACTTGCAGACTCCGCAGCTGAAACTGAGATGGCGTTCGTGAGTTTGTTTGTGAGTGCGGAAAGAGCTTGGCCGGTTTGTTTGATAGCCGCAAATCTCGCAGGTTAGTGTGTTTTCCTTAGAGTGGTGTTCGGACTTGTGTTTTCTCAGATCCGATTTATCGATAGCAGAGAAGTTACAAATTTCGCACAATAGACTTTTATGATTTTTTTTATGAACTACTGAATGCCTTTGCAGTTTTCGATCGGAATCAAACGACACTCCGCATTTCAAGCAGACAAAGTCTTGTATTCCGTGAATCTTTTTGTGTTCGTCTAGAGCAGATTTCAGTTTGCAGGAATACGAGCAGCGGTCGCACGAATACGGCTTCTCTGAAGAGTGGCTTCGTTTGTGTCTTTCGAGTTGGGCAGCGTCCGTGCACTGGTGTCCGCATAAGTCACAGGCTAATTCCTTACTGTCGATTTCATTCATTTCATCACCCGATTCTGGTTCTTCAACTTTTATTTTCTTCTTTAGAGGTTTTACTTTTTGTTTGATTGATTTCAAAAGCGACTTCTTTTTGGGAGATTTCAATTTATGTTTGCTTGCTTTTTTTATACTCTTGAGTTCAGCGAGAGATTTATTCTTTCCTGTAAATAAATTTCTGATGTATAATATATGAAGAAATGATGCTTTAAGCATACATTTTTATTGAGAAAAAAGAGGGGTTTTTTTAGGCTAGGGAATGTTAGAAAATATATACCATTTGAAATATCAATTTAAAATCAAAAAATATTTCGCACATCTATACTAAGAGTAAATTAATACATTTTTACATGTATAAATAGAACATACCTAATATTTACTTTCATTAAATCAAAATTTTTTTATAAGATATAAAATATTTTTTCCTTTTATCAGTTTCTTTAAAACATTAAATTAATTAGTATAACATTTTAAGCAGTAAATTAATATCAAACTGCCACTAAAAAGTAGAGTAGTTTTTGATTTAAAAAAAACAGGTATGTGAACTTGTCTGCGAGTTTTACGATGACATCAAGCTTCATGATTTGAAGTAGTTGTACGAAGCTGTGTATTTTATTTTTGTTTTTTTGAGCATTTTTTTAGCTGCTATTGAAGAAAAAAACAATTTATTGAAGATATTGTCAATGAATAGGGACTTGAAAAATATGGATTCAGTATTAAAAAGAAGAAAGTTGATGAGACTGACAACAATTGACTGTTAAACTAATTACAGTTGATGTGGTAACCTACTGTTTTTTTTGTCACCTTTTGAAGGAGCACGGATATTGTGAGAATTTTTAAGATGGCGGTGTAGATGGCCTAAGTGCTTAAAAGTTTTCGAACAGCTCGGGCACGGATGTATACCCAATTCTAATTCTGGTTCTATGGGAATCAAAAAATCATCCGGAACCTCTGACTCATAATCACAGTCTTCTTGTTTTATTTTAGCAACCAGACTGGTATTTTCAGAGTTTTCATTGGGTAATGGTTCGACGAATTCCAGAATTTGATTTAACGGCAGAAATTTGCTGTCCTCTTCTACTTTGAGAGGGTCTCCTGCGACAAATTTTGCAGTGGTTTCTTCTATGACTATGTTGAATGTTTCAGTCTCTTCCTTTACATAGGGCTTTTTTAGGATTTCGTCTAAGCTCCCTCTGCGGGACTCTGTAGTCACTTCCATGGTCAGAGTTAAGTCTGCCATCTTTGAATAGTTTGTCTGAAGAAAAAAATAGCATTAAGAAGATTTTGTACATCAACATTAAATGTGAGATATAGGAATTAGTATAACAAATAAAAACTTAAAAAAAGAAGATTATTATTTGTATTGGTCTTGTAGAATATAATTTGGTGTAAATATGTTTTACAACATGCTACTCTTTATAAGTGAAAATGAATGAAATTTTCGGGGAGAAAAAGACTAGCATATTGTAAAGTACATCGTCGGTGATTTTCTACAACCTAGTGTATCAAAAAGTAAAAGTTTTCAGGAGACACATAAATGTAATTTATTCAACCGCTATTGCTTTCTATCACATTAATACACCTCTGGAATGGTTATGTCTTCAATATCATCGTGGAAGTTACTAAGAAAGAAAGCAAAGAAGTTTCCATTAATGCCATCTTCTTCATGCTGAACATAGCGCATGACCCTATTATTTTTTTTGCCAAGGCTTTTGTATTAGGTTAATTAAAGCATGAATTTAGTTTGTGCAGTTTTTCACTGTAATAAAACATGACACGCTATACTATAGTTTTACTAATATTATTTGTGAATATTGTACATACCTAAGAATCGTAGTTGTCTCTAATAACTGTTACAAATACTCCAAAAATACTGCTGCCTGGGGAGCGAAACAAATTCCTAAACACGAATTCATCCAAATAGGACCCGAATAAAGCCATTTACTTTGAAGATGTTTACTTTACAGATTACGGATATGGTGTTGTTCTTAGGTATAAACAATAATATTTGTTCTTAGGTATAAACATATATTTATTATTGAGTATGTTTTTGTATTGGCAGCACTGACACGGAATTAATTGTCAGATAGTTTCAGACTCTAGTGTTAATGATTACTCATATTAATGACAAAAACTGATCAGGATAGTTTTGTTTCAGTACGGAAAACTGCTATTTTTTGAACCCGATCACAAAATGTTATTAGAAAACGGTGTTGTTCAACTTGGGTGAATGAATTTAGTGGAAAAAAAACTAATAACTCAGAATTTAAAACAATATGATTGTATATGATGTTTGTATTACTAACCTGGCTTTAAAATGTCACTAGTAGTTATAATGTTGTTTTATTTATCCAGTATAGTGACACAGTTCATGACTATCTATTATAATAGCTTCATAGAATTAACACCTAGCTTACAGCTAAAAACTCTTAGATGTTTGTATAAAGCCACATTGTAACGATTATTTCACAAATGATAACCCAAATTATGTAAATGAAAATGTAGCACTCCTGAGCTCTACACACAAATGATAAGTTCTGTAGTTTGGTAAAATGTAAATTTGTCGGCCAACACAAAAATTAATTAAGCAACTAATTTCATATCAAACCATTGACAGTCCACATTTTAGTGTCGCAATCTTAAAAATAAATCAGTAAAAAATGTATTTATAAGTATCCCCACCAAATCTACTAAAATACAAAGTATTGTTATATTATAATATTATATCACCTATGCGCTTAATCGTTTAATTACTCATTTATTTTAAATTTTTATTATAAATAACTATTAAAAAGGTGAGTAACCACAATATTTTATGCCTTTTTACACGAATTACATTTTTTTTGTATCAATCATTATATTTTTATTATATATTATGTGACTTTAACAAATTTTCTGGGAATTTGCATTTTTACGACATAAGTAACTCGCATAAAAGTAAAATATTATTAACTAATAGTTTTTTTTCATCAAATTTTTGAAAGTACATATTTAAATCTTTTTTTTCTTTTATGGAATTGGCAGTAACCTTGAAAAAGTTGATTATATAATAAAATTGAATTCGATTATTTTGTTATTCCAATTATTTATTATTTGATATAAAATATGACACATGTTTTGCCTCATTGAGAAGCATCATTAGACTTAACATCTCAAGGTTTACAAATAAACTAAGAATTTCTTACAATTCTTATGTGATAAAAATATATTATATAATAATGGGAATTGGTCCTATTCTAATAATTATAAATTAACTATTTACATTGGGTGAGGTGAATCCCAATGGAAATAAATCAACAATGGTGTTCCACTTATCTCATTTAAAATGGTATTTACTAATATTTCTTTTCTATTATTCTCTTTATTAATTTACAAAAACTCTAGGCTATTCATTTTTAGCCCTTCGTTATTTAATTTATGGAATATTTCGAGGTTTGCGAACGTTGAAAATTTTGCAAATAGTTTGGTAAAAAGTTTTACAATTAATCTACAATTTCTTTAATAATAGAAGATTTTTATAGAATTGCATTATACACCCTACCCCCTTTAACGCGATTCATTGGTTCCAGAAATTGACAGGTATAAAAAATCGCGTAAGAATCTTATTTTTATATAATTTTATAAATTGGTTCCGAAAATCAAAATATTGGCTAAAAAATATCAAAAATGAACGAAAAACTAAAATTTGCCATCTGTGTTGATATTTTGAAGTCTTATTGAATCGTTTCAGCTATGAATGTTGGGTCCTCTGCCTCCTCGTCACTACTGTTATCAGACTCGTTGTACGCCGTAGCGATTTCTATCAAGTCCTCGTCGTTTAGCATTTGGTCGAGTAGGGTCTCGTCAATTTTTTACGCATAGTATTTTCGAAGCCTTCACCATTTACAGGATTGCTACAGACAGACCGCTGGAGTTCATTCACTAAGAAGATTTAATACATATTTAGCTATCTGTATTTGGATAAAATTTATGGCCGTACCGTGATATTTAATGAACTCGAATGTATTTGAACAAAATTCTAATAAACGTCTTTTGATGTGATATCAAAAGATTTCGCGTCTTTAAATGAGGGGTCACCATTTCAAATGTAAAAAAATCGAAGAAAAAATTGCGTAGCAATAAGTAAATGGCGTAAAAAAAAGGAAACGGTGCCGTCCAAAAATGTCGCGTAAAGGAGAAATCATACAAATAAAAATCGCGTCAAAAGAGGACTGGGTGCATAATAATAATTAGGAATTAGACATTAGTGTCGTATTAATACTTCTCTAGTAATATAATATATAAGTAATACGTCCGTTTAATAACTTATAATCTAGGTAGCAAAGAATTATTAATTGTTTGTACGTATTATGTCCATAATATAAAACAAAGATTCATGAGTATACGAGTAAGTACTGTTAAAAAAATAACGGTGTTTAATTTTATTTTTTAGGTTTAATATTTAAAAAAAAACTACATCATATATTAAAAGACTCATATTGGTAAAGACGGCTATCATCCTGAGCGACGGCTTTCGAGGTTTATACATTTTTTTCTTTTGAATACGCCATTAGTCGATATAAAAATGTGGCGTCAGATGGTCATATCTACGAGAGGCATACAAGAAAATGGAGATGAGATTTTAAAGGCATTTTTTGTACAATATATAATATTATATTGCTTTGCAATACATTGGGAATACTTTGCGGCACAGCTCTTTGTCTGTAAACTGTTAGAGCCTGTTTATATATATATCTCACACTATACTATTATTTTTAGATGTATTCATTTATTCTTACCGGCCTCATTGAGAAGAATTATTTTCATGTGCTACAAAATGTTTGTATTTTTTTTGCCAAGAAAAATGAAATCTATTGTTTGATACTTTGGTTGGAAAGTCTGCCTTTCAATAACACGGAGTTAAGTTCTATTTTAAAGAAGTTTTATACAGAGGTAAGGTTTTTTTTTGTATATTTAAAAACAACTACACACTAGCAAGAAACCTAAAAAAGACTGTCTTTTTTAAAAATCGCACGACTATGTAAAATTTATTGTATAATAATATAATATAATAATTGCATTGATTGTTAATTTTATCTTAATAAAACCATTTTTATTAAACTTTTCAATTAACAACATATAAATAGTTTATTTTACTAGTCCACTTTTAACGAAGAGTATATTGTGCCTCCTAATGCAAGTATCTCAACAGATGATTTTTTACAAAAACTGTTTGTTAACCAATTGTTCAACCTCTCTTTTCCGAAGAGGTTATGGATATAAAGATATGAGTAATGGTTAACTAATCGCTTTCGTTACGCCTCTTTATTTTAGGATTGTAGACAATTTTAGGCATTACAAACACCCATGTATTTGAACAGAAATCGATTGAAAAAATGCTGTACGTATTGAGACTTGAACCCGTGATATCCGTCATGGAAGCCAACGACGTTGACCGTTGCGTCACGCACCCGACAGCTAAATAATATATTTATTTAATCATGCATATTCATTGTTTGTAACAATCGATTGCATCTTAAGTATTGCTTATAATTGCATAGGAGTGATTAAAAAATTCACTCCTTCCTTTGTTTGAGATTAAGCGAGCCCCTTGTTAATGTGTTGGCAGCCCACCGTTGACTGGTTACCAGCACGTGTCTTGAATACTATACCAAATCAAATATTTGAATATCTGAAAATAAAAAGAAGCCGAATATCAAATACTCGATTGGGATCCCTTCACAATACTCATATGTTGATAAAAAAAACGTGCTACATAAGTTTTCGCTGTTAATGATTAAACAATTTCAATATTTCCACTAATGGCGGTATCCCTTTCAAAGTTATTCGTGGCTTGGGTCACCATATGTCACCTAAAAAAACATGGGCCAGTTCATATAATAAAGGGAATTATTTCTTCTCCCGTTCCGTGCTCCTTCGTTCTTTTGCCGCACCATTTCTTTTAGACTGGAATATTTGTGGTATATTTTCCACCCAAGAAAGGAACGGTTTAACTCTGGTTATTATTATTGACGACAAATATTTAAAAAAAGCTAAAATTGAATGAGCTATTTTATTATTTGTATTGGAGACATATTATTAACTCTATACACAATAAACAAAGTTTCTCTAAATCAGTGTTCCCCAACCGGTGGTCCACGGCCCAGTGCCGGGCCGCAGAGTCTTTCCGTCGGGTCGCAAACAATATGTAAAATTTCAAGAAATTCGTCATACAAAAATAATAAATATAGGATCTTTTTTCATCTGCACGTTTAATTGTATTTTGCCTTATTGTTAAATAATAATAATTGGTAGAATGATGCGACACCAAGGAACTTAAAAATAATGGAAAGTGAAATACCCAACAAATGAGGTGGAACCGGCAACCGACCTCGAGTGTGGTATAATATGGTATGTATTTAAACGCGTGTCAAGAAAACGTCATTTCAAATTATATCCTTTATCCAATTATGTTCCTTTTTCTATATCTATAAATATTTATACCCAACCAATTGTGGTTAAAAGTGTAAATCAAATACGCATGCTTATTTTAGAAACGCACAAAAACACCAATATTAGTAATATTTATGATTTGTATGAAATCTTTCTAGTGAAAAGAAGACATCAATAATGCACCCCTGAAAAAAACGTGTTCTGTTATTTCTCTCCAGTTTGGGAAGCTCTGATCTATACAACAGTGCACTGTTGTAGAAGCAGGGTCGGCGCTACCATACTGGTGAAATAGGCAAACGCCAAAAGCGCAAACCTTAAGGGATCGCATAAATGGAGTACTAGAATATTTTTTTATATTTTAATAATATCAAATAATACATTTTATTTTATTTTAATATCTTATCTGTAATAATGTGTATTTTTATTGTTGTTAAATGTGCAATTTTGTGTTTTTTTTATTCTAATTTAATTAATAATAATTAGTTTTTTGAAACCGAAAAATAAAGGGTACATAATTCTCTTATGTGTTTGTAGAATACGTTGTAATGGGCGTACAAGAATATCCCATGCATCCGCGAGCACAGGAATTTAGAGGCCCTGATTTAAATCATTTGAGAAGTAGCCGAGACAGCAGTTACCGAGTCGAATTCTATGCATATCTTTAATATTGATATAAAATTAATTTATTCTCATCAATACATGTCACGATTCAATAGCTTCAGCTAAACGTTAAGAAAAGTGGGAACACATATCATGAAAGGTAACCAATGTCTCAAGCTGGCTGTAGAGAGTCATGAAAAAAAATAGTAGCTTAATTATAATTATCAATATAGTAAGTGTCTACGATCTATAACTTGGCGTAGCGGATGGGCGTTAACTGTTGAAATGCGTCACGAAAATAAACAATTGAATATTGTAGAAGTATAATTAATTCTAGAACATTTCGTAGACGAAGATATGTTTAGTTTCAATGTTGTGCTGATTAGAATGTTTGTGTTTTTGCCTCTTCCATTTCAGTGGCGTATGCTTGCTGAGTCTGATTTTGGCACGTATTTTTAGTAACTGGGGAAAATATAATATAAAGATGTTTTTTGTACTTATGAATTCATGGCTCAAATCGAGCCGGAGCGTGACGGCAAAGTATAATGAGCCATTTTGTAAAAAAAAATAATTTCCGTTCCGGTCCACAAATTATCAAAATAAATTAAAAAATGTGTTCAACCATAAAAAGTTAAAACATAAGGGGCAATTATATTAAAAATAAAACAGTTTTTATCAGTGCTTTTTTTTACAAAAGAAAACCAAGCTTTTTACAAAAGATTTTTTTAGTCCATGTCCGTTCCCAATGTGGAGTATATGGCTTCTTAATGGAGATATGTCTTTATTTTCAAGGATCGAAGACGAATTGGGTATTTTATTGTTCTAAAATGATATTTTATAGGAACCAAGAAATCTCATGAAAAAGTTCAAAATTTACGATTTCAGAAAATAATGAACATCCGATAAGTGTTCAATTATTTCTAATCAAATATACGGGAAAAATATGTGAAAGTGTTGTAACGAAGCTGATGCTGTCAGTTTTCTGTGATTATGAAATATTGTCAAATTTGAATACAAAATAATCTGTACCCTATCTGTAAAAACTCCACATAGCAATTCAATATTTCAGATTCAATTCTTGGTAATCTGAACACCAATGTAGATTTTATTTCAATACAACGAAAAAGATTCTTCACATTTGCGCAAGAGCATTTTCTCTTCAAGATGATTAAAAAATATCTGGCAAATTGTAAAATAGTTGTTGTTCATAACAGAATTATCGATATTGTTTTTAATTTTGAGCGACAGATTATGTTTTTACACACAGTGCAAGCAACCAAGTTTTAAAGAATTTTTCATTGAAACATGTGAACATGAAAATGAAAAAAAATACCTTTGTTACGTTACCTGTTAGGACAAATCATAGTCGTAATGGGCGGCGGTAATTGCAACGTTAAGTAACATCGCGATGTTTTTTGTTAAATAAAGAGTTTGAGTTATTAATTACAAAATTGAGTTTTCTATATCATCTCGTACTTCACTGTTTTAGGTACATTTGTTTGTTGGTTGAAGGTTTCGTATACAGTTAAAGCTCACCGTTTGGATGTTTGCGAGGTTTGTGGAACTATATATAAACAGCTGACCTGTACAGTACACCCAAACACAAACACTACTCGCCAAAGTAAGGCAACATTCATCAGGAAGGATGTTAATTTATAAAAGTTAAATTAAAGGATATACCGTGAAATAGAAATGGTAAAATGTGTGTTGTAAATATTAAAATCTTTTACGTGAAATTAAATTTACTATTCATGTATGTTTATTTAAAGCTACGCATGACAGGGCGCTAAGCGTTTGCGGCCTACGCAACATCTACGTGGCGTAGAGGTTCGTATTCCTAAGCACGGCTGTGAGCTGAGAAGTAAATTGTAGCGTTTGATCTATCACACTGTGAACATTATTTCATTATCGATAAATTGTAAAAGTTAAGTGTTTATTATAAAAATGATGGCGTAAAAAATATATGTATCATATTTATCAAATAAATTTTGAAAATTAACACTTTTGCGAATGTGTAAAATAGTATACGAATTCGATGAAAATTGGTGGTTCTCAAAATGGATTCGTTATTGACAAGCAAGGTTTATTATTTTATTTGTTTGATTTTAAAAGCTTAAAACTTAAGCTATGTTTTATTTAGAACATATTTAATGGAATGTAAAAAATGTTTTGAATTTCGTAAATTAGAAAAAAAAATGTTTGATCTTATCTAAATGTTATATTGGTATAATTTTTTTTTAATATTTTCACATAATATGTATCAGAATATTATCTATCTAAATCTAATCTAATATTAAACTGCTATATGAATAATAGGCAGAGTGAGAACACAAATGACTCGTGGTGAATTTAATTTAAAATTAACATTTTTTTTAAATTATGCATTGTTACTTGAATGTAAAATTGAAGACTCTTAAATGACTATTACATATCCCATTTATATACTGAATTAAAATAAGTAAATGTTTTTTTTTATCCAGATAAGCATCGTGGCCAAAATACGTTAGTTGACGATTTAACACTACGGTAAGCTATTTTTTTTATTCTATTCTTATTTTTTGTTTAGTTTCGATACAGATAAACAAAGTGTACATTAATTGAATAATGTGAGTACACTTTCACTTTGTTTTTACTGCAATCGTTGTGTAAGTTGTGTCGGTGATGGGTAAAATCCAACTAAAGGAGAACACACAAGCCATGAGCCGTATGTACAGCTCTAGGTTACCTACTACACACTTCAAACACAGGGAACAAGTTACAAGTTTTGTTGATGCAGTAATTCACTCCTGTAACGTTGCGTATTGCGAACATACCTATTCTAACTCGATTCCAAGTAGGTATTCAGTTATATCTGGGATACTGTTTCTTTGTAAAGTACATTTAAGACTAGAAGAAGAAGCTATTATATTTATATTGAAGTATTTGATTCAGTAAAATAAAAGGTTTTAGTTTGTGTAGCTGGATATCAACTAACACAAACTTTCTCTATTTTTTTAGTATTTAAGTAAGTATCTTTTGACTAAATAGAGTTTTTTTTGTTAATTGTATATAAAAAATACATATTTATCAGCTATAAATCTGCTTACTTAACTATTAAATCATAGTGTCTTCAAATAAATTGGAAAATAGCAAATATATGTTTTTATATATATATTTATAAAAATGTGCTTTAAGTCTTTTTTGATGATAATATCTATATAAAAAGGAATATATATATAAAATGTTTTTTTTATAAGATCAAATATAGAAATACGCTATTTCAGTATCAATAAAAGGAACAATTATATATATATATATATATATGTACATAGCTTGACTTTTTCGAGGTAGGTTATGGAGCAAAGTAAATATGGTAAGTGTAAGCCTACTGGAAAGGTTACTAAATAAATCTTGCAAAATGAAATATTATCAAACTAAAGATAGTTACTTAACTGAAGTTACTTAAACACTGATGAAGATTGAGTTTTAGTATTATTTTGTGTAGTACGCCGTACACAGTGTAAATTATTGAAGAAGTCGATTAAGCGAGCATTCTGTCGTAAGAATATATTGTGTTTAGTTGATACTTAAAAAAATTAAATAGTCAAAAACTCATTTGATACATAGTCACTCATGTATCAAATGTTTTTCTGAACAACGTTGAGATAAAACACAACAGTGTTAGTATGGAGATATTTTTTATTAAGTGGGTACTTTATTTGTGATTTATTTACGTGTATAAGATATGTGTACTATTTGAAGGCGTATTTGACATGCCCTTGTTTGCTTGTACGTAATTGTTAATTATTCGGTACATTAAATATCAACACTTGGCTGAAACGAGTCTACTCTTCAAATTGAGACGAAAGACTTTCACCGAGTGAAGAAAAAATCTTTTCGCAAAGCGTGACAAAGGCGGGGGCGATATTTTTTTTGTATTCAAACGGAATAATTCAGGGAAAATTTTAGGGCAAAGTGTGAAATTTGTGAAATATACTTATGGACGCTTACCTTTTGTCTACAGGGTTATTAAAATATACTGAAATTCTATCCATTAAATTTTTTTATTATCGAAATTAAGTAATGTGCGCTCTTCGAAGCAAATACGAAATAATATAATTATCATAGCTGTTGCTTAGAGGTAACCCACTGGCTTCCCTTAAGTGATACGATATTCAAATTCTAGACTTACATACTTTTGTATATATATTTTCATATATGACTCACACAGACACGCACTCTGCATCTGTCTGCATATTTAGTAAATGGTACATTGAAAGGGGGTTATGTCAACTTGTGTAATAATAGCGCTTCTTAACATATTATATTGGTGTTACATTCGTACAAATCACGAAAGAAATATTTCTATTGATTCTAAAAAATCAGTGAGTAAACATTTGTATGATAATAAGTATTAAGTATACAATGGATTCTTCTACAGTGAATTAATAGTGGACTATTTGATATTTTCCATTCATTCGTCAGATACCGTTTTTTTTCAATATTTTTTTTATCGATGTCGGCTCTTAATATAAAGCATCTCATAATGAAATAATCTCGACAGAAGTTTTCCTACGAGAACTGTTTGCTACTCAGTCACTCAACCTATCTTTCTCGAAGAGAGTAGTTGGGATAGAAGGATAGAGCAGGGTATGAGATCCATTATTGTTAAATGAAAAAACTAATGTATTAGGCTCTACAAAGATCTATTTAACCGTTTTTTAAATTATCTTTGAAAGTTTGACAGAAAAAATAGTGTTTTAACTTTGAAACTAAAAATTGGTCTTTTATTTGATATCGTTACGTAGTAAAAATCTAGCAAAAATGGTTGTTTAGCAAAACAACTAATTAAAAAAAGTGTTTTTTCATTTTAGCTATGTCGAGGAATACCGTGTGATTTCTCCCATTTTTTGTTTTAACCTAAAATGATGAAAAAATATGGCATAGTGACAGACAAATAAAACGTTTTTGTATTTCTCGCCCCCCATCCCTCACAGGTATATCATAAATGTTAAATCAGCAGGCTGAGACGAGAGCCCAGGAGGAGAGAGATATTATTCTTATGAAGAAAAATGGAAAAATAACCTCCCTTTTTCTAGGGGTGATTACGAATAACATGGGGTGCGTTCATAAATATAAATGCATGTTTTTGACACACGCAAGTTATAAATTGTTGAAAATAAAACGTTACACCGAACCTGTCTACTTGTTGTCATTTAAAAACGTGTATGTTATGATTACAATAATATATTACGTGACTTTTGGACTATATCACTGCCATAAACTATTTATGGCTGAAAACTTATACCACGGATACTCAATCTTTTACTTCCCCACCACATTTATAGATTCAAATTAGACTTTCTGGATATGATTCAAACATATATATGTTAAATGCGACTTCTTTTCATTTAACTATACCGCTCTCATTACGAAGCTTTATGAACGCCCAATAAAATATTTCTACGAGAACTGTTTCTTACTCTGTTTCTCAACCAACGGCGGATTAAGCACTTTGGAGGCCTCAGGCGCAATAAATTTTGGAGGCCCTGCTTTTCGAATAACATAAAATTGCTGCAAACCTCTTCGTAGAATAATAATGAATATTGAAAACTGAAATTAAAATGTAAGGTTTCATATAATATATGCTATCTTTGAGGCCCCCAAGATTTGGAGGCCCTAAGCGTGCGCCTCTTGCGCTTATGGGATAATCCGCCACTGTTCTCAACCTCTCTATATTGAAGACGGTAAGAAAAAAAAAGTGAGCCTAGAAGAGAATTAGTGGTTTTGAGACAAGATTGCTGGAAACATCACAGACATCCATGCCTTCGAACATAAATCCATTGGTCAGTAGACAACATATTTTTGAAACTATCCGTACTGGGATTCGAATCTTTGAGTTTCGTAATCGAAGCAAACAACGTTGACCACTTGGTCACCCTTCTTGCGATTAACTTAATTTGATAATTAAAGAAATTCAGTAAATGTAGATTGTTTACCACATTTAAGGTGTTCACCGAAGTTTCTTGGCAGAGAGCCATTATATTAAAAAATAAATAATGTGGAATAAGTAGAAATATGTAGCTGCCACTGAATTTGAAATAGTGATATTTTTTATGTATAAAAAATAAAATATATCTTCCATTTTAACTTCTATGATGAAGATTGGTTATTAACATAAAGGTCAGCAATTTAGGCTTAGCTAGGGTAAGTAAGACAAGATGGACTGTAAAAAGGAGAAGGAATTTAAGAATTACTATTTTCTAAAAAATATGTTGTATCCGAAAATGTCGGATAAGCTCCGGATAAGAATGTTGACATAATGGTGTTCGCAGTTAGAATGCATCGATAGGATAGTATACATAAAGGGTTTTTACTATTTATGTTAAGGCCCAAAGTAAATGACGGTACTATCCATTGCGTATTTTGTAGGCGAAAGGAAATACTGTGTTACCTATAGTTAACGATCTGAAGAGAATCTAGGAAAAGAATCAGATAATTCCTACGCGGATCTAAGTAGTAGAAAAGGATATAAGAGGACGTGGAAAGATGAAAGCAAGAAAATAAAAATTAAGCTTCTGCCATCGCTTGTACCTGTTGACGTCTCGTCGGGTGATCGTGTGGCAAAAGAAGGAAGGAAACATGCGCAACCCTTGTTTTTATTACCCGCTAAGACGTCAGCGTTACATTTTCAACGGTCAAAACCTTTCTCGACTTGAATACATAAATATCAACGGACAGGGCTGCCACAACTCACTGTGCGCTTGCTATTTCTCCTTTAAATTTCGACAAATAAGATGACACCATCAGAGGTTTCCATACAAGAATATACATAAAAACTATGATAGAATTTCGATCAGTGAGTGAATTAATCTCTCAGCCTTTAGATTGAAAAAAGACCCGTCTACTTTTACTAATCACTTAATTTCGGAAGGACACGTGTTTAATAAGAAACAAGGGATAAAAATGTTACACCCAAATACGGACGGTCATAAGCTCTTTTTCCATGAAATTTTGAAAATAAACAGAGCACAACTGCATAGCCTTCCGATTTTAAATGAAATATTAAACATGCTGGGGTCTTCACTCCTATACCCCATATAAATATAATCATAAAACCTTTTCCGACAAACAAATAAATATAATTTTTAAAACTACTCACTACTCAAATCTGTGAGCATTCCCACGAGCTTATCCTTTTCGCCAGCAATGACTTTAAACTCATTCATACGTTTATTTCTTATATAAACGCGAAACATTCATTTACTAAGCGTCAGTTCAAGTTCATCCGTGCACTTGAACGCCTGAAGATGCCGAAAGGCGAAACCCGGGTCGTTAGTGACAAAATCTGTGAGAATGTGTATAATTTGAACGATCAAACTCTAAAAGGTGGTCTATAAAAAAAAGAAGAAATCATCCTTTATTTTCATTGATTTTGTATTGAAAGACTTCATCAAAAGAATAAATAATTATATTAGTTTGCGAGTCTGATCCATATGAATTCAAGCACATGACTCGATTATCATTATCGTCAGTAATATCAACACTGATATTAAAAACATTGATAAGATCGAACCCTAATCGTATACACATAATCCTATTTTATAAAATAAACATTATTTCTTATTATTTTAAGATAAAACTCGAAAATTTCTAAAGAAAAGTCTTGCCACCAAGAGTTCTATTTGCCACTTTCTTTGATGTAATGACATGTTCTTTGGGCTAAAAATTTGACCTAAAAAATACAAGTACTAAATCATGTAAGTATTGTATGACTCGAGATAAATGACAAATAATTCTGTGTGAACCAGTTTGTCTCTATACTAACCCAAAATCCCAGACTCATATGATCACACTAATAATAAATGTCAGGACAATCTTTCAACTGTACTTTTATTGGTTTTAAATAATAATTTACAAAACATTCTGTAACAAAAAAGTAAATAGATTTTATTTCTTTTTTAACCTCTATTTGATTAATAGAGTGTACTAATAGTTCGCAGTGTATTTGTTAAAATTTGCTCATTGCGCATAGTACACACGATGTGCGGACATAGGGTGTGTGCGTGTGTTTCTGTGCTTTGGAAACAGACAAATATATGAAAACAGAAGACAAGGTAAAATATGTAATAAGCAGTTTTCGTAAATCAACGAAGTTGTCAGAGTTACACTTAGTAATTAGATTATCGTTGGAAGATCAATTTGTCAATTTATCGAATTCGGTAATTATTGTCATTGTGTATATGACTTATTTGCGTAAATGTAAATATTTTTCCGTTTATCTAATGTATATAATACATCATCAAATTGTGAATATATTTTGTTGAGAGACTTTTTGGATTATATGAATGTTAATTTAATACGTATGTATACATGTATATTAATACATATAAATATGAGCCTGTAGCCCTTAGTCTTTGGTCAAGGTCTTCTTGAGCTCGAATCTCATGTATGTTTGTGATATATCTTCAATTTTCACTCCCGATCCTCACGATTTTTTCGTCCATAAAAACGGAGCATAGCGAATGCGGTTAGTTAACTTAACCCAATCTTCATTTGACACGGGAATGCGTCCCACGTAAAACAGCCGTGTTAAAACCGTGTAAAAAAGATAGAAAGAATATGAATAAATGACATAAAGGTTCTATTAAATTTGGCTATGTAAAAATAAACTTTGTAAAACGAAGATTATACCTATCCTAGCCCCAATTTTGTACATTTACTCTCTCCGAAGGGGTTGAACTACTGAATTTTATATGCCTACGAATATTAGCTACAATATAAGTCCATATCATATACAAAAGGAGCAGCTATAATTAAGGAATTTCATTATATTTCATAATATGAAAATTAACGAATGATTATGTAATAATTTGTACTTCTAGAGTCTTTAAATGGGGACGCTCGGAATTTGTTAGGTTATAGCAGCCATGTTGTTAAAGTGACAACTGTCAAATTTGTTGTCTATTGTTTAGAGAAGCAAATCACTATAAGCGGTGAATAAGTACCATCACAACCAGTAGTGAAATTCCCGTGAGCATATCACTTATATTGAACGATCTGAAATGATCAACAAATTCACGTTTTGAGTAAACAGGCCATCCAACCAAACTAAGCGTTAAGTATTTCAGACATTGAAAAATGTGTAAAATGTTCTTCTCAAAGTTTTAAGGTTCGAATTAACGAGCAAACACAGCCACAATAAAAGTCACACCAAATGTGAAATCTCAATTTTATGAATTCACCAATGGGTAAACTTTACGTTCAAAGAAAACAGTTCTTTTGTGCAGCCCTGAATAGTATAAAACTATCCTCAGCAACGATGGAAGTATTATTATATTCGTGGGGTCGACCCTTGTGGAAACGAGTTCCACTCAATTTGTCCGCCCATTTCGACTGGACCGGGAATGTGGAATTGTGGAAATCGACCTCGGCTAGATATAGGTACTCTAAATAAACGGCCTGTAACAATTCGATGCAAGTTATTAATATGTCATTGAGTTGCGAGTTAAAAACTGGATTTTTAAAAGATTTTGTTTAATATAACTCACTTAACGACAACGAATGAAATTATAACGATTGATTCATGACAATAAAAATGTATTTATTTGACATTTTGATAGAAATAAATTATGAGGAACAATTTCAATTAAATTAAAATGAAAGAAAACGTTGAATATACCTTAAATTAATAAAAAGTACTATAAAAAAAATTGCAACCACACACTGGCGATAGTTTTAAGTTCTAGAGTAGAAAAAACATTTCATAAGTTGACATTTTTTTCTTTTATTAGTGTATTCAAAATCTGTTATATTTATAAAGCCGATGAATATAACATCCTTCAATATATGTACTTATATATATTTGAACACTTTTAACTGTCAGGTAAAGATCGAATAAAGTAAATTCGATTTGATATTCACATGTTAATTTTGACAAACTTTCATTAATTTTTCTCTACCATTTTTGTTTCAAATTAGTATTTACCCTGGCTCAAAAATGATAACGATGACTTTATAAGACCAGGCTTGAAAACGAAAATGGTCTTTATAACTCTGGGAAAACTCAAAAAAGGTGTCTGACATAAGTTTTCAATATCAGTTACTAGTGTAAGAATAAAGTTCACTTAGACAACTATTTTTATATTAAAAAGTCAACATCGTTGGTTGTGAGGAGCATGTGTTCGAATCCTAGAACGGATAGTTAGTTCAAAGAATGTTTAAATTTCTGTTATTCAATACAAAAAAATTGCATATCGAGAGCGGTTAGCTAACCACCTGTTATGCTCTAGGTCTATTCTTATATCACTAATGTCTTCGAAAAACATAAATTAAGCAATTGAATAACAAGCAGTTTTCGAGATAAACTTCATTAAGAGTCGATACGCTCCACATTGGGACGGAAATAGTTATACATATTTTATGTTATATAGTACAATTAAATTGATTCTACGATTTTATAAATGATATAGTTCAATGTTGAGATGGCCATATGAATAAAATATAAACAACTCAAAAAATAACAATATTCATGAATCCCCTCCAAAATAAATAATTGAGTTTCTCTTTTAAAAAGTTTACTAACCCTTCTAAGATAAGTACACTCGGCAGTATCGTGCATTTGTTTTATTGCAATTGTTTCGGTCGTAATTCTTTCTATCCGAGGCCGGCATCGAAAGGGTTCAGTTATACGACCACACAGAAGCATTTCAAGTAATTTTATTTGCCCTGGGATATGAACTGGGACCCTTCGGATCGGTAGGCGCGGAGATTTAAGCCCGGAATTTAAGCTCGCGTGCTTTTCAAACGGATTGAAATATTTTATGGCGAAGCTTTTTTTTTCAGATAAATGGCAAACGACTTACATACAAACATAGTATGTCGTGTAAACTGCAATATTATTGTTATGCCAGATATTAATATGTTAGATTATATTATTATAAATATAAAAAAAGGACTTCTAAAGAATACAAAAAAAATAACTTTACATCATAGTTAAATGTTTATTGTCTAGTGAACGAATACTTAAAGTGTTCGATTAATCGATTGCTGTTCGAAGGCATGGATGTTTGTGATGTCTAAAATGTCTTCTCCTCTCACCCTTCCGATCCTTTAATAACTGGGCGTAGCGAGAGCGATTAGTTAACCACTTGTCCTTTCCTTGTCTAAACCTTCTTTCGCTACTACTTTCTTTGGAAAAAAATAGAGGCGAGTGACTTAGTAACAAACAGAAGAAAAACTTCTGTTAAGATACCTCCATTAGCAGGCAATATGCTCTATATTGGGAGCGGACATTGATATACAAATAAATATATATAAATCACGCTTTGTTGCCTCGATGTATAAATATCAAACATATTATATATAGTCTTAGGCGCTGTTGTTATCAGATCCGATATACAATTATTAATCTACTTTCTTTGTGAGTCAAGTAGCAATTTTAAGATTATTTAGTGTGAAAAGATCGAAAGAGAAGCTCGTGGCGGAAATATGGCAAGAATATTGCTGAAAATATCACCACGGTATAAGAATACTAAATTAAGATAAAAAAAGATAACTTTAAGGACCATAATTAAACCGAGAATTATTCTTCCAGTGTATGAATAATAATGAACACTTTGAAGTCGTTAAATTTACATTTAAATTTAAGCCATGTCTCGTCGTATTTAAAAAATGGAAAGGTAGGATTTATGCCTACCTACTTAATGCCGAATTGTATATTTTCTTCTTCTTTTTTATGTTGATAAAAAAGCACTGGGAAGAAAAATGGTGTCCGTGACGTAATAGTGACACAGTATCATCCATCAAGCCACTCTGACACCGGTCAAACGCTTTAAAAACACAATCTAACATTTTTACCCTTTGCGACAACGTCCGGATACGAGATTGACAACCTTTTACATCAAAAACAAAATATATTTTTAAAATCTATTTATGTCCGCTACCATTCCTAATGTAGTTAACCCGACATAAGTATTTATATGAGAAATCCTTGTCACTCAATTGTTCAACCTATTTTTTTAAGAGTAAAAGTCTTAACTCTTAGAAATAAAATGTTTTATCAAAAATAACTGATACCATATTTTTACACGAATTATTTGCTTAATACGATACCCATAAAAATACAGAAGCGGACATCTGTACCTAATAACATCATCATCATCATTCATGGGGTAACACTTTTGATGAATATGACTTTGATTACAATTGTAATGACTTCAGATTTTTTTTGTTGAGCAAAGATGGCAAACATATTTTGAAACAAACTAAAACACTTGATAAAACTATTATTATTGTATACATTTTTGGATTTAAATCATAATGTAATTCTTGTAATTGTATCTAATCAATATACTTTAATAACAACTGTGCATTAAAACTTAAAGCATTTTTCTCTTCTCCTTCGAGGCCGAGTTAATAATCCTAAAATTCTCATGACTATTAATTTACATGCTCTCAATTTATTCTTACGTGGGCGAAACTATGACCCAAAATTATTGTTTCTTAAAACTTATACCTCGCTTAGGAGGTATGAGTCACCAGTTCCAAGGGCCGTCCGATTGATCAACTTATTGCCTAGAGAAGTGGACATTTTTAGTGACAGTATTTGTGAACTGTTTGTTGAATTTTACTATTTTATTTCTTGATTTTGTGTGTTGATTTTGATGTATTATGTAGTTTTATTTAATATTTTGTCTCATTATATTTGTCAAGTACATGGCGAATTGGCGTCAGCTGTTATGTCATGTACTGTACTTTTAATTTTTAACAATAAATAAATAAACTGTGCTTTTTACTGATTATTATATGACTATTTTTTATATATTCTCTTCCCTATACATATATTATAATATAATTATTATAATGTATTTATTGTACATTTCCAAATAAATTCTTTAATTACTTTTTTTGATCGTTTGATATCGATAGTGAGTGTCCGACCTGCTTTCAGCCCACCCCTTAAACATTCTTATTAGTGACACGATCGGGTTCTCGTAAATTTTGAATTCATCCCAAGAATTTGTTTTTTTTTGTGAGATAATCAATTTTGTCAAATATGATAATATAATCAAGAAGAAAATGTAATCGACTACTGTTGTCGACTTCTTTCTGACAGAATGACTTTTAAGAAAGACGCTTCCAAAATTCATCGAATTAATGTATTTCTGTTTGATATTGGACTTCGAAAAATATCGTTTGAAAGGGAAGGAATCCTACTTTCGAATCGAAAAAGGTTAAATTGTGATGTGTCACTTTTTTCCCGAACCATTTTTTTGATATTTAGTACATAGGTCGCTGATTTAAGTGTGTCAGCGAATTCCGTTTGGAATTCACGAAGCACTCGACAATGAATTTTAATTTCAAACAAACGTAAAACGAGTTCGTTCGTATTTTTCATTCGTATAATAATTGTCAATTAACTTTGAAAGCTTATATTTGAGTTTTTTTTTAAATATACACATAATAAAATAAAATGACACAAATATTATTCTAGTATCTTATAAGGTTTACTCGCTAATTTAACAATACCAATTTATGTTCAAAATACCTACTCATGATTGAATTAAAACTTCTTTAAATTACCCTTAAGTAAAACAATAAGTGAAATAATAGATTGTCTTTACGTACTTTTAATTTACTTATTTTGAAATAATAGCAAGTTTATTTTCTTTCATACATAAACAATTGAACGTGAGATGAAAAATTCCAGATTTGGTACACTTTATTGAATAAATTCTATCTTGGACATAACGAAAGTATGGCTGTTGATAAAATATGTTTTGAAATAAACAAAGATTAATAATTAATTAAAAAAATGATTTAGAAGTAATCGTAAATTGATTAAAAGTGAGAATATTAGTACTATTATCAAAGCAGATCCAAGATTAACAGTGTTTAAAGTTTTTCAGACTAAATATGCATCCAGCAACAGTTCACATGTATTTTTAAGCGTTGAGAAACCTCTTATATTTTTTACTCTTTCAAGCTACTAGTAAAATATATGAGGAATTATGAGACAACCAAATACTTTTCGTGATTCTCTTAATGATTGCAGGTTTTGGAAATTACCAAAGATAATTATACTGAGAATAAGAGGTGAAAAGTGTGAGACTAGAAATATTACACATTTGTGAGGGAAGCTACCGGTTCAATAAAAAATACAATTTAATTTCATAATTCGTAATAAACACAAACTAGATTGACGGCATATTAAATGCTAATTTATTTGAACATCAAAAAAAATCTAGTACTCTGATTGATGTACTCGATAAGATATATTTAAGCAACATATATATATATTTCTTACATTATTATTGAAAGTGCACAACAACCGATAAGTATTGTGAAAGATGATGAAAATAACGATATTACAATTGACATCTCGCTACCCTAAAGCAAAGTCGAAAATACTAATTCAAAGGTAATTGAACTTGTTTGAAAGTTTGTGTTGTACTTTTTAAATTAACGAATTATGGTTTTATTTAGTTTTTTTACGGTGTATGATAAATGATAATAGTAAGACAAAAGATAACATTTTTTTGTATACTATCATCTGTATCTTTTTATTTTACTAATCTCGTCAATGCTTTGAAGTTACACTACAATATCAATAAAATATTTCATTGTTTCATTGCAAAGGTTTACCTTTGAGGAATCGATTGGCTTACTTATCTTAAAATTAGCTTTTTTCACTTTAACTTACTGTCGTTATATGGTAGCGAGTGTGTACGCGAAGCGAAATGATATCAATTTATTATTTAACTACGTATAACTTTATTTCATACAATATTAAAGTAATAATAAATATATTAAGAGAAAAGCTTTGCTTAAGAATGTCAGTAGGAATCGCAATCCACGATGACAGCGATTCGGCTTTATTAATTTGACAGTGAGAAAATACTTGCACTGTCACACTTTCCCTATTGTTTGGGAAATTCCCTCGGAAATAAAAAAAAAGAGAATAAAAAAGCGCAGGTGTTGCAATATAAAAATAATTCCCCCCCGGAGGTTTCACTTCTACACAGTGGCGTAGTTGATTCTGTCGTATTAAATGAACATTATAAATAGATATGTCGAGCTTACTGACAAGCTACGAAGACAGCATTATTTTTATAAAATTAAAATAAATGTAGAGACGAGTTACTGTTGTCATCGTTAATAAAGGTCTATTTGGAGTGGTCATTTAGTAGAAGATTGATCACACTTTCATATCATATTAACCAACAACTGTCTATATTATAGGGGTTTTTAAAACGGTTTGTTTCTAGAAATAGCTACACTTTTTCACAGAAAATCCAATTCGAGAGCTGATTACTGATTCGTGCTCAGTTTAGTTTGCCGTTTCACAATGAATAAACGTACGTCAAAAAAACGATTGCTAAATTTTTAAATTTATTTTGAAAATCACGGTCGAATCGCTTTGTGGTGAAACCCGTTTCACCACAAAAAAATAGCGATGTGGCTCATTTTTGGTTGAATGGCTACTTAAGTAAGCAAAATTTCTGCATTTGGAGTGAAGAAAATCTACATGCTATTAATAAGATGCTGTTACAAACAAAATACTATTTAGTGAGCTTTGTTGGCTGATGGAGTCATTGGTCTAATTTCCAATTGAATGACATCATTAATGGGGAAGATATTTTGTCTTTCATGCTGCGCTTTATTTCGATCCAGCCGTGGTTAAACACTTATGAAATACAATTATCTTTCCAATTAACCGAATATTATAGCCATTACGACGGTTGTCGTGTGTTTTATTTCATTTTAATGTTTCATAGCTCTAAAAGACATATTACGTTAAGTTCGATTGATTTAGTATTTTATTACAATAAATTTGATGAACAAAGAGTAGTGCTAAAAAAGTTTATTAAAAGTTCCATATAGCACAGAGAACATTTTTTTTAAACCAAATTTTGTATTACGTATGAATGCCATAGTCAGGGTCATCAAAATAAGTAACACCCAAAAACAACACGGTCTCATACAACTTTTCTTATTGATTGTTTTGTCGTACATTAACATAACTTTGAAACTTCTCAATTTTATTTATCATACAATTTTGTTATACCTACAGATTAAAAAAACTTATACGTGGTTAAATTCGTTGCCACAAAGCATTAGTGCCCAATAATTTTGTTAAAGAGAATGTTTGTCAAGATTTACCTTAGTGAATTTCTCTAAATCATTAGTTACAATATAATAAAAACAATTACGTAACATTTTCTTTGAAAACTACGATAAATTTCATAAAACATTGCAGTGATAATTAAGTGAAGGGAAAGAATTTCGTAGACGTTAACTATTGATTTTATATATTTCTGTATTCAGTTCTACTGACATTTTCACCTTTTTATAAATAACAGGTTCAAGTTTAATCTATACATATAAAATTTGTCAATATTTTCGATAGATTCGATCGTAGCTTTGTAAATGTTCATCTTTCATATTAAATTGCATTTAATATCTTTGTTATGTACTGCACTTGTGTTATAAATTGTGACACGTGTTTAGCCTCCTTAAGAAGCGTAATCAGACAGAATGTCGTAAGTTTTACAAATAAACTAAAAAATACTTTTATTTCTAATGGTATAAATAACAAAAAAATAGTATGTTTTTTTTCTTTTTCTACTGAACGCAAGAAGGAGGTAAGATACAAGCTTGAACCTTATTAAAAAGGTTTAAAACTTGTCACAGTTTGTAATACAATAAGTGGACAAACAAAGTTATCAAAATTAATTTTATATTATAAAATTTGCCCTATACAAGCTGACTAAAGTTAGAATATCTTGTTGAAGTTTTTTCTTCGGAAATAATACGACTCATATGAAATTTTATCTCCTATTTCAAAGTGACTTCCAAATTCCAATTCTTTGATCGTTACATTCTTTGGCTTACTTAAACAGTAATTTACCTTAAAACTTCTCACTTTTGTACTAAATCAAAATATTCTTTTTTTGTTCAGGTAATATTTTTATTTTTAATTAATACTAAATACTTAAATAAAAAAAAAACTGTAGAAATAACTGACAATTTACTATAAATTATTTCGTTTATTACATTTGTTAACAAAGCATTAAGAATAATATACTATTTTTTGTTTTCTTATGGGTTGATATTAAGTGAACTATTTTTATTTTATGTACAGTTATTTTGATAACAGAACGTTATTATTACAACAAAAAATCGTGAAGAAATAATAGTCGATTAACTAAAAAAAATATCACTAAATCACGATCTATTTTTTGGATAAGATGGAGGATATTTTTTGTCTTCGTAAGAGGCTCACTAACAATTTTACTTCGTTGTAAAAAACCAATGTTTTTTTTGTTTCAAAAAATAATAATTTGGTAGTGCGAGGTTATAAATTGGTTTTCGTAGCCTCCGGAATCCAATTTTTATACCGGCGCCGGGGCGTCACTGTCTGGTGGTGTGGAAATCCCCTAGTGACAATAGAGGCTCAAGATTTCAGTTATGGTGTCTTTAATCAGTTTTGCGTCCGTTCGGGAATTTGACATAACTTTTCGAGGGGTGGTCGAGGCTTACCAGAAGCTTTGCTGAGTATTGCTTTATTATTTTATGTGAAACTTTTTCGTCAGCTATAAATTAATAATGCCCACAGAAATAGATAAAATGCAATTATTGATGATTTTATTGAAATACTTTGGGATAAACTCTTCAACATAAAGGCGGAGCAAAAGTCAAAGATCAACAATACTGTCGTTTTTCATATATATATATATTTTTCAATATAATCTCTACAGAAATTATTTACAAAAACTGTTTATCTTTTTGAAGACAATAACGATTTCAAGATGGGTCTAGAAAATCAGTTTATCGCTTACTCTACATTCTGTTTTTAGAACCGTATAATGTTATAGGTAGATGACGAGAAATAGAAGGATTATATATATTTAGGCCATTGGACCGTGGACTCAGAGTCATGGCGTCATTTTAATTATGGTGGAGTCGGAGTCAAAGAAAAACGAGGATTCTGATTTTTTTTCAATATATTAAAATACAAAAAGCAATGCAATTAAGTAAATATTTAAAAATACATACGCCTAGAATTGCTATTCAATTTTGTATCGTTGCAAGTATCGCTTAACAATTCCACAGCCCTAATAAAAATGAACTAATCCCACAATATAATACAATTAAATTGCTAGTATCTCAGTTTCGAAAACGTTAATATATAATCGTGTTTTACAGCATACTTTTTTGTTTTAAAAAAACAAAGTAGTATACACGTAATCTTCCAAAAAACGTTTAATCACAACGAAGCAAAACGTGTGTCTCGATTACGAGACATATTAAATTGCATTAAACTTTATGACATTACTATTGAACAATGATTTTTCAAAAAGTAATCGCTAATTCCATCGAATTATTGTATAATTATAAACGAATAAGTATTTGACCTTTTTTATCTATTATTAATATTTAATTTTGTAATAGGTTATCTGTTTTCACCAAGTCGTATTACGGAACGTAAAACATTCTTGAATTTGATTTTGAGAATTTCAAATATTGGCATTTCTTAAATACCTCTGTGTTATCGAGCATCTTTTTGTCTCATGATCGTCGAGAAAATTTCTGTACGAGCGCTTCACACTCGAAAGTCGTGGATATAACAACCCTTATAAAGGGCTTTCGTTTTCATCCCCCTTCAGAGAGGCGTCTCCCCGATCCGGAGTGTGAAAAAAATCCTCTCGTCAATTTGGGGATGTTTTTCGTTAGCACCGTTCGAATCGCTGTGACGGAAAGGCTTCAAGAGTAGCTCGTGGTCAGCATGTCTCAAACATTGAAGCATAATACTTATAACAAAACACTGTACACCATATACCCACTAAAGCCATAAACTAAACCATGAAAATGAATTAAATCTACGTGATTTTCTAGTTTATCTGCGTCCTTCTACTAGTGCGAAGCTGAAAGGTGTTTAAAAATAAAACACTTTTGTGCGAATTCTACAGCATTTATCATAGATCAGTTTCGCTCATCGTGAAAATTATCAATTTAACTTGTCTTTCTCTTTTTTGTAATTTATTTTATTTTATGACTAAAAGGTTTGATAAATATTTGGGATTGGAAATACAACTATTTGTTACCACAATTTATTTAGAATGAAAAAATATCGAAGTAATTTAACTCTACAAATATAATTTTATTTATTATATATTCGAAAGCTATTTCGGCTAACGCTCTTATCAAAACTATCTTTATACTTTAAAACTATAATTTTTTTTTGGGAAAAACGCTGAAACAGTTTTTGTCTAGGTAATTTTGTATTTAAAACATTAATTTTACGGCAAAAAATACAGTTGAGAATTTTTTTTATAAAACTGTTGTTTTTAAAAAAATAAAGTACTTATATAGGTATAATCTAACTGAAACCAATAAAAAATGATAGAATAGATACTAAATTAATATTTTTGTTGTATTTTTACTTATGTCTACTTAAGGTTACTGGCTTAGAAGATATACAAAACATCAACTCATATATTCTAAAATCATAACCTATACTGAAAAATGTAGTATTAAATATAATGAATTGACTGTAGTGTTTTTCGGAACGATAAAAAGTATGGGTTTATTCAAAGCAAATTAGTTTAAATTTAAGTGAGTATGTATAAATAATTAGTAACGATGACAGATTGATATATGTTTGCTCATTAAGAAACTCATTGGTTCGATTATGTTTAGCTTGTGAGTTATAGCCTTAGTGATTTTATCACTTTATAACAATGGAATTCTACCTAGTAAGTAAGTTTTGTTTGTCGATAATATTGACAGTGAAGAAAATATATAAAGTGTGCTTATTAATTAAAAAACAGAGCTTCAGATTTAAGCTATTCAACATTCAATGGTAAAATATATTTGTCTAATTCACTACAGTTGAAGTTTCTAAAATAAGTACAGAGTTTGGCGAGTTTTAAACACTTTGAAAGCCACCGAAACAGAAGCATAGGTCAGAAGATAAGTAAGAATACGTTTGTAGGTGTATGGGTAGATATGGTTGTATAATAGGGTGGCGAGCCTTAAGGGTCGTGATCGCGGTTCGTGTCTTGAAAATGAGAATACTGCAGAATGAGGAATCAAGAGCTATGTGACGAACTTTTGCGTAAAATTTAAAAACGATTGAATAGGGTAGAATTTCAGAAATACTGTATCAATCAATATTGGAGAAGAATTCTACCAATGGATTTTTTCGTATTGACCAAACTTCAATGTATTATATATGAATTCTATAGTAATAAACGATATTGTGCCAAAGTCTTTAAAAATGATTACATATATATAATAGAC
The DNA here is from genome assembly GCA_031772345.1 of Himalopsyche anomala. Taxonomy (NCBI): domain Eukaryota; kingdom Metazoa; phylum Arthropoda; class Insecta; order Trichoptera; family Rhyacophilidae; genus Himalopsyche; species Himalopsyche anomala. Next base: position 6,098,141 of record CM062823.1, on the reverse strand, counting down.
AGTAGAAAAGATTAATGTATACTAAATATATGTGTTAGCAAATAGGCAAATAAATGTGTAAATGCTGTTCAATATTTTTATTAATTTTGTCTGAAGATATAAAGGATGACAAACAGATATGTTAGCATAAATTTTCCAAAAATCAACGTTTAGTGACAGTGATAAGCATACTATTAGTGATTTCATGGTACAATGCGCATATCTTTACACCAGTGGTCGGGGAACCGGGGAAATTACCCCAAATGGGGTAAAAATGAAATTTTTGGGGGTAATAAAGAAATTTTTCTAATTTGCTATTTTATCAACGTATCTATAAAATAGAAAATAGTGTCCTTTTGAGGGGGTAATATTGACTTACGCAAAAATATTTTCGGGTAATGGTTAAAAAAGTTCCCCGACCGCTGCTTTACATTATCTAAAAATAGAATTAAGTGACTGAATTAAAGCAATTATCATGAAAGAACATCAGTTTATAAATAGTTTTTTTGCTTCATATTATATTGAAATTTACATAAAAAAATAATAAATAAGTTACTAGAAAGGACCATTTTTTTATGTAGACGCTTTTAAAATAGAGCTTAAAAATTGAATTAATTTTAAAACTATTATATATACAAATTGAGGAGCAAACATTCAAAAAGTGATTTGGCACAAATTTTGAAAAATGCCGTTTAATATCAGTTCCGATAGTCCATAATCATAAAATCAAGGTATAGAAATCACAAGAGGTGTTAAAAAAAAGTTTTTTCTAATAAAAAATAAATCATAAAGTTGACACATTCAAACAAACCGTGATTTCTCCAAAACTCAAATCATTTCCCAAGCTCTGCAATTGTGTGACAAACACTGTTTGAATGTTTGCTCTTCAAATATATTTTACATTAAGGAACATAAATTATGTAACTGTCTATCTTTTTCTAATAGTATTATTATAATATCATAGAAACAAGAGATGTTAGAGCTTCTGTCTCAACTTAATAACTTTATTAAAATTAGCTTTTCTAACTAGATTATTGTGTTTGAGAAATTGAGAAAACATTGGTATTTTTTTTATATAGCCGTAAAAAAAACATCTAATGCTTTTTTTACTTCTAAAATTATTAGTGAATAATAAATAATTTTACATATCAATATATTCCATTGCTTAAAATTAACGCTTCATGCCATAATCCTTAAGAGTTTTTGCTTTTACAATTTAAAAAAAATAGTATTGTAGGGAATAATCAGGGTATATTTTTGAGCCTCGATACACAGTCATTTAATGCAGTTATGTAAGATAAGCCGCCTGTGTGGTCGAGTGGTCAACGTCGTTGGCTGCCGCTACGGAGGTCACGGGCTCGAATCCCAGTACGGGCAGTTTTATAAATTGATTTTTCAATCGATTTATGAATTTATGTTCAAAGGCATGGATGTTTGTGATGTATTGAATTCCCCCCTCCCACATATCCTATCCTATGAACGGGGCGTATCGAGAGCGATTAGCTAACCACTCTTTGGAAAAAGAGAGGTTGAGCAACTGAGTAACAAGCTGTTCTCGTAGAAACACTTCTGTTGAGATAAACTCTATTAGGAGTCCATATGATCCACATTGGGAGCGGACATGGTAAAAAAAAATGTAAGATGAAAATGATAAATACTTAACAATAAAAGAAAATGGTGATTCAAACATAGATTAGGACGATTAGGTGATTAAAATATTTTCTATTTAATCGATGTATCTCTAATTATTAAAAGTTTATTTGAGATTCGTTTTTATGTTTTGCCTTTAAAACCAGGTTGCAAGTTTCTAAATAAACGAATAGTGTTATAAAATTTAGTCAGTGCTATACCTATTATCCCTTGGTCCAAAATGCTGCGACCAAGGTGAAAATAAAACCGGTGACTAGGCGAGAATAAAATGAAATACAAAGAGAAATAAATCGTTAAGATACAAGACAGACATTTTCTTTTTCTTTTACCTACGTCTGACGTTTCTTTCTTTTTCTTCTTAGGGCCTTAATTGCAGCCCAAGGCGACCAAACAATTCCCGCTAACGAACCGCCGACGCTTGGTCTTTTTCGCGGGAGAGTAATTCGTATCGACCCAAAAAAACTGTGGCACTCCGTAGACACCCTACGTCAGATGTGCTGAACCAAAATAAAATATATGCTCGGTTACTGCCACACACACACAGAAATATTTTAATTTTTTAAGGGTTACGGAAGAAGTCGTATGCAATACAAGCTATATTCCAGCATCATCATTCAACTCTCAAAATTTCTGATATTGACTTAAACGATAGTCAGAACAGTATTATAATTTATGAAACGGGATGAAAATGAATTCCTCCTACGAGAAAAAATAGTTAAGATAAAAGTACATAGTTAATCCTTGTGGCCTTTTTTGCTTTTTGGGATTTTTACGTTTGTATGTTTTGTTTTCCGGGTCCAATGGCGCAGTGGTTAGCGTTGTGGGTTACAATGCTCGATCTCACTGATTCAAGCCTCAGTACAAACAGCATTTTTTTGATCGATTTATCGATTTCTGTTCCAAGGCATGGTTGTTTGTGATGTCTAAAAATTCCCTCCTACCCTTCCAATTCTTCAACTACTGGGCGTAGCGAGAGCGATTAGTTAACCACCAGTTCTGTCTTAGCCTTATCCTTCTATCCCTACTTATCTATTTGAAAAAGAGAAGTTGAGCGACTAAGTAACAACCAGTTCTGGTAAAAAAATACTTCTTTTGAAATGTCTCCATTAGAAGGCTATATGCTTCACATTGGGAGCGGATATGGATTAAAAGAAAAAATAATGAAAACTTTATGTTTCAATTATCAGGGAATTTTTTTTTTCAAATACTAAAAAGAAATTAGTATTTAAATGAGAGATAATCTAACAAAAATTGGCTAAAGTAGAGATAAAAAAAAGATTGTTTGTAAGTAAATGAATCAAAGCATAATTTCTTAGAATTAGTTTACAAATACATACACGCATTGTGTAAAAGTGTATGATGCAATCCGGGGCAATACAAATAGAAGTCACGCTTCGACTGCGGGGGCAAGGGTTCGTATCTCTGACCGAATACTTTCATGGTATAATAATTTAAAATCAAATAATTTATTTATTATTCTTAAATAAAAGAAACGTTTGTTGAAATTATAAAATTAAAGAATATAAGATATTTTATACAACATTTGAAACTGAAATACAAAATATAAAAAAAGCCCTGAAAGATATTTCATTAATATTCGGCCCGCGGGCCGATGATTTACAATATTGTATATTGCCTAAAGCATTTATTGTACGAGGGGCTAAAAGTGAATGATAAACACATCTATTGGATAGGTGGTAATTTGCTGATTTTGAATTAAAAGTTTTCTCAAGAAATTCACGAATGAAATAAATTTGAAGTATCTTGCGTATAATATTTTATGTTTATTTGTATGCGAGATTTGTTTTTGTGTTCAAAAAGAAATTCAATGTTGTACTAAAGTATCTTGAACAAAACAATAAGTAAAATTCTCATTAGATCATGTTCACTCACTAATTAGGGTACGTGGTGACCACGTAGAATTTCAAGGAAGCCATGTTGCTTGCCAAGCTTTTCCCAAGGCGCGCCACCATCTCCCGCTAGAAAGTAGCTTTTTGGATAATTACAGCATATTTTGAAAGATTATTTCAAATAAAATACGAAAAGGTGGTTTATTTTTGGATAATAATTTTAAGAAAGGTACAATAAATGAACGGATATTTTTTCTCGTATCAATAAGATTATTTACTTTATCTTCCCATGCTCATGAGACATTACACATGAGTGGGTGGTCATATTTTTCCTGTTTTTAATATACTAGGTATAAATAAATACACTTATACTTAATTAATAAATAATAAGCAGTAATTAAATTGACAATGAAACAATTATTAAATATTATAATATGTGGCCCAGTTGGTTAGAGCTTGCTCTACCGATAACGCAGGTCTGAGTTTGATTCCCGGTCAGATTAGAGTGAATTTGAGAATTATTCAATTCAAAGTTATGATCGAAGACTGGGTGTCTGTGATGTCAATTTACATAATTTCCTCTCCTCTCATCCTTCTGATCCTTTGATAACTGGGTGTAGCAATAGCGATTAGCCAACCGCTAGTTCTGTTCTAGCCTTATCCTTCTTTCCCTACTACTCACATTGAAAAAAGTGATGTTGAGCGACTGAGTAACAAACAGTTCTCGTAGAAAAAACTTCTGTTGAGATTCCTCCATTAGGAGGCCATATGCTCCACACTAATATTAGATATATATGGGTCGGGTCAGTGGTCAAGTTCGTTGGATTCATTGTCGGATCTCGCGGATTCAAGTTATTCATGAAAAATATAGTTAGTGAAGTTAAAAAGACAATTTTCTGTAAATTCGTTATACCTACCCAAAGTTTTAAATTAATGAAATACTTTACAAACACATTTGATATACGATAATACAGTAACAATCGATATCAAAAGCTGAAAGCATTTCGTTATTGGTATTCATTGATATTTTTTCTGCAGATGATACACACGTGTTCACAAATCTGTGTCAGTTTTAAGACCAGGGCTGTGGAGTTGGAGTTGGGAGTCGTGGGTTCTCGTGTTTTTTTTCCGGAGAAGAAAGGGTCGAAAACAAGAGAAAATTAAAAAAATATATAGTAATATTAAGAAGTATAGTAATAGTAAGAAGAAAGATACGTTAAATTGAGTAACTTTGCTTTAAATTCAGTATTCGGAAGTAAATTTATCTTAAGCATTATAAACCATGTTATTCATTAAATCAAAATACCATGTAATTTCCATGACATTTCAAACCCTCTGATGAGTATTAACGTACCCGTACGTTGGAGTAGCTTGTCATCTTATTATCTATTGCCATTCTCTTATTTTTTATTGAATTTTTGTTATTTCTTTAGATATGGATACTAGAAACATCCACCAGTAACTTTTGACCACCACACAATTTTTATTTTTTATAGTAAATGAAGAAAATATTTTTTTAAAAAGGCTTATATTTATGAACAAATTGGTAGCCATATAATATTGAGCGTACAATTCTATTTGGGATCGATTCCTTTCTGAAATCGACGTCTGTAGAGCAGCACATGTAGACAGATGAGAGCAAAAAAGATCTTGACGCAAAACGAAGTAATAGCTTCTAGAAAAATATTTAAAAGTAATAATGAACTAGTTTACTTTACATTTTTAACTGTGAGTTTTATAATTAAAAAAAAATTATTTACTTTTTGAAATAATAACTAATATTCTTCCCAGATTGGTCCGTATCCAAAAAAAAGTTTTTTATATTTTTGTGTGTGGCAATACTACAATTAATCAAAATATAAGAAAAAACCTAATTTTGTAAAAATTAACTCACCACTCAAAGGGTTAAATCAAAATACAGATTTCCGTTAAATCGACAACTAAATTGTTATCAAATTTGATGCGCTTGACAACTACACACATTGAAGTTGATATAGCTACTTTAGTAAAGGATACAGAGCTGTCGTAGAATTCTCATTAAAATAAAATAAATTGTTTACCCTGTATATATACTTCGATAAAAATAATTGAACGCTACAATTTTTACTTCTAGTATTTGTATAAGTACTTTCTAAACTTAACCAATAATAAACTTTTAAAGTGATTTAATAAATTACCTTTAATAATTATTTATTTTAAATGCGGCTCTAGGGTTACCTTACATTGGACAACCCTTCAGTAAGACGATAAAACCCACCCAAAATATTGTGTTCTAATTATCTCAAAACCATAAAATTTGGAATCGATGCGTCCACATATAAAAAAATATTTATATTTTAAAATTTCAAACACGTAAACAGTGCTGATTCGTGTTAAATAACAATTGATGTGAAAAAATACTTTAAAATTAAATAAAACATCTTCCCGCTACTTTTTGGTGATACTGTACATATTGTAGTAAAAGAATATATTTGTCAATAGCTTGAATTGACATCAGAGGGCATTTTTTCTTACCATTTGATTGTCGACCCGTTATCAGCAAAGTGTCAAAAGATAATGCGTGTCTAAGACTTTTCTTTGTATTATTTTGTTATTTTGTTTTTATAAATTATTACTGTGCATTATGATATCAACGGGCTTATGTATTAATAACTTTAATAAAATAATTTATTTTTCACAAAAGAAAGATTGCAAGATAGCTATAATCAGTGCTTTTCTTTCGATGTTGGGAACGGGCATGGATTGAAAAAAACTTTTAGTAAAATGCTTGTCAAGAAATGACTTCTTAAAATATCATACATTATATATTACAATATGTACATAAATGAAATAAGGAGAAAATCATTTGAATTAGTTTATCGAATTTAATAATTTGGTTCGGATCTCGACTCGAAAACAGAATGATAGTTCAGTCCAAAAGCTATAAAGGTTGCCCATGTCTGCTTTATTATAAATGGAATATGTTTATTGCAATGAATATTTCAATTTATAAATAACGACCTGCGGCATGTACCTACTTTTGCCGTGTATATTTGGGTTGTCGCACAGTTACTACAATCTCACACAGCCCTGCCGATAGAATTCTATATTATTATAAGTTTTCTGAAAAATGTATGTGCGTGTAATAAACTTTATTCGATGATAATATTATTCATATAGTAAAACAAGATTTATGAATAATAGAGAATGGTATTTGTATGTAAGCACAGTGCTATGTTGTTAAGAGTTATTTAACTTCGATTCCGGTCAAAACACGTAAGACTACCCCTTATGCCTGATTTATTAAAAAAAAGGTTTTCTAAAAGTGCTAAAACTACAAAATCACTCAGTCAAATCAAACGAAAAAATTGTAGTTAATTATTCAATATGGTATTATTTCCAATAATTCCTGTCATTAAGAGTCATATTACAATGTTTGCGCATGTACTGAGTCTTAATATTTTTCTATTGTTATTATTATGAAAATAGTTTTAGTGATGTTTCTTGACTTCCTGATTTAAAGATTATTCACATTTATAATTTGAAGTGGACTCGGTGACTACACCATAATGTGGTCTTTAGAAGGGAAAATTCACGCATCAAATGCTTTATGATGAAATTTAATTGAAAAATAATTTTAAAATGATTTGAATATCTGCTATAGATTCTGTTCTTAGTATTTTCATGAGTATATCTAAAAAGATAGAACCTCACGTAAAAACACGGCTCCAGGACTCATTGCCATAATTATACAGTTATTATTATTTAATATCACCTAACCTTAAGCTTGTAGAAATGTTGATATATTTCATAGAATGGTGATACGGTTCGGTTTCATTCTCCATATGAACTAGGTCAGGTTCCGACTTCATTTGTTTCCCCATTTAGCAAAACTTCACATCTATTCTAACTGATGAGTATATAATAAGGTGTTAATATCAAAAACTACGACACTGGATAGCCATGATACCTTTGAATTCAAACATTGATTTTCTCAATAATTAAATTCTGATTGTTGTACTGAACAATCATTGGTTTTTAATTCCCGTATTTAATTGGAGATTTTTCATGAAATACACTTTCAATTATATAAAAACACAACGTATTAAATAAATGTGAAAATTAATTTCTACCCGTTTATTCCACCAAAAACCGATCAATTTTATTCGCCAAGTAAGCATAATCTATTTAAATACTTTTTTTATCAGAACAATCTTCTCGATTTTTTCAAATAATATTATTTCGATGATTTATTTCTGGCTGTCAACAATAACTTAAACTGACTATTTGAAAAAAAATAGTATACACCTTAAAAGATGAAGCAAAAAACATTTAAGTACCTTTATCATAATTTGACAATTTATCATTATATCTCATTCGAAAATAATAATATGACAGATCAAGATAAAAGATGACTCAAATATCTTTGAGCCCCCTTCTCTCCATGTTTATTGAGATTTATTAAGTGAAACAGTCGTATGATAACAGGAAATATAAAAATAATATATTTCTCGAAAAAGAAAGGCTTTTTTAAGACCATTACTGGGTTTTTTTGCGCAAAGTATTTTCTCTCTCGATCTAAGAAAGTTTTCACATAAAAATATGTCTTATAAAGTAGCATTATCTTATATGATTCGTGAACAATGAAAGAATGACCTTACAGAATAATAAAGCCTTGAAATAAAACTGAAATTCTCAGACGCATTTTTTAAAATAAAATACTTTACTAATAAAAAGGTCAATAACATTTCATTATGAATTACAAATTAGCAACACAGACTAAACTTTGTTTAGCTCTCAGAAAATCAAACATACATCAATAAAAACTGGAACTTGCAATCAAATAATGGGTTTGATTCCAACTGTATAAAGATGAACTCTCGTTTATTTAAATATTATATGTGTGAAAAAATAGTTGAAATTTCATTTCATTTTAAAAAAACGGTGAATTCAACGTCATCCACCTTAGTGAAACTCGATGGTGTCAATATGATGAAAATACTGTATGTATGAAATCACAAAAAAATTTTCCATTTCGCAGTTATGAGGTGAAGAAATATTGAACAAGCGAGTTGTCAATGAGTGTATAGAAGAATTCTTGAAAATATTTAGCTATGCGTAGGAACTGCTTGTTAACATTTTTAAAATTACTTTAAAATCTTTTACTTGCTTAGTTGAAATATTTCATCCGATTAAAAAATACCATGCTGATATAATTAATAAACGGGCGATATTTTAATATCTTAAAAATAATATTAAGCTTGATCCAAAAGCAGGTATTGGCAATCATTCACGCACAGAGGACATTGACTTGAAGGTTTCCCAGGGAAGTGAAAAGCAGGTGGAAAGTGGAGGTGAAAATCTTCACCGACTCATAAATAACGGACGATTGATGGGGGGAGATTTTGGATTTAGACTTGGGTAAAACGGGGCAGGGGCATTTCAACGAAAATAAATTGTAAAATTTAATTGAACATAGTTTATTTTAAGTTCATGCCGATTAAAGATTTTTTAAATTTACTGTTAGTATATAAGTATCGGGTAATGGTCCAGTAGTCAACGTTGTTGCCTACAATAACGGTGCTCGCTAGGTAAACAAGAAGTTTTTATAATTTTTCAAAATCATAGATGCTTGTGATACCTAAAATTCCCTCCGACCCATCTGATTAAAAAAAAAACAGGGCTTAGCAGGTTACCATCTGTCATAACCCTACCCTTTTACAAGAAGTCCATGTGCTCCATATTGGGAGATTTGGTAATAGCGATTTTTTGCTAAGACTCAACGAATTTTAGCTGGATGGTCGCACAGACGAAATATCTCATCAAATTTTTCGTGCTAAACACGCCAGAGTCAAGTTACCACGTAATAACAAATTAAATTAATAATTGCAAATTATAGCCGTCGGTTAGGTAAAAAGTACTTTTTTCTACGGCAACCAAAAGGTTAATTGAGAGCGAGAACGTGCGGTGCTATTCTCGCGTGCATACACTTATTTAGAACGGTGTGAAATACGCAACACAATCACGTTTTAAGTATACATTCCATCCAACACAATCATGTGTTGAGTATTAACGACCGTCCAATATAAGTGTATGCACGCTGGATAGCCTAGCTGGACTACCTCATCTTTAAACGAACCAGATTCCATAGTTCTTAATTGTTGTTAATTACTATTCGTTTGTATTTAGTGAAGGTAAACATTTGTGGAATAACCTGAAATAAAGCAAAGATACTGAGCAGCGTCAGTGATTATAAGAAACTTGAAAGTGGTTGTGGATAGGAAAGAGAAAATAGGCGTATAGTAATAAAAACAACTTTTTAAAAAGATGTAACTTTTAGCTAAGTATTTTTTTTATATTTTGAATACAAAGCTAAACTTTACGAATTTTCTATTCATCAGAATATTAAAGGTCAAAGAGTAAGATTAACAACATCTGTTTCAGGCCGCAAGGTAGCTTTTTGGAGGGTGCGGTAGGAAGATTTAGTGGAAAATCTATTTAGAGTCCAGCCCAAATACTGATTTGAATTGGAAACGTTTTTTTTATATATCTACACGTCTATTCAATAGACATATTTTTTGCTTAAAACTAGATTTTTTTTGGCAGGTTTATAAAAATATTGCTAAACAAATAGAAAGGTAAACTTATTTATAAAAGGTTTTTTTTTTTTTTGTCGATTGATTTATCTATTTCTGTTCGTAAGCACGGGCGTTTGGAGATGTCTAAAAAAATCCCTTCTACCTTTTCTGATCCTTTAATAACTGGGCGAGAGCGATTTGTCAAAAAAATAAACCGACTTTTATTTTGAATTTTTTACTTCAAAATTAAAACCCAATCGTAAACTTTACGATAACATGTCTGATGATGCTTCTTAAAAAGGAGAACCACGCGATACATTTCATAACACAACGAGTGGAATAAAGAAGTTATCAAATTTAATTTTACATTGAAATTGATTTTCCACAAAATTATCGCCTAATCCATCGAAAATATTCGTAAACCATGGCTATATTTTCACTAAATATAGACTTTGAAAAGGTGTTCGTAATTATTTATTACATTTATTTGAGATAAAACATAGAAATCCTAACAGCTAATAAAATTTGTCAAGCTGATTTATTTTTGGATAAGGTTTGAAAAATAATATTCGTTAAGGCATTGGATGAAAACTATTGCAAAATCACAAAAGAATCTAGAAAATTTAAGAAGTTTTGCACATATAAAGTGGATATAATAGAAAAATTAATTTAAAAAAACAAAATAAAGACATACATAATGTTATGAACTCTGGAATTTTAAATATAATATAACTAAACAGTATGTCGAGAAAATACCAAAAGATAACGTATAAGATAAAAGCTCTAAATATAAAAAAAAGTTTTATGAAAAAAGGGTCAATAGAAAATAAATCTGTTCAATTAAAAAAAATGTATGTCAAATTATTACAAACCTATTCGATCACATATAAAATTGCGAGAATGCTATCTTGATTGTAATAAAAGAACTTTATATTGTAAACAAAAATATAATTCAATTTTGACAATCATTTGACTCACGGTTTCCAGTATATTGTCCATATAAGTACAGAATGCTCCATAACATACAGTTCAAATGTATATTTATATAATGATGAAGAAATATTTCGTGAACAAAAAAATATTGGCTCACCACTTTTAAATTTATTTACAATGGGATTAACTTAATTAAGAATTAGAGACAATTTTTACCTTACTAACAAATGCTCTTACTATATTTAAGGTACTTATCGAAAAAAGTAAAATTAGTGTAATAGTTAAATATCAACACGAGTAAATTTACAGCCAAATAAATGTTGAAGTGAGATGAAAATACAATCAACGTTTTCGACAAAATATACGTAACCGGATAACAATAACCCTTTAAGGAGTGAGTTAATTTTTACTAAATTTTGTTTAGATGCTTATAATATTTTTATTAAGTACCGTAAAAAAATATTTATCATAAGCTTGAAGTGCACGGAGACTTCTAAACTGGTGTTTAATTGACATAATCTAATATTAATTAAAGAAATTGTCTAGGAAAAACTTATATTTCAGTCTTTCTTCTTGGTTAAAATTTTCACAAGCTCATCTTTTTTCAAAATCAAAAGCTAAATTTAGATACTAATTTGGCATTTGCAGCTTACATATTTGTGATAGAACGTGTATTAAGTATTTGATACATTGTGATTGTCGAAAAAAGCTGTTTTGAAAAAACTGTGGGTTACGTCTTTCTTCCTTTCCACAGTCGACATGTAGAAAAATGAGTTGAGTTAGTAGTAAACTTATACTAGATGAGTAATATGTTAACACACGGGTTCCCAACCTGGAGGTCGCGAAGGGTTTTCTGGTTGGTCGCCAACTTTTTCGATTTTGGATTTGAACAAAAAATGGAGCTTCGTTTATCAAATCGAGAATTTCAAATTCCCCGGTGAGCTAAAAAAAAAGGAGTTTCGGAGACAGTCCGAGGTAAAAGTATATTAAATCGAGGATTTCAAATTCCTCGGGGGTCCACTAATCACATAGCTTTTATAAAAAGGGGTCGCCACCTGAAAAAGGTTGGTAACCTTTGTGTTAACACTTATTTTATTTTAACTCACGCATTTCTGATGTAATTTTAAATAATGTCACTATCAAAAGAAAGACATAAGGAAGTACAAAAATTTCGGCCACCGTGTAAAATGGCAATCGAGAAAAACATGTGATATGATGTGAGCAGAAATCGCATTGACACTTCTTTGAGCTGGAGCGGGAATGGAAATTTCATTCCCTGAGACAATAAAATTCTTCGTCTTTCTTCCCATCTGTCATTTCGTATTGAAGATGCAGCGGAGCGTAATGACACGGCATCGCAACTTTCGATTCGGGTATCCGACATATTGCTACATTGCGACATTTATTAGTGATGTTTCAAATTGCTATACACTTAGATAAGAAATAAAAATGACGCCTTTGGAGAGCAGTAAGATAAAAAAAAAAAATAGACACTATTTAGTTCTAGTTAATCAAACTAATTAATTCACTCTAATAAACTGTTGTGAAATGAAGCATCTGAAGCCAAAAACCAATATATTAATAGGAACAAATTAAATGGTCAGAATTTAAATCAATTTTTGATCAGAATACAAATATAAACGGTCAGAATAAAAATACTAAACGGTCAGAATATTTTATAACCGTTTTGGTTAGAATAGGTAAGGTTAAGTTAGGTTTTTTTTAAATTTCATTTGAATATTTTGCGGTTTGCTGATTTTAAGTAAAGTTGAATTTTGCTCAAAAGTTGTTGTTTATCCGTCAAACATATTGTTATGTCCATTTTGCAATTTTAGTAATGAACGATCTTTTGTGTTTCCCGTTTAAATTTGAAGTTTGATTAAAAGTTTATTTTATCAGTCGTACTGTATTTCACATTGACAAAAAATATGTACAGCCAGTCATCCGCTTATTGCAATTTATATAAAATTCGAGGTGTTACACTGACGATTATTGATACAAAGGCATTATGTTAAAAATCAATACCGGTTACACTCATAACAAAAATCACCATCGAGACCAGTTGATAATGTGAAATTACTACAAAAGAGTTTTACTTTTAAAAATATTTATTGCATTGAATTCATCGGTTTCTGCGTATGATTTCCGTGACATAAAAAAGCACATTTCTTTCATATGCTTTCATCGGGCATGACATATTGTGATGAATGGTTTTCAGTATATGTACGTATTTCTTAAGCGCCTCTTATTCCAAATATAGAGCTGAAAAGTTCATTCATTTATTTTTAATACATTCGTTGCTGAGCACAAATATTGTATTTAAAGTAAACCGTCAGAAATGAATTGTGTTTTTAAAATTGAATGTTTTACAACATACGTATTTAAAAATTCTCATATTGTATCTAATCAATATTTAATCAATATTAATTACAAAAAAAAATGGTGCTAAAAGAATGGAAATGACATATCAACTGTGTATAAAGCAGTATAGTCAGGTTCATCGCACAGTGATCAACGTTGATGGCTTTTGTGACGGATCTTACGGGCTCGAATTCGACTATGAAAAGTAGATTTATGTCCAAAGGTATCGATGTTTGTGATGTCTAAAAATTCCCCCCTTCCTTCCAATTCTAAAATAACGAAGCGCAATAACAGCGATTAGTGAATCACTAGTTATCTTCTAACCGTGTTGTTTCTATTCCTACTCTATTAAAAAATGAGAGATTGAACATCTGATTTTTTAAAAAACATTTCTTGTACATAAGCTTTTGTTGATATGTCTTCATTAGGAAACCATATGCTCCACATTGGAAGCGGAAATGGAGTAAAAAAAGTGTAAAAGTATGTCTCAATACAAAGCAATACGTAATTAAATATTACAACGATGTCGACTCCAAAGTGGAAAAACAAATATTGTATATTTAAGTCACTCCGTTTTTGTTGGTAAACAAATTTTAAGGCTTATTTCAAAATCATGCTACAAAAAAAAACTTTCCCTCGACGTTATGCTCTTGCAGTGATTCTGATTTTATTTTTGAATTTGGAAGAATGCCAAAATTTTTCGCGCGCGACTTTTTTGAACGGATTTTTCCGGCCGGAAAATTGAGCGCTATTGTTATTTTGTCAACTGTATCGCGGGCTGACTATGTGTGTCTGTTTTTGAGAAGGAACATTTCACCCAACCCTGCAGCGGTAAAAAATGATCATAAATAATAAAATCGTATTCTATTTGTAATAAAAATAATATATTATATCTATCCTTATGTCTTTGTGAGTATTGTTTTGTCTTAAATATTCTACATTTATCGCTTAACGATTGCATTCCGAGATTATTTATGTTTTTCAATGAAAAAAATATTCAAATTATCTACGAAAAAAACAATACTTAAAGTTGACACACGTGTATTGAGCATTGGTAGGCTAACAATAAGTTAACAAGGAATTCGCTTCATTTCAAACCTCCTCGCACTGTTTCGAGGAAGGGTGTTTTTTTTTAAAATTACTTTTGTACAATTATAAAAAATAATAAAATCAGTTAAACATTACTTTATATAATTTATTCAACGTAACAAACAAAACGAAATTTACTGTAAAATAGTTAATTTCTATATCTTACAAATGTACTTTTCTACATTAGATTGCGAGAGTCATTAGTTGTAAAATTGACGAAAAAATAAAATAATCTTCTTTTGCTTCAATTCAAACATATAAATCAGAACATTGTCAGAAACACCAAATATGCATTACTGCGTTCAAATTTTTTATTATAATGCATATTTATATATAGTAAAACACAAATTTATTTGAATCCGTGACCTCCGTAACCGAAGTTAACGACATTGATCACTTGACCACGAAGCCGGACAGTTTCTATACATTGATTTTTTATCGATTTATAAATTTCTGTTCGAAGGCATGGGGATGTATGTGATGTCTCAAATTCCCATACAACCATCCTATCCTAAAATCGATCGAAGCAAGAACATTTATCTAACCATTAGTCCTGTCCTAGCTCTATCCATATATTCATACTTTCTTTGAATTCTTTTTTTCTTTTGAGCAACTGAGTAACAATTTCAAATACTTCATTTTTCATCCATATGATTCACATAACGAAAATGGTTACAAAATAATAATACACAGATCTAAGAATATTTAGCGTGCCCCTTAGTGTCCCTTACAGCCCATTCCCGGTATCAAGAAACATACCAAATCATCTAAATTAATTGATAAAGGCGAAAAGTATGTCAAAATATGAATTATATTGAAAGTATATTTCACTCAATGATAATTTTGCAGTGAAAGTTGTGTATTTTGTTATTTCCGATTGCTAGCTTTGAAGGGATTATAATAAAATTTGGAGGATTATTGGTGTTAGTAGTTCGAGGGTTAAGTCTCACGTGCTTTTTATCTGTATTCAGAATTCTTATATTTTTATTATTTTCAAATTTATTTTGTCAATTCTTAGACGTGTTAAGCTTTGTTTTCATGACAGCTCACAGTAATATAAAAAAAACGTCTGATTATAAAATTTTATATTAATTTATATTTCGTAATCAATCATAAAAGTGTGAGTAAAAATGCACTACTTTCTTTTCATTCTTTGAAGAGAAAATTAATACAAAGTACCTACTTATTTGAATATCTGTACATATAATAAATTAATTGAGTGCTTGTTAGGGAGCCAAAAGCAAAGACAGCAATCTAACACAGAAGATATTTTGAGAAAAAGTTAAAAAACTGAAAAAAGCATTACTTCTTAATTTAGTTTATGTGTGCTATACATAATATTAAGATTCGTCAAGTGTGCTGAGGAAACATTTTGCCTCGTGACTTTTTGTATTTGACGAAACGTTAAACTGTTTTTTTTTCTAAATCGAATTAAAAAAAACGGTTTTGAAATAAAAATATATTTTATACTGAAATATCAGCCCACACGCTGAAGAATTTTTAACTCTTTGATTATGCATATAAAAATATGTTTTATAACTTTGTTATTTCACTTGTTGTGATACAAAAGGTTACAAGTGTTTCTCCTTTTAATAAGAATCATCAAACAGAACGTCATGAGATTTCAGAATAAACTTGAGATTGATTCTAATTACCAGGTGTAAGGCGCAGTGGTCGAACTCGTTGACTTCTGTGATGCATCTGACGGGTTCGAGTCTCAGTACGAACAACATTAATTTTTCGATCAATTCATTAATTTCTGCTTAAAGGCATAGATGTTCCATCCTTTTAATTCCTAAATAGCAAGGCGTAACAAGAGTGATCAGTTAACTACTAGTCTTGTCCTAACCTGATCATTTTATCCCTGCTACTAGAAGAGAGGTTTTGAGCAACAGAGTAGCACAAATTTCTATTGAGATACCTCAGCTAGTAGGCCATAAGCTTCACGTTAGGAGCAGATATGGATTTAAAAAAAGTGATACGACAAAAAAGAGCATTATTTGTTTTCGTTAAAAAGTGGTTGAAAAGTGAGCTTTTTTCTCATAAAAATAAAACT
The DNA here is from genome assembly GCA_031772345.1 of Himalopsyche anomala. Lineage (NCBI taxonomy): Eukaryota > Metazoa > Arthropoda > Insecta > Trichoptera > Rhyacophilidae > Himalopsyche > Himalopsyche anomala. The sequence goes on along the minus strand of CM062823.1, from coordinate 6,081,666 downwards.
CAAACATACCGTTTATTTATATAAATCTCCCGATTGGAATATATTTTTTGGTAAGAGAATAAACAACAAAAATACAAACGATAAAACGTCTCACACGTCATATTGTGTGGTTTCTTTCTTGCGTCGAATATAATAATTATGAAAATATCCATGATTGATTTTGGCCTCTCTCGTCAGATTTGAAGGAAAACACTGCAAAATCTTCGACGGAATATTAATCAGAAAGTCTACAGACAACATTTATCCACAGGATTTAGAAACAAAATCTTTTCTCAAGGATTTCTATAGTGGATTAGTGGAACACTTTTCTCTTACCATTTTCTCCTTGATTACATCTAAAGCATTAGTTTGACGGATCAGGGTGCTAGAGGTACAGACTGATTAAAAAATATATGTGTGCATCCAAAACATAACATTTGAAATTAATTAAATAGTTATGTGTACATACGTGGGCGAAGTCTAAGCAAACGCGAAATCAGAACTAAAATATCAAATGGTTTCCACCACTATTGAGTGGCCAACGAGATAAATAGTATGCAGTGTGCGGATCTTCAGTGATAAGAACAGTGTTAGTTGGAAATTTTCAGGTAAAGTGATCGCGTTGGTGCTTGCTATTTCATGATATCAGATGTAGAAATGGTGAAACTTTCAATGAACGTGTCTTTAAAAATACATAATACTACTTTCATTTCTTTAATATAGTAGTTGTTTCTGTAAAATGTTGTATTTAAATGTAATTAAAAAAAAAGAAAGAATGTGCGATGCTGAAGTGTCGCCTTTAGCCGCACGCAATCGTGTTCGCATCGAATTTTCCCACGTGACTGTATGTCTTACGAGGACGAAATCAAAACGAATGCAAAACGACTCGGTGCGGTACGAAAATATCAAATGGTCTCTGCTGCTATAGAGTTTCATATTGGCTTGGTTTATTGATATCTTGATTCGCTTTAAGCCACGTTCTAGTCCTGTTTGCATTGACTTCGTCCTCGGAATACGTAGCCTTAGACATAGTGTAATAAATACTATTTTAATATTAAAATAACATAAAAGCTGTTTATTTCTTCCTTAATTAATAACAAATTAAAGGATAGTTAAAGCATGATTATGACGATATTGTAAAGCCAATAAAGCTATCAATTATTCAGCTCTTTTTTTCCTTGATGAAAAGCAATTCGTGATATCGACTACTAATCAAAAAAAAACTTCTTTAAAGATGATATCGGTAACACTATTTAATGTATCTCATCTACTAATTTACAGAATAGAAAGAGATATTGAGGCTTAATAATTTAGTTTCCAAATTATTAATTCCGAGAATGCCTTTTAATTATCACGGCGATGTTTTTTGCCCAATCTGTAACAAAGAAAAATGCGTCGCGCGGAAAACGTTCGCACGGAGAGGCGAAATAATTCATCAGACGTTTTTCCGGTCAAATAAATGCGAAGGGGCGATTTGGTAAATGTCACTTGAATTACCGGATCTCACTTTACCGGATCTAACTTTACCGGAAAGCCTACACCGATGTGTCTTTAATGAATTATGATGGCCCTGGGAAATACATTTCCGCGCGTATACTTAAGGCAAACATATTTGTCAACAGATGCGCCGGAATTATTTTATTATTTGAAGACGACTTCTGCTGACTCTTTGTCTTGATTTATGACTTTAATCCAATTTAAAAGCTGCATTTGTGCTGAGAATAATCAAAATATTCATTCTATCTAATATGAATCTGTTAAGTATTTTTTTTATTTATAGTTATATTTTAAGTTCTCCTTAAAGGCCTTGTAAACACACTGTCAATAAACAACGATTACATTAATAGTACAGAATATTTTAATACGATATATTTTTTTAATATGCTGTGAATAACAAAACATATCAAAGATTTAAAGCTGTGTTTCTCAACTGGTGGACTATTTTAAAATATCTATTACAAGACTTCATTAAAAAATAATCATCATTCAAAATCAAAACGAACATACCGTCGCCAGTACTTCAAGAACACTTATCTCGAATTTAGGTAAATTTGTCAGGAAAGACAATAAACGATATAACTGCAAAAATATAAAAAAATAAATAAATATCTGCGCTTGGTATTGCAATAATAACTTAATACGTTCCACGTTGAAAATAAAGATAATATGTGGATAAAATATTGTAAGCCATCAATGAGCTATAGCATTTATGTCTTTTTAATATTAGTAATATAAAACATAGTTTCTCAAACTTTTTTAGAAAGGATCCTCTTTTGAGTCTCATATTTTTCCGTTGTCCCCGTACCCGAATAGTTCAATTCTTTAGAAAATTTTCTCGTTGGCAGATTTTACCCAGGAATTAAGTGATTTCCCAAAATAAAAAGGCGCGAGTCCTTTTTATTTTTTTAGTTCTTCCAGGATTTGTCTGTGGCCCTCCTACAATTATTTTTCTCTGGGGTTCCCTTGGAACATTCTGTGGCTTCCAGTTGAAAAACCGTGATGTGAACAACCATAATAATTGTATTTTTTTAAACAATGTCTATAAAAAGCTGGTATATTGTATAATAATATGTTAAATTAATAAAATCTTTGAAGAATTTATTAAATTCATAATAAATTTTATTTTATATCAGACAAACATGGAGATATAATCGTGTATATTCTTTGTTCTCTGTGAATAAACCAGATTAAATACTCAGAAAGATTCCCTACAAATTACATCTAAAGATATAAAGCGAATTCTTTTCGCATGTAGTTTTTTACGTAGTACATAACTATATTTATTTTTGCTTGAAATATTTGTTTTTAGCCTCATGAAAAAAAAAAATATTCTTTAAAATATGTTTTTATAAATAAATACCCTACTTCATTTAACCTAAAAGCAATCTTTTAAATGTCTTGTAACTACGAATGTACCGTGAAGGAAATCCGCTGTGATGAAATATTGTAATATGAGAAATGATGTAATGGGATAAAAAGAGAATGGGTTCACGATGATGTTGACCTACTGGTAAATTGTCGAATGTTTTGTATTCCGAATTGATTACACTGTACCATCTGATTGGTCGGATATCAGCCATTGTGTTTAAAATAAAGCATTTAGGATTTGGCGTGAAACGAAGCCATAGAGTTTTTGACTCAAATCAGCTGGGCTTAACGTATCGATTGCCAAAATCACCACCTGATAATAACTTTTCATTAGATTATATTGTATTTGTTTTTTTTAAATTTTATAATAAATATACGTCAAATAATATTTCATGTTGTTTTTGCGATGAAAACACTTTTACTTATTAAAACGTTGGCAAACGCTAAGCTGGCTTAAGAAAGAATCATTAAGCTATTTTTATAACCGTTTTCACTTTTATTTGTCACATTTATTTCAAAACAATAATTTTTGAAAACAGAATGCTCCAGAATGTCCGCTCCCACTTAACCCATAACATGCCACCCTAAAAAATCATGTTCCCTGCCATGATGGCATCTCAGTTTCACTTTTTATTGACAGTGTTTAAACCTAAGTTAGGAGCTAAAAAATAATTTTAAAAATGTATAGATGCTAGAATAGCTTAAATGATAAATACTTATTGACAATATATATAAGAGAAATATTGAATGATTTAATGGCTCAACTATTTACGATTGCATCATGGGCATGAAGGTATGGCCTTTTAATGGATATCTCAACAGAAGTTTTACTAAGAAAACTGCTTGTTATCCAGTTGCTCAACTACACTTTTTTCAAAAAGAGTAAGTATGAAATTAGAACTTAAAGAGGACAAGTGGTTAGTAAATCACTCTTGCTACGCCTAGTTTTCTTAGGTTAATAAGTAGTGTAAGATAGTTTTTTTCAGACATTTCAAACATCAATGCTTTCGAGTCATCATTGAAAAAATGCTGTTCGTTCTAGGAATCAAGCCCATGGTATTTGTCACGGAAGATAACGACCTCGACCACTGCACCACGGAGCCAACAAGTTTTGTTTTATATTTGAACTAGTCGGTGGGCATGCGAATCGTGTGTTTTAACCCTGCTTTGTAATATTCGAGGTCTTCTGTTCGATGCAACATAAAATTGTAATGAAATGGTTCTTATGAGTAAAAATCCTAATTGAATTGATTATTGAAATTAATTACATTTTATTAACTGTTGTTAATCATACATAAATGATACTTGAAGCAGATATTATATTCGGCAAGATATAATTAAAACAAGTTTATTGAATAAAAAAGTAGTAGCATTGCAATGGTTGATATTAGTGTTCCGGGTTTGTTGAAACATTTTATTGTTTTGGTTGAACAAATTCTGGCTCTAATGCGTTAAGTTCAAAAATAAACAGGACGCAAAAGTTTTGTTTGTTTTTAATCAATACGGGAGTAGCCAGCAAATCAGATACAAATTGTAAACAGACCTTTATTTGAATAGACACTCTGTACAATTTCATATATGTAACTTGCAAGCTCATTGCTCATACTCATGATTAAAATATTGCATGAAAAAGTCTTTTCTATTTAAAGGTTTTTTAATGGTACACTTGTACTAAAAAAAATGAATTGTAAACTTTTATGGCATTGTCTGTATCTGTGTTAAGAAATTTTGTATCAATGGTATTTTTTTACAACTTCGTATCTCAAAAAGTACAATTCTTTATGATACACATAAATGTACTTTATTCTACAACTATCGCTTTTTATCGCTGTAAAAAAATACCACTGTAATGGTGAACGTGTCTATTAGAAGTCTGCACGGGCCCGGGCCTCTTCCTGGGCCAGCCCGCGGGCCGGGTTCTGGCGGGTAAGCGCAATTGAGATTCGGGCTCGGGCCGGGTCCGGGTAAGGAATTTATTTCTTCGGAAAAATATTTCAGACTATGTTCGTGTCATAAGTCAGCCATTATGATTATAGCTGTTACCAGTTCTAAGAAAAATCGTAAATTTGTAAAAAACGGTTTTTTTTCGGGTTAAAGAGTATAAATCTGGGCTTCGGGTCGGGTTCGGGTAACAAGTGTGGTATAAGACTCGAGCCCGGGCCGGGTCGGCCCTGAGTCTTTCGGGTTCAGACCGGGTAATTTTGTAAAATTTCGGCCCGTGGAGACCTCTAGTGTCTATCTATGTCACCTTCTTCTTTGTGCGAAACATAGCACATATTATTTTTCAAATTGCAAGTAATTCAAATTGTAATAACAAGTAATTGTATGTCATTATCATTCGTTTATTCCGCATTTTTTACACCTATTATTTCTGAGTTAAAATGTTTTGCCTGAAATACGACGATATTGTATTATTATATCCACTGTGGAAAGGAAAAAGGACGTAACTCACAGCTTTTTTCGAAAATCACAATGCATCCAACTTGATACACGTTCTATCAAAATGATGTAAGCTGCAAATGCTGAATCAGTATCTAAATTAAGCTTTTAAGTTTGAAAAAAGATGGACTTTGATGGTGAAAATTAAAACAAAAAAAGACTGAAAAAATGGTTTTCCCTAGACAATTTCTTAAATTAATATTAGATTATGTCAATTAAAAACCACTTCAATATTGTGTTTATTTCATAATTTTCATATGGCCGAAAATCATAAAAATACGTTTTTTGTGCCTCCTGTAAAATTTGCTATGTGTGGGTTACGTCCTTTTTACTTTCCACAGTCAATATGCTGATGTGTTTGTGCGATGAGCAATATTGAACAGTGTTTCCATATGTATTCTTTTATGTGAATATTTCAGTACCTACTATCGACAGTAAACCGATTTGTTTATAAAGCATGTAAAAAAGAATTTGAAACTCACTCGATACATAAAAATAGTTCGAAAAAAAATGCATTGTTTGAAAATAGTGTACAAATTCGCCAGGCCGAGAGTTTTTTCATGTTTTTACGCGTTGAATAACGTTGCTTGATAAAGAAATATAATATTATATTATTTTAGCATTTGATATTTTATAATTGGCACTTATAAGTCTAGACAAAAGGTAACAGAATAAAGGAATACAATTTGTCTTATGTTACAAATATCTTGCAGTGACTCGAGCGGCGACGGTCTGAAACTTATTTATGAGCCTTCAAGAGTACTAGTAAAATCGTCAAACTATTTTCTTGGAATTTTAAGTACAATCACGTCTTTACATGGTGTTTTGGTGGATTGGATATTCTAAATTATCTAAATTTGCCAACATAGAAGCGGAGTCTTATTATATTCTTTAATAAATTATTTTTTCTATAAAATATGATGTTATTTTAGTCAATCAACCCTTTTTGGTGGTGGTCTTGGATAATAGATAAAAAGATATTCATTTTTCCTCTGTAGAGATTTTATCGATTCAATAGATCAAATCGGAAACCTTAGCTGCAGCAGGGAAATTAGCCTTATAGGCACTTCTAAGGAAGTAAATTAGGGACGTCGATAGAGCAACGTATCGTGCTCAAGAGATTCGCCCAAATTTGATTATTTTTTAAATTACGTTTTATTAAATCGTTATTATACTACATGTAAGCAAAAAAAAAACACTATTTAGTGCTAAAAGCTTTCGTCTCTTTTTTAAACTTGAGTTGACAAATATTTAACTCGTAAAACAATGTTGCAACGGAAGCAAAGTATAATTTTATAATACACGTGTGAGTATTCTATGTTATGTTAGTATAAAGATTCTTTTAAATTCTGTAAAATTACATTTAATTAGACTCAGTACTCAGAGATCGAAAGTAATACTGTTGATAAAATACTTCAAATCGATCTAATGTAAAATTTCTTCTAAGTCGTAACGTTTATTTTAGATATGTTCGTACATACATATATACGTCACAGTTATAGTGTGAAATTTCGTGAATGTATACATTACCTATCAGCTTTAATTGAAGCTTACATCATTAAAATTCACAATAAATTTGGCAAGTCAATGTATGAATTAACTAGTGAGTGTAAAAACTCACTGACAAGCGCAAAGCATAGTAGAATTGACAATATGGTTTAGTTAAGTTATGTCAGTAAAATGAAAAGGCTAGTCAATGTAGACATGCACTTACGTTTAATTTTAGATTAGGTTTAGTTAGATACGTTGAATTGAAAGAGGGTGAAAATGATAACAAGACGTTGAAATTTTTTGAGGTTATGTGAAATATCAGATGATAGTTAAACACGACAACTACCTGATTGCACGCGCACAGTAGTGAAGAGTGAATGGCAACACTATGAGCGAACGTGTGATTATTTTTCATTTTGTGGAAAAATATATTAAGTCTATGTAATTAATGTGAATAGTGACTGGTTAAGGTGTTCATTTGTTATCTCATGTATACTGTAACTAGGAAAAATATCAAAGGGTACATTCATTTAGTGAAGACGTTAACCTTTTTTTTAAATTCCAGTCGCCTTCAGATTTAAAAAAAAATATTAAAAAATCATCTTTTGAAAGATCACAGAATTGTACGAGATCCCGGGATTAGATATTCTAGTATCAATCTCAAGTGGAAGAAATTACTACAGATCAGGAATTGATAAATATTGTCTGCACTGGAACTGGAATTCGTTAAATAAAATGACGACAAACTGTTTGTGTAAAATATGTCTTAAGCGAGGAAAATCTAATCATTGCGTGTCTTCAAGCGATAAAATTGCAAAAGAAACTCATTACGTCAAGTCGATGTTAACCCATTGCCGCTATACACGTTAACTAGTGCAACGAATTGGTTAAAATAACGGGGTATATTCCGCGAGAATATAAAGATTTATATGACGTGCCATTAAAAATTGCACCATGTTTTGAAAATATCAATTTGTTAGTAATCTTATTCTTCCGAAAAGAAGCTTATGACCATATTATTTATGAATGTATTTTGCAATGTAAAGGTTTTTGTAGGAAAGCTTTGTGCCTACCACCATCCGCTTCGACTTTACATACCTTTTATATATATAATAAGTCGTGTTTGATCTTGTACTGCTATGTTTATGTAGTAATTGACAATTTAATAAAGAGGTAAAATTATACATAAATTTTCTAGTTAAATTTCGAGGTCTTAACTACAAGATTACGCGTTTTGAGTTAGCTGGGATTTGGCAATGTCATAATCATATTTACTCGTAAATTTAATATAACCGTTCACAAGATATAGTTGGGTATATCTACATATAAAATTATAATTTTAGGAGCACCAAGTTAAATCACGTAACATACTTTTTTTCCTGCATGTCCGCTCCCATTGTGTACATATGGCCTCCTAATGGAGGTATCACAACAGAATTGTATCTACAAGAACTGTTGTTACTCAGCTGCTCAACCTCTCTTTTATTCAAATATTGTAGGGATCGAAAAAATAAGACTACGCCAGGACTAATGGTTGATAATCACCCTTGCTGTTATTTTCGAATTAGAATATAAATATATAGGGAGGGGAACAATATAGAGGGAGTTTTTAAAATCGATTGTTAAAAATATAATTATACTTTATGTTTTTATAGATAAGCCCATGTGATCCTAAATACTCGAATTACAATACCACAATAAATACTGTGGCTATAATATTCCGATAGACAAATAAGATATTGAACTATCATAAAAAGTTCACATGTAAGCCTGAATTTTAAAAAATAGCTATCAAAATAATGATAACTGTTGATGATGTAGCTTACATAAATTTCCAGTCATTAATAAAATTAGATAATTGGACGCGTAGAATTTATCGTGTGAACTATTTTCAATACGAAATGTTAAAAGCAGAAATAATTTGTCCCGGGAGAGTAATCAAATTGATCAAAAGAAAGAATATCGAGAGCTAAAACTGTTGCAGACTAAATGTTGTCAGTATAAATATTTACCACACATTTATTAGTTTCATAGATAACGTTAGGTTGATAATAAGTATACAAACATTCAATTTATTTTGTTAAAAATGTCATGCACGTCTTCTTTTATCAGTAGATCCCATTGTACTACGGTGGGTAGATGTTAAATTTTTCAGTTATGTAAAATATTAACCTATTGATTATTTTTTTAATAAACAGACCATTTATTACATATATACTAACAATAAAATATTAAATTGCCGTAGGATACTTTTCCCCACAGTATATGATTTTTCGTCTAAAGTTTTTTTTTACTAACTTTCACTTTGAGTGTGTGAAATATAAAAAGCTCTCAACAATAACTTGAAAAGCTCTTTTGTCAAATGACTGATTGTTTTTTAATGTTGACAACAACACACGTTAGCTTTATTCAGCGAAGCCCAACAATGTAACTAGTTAATAAATTGGCACAAAAAATCCATTTTAAGTGTTTAAACACTCTACTGTGTAGATTTTTTATGATTATTTATGATCAGAAAATTAATGAAATCATAACAGAATATTTTTTTACTAACCAATATGAGTGTAGAAAAATGATCAATAAATTGAAATTGAGTCAAATGAAAAATGGAAATATTTTTTAAGTATACAACTTAATACATATTCATGCCAAAAATATGTAAGCTGCAAATACCGAATTAGTATTTAAATTTCGTTTTCAAGCTTGAAAAAAGAAGGACATGTGAAAATTGTGACTTATGCAGCGACAAAAGAACTCGTACAGAGATTTAAAAAAAATGATATTCGAATAATATTAAATTAAATAAATAAAATTCCTGTATATAAGTCTTCGTACATTTAATATTAAACATTGACCTTATTTTAACCTAACCTGAACCTTTTATAAAATAAATTCTGTATGGGTTACGTCTTTTTCCTATTTTTACAGTAGATATTATAGTATATGCAACTAAGCCATGCAAAATGATGAAACATAACATAACAATGTTACGGAATAATACTAGTAAGAATCCGTCGTGAGGCAGTGGTGGATACAACGTCAAGTACTCTATACATTTTTTTAGACCACTTTTAAGGTGTTCACTGTCAATACTTGGTGGAATGGCATTATAATAAAAATAATAAAAGATTTTTAGTACTTTTTCCACTTAAAATTTATTTGATCAGGACCGGTTTTTTAGACGTTGCAACTGGTAGGTGATAGGAAATATTTTGTGTTTCTAGATGAAAGCAACAGTGTGACAATCCAAATACTCGTTTCAAAATAATTGAAGATTAAGATTTGTTGCATAATTTAAAAATAGTTATTTAAAGATTTATTAAGATTCTTTTTTAAATTACGATGTTTTAAAGTTGAAAGAGAATATGAATAAATATTTTTTTTTGCAGAAGGTATTTCTTTTTTTTAAATAACTCAGTGTTTTATTTTATAGATTTAAGCTTTAGCAATCGATTGGAATACTCAGATCAGAATTGACTTTTTTCGTTTTATCTTAATTTTGTTATTCGGTACACATGAAAAAATCAACTGTATTAAAAAGATCACATCTGTGATTGTAAATAATTGTGTGCTGTAATATTGGGTATTTTTTTTTTGAATTTCGGCAAGCGCGAGCCAGACAACCTTAAATGACGGATCGTGTGTCAATAATAATATGCTGAGGATTTTTCGCACAAAACTTTTCCCATTCGATATTTTTTTTGCCCACCTAAAAAATAATATCAAACACTCTCCTGACGGATAAGTGTATGAGGATGATTGTTGAAAGTGAATTTGAAATATGCATTGTAAACTCAGAACTATATAGATCTACGTGCGAATGATCCTCTGCAATTTTTTTTTATATTAAATATTTAGCATTTGAACTTATTATAAATAAACACTTTAATAGCAGATAGAATGTTGTATAAAAAAAAACATAAAAGTGTGTAAGTTATTTCGTTGTAGCATGTATAATCTAAATCAATAAGAACATGAGTGTAAAGTGTCAAAATTAAATTGATTATTTAAAAGCGACCCATTTAAAACTACATGTATGATTTTAAGCTATGTAAATGTCAGGTCCTACGGCGTAGCAGCTAGCGTTGATGGTTTCCATGCCGGATCTCACGGGATCGACTCTCTGTGCAAACAGCATTTTTTTAGATCGATTTCCTTTCAAGGGCATTGGTGCTTGTGATGTCTAAAAATTCCCTCCTATCCTTCCGATTTTTCAATAAATGGGCGTAGCGAGAGCTTATCCTTCTATTATCCCTAATACTCTTTTTGGAAAAAGAAAAGTTGAACGACTGAGTAACAAAAAGTTCTCGTAGAAAAAATCTTTTGATATACCTCCATTAGGAAGCTATATGCTCTTCATTAGGAGCGAATATAGATAAAAAATAATTTCGTTAAATAAATAGCAATATGTCAAAGCCCACTAATTACAATTGATAAGATAGAGTAAATTATTGTTTGCTGAAAGTTTAGTCTGGGTATTACATTATATATTTCGATGATACTCAAATGTGAAACTAGAATAAAGAATATTTAATAAGTAATCCTTCAAAAATCATTGTTAATATTCAATACAAACATTTTCATCAAACAGATCAAAAGATGTCAGTATTTTGTCAAAAGTAGTCCATATAACTTTTCAAGCGAAATGGATAGAAGTATTTATTTGAGAGTTTATAATGAAGTTGTATAAAGTAAATTTCTTAACACTTTATAATGTAACGTAAATAATTAATAATAAAAGAAACAAAATCTTTATACAACTTCTTAACTCCTGGCCTAAGACTCTGACAGTATAAGCTAACAGCTCCGACTACCAGTCAACAGGAAAGTGTTGAACAAGTTTTGTGAAATTTCCAACAATTAATTACGCCCCGTTGTAATTATTTGGCTGCGTTTAGACGTGCATACTTGCTAAAGCAAACTTTCTTTGAGTGGACTTGGTCTTTGATAATTTGTCTTACTGCGTGGGCTGGCTATGAATTTGTTTTAAGTAGCCATAAATTTATGAAAAATATTATTGTTTTATAGCAGTTTAATTCAGCTTACGTCATTTTAATGAATCTGTGTGTATATCTCAGTTAAAGAGTAAAATATCGTCAATTTATACATCGAATGACAGTTTTAATTGAAGCTGACATTATTACAATTCACATTCACTTTGACTATTCATTCAAATGAAAAAGGTGCGTTATTATTAGTCTAAGACGACGTGTTAGCTACGGAGAATTTTTTTAACGCTGAGCTGGCGAATCAAAAAAAGTATGGCATAATATCAGTCACTAATAAAGATTAAGCATGGTAAAAAAATATATTTTTTCACTTCGTTCTTTACACCTAATTTATGTTAATAAAATAAACTTCATCTAAATCTATTTCTTGTCGTGATAAAAAGTAACATTAAATTTTAATTATATTATTATCTAAATGTTAAATTCCTAATTAATTTTGATATTTAGGTTTTTTTTGCAATGCGCGCCAACCGGGACGTGTGCGCTGGTGCTTGGAAACTGCTGCACGGCCGTGTTGGAATATTGGTTATTATACTACATTTTTATTTCACATCTTGGTATAGTAATTATTTTGTAAAATCATCTCTCATTGACTGTTTGCTGTGCACTAACAGAGCTGCGTCGTTTAGTTATATAATACTGTAAAATTAAATCAAAGCTGTAACGAGCCAAATTATTTCACTAGTGTAAATAAATTTGATTAACTAAAAAGTTCAAAGTTTTATTGAATAGGAACATTCAATTTTTAAAAAGGAAAATAAGTTACATTATATAATACGACACATGTACAGTTTTTCAATTTATGAAAATAATGAGAGCCAGTTTTAATGGGCAGCTTGTAAAGCTCTAAAGCTTCCGCTGTAATTCAGTTTCGCAATCAAGGTTTCAAAATTTCGAATGGAAATTGCAGACAATTCTAGTTAACTATTTAAAAAAAATTGTTGCCATAAGAATAGACGATATTAAAGTGTTTTTTTCTAAAATTTATCAGTAATCTTATCCTTATATTCTTTTTCTAACATGACTAAAAATAAAATCTTGGCAATGGATTTATTACCAGGTGTTTTTAATGTCTTAGCTTGAAATTAGTTTTCAATCAGAATTCCATATGCTCTAAAGTTGGGGCACTAACGTTGGGTAAGAACATAAAATTTTTCAGGAAATATTAAAAAAAGCTGTAATAAATTGAATTTTTTTGGCGATTCAAATAAAAAAGTATTTTTTGTTTCGATATACAAACTAAATTGAAGATCTCACAAACCAGCTTAAACGCCGTTGGACTTCTTATATTTTTTTATCTGCCTTAAAAGATTCCCATCCCGTCAGTCAAATAAAATAATAGTTCGTGGGTGATGGAGACCTTTTCAATAATACTATTGGATTTTCCTTAAACTCCTAATGGGCCACTGGCTAAAATGCCGAAATGAAAACTTTTTAAAAATTATTTCTTAAATCGATTATTGGTTTGTTTTCAAAGGTATCTCACATCATGGTGAGCTCACATCATAATATCTAAGTTTGAGAACGCGATTCAAATGTATTAAATTAACAGATAAATTATGAATGGACAAGTTGCATGGTCAAGTTTAGTGAGGTCAGAGGTCACGGGTTCAAATCCCAGAACGGGTAATAAATTATTTTTTCAATGTATGGATTTCTGTTCAAAGGCATAGATGTATGTGATGTCTTGAATTACCTTCTCCCACCCATATCATAAAAATGTATCATAAAAAACAGAGCGTAGCGAAAGAAATTTGCATACTACTAGTCCAGTCCTAGCCTTGCCCTTCTATCTTCTATCCCTACTCTCTTAAAAAAAGAGAGATGTTAAGCAACTCAGTAGCAAACAGTTCTATGAGTTCATTTGTTCTACATTGGGAATGGTTATGGTAAAAAAATCGTTCAAATAAAAAATCATTTACCATTCTTTAGGATTTAGCACTATACTGCAGTTAAATTTTTAAAAGTGAAAAGAAAAAAGCTCCCATTACAAGAGACGTGATAAATTTTCTCAATAAAAAATGTAAATATTTGTAAAATGTGCCGATGTAATTCTTGGCTGCGCGTTCTTTAGTACCAACATTGCGAAGCTCTGGGAATTCGAATGGGTAACGTTGAACTTATAAGAAAGACAAACAAGTGTTCTAAAACTGATAAACGAAAGACGTGAAAATTTGCACTTGGCGATGAAACTCTCGTGATGTTATCAATGCCAACAAAATGCAGAGTGTTTTGTTTTTGAAACTTAGTATACACTTTGAAAATGCATTTCAAAGGGTAACATAACCGAGATGTATTTAAAATTAGAAGCATTAATTATAAGTAGACAGCGATATATTTACATTACTCATCGTAGCATCAATAAAACTTAATTAATTTAATATTTTCAATGCATTCTCTGGTAACTTTATAAATGTTTATTTTTAATATTATTGAGATCAATAAAATCAATGAAATGAATGAAATCATTCAAATAAATAACGTTTAAAATACTACGCATATATTATTTTTTAAATATATTTCCAGTAGGATTTACCCTCTCTTATAAAAGTAATTAATTTTAATTATTATTATTAGTGTTTGTACTTTACTCCATTATCTGCGTTGAGTAGAATTTGTTATTTATAAGTATCAAATTTTAGTTTATTCGTAAATAACCTTACGAAATTTGGTCTAAAGATGCTTGTCAAAAAAGCAAAATTCGTGTTACAATTTGTTATACAACCTATAGAATAAACAAAATTGTCAAATTTAATTTATATTATAATTAATTGAAATTTTTCGATGGTTTTAAGTTGATAATTGAATTGCTGTATATAAATGTTTATTTGTTGTTTTCCTATTCAATAAAAACTATATAACAATAAGAACAAAATATGTAGCAAGTAAAATACGAAATAAAATAACAATCATACCTTTAAAATAAAGTCATATTTATAAATTAACAATAATGAATAAATGTAAAATAAGTATATGTTACATTTATTATTAAGGCAATATATGTATACAAATTAAAAATACATGTAGAAATACATACGACTAGTATTTGGCCAATCTTAAAGAGTTCGTTTAAAATTTTGTAAGGTTTGAGACAAATTTGAATCTTAGTTATACAATCTATTTAAAGTGATTGCAGGATTACTAAAAAAAGAATTTTAATGCTTGAAAATATATTTTGGATTAATCTCCTATTTTGTAGAATAAAATATAAGGGTTGAAACTTACATAACTCTCCTTGTGGATTAATCTGGATTATGTTAATGTTTTATTTTCATCATAACTACATTATATTAAGTAACATTATTAATAAAAACGTTTTAATTGTCACAGCGCTCAATTTATGGCTGTTTTTTAAGTATATGATTATTGTAAAAATCACTACAGCTTGAAGGTCATGCAAAGGCCATCACGCCTACTAAAACCATGCAAACCTCAGTAGCACGAGTAGTATATTTGAATTGGCAACTCTATTGCATTTGCCCATACATATACGTATTTTAGTTTTACAAATATTAATTTAGATATTGGCTCATTGGAAGTGAAAGTGTTATTTTAGAAAAAAAGTTAGATGAGTTGTAATATTTTACACGTATCGTAAAAGTGAAGTAATTTCAGTTAATTAACACATTGCAATAGCGTTCAATTGTACACGAGCAGTGTCAGATTTGTTTGTCAATTGCTCAAATCCATATTATTTACATGTTGCAATTGATTTCGATAGTATTATATTTAAATGATTGTATTCACAGGCTAAATTAAGTCTGTAGGCGGCTACTTTCATCCGTATTGTTGATTTTCTTACTTTACCTCGCATAGACAGTATAAATCGTAGGCACTTAGAATTTATTTCAAAAAATCTCCTAACCATGATCGATGTTTAATAAATATTCAAAGCTTGTGATAATAAGTGTGTTATTTGTAATAATATGAATACAACCTATTCAACATGGAGTGTTTTGGCGTTAATGAGTCTCGCCTGAGTTGCCTCATTGCTTCGCAAATTTCCCGGTTAATATTTAAAACAAACAGTTGGCAAGTTTTCCTTTCAGAAAAACTTCCGCACAAAGAAAAACATGTTAGCCGCAATGGAGCGACAAAATTTAAAAGGAAATATAAATAAAATTGGAAAATTTAGAAATTTTATTTCACTGGAATAATATTGGTAACATATAAAATTTATTTATTTTATGAATAATATTTTTTTTTTGAAATTATAGTATTTTCCAAACCCTGTTTAACTATTAGTTACGCAAATACGTTGTGTTAAGATATTTTTTTATTATAAAGATAATACGCTATCGTTTAATATAAAAGTTGTCATCACCTGATTGGGTCACTGTTTTCATATTCAGTAAATAGAATATATTAATAATAAATATTAAGAATAAATTTCGCATATAAGCGTAGACTGTCATTAATGCATATCGGCTTGTAAAAAAGATTGACGTCACATGGAGAGCGAGTAGAACATTATTTAACGAATTTATTTTCTTTTTAACATCATCTTAAATTTTCAGTACACAGCAGTATGTAAATACTGCCAAGAAAATGTCAAACTGATTTCAGTTAAATAAAAATTTTGTTTTATATTCCAACAATAAGTCTTCGTTTAGCAATCTGAGCGTTTCTAGTTAACGCTATCAATATTTCAAAGCTTAAAAACACTTGCTTTAATACGAAAATTGTGACCTTGGACATTGATGATTGAAATTCTTAGGCTACGGTCTGCAATAAACGCTATCAACAGCGTACAACATTACGAGACGCTAAGTGTCTAGGCATTTAGACGCTACATACATCGTGATAACGAGACCACACTAGTTCATTTTCATAGTAAACATTGGTTGGTAACGTACATCGTCATGCCGTGGCTTCTTCTTGAATGACATGTTGAAAAATTCTCGTCAATTTATTTATATGTGTCAAAAATTTCTGACGTATTAGGAAATATCTATAAAGCTATTTTTAAAAAAAAGTTAATACTCTGCAAAATACGCGTGATGAGGTTGTGGGGAAAAGATACAATGCATACATTTTCAGTTTGTATTGTGTACATAGGAAAGTTTCAAAATGGTTTTTGCCTTCTTAGAAAAGGACTCCGGAAATTATTTGACGCGTAATAGTTTTCATAGTTTTGGTCCCGACAGTAAAAATTGAAAGTCCGACGGTAAAGACGAAACTGTAGCAATCTATAAAGGGCGAAACTAATTTATTTATTTCTCAAAAGGTTTTAGATTGTAATGTTAAACTTCTGTGCTGCTGAATACAAAAACCAAACTCGGTGACCCATGAAAAAATACACACAGAACAAAATAATGTGACAGTCAAAGTCTACCAGAGATAACCGAATACGCTGTGATTTTTTTTATTTTCTGGTCACCGGATATCGCAAGCAATCGCCATTTTGTACAGCGCTGCCATTTTGAATTAGCTACTTTTTGATGTTTCTTTTTGTATTGAAAACTATCCTAGCGGTATAGTTACACTTTTTAATTGTTAAGTATTGATATAATGCCATTTATTATTTGATTAGAATTTTTAAAGAATAAAACTAGTAGTTTTTGTAAAAACTATCTCTCGACAAAGACGGCCAACGCTTAGTGTAAACTACAAAAATACTACATTTTCACTTATGAAATAAATGAAATTCAAAAATTTACATTCACCATATGTAGTCTCGCTGTTACTAGGGCTTATACAAAAACCATCTTTTAAAGGAACCGGTTTTCGAATGTCAATATTGTTTGAAAACCGGTTTTATCCGGTTTTCGAAGATTTACAAAAAATGGATAATTCAATTAAAATAGCGAAAAAATGTTGAAAATTCTTTTTTATTTTGTTTATTTATATACATATTAACACGCAACAAGAAATTATTTGGTTTAATTATTCAGAAAATATGGTATAATAAAACACAAAGCGTCTACTGATTGATCACTTAATGATGATGATCTAGTTTTTGTAACAAAATTTCCTGATATCGAAAATACCCTTTCGCTGGGTACTGATTATTAAACTATGTACAAACATGTATTTCATCTTGTTTTATTTGCAACCATGACAATAATCAAGTAAAAATATTAAAGTTTTTTTTTAAATAATAAAAAACATATTTAAAACCGGTTACATAGTTGAAAAAAACCGGTTTTCGAATGTCGCAAAGTTAGCCGAAAAACCGGTTTTTGAAAACGGACAAGCCCTAGTTGTTACCAAAACAATAATTTGTATTTGTACATTCAAAAGCAAAGGTTGAATGTTCAATAATTAATTTCATTGATAAAATTATATCAAAACAATGAATTTCTCGTAGTGTATTTACCTTCCATAAGAAAAGCAACGATTTCTAAAAGCCTATTGTAAAGATTCTGTGTTGAGACAAGCCGAGGAATAAATTTCCGGGAAATCGATATTTTTGCCAGTCTCGGTTCCCGGAACATTTGAATAAAACAACTCGAGATTTGATGCTAAATTTGTAGAAAATAGATTTTATAGATTTTATTTATGAAATCAAAATATAGTTTGAGCATCTCAATATCTTGAGTAATGCCGTTGTATATTTTGGAAAGAAATTTAAAAAAGTAAAAAAAACTTTCAAAATCTACCATTTATTTAATAAATACAATTTTACCACTGTATGTGTGTGTGAACGATGCAAGTTTGCAATAGTAACCGTGAAATTCTTAATCCATTATAATATTATATTTTTGGAAGAAATGGTTTGACTGGTAAAATCAAACGAATGCAATTGAAAAAATAAGTTTGATGAGCTTTGAGTTACTGAGAGTGTTCATGCATAGAAATATTTTTATAATGAAAATTACTACAGAGCTCTGTAGGCCTCGTGTCCCGGGACATGAAAAAAGCCGAGTCTTCAGAAACCCTAGTAATCTATCACTATGACAGGTTCTCATGATTTTGATTAGGATATTTTTCATTTTAGTATGACAACAGCCGCGATCAACTTCAATTGGCTACGCAATCGATTGACCGACTCCATAGTTTTTGAAAACAATATAATAATCGTGTTTTTTACAATTAAAATGTAATATAAGCTCGATCAATTATTGGATACAACTGCCGCAGGGATATATCCTCGAGTGCTTAAAAATATGTTCATCGTGAAATACTCAAATTTTTATCGAAAAATACATTTAATTGAATTGTTTTGTGGTGATTATTTATATAGAATAGTAACAAATAATTGAATGAAATTAATTGTGGTTAAAGAGAGTTATTTGTATCAGTTTAATTAAATTTATTTTACATATCAACGTTTTTATGTGATGGCGTACAATGTATGTACATTATTAAACGACCAAAATGGGTTAAATAAAATTGCATTAATATATTTTAATATAACAATAATAACTTACACATATGTGAACTAAAGAGGTTCGTATTTAATCTCACAATATCCAATTTTGATATTTTTGAGATAAATATACCAAAAAAATTATGTTGGGTATTAAAAATAATTTTAAGAAATTTAAAGATGACATATTGGTATCTAAGTTCACATTTTTAAATGAATAATATGATAAAGTCAGAAAGAAACAATCGGCGATTAATATTTTTTATGATGTAATAGTATATTTAGCTGCCTGTTGTCGAGTGGTCAACGTCGTTAGCTTCGGTTACGGATGTCACGGGCTCAAATCCCAGTACGGACAGTTTTGTAAATTGATTTTTCAATCAATTTATGAATTTCTGTTCGAAGGCATGGATGTATGTGGTGTCTTCAATTCCCCCCTCCCACCCATCCTATTCTATAAACGGAGCGTTTCGAGAGCGATTAGCTAACCGCTAGTCCTGTCCTAGCCCTATCATTCTATTCCAACACTTTTTTGAAAAAGGAGTATATTTAGTATCTATCTTATGAAAAGCTTTCAATTGCGATAAATATTTATTATAATTTATAACAGTTTTTATGATTACGTAAACTAGATTTTTGAAGAAACCGAACTAATTCTTGACTTCTCAAATGTCTTATTGGTATATGTATACTATAATACAGATATAAAATATGACAGATGTCGGGTTCATAGTCGAGTGTTCAATGCCTTCGGTCGTGATGGTCATGGGTTTAAAATGTTCATTCTTTTAATGTTTGAAGGTATTGATTAAATGAAGTGTAGTAACAGCGTTTAGCTAGCCACTGTTTATATCTTAGCCATATCCTTCAGTCCCAGTTGGACAACTGAGTTAACGAGAAGTTCTTGCAGAAAACTTCTGATGAGATAAACTCCACTAGGAGTAAATATACTCCAAATGATGAGCGGAATATGAGTAAAATAAATATCAAAAATGTATGACAGAGACATTTGTTTTTGTTTTATGGATAATTTACTGTGTTTTATGTGAATTATTTGCAAGAGAATAAAACACAAGTTTTTAAAAACCTTTTAAAGTATACTTCTTACCTCACATTTCGCAATAAAAAGTAAAGTACGATTTATTTACGCCTTAAAATATTTGACAGTAAAAGCTGAAGGCAGAAAACTTATAATTTTTAAATAATCGATAGTAGAAAACTTCGTTGCGTGTTCATATTTATATAGTTAAGAGGTTTTTCTTTTAAAAATCATGTAACAATAAAAGCTAAATTCTGGATGGATTGTTCCTTCATAGAAAAAATGTGATTTATTAGATTAAAAACAGTACCCGCCGTTAGCACACTGGTGCGAAAGCGGAATGGAAGCAGACCGGTACGAAGCACAACCTTATGATAGTACGGTCCGCTTTCCTTCCGTTTCCGCGTCTGTGTGTTGTGGCATAAACCCTCTCTCAAAACCCAAACTTTTATGCTGCACCTTTAGTTGCTAATAACAAGGAGCTGTCTATTATGTAATTACACGCAGTCGAAATATTGAAAAAATCCGAAGGGTATAATATGAGGCGTCTAGTTACAAAAAGCGAATATATACACACTATCAAAATCGAGAAAAAATACATGTATTCCAAAGCTTACGAAAAAAATATTTCAAATCTTAATTAACGATATATTCATGGATTTGATATCTGATTGATTCTGGTATCTGTTATGTACAATTTTATTTTGATTACACTAATTCAATTGTAAGGTTTATTTGCAAATAAACGCTGTGGTTTTTTTAATTTAAAGATTATAAAAACAATAAAAACATATCATGAAAGAAAAATGAACTTAATATAAAACAACCGATTTTTTCTTGAAACATGAAAACCTTGTTTGCCGCAAATATTGAAATCTGTTCATATCAATTTTTGTAACGAAGATTTATATAATAAATGAGAATTATTGAAATAATAAAAAAAGATTTATTTTGATAAAAAGTTGTATGTAATACAGGTAGATTCAGGCAATTTAGTTTCACTTTTTGTAACGTAAAAAAAAATATACTTCAAATATCACATTGCTTATGGCAAGGTGACCTTAAAAATCTAAACATATCTGCAAGAACTGGGTAATCATAAGATTTTGGTTATATTTTATTTACACATGTAAAGAAATATCTCATATGTAAACTATAAAACCATATATATATATAGAAAAATATATTGCTCATATAATATATAAACACCAACATGCTAATATATTTTGACTTTTTTTTCAACAAAACGCTGAATCCCTTATTTATTTCGTTTTATTTTTTAACGTGTTTTCAGAAAGCACATCTGTCTGTGCTGGGCTTAGTGACATTGCTTCACAAAAGATGATTTATAACAAAATACCAGATATAATTATTTATAGCTACTCTGTACAATAAACACACCAATAAATATTAGTTAGTTTTGATGATCTGACATTTTAATCCATTGGACTGGTGAAAGTTTATTGTTTTTTTTCATTTAAGTTATGTAACTAAGTACCTCTTGCCTAGAAGGCCAGTTTTAATTTTTTTAATTTATGGTTTTTGTATAATTTTCCCACATTTATTCAAGTTAAGAACACAACTCGTTTGATTTTTTTGTAGCATATTTTGATTATTCAATTTTTAAGTACCTCATTGAATTTAACAAATGTAAGCAAGTTTTTCCGTTAATGAAACAAAATAAACTAATTCATAAAAATAGTCTTACTGATGAAAATTTGGATTCGACTTTGCATCCTTATATGAGCCCTCTAGAGGTGAAGTGAGTCAACTAGTAAAATGGTAAAACTTTTTTCTTGGACTGTTAAGTACAATCGCGTCTATATTTGGTGTATTGGTGGATTGCTTTTTTTATTTTACGTAGATAGCAACTATTGCAATATGTATTATATTAACTGAATGGCTGCCACAGACGATAACTCGTAAATTTTTTCGTTCTTAAAATGCCAGAGACGAGTTACCTCGTCAATAACTAATTAAAATATTAACTGAAAATTATAACCGGCGTGCTAGGTACAAAAGTATTTTTTTCCAAGGCAACCAAAAGGTTAAGTGAGGTTAATTCACTTTTACGATACTTTAAGACGTGTAGAATATGACAACGCATCTAATTTATTTTTCTAAAATACCACTTGGTTCATTTCACCTCTAATAGGCCCGTATTTAAAATATTGTGTTGAATTCTATAAAATAATCAAAAGAAAACATTTACTTGAAACATGGCATTTACTGAATCAATAGAAGATTCGGTGATTTTCTATATATTTCTAAACTTTTTGAAACTATCACGACCGGTTTTGATAACCGAAAGTATTTTTAACAGAATTTTTAAAAATTTATTTAGAAATAATTTCCAGAAGTGAAATCGGTCTGTTTGTGAATCAGGACAAAAACTGTGTATTTTATTATAAAATAAAATAGCTTAGATTATATTAAAATTAACTTCTACAAAGTTACCGCTGAATCCATTGAAAGTATGTGTATTTTATTTTCATTAATATGATTCCTTTCTATCTAAAATTAACAGTAATGCATTATTTTTAGAAAATAAATATCAATATATTGATTTCTTAAAACATATGTTTCGTAAAAAAGTTTTCACGTTTTGTTTTTGTAACTAGCGCTCACCTAACACGAATTATCGTATGTTATTTTTTTTACGTCCAAGTTTTTATCTGAAAATTTCAAGTACATTAAACATTTTGTTGTTTGATGCGGTGCTTTGGGAGGATTTGAACCTGGGACCTTTGAAGTGGAAACAGTTTTCATACAGCCAAGTTCCGGATTACTGTAAAAAGCTGGCGGAAAATATAAATTTTAATATCTTATTTGAATATTTGGGTATTTAAATATTTGTCAAATATTTTTCTAAGCAACCATTAAAATTATAAAAAAAGAATAGTTGTCAACAGGGAGCTATGGAGTCGGGTAAAAAGAAAAACGACTCTGACTCCGACTCCGAATTGTTTTTTTCAATCATTTCCGTTTAACTTACATAATATATCGACTGTGGAAAGGAAAAAAGACGTAACCCTCAGTTTTTTCAAAACAGTTTTTTTTCGATAATCACAATGTATAAAACTTGATAAACGTTCTATCAAAAGAATGCAAGCTGCCAATGCCGTATTAGTATCTAAATTTAGCGTTTATGTTTGAAAAAGATGACCTTGTATAAAATCAAAACCAAGAAAGAAGATTGAAATAAAAGTTTTTCCTAGACAATTTCATTAATTAATATTAGATTATGTCAATTAAACACCAGTGTATAAGTCTCCGTGCACTTCAAGGTTGTGTATAATTCATAATTTGCATATTGCCCAAAATCATCAAACACGTTTTTTGCGCCTCCTGTAAAATTTGATATGTGTGGGTTACGTCCTTTTTCCATTCCACAGTCGTTATAATAGAAAATAGTTTTTATGAAATGCATACTAATTCAGCATTTTCAGCTTCCATCCTTTTCATAGAACGTGCGTCGAGTTGTATACATTGTGATTATCGAAAAAAGCTGTTTTGGAAAAACTGAGAGTTACGTCCTTTTTCCTTTCCACAGTCGATGTATATATATGTTTAAATAGTGACTGTCAAATGAAGAAATGATAAAAATCAAACAATGAATGGTATATTAATCTTACTAATTACTAATCGTTCGTGTTTAAATTGAAAAAAATAGTGCGTTTTGGTTGAGATGTTGACAAAAATAAGACATCTCTGATTTACCACGCCACTGGCTCACTGTTCATTCTTTACAAATAACTGTTGACAAAAAAAGAATAATAAGGAATGTCTAACATAACTAAGATGTTTTGATAACCCTGTTAAATTAAATTTGATTAATTACACAAGTGTTTGTAAATAAGTCACTTAGAAGTTTGTCTTAATTACGTTCAGTTCATTCGTGCACTTGAACGCCTGATGATACCGAAAGGCGAAACCCGGGTCGTAAGTGACACAATCTGTGTAAATGTACATAATTTGAACGATTCAAATTTAATGTTTTTTATGTCTATTTCATCGAGATTAACTTAAATATTTTGGAATACAAAATATCTGGTATTTTGACAATTAAATGTGATGCGAACTATTTATTCTCTTGTGAGACTATTGATATTTTGACGGAGCTGTACCCAATCTTCAACGTCGTTTCATTGACTATGCTCTCGTTTTGAAAAAAACTCTATTATGTAATATTGAAATTTATCATTTTTAAATAAAACATCAATGTTTGCAAATAAAATACCCGGAATTCTATACCCGAACCAAAACACGGAAGCTTGCAATTTTTACTTTGTGCTTTGGCGCTGGAAAAGGTTAAAGAAAATAACGTTGTTTCATTTGTTTTGAGACGTGATAAATTCACTGCTTTAGTAATAATTACAAAAAAACAATACGTTTCAACAAATTTTTGAATAGCAATCGAAATAAACGTTAAAATTTATTTCGCTCTCTTCAGTGATAACATACTGGTAAAGATAATTTAAAATATTATTCCAAAAACATCAGCGAAAATTTGCATTTTTAATTAGTTAAATGATCAAATCTGTCAACTGTAAAAAATCGCGTAGGTTACTAACTGGGAATAAAAAAAGGAATGTAAATAAACATTGAAACCTGTATTGAACCCGCCCCACCCATAAAAGAAATGGATTACATCAATCAAACACGAAAAACGCAATCAAAATTTTAATATTTTTCATCCCATTCCATCGCGCATACAAAACATTCTGCGTCTTTTTCACGCAAAAAGTCTCCGAAAACACTCGTACACTTTACCTAAATACAGCAGACAATATTTTATCTTACATCTCTTTCGTTTACATACATATAAGCGAGTTAGATTTTATCATCGTATTTACTTCAAATAGTATTCTGGTATGGTGTATAGAACGTATATTTTTATCGGGTGTATGGGATTCGACGAAAAAATTCTATATGATCCATCACGTCTTTTGGTGCTTTTTTTATTAGAAGTTAGCACCAAAATAGTGCGGCTTTCTGACGTCACAACAGGATGTTTTCATTTCGAAAATTCGGTTGACCTCAATAAACACATTGATTTAATACATCTGGAATCGAACGTCACCAGTGGCGAAGACCGAAAGGTCGTTACTTAAAGTTTATCGAACAATTATGTATAAAACATATGTTTTCATCTTAGTTTAAAAATTACAGAAATTTCACGAAAATTATTTACGATTTGTTAAGGCCAGAGCTGTGGAATTACTTGAATAATATTTCTTCACATAGAACGAGGATCGCAAACCAAAATTTGGTCGATTCCAAAAACTAATATTTTCTCGTTGCCTTTATAAAAAACAATGTTAATTTTGGATTTGTTTTGATAATATCACTTATATCGTCACTTTTATTTATTTATTGTTTAAAATTAAAATTATGGTACATGACATAACAGCTTACGCCAATTCGCCATGTACTTGACTAATATAAAGAGACAAAATATAAAATAAAACTACATAATACATAAAAATCAACACAACAAATCAAGAAATAAAATAGTAAAATTTCACAAACAGTTCAAACTTTTAGTCACTCGAAGCCAATTACTATAATTTCAGATTTTGACTGAAGTCAGTTCAAGTTCATCCGTGCACTTGAACGCCTGAAAATGCTGAAAGGCGAAACCCGGGTCGTTAGTGACAAAATCTGTGAAAATGTACATAATTTGAAAGATTCAAATTTACTATAATTTCTATATAAAATTTATTAAATTAAAGTTGATGCTTTTTTTAAATTTTACTGCATTACTGCATATTACGGAAAATATTTTTTTAAAAGCCATACTTACGTAATGACCAATTTTGAATACGATATTATATACGAAACTGGATTTTTGTAATCTCACTTTCTATTGTTTGCTAAAGATTAGGCAACAAAAAAATATTAAAATTCCACCAAAAAATTTACCGAAACTATTTTTTTGTCACTATATTCCTGAAAATTGTTTAAAATTTAAAAGAAAAAAGCATATAAGACCGTGTATAAAAAATACGCTAAGACGTACGAGACAACTTGTTTCTTATTATTTTTAAAACGTACTTCAATAACTGTTTTTATTTATTTATGTTTAAGGTAATTGAAACAATAATGAACGAAAAGGTCAAAATAAATTTGTTAGATTTTTGGGTTACATAAATTTGCTTTTGGTTTTTATAGAAATATTATGAAAGAAAATAAAGATCCATTATTTTCGAAGCGTTATATGGTTTAATTGTATAATAATTCAACGCTACGTCGTTATTCACAAAAAAATATGTGTAAAACGAAGTACATATGCTAATTCATAAAATAATAATAAAAAAATCGTTTTTGAGAACACCCTTACAGTGGGACGTTGGGCGAGAGAAAACATTGAAAGATGTTTTCTCGTATGAAATATAACCCAAGCCTAAAAAAATCTGAAAGTTTATTTGTCCAGTGAAACAGAAGAAATCACAGAGCGGTTGGGTTGAATATATATTTTTTGCCTTTTTAATAAGTAGTAAAAAGTCTTGTGAAAATTCAATAACGGCTTAGTTCTTAAATGTAAAAGCGGAAATGATTTATTAATTATTTAATAATGGCAGAGCAGTTAGTTGTAAAAATAAATTGCAATTATAAGGTAGAAATACTAAAACAACTTTCGAATAAAATACATACCCTTAAATTAATTCACTGAATCTTTTGATGCCAAAACGTAAAATTATTTTCATTATATTGCATATATTAATTTTTCTATGTTATTTCATAGTCTTTATAGAACTGAATTATAAGTGAAGAATAAGTCTGCAACTGAAATCTTTCTTTTTTTATATAAAAGAACGCTTATTATAAAGATAGATACAAGTTGATTCAAGTGTATAAAATAAAAGAAACGATGCACTAAAATAGTCTTTCGTTTAGAACAATGAAATATTTTTATATAAAAGATTGTTCTTAATAAAACAAAATAAAATAGTAAGGAATAACAACTGTTCAATAAATACTAATAACTTTACTGCCTTGCCACTTGGTCTTATACAAAAACTGACGTTTCAAAAAACCGACTTTTAAATTCCAATATTTTATAAAACCCGGTTTAACCCAGTGTTCATAAAAAAAGATAATTCAATTAAAATAGTATAAAAATGACTGACAATATAACATTTTTATTCTGTGAAAACACAACAGTCTTCTGATCTATTACTTACCAACCTAATTTTTATAACGACATTTCCTATAACTCTTTTGCTGAATAATAAATATATAATCCAAATTTGTTTTTCTTCTGTTTTTTGGCTTCGAATTTGAAATTCAGTATTTTTTTGAGTGTTTCATGTCATTTTATTTGTATTTATGGCAGTTTCAAATCGAATAAATAAATTAAAAAATATATAGGTATTCTAGTACTAAAAACCAAGTTATTAAGTTGAAAAAATCGGCTTACGAATGTTTTTTAAGCCCGGTGTTTGAAAACCGACAAGACCATATGTAAAAGGATGAAGGTTCGTTTTACGTGTCTACAGATTGTAAAAGATCAAAAATGGGTACATATGTACATATGTACAAAGAGAGGCTTTTTATTCGTATAATATTTATAATCATCAGCTTAACCTTATCCTCAGCACTAAAAAAGCTTACTTTAAACTAAGGTTTCTAGATAAATAAAGGGTTTGTTTGTTTCATGATTTATCCTCCCTCAGAGGAGTATTATAAAAACGACGATATTTACATGTATAGAGAATTATAACTTGTTAAGTACCAAGGTCCCGTGGCCGAGTGGAGAAGCTATCGACAAATTGTCTACTCCACGAATTAGTCAAAAGTACGAATCTCGGAATAGAAAATTGTATTCAACGGATGCTCGACCAGTTCTGGCTAGCGTGCTACCGTTGGACTTACACATACAAGAACGCGGTGCTATAACTTTTTTGTTAATGTTAATACCTTTACACGGATATTGAAGGCGTTCTTCTGACGCCGCTAATCGTTCTTTCGTATATGAGTTGGCGGAACTACGTGGTCTACATCCACGAAAGGGCGTCAAACATATTTTTTTTTCAGACGTGACATGGAGGCTCAAAGTGAAGTCACTTGCACCTGGACACTGACTGGGTTTGCCAATTTATAACCGGCCAAAATATAATTATTTGGAAAATTCAACACCAAACTATTTGGTCTGGGCAAGTTGGTTGAACGGCCGGATTGCACTTGTGGGCACAACCACCATGACGCCCATCACGTACTGTGGGACTGCCCTGAGACGAATACCGAACGAGAAGAGCTGTTTGCTGCGGTCCGTCCTCATACGGGCCCAATAGGCCACGCTGACCTGATCTCAACCACGGTCAGTTTTGAGGCATTCGATAAATTTGCAATTTCATATGGGGAACGGATATTCTTGATTTTTCTTTAATTCAACGCGGAGTAGATTAAATTCTTTCGCCACGTTGGATTTTCAGTATACGGATACACAGGATACTTAATATCATTTAAACTTAATGGCTGAGCACGTCACATTCTCTTTTTTCTTTCTATCTTTACTTGTTAAGCACAACGTGCAGCTCTGTATCGGGCCAATAATATGAGGAGTAAATTCTTTTCTTTTCTTGATTGCAATGTGTTTTATGGAAGGCGGCTGTGAAAATGCGGCTGTATACACATAATGGGTGGTGGTGGGATACTCAACAACCAAATTGTATTTATTTATCAATTCCTTTATTAACAAACATAATATGGGCGTACGTAATGTTTTTATTCCTATCAACGTACTTCCTGTCTGACCCGGAAGAACATATACCAAATGATTTAGTAGATATGCAGTTGTATTTTCTAGTCCCATCCTTCCCTCTCCGACAAGAATGGTTGACGGATTATACATTTAAGCTCGTTACACAACTATGCTAAAATGCTTTATTCGGAGACCACATGCTCCACATTGCAGGCTAGCTTAAAGAATATTAAGTATTAGAATATATAAGCCAGTTAAAAAATAAATATATTTTTAAACCATTTTAAAATATGAATAATCCAAAATTTACCGTCAAGCACGAGGGGTGGGTTGGGCTAATATAATGAAACTATAGCAACATATAAAAATCAATGTTTTATTGTATATATTATCAAAATGAATCAGATTCTATTATTGTAAATTCGAATCTCCGAGCAAAAACTCCTTTTTATAATTCATGTCTACACCCAAAGTAGAAAATATGACCCCCTTTTGGAAGTGTTTCAACAGAAGTATTTTCTACGAGAACGGCTTGTTCATCAGTTGTTAAAGCTACATTTTAGGATAAAATTAGGACAAGATTAGTGATTAACTAATCGATACAGATACGTGTCGTTATTTTATGATTAGAAGAGTAAATAAGCCGTTAGTGGAAAAACGTGTCGGTCTGTTCAATATGTGAACAATTCAAATTTAATATTGATATTCCACCAAAAATCTTCAGCCGTAATCTTAATTTTTTCTTAATTTTATTAAAAACAAACGTTTATTTAAAAATATTGAGTGCTTTGCCCACTTAACTATTGGGCATTCTGGTAGTATGTGAACACTTCAATATTGCTAATAGGAAATACCATTTCCTGAAAGAAAATTTTCCTTCAAAAGCGCATTGGATAAAAAATGTTGTATGTTTGCATATCTTTACCCTTTGCCACCCTTTTATTGGAAAAGAAAAATCGTAAAAAAAACTTATGCTATTTCATGCTCTCGCATAAATTTAATATAAAAATTTATGAAATGTCTTCAAATTTTTTATGATTGGAAAGTTGTTATAGTGGACGAGAGTATTCTTCAATAAAATCACCAATATTAGAATATATTATTATCGTTGAAATGGAAAATAAAATATTCTGTATAAAAGGACTATTTTTGGTTTCCCATTCTTGATAAAACGTAGTAGAAAAAGTATTCAAGATTATTTAAAAAAAATCGTGTTGCGACATTCCAGCGATAGTTAAACATTTCACACAGTTGGGTTGATATTTTAATTTAAAAAATATAAAATCATGAAACCATAAAGAAAATATGTTATTTTTGGAATATTCTTTATTTTATAAATAAATTAAAAGTTAACAAATATCATTCAAATTCATATCATTAAACATATAAAGTAAACGTTAATAATTGTACTATGTTTTGAAATTGCATATTTTATGATAACCTCAAATTATTCATCGTAGGAACTGTTCTATAAATTTAATATGGCAATTGAATTGTTAAATACGAATATATATTAAATTGTAAATATATTATACTATCAATTTCCCTTTTGAACGATAAAGCAAATTTCAAGAATACATCCTGTAAGAAGAGTGTGGAGCTGTAGCGGATTATTGTGGGTACAACCTTGAGTACCCTAGGTAGAAAAAAAACTTTTCGAAGCACATATTTACTTGAACAATTGATTCATCTCTAATAATTAAAAAATGTACATACCCATTAGTTCATAAATAAATAAGAATAAACATAATTGAATGTCTTTTTTCCCTGATGGTATATCAGTAAAATGGAGAAATAAATACTTTTTAACATTGTTAAAAGAAAATAATTATAGGGGCATACTATAATCAATCGTCATAATGTTTTTTAAGAAAAGTACCTCCCTCCGCAAAGCTATTCTCAGAAATTACCTGTTGAGAAATAAATATAGGTATTTTTAAAAGAAGCCTCAATTAAAAAACTTATTCTATATACTGTGGACCAGTTTCTACAGTCGAGTGATTTTTTCTAATGATAAAATAAATATTTGCTGGCTGACCAAAACTGATCTTGATTATATGAACCTTCAAGTGGTAAAGTGAGCAAAGTAGTAAATTTGTAAAACTTTTTTATTGAACTTTTAATCATGACTTAACTTTGTGTTTTAGTGGATTGTATATATTTTTAAAGTGAGATAACACTATTACAGTGTGTATTTACTGAGATCACATCACTTTTACGATACTTTAAAAAACGTAGAATATTACAACACATCCAACCCAACTTTTTCTACAATACCGTTTGGCTGACTTCACCCATTATCGGCTCATTGTTACTATCAGATAAAGTATACTTATTCGGGTCCTATGGCGCAGCGGTTAGAGTTGTGGGCTACCGTACTGAATCTCACTCTGAGTCCCAGTCAGCATTTTTAGATCGATTTTTGTTCAAAGGCATTGATGTTTTTGATATCTTAATTTCTCTCACGCCCTTCTCATCTTTCAATAACTGGGCGTAGCGGGAGTGATTAGTTAACCACTAGTCTTGTTCTAGCCTTACCTTTCTATCCCTACTTCTCTCTTCGGAAAAGAGAGGTTGAGCGACTGAGCAACAATTTTTTTTTGTAGAAAAACTTCTGTTCAGATACCTTCATTAAGAGGCCATGTGCTCCCCATTGAGATTGGACATAGTGAATATATCAAAAGACAAACCTATTTTAAAACTTTATAAGCGGGCATTTTTTAGTGATTAGCGCAAAAATATATTACATTCTTGAAATCAATACAACTTCTAAACCAAACAATATTTTCGGCTGAAATTTCCAAAGAAATCATATGTGTCATTTAATCATTAAAAATAAAATGAAAACATATCATAATTTCACTACTTTTCTAAGCTGAATATAAAAACCTGTTATTAATTTAGTAGATAGCACTCCACTTGTTATCAATATGAAATATTCAAAATATTCAGTATAAAAAATAGAATTAATCCATACCATACAATTATATAAATAACTATAGTATAAAATCCTCATTCCTACAAATTTACAATCACTGGAAGTGTGAAATCTGATGCCCTAAATATTTGAAAAACATGTGCGCCTTTAAAAAAAAATACTATGTGTGAACGAACATTCAGGGCATAATAAATTATGAAGTTTATTGCTTATTGTCAAAAAAGGTCATTTGCCGCGGCAGTTATTTTGAAGAAACCATTAAATTATGAGTCAATACACCAACAAAACCGACAGTACGCAAAAAACATATTTTTACGTGTCCCGCCTATCATGTGTTAATATATTAATTGGTCTTTTATGAAGAAATTAAAAAACGATGTTTAAAAGTTCTTCTGTACTTACTTGTGTGTATGTTTAGTAAAGGAAATCATTTTTTTGTGTTAACTATCAATTTTTGATTTAATTTAAAATATAAAAAAAAAATATGATAAAAATAAGTCTTCATATTGAAATATACTGATATATTTATTTCGATTCCGTTAGTTATTACAAAAATATTTTTAAATGCAATGAATAAGAAAATAGATGAAGAAACATAAGAACATTTACAAAAAAGGTAGTGAAGTAAAAACAGCGGCTCACTTTAATAATGATGACGACAAATATAGATTGCGTTATAAATTTTGATAATAGCCTTGAAAAACATCATCTCTTACCCAATAAAATATATTGCCATCCCAAATGTAGGTAAATCCCAAAGGTCACTTAAATAACAAAAAAAGTTTTCCTAGAAAATCAATACCAGCTATTGCGGCACAGAGTGTATTGTAATTCGGTAGGCTCACATTTGTAAATGTTAAATAATAAATTCAAACATATTATTCTATAATATGATTGTAGAGTAGTCACTCTCACAAACGGAAACAATATTTGTGTTCAGTAAATCGATAGTGGCCATTAAATATATATTTTGAAAATTAGTTTTTTTTTATATATAGAGCATGCACAATACTATTACATGTTTGTTTTAAACAACATTATTAGAATATGGTAGAACTAACATATTCAGATAATCTGCAAATAAAACAATCAGGGCTGTGGAGTCGGAGTCGGAGTCGTGGAGTCGCGGTATTTTGACCGGAGTCGGAGTCGTATAAATGAGCGGCTCGATTTTTTTTTGAAAAATATATTTAATGATGTGTGTTTAAACAAAATAGTCAAAAGTGTTAACATTTCATGCTTGGCTGACTAAAGATGATCTGATGGTATACATATATATATAAGTTAAAATGAAATTATTGAAAAAAATCCTCAGAGTTGGAGTCGTTAATTATTTTAAAGATGGAGTCGGAGTCGTCTTTTTTTCACGCGATTCCACAGCTCTGAAAATAGTACATTCACATTAAATTTTAATTAGATTTCTTTGTTGTTAACTCTCTTACAAAGTGTGACAAGTTTTCGTCTCTATCTGAAGCATCATCAGTATAATCATCGTCAAAGGTAATAAAAAAAAACATAAATTATTCTTAACTGTCGATTCATATGGCGCAGCGGTAATCGTTGTTGGCGTCACAGGTTCAAATCCCGTACGAACAGTATTTTTCGATATCGGTTCGAAGACATGAGTGTTTGTGCTGTCGAACAATTCCTTCCCACAATTCCGATCCTTCAATAATTGGGTGTAGCGAGAACGATTAGTTAACCACTAGTCCTACCCTTATCCTTCTATCTTTACTAATCTCTTTGAGAAAGAGAGGTTAAGCGAGTGAGTAACAAACAGTTCTCATAGAAAAAACTTTTGTGATATAATACTATTAAAAGGCCATATGCTCCACATTGGGAGCGGACACGGATAAAAAACATAACAAAATATAGGTAAAAGTTTTTTTCTTTTTACTGGACGCAGGCAGGGATAGAGTTAAATGCAAATTATAAAAGTTTACTAATTACAATAACAACTATTTTGATATGTAAAAAATAATAGAGGCGAAATACGTGTCCAGTGTATAATACAGTTGGTGGAATAGAAAAATTATCGAGTTTTTACAAATTCACCGTCGAAGAAACAATAAATATATTTTTAATTGGATATTATAAATATAATATATTTACCAAAAAGATATGGTAAATCTTGTCGAGACCTTTCTTATTTGTTGACGCATGCTTTGATTTACCAAATACTTTATGTTTACGGTAATCTTTCTTTTTTGAAATTCGTTTTGAAATCGTTTTCTTACATATATAAAACGAAAATATAATAAATGAAATTTTGTTAAAAATAAACATTCAATTAAAATACAACACCGCAAGATTGATGACGTGTAAAAATATAATATTTTCCACTTAGAATTTTAAGCAATGCTATTTGCTAAGTAAAGCGATTTTTGGGTCTCTTAAAATGTGAAAAAACCTTTTTAAATTTATTATTTTCTTTCCAGAATTAAAAATGGACATACAGTTTCAATTACGACCAGGAATATAATGTTATATTTGAAATTTGTTTTTTTGTTTCAAATGCAGTCTTATTGAGACCTTAAAATTCTCTTACAACTCTTACATAAGTTTTGACAGAGAATACCCAGTTTTTTCCTTTCGTAGTTTTATATATATTATAGTGTACTAATAAGTTGCAATTTGCAATGCAATGCTGTATCTTTGCCAGTATATATATTTATAATATATATTTTTATTTTTGGTATGAAACACAAAGTCTTTTTACTTTTCCTCCGAGAAAAAGTTTATGATATGAAAGTATACACATATGTTTATTGATATTGCATCGTAAAAAATCAATAGTATTTAACCCAACTTCTGTTATCGTATCGTATCTGAAACGATTGATCACGGCGTGTGCTTATAGGAACTAAATTGGGTGAAAGAACGCAAAATTTTAGAATGCAAGATACATTATTGCTTGAAAATATTACCACGTTTCTCTAGTTACTGACGTTTTTAAAAGCTTCATACTGTTTAACTATTTTTTTGAAATATTTTATTACTTTAATATTATATAGCATACAGTCAACTATTCAAGCCTTACGTTATCTCTTTAATAAATTAAATTCGAATAATAAATGTCAAAAAACATTATAATAAGAAGTTCATTTTGAACAGTGTGTAGATATCCTCAGTTAGTCTATCTGGTACCTTCAATCCATCCCGTTCGCGATCATTTAGTTCGGGGCCGGGAGCACAAAAAATCGATTTATTTTATTCTTTGGGTATTTTTTTTTCGACATCCGGTTGAGCCTCGGGCTAGCCGAGTCGAACGTAATTTCTTCCCAAATGTTCTACATGGGGCAGTGTCATTCTTACCAGTCTTTCTCAATTGCCTTTGATCGAAATTACACTAATGGATTTTGATTAAGATTTACACAAGTCTGTTGTGAAGTGTGTTTTACACATGCCACGTAACACAGAAGAAGTGTTCTATTATTCCCATCCTTTAAACTGTTTTAAAATAAATACATACATTCCGACATAAAAGTTAAAGTTGAAGTATAATTATAATTTTAATAAATACATTGTTTTAAACAATATGATTATATTTATGTGCTTAATTACACACAACTAAACAATGTCTCATAATGTAATTATTACAATCTACAAAAATGCGGAATTAGAATAGTTAAACAAAATGTGTTTAATATTTAATGCCATAAATTAAATAACAAAGATTTAAGGTAAACATTTTTAAGAAGTTTTTCTACTGTCAACAATTTACACTCGTACCCCGAATTACGCTGTTTCGATTTAACGTTGTCAAGGAAAATATGATTTGGAAATATTGTGTTGAAAAAACAATTTAAATATGGAACGTGTTCTCAAATAAGAAAGAGACTTGCGAAATATTTGTGCACAGTATGAAGAAATAAAAAAAGAATTTACGAATAAAAAAAATGTTTGATAGAAAAACAATTCAAGATCTATTCAAGAGCAAAAACTGACCAGTTCTTTTAATAATGATAACAACGATTTCAAATCGGTTATGAATAAAATGATTGTAATTTTAGTTTTAAGTTTATAATGTTCTTTTGTTTTATAAAACAAATATAACGTTAAAAATACACATGTACTTTCTACAACTTATTACAAAATATTATTTTAGAAAAATATTTTCGCTATAACGAACTGTGGACTTCTTTTGAGCGGATTTTCCGGAATTAAAAAATAATGTTTTAATTAATGCGGTTGTTTATAAAATGACACTAATCTTATGATTTTCTATGATTTTTTACGCGGGTTTGTGAAAAACGTATCTACCGCGTTAATCGAGGGATGGGTGTAGTCATTCAAAGATTGTCAATTTTAATTGTGCTTTAACTGAATGGCTGCCACAGACGAGTTACCTCGCCAATAACTAATTAAATGCATACTTGAAAATTATAGCTGGCGTGCTAGGTACAAACGATAATTTTTTTAACGGCAGTCAAAAGGCTAAATGAGCAAATAATTTAGACATTATTTAGCAGATTGGTTAAATTTAAAGAAATCTTTTATAATCATTCAATAATAGGAAAGTATATAGACCCAGATCAGTGATGAAATATCTTGATAGCTATTTGGACGTAACGCCATCGTAAAAAAACTGTTAATATTCTCTTGGAATTAAATACAGAGCAATTTTTACGTATTTATAAAGTTTTTTGAGTTTTTTTACATGTGGTCTACCAGTGGGTACAAACCTTAGTTTTTGTATCTAAAAATATAGCAGAATGTTCAAAAATCTCTGACATGGGCGGTCGTGTCCTTTTCATTTCGAATCGAACAAAAAATACAGCCCGGCAGATTCTTATACTGGCATGCGGGAAAATGTCACTATATATTCGTTTTAATGTGTCGTAACTTCTGAGCCTACGTGGACTTAGTCTACTAATTCAATGGACTAAGCTAGATAAAAACTCGTTTATTGCACTAATCCTTATTTGATTTTTTTATTGACAGAAGAAAAACTATCCAAATCATGTGTACATTTATATTGGAAACAACTTTTCCACAAAGAAATAATCGAAAATAATATATTTAAATATCTGTGTATAATTCAGAAAAACTTATAAAGTATATTCAAAAATAAAATATACATTTATACCGATTCCCACTTTTATTAATTAGAATCAAGACCGGTCTCGCTCATGACGAGCATTATCAATTACTTTCCATCAAGTATTGACAGTGAACACCGTAAAAGTAATAAATCAAGACTGTGAATTAGGGTAAAAAATAACTCCAACTTTTCGTCTGATTCCGGCTTTAAATTAAAAATCGAATCTGACTCCGAACTGATTTTTTAAAAATAATTTCCATTTATCTTACATATATTATACGTATACCGTTAGATCATTTTTATTGAATTGGCAACACTATGGAATCTTGTGGTTTAAATACACATCATTGAAGAATTTTTTAAAAAATGAGTCGAAGTCGTAAGATTTTTCTAAAAACATTCGACTCCAATCCACATACCCAATTCCGACTCCAATTCTACAGACTTGATATGAATGAAAGATGTGTAGAAACACCTAAATGAACAAAGCACTGTTTTTACCTTCAATGATAAATGTATTTTATGTCAATATTAATTAAATCAAAGAAAACGTGTATCGTTCACGTCTAACATTTTAAATGTGAAATTAAACAGATTGCAATTGGTGTTAAACAATACATTTAAATGCAATAATTGGGATGGTAATATTATAGTAAACAACAAAGTATTTAATTTTAATTACTTCTGAACATAATTGGGAATACTAATCATAAATGATAAGATTTTTCCAGTTTATTTACACGAATAAAAAATATTATAGTTGCTTTATAAACAGATAGATAGTGTCGTTAGCACGCTATTACTACTCGTAACTAAATAAGCTATGAATATAACTTACTACTTTTCCTATAAAATTACTACTTTTATTACTAAATAAGCTATGAATATAACGTTTATCTTTAAATAAAGCAATCGTTTTTAATATGTAGGACTTTACAATTTTTTTGGATATCAAATTTATGGAGCTTCAAGTACCAGGACGCGCCAGCGTCAAGGTTCTTCCAGTCTCCTTCATCGATAAAGATTTTGAAAAATTGTAAATTGCATCCCCTTACCGTCGTTCGCAGACGGAAGGGCGCGATCATTACAGAGATAAGAAGTTCACGGGAACTCTATATGCATTATTTTGCAAATCACATTCTATATGCTTCCTCCATACTATATCCGTACTGGTACACACACATGCGGATACATACATACACACATACAGTATACAAATTGTTTTTAAACAAAGAGAGTCATTTTCGTGATGCTAAGTTCGTTCTAAAATTGACAATTTTATACGACATAAGATCTATGGAGGGTCGTCGAGCAGAACTGCTCTGGGTCTAAAACGATTCTCAGGCAGTGTCTCGTCATAGTTGTGGAGATCAGAGATCGTTGGGTTAGAATGTTTTCTTACCTCAGGACTTTACAATAATGTAGATGTATAATTTTTAGAGCTTATATGTAAATATATATATATATATATATATATATATATATATTTGAATGTTTCTGTATTGCTTAATTATAAAATCTATAAATGAACTAACACAGATAGTATTTTTTTTTGGAGTTTACTTCACGTAAATTTTAAATGAAATTTCATTTTTATTGAATGATAAGTTAGAAATATTTGGACACCATATCGTTAAATAGTAAGCTTTAAGTAACAATGAATATAATGGGTAAAAAATAATACTATGCATAATATCAAAAACCATTATTTTTGAAATAGTAAAATGAGTGTCATTTAATTGTATTTAAATTACGCCAGTTCGGGTAAACAGGCGTAAAGCTCCACGAACGCTCACGCAAGAAGTCACAGGAAGAAAAATCATCCAGCCTAATGAAAAGGAAAATTTTCAGGAGTTTCTGGATTCTGGGACGCACACAAAGGATGTTTTTTCCTTCAGCCCATGTTGTACCTAATGCATTTGATCTGGGACGGTCCTTTTTATTAATTACTCGTGAAAAACTTCTCCCTCATAGCCTTTGAAATTGAGTCTTTATCCCCAAGTTTATACAATTACGGACTGGAAATAGCCTATTTTCAAACACATCATTGTGATTGAATGAATATACATCCAAGCATCGTTTACAAACATTTAATTTCAGTCCAATACTTTCAAAGTAAAGAAATTCTATAGCACTATTATTTATTTTAATTTATTAATGTTCTTAGTGTTCTTAGTGTTTGTGACAATGTGGTCAAAAGAAAAAAACATAAAACATGAAGGTTTTTATAAATCATACCCACTCCTAAATGTGGAGCAGATAATTAATTGACAATGAATTCTTAAAATTATACATATTATTCAATAATTGAAGCAAAAATAATGATAAACGTTTCATTCAGATGTTTTGAGATAATCAAATAAAATTATTTTGTTAAGAAGAAATTATTTATAATTATTTTTTTATGTGTATTATACATTTCGTCTGTAAAAAGGCTAAATGACGTAGCCAACATTTTTTTTGATAATCAAAATTATACAACTTAAAACACTTTACATCAAAAAGATGTATGCTGCAAATGTCAAACAAAAATCATTTTTTTTAAAGTTTATTGAACAATTAAGCTATTAAGTTTGTTAAAAGAAGAGCCTGAGAAAATCACAAATAGGGAAAAAAGTTTTTCCTTAAATTTTTTTTATCCATGTCCACTTCCAATGTGAAGCATATATCCTCCTAATAGAGGTATCTTAACAGATTTTTTCTACGAGAACTGTTTGTTTGTTATCCGAAAAAAACAGTAGGGATAGAAGGATAAGGCTAGGACAGAACATCAGAACAGAAAATCGATAGATATAAAATGCTGTTCGTGCTGGGACTCGAACCCGTGATGTCCGACACGGAGGCCCACAATGCTAACCGCTGCGCCATAGGACCCAACTAACTTTATAAAATGAATGAATACATATTAGATTGAGTCAATAAAATACCACAGTCTTAAGGCACTTTAAAGTTGTGTATATTTTGTTTTTTGACTTTGATTCAAAGTTATTAAAAAAAAAAACTGAGGCAATGTGATGTATATCATTATTGATGGGGAGGCTTCAATTATTGTGTTATCTGATAGAAATTTTAAAAAGATAGACGATATGAACATGCGATTGAGTGTTTCAATCGTTTATTTTAATCGAAAATTAAGCTCAATTAAACAACTAATCGTCCTTTTCCATACGTTTATGAAAAGAGTATTATGTCTTTTAATTGAAATAATTGTTATAAACTTACTTACATAGAATATACATAAGAAGACATATTTAAAAATGATATGTGTTATTATAAAGATATGTTAACTAGCTTATAATGTTAGACTTCTTGTCTAAATTAAAAGAAAAGTTGGCTTTGGAAAAATCTATAAATATTTTTATTTTATCGAGAAGGTAATACGAATTGATCGTAAATAAGAAACAAATAATGACTTTCGTCGACTTTCATAATATATTTCGATACAATGAATCCATCAATTCAAATTCGAAAATATTTTACTAACATCAACAAAATATTGCAATGCTTTTAATGCATTTCAAAGCATCAATTACTTACATACATTCCTAAATCCTTCGAAAAGGATTTTTATCAAATTTAAAGCAACCAAAAAACACTTTTGAGGAATGTGCAAACATGCCACACGTATTTGGGATTTTTATTCTGCAAAAGACTTCACTGGAGTAGATTTACAAGATGTTAGTAATACCTTTTTACAGTTTTCTATTCATACAGAGCTTTTGGGTCATTGCTTGAAAGAATTTTGCCAAGGGTCCCATTGAATACTTGCCCTACTAACGTGGCGTAGTCGAAACTCTTTTAGGGAAAATATTTAAAGCTTTTTTTAGTGGTAACGTAATTATTTTACATCAAAATGGATTGAAAAAATTCAAACTACGTGTAAAATAAAAAAAAAACACGAAACTATATATATTTCAAAGCTCAGTGTTAAATTGCAATAAATAAAATAAACTTAAGATATTTTAATTTTTTATACAGTTTTTGTGTTTTTGGCTCTTTTTCCTGCCCAGTCAAAATTACCAGAATTAATAAAGCAGTGATGTAATGAAAAATATATATTTCTTTTCGGATATTTAATTATAATTGGACCCTCAATAGGTGAAGTGAACTAACTAGAAAAAAGGTATTTTTCTTGGACTTGTAGGTACAAATTTATTTGGTACTTTGGTGGATTGTATATTTTTATTTTACGGAGATAACACTATTGCAATGTATAATAACGGAGGCTACTTAACTTTTACGATACTTTAAGACGTGTGAAATGTTACAACGCATTTAACTTTTTATTTTTTAAAATACCACTTGGTTCACTTCACCTCTAATAGGCCCATATAATAATATGCTAAATATCGGATGATGTGTGTATACATTCATATACGGGTTGAGCGGATAGTATCTAACTTTTACGGAATTGACACCGAACACCTTAAATACTGAAAAATTTATGTTTTTTTAAGACGTTACGCTTTTCTTGTAAAATAATTGTTAAAAAAATTTATCCCAGATTAAAAAAATATTTTTATCAAAAATATATGTTAATATGTCAATGTCAACAACATTTTTTTTTACCATCTCCGCTCCTAATATGGAGCATATGGACTCCTAATGGAGTTTATCTCAACAGAAATGTTTCTACAAGAATTGCTTGTTACTCAGTTAGTCAACCTCTCTTTTTCCAAAAAGAGTAGGAATAGAAGGAAAAGGCTGGGACGGCATAGGATGGGTGGGAGGGGGGAATTCAAGACATCACATACATCCATGCCTTTGAACAGAAATTTGCCCTTGTAGCGGTAGCCAACGATGTTGACCACTCGACATCACAGGCGTTATGTTATTTCTAAAACTCATGTTATTTCTTAAATCTACCAAAACATCTCGTAAAGTCTAGTGATGCTGATTTAATAAAAATATATTTTTTTCCATTTAAGTCAAGAATTAGAATCAATATCTACAATATTAATAGAATCTGGCAATAAGATAGGTCTAAAGATGCTTCTTAAAAAAAACGAAATTGTTAAATCTAATAATGCAACAAAACTAATACAAAGTCACCAGTTTTAATTTGATATAAAAATGATGTTTCGTGAAATTATCGTCGAATGTGTAAAAATATTTATTTATTTAAATTCATATTTAAAAAAGGTGCGCCACTGCGACGAAAAAAAACCCGAAGCAGTACGTTTTCATGAAAATTTGTTTTTCCAATATAAGCGAACATTGAATACGGCAATGTAAAAATATTTGGCAATTTGGTATTCTTTAAAAAATGGAAACACGCGTATTTTTTTTTTATTCTATTGGCGAGAAAATATTCTAGGAATTTATTTTGAATAAAAGTAATATTTTGTATTATATTTGAGAATATTTTATTTTGAAGCACATTTGACCCTATCCCGATTTAATTTTTCTCAAGCGCTATGTTAACATAGAGATTCTATTTACTGGAAAACGATTATGTATTATGAAACGAGATTTTTTTAAGAAGTATGAGGTTGTATTTTCATTTTCATATTTTATTGTGTGGTGAAATAAATGCATCTTTTATATCCAATTCGTTATATTATGTCTAGGGCTGTAGGGATGGGTTAAAAAAACTTAATTTTATATTTTATTATTATCAAAAATGACGATGATCTCAAAAAAAGGTATTTTGACCTAACAAATTTTGTCACTGTACCGACAATATATTGTAATAATCATGCTCATTTTTTTTTTCACTGATTTTTTTATATATGTATTCTCCCAATGTAAAGCATATGGTATCAACAGAAGATCTTTTCGCAAGAACTGCTTGTTACTCAATTTATATTTTGGTTGATTGATTGAAAGAATCCTGTTCGCACTGGGATTAGAATCTGTAAAATTCGGCACGGAAGCTAACGACGTTGGCTACTGAGCCACGGATCCAACTGGTAGTATGAAAACTTCATACTAATGACTATTGTTGTAGTATAGATCTTTGTTAAAACTCTGTAGCTCAAAAAAATGAATTACGGCCGTTATCAGCGATATTAAAGGTCCATTATCGCTCTGGTGTTATTTCCATACAATATTTTTATAACCAAATTTCAAGAAAGAGTATTCGGGGTATTGGATAATAGGCGTGCTATTTATTTGTGTCCTGATTCTAAAAAATCCAGTTAGTCCTTTGCAAGTCTGTCGGGGTCGTATATAGCCGATTGAGACCTTATTGGCTGTCACTATTCAGTCCCCGGGGACTGAAAACTATTAGGATATAGTCCTTTTGACAACGGAAACTGAAAAAAAACCTGAAAAAATCCCAGCTCCGTGAAATCTATTCGGAAACTTTTGAAGGGCGACCGTGGGGAACGGAAGCATGTCCTTTTCAGGCAGCTCCAAGCCTTTCAGAGCTTTTTTTGTGTTGCCTTTCAATTTATTTATTATTAAATTGGTATAAAAACGACACGACTGAACAGACTAAAATTTACAAACACATAAACCGAATCACCACACCACCATTTAATATAATACTACCATTTGATATTTGAAAAGTAATAACTATGCCTCAATGAAAAATCCAATATGAAGAATGTTTTATACTTAAGTAAATAAGTTCAATTTTCTTTTTAAACAGTTTACGTAATGATAAAAAATCGACGACTGGCCTTCCGCAAAAGAGTAACATATTTTTTTCGTTAGAATATTTATTACTTAACATTTTCCAACAATTTTTCAAATACTTTATTATTCAATAAAATAGTTACGTAAGATTGTTTTTGTTGACATATTTTTCGTTAACCTTTTATCTCTCTTATTCTCTATATTCTTAAGTCTCGCTGTTTTTTTATTATATAATGTTTTTAAAAAGTCAAGTTAGACAACTCTTTTTTAATTAAAAGTTGTGCAATATTTATACTACATTTATTAAAAAAAATGCTTGATTTGTCCATTGTCTTTATTGAGGTTTTTGATTTTTTTTTGTAACCTACATCAAAAAGTTAGAAAGAGAAAATTAATGAGCTCTACCAAGTAAATGCCATGAATTAAAATTTGATTGAAACGCGATACAGAAAAACTTCAAAGAATAATT
The DNA here is from genome assembly GCA_031772345.1 of Himalopsyche anomala. NCBI lineage: Eukaryota > Metazoa > Arthropoda > Insecta > Trichoptera > Rhyacophilidae > Himalopsyche > Himalopsyche anomala. The sequence continues at coordinate 6,037,789 of CM062823.1, read as the reverse complement.
TATTAAGTTTAAGCAGAGATTTTCCGTGTTCTTTATTTTACTTAGTAAAAATGTCAGTTTTAGTTGAACATTTTGTGTAAGTGGCCATCTCGCTGAGAAATTTAAAAATGTTTTATTGCTAAAGTTTCAGTGGATGTATTTCAGTTTTTACTTTAGAATTCAGTTGCATATAAATGTAACTTTTATTTCTGTAAAAACTCTCATGAATAATACTGCACTAACGCAAGAAAAAGTTATCCAGATTTTTAAGTAAAACCAAAGTAACATTAATTTATTGAATGCTGCAATTTAGAGAACTAGCTTAAAATGTTGTACATAAAAAATCAAAAACTGTTTTATTATTTACATAATTTATATAAACTTTGACTTGATTTGTAAACGACCAATAATAATACATTCTATCACATTAAACCAGAGCTGTCAAACTTTTATTATGTTTTTAATTTGTAGTGTCTACAGATTGTTTGCGTTAAAAGTGGCGCCTCTGCATGTTACTAAACCAAACAAAATATTAGATGCTCGAACCCATTTCAAAAAATTTTATCTTTAATAAATGAAAATTATTTTCTGATGTTATAAAAATAGTATATTCATCGTGTTAATTGGTGAAATAATGACTTTATATATAATACTAGAAGAAGGGAAATGATTAAAAAAAATCTAACACCTTTTCAAGTGACAAAAAACCAACATACACTATTGTGTTAAGCTGAATTAAGAGTTGGAGTTGTGTTTTAATTTAAAGCTGGAGTTCGTATTCGTTTTATTTTTAACGACACTTCAGCCATGTATTTAAACATTAAGGAATGTGTACTGGAACACGGCTAGAGGTATTTTTTTGTTTGTGAATCAGCTTCTACTCCTCTGTCATTGATTTGGCCTCAGAAACTGTTTCTCATTGAATTAAAAGCATTTTAATGCTTTTCATTATTTAACATGTCACTAATCACTATGAGATTTACATGATAAGCAAATAAACCGTCTCATCATAATAATTTTGGTCTACGAATTTGCGGTACAAAGCTATGAATCTTCAAAGAAGACAAGTTGCGAAACAATATTCTTATGAATATAGTTTGCCAAATATCTCACGGCGTTATAGATATCTTAACAAATATATCAAGGGTCTACAGTACACAACGCAGGACTTAGAGCGCGAACATAAGGTGAAAGATTTACTGAAAGGTTATTTTATCATAATTATATCGTCAGCGGATAGTAAAAAAAAACTACTATAAGACTAAAATGCAGCGTAGAACCCTTAATTTTGTATCAGATCATAAAAAATATTTCTCGTACATTATCTGAATGCTTGATGTTTGTCCAGCTCAGTGTTATAGTGTTAAGTTTAAGCAAATCTGACAATATCTTTTCACTGTGAGTGTAATAATAAGTTGCTAAGCTCATGGTTGTGCCAACGTTACCAGATGACATCCTCGTAGATAGAGTCGAAAATTTTTCACAGGATCACTTGTAGTTTCTGAGAGTTCTTAGATCTAAGTGTCCAAAACTCCATAAAAAAACGACAAAAGTGATCTTATGAAGGATTTTAAGGGAAAACTATTGTATTTTGTGATGAGCGTTTGGATTGTTTATGCAGTTCATTACAATTCTTATTTTGATTTCCTCGCTTACACTATTCTAGACTATTGACTAAGGAATTAATTCATGACTTGGTTATTGAGGATGAGGTTATTTATTTGTGACATCAGCTTTGTGACTGCAATGTGAATACATTATCTTCAATCAATTATCAATTATCTTCGTCAGTTTTTGTTTGTTGCGAGGTCATAAAAGTTTCGAAAACATCACTATTTGAACGGCTGGTGATATTAATGTCATCTACAAACGTCAAAATTTGTACTGAATTTGTGATGATTCAGTTTTGAGTCTCGTATAACATTTTCACGAGCTATTTTGACTAATAAACACGCTAGTAAACCACCTTGTCCCATATTTATTGAGTGTCTACAAAAAAATTGAGAACTAATTCTGGATTCTGAATTTGCACTCGATATGTTAAGAAGTCTGAAAATTATATGTGCGGTATGATGTTTAACACGTTACCACTCCTAAAACTTTAAAAGTATGAAATATTTATTGTAAAGAGCAAGTTTTGAGTTGCTTAATTTTGAGAGTGCTAATGTTGAAATAAAATAATAAATATAAACACAAAAACTTTTGTTGTATGGTTGGAATAATACAACGTCTTAAACTTGTATGGCATTTTATCAAAATCGATAGTATAGAAGCATTTATTAACGCAAAATTATCTCGATAAATGAAGATATAATAGGCAAAGTTCATGCAAGGATCAAACTTGGCTCAAGTTATTTGGACATCCAAATAATATTATTATTAATATTAACATTACGACCATCAAAAGCAACTCTCTTCAGTAAATTAAGCCAATAACAGGATCGTCTGTGAGTTTCTAAGCCTACGAGTCTGACAGAAAGCTAAGCTAAGCCAAAATGTATATATTTTATAACGTTAGATTAAAACGTATCATAGAAACCTTTTATGCAACCTCAATTCAGATTATTTTAATGCAAGATTTTAGCTTGCAAAATAAATTCAAACATTTGAGAAAACAATAGTAATCGAGATACTATTTCTGTCAGAAAGTTGTTTTTCCCCGAACGACAACACTACACACTAAAAATATCGTTCACTTTAATTTCGGAAAACTTGTGGCTCACGATTGATTAAAAATTTAAATGAATAATGCGGAAAATTTTACAAACCAACATATGATTCTATCAAGTTTCTTGATTCAACCAACCTAAGAGCAAAGAAAAGTTGTCAGATTTCAAAATAGCATATAGGGACAGTAACCATTTCAATTGTTCATAATAATAATAATAAAAAAAATGCGTTGGAAAATTAAGTGAAAGTTTTTATAATTTTATGACTAATTAATAATACAGCTACAATAAACAAGAATACTTTCCGGCTGCGTGGTCGATTGGTCAAAGTTATTGGCTTCGGTAACGCGGAGTTCACGAGTTCGAATCCAAGTACGGACAGTTTTTATAACTTGATTGTTTTGTGGATTTCTGTGTAAAGGCATGGATTTTTTGTTCCTGGCCCTTTAGAAAAAACACCTCATGAGTTTTTATCATCCACCAAAGAATAGGAAGTGTTAAAACATGTTTTTTAGTTGATTAATGCTCAACAACATAAGTATTTTTTAACACCGAAGAGGAAGTGTTAAAGCGGCCTTAGCGAGAGTGATAAGCTAACTACTAGTCCTGTCCTAGTTCTATCCTTCTATTCCTACTATATTAATTAAAGTTCTGGTAGAAAAAAACTTATGATGATATAAAAAAAAAACTATATAAGGAGTCCATATGCTCTACACTGAGAGTGGACATGGCATAAAAAAAACTTATGGCAGAAATATTTCATGTGAATGACATTGAAATTGCCACAAAATATACATTCGTGGGAAACAGGTGATATCATACAGTCGCGGATACATTTTTTTGGTTTAAGTACACGCATGTTTACAACCGTAAAAGTTGTATAGAAAATGAGAGGCTGCTTACAAAAATTGAAAAAATGCCATAACAGTTTCATTAGATGCTAAAGAATATTTATAGATCAAACTATGCTTAGGAGTCTTTGGATGAAAGCAGTCTGCGAGATCTAATAATATAATTCCTATTTGAATTCTCTTCCTTTCTAATCTCACAATTGTTTTCAGAAAAAGCGTGTTGAGAAATATGAGCTTCTTAAAGAAAAATAAATAAATTGCTCTTTACGTGACTGATTTTAAATATCAATTTATCCGTATTACCTAATGAATCTCGCCGTGTTCATTGAACCGGTATTGAAACAGTACGTCAAGAAATCCGTGTAACTGTATTAAAAATAAAATTGACGAGTTGAAATTGTATTATGTTTTTCGAATAACAAGTGTCGCCGTTTTTGTGTCTGCTAAAAATTGCTATCGAAAATGATTTGATTCTTTCCACACACTTCCGGATTAGATTACTAACGCTGGATTCTACTTTCGCTTTTGTGTTTTTCATTCATTTTCTCTTCATTTCCTGCGCGTTTTATTACGTTTTCATTTTCAAACATAAACAGGACGCTGAAAGAGTGCTGAAGAGGTATATAAAACGCAATAAAAACAAGCTCTGCAGTTCTATGCGCTTATATGGATGTCTCGATAATCAAGTGTGAAAGTATTCGTTGTTCACAAAAGTGCAGTTTGGTCGTGCATAAAAGTGAATGAGAAATCAAATATTATACAAACATTTCCAACGTTACAATTTCCAATATAATTTAGAGTCCATTGAAATATCGACGGAAAATTTGACACATTACCCGTCGCACGAAAGTACTCTCACATAAAATACTTTCCATCGCTGATTTTATCTTGTAAAACAAAATAGTTATCATTTTATGAAATGAAAAACAGTATGTTTTTTTTTTAAATTACTTTTATTTGAATTCACTTTTTGCATGACAATTTTTTTTATTTTAATTTTGCAATTTATCAATAAAGTAGTAGTGAATGATCACAAGTTTTCTCCAATTAAAATTTGTGCATTCAATTTTGATAAAAAGGTAGTGAAAGTTACATAATGATAAATTGTTTCACAATCGTGGGTAAAATAATTGATCAAAATTAAATAAAATCATGAAAACACTAAAGTCGTAAAAATATTAGTACATATTGAATCCAAATGGAAATTGTATTAGAAAAATAAACATAAATTCTACTAAGTGTATGCTGAGACTCAAAAAACGCAGCGCAGGATAATATAGAATTAGCAGGCAAAGCAGATATCTGTAACCAGCGTTTACTGTGACAGCTGTTTCACGCAAGTTTTATGCACGAATGACACGCAATATCTCTTTTGATGTATTTTAAGAGTAGGCCACATGAGTAAAAGCGTATAAAAAAAAGTTCAGTTAATACAAATTCATTAATTTCTGGGTCATTTTGGCGGCAAAATCAAAAGAAAAGTCCAAACGTGGACGCGTCACGGAGGAATCTGTGATGACACTACAACGGAACGTACATCAGAGAGATGCATGTCTGTGTAGCACGTACCAGCGTTTCGGCACACGAAGGCCTGTGTTTCTTCATTTATACAAAATATGTATGCTGTCCTGCGCTGCACTGCACTGCGTCGCCTGCGTCTGAACACACAGCTAGACTTAAGCCGGCCAAAAACAACAACATGTAGATCATTAAGATCTACATGTTGTTTTTGGCTGTTTTTGTTGTTAATGTCAGGCAAGTTATCTCTTATACAACTTGTCAAAAGTAATAAATATTAAATAATTATGGCTATCATAACTAGACGTAAAGAAAAAAAGCGACGTTTGTGTCGTTCATAAAATAATACACATTTTTTAAATAGATTTTGTACATTTACCAAAAGTTAACAATATTAAATTTTGTCTTGAAAATTTACTAAATCATGAATTAAAGAAAGAGAGAAAAAAATGATTCAATATATTGTAATTGTTTTTCAAATGAAAACAATATTCGAAATATTTTTGATAATTTTCTCAACATAATAATACTATTTTCATCACTTGAATTATATTTTTTTTTGCTATTGAATTAATAATCTATATATCATGTGACGTCCTTTATTTAAGATAATGAAACAATAGGGTATAGTTAAATAAAATCATTATTTATTATAAATTAAATAAATACTACCAAACAACTTTCGAATAAACCTGTACATGTTACGATTTTTTTTCTTTAGAAAAAAAAGACATAACAATGCTAATTCAAATTTTTATTCTAGAATATCCATCTAATACTAAAACAAACTGTTGATCTGCATACTAAAACTTTTTATGGTACATTTTTTATTTCTTTAATTAAAGTTTTCCAATAATACTCACATACATACGTACTCAAGCAACTTTTTTAGGACTATTTTTATGGTATTTTTAGTGGCTATAACTTTTCGAAAATTTACGCTTATCTACGCGATGGATATAAACTGAATTTTGTCACTACAGAATATTAGATTTGGTTGTTAAATGTTTGGTTTAGTTGTTAAAACATTTTATTTTGATGCACGCAAAGGTTTTTGAAATTTTGTTATTCAAAAATACGAAGATAAAAAAACATATATATTTTTATATTTATTTAAAGCCGTGTCCGCATTCAATATGAAAAATATGGCTGCTAATGGAGTTTGTCAAAGGTATTTTTTTAACGAGAATTTCTTATGTGTCAGTTGCTCAACCTGGACGTAGGAAGGGAAGGATAGAGCTTGGACAGTACTAGTGGTAAGCTAATTTCTCTCACTAAACATCATTTATACATCACAGATATCCATGACATCGAAATATAAAAAAATAAATATATTAAAATATATGTTCGTATTAGCAATCATCCTCGTAAACTTTATATTAGAAAAAAACACAATATTCCTTTGTACTTCATTCCACTTTATTTAATATGACAGGACCGGTTTCTCGTCAACTGATGCTCGTAATGAGCGAAACCGGTCCTGACATATTAAATAAAGTGGAATGAAGTACAAAGGAATATTGTGTTTTTTCTAATATAATGCCTTTCCACCAAGTATTGACAGTGAACACCCTAAAAGTGACTCGTAAACTTTGAAACTGTGAGCAAAATTATATACTATATATAATATATAAGTATCACTTAAACTATTATTTCATCGTAAAAACAAATTATCGATATATTTATATCTATATATTTTTCAAGATGAGAATACACTTCTATTTGTTTTATAAATGATATTTTAAGCAGGCCTGTGGAGTCGGAGTCTGTGTCTGTGTCAAAGACG